>OZ005616.1:1260000-2510000 GCA_963930655.1 Myrica gale
ACGGCCATTACAAACGCAGAAGAAAGGGATATTGGAGTATCTAGTTGTTCATTGCAAATTACATCACGATCAAAAAAATGTTTTATCCCATGGCCGTTAGAACCAACATATACATAAACACGAATTCTTACAGGCCTTGCTGGTCCTGAGTGGCTTGGTAGAGGGCGTCGTCGCGGTACACCCGGCAGCGACCGCCGATGGCCTGGATCGACTGCTGAGGATCGCCTCGCCGTTTGGCTAAGAACACGGCTCGTCTCTGCGCTCGCTTTCGAGCCGCGTCCATCATGTCGTGGACCTTCCTCTCCGACCTCCTAGCTTCGTGCCACATCTTCTCTCTGTCTCTCTCGGGGAGGTCAATTCAATTCGATTGCCTTTATTGCTCAACAAACGAAACCCTAAGCCCTTTTCGGAGTGTGAGCGATATGCTAGCGCCTAGAGGAAATCGGAGTTTTTGGAGTGCCCTGTGGCAAATGGCAGAGTAAGCGACAATCGAGCTCGACTTCCTCGATCTGTTTGATGAGGGTTGGTCTACCTATCTAGTTTGGATCTGGACCGTTAACGCATGACTCGGCTTGGATACAGTTCTGTGAGCGGCCTTTGGGAAGTAAATGGGCCCAACATTGTGGACCAGATTTTGGGTTTCTTTTTTTGTGCGCGCTCTTTTGGGCCCTGATCTTGGCTTCCATTTATTTTCTTTCCGGACTTCAAACACATTTATCAATTTTATCATAAACTTGGATCCTTGGGATCCGCTTGGGGCCACAAATATATTACACACTGGATAAAGAAAAAAAAAGATTATTCGAAATATCTAAGTGGGATCAGAAAGAATATAAGAGAAACTGATTCCGATGACAGAAGATCTCACTCAGATTATGCGGGGCTATCCTAGATGGGGAAATCTAGCAAGGATTTCGTAACCATTCGAAGCATTTTATTGGTAAGGGCATGCATACGAAAGGCCAAGGCCACCACTTTCTTTGCATGGTTCAAATTTGGAACGAAACTGTCACGACATGACGGATCCCCACCAAGCCCTTTCCACAGGAAAGGTCGGCCAACCCCTAAACATGGAGGCCCCATAACACTCTATTCCTGGCGTTTCTCTCCCTGTTCTCCTTGTCGAGTAGCATTCACTCTCCCTCTCTGTCACCTTTTAGGTTCATGTATTGCTTTAAGCAATTTGCCTCGTAGATTTTATTATATAATTATACCATTGCCTTAAGAAAAAGGGAAACAGATAAGATTAGGAATTAAAGAAAAGAAGCTGCCGTCAATCACGCATCAACTAAAATGCTAAAAATTTCAAAGCTTTTTGGCAAGTTGCAAATAAATAACCCATTTGTGTAACGAAAGCAGCCACCAACTCTCTCTGCACGTCGTCGCGCTTCCCTGAATATTTGATACAGAGGATTGCTTAGTGTGACATGGTTTAGTAGATGATAGGCGAAGGGTGGGTTTGCGTGGTAAAATTTTTGGTATTGGGTTTAGTGTTAGTATTGAGTTTAGTGAAAAAGTGAAGAGAGAGGTAATATTTTATAGTTGTTGTAATTTTTTATATTTTTTGATTGAAGAGAGAGAGATTATATTGAAGTATTTTATTAGGAGAGAGATAAAATTTTAGGTAAAATTTTAGTGACAAACGCAGCCATTGTCATTACGACGCCATCTACCATTATTTGATCTCTGTGTTTATTAATTTATACGTCGACTTCGGCATCAACCAGGTATATGCTTTTAATTACCGATTGATTAGAAGTAAAATAACCATAATTATTCTCTAATCGTAGTGACTAGATGAAGTGGTTTCTTCTATCCGAGGCCAACTGCACAGTTTGTTGACCTGACCGGACTTCTCTTTAATGGAAGATGGAGGAGAATTTTGTATCCAAGTTTCGCGGAATTTTTTAGTTTTCATAATCTTGACTAAATCAAACCTCTAGAAACCAGTGCTTAGAAGATTGCATGCATGCGATATAATTGGTCAATTAATTAACGAGTTTCTTGCATCAGTACCATGCAAGTAACTTAAAAGAGTGCTACAATTAATATCTGTTTGGCAACCTAAGAGATATAATTAGTAACGACGACTGTCTTTAATTTGCTCTATCAAAGTTTTATTATTATTATTATTTTTACAATCATCATTTTTTAAAATAATTTATGTTGCTTGGAAAGTAGTATAGCAGACGTGCCCTCTGGGAGTTGGAGTTATGTGTCTAGTTTTTTTAATATGCTACGTAGAGTTAAATCAGAGAAAGGGGAAGGTGTATGTTGGAATTAATGGAGGCCTCACATATTATTTAGACCCATAGAGAGCAAAGATTTTTGGACATTAAAGTTACTCTCTTGTTTCTTAAGATTCACATTATAATTTTTTTTTTCTTAATAAATAATGATATTAATCTAATTTTACAAATATAAGTTACATTGATTCCACAAAAAAGATATTTAAGGGACGTATATATGGTTACAGATTCTAATCACTGAAAAAACTGATTTTGCGGATCTAACTATATCGATACTTCACCGATCACTACATTATCATGTTCTATTTTGTATCAGAATAAGCATGGGAAAAAATAAAAAGGGAAATTAAAAAAAATATATGAATATTATATATAAGGCTGAGTTTGTTTCGGCTTAAAATGAGGAAAATGAGAAAATATTTGTAGCTGAAAATATTTATATGGAAAACTAAACAAGTTTCAGTGTTTGACTAATTCCTTGAAAACTAACATATAGTGTTTGGTTGTCACCTGAAAATTTAAAGAACATTTTGCCCGTTTTTTAGTTTGTTTAGTTTGATGTACCTTCTAGATTCAGAATAACAATCAAGTATCTAGACAGATACTCATACTTTGATTCATTAAGCCAGAATCTCTCCCAATTATCTTTCCTTCGGGCACACCTCAACCAAAATTAGAGAGAATAACTGACCATATTGCAAAATGGGAGAGCTACGCGCGCATAGAGAGATATTTTTTGAATTTAAACTTAAAGATAGGTTTTTGTTATGATAGTTGAGAAAAAATAGTTTGTTATGATAGTTGAGCAAAAATAGAAGATAGCGTTAGAATAGAGAAAAAAAATAGTCATATGAAATGTAAGTTATTTTCGGCGGTTATTTTTCTTTGATCGCTTATCTATTTTTCTTTTTATTTTTTTCCGCCCCTACCAAACACATATTTTTTTTAAATATTCTGCATGAAAATATTTCCAGTCAAACAAACTCAGCCTAAGCACCTTCATTCGATTACCTCACCCATGACCTAATATGTATTTAATTTTAGTGTATTTTATTGTGTCTTATTTTCCGAGAGAAACAACATCTCATGTTTCGTAATTAACCAGATACAGCTTAACTTAAAAAAAACAGATACAACTAAGCTGCGAAAGCTCTTGAACCAAGTCACCCGTCTAAATATATAAGTGACATAGTGCAACTGGAGCTTAGCTCATCCTATAAGCTTAACTTACAAAAGACTCCCAAATAAAATATATATTAGTTGAAAAAATCATAATTTTTATAGTCTAGATTTTTCTCGGCAAGCAAACGGAATTTATAATGTTATGCATACATACCCCCATCCACTTTCTAGGGAAAGAAGATGAGACAACTTGAGCAAAGCTAAAGGACGGGTCATGATGACTCGGACCAACCACAGGTAAGTCATCCTCTCTGGCCCACTACTCCCACCGCACCTTCCTTCACCTTGTACCAATTTCTTCCATATAACCGAAACCATTTCACCAAAGAGACCAAAAAGCGATAGCGCTCTCAGACCCCGCGCGCGAGGTCCTCCGACCTCCGCACATGCCCAACCTACGGGCTGTGCTCGAGGTCGACCCTGACCCTACACCCATGTCTGACCTCCCCACGCCAGCACCACCCCTACCACCACCATCACAACCATTGGAAACGCCAGCACTGGCGTTGCCACGGCTGATATCTCCGCTGTACAAGCAGCACTCGTGGTCCCCGGACGCATATCGCGAGGAGGCGTGGATTCGGCGGATGGGCAACAGCAAGAACAGAAGGAGCAAGAGCGTCACGGAAGAGGATCTCGACGAGCTCAAGGCCTGCATCGAGTTGGGGTTCGGCTTCGACGGCTCGTCGTCGCCTGAGGTGGATCAGCGCTTGTCTGATACTCTGCCGGCCCTGGGCCTCTACTTCGCTGTCAACAAGCAGTACAACGATACCGTTTCCAAGTCAACCACGCCCACGCCGTCTTCCTCCACGGCGTCGGAGTGCGACAGCACTCCGTCTCCCCTCGGCAGTCCTCATACCCTGTTCGGGCCTGGTACATATCTATATATCTTCTCCATATTTTGTTCTCTCTCGATTTTTTTGAATTTTAACCCCAGTGTTCGTAGCTCTATTAACACGGATTCAATTATGTTTCCTTAATTGCTTAAATTCAACAGTGCTGTTTCTGCCCAACGTGGTAAATTATCACACGCGAAACTCTTCAACATGTTGTGACTTCTGTTTTCAAACCTGCTTGATCTTAATGAAAGCTCGCTGTTTTGGACTAAAAAAAAATGTTGTGACTTCTGTTTTTCAATAAATGATTTAGCTCAATGAGTCAATGACCTTGTCCTAACATATATAGCTGTAGCGGTGTAGCCTATTTGTCTGCATATAGCTATACATAGATCATCTCCTTATAAACATCTATACGAGGCTGAAATCTTTTTGTGTGATGGGAAAATTGGAAACTGGTGAAGGTGATAATCCTCAGACGGTGAAGGCAAGATTGAAGCAATGGGCTCAGGTGGTTGCTTGTACGGTCCGGCAATCTTCAAGCTAATGACATCCTTATCAGGGTTGAGTGGGAGCCAAACCAGAGTTATCAAAGTAACCAAGCATCAACATCAACCAGCTCGACATGATTCCCTCCACCGACTATTGCTTGTTTTAGTTAATGATTAGTAAAATGGAAGCAATGTGAAACAAAACCATTAAATGGAAGCCAACTTGTACTGGATTGACTTTTTCCCTTTTAATCTTCTTACTTTAATTGGTTTTATTTGGTGGTGTTGATGCCTGCCCTGTCTTCTCTTTTTCGCTTGGGTTAAGGTAGATTTGTAGATTCCTTTCCGAGTACTCTAGATGTACAAAGGGTAAAAGATAGATATTTTGTTCGGATTGAATAGGGTTTTGTAATTTTATTACTTTGTGAAAGTTAGGGCAAAGGAAATAGAACAAAAAATATCCCTCTCTCCTTCTCTCTGTCTCTGTCTCAGCGGTGGTAAAGGTTCTTCCAGTCTGGAATAAGAATCGCCTTTATTGAGTGCTACTGCTTGTTTTCTTTCTTGGGAGAACATATTTGTTTGTTTTCCATCTTGGGAGAACATGTTTTCTTTCGTGAAGAGGAAAGGCATCCGAGTGTTTAAGATCACATTCTAGATAATTTTTGTTCTTATGAATACATATTCTATCTTATTTTTCATTTATCCTGATTCCGATCAGATTTTAGCTGTTAAATACTGTTTACATAGTTTACATATAGGAAGACTTCTACCGACGAATTTGACAATTGGCATTGATGCATCTTCAAGATGGTCATCTCATTCATCCTGTTCTTTATATATGGGAATATGGGAGTCCTTTTTTCTGGTTTGGTATTCACAAATGTAAGTCAACGGTGCTTAAATAATTCTTCCCTCCAATTATTGCAAAATATTACCCTCTTCGACTTGCCATCAGAAGGCTCGGGTTCCACTATCTGTTCATTTATTTATTTTTTTTGTGTGTGGAGAGAACAATATTAAGTTTGATAGTGCAAAACTGCCATAGTTCATCTGGGTTATCATGGCAAATATTACTGAAACCTTTTTTTAAAAAGAATAATAAAAGTATTTGACGAGCATAGAATTCTGTGACCAAAATTTATATTTTTTTAAAATAAAAATGACCTATTAGGCATGAACTATCATCGAGTGAAATTGAAGTCCCTACCGAAATTCAGGAACATCCGCATGACGCGAGTACCACCCGGATAGAATGGGCTTGCTAAGGGTCGACGAAGATAGACTCATACACTTGCTAAGGGTCCAACCTTCGAATCCTAATTGAATTTCTAGTTAAATTTCAGAGGATCATTACTATTTTATTAAATTACACAATTTAAGCGAAGTAAGCGCAGCTCCTGTTTGGGTGGGTGGCTTCCGCATGCAACTTTGCACCACTAACCCCGGTCTTTATCATTGTTAGGAGCACTATAAATTACAAAGATGCAAATGAGCTTTATGAACGCTAAATTAAGGGACAGATGCTACTGTTCCCGCAAGTGGAAGCTTGAAACAGAAAGCTTGATGAAGATGAATGATGACAATTAGGCTATGTTCTGTCTGTACTTTTATTTCATTTTATTTGGTTCGGAGAGATAAAACGACGTAGTAAATCGCTACATGTCAAAATATGGACCGAAGACATGGCGGTTATTATTTTGATCGTGACCAAAGATACGTTGGACCAGGATATTCTTAAATGCTGTCAAGTATTAAAAAAAAAAAAAGGCGAAGATCTGCTGTAGTTTGGGTAACCGAACTGCTTCGGATAGGCATGGGTCCGACCCTCACAATTGCAGCAAAATTTGCTGTAGTTCGGATGAATCCTGCCCTTAAAAAAAAAAAGGGCCAAACAGAACGAAGGTTTAATGCCTGTCAAGCCCGTAATCATATAGCCCAATACGTATAGGGCCGCCGGGCATCTTTGGCACGAGATTCATAAAAATACTTTTGACTATGAAGGAAAAAGTTTTCTTTAAATTTCCACATATGCGTGTTATATGCGTGTTTTCTTGTAGTGAAATTGTTGGACGAAAAACAGAAGTGTAGGCTATTCAGGGTGCGTCTGTGTACCAAAATTTTACCTTTTTTAAAATTTTAACATAATTAAATATTATAATATAATCTATCTCTTCCCATCAAATTATTACTATTTACTACAAAAAAATATAAAAAATTATCTCTCTCTTCACTTTTCACTAAACCCAATACCTAAAATTTTAACAACACTAAAATTTTACAACACAAACACAACCTAAATAAATAGACTAAAATGCCACAACTACTATCAAGGGAAACAGCAGAAGGCAAACTGAAGCTTCTCCTAATGGGGGATATTCCTATTTGGGTCTTGACGTTCAAAGGACGGGCATTAAAGGCACTTTCATAGCAGCTTCTCATCGTCTCATGTTCATCCATCTTGCAGATTAAATATGATATATACTGTCAAACGAGGGCCCAAAAAAGAAAGTCTTGTTTGCCGACTTTGAAATATATTCCGAGTAAAAAAATCTTGTATAATGCACCCTCCTTCCTGGTTCGATCACCCATCGTATTGACTTGTATAATCTTTATAGAAACATAAAATAAAATCAGTCTCGGCCGTCGACGTGATCTCTATCTCAAGGATATATACCTCCTGTCTTTTTTTATTTTCTTGGATCAAGAATATCTGTCATCTCAACGTACGGCAAGCTGAAACATTCTCGCACTGTTCCGGTTTCAATGAAATTACTTTCCAAAAAATATATTTTTTGAATAGTTGAAAACATTTGTTTTTAAGGTGTTAATTAAACTATTGAATATTTGTCTGCAATTATATAATCCAGGCATCATGATTCGAAGCACCAAAGATGGCAACATAAACCTTTGTCGTCGAACAAGGAAAGGGAATATAGGTTCAATTTTTTTTTCCTCTTGGTGAATGGGTTCCATTTCATGTACGGTACCTAATTAAACACTTTGCGGCATGTATCATGAGCAGTACTTGTGTGTTCGTCTTCTCATCAACGGCTTACTTTCCCTGGAATCTGCATCATGAATTTTGTGTTAGAAGTCTACTGTACGTTTGAAGAGTATCATTTTCTAATATGATCTTTCTTGCCTCTTCGTCCTTCTTGTTATTTATCGATCTCTTGCTCCCATGAGTGCGACGCATGCAGGTCAGTGGTACTCCTTAGGAAGGTTCCTCTTCTGATTCTTTCTTTCTTTTCTTGGTCAACTATTGGTAACTACCTTACTGGCTCCCTATGAATGGCGTTTTCGATGCTTATAATTTATATGGTATTTTAGTTTAGGACGTTGTGTACGTCGTTTGTCAAGTTTCGTAGAATTCGGTGTACAGAGATCGAGTTTAGAGAATTATGGGGTTTAAGAAACCTTAAGTACATATTTTATGCAATCATGATGCATGATGTGGAAGAGACTCGGTCTTTATTAGAGTTCTGTATTTTATACACGAAACATAAATATTCCGATCCTTTGACTTATATAACCTATTGATTAAGTTGGGAATTATTTGGGGTGGGACGTCGTTCAACCTGTTTATGGTCTGAGAGTTCTGGTGCAGCTAGAGGAATGAAACTACTTAATTACCGTACCCAATTGGACAAGTTATATATTTTCCACTTGTAATTTCTAGATGGGTTTTTCACGAAAGATTATATTCTAAAATAACATTTAATTTACTGCAATCCCAGTGATAACAGACCTACCATAACTTCCATTAATTAATCTTTTTTCTTTGTGGGGCCGGGGGCATTGACTCCTTGAACTTGGGTCCGTGTCATTCCTCATGTGCTCTCATCAACATGGATGGGGACCAAACTGTGTTAATTTCACTTATGCGTGTTCGAGCGTTTGCAGTTCCTACGAGTGTTTCACATGCAAGTCTCATGGGATACACAGCCGACCGGTGATCGTATCAGATACTTCCAATACAAAACAGTTAAAAGTAATTTAAGTCTGTTGAATTATTTGAATGTATCATTTTCAGTGACTTTTAAGTATTAATATATCAGAAAAGTCTCAATTAGTTTCTTTCCAATGACTTCATGGAAAGGAAAGTTTTCAGAAATCAAATAAATGACTGAATCCAAACCTTCGTTCAAACTTTTGAAAACTACCTTGCGATTTAACAGGAAGAGCGTATAATAACTGCATGGGTTGAACTTGTTATAACTTATCGGATTAAAGGTCAACAAGCTCTGCTTTCCTTCCATTTTCAAATAACGACAAGATCATAAAGTTATGGCAGCCATAATACCCTCGTTTTAATTTCTACACCTTTTGAGTACTACTCTGCATTGGATCGAGTAGGTTAATTATAGCCGGCCTCACCTGGGCTTCCTATTGAGGCTCCCTTATGCTCCCCCACCCCATAGACCTATGTGCCGAATGAAATTTTCTACCCAGGACATGAAGGACATTCACGTCGCAGTCAGACTTCGACGAAGGAGATAATTTAGGCAGAGAGAGAGAGAGATGCAAAGTCAATGGGATGGGTGCACGGTGATCCAGAAGCGTTTGTGCTAGCACGATACGCGGGGGAGGTTTCCTTCGTCTCACGCCACCACTAAAGATATTTTTAAGTCCAAGAAGAAGAAAGCCGCGTTGATTGCCAAATGTAAATCGTCGCAATCCATATCATTCCCCTCTAGCGTGGGTCTCGCTTGTCTGTTGTTTTTGTACTGTACACAGCGACGTCACAGCGAATACAGTCGGATAATGGATATATACTGGTCCTATGTCTCACTGCTGTCTCCAATTGTCATGAAAACAAGGTACTTTATTAGAAAATATCAAATAGTTATTCATTCAAATTTATAACTGCGATTTAAAATATATGGATGTACGATATATATTTCATATTTTTCTAAAAAATAAGAAATAAAAATAAAAGATCACCTAGAAGATCTTCTCTCTCTATCTCTTTCTTTTTTGTGTGGATCGAGTTGAATGATTCACCACATTCCCTAGTTCTCATATCCATGCCATTCAATTTTTGTCAACAAGGATTCCCATTTTTTTTTCTTAAATTCAGAAGATTTCTGATGGAAGAAGGTTCTTGTAAGGGAAGTTAGGAGAAAGTCAATTATAATTTATTTTATATAAAAATTATAGTTGTTTTATTTTTTCTTATTAATATTGGAAATGGTCAAACAAAATATATATGGTACAGAAAAAGAACAAAAAAAATTGAAGTTTGAGTATATGTACAACTTACAGATCAGATTCCATGCCCTAATTAGGTTTATAAGTTTTTTTCTAAGGTTTATAAGTTAATTGTGATTTAAAATATATGGATGTATGCCATATTTCATATTATCTTAAATAATAATAATAATAATAAAAGATCACCTATAAGATCTTCTCTCTCTGATCTCTTTATTTTTTCCCCTCTTTTTTTTTGTGTGGAGTTGAATGATTAACCAGTCCCAAGTTAGTTCCCATATCCATGTCATTCAGTTTTTTTGTCAACAACGACTCCCATTTTTTTTTCTCTAACTCAAGAAGATTTCTAATTGAAGAAGGTTTTTGTGACGGAAGTTTGGAGAAAGTCAATTACAATTTTTTTTTATATAAAATTTATAGTTGTTTTGGTTTTCTTATTAATATTGGAAAATGGTCAAACAAAATATGGTACAGAAAAAAAAATTGTAATTGAATTGATGAAAGAGAGTTGTTATCTCTAATTTACGTACCATTTTTCAATTTGTGATTGGATTGATGGAAACATTTTACTAACCCTCGATGAAATGGGAATCAGTCAAACCTATTATACACGCAAGTTGTGGAATCAAAGAGAGAAAACGTGTTAGAATTACGAACAATATATATATATATTAGTTAGTTTTCTTCGTTGAAAGACAAGAGACTGTTCACTTTAATAGAGCAACCTGATCCCTCCCAATGCCCATGAGTCCCAACCTCTATCAGTAGGTTAAACCTGGATCTCCCCTTAGTTATGAATGCTAATTATGAAGCACCTAGATCTAAATAACCTAGTTAATGTATATGTCAGTCCAAAATTATCCAACTAAGGTAATCGGCAGCATAGCATTAGCCAGTGGTTAAACACTAATTCTAGTTTTTCCTTAATTTTCTCAAAATTTAGTTAATGTTCGTAACATCTAAATTTATATATGGGAAGTTTTTACTTTTGATCTTTAGCTATTGAAACGGCAGAAGTGTGTGATTCGTGAACAGATTACCTTCCACTCAATACTCTTATCTGGTGACAAGCCGACAAGCTAGATCTATTGGCATAGAATAATCTTAGAGTTTCCTAAACGGAAACTTGAGTTTATTTATTTTTATTTAAAGTAATTTATTTGATTGAAGCTTATAACATGAAAACGAATATCCTCCTTTAACCCTCTATTTCCAACCCAAATAATACAATAAATATAGCATTTTTTTATATTATATTTTAACAACATAATATGTTCACAATGGCCGGATATCATTCATGTTTAAGACATTGAATTAAAGAAAACAGTCAAACAGAAATCAATTATAGGAGTTGCAGACGTGGAAACTCACAAAATAACAAAAAGAGGATCCAAAACAAAGTATATATTAAAGACAAAGCACAAAACGATTATTGTGTAAATACAAAAAAATTCATTTTTTTGTCCTTTTGTTCCGAGTAAACGACAATTACGTAATAGGTGAAATTATTAGAACCGAACCTCAAATATCGTAACAAGAAGCATGCTAGCTAGATCAATTGTGGACGACAACGCTGACAGCTCTATCTAGTTCCTAGACAAAACTAGATACGGATCAGGTTATGGTCCACGTGCCTGTAGATTACCGAGTACGATATGTAGGTAGTTTGACTTGTATCATTCTACGTGTTATGTCAGTAACGAAGAAAGGAAGCAATTGAAAAAATGGAAGGGGTTAGGTGGGAAAATCGAAAGGCATTTGCGTACCCCCTTCGACAAGCTTCTTCTTCTTCCCACTTCTTCTTTTTCTTTAGAAAAAGTAAAAACGATGAAATACACGCGTTCATAGAACACCGATCCCGAATCACCACCCAACCTTTCTGAAATGTATTAGAAGCTTCCCTCGAAAACTCTCTCTCTCATCATTTTCCAAAGAAAAATAAAATAAACAGCGTGTTGTTTTTTTCTGTTTAGTTTTCTCTCTCTAATCTCTTTCTTTATCTTTGAAAGGGACCAAAAAAAGTGGGCTTTGTGGTTCTTCCTCTCTCCCCCCTATTGCTGTTTCTCCAGATTTCTAGAACCAACATCATAATTTTCATTTGCTGTGTCCACACCTTGTTGTCCTCAATAAATGTGTAGCTTCCTGAACTTTAGAAGACTAGTTCCTCAGGTCTCTACATGAAGTCATGGTATTTTTCCCAACTCAACCAAGCAAGCCGGTTTCGGTTCTGATCAATGGAAGCTGGTAGGACCATCAATCCGGTTCACTCTCGTTTCTTTCTTTCTGGGTTCTACTGCTGGGGCTGGGAGTTCTTGACCGCTCTCTTGCTTTTCAGTTGCTAAATAACTACAATCCTAGAAGGGGAGAACGAAACTGTTTCCGTTCTCATTTGATTAGCTTTTTTCAGATTTGCTAGTCTTTTTTATAGTTTCTTTCGTAGAATAATTAAGGAAGGTTATCTTGGTGGTTGGTGAGGGGTAAATCGGAGAGATATGTCTCATAAGTCTGTTCCGGCGCCGTTCCTGACAAAGACGTATCAGTTGGTGGATGATCCGGCGACGGACGAGGTGATATCGTGGGGCGAAAATGGTACCACTTTTGTGGTGTGGAAGACTGCCGATTTCGCTAAGGATTTGCTGCCTAACTATTTCAAGCACAACAACTTCTCAAGCTTCGTGCGCCAGCTTAACACATATGTAAGTTCACCTTCTCTCTTCCTACATATAAGAATAACGCGTTACATCCTATGCCCGTATTCAAACACTTGTATTGCTTCATACAAAATGGATAATCATCGGATTATGTTGAACTTCGATTGTAAGAACATGTTTTTGAAAGATCAGCTTGCTACTTGAACTCTCATGTTAGGTTTATGCCGTTCACCGTACATGATTAATTTCATCTCTGAATTAGGCTTTCGATTGTTACCATGATCTGGTTATATGTTTTCTTCTGTTCTTTTTATAAACCAAAATTATAGAATTTCTTCTGTTTTTTAATCAACAAAGTTAATTGGTTAGATTTACGTAGTGGAGAACTTGTAAGAGCCAATCAAGTTGGCCGAGAAAAAAAAAGAGTCAATCGAGATGTTCAGTTGTCCCTTTTGCTTTCTCTGTTTCTGGTTTCCATAACTTTCTCGTGACGGAAACTTAAGGATTTAGAATACACAAAAGTAAAACATTGTTGTCAAAACGAAAATATTTTATTCATTCTATAGATGCAACTTCCTCGTGATCTTCTTAAGATATCAAATTACGGGTCTTGAGTACTTAGGACGTGGGGGGATGAGCAAAGTTAAATTACTTTACTAGAAGCTTCCAACTAGTAGGTGGTTATTTGGCCCATAAATCGACCGGTATTTGAAGGCCAGCTACTCCGCCGGCCCCAACCGATGCTCATGGAGACATTTCTAGAAGCATATCAAAATTAGTTGCGTGCAGGAAGGAAAATCCATGGGCCGAATTAATCTCGAAGGCTGAGCCGATTTTAGGGGCCTCGCAATTTCCATGAGACACATGTAGGCTCACAACATCTGAATTCCAGTTCACATCTGTTTTCCATTCTGACGACTAGGAAATTACCTAAAAATTGTTTTGACTTCTTCGGTATTTAGGCGAAAAAAGAAGTTAGAAATTAATTGAATTTTGAATGTTTGTAGGGATTCCGAAAGATCGTGCCGGACAAATGGGAGTTCGCCAGCGATAACTTCAGGAGAGGGCAGAAGGAGCTCCTCACCCAGATCCGGCGCCGGAAGACGGCGAATTCAGTGCCGGCACTGGCTCCAGCCGGCGGTAAATCTGCTGGAGGTCCTTCTGCGTCAAATTCCGGCGAGAATCTGGGATCCACCTCCACCTCGTCCCCCGATTCGAAGAATCCGGGGTCGGTGGAGACGACAACACCGGCACAGGTAGCCGATTTATCTGACGAGAACGAGAAGTTGAAGAAGGTCAACGAGATACTGAGCTCGGAGCTGGCGCAGATGAAGCAGCAGTGCGACGAGCTGGTAGCGTTTCTAACTGGGTATCTGAAGGTGGGGCCCGACCAGATCCATCTCATAATGCGGCAAGGAAGCTGTGTGTCCAGCCGCGACGAATTGGTCGGTGGGGCCGCGGGGGTGGGTTCCGATAATGATGATGACGAAAAAAACGGCCTCAAAGAAAACGGGGAGAGTTTGAAACTGTTCGGTGTTTGGTTGAACGCAAGTAGGAAAAGGGGGCGTGGGGAGAAAATGGGGTTTAATGGGCCCCAACCGAAAGAAATGAAGGTCTGTAATTGACCAATCAGCGCATGCCGAAATAGTAAAAGAAGAAGAAACAGCAGAGTGGGTGGTAGGATAAGGCACTCGCCGCTCACTATAGGCTCTCCTTTGAAATAGAACAGGGAAAATGACTGCGACGGTAAGATTAATTTTCTCAAGTTTGCTTAATTGTAATAAGGATGTATGGTTGTAATTTGTAAACAAACTGTTTGTATAATTGTAGGTGGGTTACACAGTAGTTTTTGTGGAAGGTGAAGGTCAAAAGCAAATGGGCTTCCACCTTTACTGTTAAAAGTTACAATACATACTTTTGTGTAAAATCTGTACCTAAAGGTTAATCTGTGCCTTAAAGGTTACTTCTTTAGGTGTTTTTGGATATCTTGTTGTCTTGCAGTCTGTATGAATGTGAAAATTTCGAAGAATTTACATAATACATTAATACGATATCTATCGGCAAAGCTTTTCATACAATGAAATACTCCTGTATGCATCCCAAAACTCGATTTGCTACTTCTGGCCCAAACAACCTTGGGAAGCTTGAGCCCAGATCAACCTCAATAGTCTTACTCTTAACTAATCGGTCTCTCCTTTCCAAATCAGCCCTCTCGGTCTCTTCCACCGCTCTGTCCACCCAACACACATAGATCCAACCAGATACCCAGCACCTCGTTGTTTAGCTCTCTTTACCCGTTTCTCTCCCAACAAAAAAAAAACCCTATTCTTCCCCAAACCCCTACATCCCTACGGAGGAGGGGGAGCTCCGGCTCTTTCTTTTTCCCTTTCTTTTTCCGCTCCTCCCTCTTCTCTCTCCCTTGACCTTCTCCAATTCGCTTGGTTTGTGGCTGGTATTGGTGTTTGTTTGTTTTTTTTTGCAGGTGGATTCTCCTTGGAGTTCGGAGGTTTCCGCCCCTTCCCCTTGGACACGCGCCGTCTGGTGGTCTTCAGTAGGTGTTGCGCTTCACATCCATGGTCGGCCGACGTTCCCAGGTCGGCGCGTGTTGATCCACGTGCCCCACACAGTGCGTGTGGATCTCACGCGCCGACCACTCTTGGAGCGCATCCGGCCTACTCCGGCCTCTGCCCCGTTCTCTTCTTCGCCAGACAGGACTCAGTGGCTCATGTCCTCCATTTTTCGATGTTCTTTCCTCCTCCAGCCTCAGCCCACCACTGGTCGCATCCGCCACCGCCGCTGCCGGTCCGACCAGTAATAAACATGTTTGGGTCTGCCCCTTTGTTTAGGGCTTGTTATTTGTTGTGCTTTCGCTCGTTTGGGTCTGCCCCTTTGTTTAGGGCTTGTTGTTTGTTATGTTTCGTGGTTGTGTCCGACCCTTCAGTGAGTTTATTCGAGTCCTTGTAGTTTCTCTTCCGACCCTTTGTTGGGTCTTGCTACGCGCCATCTGTGACGCTTCTTTACTGGCTTGTTCTGGTCCTAATAACTCTGTCTACTGTGTCCAGCCACCACTTCCTTTGCCCTGCATGAAGTTTATAGTGGTTCTTCTGATCCGTTCAGGGGTCTTGCTAGTTGTGTTCGTTCTGTACAACTCTTTGTTGTGTTTGTCTGGTTGTCTTTGTGTTCGTTCTAGTTAGTAGTTTTTAATGCATGGGTTGTTTTTCGAGAAAAAAAAATACCCCGTACCTCCTTCGCAATGGGATCTATGTTATTCTTGATGACCTCCTCCATACGTCCTGGTCTGCTCGCCTCGGTCTCAATGCGAACAGTAATTGCAGTGGGAGATACTAGAGAACGGATGTAAAGTGGATTTCCATCATAAAGGGAGGAAGAGATATTAACGCCTGGAATTTTCTCAAGTATCTGCCTTCGTGTGTCCAGTTGGGTGTCTTCGTAGAATGTTTGAAGGTAGTCTGGGTAGAGAACAAAGTCCTTCCGAGGTGGCAAATCAAGAATGAGGACTAGCAACGTTGGGCTGCTCTGGATGAGCTCAAGAAGAAAATTTGGTGCGTCCGTCGAAGGGCTCAGATAGGCCGAGAGGCTTGTTATGTTCAATGCTCCTCCCGTTGGTAGCTCACTGTGTACCCAGCTGCCCAATATAAAATCAATCTGATACATATCTCGGTGTCAGAGCATAAGAACAGTGCGCATTAGAAACAAAGAATTTAGTGCGGTTAGGCGTTAAATTATCCGTTGTTCCAAACGCTCGGATTGTAAACTCACAAGAAAGCTTAAAACATGCTAAATTCCTAAAAGTTAAAAGAAGAGTGGAAATCACCTTGGAGGGCTTTTGGCCGGATCTGATGTGAAGGGAAGCACTGGCACTCCCACTCTCTTTCTGGTAGTACTGCACGTCCGGCGGTAGAGTACAGGGAAGGAGCTGTGAGTCAAGGCGGTTCTCCACCATCGATACCAGATCAACCATCAGGTCTCTGTGTGGGGGCGAGACGTATGGGAAATCCTTGAACTTTTTGCGTCCTTCATCGTGGGGGTCCATGTGAGGTGATGCTGATGAGGAGTAAGAGAAGGAGATCTGAGGCCTCGATGGCCATGATGACGAGGACGAAGAACCTGGAAGAGGTCTCGTCGGAGAGAATAGACAGAGGCGGAAGACTACAGCCATTCGCTCACTCAGTGACCGTACCTTCTTTTGATATCTTATCTATGACATCTATCATTCCATACGCGCCGAAACAGCACGTTCTATACAGTCACTTATTTATCTTTCATGTTTAACCCAAGCGGGTGAGGTGGTGACGGAACAATCTAATTGGTCCGTTTTATTTGGTTGCTGAGTGACATTGATTCAGACAAATATTACACGACTGTCACACATTCACGGCGGCTGGTTGAAGCAGTGCGAGGCTTCCGGGCGGCTAGTTAAGTTTAGAATGCATATCTAGCTTCGCCGTGTTCCTAGACTACTGTCACAGTCTCAGAGTCACTCTCATGTTGTACAAGAGGAAAACGTAAACGCAATGGCACGTAAACACGTTTGAATTTATTCTATATATTAAGCGCCAGATAAATTAAGGTTAATAGAAAGCATATTAAATGCTACAAAACCTTTTTTTTTTTTTTAAATATTTTTTTGGGTGCTAGAAAGCAGAATAATACATAACGTAGACGTTTTTTTTCTTCTTCTAAGTTAACGTAGACGTATTCATTACTTGGTTTTTGACTTCCGACTTCCATAGGGAGAAAGTCATCTGCAAAAGGGACGCCAGAAGTGGATTATGCGCGTGGTAGAGAAACAGTACTCATGGCTTTCACTTTTTCTCCACCACCATGTCTTCTTCCTCCAAAATTGTTAAGAGCACGAACTCAATTTCTTAGCCCGTCATCGTATTCCTCTGCCTCGCCGACACCCCCACGCATGGGCCAGCCGGCAAGAGCGTCGAAACTCATGGAATTCCCGCACCTGTTAGCTCCGCATAGGGACACGATGGTCGGGCTCATCTCGGCCTTGGAGAATCGCCTCAGTGCTCATCTTCTTCCTTCTGCGGTCCCTCCTGATGTTGAATACTACCAGAACGAAAGCGGTACATCTCAGGGCACTCTTTCCATTAGATGCGGCATCGACTCATCTCCTGTACACTCTCTTTACCTTCTCTCTCTCTCAAGCACCCAAGATAAACTACAAGCTTCACCTACTTTCTTTCTACCAGAAATTGCGAATTGCTGCACGGCGATTGAGTGGCTTGACAGTCTTCTCATCTCATTTTACCCTTTAACCCACTTCAGTGTCGTAGGAAATGAAATCATCTTTTTCCCCTAATTGACCATTTTTTACACGATGTGCACAGTGCATCTGTCATTTGATGTATGGGGTTTACTTTTTAGTTAGCCTACCCTTGTGCATCACGCGATGATTTTTCCAGTAAATAGGAATTAATACACCGCAATTTATGTTAAGTAAAATTAGGAGGTACATGAGAGTACATAAGTAGGTAGATAATTCAAGTATTTTGTTTGTATTGGATTTTCATACTGAGTCATGCATTGAGTGGTCGCTTTCAAAATGCATTCCTTGCGTGCGGGTTTCTCTTTCGGAGTTTTATTGCAGTGCCTGGGCCCTGACCCATAGTTCAACTTCTGCCATTGGAGGATGTAAACGCGATCTCTTTATTGTCTGGTTACCAGATTGATTTCATTCTGGCGAGTTGGCTACATTTGGAGCAAGCAACCGGTGCCTTTGAAATAACCAACATCGCCGGCTACCTCAATTCATCAACGGATGTGCCCCACTTCCAATTCGAGCTGGTGCAATGCAGCCCCACATATTTCATCCTCTTCCTCGACTTAATCCCTCGCAAGGACATTGTCCTCCATCCCGACTACCTCAAGACCTTCTACGAAGACACCCAACTCGAATCTTGCAGGCAACGGTTACACCGACTCCCCGAAGTGCAGCCCTACTTCTCATCGTCCCTCTACTTCCGCCGCGTGGTTTCACCCACCGGAATCCTGGTTAGCATAAAATGTGACGATGGTAGAACAGAACGTATTGAAGAAATTATACGAGAACATGTTAGTCCCATAGCAAATGAGGTGACGGGAATTTGGATGGATATGTGTATTGCTGGGGGTAGAGAGGTTTCGGAGCTGGAGAGAGCAGAATTGGAAAAGAGGGACAGCTTGATCAAAAGGAAGGCGATAGATATGGACTTGAGCTCAAGCATGCCTAAGCAGTTCGGAGAAGAAGTGGCAGACCGAATCCTGCGAGTTATTAGGAATGCTTACAAGATATATACTTTTTAACCGTTGCTGTCTTTGAATATTTATTATATTCTGCAAGATGAAAGCTGTAACATCCGACTCCAGTAGCTGAAATAAAATTATATTTCTTAGCTCCCTAAGGACAGTATTAACAATGTAAGGTGTCCCCCCCCCCCCCCCCGTTTTATGCAAGAAACTTCCTGCAATCCTCATTGTGGCTGTAAGCATACAAGTTTTAAATCTGTGGATTGGGCTAAATGATCCCAAACACAAATACCGGGCTTTCTTTACGCTGACTGAGCCCATTTACGTTTACGGAAAAGAGTTTATACTGCGATTTATGACTGCACATAACGGTCTGCAATCAAAAGCATAATGGGCCAAGTCCACAAACTGTTCCAGTTCTGGCCCATGTTCAGAAACATCACCGCCTCCTCGACCAACCGGCAACCACCTTGACCTAGTCCCTCGTCAATTATCAAACACATTTTCTTTCTCCTCAATACGACAGCGTCAAAGAATAAAGATCGTATTGAAAATTTTCGATCCCAGGTGGTTCTTCCAGGACTTTCATCGCGTTTACGAACTCATCGAGCGAGGCCATGGTACGTCGTCCCGAAAGCCCAGATTCCCCCAATTTTTATATTCGAGATTTGACGTTTACTCTTTCCGGTTTTTAATCCTTTACTTGTTCTGCATTTCGAGGATTCTAACATCCTCAGCTATAAGTTTTGGTGTTTTTTTTTGTAAGCATTGAATTTTTGGTGTCTGATCGTTGAATTGTGGGCGATTACTTGATAGTCTGATGATTCTAGTGGTGGAATTTGCTTCTAATGGGAACAAACTGTATTCCCTAATCTGGGAAAATGAGAAGGAATTAGGGTGATGGGGTTAGGGAGTTTTGTTTCGCAAACAGTTAAAGACATGGGAAACAAACACCAACCAGAAGTTTTTCGTTGTTATATAAGTAAAACACCAACCAGAAGATACAAGGTGGTGTAGTTAAACTTCGTACAGACTTTCATATAAAAATTTAAGGTCTCTATATATGTAAGAATATTTGGGAGTACTTCCGATATGTGTGGGCAGTTTTAGCGATGTGTCATCTTCACACTATCCAAAATTCCTATACTTCTTGGATGGGGACAGTGAATTAATTTGCTAACAAAACCCGGATGAACAAGTAAGGTACCTTTCAAGGGGTACTCTGGAGCCTGCTCTAATGGTTCCTGACAATGTTGTATTTAGCTTACTGCAATAGTATGTGATGAATGTGGAGCGCCCTGTATGTATCTACATAGTACCAGCTACTTCAAAAGGTCATAAAGTCATTTACCCTTATGTATCTTCTTGATCTTTTATAAGGAGCTATTCTTGTTAAATGGTATCATGTTTTCTTGAATATGCTATCACCTCATCAGGCAACTGTTTATGGAGGACCAACAAGAAAAGATAAAAACAGAGGACGTCATCATGGAATAACTCAGCAGAAGAAGCAAGAAATTAAGGAAGCATTTGAGTTGTTTGACATTGATGGCTCAGGTATTCAAACCATCTGTTCTCGCGTTTGTCTGTGTTAATTTTTTTTTCATGCTAATTTTTTGTTTTGATCTTGTTGGTCAGGCACTATTGATGCAAAGGAGTTGAATGTTGCCATGAGGTATGAAATTCATGGTTGATGTATCAAGTACTTTTTAGGTGGATTGGTCACGGAAACATTATATTCAAAATATTCTTTTGACAGGGCCCTTGGTTTCGAGATGACAGAAGAGGTATCTTCTCTACCCCATGACGTTTGTCTCTATGTGCGAGTGCTGGATCCCTACATGAGGGAGTGTGTTTGGGTAGATTGATGAAGAATATGGAGTGTTTATTTATCTCTCTGGGGCTGTTCCAGAGAAAGGTGTTTTTTTTCTTGTGTACACGTGTGTGTTGGGGAGGGGGGGGGGGCAGTCATAGTTGATTAGGGGGTCATCTCCCTCACTCTGTGTAGCTGTAATGCTTGTTTTTTTTTTCAATTCTATTGCAGCTCTGAATCTACTTGGGTAAAGCTCAAGCATATGGGAGACTTCTTTAGGGTAGTAGCGTGGTAACTGATCTAATGTATCTGGTTCTCCTTCCTGCCGGAGGATCTCTCCATGTTAGTTGTGAGGTTCTCGGCTGATATTGAGAGCCATAGAGTTTTCTCTCTATGTGTACCTGTCGTGCTTTTTTTTTTTTTTTAAATTCTATTGCAGCTCTTAATCTACTTGGGTAAAGCTCAAGCATATGGGAGACTTCTTTAGGGTAGTAGCGTGGTAACTGATCTAATGTATCTTGTTCTCCTTCCTTCTGGAGGATCTCACCATGTTAGTTGAGAGGTTCTCGGCTGATGTTGAGAGCCATTTAGTTTTCTCTCTATGATGGTATTCAATTTGTTTGAGTTTTGACAACATGGCTAATCTTTTGCTCTACTGTGTCATTCCAGCAAATCAATCAAATGATTACAGATGTGGACAAGGATGGGAGTGGTGCAATTGATTTTGATGAATTTGTGTACATGATGACAGACAAAATTGGAGAAAGGGACACTAAGGAGGAGCTCATGAAAGCGTTTCACGTTATTGACCAAGATAAGAATGTAAGTCTTATTGTGTCTGGTGTCTTCTATGCTTTTTCCTGTCAATAATCAGAATGCATTTTCTGTTGCATTTAGGGAAAGCTATCTGTCTCAGACATTAAGCGTATGGCAAATGAGTTGGGTGAGAACTTCAGTGACGTGGAGATCCAAGAGATGGTCAAGGAAGCTGACAATGATCGTAAGTTTGCATATTGGAATGACATTGTTTTAAGTTTTTCTTCCCCACCTTTTGGGTGTCGTTTGTAAATATGTCAAGGTTGATAATCTAATTTTTTTGTTGACGCATTGGAGCTGTTCCGACATATTCAATTTGTTGTTTCTTTTTGCTAAGTAGATTAATTACTTGTTATCACGAATTATCGTGAATGATCAGTTGGGCTTTGAAACCTACAGGTGATGGAGAAGTTAATGCTGATGAGTTTTTCAGGATGATGAAGAAGACTTCATATGGCGCTACTAGATACTAGGAGCATCAAGTTTCTCGAGAGTTTGATCCTATGCAGAAGGGTTATTGCTGGACTATGCTTGAACATTGTGCTTATTTCCGACTTTGTACATTTCCAACAAATTATGTAGCATATACTGACTATATGGAGGTAGTTCAAGCTGTATTTTTATTTGAAGTGTTTTGCATAATGAATGATCTATTGAATCCATGACAGGACATGGTGATGAATGTGCTACCTGTGCATGTCAATGATGCTGCTTTAATATTACAGAAACTTCATGGAGCCATGGGGACTAAGATTTATTCTATACCTGTAGAATCTTAAATATGGACGAAAATAGAGAATTGGATCTATTACACTAGAGTAGCATGATGGTCCCAATCCTCTCCCCTATCGATTGGATCGTAACATCACTGAGATGGGAGTGTGATGAATTAAGAGCCAAGTAAACAGAATTATACCATGTGATGCAACGACCCTTTTCAACCCATATGAACTCAGATCTAATGGAGTGTAAATTCTTTTTGTCACAAGAAATTTTATTCACTATGGAAAAATTGTTCCATAAAGTATAGACATACCACTCATATTTCTCTGATCAACCATGAAATCTCTGTTATCGTGAGTTAACAGGAATTTCATAAGCAAATATTTCAAACCATTCGTTTTTTACCCAATAGAAATCTCCTGTCATGGAATTCAATGATTTCGTCTTATGTGCATAATGGACTACGGGATGCTAGTTTGGCCACATTTCAAGAAATCCTGTTTGCAGGATGCAATCCAGATGCAGTCTCAATTATTAATATTCTTTATGCCTGCTCCAAGCTAGAGGCCGTTTTGGTGGGCAAGTCTGCTCATGCAGTTAGCATTAGAAAGGGTATCGACTTAAACCTTAACCTGACAAATGAACTCTTGGTTTTTTACTCTGATTGTCATCAGCTGTCATCCTCTTTTCAGTTATTTAATGCAATGGCTGTAAGAAATGTGGTATGGTGGAATGCCTTATATCTGGGTGTGTAAATGGTGGTGATTTGGAAAAGGCAGCTGCCATTTTTCGCCAGATGCAGAAAGAGTGCATTGAGTTGGATTTGATTACCCTAATAAGTATTCTCCCTGTTTTTAGCAAGAGCAAAAATTTTGTGCAAGGAATGGCTATCCATGGTTTTGGTATCAAAAGTGGGTTTGTATCCGATGTTTCACTAGTCAATGCACTTATTAGCATGTATTGTTACTGTGGAGATCTTGAAGCTGGGAGGTCACTGTTTGAAGTCATGCCTCAAAGAAGTATTGTGTCTTGAAATGCTCTGATGACTGGCTTCCGATATAACAATTTACAGAACGATATTTTGGTTTTGTGTAGTCAAATGATAAAAGAGGGTCAGAGGCCAAATCATGTAACCTTGCTGAATTTATTGCCTTTATTCTCCACCCAGTTACAGGGTAAAGTCCATACATGCTTTTGCTGTGAGAACAGGAATTATAAGAGAAACTCCTCTCGTTTCATCTCGTGTTCATGTATGCCAGATTTGAAAATGCAAGTCTCTGTCTGTTGCTGTTTCTAACGGGGAAAAGGGAGGATATTTCTTTGTGGAATGCTATTATGTGCGTGCACATCCAAACCAATGCCAAAAAAGCAGTTGCGACTTTCTGTGAGTTACTTCAGTTGGGACTGTGGCCCGACGAAATGACAGTAGTGAGTTTAATTTCAGCTTGTATTCAATTAAATAGCATAAATCTCAACCATTCTGTGCTGGCTTACCTGATATGCATGGGCTTTGAAAAATACACGGTCATTTGTAATGCCCTGATAGATTTGTATGCGAGTGGATACATTTCAAAAGCTAATGAACTGTTTGACTGATTGATTGAAAAGGATGCAGTATCTTGGAGTGTGATGATAAACAGGTATGGGTTGCATGGGGATGGTGAAGCTGCCCTGGACCTTTTGTCCCAGATGGAACTTTCAGGGATGATACCTCATGATGATGTTATTTTTTGAATATTTTATCAGCTTGCAGCCATTCTGGCTTAGTTGAGCAAGGCCGCATGGTATTCAAGTCTATGGTGGAACATGGAAAATCACCAAAGATGGAGCACCATGCTTGCATGGTTGACATGCTTGGGAGGTTAGGTCACTTGAACGAGGCTTATGAAGTTGTTAAGGGACTGCCTTGTAAACCTTCTGTAAGTGCTCGAGTCTTTGTTGGGAGCTTGCAGATTCCATGGCAATGTTGAACTCGGAGAGAAAATTAGTGGGATGCTCTTTGAAATGGACCCCGAAAACCCCAGAACATATGCGATGCTGTACAACATATATGCGGCAGCGGGAAGGTGGACAGATGCCAACAAACTGAGGTCTGATATGGAACGAAGACGGTTGAGAAAGTGGAAAATGAACTTCAAGATGAGCATTGTCTTGAATAATTGAGGATCGCTCAGCTTAGAATGCTTCCAGCACAGCATAACCGAGTGATATTGAGCATTTTCAAGAGGTTCACCTATTCACCCAGGGTGACCCAGAAGTATTGTGGCTAACAGCGGCCTAACGCTACTGGAAACAGGTCCAGTTCAAATCGAGTTGCCCTATCCATAATTTGCTTCTGTTCTAGGAACTTCGGTCTCCTACGCTGACGAAGATCTGGGATCAGATAGGGTTTTAAGGAATCGGATTCAACTTTGCCTCTGTGGACGTACATATTCTCTTCTATCATATAAAGCACGTGTATCAGAGATGTATTGCGGTCCGTGCGGATGCTCACTGGAAGAGTTTTTGGCCGCCAAGAAGAGGTCAATATCAGGGAAATGGAGAGGCTCTTAAGTCTAACATGCTGGCAATACGAGTCTGGCTGATTGGCACTAGAGATCGTTGACATTACCAAAACCATCTACCTGACGCGTAGTTTTTACCAATTTGATATGTTGGACTTTCATGAATTAGCTCAGCAGCTGCGTCATTGTTCCAAAACTTTGGGAACATTTCATTGCAAAAAGTAGGCAGCCCCACGGGGGACACTTTTGTTCCAGTTACTGTGGCCCACGTCGGACACATGACAACATTTCCCTGTCATCTCATCTGCTCGGGGCAGCATTTCTAATGAGGGGTTTGAGATGCGGCGATTTAATATGTTTGTCTTGCAATCGGAATTGTCCCCAATTATTTGAGAACGAGGGAAATCGTTTAGAACATTTACATGGGTAAATTGGTTGTTGTAAATTGTAAAAATATAAGCTATTGGCTTAGCTGCTCCCCACATTACACGAATGTGTATACGTATTTAAATGAATAATCGTGGCACAGGAATGTTCCAAAATCTGTCACTTTTAATGTTTCCCGGATATCGTCATCTGTAATCTGTATGGTATTTGACCCGTTCAGACAGTTGGGGGAAGTTGCGGTGGAAAGCACATGGATTGCCACGACACCAAGGAAAACAAGTACCGATGTGTTTGTTTAGGAAAAAAAAAAAAAGTACCTAATGTGTTTAACACCCTCCGCTGGATGCAGCCTGTCCCCTTCAGACATAAGTCTTACTCTCCAGGATGCGGCATGCCACGTAGCAGTAAACTCGGGCCGGTCAGCATTTGGATCCCACTCTCAAAGCGTTGCCAGAAAGGAAACGTATAGAACACCAGCCCACAAAACCGTGTATGAAAGGCGTACCAGCTGGACACCCAGCCCCGCGCGCCTTCCTTGTATAAATTTCTCCCCGCCTCGGCTGCGTTCCTGGCCTTTGAAAACAGAAGGATTCTGGTTTCAGTGTGAGCTTTGCTTTTGTTGACGAGAGCTGATAGTAATTCTCATAGAACCCCACGCTGGATCGAATCCATACGAATATGCACTGTCCTACCAAACGTATGATATCGCAGGAACAGGAGCACGAAATCATGGTGTCAGCTCTCGAGCACGTGCTCAGCGACGGCATTAATGGCCTCACCCAAGAGTTACAGTTCCAACTACTAGCAGCGGGACAGAGTGCCACGTCATCATCATTCCCTTCAACCAGCGGGACCAACCGTGCGGACCAAATGTTGCCACTTTTCGATGATGGCACGTGCGCAGTTTGCAACACCAACGGCTGTCGGGGCTGCAATTTCTTCTCTCCAGCCAGGGAGATCAAAGAGAACAACGAGAGCGAGAGGACGACGAGTAAGAACAAGAAGAAGACGACGAAGAAGGAGAGGAAGAACTATAGGGGAGTGAGGCAGAGGCCGTGGGGAAAATGGGCGGCGGAGATTTGGGACCCGAGGCGGGCAGTGCGGGTGTGGCTCGGCACATTCGCGACGGCGGAGCAGGCTGCGAGGGCCTACGATAAGGCCGCCATCGAGTTCCGGGGAGCCAGAGCTAAAGTCAACTTCCCATTGTCAGACTATTCGGAAGCAGAGCAAAGCGCAGAGCATGAAGAAGGTCACGAGGCTAAGCCCAATGTAGTGGCCGAGTCGACAACCGCCAACACGAAGAGCGAGACCAAGAGTGCTGCTGAGGTGGGAGAGAGCCGCAAGGAAGAGAAGGAGGTATGGGATATGTACACGGAAGACGACCTCAGAGGAATGATGATGGATTTGCTTTGAAAATAGTGAACTCGACAAGACGACGGCGTACAGCGCTAGGAGAATCTTACGCTACATCATGATTTCATCGTGCACCCTCTCGTACAAGGAGAAATAGAAATTTAGAATTATGTTAACGTTAATGTAGGGTGTCGGAGTCAAAATGACGAGGGTGTTTTTTGTTCCCTCGGAGTTAGCTTTTTCGGGTTTTAGAAAAGGTAGGAAATGAAAATTCGTTCATTATTGAGGAGAGGGAGAGGGAGAGGGAGAGGTTATGAACTTTTGTAGAAGTAGCGAATCTTGAATCTTAGAACGGGGGGGGGGGGGAAGAAATCAGTGAATCTTCAACTTCATTTTGTCTGCTAATTTCAAAATTTTCCTTGTCGATTCCTATTACAACTTCAAGTCTTCAATGCCCAAACATGGTTGACACTTGTAATTTTGTATTGCCTTAGAGGAGATAATCAATTCTATATTTGCAAGCGAGTTTGAGAATTAAAAAAGAAAAAATATATACATATTGAGAGACAGTCAAAGAGGGCCCTACAGATTGTGATAGGGGTCAAAAGGATCTATCTGGGTCAAATGTTTCCTGCGACTGCAACTCTGCAAGACCTCGGACCTTCGTGGATAAACATGTTGGACGGGACGGGGCTGACCTTGGAACAGGTGTACATCGAACACGTACTGGCTTTGTACTTTTAGTACCTTCTTACAGTGTAAGGTCGCAATCCACAACTGGGTTGTTGGATCAGTACCGCCTCCTCTTGCCGAGTCCTTTTACCATTGAAAAATCCTAAACGCGTTTATTGTTGTTGTTTCGTTCTGGCAAAAGGGGGGGATGCTTTCCATCCTGTACCAACTTTTTCTCGGAAGAAAGTGGAATAATAATTGACCTCTAAAATCCACAGAAATACCAACCCAGTTGCACACCCACGGCCACAAACTTCTCAAAAGCGTTCGCATCACCCATTTATTGTCCAATCGACTTCCACTGGCAATTTTTGCCTCAAAAGGAGAAAGTCCCATGTACTTGGTTTTTATTTGGGTAGAAATACGAAAATCGCTAGAGTTCAGGATCCTTTTCTTCTTTGATTATGGGAAGGGAAATATGCCGATATTTCCCTTCCTATAGCTTGTTCAGTGCCGACTGCCTACCCAGTTCATCTGATTTATCGGACCTAGCTTTTTAATAACCCATCCAACTACAAACATGACAAACGCCATGTTAAGTGAACCACAAATCGAAACAAGGAACGTAAAGATTCACCCACTCTTCCTCCCTTCCACATCCCACAAGTGAAATATGCCGGAATGAAACGCGAGGACCAACCAAAAATATATAGCCCTTCGTCTAGTCTCTGGAAAAATTGATCAGAAGTTCTATTTCTTATTACACGAACAAAAGAAAATAACCAAGACGTGCAAGCAACAAAAAAATACCACCTGGATCATTTAGAAAAAAAATTGATACAAATCAATCCCAACATATATGGTGAACCACGACTGACTGTACTAGGCACCAGTTAACAACAATAACAGTGCGTATCAACAAATAGCGCAATAAACCCTTTCTTGCCTAACTGAAACATAGAAGATTAACAATTAGGTATCTACCACCCAGTTCTGCAACCTTCAATGGGAAAACCATCACGGCGATCTATAGAACCTAGTCGTGAAAACCCACATCTCAGCGCTAGTTCATCCCTACCAATACAATAGACCCTGCGAAAACTAACCAAAATTTTCATTCTAAGAAATGCTTCAGCCTGATGTATTTTCCTCAAATCCAAGTGGCTCCATTTCACGTTCCTCACGACACTGTCGGTGTCCTGCCTGTAGTCTGTTTAGCCACATAAATTTGCTTCATCTTTGAAGGGGCAAAACTTTTTTCTGCTCCCGAAGAATGGTTCCTTCCTTGGAACCCCATTCTGGGATGTGACCATCCGGCCCCCGAACTATTCTTCTGAGAAACCCCACCTGCTCTTTGATAATTATACCCTGAAGACTGACTGCACTGCTGGGTAGACATACTCTTGTGCTGAGAAGACTGTGTCTTAAAAGCGGCGCTTGTGCTGTGGCTATTGCTGTTTCTGCTACTCCCAGCCTGAATATCAGTCTTGCACGCATCTGCAATGGTGCTTCCAGATGAGGTATTAGGGACCACGGCCTGTGCCAGAACCCCAGTGCTAGTGGAGCTTGAAGGGTCTACCAACCCTAATTCATCGGGCAACTGGGTGACAGTTGCATCAGCTGGCACAGGAAAATTCCGGTTGCTGTCAGACGGAGTTGAGTTCCGAGAGCCGGGGAACCTGTTAGCAGCCAATGATGGGTTAACAGGAGGAACATGGCTAAATTGAGAAGTATGTACACCTTCCGCCGGTTTTCTCAATGGCATTGATAGAGAAATGGATTGAAGAGGTGAAGCAGGTACATGCTGCCAAGGAGCTTGGACTGACAAGTCAGGAGAAGACTGGGACAATGATTTTCACCAAACAGTTAGTTATGCCACAAAGAAAAGTAATAGCGCCAAATAAAACTAGACAGAATCTATAAAAAAAAATAAGTTTTATTTTTTCACTTTCTTTCTTGGAAAAGTATTACACGTACAGCTGATGATATGACAAATAAAAATTTATGTTGTACTTTTTCATCTTCTTGCATCCAACAGAGTCACACAAGTACAACTGATATGAAAAATCTAGCAAGATGGCATGACTTGTACGTCTTTTATCTCAACAAGAACTATACTGCTGAACATCATGTGCCTCTCTACCCTATTTATAGAATTGTAGGGGGAAAAGATATTGAGGGAGGTTTTCGCCTGCCTCACAATCTGTACCTGGAAAGGAGATACATCAAACATGGCCAAAGGAGAAGGCATTGGCAGGAGAGGTGACCCTGGGGCAAGATGCTGGATTGGAGCAGGTATGTTCGAAGGATTGCGCTGTGCAGATACCATATTCAAATTGTTTATGTCCCCCCCCTCACCCACGCTCAAAGCAGTGGATGCAGGGTTGTGCTTCCAATCAGGTTGCTTGCCAGATGGTATGTAAGTGGCACCCATGAAACTCAAGCCAGCTTGTCCAAATTGCCCAACTGGTGCAAAATGGCTATACACAACCATGTGTGGAGGGCCTTGAACCCCTGGGATGCCTCCAGGTGGACTGAGGAAGGGACCAGTAAATCCTGCCGGAGGACCGTAGAATGAATCTACACCAGAGTGGCATTGTGGCCATGTCCCAAGTGGCCCTGAAGCTGATGTACTACTCTTCTGTGGCTGTGATTGAGTGGCAGGTGAAGATTCATCATGTGGTCCAAATGCATATATTGGCCCCCCCAACATGTGGTTCATCTCATAAAAGGGAAAATGAGAAGGTTGTCCTCCAGGAAAATGGGAAAGCATCTGGCTTGAAGAGTTCTGCAGACTCGGTAGGGGCGGCCATAAGGAAATTGGTGGGGTCTCCACAGATAGATCAGCAGGAAATGCAACACTTAGAGATTCTTCAGCTCTTGATTGACTCGCTAATTGCTGATCACCACCTACACATGCCAAAGATTTAAAATATACTTCCATATGTCACAAGCAAGTTTAACAATAGGATTTTTTCTTTGGGGGGGGGGGGAGAAAAATATAGATAGAAGAAACCACCTGCTGCTATTCCATCAACATCCGTCCCAAAACTTTTGCTATTCGACACCGAGACAGAGGAACTTCCTAGCCGATTCCCAACAATCTCGTCATTGCTGATGACAGCAACAGCAACAGCGGAAGCAGCTGCTTCGGCTTCGGCTTCACAATCCTCCAAGTGAATACAGGATTCAGGGGTATGTTTCTCTTTCTCAAAGAAAAGACAGCAATCATTCTCGGCTCTGGCAAGATTGTGGGATATTTGGACATCAGACCGACACGGACCTGGAGGGCCAATACCAAGAGCAGCTGCACGGGTATTAGGAGGGAGAACTGTTGGAGATGTGACTGCACCTGATTAGAATAGAGAAAAAGACTTATTCAGAAATGAGACAATAGCAACCCCGGAAGATACTTGAGTTTTCAGGAGAGTACAAGCTCACCAAATTGGATTTTCTCCCCAGCAAGCAGGGAATTGATTGGGCTCGGAGTAGATGAATACGATGACTTGTCCTTTGCCAAGACGGATGATGATGGCATGGTAGGCTCACTAACTGAGTTATTATGATCACCAACAGAAGCATGAGAATCAAATTGTTCAGGCTTCATAGCCTCCTCAAGTTGGGTTTGTGTTAGGGCCATAACCTGTCAGACAAGTCAGTTTGAGGTTCTCCACAAATATAAGGAGCAAATTATGACAGCAGATCAAACGTACAAGTACAATCAGTCAAAAACAAATCAGCACAATTCACCTGTAGTCACATTCCATGCATGGTCACCATCAGTACACGGTAGTCCGTCTCAAATTTTCAAGGAAAAACTTTTTACCACCACACATGCAGCACTCATGAGTCATATCCTTCTCAGTTGATGCTTTTTTTTTGCTAAATAAAGACCTTCCAATTACTGAAAAGTATAGTTGCTAAGCATATCACAATCCCGGATATGCTCAGTTGATGCAATCATGCAGGACTATTGATCACATTGACATTTCATTTGCAGCACACATTATATGCGAAAAAAATTAAATTAAATCCTTGTACTAGGTCTGCCTAATAGTGCTAAATGCTCAGCTTCACATTCTGACAACCACCCAAACCATTTTACTAACTAAGCTAGTGCAGCACATTCACTAAAGTTAGCAACCCAGGTTCTTAATAAAAGAACTTAAGACACAATAAGGACACGTAAATTTCCGATGGGTCTGAAGGTAACTTTAGCTTTACATGGTAAAACAAAAGATGAAGAAGAAGAGAAACAAGAAGAGTATGCTAGCGTGATCACAATACAAACTCAAGCCAAGATCTCCAAATCTGTCCCGAAAGAGAGAACACTGACCGCAACAATCCCTCACTTTAAGGTACATCAACTTGAAAACAGAAATTAACAACGTTCAGTGTAGAATCAGGATGTCAAGAACTTCACTATGGTAAACATGCGTACCTGCTGATTAATCTGCGAATTACCCCAAGACACCAAAGATGCTGTCTGAACCTTATCAAGGACCTTATTTTTGGTTTCGAACATCACTCCTGGTCCAATGCTCTTTCCACCACCAGTTACTACAGGAATGGAGCTTGTCTGGAGGGACCTGTAAAACAAAGTATCAGATTTCCCTGCCTGTATTCATATCCTTGAGGCCATATATATATTCTTCAAGAGATTTAATACCTCATTGCCGGCGATCTCACATCAGCTTGGGAATCAGCTTTCAGAGCAGGAGTGCCAATTGGAGCCAACAGTTGTGAGACTATGGCAGTGTTGAATCCAGCTGATACTTCATCGTTAGCCAAGCCACATCCCTCAGAGGAAACAAGGTCGGGATGAGAGCTCTTTGACGCTTCTGCACTTGTTGATGCAGAAATGTTACTTATTTTGGCAGGGAGAACAGTGCTCTGTGAAGTTAAGCGAGGTTTACGTGGTATCTGGCATAAACAACAAACTGATCTAAGCATAATATTCATGCAGGGAAAACCATAAAACAGACTGAAAAATGTGAATGCATCTAAACCTTTGGAACCCGAGACTTAGCCTTGATTTCTTTTTCTCTTTGTTCACGCCGATCGTTCAGCATTTGCCTCTTTGACCTCACCTCAATGAAGTCATCTTCATCACTTGGAGCTTCAATGCCAGGTTGCTCAAAAACACGAACAATGCCGCTTTGCAAAGAAGCATCAACATCCTCCTCAGAACAAATATTCCTTTTAAGGCTTCCCTCTCCAGAGCGTAGGATGGACCGACTCTTTGTCAAGGCTTCCTTTCCAGATCCATTTTCAGCCCTATTTCCAGAATCTGCTTCCCATGAACTAGATGGACCTGAGGTCAAGCATTCTGAGTCTGATGCCTGTTTCAATTGCTTGTTTGACACAACTACCTTCCTTGGCGCACTTCTCGTAGTTATTTCTGTGCCCTTTCCATAGGTATTTACCTTATCATCCATCCCAACATGGTTAGATAAAACCAAACTAGTGGATTGCCTCTTATCTGTACTTTCCCGTACTCGAAACTCGGTGCGCTGAATATTACGCCGGGCCCTCCTCTGGTATCCATTAAAGTCTGCACGAGGAGCATCAGCAGCTGGATATAACGGCTTTGAGCCAGGATTTTTAGCCGCAAAGGCATATCTTTTCCCTCTGCCACCAGATATTGGCCATTGACTCTTTAGTCCATTTAAATCATTTTCTTTTGAACCCAGCTGAGACGATGCTGCTTCATATTGAGACCGCCTTTCTCTAGGCTTGGATAAGGAACCGTATTTCTTCACAACTGAATTATGGCGCCCCTGATCTTCTACCTTAAAACATGACTCAGACCTAGTACTGTCATCACCAAAACGGGAAATCTCTCTTTGACCGGGCTGCATCTTAACAGGATTACCAGCATTTTCTCTAACAGGTAATGAATTCACCTCTTTTGATATAATCCCCTGGGAATGGTCCAGATGCCTTGAAACAAGGCCTGGTTGTTTATCCATTGGACGAGTCATAGCATTGTTCTTCATCAGATTATGAGCAGAAGTGTCTTGACCTGGTTGACTTGGCAGAGGACCTACTGGGTTCTGATTCAAAGAAAAACTGGCTGGAATATTGGGCTGAACAAATGACATGGATTGAGGAGCCATTGGCAATATCCCCTGAGATGAGCCAGAGAAGGGCCATGTTGACTGACCAAACTGGAAGAGAGGAGGCTGTGATGGGTGCATGTGGGTAAGAGATGGACCAACCTGAGGATGCAGATGAAGAGGCATCTGAATAGAGCCAATTTGTATGGCTGGAACTGGGGATGGTATCAGAGAAGGGCCAGAAAACAGCCCAAACTGGAGTTTAACAGGCAACTCAGTTTGACTCGGTAGAGCAGGTGCGGTAGACAAGACAGTCTGACCAGAAGAAGAATGTGAGACCAAGTTGTTTGAAGATGGGACAGCATGATGTGCAGACATACCAGAGCTAGTAGAAGCTTCCACATGATCTAAAGTCTCAGATGCTGCTAATATATGAGGAGCATAACTGGGTTGAATAACCAAATCCCGCATTGCCGTCTCAGTTTCCTGGAAAACTCTAGAAGAACCATCAGTGCTCACTTGAAGAATAACATCCACATCTTGAAGGACTTGTCCATCACTGCACATCCCATCAAAATATCTACGTTCTTCAACATTGACTACAGATCCCTGTGGAATCACAAAAGTACTATCTTCATTCCTTGAACTTCTTTCAGACTCATCATTGGGCATGCCAACTGGAACACCCTCATTGAAACCTAAAACCAAATTATCCATCATGCCGGGTGACTGTTTCTCCTCCAGATGCATATCTTCAAACTCATGGTTCAGGTTCATATTCTCATCATCTCCTTCATGCACTTCATCTTCTTCTCGATATCCATCTTCATCCTCATCATATTCTTCCTGCTCCTGCAGACGTTCATCATTCTCAACAGTCCATTCTTCATCATCACCGGCACTTGAGGCAGTCATCACATTCTCTTCCTCAGCTTTGGTGGGTAAGACACCACGTTCATTCTCCTGTCCTGACAGGGGATCATCTTTCTCTACTCCAGCAGCTGATACCACTGCAGAATCCCCAGATTCATCCAGATCATCATGCGAGAGATGAGTAGGAGAATTAGGAGGGCTTGAAACGGAGAGCGAAGACTGCGAGTCACACCTTGGTGTAGCATTATTATCTAATTCTTGCTCCTGATTCTCAATATTCTGTTGCTGGACATCAGTTTCACGTTGTTCAAGATTCTCTTGATGGCTATCATCATATCTAGTCTGCATGTTAGGTTCACTTTGTGCTGAACGATTATACTGTATCTCATCTTCCAGGAAAGTAGGACTCGGCCGTTCATTGTCAACTCGGTAGGATGTCCTGTGCATGGAAGCTAGTGCTGGAGGGGGGAGAACGCGAGGCTGCCTCGTGGAGTAACGTGACCTCCCAAGGGAATAAGGTCCATCTGCCTCCCGTTCAGAATATTGAGGATAAAGATTACCATGAGGACGACCTTGTCCCCATCCAGCATCACCAAATTTCTCAACAATACTCTCATTATATTCAGGGTCAATCTCCGGGTTTCTGCCATAATGATCAGCATCAACCGAAAGGTTCCACCTCTGCCCTCTAATATGAGAGATATCATCCATGTGAGGCTCTGGAATCCCACCTCTATGATAAGTCCTAGAAGCCATGAATCCAGCTCCTCCATAGAACTCTTTTCTAGAAAATGACCTCCGACCAACAGATGCATCTCTCCTGGGACTATGGTGACCACTCTCTTGGTCTTGGATAACGAAGTTTGAGCTGCTCCCATTCTCGTACACATCTCTTCTCCATGAGTTACCAGGTTTTCCTCTGTCCACAAAGGCAGGTGAACCATCACTTGAAAAGTGAGGTCTAGAGCCCATCTCAAAGGGCCTGTTAAGACTGGATGTATCAGAAGAGGCTGAAGTAGTGATCCTTTCCACCATTCTTTCACCATCTTCCCAATCACCAATATCTGCCATCCTGGAGGCGTCTTTTTCATTTATCATACCAGATATCTTCTCATCTGCAGCATCAGGATAATCACTACTAGGCTTTGCCGCTTCAGCCTGCCTCTTGGCAATCCTTTGCTCCAGTTCTAAGAGCTTTTGCTTAGCTGCCTGTTTTCTCCTCTCTTCTTCATTAAAAAACATCTGTTTCTCCTCTTCTCTAGCTATCCTCAGTTCTTCAGCTCTTCGAATGGCATCCAAACATTCTTGTTCTGCTCTCCATGCTGCCTCCCTGGCTTCCTCTTCCAACCTTCTCTGCCTTTCTTCCTGTTCCCTAGCCAAACGCATTCTCTCCTCTTCTTCTCTTCGAGCTAGTTCCAAAGCTCTTTCTTGCTCTTCAATGATACGCTGCCTTTCCTCTTCTTGCAACTTCTGAACTCTCTCAAGTTCCGCCTCAAAAGATTCCCTAACAGGATCGTGGAAATCAGTCTGTTTAGGCACATCTTTTTTCCTCTTAACCACCCCAACAAGACCCCCGGAAAAGGGATCCCGTCCATCAAAAGCAGTATCTCCAAAGTCTTTGACGAAAGGGTCCTCGAAATAAGGTTTTTCATTCTTAGAGAACAGACGTTTCTCTCTACCAAAATTTAGCAGCGGATCATTTACAGGAAGCCCTTTAGCCCCCAAAGAAAATGGAGACTTAGATGCTGAGGTACTCTGGAAAGCATCACTCCTATATTTGTTGTGTTGTTCGTGGCCATACCGATCTCGTGTCATCCTCTCAGCCCCTCGGCTCCCATATAGGCCTGAAGTATTGTTCCACTGCTGTCTCACTCCCTGTCCATACCTGCTATCTTTCTTTCCAATATCATCATTGGCATTGTCACGGAATGGGGACACAAGGAATTTATTATCCTTATTTGTTTCTCTATTCAGGGTAACCGGCCTCACGCTGATGCCATTTTGATCACTTTCAACTTTTGGAACACCAAATATTTCCTTAGGAGAGGCAGTTCTCCACGAGTGCCCTTCCCGCCCTTCTTTACTAGGCATTCTTACAACTCTGCTTAAAGGTTCAACTTTAGGGACTTCATTGGAAGAAACCTTTCCAGCTTCATTGTCACGCTGACCCCACCTGTCAAAATGGTTATGAACCGGCTTCTGTGGTAAGACGCTAACCCTGGGCATGTCAAAATCTCTTTCCCAATAAGCTTCACTCTTAGGAAACCCATGATCTCTACTTCGGTCTGTCAAAGCAAAACTTGTGTCACGCTCATCATCAGCCCAATCTGATCTGGGATTCACATGTACGAGTGGTAGTGGACTAGGAAAACACTCTTCCTGCTTTCTAGCTCGCTCTGATGTCCAAGAGCCACCAGAACTATGTCTTTCACCACCATTATCGCTCAAACTATTACCAAACCCATGACGGGATGATTGCGTGTGAGAGCGCACATCAATAAGAGAGCTCGAAAGGGAACTATTCCTCTGCTCCTTGGATGCCTCGTGACCAGCTACTTGCTTCAGTTTCAGATTTAAACCATCCTTTTGCTTCTGCATGGTCCCTGATGTGGAAGGCAAAGCCGCCTGCAGAGAAGGAAAATCCTCGCCCCTCAAAACTGCGGCTTTCTCCACAAATGGTGGTTGAGGACGAGTAGCAGTAGAAACTGGTGGTCCAGCTACGCCCGACCTAGCTGAGGGCGGCAAATACGCACTGATTCCCCTACTCACCCCATCTATGCTACTTGAACCCTGGTCAATTCCATCAGCTCCATGATCACTAAACCCTTCTTTGTTTTTCTCTTGCAAAGCGATTGTGCCAGGCTTAGTCCACCCCATACCGGATGAAGTCGGCCTTGGTCCACTTCCCGAAGGGCCACCAGTAGGCCCACCACCTGATCCCAATGAATCAAACCTCTCGTGCTCCTTTCGCAACGAGGGTAAGTTCAAGGGGGGTGGAACAGAAAGCTTCGGCACAGCCTTCTGCGAGCTTCGAGGCCTTGAAAGGACCACCATTCCTCCTCCACCGCCGCCATGAATGCCGGGTCGGGTCCGATTCGATCCGTAAGGGCTTGGATTAGATGAGTGGTGATGATGAGGTTGCCCATACGATTTGTTCAGATTCACTGACACAAACTTGGTCCCGACTCCGGGATTGGCCATGGCAGGGTCCGACCCGAAACGCGACCGGTTTGGCGGATTTCCTGCAACGCATCAAAACCCTAGCCCTAGTTTCCTCCACCACAAAAGAATGATTAAGAGATTGATATTCCCTTCTTACAGATCTTAAAGTGAAAAAATAATGATCCAATACTATCAAACCCTACAGACTCTCTCGGACCCTGATCAGAGCAAACAAAGAAAAACACAAGATTAAAATCTGGATTCATTTCAGATTTGCATTGATTGAAAACTGAAAAAGAAAGGCGAGCAACAAACATAATTAGTTTGTGAGTGTGTGTTTCTTAGTTTGATTAGGGTTTCGATGTGGACCGTGGTAATGATTTAATTTTCGGATAGAAAGATAGAGGAGGAGATCAAAACTAAACCGGGAAGTGGGGCGTAGGATGGGGAGCTCACCTCCGGGGGCGTAAGTTAGAGGACGGCCGTGGTTAACGTGCGCCGCGGAGAATCGAACACGAGAGAACGCCTGATGGAAGTCTTGTAACCGGGAGAGAGGAGAGAACGATAAAATGAGCTAAAGCACGAGAGGAAAGTAATAGGAATTGTTTTCTTGTCTTCGTGTTTGTACCCCTATATTTCTATGTATTTCTCCTATTCGCCAGTTAGATTGTACCCCTATATTTCTACGTATTTCTCCTGTCACCAGTTAGATGTTGTCCTTTGTAATAGGGTTGTCCAAGATCCGGGCCGGGCCGGTTCGGTCCGGTTTGGCCGACAAAATCGGAAATTTTGTAGAGCATATAGACCGGACCGGTCATATCCGGTTTAGTCGGTCCGGTCTGGGCCGGTTTGGGTCGGTTTGGGCCATGTCATTTTGGGCCGATTTTGGGGTTGGGCTTTGCCATTTTGGGCCAATTTCCGGTTTGGGCTTTGCCATTTTGGGCCAATTTCCGGTTTGGGCCGGTTTGGAGAGGTATACTCCGGTCCGGTACCGTCAACCGATTTTGGTCAAAACCGGTCCGGTCCGGTCCGGTTTGGCCGATCCGGACGGTTTTTTGGACAGCCCTACTTTGTAAGTTTGTTAACAAAAAATTTGAGAATGCTGTGGAAATTTTGGGTATTAAGGTTTGTGAAATATTATAAAGTAAATATATATTATGGGAGTTGATGAAAAAGTGAAGAGAGAATAATTTTAATAAATATTATTTTAATAAAAAATAATGTGATGAATTTTTTAATATTAACCCTAAATTATTGATTTAGAGCTCAAACATCCCCTTTCTTAAAATTTTAACACAATATAAGATTATTTTAAATAGACTCATAAATGATTAAAAAAAATGTTATGATCAATTTTCTGTGTTGATTTGATGGTTAAATTAAAAATTATTAAATACTTTTCAAATATAAAATTATTAATAATATTAAAATTCTATTTCATTAATATACTTATTCTTAATTAATTTCTTCAATTTTTTAATATTATTTTATTTCATTTTTTTACATTTTCCAACAAAAAATACACTCGTAAATGTCAACAACATTCGTTATTGGAAGACACATAATTATTTATTGAATTCTTTAGGCTTACATGTACTTCCTTTAAATCATACACATTTATAGTATACATTAATTAACTCTTTAAAAAAAAAAATTTGCATATATGTATTAACGACAGTAAATTAACAGAATGGTTCTTCTTTAATATCTTGAAAATAATGAAAGAAAAATCTTAAACTCAGAAAAACGAAAATAATATAAATTATAAAAACCTCTTGAGATTTTCGTGTGCGCTTTCTCTGTCAACTTTTTTTTTGGGGGGGGAGCTATTTGTTCCTTTCGATTAGGAGAAAAGAGCAAGAAACTTGCTTAATTTGCCCGGATATTCTTTAGCCAAGAGAATGTTCTTTATTTAAGTAAAAAACGTAGCCATTCTATGCGTTTGCAAACCCAATTATTCCCAACATTTTATCTCTCTCCTAATAAAATATTCCAATATAATTTCTCTCTCTCATAAAAAATATAAAAAATTACAAAAATTATAAAAAATTACCTCTCTCTTCACCTTTTCACTAAACTCAATACCAACACATATTTCCATACAAAAAATATTACAACACAAACACAACTAACTAATAACAGCCTCCCACAGGTTACTTAAAAGCCGTTTAAGCACTTAACCTTTCTTCCTCGATTTTCTTCGTTATAATAGGACCCCGGAAAACTAGTTTCCAGTCCTATTATAATTATTAGCAAACAAAATGGCAGCACCTTTGTTATTATCTTCATATAAAAATGGCAAGGGGCAGCACTTTAATTTAAAATCAACCTTTTCACAAATTCTAAAAAAAATTATATTTTAAAATTTAAAATATGAAATTTGTTGATCTGCTAATCTCCTTTGAATTGAAATATATTGGTCTCTCGGTTGAGAATGTTACCAAGCTAGAAGTACTATAACCCATAAAATATCTTGCCTCGCAAAATCTTGAATAGTTGTGTAGTTAACTATCAACTTCATTAATATATATATATTTTGTCAAGTTTCATCCAAAAATCAATTGGCAATAAAAAGAGGTGGTCCAACAGGTATATGAAGCACAAGATTAAATGATCCCTAATCAATATGACACTCTAACACTCCCTCTCACGTGCAGGCCGAATAAACATGATCTATGCACGTGGACAACAATGGAGAACACAAACAAGTGGGTCAAGTCCATAAATAGTTGGCTCTAATATAATGTCAAGTTTCATCCCAAAACCAATTGACAATGGGAAGAGGTGGCCTTACAGGTATATGAAGCACAATATTAAATGGTCCCTAATCAATATGGAACTCTAACATATATATATATACAAGATTTTCCATTTTTTTTAGGTGTCAAGAAATCCTGTTTCTTTGCTTAATCTTTTATTTATTTGTGGGTTCTATATCACAAAATAACAGGTGAGATTGTCTCGTTCTAATTGAATAAAAGTAAAGTTTTTTATAAGTTTTAAAGGAGGTTCAAAGTTCAATAAGTGGTCACACGTTCAATTATTTATTTTTTCCTTTGGGTAAGTAAGTAATTGTTTAATCTTAATTCTCACATCTCCACGGGTTTGAATTCAAAAAACTATAAAATAAATAAATTACGATATTATACATAGTGAGACTGGGTTTGTTTTGCCTGAAGATATCTTCCGCTTCTCATGTAGTAATTGAAAGAAACGGTCCTTGAGCTTCTTCTATTATAAAATATGGTCTTTCGGCTTATAACCCAGGGAAATGGTGTCATAATAATTTGCTACATATTACCTGTCGATACGGTAAATAAAAAAGAAAACACAAAAGAAGCAAATAATTTCCTGGGTCCCACAAAACCACTAAAATCGCACGTATAGAAAGATCACGGCCGTTTATCTACCTCTCGCTCCCTTTTTCTCCACCTCTTTTGTCCTGCAAGGCTACAACGTATGCGCATCTTTAGAAGTAACGACTGCTTTGAAACGACGTCGTGTAACGAAGTGCGTACAAAATTCGAGCGAGTAAAGTATCTTCAGCCAAGAAAAAAAAAACAGGGAGTAAAGTATATCTTCTAGAGCTGAAAAAAGAGGGGGTTCTCGGTGCTGGAAGCATGGCGATAGACGCGGCCGAAGCTCCATCTCCTCCCTCTCATCCCCCTTCCTATTTTGGGTACCATTTAATTTTCTCGTGTTATGTGTTTGTACTAGTTTACATTTCCACTAATTTCAAAGACTCTGTCTCTTGCAGTCAACAACGCCATTTCTATGTAGCCGTGGACAGGCTCCAGTTCAAAATGGTGTTTCTCACTCATATAAGTTGTCAATGTCACTGATAAGAAGACATAAGAATCCAGCTCAAAATTTGGTCAAAAACAAGATACTCAATTTTGTTTATAAATGGGTCGCAGGAGACGCTGGTGGATTTGTTGGGCGTAGCGGGACGGCGTCCGTGCCTGCCGATGGTCGTGTGCTGCAGCTCCCGAGACGAACTTGACGCCGTCTGCTCTACCGTCTCCAACCTCCCCTATATTTCTTTTGCCCCACTGGTACTATTTGCTCTCTTGATTTCTCGATAGTCTGCGCAGTTGACATTGTAATCATGGCACGCAGCCCTTTCAATTTACTGTTTATCCAATTGTTACCGTCTCGGTGGTTCAAAAATCACAGCTTTGATTTGAGTTATCGCGGTGTCCTAATAACGGCCGATATCATGATCGTTCTTGTTTTGTTCGTGTTACGTGTCGAATTGGCCAGGGGATTTCCCTGTTTCTGAATTTTTTTTACTAGCTCCAGTGTTTCCCACGCAAGTGAATTATTACTTAAATTGCGTGTTTATAGTATGAAACCTCGGAGCCCTTGCTCTCTTAGAACTTTTGACCGTTTGCTAATCTGCCACGCACATTGCTATATGTCTTCCAGTACAGTGACCTTGCTGAATCAGAACGGGCTATAGTTTTGGAGAAATTTCGGCAGGCCACAACGAACTGGAGCCAAAATGTCAGTGCTCAATCAGGGGATGACAGTGAAAGTGGAAAAGATGAACAGAAGTCTCATATGGTAATTGTGACCGATGTGTGCCTCCCCCATCTCTCTTCTGGGGAGTCGCCCATTTCTGCTCGTGTGCTGATAAATTATGAGTTGCCAACAAAGAAGGTGCAGTCCAGCCTTTCTTCGTAACTTAATATGTGGGACAATTCTGTGCCTTCATTTGTACAATCATGCTTTAAACTCTTGCAACGATCCTATAGACCTCTTGATTCAATAGATTGCAATTGGAAGGTCGACTTTTTGTTGTTTGTGGTATCATATGTTGAGCACCCCAGACTATCACATCTCCCGACAAATGAAATCTCCCGTGCAGTTTTTCACTCTTGATCTTCCAGTTGGAAGGATAATTGCAAAGGGTTATTCTATTATGAAAATTGGTTCTTTATCTCAGGTGAGCTATAATGCCCAAGATGCCATACAACATGGAAAGTCTTATGTCAAGGCATGGAAATACTAGCTGAAAAAAACATGCCTAATGTTTCGCCATGTGTATGTATAACGGTCATAAGTCTAACATCCAAGGAAAAACTTGCTTTTGTGGTATTTGATTTTCCATACAACAGAACTCGAGTAATTCTTATTTTTTGTACCTAGCCCAGTGTAGTAGTTTCTTGTTAAAGACTGCTGGATTTATATTCTCTTGTATCTATGATTTTTGTGCATCTGTTTTATTTGTTCCCAACTCTATGGTGCGAGCATTGATCGTAACACTTTTTTCCCATCTACTTACTGACTTGCAGGAAACGTATATGAGGCGCACGGCTTCTTGTTTGGCAGCAGGTTCTTTCACCGATGTCATAACATTTTGTTTGTCAGATGGCTAGGATGTCTGCACTCACCATTGCTTCATTTGATTTGTGCAGATGGGATTGTAATCAATATGATTGTTGGGGGTGAAGTGGTCACCCTCAAGCACATAGAAGAAAGCAGCAGTCTTGTCATAGCTGAAATGCCTATAAATGTAAGTTCCTTGCTTACTTTCCGTTTCCTCTAGTGATATGTTAGAACCGGAGACGAAGCTAGGAAATTACTCTTGGGTGGGGATGTTGGGGTTAGTCCCACATCGGTTGTGGAAGAGGTTGGTGGTCAGTTTATAAGTGTAAGGGAAAACCTCATCTCTAGAGCTAGTCTGAGTTTCCTCTTTGGTTAGGACATGGCTTTGGTGGATATGAATCTAAAGCCCGATCAGCTGCATCTTATGTGTAGCGCTTACCCATAACTTTGTTGATTAAAAGTTGACAGCCTTCAATAACACTACATTGCACTGGATCATTTTTATTTCCTGCATTTCGACTTAAAAGGATCTTTTTTTCACTAAGGTCTTGTGTCACCTGATATTTCCGTTGGCTATGAGATGATTTTAAAATGTGGTCTGTTTCAGATCTCTGAGATCTTGTGAAGATGCCTGGTCTTCGGCAATGCCAGAAACATGGCGGAGGACTTTATTCCTTGTACTCTTTCTAATTATTGAGGCACGAGATATCATATTTACAGCGAGAGGCTCTGTCATAAGATTGATATTTTTATTTTTTATTGTGTGTCCGGATTATTCAGCTCATAAAAATAGATAGCAAAGCTATCTTGTTCTAAAAGCGCTTGCAGGGAACTCTAATAAAAATGAACACCCCGATTAATGGACTTACAGGACGACAAGGAAGAACACCACTAAGCGAACGCATTTCATGTCATAATTCAGAAAAGAGGAATCCCACGCCATCTTGATTTCAATCCCAATTCTACAAGAAAATCGAACTCCAACTTCTATACCAAAAAATAACAGAAAATTCAACGTGCAAATCAAAATTCCACTCGAAAGGCAACGGAAAGAAGAGATATCTTTGATTGATTAATTCAATAAAAAGAAAAAGAATCATTCAAGCATCAAAATATAGATTTTCCATTAACTGGAGCCAGATAAAAACAAAAACCCCAATCCAACCCAAAATACGTAGCCAGTTGCAGAGAGAGGAAAAAAGCACTAAATAAATCTCCCAGTGAAGGAATTTTTTTACCGATAACAACTAGGGTTCCGAAGCTTTCTTCGAGAAATTGCGCTCGATTTGGGAGCGAAGATCAATCGATTCAAGTTGTAGCAGAAGACAGTGAGAGATGAAAAGTTCTAAAGGGAGAGAGAGCAGAGGAGTGCATAAGTGGGTGACGGGTTTTCATACGTGGCGATAGTGGGATCCATTGACACGTGGCACATTCTGATTTGAACACACAATGTCATTTGCCATGTCAGCAGCTCTTGTTAGATTGTTTAATGGAGACAAAAGGAAGGGTATTTTGTGTATTAAAACCTTACCTCAAGATGAAAAACCAACTTTCTTTACTATATGGGCATATATGCAATATTCGAATACCACATAGGTATGAGGTGCAATAAAGTGGGTGACGGTGAGAGATGAAAAGTTCTAAAGGGAGAGAGAGCATAGGAGTGCATAAAGTGGGTGACGGGTTTTCATACGTGGCGATAGTGGGATCCGTTGACACGTGGCACATTCTGATTTGAACACACAATGTCATTTGCCATGTCAGCAGCTCTTGTTAGATTGATTAATGGAGACAAACGGAAGGGTATTTTGTATATTGAAACCTTACCTCAAGATGAAAAACCAACTTTCTTTACTATATGGGCATATATGCAATATTCGAATACCACATAGGTATGAGGTGCAATAATCTCAATATATCTTATTCTCGACCCCATAACATAAGTGATATTATAACTTAATTTTTTTCTTACTCTTATTAAGCATTTTTACGCTTTATTTTCTAGCAATTTCTCAAGTTTATTCTTCTTATCAGCCTTAAAATGATGTTATGGGCTTCATTAAATGATGAGGGTAAGCTTGACCAGCCCATTTAAGTGGCCGGGCCCGTCATGAAAGGTCAACCCACGGACCCCGGGGGCCCAGGGCGCGAAGACAGCTTGTATTTTATTTATTTATTTTTGTTTACCGAAGACAGCTTGTATTTTTATTTTCTAGCAAACATTCCTGGTTGTATTTCCAAGCATTAGTTTTCCTTTGTGGAAAGAAAAAAAAATATCATTCTTTGCTCACTGTACCTACGGATTTTACGAATCTTACAAATTCTGCCAATAAAAACATAAAAACAAAAGAAGCTTACCAATTCTATACATTTATTATATGAATAATCAGAAAGTAAATGCTTACCCGAAACAAAAGGAATTGGAAAATTAATTATCAATATATAATTAGTTTTGTTATGGGTTGCACGCAAAACAACAAAATTGAATAATTAAAATCTCCCACTAATCGATGAGAAAGTAGAAAATTAACTACGAGGCTATGCATAAGGTGTTGTTTGGCTGAAAAAGAAAATTATTATACATGTTTGAAACTTTGGACTGTGATGAAGTTTTGGTTGTAATCTTGAATTTTCGTTTGAACCAAGAGAAGCTCCAACGTTCCGAAGGAAGAGTAGGTTGTAACTTGCAAGTAACTTGTAGCTTTTGACAAATCAACTGCTGCCTGCCTTCTCAATCTGGGTATTTTTCATTCCTTCAATCATTCTCTCCCGAAAACAATCATGAACTATAGAAAACTCACTGGAGATATGGCCGATCTGCCTCGTTCAGTGCTTGCCGTGGACCACAACGAGTCAATGTCACTCCCTTTCTTCCTGTTCTACCTGTAAAGAATGTACTCTTTATCTTTTCCCTGTTTACGCAACGAGCACTAATTGGTAATGTACTCTTTATCTTTTCCCTGTTGCTTCAGCAAGTATGGAAATTACTGGGATGCAGTGATCAAGTTCATGTAGAGAATATCAATCTCTGATTCAACCTTTCCATCATCTTTTGCTTCAGAAAATATCCCGCAGGATACGAGCATGATCGTGGGCCAGCATTTGTCGCGCTTGTTAAGCGTAGCTGTGCGCTGTCTACATGCCAATATTCGTTCCTGAAATCCCAGAACCGCATCAAACACCGTTCTTCAAAGGCATTTTTTTCTGCATCTTTGTGAACACCCATCAACTAACATCTCATAAGATAATATATAGTTCTTCGTTCTATGCTTCTAAACAAGCTAATAGAGTTCACATACAAGCATTTGACCAATCTCTAATATAGTAGCACATGGCCGATAGGTCCTACAAAATGACACCAAGGTGACACTTGCATGTACTAACTAACATATTGGGCAGGCCGCAGCCTTTAGATTATGAGCCGTCGGATTCAAGTACTGTGGTTTTGGTGGTGGCAGGCTGGCAGCATGGGATTATACTAACGTTGCTTATTCCCTGGGGCCTGGAGTTATAGAAACTGCAACGACGGCGCAAACAACAAATGAAACCAACAACTGCTTCCTAATATAGTATCAGTATTAATAATAGTTTTTGTTTTTTTTCTTAGCCACTAATAAATAATAGTTATTTCCGGGGAGTATTTGGTTCATAAGATCCTGGGGTAATCGATTCTCGTTGGGCTGGTCTTGTTCTCTCTCTTGTCACCTTCTTGCAGAGCACGTCTCTACGATCGCTGTCTCCTTGTCTCATTTCTCAATAACACCTGTTTTTGTTTTCTCTAAAAAAATTTCTGTGTTTCGGCTTTTCAATTTTTTTTCCCTGTCCTGTGGTAATTCTGCTTGATCGTGTTCAGAAGCTGTATTTTAGCTTTCGGCGAATGATATCTCTATCAAGGCACTGTATGCTCTTGTGTATGTGATCTTTTGGCAATGGATTTGCCAACCTATCTGAGTCGTTGGCTGAGGATCCTCTATGTGGTTGTTGCATTCTGCTCTGCTTTCTGTCTGGGTGCCCTCAAAGGTTTTCTCCAACCCAATTCCTTCTCAATTTGTGGCATAGACAAAATTACATTTTACTTTTTGCAGCTTTCAAAACATTTGTTTAGCGGGATGTCTTCGTTGTGTAATTTTAATCTTTCTCCTTTTCAGATTTTCCTTCTCTTGTGCATTTGCTTATGTCTTCGGGGTGTCTTCGTTGTGTTGCAGGTTTACTTGTGGGTCCTATTGCTGGCCTGATAGTAGTAATAGGGAATGTCGGGGTGATTCTTGGTTTGTTTCCTGCACATGTTGCTTGGACAGTTTACAGCCTTATAAAGTAATTACCTTTCAAAATGCCCTTTTTTCGAATTCCACAGATACCAGCATCCTTCTATAGCGACTATATTTGGGTGGTTTATAGGTTTTCGAAAAATTTCACCTGACAACACAGATGACATGTTGATTTTCAGGACTAATAGATTCGATGCACCACTTAAAGTGGCTGTCCTGGTTGCTCTACCAGCCTTATTTTGTTTGTGGTTGGGTCTTGGCATTGCTGGGAGTGGTTTTCTGGGAGCGGTCTATGGGTTCTTCACCCCCTGGGTTGCTACCTTTGAGGCATTCAGACATGACAACGAGTCCAAGAAATTCTTACATTGTGTAGTGGTAAATATTAAAAAATTGGGCCTTTCTCCTTTCAGTTTTCCGTCTCATTCGGAAGCCACTTTGATTTCCTCTTCCGGAAAGAAAAAAATGTGACTTTTGCATTACATCTGTGAAAACCTAGGATGGAACGTGGGGAACAATTAAAGGAAGCTGTACTGCTGTCAGAGATTTCGCAGATTTATGTTATCATTCATACCCACTTTACTTGGAGGAGTTACGTGAATCTCCTGGTTCAAATGAGCTTCGGACTCTTAGGTAATGGTGTTATAATTGATGATATTTGCTATAGTCCTTTTGCTCCTGTAAACCGAGTTGTATGTACTGTGCTGGTTGGGAGCTGAGGATATTGGACCATATTTTTATTCAATAGTGAAATAATATGTTCATTACCTTGGGCCCAGAAGGAAGTAGTGGCTGGGGAAAACCCTCCATTCAATTGAGCGTAATACGAGAGTTTGGCTTACTTAGAAGCCCAAACACCAAATGGGATACAAGTTTGCAGGCTAACTTTACATTGAGAAAATGATGAATAGATTCGAGGGTTGATTTGATCAACCTCGGTGAACGCAGCAGGTTTTTCAGAACTTATTCCTTGGAACTATCTTACAGGTTGATTCATATACCTGCATGTATCATTGCTGGGTTGATGGGGCTCATGGTAGAAATTCCTCTGTACGCTGCTATTGCTATTGTAAAGAGTCCTTACATGTTGTTCAAGGGCTGGTTCCGCCTGACACAGGATCTAGTTAGCAGGGAAGGTCCATTTCTTGAAACAGCTTGCATCCCCATTGCTGGTCTGACAATCCTTTTGTGGCCGATCGTTGTTGTCGGAAGCATACTAATGGCCGTTTTTTCGAGCATTTTCATTGGATTGTACGCATCAGTTATAGTATATCAGGTTTGCTTGTACCTTGATTTTTATTTAACCTACCCCTTCTGTTGCTATGGAACTTACCCTTCAACCTTCTTGTGGATGAAGGAAAGATCTTTCCGGAGAGGTGTAGCTTATGCGATTGCAATGGTTGCTGAATTTGATGAGTACACGAATGATTGGCTCTATCTTCGAGAGGGGACTGTCCTTCCAAAGTAATCATCTTCTCCTATCATTAGTTTTCCCTTAAATCTCCATTGTGTTGTATTAATCTCCAGAAGCTAAACTACCCCTCTGTTGATATTGTGTTTTAATGTTTAACGATGATAATCACATTGCTTTCAGCCAGGCCCTTGTATCGGAAGAAATGTGTCACTCAATCACCTGAATTTTCTTTTAGGGGAAATCCTTTGGCTGGAGGCAAAATAAGTTTTGGTTCTACAGAAGCGCCTGCAATGCTTATGCCAAGCCTAGCTCATTCAAGATCAGTTGTGGAAGCTATACAAGAAGTAAAAATGGTGCAGGTAATGTTTTCTATTTTAAGGCAGATGTGGGCTTTTCCTTGATTTTAGTTTATATTTTGAGCCAGCTATTCAGCAGTTTAGGTCCAGATGATGTATCTAATTTCAGATGTTATGCAATGCTAGCTTCGGCTTCCCTGCAAATGAAATAAAAGTTTAATACTGCTCTTATAATGTGCATACAGTTTACTTACACTGGTACACATTCTTTCTGACCATTTGACCTTGAGATATCATTCTAACTAATTTTTCTGTCATGCAATGCTATTATTTTTGGGATTTGAACTTGTAATTTCCAGACTAGGGTCAGGTTCTATTCCAGTACAGAAAATATGAGTTCTCTCTTCCTGAAGACTCTGTCAACCCTTGAATTAGCTAGGAAAGTTGCAATCATACGTACTCTTCCCCATTTTGACAAAGGTTGACTTTCGAATAGTATAATTTTGGGTACTAATGATCTGATCATAGGAAAGGAACAATATAAAGAAATTCAAAACTCTCTCATTATTTTAGTGGCCAGGGAGTTTCGAGAAATCTTGCCTAAGATTTTGTTTGAACATTAGAGATTTGGTTTATTCTTGGAAAAATCATAACTAACACAAAGAAGTTCTTTGACTGGTTTAAATACCAATTTTAACATGTTCTAAATGATCAAATTGCAATTGGTAAATAAGTAAGCGAGCTTAAAGTAAAAACTAATGCAGACCTCTTTCTAAAGTACATTCTGTTGTGTACTTACTAGACCTCTAGCTTGTTCTATTAGTGGTGAATGTAACCATTCCCTGTGATTATGTCAAAATGGAACAGATCTGGCAGAGTATGATGAGGTCCTGTGAAATGAAGGGCAAAGAACTTTTGGATGCGGGTGTAATTGTACCAGCTGATCTCTGTGAATGGATGAAGGCAAAGAATAGCGATGGAGCAGCTATTATAGGTGTTGGCTTGCCTTGTTATTCTTTCTTGCAGTTTATTCTCTATTCCATCAAAGCCAATTCAGGTGGTCTGCTGCTTGATGGTGTTGAAGTAACCCACTTGAACAGACCAAAAGACAAATTGTTGGACTGGTTCTTTAATCCTATAATGGTCTTAAAGGAACAGATTAGGGTCATAGAATTGGGAGAGGATGAGGTGAGGTTCTTGGAGAATGCAGTACTGTTTAGAAGTAATACACAACACATGGAGGCATTGAAAAATGGCACTTTAGCCCCTCAAGATGCTCTCAGAGCTGCTCAAATCCAGGGGATTAGTCGAAGGTATGAACTTCTTTCTTCATTTTGCAGGTAGTTGGAGAGGCAAAACATCTCATATCTAATTTATGCCTAAAAATTCACATCTCCAAACCATAGAAAAGGATATTAGAATGTTGGTAATTCATTAATATTCATGAGTTTCCCTGTGATTAGTGGAGATAGTTCCCGATTTTCCTTTACTATCTATGTGTGAAGTAAATTTAAGAGTAATGGAAACTCTGACTATCACTGTAGCTATGAACCCGGATGAGTGCTTGTGCTGCATTTATGTATCCTAGCCTTTCATCCAAATGCTGCCGATGCAGAATTTGATAAGATTGGGATCCGGGGTGTAGTTGGATTGGCCTCTGGTACCACATTCCAACCAGTAAGACCCAGTTCGAGTTCCCATGCGTGAAAACATGGTACCACTTCGATGGACCCTGCCTGCAGGGTTTGCAATGTTATCCAAAAATAAAATTTTATGCCATGAAACCTTGAAATTCATCCTCCAAATGCAGGCAGGGAAATTGGACCCAATCTGAATTTCACGACAAAGGCAAAAGGAAATGCACTGGTGTAATAGCAACGAAGTATACTATTGGGATTTCCTTGATCATTACCAGATGTCTTTTCTTTTCCTGTCTATTCGACGGGTATAATGTTTGAAGGAATATCTTTGACCCATTCTGTTTCTAAAAATGTTCATATTTTTGCAGGATGATTGGAATCATAAGAAGTGTATCGAAGTTTCCCACGTACAGAAGAAGATATCACCACATTGTGAAGGTTCTGATCGCGTATTCTGTAGAGAAAGAGCAGCACTATAACGGGTCATTGTCATTAAGATCAGTCGCCTCCTTTTAACATGTGCAACTTCAGCTCAGTGACTTAAACTCTTTGTAAAGATCATTTTAATTTGAGAATTAGTTTAGCCAATTCATGGCTATACAAAATTAAAAATCTATTGAAGTTGAAAATCCATTCATACCCAAAGCAAAGCATTTTGAACATCTATTGCGTTCAATGTTTTTTTTTTTCTTTCTGCTTCTTTTTTTGGTGGTGGGCTGTAGTAGTATCCCTTCTCTTCTCGTACCAAAGCTCTGGGTTTCTTTCGGCCATATTCAGCAATAGAAGTGGCATACACATTTGCGAAAAGGCCCATGCCAAACTGGACCCCTTATACAACCCCCGGCCATGGCCTTCTCTACTTTCACGCATTTATCATCGCAGGCCTCAGAGTTAATGCATGGGCCACTCCACGTTCGACTATTACGCTGGCAGAGTCGCTGCAAGTCTTTTGTGGTTTCTATCATAAAAGAACCAAAAAAAAAAAAAAAAATTAAAAACTGCAAGCAATAGAAATATTAACATGCCTTGGTTAATTTAGAGGTACAGAATATTTGGGATATTAATTAACATTATATCCCAATATATCAACATTAAAATAAAATAATAGGATGAAATATATATTTTTATTACAATATATCAACATTAAAATAAAATTAAAAACATAAAAAAATGACAGCCGATCTCGTTGTTATAACTTATATATAATATCAGACATCTCTGGGTCTTCACACTTTCAATTACAGAGGAAGTAGCATACACATTTGTTAAAAGGCCAGGCCCAGCCGGTCGTCTTAACTTGTACACATTACGGCAGAAACGTGACACTATCAGCATTGCCCAGACCACGTTCGACTGTCACGCTCGCATAGTACCTCAAAGAATATTTTACTGGTACTATCAGCCTATCATATTACGAAATAAAACTGGAAATAGAAAAAGAAAAAGACATATAAGTACACCTGCAAACCCTTCAAAAGCATTACACAAAAACCAGATCATACAAAAACCTAAAAACTAACAATATATATATATATAATCAGTGGCGGATCCAGGATCAAAATCCATGGGGTCGAATTTTAAAGGCGAAATGACAATAAATTTTTTTTACTTCTTAATACAAAAAATTGTCTTAAAGTTACAATATCGAAAATTAAAGACTAAAACTATTAAAAAATTAGAATACACGTACCGTACTATGTATTATGACTGAGAGATGACAATTGTATCCTACGTTTTTGCATCTTCCGAAAATGTTGCAAAATGACTTCGTTCTCAATAGTTTTAAAAACTTCTTGCACGATGTAGACTACCATGCAATCATTCATCCAGTCATCTCTAATCCTATTACGTAAATCAATCTTGATGATCTTCATCGCAGAAAATATTATTTCAACGGTTGCAGTCGCAACTGGTAAGACCAATGTCAACTCAAAAAGTCGATAAACTAATGAACATAAAATATTCTTTTCTGTCTCAACCATCTTCATAGCAAGACCTCCAATATCTTGAAGCCCAGAAAAAATATAATTTCTTCTAATATCTCTAACTGGTAAGACCACTACCGGCGACGGTATACGAGAGTAACGCCGGCCACGTCCTTCCATTTTTGTTGTTCCCCAAACCTTAATTACGTACGCGTGTATACCGCCGTTACAATAACACTGTCACCGTCTCGCCTATAAATTTGACGCAATCTCCATGTGAAGCTGCTTAACCTCCTCCCCCACTAGTCCTTTGTGTCCCATACATTATTATATGTATACACACACAAATTAATATGGATATATTGTAGCCCTTGCATGTTTTGTAACCTCTTTTTTGCTGAGAATAAGATTGACAGAATATTGGATAAAACAAAACTATGGATTTAAACAGACTATACCCATAAAAGATAGCACTACTTACACCAAAAATGGGGTGTGTCCTCCGAGAGCCACAGAGATCTAAAGACCAAATTTTTTAGCAAAAAAAAAAAAATCAAAGCAACAGAGGAGTTTTAAGCATATCCTGGCCGCAGAAGGCCATGTTAGGATGGAACTGGAGGGCGGGAGAAGCTCCTCCCGCCGCTGGAGCCGGTGTGTGATTGGACATCTCGCATGTTTTGTAACCTCGAATCTAATAAACTTTTGGATGTGTTTGTTTCGGGACAGCAAGCATGATTGGTAGGGACGAAAAATTGAGGTTAATAAAAGAATAACGTGTTAATCAACATAAAATTTAGAACTATGTAGTTTTACAACAAAACAAACTCAGCCTAAACTTTTAAAACAAAGTACGAGGTAAATAAATGAGATAAACATTGAAAGACCTAACTGCCACAGTTGCCGAGCTAGCTGCACTGAGCCGCTGAATTCATAAGAAAAACCATGCCTAATAGAATTCTTAAGGAAATCTGTTATTCCATTCAGTTGAAAAAATGGGAAGTTATAACCCCCACTATCTCTCAAGCACCCACTTCAAAACTCAAAAACCTTATTTCGGAATCCATGCGTAAAGAGAATCGATAAAAAAAACACGAAGATGTAACAGAAACCAAATGAGGGTTGGTCTGGGCCAATGGAGATCGGCCCCATAGGCCCAGCCCAACCTATGAATAATAAAAAAAAAGGTAAACCAAAATTTTTTTGGGGGGATGCAATGGGTGGCGGCCGTCCAGGGCCGCACCCCCTGCATCTGCCACTGTATATAATGGATCGGTTTGTTTGGAGGTAGTAAATATTTGGGATAGAGAATAGCTTGAGAAGGAGAAGCATATATAAGTAGTAATTACGTACCCGCACCAATTGTGAGGAGAAGGATGAAGAGGATGCACAGAGACTTGGGAGTCTTGGCCATGTTTCTCCAGCTCCCTAATGAGAAATTAATATGAATTATGAAATTTAGGGCTCTTTATGGGAAAAGTTATTAACTTTGGTCTATATATATAGAGAGATCGTAGCTAGCTACCTCCTTTAAAATAATAAGGCCAATATATATCAGCTCCTCCTTTGAATTATGTGAAAAGCCGTACGTTCAACATTAATTTGAGGTCGACAACATGATGGTTAATTTACTTAAAGGGTATTGTCGTCTCTTTAAAATTCCTAAAAGATCAAATTCAACTTCTAAGTAAAAAAAATATGTTTTAGATCAAATTGTAATCAAATTATTAGCAAATTGTATATTGGCTATCGCTGCATGTTACATGCAATATTAATTATGACACCCGCATTCTCTTTCTCTTTTGCTACCAGGATATTCTGCAAGTGCAATTCTGGAAAGAGAGGGACATAGAGGTGTAGGTCCTGCACAGGACCTACACCTATTCGGGCAAGAGAGTCCTGTTCGGACAGTGTGGATCCCGAGCGGAACCCACTTCTCTCTGTCCCTCTCTTTCGGAATGGCAGACTCTTTTCGAATTGCTCTGCAATTCGACCACCTATCCTCCCTTTTTTTTTACTCGCCTGCAGGCTGCAAGCCCATACAAAAACCATTTTTCTTTTCAATGGGGAATTCATGTATAGTGACAACTGGGAATAAAATATGCATAACGTGGTTAGCAACAGAATTTGAGGGGCCATCTACTCTAAAAAAATGTTTTAGAAGGGACGAAAATGAAAAATATTTTAAAAACTCGAGAAAGATTTTTCCGAAGCTGGAGGCCCAATTATCTTTTTTACTCCCTCTCACCCCGTCCTTGGACCAGCTTGACAAACCCAATCAAAAACTGTTCGTTTCAGCATTAGCATAATTTGATTTGAATTTTTCATATGGTCGACCTACTCATGGTATTCAAAAACTGTGTTATATATATATAGAACCTAATAACCACCAAACTTCTTTGATGTTTTTTTTCTCACTTCTTGCTTCCACCTCTAGTCATATATAGCAGCCAATATATATATACACATTTTTTAAATAAATAAGTAAAGACGGAAGCAGAACATAGCTTCAAGGTTGGAGACAAATCAAAATGTGTCAAACTTCAAAGCACCTTTTGAGTAAACAAACGCGCACACCTTTTTATTTTTATTTTAGAAAAAACAAAAAAAAAACATTCGGTAAATCTAAGAGGATGTTCGATTAAGGAGTTTTATGAGGATTTTTTATGTTTTGAAAATTTTTATGTGATGTTAACTTTATTGGTATGCATATTGTAGTTATTTTTACGTAGTGTTAAAAATGATGTTTGGTTGAAGAATTATGAGGATTCAAAAAATTTTGAAATTTTTTTCTAACCGAACATATCCTAAACTTGAACTCGGCTTAATATAAGTAATTGATCCAACAAAAAGATAGGAAATATTACGATTGAGGGGGATCGATCCGCACGAAATTAGAAGTCCGTACGTGGCCGGCATTTATTTTCTCTTTATTTTTCGTTTAAAAAAAAAAATTATTTTACCCTCCAGGCTGCAGCTTGTAAGCATCTCCTGGAATCATTGTCATGAGGATGTAAATTTTAATTTTAGATATCGGAATTTAAAAAATATTATAAATTAAAGATATGTTATGAAAATTAATGAATAGGTGAAGAGAGAAATTTTTTAATAAATTTTTTAATAATAAAAAATTATATGATAAAATTTTTACTATTAAACTTAAATAATTGACCCCAAAATAAGAAACAAGTCCTATACGGTCGTGTATATTTTCTTGGGGTTCAGTTCTTAGCCTCTTATATTTTTATTACGTCCTTAACTTTCGGTTCGTGTACTTTGAAAGAAAAAGGTCCACTGCTTAAGCCTGTGAGGTACGCTCGCACATGGAGGATAAGGTCAGCTTTCCCAATCCACGACACGTGTCCGTAACTTACACGGCATGGTGTGCTAACCTGCCCCCACTCTTGCCCAACACATCAAACACCGTCACTCATATCCACCATACGCTTTAGTGTTCAACTAAATAATTAATTCCTTTATAATTTTTAGATATTTCTAAAAATATCCACACAAAAAAATAAAATAAGAGAAACAAAAACGAAAACGAAAGTTCTGATAGAAAGTGTAGCAGAGAAACAGACACGAAATTTAGAGGACTAAGCTCAGACTGAGAATGGAACTCTGCTATTGAATTGTTTGTTCTTTCCCACGAGAATTACGCATTTTTCTTCCGCAGAACAGTACAAAAATAACAAACAGAGAGCGCTTCCTTCTGCCTGCTAAAAGAGAGCTGAGCTGTACATATGTAGCAGAAACAAAGGGAAGAGAAGGGAAAACAAAAAAAAACACAAAGAAAGACCTAGAGCAAGCTGAAACTATATAAATTAGCAGAAGCCGAAAAACGTGTTCATGGCTTTAATCGAACCCACTCATAACGTCCTTCCAACGGCACGTCGTTGACAATGTCGAAATTGTACCTGTAACGGGATTCAGAGTTTCAAACTGTTAATTCAATGTCCATCGTTTGGTTACCAAGAAACTTCCGGAAGAAAAGCAGAAGAGAATAGCAAATAGAGAGACTTCAAGCCTCTTGCTTTTTCTCTTTTCTTTTCTTGGGATAAATACACTGTCTCTTTGTCTTTGAGATCATTTACACTTTACACCATGATGTTTTTTTTTTTTTTATAAATTAGACTCATTATCTTCCACATTTTTTACAATCTGGACCTCGTACCCAATTTGTCATCTAAATTGACGGATTCCGTCAACACATGCATCGATCGACCATGAAGCGGTCGACTGGTTCGTCATGCCTCTCACCTTATCTTTATAAAGGTCGACCGATTCACGTGTTAACGAAATCTTAATTCAGACGATCAAATCGGATTAGGAATCTTGATTGTAAAAATAAAATCTCAAGATGAAAAGGGTAAAGTGTAAATGACCGGCAAAATATATTTATCCCTCTTTTCTTTTACGACTTGCTCGTCAACATTTTTCTGTTTCTTAAGAAAAGTACTATAAGAGTTATTTGTGAACTTACTTTTCGGCGAAGCATTTTTGCATGTCATTCTCGGCGGCGGCGAAGAATTCGTCGATCGCAGCCTGCGTTGGCCTCTTCGCCACCGTTGATCTGGTGCGAGAGTTCGCCTCTGTTGGCCGAGCCGTTGCTTCCCGGTTTGCCGACTCCGCTCGAAGCTCGCTGGACGGCGTCGTCTCTCTCCTGGGAGAAGATGCCATTTACGTGAGAGAAAATTTAAGAGATGCATAATATACGCATGTACTCAGTACATGTATTTATAGTACGTGCGAGACATACAATTTGAAACCGAAAATAACTTAAATTGAAGGAGATCGTTTGGATCACATTTCTTTTGAATTTCGAATTCCAGTTTCCTGAGGAACAGCACTGCAGCACTAGGAATTCAGAATTTCTAATATTTAAGAGTATTTATGAAAACCTTTCTCTGCAGCAACTATACGTGGATGTTTCAACTTCGTCACTCCCTTCCTGCAAATAATAAATTCAAAATTAACACCAGAAAATTTGAATTGAAGAGCAGCAATTAAAGCGCGAAACGAAAACATCTTCAGAGAATTGAATTGAATTATCACACAACTGAACTTATGACCTGCAGATCTACGAATTCGATGATTGCTTCCTCCGGAACAAGTGAGCTCGATCCGTTACTCGACCAACACGAACTAGTGGCTTGATCCGAGCTAGGGCTGGAGCAACGACGTTCCTCCGTCGAATCTGGCCTCATTTTGAGGCGTCTCCGGCTTTTTAGCTGCACATAGGATGAGGTGGATGAGGAGGAGAACTTCAATTCCTCGGTGCCAAGCTTCCTTCTCTTCGTGGGGCTATCTGAGCTGGTGGCCGCCATTGCCAGAGCTGCTCGTGCTCTGGTCCTCACGCCCACCTGAGCCACCTCCATTACTGCAATCTCTGCAATTCCCTTACACTTCCTCACCATCTCTTGTCTCTTCTCCGTGGAATTTCACTGTGTTTTTTATTTTCTGGTTTGTTAGTTTTAGGGAGAGAGAGAGCGAGAGAGGCTTTTTGTTTGATAGTGATGGTGATGATGACGAGTCCGTTAGACGGTTCGCATGGGTATTCAGCTTTTAAGGGGGCTGTTAGTTTTAGTGTTGGCGGTGGTGATGGTCCAGTCTCCGTTAACAGTGACGGGGAATCTCTAAACGGGAAAATTGACGGCGCCGTTATGCGGATCCGGGGCCATAGATGTTTGGGCCGAACGCTAACCTATTTGGCTTGCGCCACGTGGCTGTAATGACGCTGCCAGAACTGTGAAAAGAATTTATTCTTTCAGCAGCTTTTCAAATTTTCAATGGAGACCGTACAGGCAGCCGGCAGGATAGAATCGATGCGGTTAAATCATAGTTTATATGCGTTCTTCAGTCTACTGATCTGAAGCGAAATTATTGCGTACGGGCTTGATTACTCATTTACCCTTAAGGTATGTAAAAGGAATAGTAGATATTATATATTTAATTAATGTCTGTATAAACCGCAAGCTCTACTTTACAAGTCATATAAAGTAGGCACTTTCTTTACGGTATGACCTTTTTTTTCCTTTAACCAATCCAAAAGATATCAAGTAGGGTACACTGAAATTTTATTTCTTAATGCAACAACTTTTAAAAAAAATGCATAACCATATCTAGGACAAAAATTAAATGCATGAATACGATGCACTTAATTATGGGGAGACATGGCACAAATGGACAATTTAATTTAGGGCCATAACTGGCATAAGCGTTAGGTAAGTGATAGAAATTAATGTAGCAAGCAATGTGGACTTATTACACACTTGACACAGTGTCACGCGTTCGTCACGTTGCACATGGGGTGCTCAATTTTATCTAGACCGTCCAATTATACACAAGATGGACCACGTCCGTAAAATTTGTGCAAAACTCCTATACCGTCCAAAATTACAATGCAAATACATCATATATAGGACATTGATAGTTAGATACGTCCAATTTTCCGGAGGAGCTGTGGATCAGCTTCTTGTTATCCATCATTGCTCCTAGCTATAGGCATGACCGGCTCATGGGTAAGGCAATTAAGGCAGTTGCCTAAGGCCTTACCTTGAACAAGAAGCTCTACAGTATCTGAGAGAAAAAATAATAAAAAAATAAAATAAATGAAAATAGAAAAACCCCTAAATAAGGTGAAAAACAAAAAGCAAACCAAACCCAAATAAAGAAGCAGTTAACAGAAAAGGAAAGCAATAAAATAATGAAGGAAAAATTAGGGTTGTTCACCGGTACCGGCGGTGTGCCGATTAACCGGCACCGCCACCGGTCACCGCTCCCCGCTTAGTAGCGGGGGCAGTGCCGGTTGCCATTTTCACCAAAATGCGGTGAAAATGGCGATGGCGGTGAAACCGCCCACCGCTGGGCGGTTCACCGCCACCGTTTTTTTTTTATATATATAAGACGTACGACGTCGTTTTTCCTTTACTAGCTTAGGGTTTATTTTTTCACTCGCCCCCTCCCTCATTTCGCACACCCCTCTCTTTCTCCTTCAGGCTTCCCGCTTCAGCCCAGCAGCTCTCCTTCAGCCGACAGCCGCACCCCCGCCTCTCTCTCTCTCTCCCTCCTCCCCTCCAGTTTTTTTGTGGTTTGCTGCTGGGTTTTGGATTTTTTTTTTGCGATATTCTGTTGCGATTTGGTTGCTATTGAGTGTTGCTGTTGGATTTGGTTGCGTTTGAGTGTTGTTGTTGGATTGGTTGCAATTGGTTTGTCGATTTGTTGCGATTTGGTTGTTGTTGCGATTCGTTGTTGGTTTTTTGTGCGATTTGTTGGATTTGTGGTTTTCTCTGGGATTTGATTGCTGTTGCGATTTGCTGTTGATTTTTTGTGCGATTTGTTGGATTGTGGCTTTTTGTGATCTCCGGTGGAGGTAAGGGACACCGCCTCCGCCACCGTCGAAACCACCACCGTTAGGGGCGGTTTCTTCCCTAAACGATGGCGGAGGGGGTGTCCCTTTTTAGACAACCATCCATAGCGGTGGCGGTGGCGTTGGAGGGCATAACCGCCACCGCCCACCGGTTATGCACAGCCCTAAGAAAAATACTTCTTTAAAGTTTGCTGTGTAGTTGCACACAGTGGGTGTGACCCTAAACACAGTAGAAAAACAAAACCAACGACAGGAAAGAGAGATTGAGAGAAAAGGAAAGTAATAAAAAAAAAAGAAAAAATAGATTATTTTCGAAATGCAAGTCTTAACCATACAACGATAATTGCTTTTGGATAATTTTTTTTTCCAAAATTTTAATTAATAAAATTCTATGTACAATTTTTAATGTACTATATGAATTAATAATTTTATTTATTAAAAATAATATTTTAACAAATTTTTAATATAAAAATTTGATTAATAAATCTTATATAGCCTAAAATTGAGGCGGCCTGACAATAGCACATTAGACACGTACGATATCAGTCCATAGCAGGCCACATGCTCATTGTCACTACTGTCATGTCTATATTATATAGCACGTGCGCCCATCAATTGCACTACAAGTGGCACTATTCAGAAGTCATGATCATTTTTTTCGCTCTGAGATTCCCAAATAAGTAGTACTTACAAAGTTAATAACCACTGATTACAACACAGCTACCAACTTGTTTGGTTTTGATCTTTTCTTCCTTTAATATATATTAAGCTGGCGTAGAAAAAAAAAAATATATATATATATAGTAAGCTGATACTGCAATAATTAGCTCTGGATCTAGACAGTGAAGCTTCCGGTCTAATAGCATGTTTTCTTTTTATATTATTAAAACTTATAATTGTGCAGTCATGTGATACGATTTTCGACGGTATATTTGTTTGAGAGTGCACGTCGATAAATGTTAATAATTAGATAGTTAAATATAACATTTTTTTGAAGTACATTGGACCCTCGAAATGAAATTACTCTTATAGTTTCATACGTGCATAATTAAGTTTACCCTACTTCAAAAGGCGTCGGTCAGTGACTAGGTCACTCACTTTGAAAGGGCAAAAGCGAAGAAGAGAGAGAGAGAGGGGTAGAGACGAGGAATAAACAAACACAAATGTATATATAAGAGATGAGAGAAGAAGCAACAAATAAATATAAAAACAATTTTTAGACCCCCTAATTACAAGGCAAGCTTCGTTAAACCAGCAATCGACAAAGAAAGCCTGTTAAACAGGTGTCCACTTGAAATTGGTCTTAAAATAAATTAACTTTATAAATCAATGACTAAATCAGTCATAAAAGACGGTAATGCATGAGGCAATAACTTAAAACCGTCCAATCTGGCGATATGCATTTTGTAGATAAAGAGATAATATGACTTGAAACTTCAAGTTACTTCATAAAAGATTACTTGGAAAGTACGTACACAGGTTACTAATAAAAGATAAAGACTTGAGATACATGGTTTACTCAAGACTAGGTTTTGACTAAGAAAGAGTAGAGAGGGAGAAAGAGAGACTTCAAAAATTTGGAAGGAAATTTTGTCCCAAATGACTTCGAACTTCAGCTTTTATAGAGCTGAAAGTTGCTGTAGAATCACGCGAATTTTATGCAATCACGCGTGATTTGATTGTAGATGGATATTAACTTGTTATGGTATTTGTTTGACTTTTTGGAGGAGGACTATATATATAAAAAAGAACGAGAATTCTGCCATCTTTTTAAATTTGTACCCTTCACGACAAAATTGCCCTTTTATATAATTTGAGGAGCACTCAATAATACAAAGTAGAACCATGGGAACAGAAGGAGTACTGAAGGAAAAACATTTGCAATATTTTCCTAAAGGAAAACATGTACTGAGCAAAGTGAGAAAGACTTTCCACCCATAACGTGGGGCACTGTAATGATTGATAAAGCACTCCTTAACTATATTTACTAAAATGTATATCATTAGAGATAAAGTGAATGCTCTTGATCATAGTAGTGGTTCAAATTAAAGGTACCTAAGATCAAGGTGCCCGATCGTACCCATCGTGGAAGATAATGGAGGTTTTAATAATTAGTTTGTAATTGAACTCTTGGTCAGATTTAATTGGCAGAACTATTAGAAAAGAGTACACATAATATTGGGCTTGCAAGTTGCATCCTTAAAGCTTATGTTTGGTTCCTGGCCCAGCTCCTCGATTATTGTCTCTCTTTTTGAGTTGTGAGCTAAGATCGCGACCACGACCCTCAGATCAAACAGATCGTGGAAGAGAGGTACGTCAAAGTAAAGATTCCTTCAAATAAGATAATGAAAAGGTGTGCTTACAAAAAAGGAAAAAAAATAATAATGAACAGATGTCCGACACAGGCACATGGATCGAAGGTGAGTTTGGGCACAGAAAACTAGAACAATATTTCGCCTTGCATGAAAATTGAGGTGGCAGACCGGCAGTCACGTAAAGAGCACCTCTGCCCCTCTACTAATGTGAAAGATTCAACCTTTCTAATGTAAAATTGCTTTTGGGGTTTGCTTTAGTTGAACCTGCACATATATCTGCAAATTAACCCTACTTTTTATTTTCCAAACTATTATAATTTCTATATATATACATCATGAATATCTGCATATTCTCTCGTATGAATATTAACATGTTATCTAAATTAGGCTATCCTTATAAGTTATACGATTGGTTGATCTGATCTGCAGTAACTGAGACTTAGGGTTTATCTACTGTGAACGAAAATAGAGTTTAATGGTTTTGATCGATTGGGAATCTTCAAAGCAAAGTCTTTTTCCACCTCTTTGTTGTTGGGTTTGGTCCTGGATACGACAATCGATGGTACTTGAGATTAACAGTGAAAGAGAGGAAGGGAAATTCAAATCAATGGGCGCGGCAACTTACGGGTTTTTATGCCACAACCACATATATACCTCACGTAGAGCGCGCGCGGGAGATTATTGCTCGGGTCTAAAATAGCAGAAAGTAGCAATAATAACTTCCTTATAAAGCTACAGATTTGGTTTCCAAAACTCTCAGCAAATTCAGTCGGGCTAATCATTCTGCAATGGCCCTGCCATGGGGACGAGGTAGGCGCGATTTCAACCAAGTGCTAGTGCGACCAAGGACACTTGTACCACAAGTGCACATCTGAAAGGAAAAGAAAAGCCGGTCACTGACTTGGGTTGCTAGTTGCCACTCATACGAATTAAGCCAGACCTTTTTTGGCTTACACAAAAAGAAGACCCTTTGCTGTACTGCCGTTTACTTGTTTACTTTATGTTAAAGAAACGTCGAATCATAAACAATTGCTAAGGGAATCATGAAGAATATAGTAGGAATATTTCCCAATTATGTTAATTCCAACGTTGATTGATGACAATCGAGTTTAGGTCAAACCATTAAGTGGCGGCGGATCCGAGACAGAGAGTAAAAAATGGGGAAAGAACATATACAATAATTGTTTTACTTTACACACCATTCTCACCATCCAAAAGGGACCCCAAAGAACTTTAGGGTTTGCTATCTCTTTAAGTTACTAAACAGTGGAAAGATATGTATAATTACCAGACTGGCATGCATAAAAGAGATGGAAAAGAGAGAGAGAGAGTGAGGGAGAGAGAGAGAAAGAGGGGAAGGAAAGTGGAAAAGCAAACATGTGGATTTCAAGGTATAGAAGTAAGGTTGAAGTTAAATTCAGAAATTATAGGGGGCCAGATCATGAGCTTTTCGAGAGGGATGTCTTTCATGTCCAAGACATGTTCGTTCAATTTATAGTGCTCAAATGGTCCTCTGATTTCCAAAAGCACACCCTTTTTTTCTTTCCAATGTCAGGCCTCGGACAGTTCTTGGACCCCCTCTTCCTTTTAAAAGTTAGTGGCTTTTGCAGCTTACGTCGTTTTGCTCTTTTTAAAGTCATACAAAATTTAGGCTTCGCGAGAAAAAATGAATGGCCGTGGGGAACGTTCATCGCAATCTCCACTTCCTCGAAATCTTGATTGTTGGCTCTGGAATTTAGCCGCCTGTGGTTCCTCAAGTGGGGTTTCGGTGGCTTATTAGACTGCTGAGTCGTAGGTCTTGGGAAGAAAAGGTGGTGGGATTATTGGTGGGATCTGCTTCTACAAAAGCTATTAGCGGGTCTAATAATGCAGTTCCGTTTGTTTATAAGTTAAACGATTTATCGCTGAAAATCATATTTTTAAAAGCAAATAAATTAATGATCTCTTAGGATACCCTTATAAAGCCTCGAGCTACAAGGAAAGCAGCTTCGGCTTCTCTCTCATTAATGAGCTCAAGTGAAATGTCTATAAATGCCTTTCATCTAGTAGGAGTAAGAGAAAGATCGAGAGACAGCATTTAATGGCCTGACGGCACGTTTGGCACATTAATAGCACCAGTCATAAGATATTACAAGATGATATATACCACAAGAATGAAGAAAATATAAAAATAAATGGACAGTAAAATAAGGGAACTGCAAGAAACAGTGCTTTTAAATTTCCATTTCTTATATATTGTCCAAATCAGTATCGGGAACGCTGAGCCAAAAGATAATCATAAGAAACATTCAAACGCAGCTTTTACCGTCTTCATAGGGAGCTCTATAAAACCTAAGGCTAAAAGTTGCATAGATTGATTCCTTAACCATAGATAATGGCAGTCAGAAGGGTTAAAATTTCCTAGTGCGTGGTCCATATCACTGATATATCTAAAAGGTGAAAAAGTGGAATCCATAGCTCACAATGTGAAAGGCATTGTAAGAGATAAAGAAAGAGTACTCAACGTCCATAGAAGAAGGTCATTAGGTGAACGTTCCCGGAATATAATTAGAACCACGAGCAATGGCTGCCTTTCCAGCTTGTAGCACTTAATGATTGTGGTCCATTAGAAGCTAATTCACTACTGTTGTGGGGATATATGCCAACAATTTCAAGCTGTAAGACTAAATGGTAGTGGTCCATCCTTCTCCTCCTCCTCTATTTTTCCTAGCTACTCGGTAAATGAATATACAACGTCATATTCTACCGGCCGGTCAGCGCGAGGATGACCAAAAAGACAATTACAAATGTCTGCATTATAGCGCCAAGATGGGATTGATTATGTATTTGGGGTCACTAACTTTTCAAAAGGATGAAAGAACTTCATTCTAAGAGACCAATTACCTTCAATCTCCGAATACTGTGGTGCATTCTGAGCCAAGCAGCACTGTTGCCGGGGTTCCATGCAATATCCTCATGGCTACAAGTTCTCATTTAACCTCTCAGCCTACCATCTTCTTTGGCCTGCACCAAAGTCACCCGTATGCATCGGTCGCTGCTGTCTCTCTAATCCAGCTTAGAGACACGTGTTGAAAAAAGCTCACTTCTCTTATGCAATCGCAGGCCCTTCAATTTCCTAACCCACTGTCATGATACGGTAATTGAAAGGTTTTTTCTTTGGTACTGCGTACCTGCAGATGGGGTTCAAATACCGTACCTGCAGATGTACTAAAACGAACTTTGATTGATTAGACCCCATCGTCTACTATGATATTATACAGGGATGTTTGGAGCCCAAATATTTGGGCTCAAATATTTGGGTTTAATCATAAATAATTCACCACATAATTTTTTATTATTATAATACTTATTAAAAATCTTCTCTCTTCACTTTTTCACCAACTCCCATAACATTTCTTTACTTTATAAAATTTCTCAAACCCCAATACCCAAAATTTTCACCCTCAAACATATATGTTTTCTGAGAATTTGACATTTTGGTCCTTATATTTATACTCATTTAGCAAATGGGCTATTCACTTTCAAACTTTAAATGATCCTAGAATTTGACATTTTCTTGAGTTTTCTTTGTTTGATGAAATGATCCTTCTGTTAGTCTGCCGTTTATATGTTTAATGGATTTGAAGCGGTCGACTGGATATATATGTTGAAAGTGAGCGGTCAACTAGTACAAATTTGTTGACGTGTTAGAGAGCTCCGTTAAGCATATGGACAACAGACTGAAGGAAGGACCATTTCATCAAACAAAGAAATCTCAAAGAATAAAAATTTGAAGTTTGAAAGTGAATGACCCATTTGTCAAAGGGTATACCCAAAGACCAAAATGTCAAATTTCTTTTTCTTTTGTCCTCTTTAAATGTTGTAAGCAATTCACAAATAACAACTGTTGATATATGAAAAAAACCCAACAAAATCTTTTTTTTTTTTCCTGAGAAAAAACCCATTAAGTCGCTTTTCATTTTGCCTTTCATACTTATTTGGGTAAGTATTTTAATATTCTGGTTGGGCGCCATTTTCTCGACGATAAAAATAAATAAAAAGGATATTTAAAAAGCCCGACAGGCCGCCGGTCAATCATTCAAGACAATTTAACGTGCGCTGTATGGTCAATCACCGTCTAGCCGAAAGACCTCCCGACACCGTCGTGTGGGCCTCCCGCGAATGTTGCACAAAAATTTACTTGTGGCGTTTGTGGGCCCCCTGCACATGGGCCAGCCCCAGTGTCAGAGCGACTTGACCCAAAGTATATCTGCAGCATCGGATTCCAAAAACTTGTCGTCGAGAAAGGGGATCGAAAACGACGGGTCTTTTTGGCAAGGGCTTCCTGTATTTTATTGCGGGCGGGCCGGAGAGGAGAGTGCATGACGTCAAAGACTTCTAAATCCAAGCTCAGATTTATTGTTCCTCAGAAATTTCTAACACGTCGTAATCTACCTTTTTCCCTTCATTATAAGTTATTGCTTGGACGTAGTACTCAATTGGACAAGAGAAGTTGATGCTTCGAATTATACCCTATCGCTTTCTAGATGTATGGTCTTTCTGTAAACAGAAACCTGGTTGTGGTTTGTATTGTAGTGAAATACCTTTCATTTGTGATTATTTCACACATTCCATTTGGATTCGAGCAGGTTTTGTTTTTGTACACAATACCCAAATGGCTGAGTTTGGATACAGTGCCTAAAAGTTTTGAAAAATAGTTTTTTTTTTCTTGAGCCGCCCTTATCTTCTATTTTATAAGATCCCGCAGCCGCTACAAGAGATTTACCCTTTAGCTACGAATTTATTAGTAACAAAATTTCTTATTTGTAGCTAAACCTATGCTTTTGCAACATAAATATTGTTTTGTTACTATAGACTTAATTAGCAACAACTTTATCAACAATTACTCAATTTTAACGCTAAAAGATAGTTTTAGCGACGACTTTATCACCGACTACTCAATTTTGTAGTTACAAATATTCTTTTGTGACAAAAATATTATTCGTTACTAAAAACGTAAAACAAATAGTTTTTAGCGATAAAATTGTACATTTGCCGCCAAAAGTGTTATCGTTACAAACCCAATTGCGTCGCTAGAGACTTAAAACAATTGTTTTTAGAGACGAAATTCTACATTGGTCGCAAAAATGTTATCTCGACGAACGCAACTTCGTTGCTAAAGATATTTTTAACTTTTAGCGACGACTTTATCAGCAATGAATCCATCTTCGTTGCTAAAAATATGTCTTTTGCAACAAAAATATTATTTTGTCGCTAGAGACTTTAAAAATATGTTTTTAGTTATGAATGTAGACTTTTATCACTAAAATACGTTTTTGAGGGACAAAAATATTTGTCACCAACTAAAAGAGTATTGTAATTCAAAAAGCGTTGTGGTCTTAGTTTTGGTATTGGTATTGGTTTTAAATTTCAAATTTTAGAATTTAAATATTGTTTTGTTGTAAGGGTTTGTTTAGTTTATTAAGATTTTGAATGATTTATATTTTTTTAAATTAAATAATAATATTTTATAGTTATTATGATATTAAAAATCAGAAAAATATATAATTCAATAAATACGTAGAAATGGCTTCATAAATATAAAAATGATAAAATAGATAAAAATTTCAAACTAATAAAAAATATTCTTAAAAATAAAAAGACAATATTTTAATTTTGAAAGATTTTTATCTTTGTCTTTTAATTTTTATGAATAGTTTTTATTTGTTGCATATTTTATCTAATTTTATATTTATGAAACTATTTTCTACTTATTTTTGAATTATATATTTTTCTTGTTTTTTTAAAATTATTTTTTGAATATCGTAATAACTATAAATTAAAAGATATGATAGAAAGGTATTTTCGTTGGTTTGTGCAGTAAATGATTTTTCGTACTCATACGCTATTACCTATGTAAACTTAACTAGATAGTTATTTTTTAAAACAGACAAGGACATGATTGTCTTTCAATCACTTTTGCCCTAACACACGCTTCAACCATTCATTTAAACCCAAACCCTAACTTATGTTGTGGAGGGAGACTTGAGCAACACCACCGCCACTCACAAGGGGACAACATTTTGACGGTGTAGAAGCTCAGATCTATTGCTCCTGGTGGCCCTGTTAACGTGTTGCTGAAGCATTTTTTTTAGATCCATCTTTATATGAGAATTTTTGGTATCAAAACTGGGTCACTTGATATGAAAAAAATCAACCGAAGATTTTAAAAAATAACAATCGGTGGGGGGAGCTAATAATTGGATATAAATGTATTGCGACTAAAATGGCACCAGAGAGAGAGAGGCATAAGGGCGACAAATGACGACTTTAGAGTCTAGCGACAACTATTTTGAAGATGGATTTGAACAATAATTTTAGTATTTGAATTGAGGAAGTCCTTCAGAGACAAAGGCCACCTGCGACAGGAAAAATAACCAATGACATGATGTATCTTTTTCTAACTCTTTTATTGACCAAAGATTCTAGTGTTGGAATGACGAAGAATACCGTCGGCAAAAGTAACAAAGATGAAGAATTAATTCGGTGTCTGTAAAAATTTCATATCACACTGTTATCGGTGATAAGCCTTCGACGAGTACATGTCGTTACATTCAAGACATCTTCCACAAAAACATCAATTTCTAACCACGAACGTAGTCATCGCCTAATTGAATATATGTTGTAGTGAGCCTCCATCCCTGGTAGCGTCAATGGTGGAAAACATGGTTAGCTACGAGAACGAGTGTTCGAGTCCCCTAGCGATGGTATTATTTGGATATGATGGCCGTGTACGTGATCTATATGCATGGGATCCACCGGTGTTGTCGTTTTGTAATGGCATCAGTATCTTATCCTGCTCGGATCCTTTTGAGATCTGTACAAGCGTACGTGTGTTTTTTTTATGATCGTAAACCAAAATTGCTTTAGAGCTTCGGTCGTACTCTACCATCACATGCCAATCGAAAGGAGCAATATTCATGATCACCAAAACCTCTAATGCCCCATGAAAATTTGTCTCGGCTCCCTCCAACGCTGTGTTCACCGACGACAGAAATGAAATGGATGCATGAGTTGTGTCCCTTTTATTGTTGCTCGTTGATGACTATGTTTTCTCTGTTACTTGTTTTTTGTTAGACATTTTCAACACTACTTCCCATGCAAATTATTTTTGTAGCATTATATTTTGCAGTCTCCAATAGTTGCTCGCTGTCATGTCTTTTGAGGGTGAAAATTTTGGGTATTGAGACTTGAGAAATATTATAAAGTAAATATATGTTATTTGAGTTGGTGAAAAAGTGAAGAGAGAGAATACTTTTAATAAATATTATAATAATAAAAAATTATGTGATGAATTTTTTATTATTAAACCTAAATTTTTGGGCCCAAATTTTTGGGGCTCAAACAAGACCATTATATTACACTTCAAACTACTAATAAGTTATATTATGCACCTTGTGTTACAATTTGATAGATAATACTGCGTTTCCTAGCACATTTTTTTTATTAATTTTGACAATGAGATATTAAGGGTGGGTTTGTATTGTAAAATTTTTGGTATTGGGTTTAGTGAAGGTATTGAGTTTAGTGAAAAAGTGAAGAGAGATAATTTTTTATATTTTTGTAGTGAAAAGTTATGTTTTGATGAGAGAGAGAGATTATATTGTAATATTTTATTGTGAGAGGGTGAAAAATTTTGTAAAATTTTTGACGCAAACACAACCTAAGATTGAGTGTAAAACAAAATTTGTTGATAGTTTGGAGTGCAAATTACAGATATTAAGATTGAGTGTAAAACAAAATTCGTTTGTGTCAAGAAAAGTCCATAGTCAACGTCACTTTCCGTCTAATTTAATAGCTAAATCTAACTGATGACGATGATTAATTATTTTTGAAATATGGAGGGCGTAATAAAAAAAATTGAAATTTGAGGGCGGTTGATTAATTTTTGCCTATATATATATGAAGTGTTTGTTTCTTTTTTCTTTTTTCATTTTGTGGGAATTATTAGGATTATTATCTTTTTGTTTTTACATTTCAAAATCTGTATGTATTAAAAAATCTTATTGATTAAACAATAACCCGTAACATTTCAACGTTAGAGATTTAAGATTATCGTAAATCCTACTACGTCTCCACTAATTGTATCATTTTTATCCTTATGGGCCCTGTGGAAATTAATTCGATTCTATTGTATCTTTTTGTATCCTTGAGTAGCAGGAGTAGTAAAAGTGTAAAAGCTGTAAAAGCATTAAGCCCTACCCTAGAAGAACTCTAGATAGATAGGATGTTCGGTTACGGTGAATTTTGAGTTTAAGTGATGTTAATTTTATTGATATGCGTGTTGTAGTTATCTGTATGTAGTGTTAAAAATGATATTTAGTTATAAAAAAATTTATATTTTAAAAATTCAAAAAATTCAAAAAATTCAAAAAAAAACCGAACACATCCTGAACCTTAATTCTCATTCCTCAAAGTCAGGCCCAATGAAAGAATAGTCGAGTTGAGTGAGACCCATCTCACTAGGATTTGGGCATGAAGAGCTTTTGCTTCCTCATTTTCAAGAACCGTTGTAAAACTCGAAGGATAAAGAGAGTGAAAGAATGGCGGGCGCTATGTCTCTGCCACCCATTCCCAGAGTCCTCTCTTCTTTTGCAGGAGACAGAGTCCTTCATTTTAAGCCGCCCCTTCACCAACTTTTCCGCTATAAACCAGGTCTTTTACTCTCTCTCCCGCTTTTTTTTTTGAGCGGCTTGGTTTTTGGAACCGGTTTTTTGTGATGTACGATTCTGATTTGGTTCATTGAGATTGTTTTTTTAGTTTATTTTTTTTTTCAATTGATACGTAACATAGGCACCAAGTGAGTTTTTGAACCCACGGCCTCCTTACTAGGAGAATTGACATGTGAGTTTGAGCACACGGGCTAGTGCTAACGGTGTTTGGCCTAATGATGTAAAGAGATGAAACCTCTTCTAAAAGTTTTCTTTGCTCCCGAAATGTGTGTGAAGTGGGTGTTTAGCTTGCTTAATAAAAGAGGATTAACTGAGGCAATTTGCTGCGGGCATCCTAGGACTGACGTTATCTCAAGTCGCACTTTCGAATAATTTTGGGATTACCGTGTTTCGGCTGTTTTTGCAGGAAGCAAGCATGTCACGTTGCAGTTATCCAGAACCTTCTCGGGTTTAACCAACCTCTTGTTCAATAGAAGGTGTGTAGTACCGGGCGCACACAATTATTTTCATTTAGACACACACAAACATCACCTGCGTCCCTATTTGGGAGGACTTCACTTAACTCAGACCAATTTATGAGAAACTGATAGATTCGATGGCAACCATAATAGTGGTTTTTCTTCTTCCAGATAGTGTGCAAGGGTATATGCTTCAGTCTGGGTTTCTGTTCAAGAAACTGGATATCTTAATGAAAAAAGAAAAAAACAGTGTTAGACTTAGTGGTTAGCTATCTGATTAATCCATTTAAGCCAAATGTTTTCGGTTAAGAGTTGTGTGGAACATAAACTGGCTTCCTACTTAAGACTTTCTAAGGTCACTCCTTAACTACCTTCAAATTACTTTAAAAAAAAAACTACCTTCAAATTGGATTGATGTTGTAGTCGTGCACATTTCAAATGACTGCCGTTAACTGTATCTTTCTAGGCTGATTATCTTCAGAACTTTTGACATTTACATAGTAGAAGCTCTTGATCTTTGCGACCTGGTCTCGATCCACCATGAAATTTTATTCGCCCAATACACATGCAACACCTTTCTCGGGAATAGATGTTTGACAGGCTTCCTGTTGATGTTGGCAGAAATCTAGATGACTTGCCAAATTCCAAGCGTAAAAGTCTAAAGCCTGGAAAAATATCTCCTCATCGACCTGTTCCAGAGCATATACTCAGGCCTCCGTATGTCAAATCTAAGCAACCACCTGGAATTGCAAGTGGACCTGAAGTGCATGATGAGAAGGGAATAGAATTAATGAGAGCTTCCGGGAGGCTTGCAGCACAGGTTCTTGAATATGCTGGGACTTTAGTCAAGGTGATACATTCTTTTGCTTCGCTAGTGCTCGAGTCGAGAGCAGTTTTAAGCTTGTATTCCGTTAATCAATGTAAGATCATGAGGTGGTATCAGGCCCCAGATGACATACTTCATTCATAAAGTACTTCCAGTCTGCCAATTCTTTCCTCTTTGCCTCTCTCTCCCCAAAGTCTCTCTGCTTCTTTTCCTTTTGCCTAAGATTGAACTTCAGTGCAAAAGAGTTGTGTTCATTACCTGCATCGAGTTCGGAGAATTGTCACGATCTTTTTCTACTTCATTAGTTCCAGTCTTCCTGTACTCACCATTATTAGTAATATATACTTTTTGCGTTGACTTTTGGTGTAGCTAATCACTAAAAAATAATTGGTGCACCTTGCACAATGTTTCGAAGGTAAGCACCTTAATTTACCATGTTGACTCTGGCTTCTGTTGGCAGCCAGGCATAACAACAGATGAAATTGACCAAGCCGTTCACCAAATGATAGTTGATAATGAGGCTTACCCCTCGCCTCTTGGTTATGGTGGGTTTCCAAAGAGTGTTTGTACATCAGTGAATGAATGCATTTGCCACGGGATACCTGATTCCTGTGCACTCGAGGTCCTTTCTCTTCAAGTTCTTAAATTACTTGACCCTGTATTTCTAAATGTTCAAGTATAGCCGTAAATTACATCCCTGATACATATTTATTTGCAGGATGGTGACATTATCAATATTGATGTTACAGTTTATCTAAATGTAAGTGCGTTTCTTATTGGGATGCTTGATTCAAATGAATGAAAGGATATTTTTTTGCGTTTAGCCTTATGAGTTGAGCAAAGTTATTCACATTTTTTAAACCTTGTATATGAGTTCCTTTTCATTTCCGTTTATGGAAGAATGACTCTAGGTCCAGGGCAAAGATTCCAAAGATTTGAGAGAACACCAATACCTTAAGCATTTTATTTTATTTTTAGTCTCTGATGATCTGTCTTGTATTTCTGGTGTATTTTCCTTTTTATACTCTGAAGATGGCCTGTTACTGTATTTTGTTCCATGTATTGGGAAAGCAATATCGGCTACATGTTTATGTTTCTAGTTTCTTGTACTGATGTTGTGTTGTTCCACCAATCCCTCCCTCCCCCCCTTTCTTCCCCGCCAATCTTTTTCCCCTTGACCACTAAGTTAGGAGATTTCACTCTAGACCTCATTCCATCAACCTCTTTCCTTCACATTTCTTGTAATTTGTACAAGATTATTTGCAGTTTTGAGCACATGTACCTAACTCTGATTTGCAGGGTTATCATGGTGATACATCAGCAACATTCTTCTGTGGAGATGTTGATGATAAGGCCAAACAGCTAGTTCAGGTAGTTATCTTGGACTTTAATCTTGGCAGAGTTCTGTGCGTTCCGTTCAGATCCATGACAGTTGGAAATAAGCCTGTGATATATCCTGTCTTCACTAATAAGATGATTTGTTCTGTTCTCTATATGCTAAAAGTAAGTTAAGAATGAACTGTTAACCTGTCAAACTTGCATTGTGCTATTAGTTATATATCTTACAATTCGTTTCATGTTGTACCTTTGTGAGCCTTTGTGCTCTTGGTTTCATTGGCGTTTTCTTGGGAGATATTTCATGTTCAATGTTGATCCTAAACTGAAGAAGATTGTTTAACATCTTAGATGTTTTGTTCTGTTTCTTGGTTATATTTAAGGAAATGATGGTTTGAATATGTGCTCCAGGTGACTAAAGAATGTCTATATAAAGCAATATCAATATGTGCACCAGGAGTCGATTTAAAGAAAATTGGCAAAACGATTCAGTAAGGCCTCATCTGTAGTTTTATTTGTTAGTTATGTGGCTCCCGTTTCTCCTCTTTAACTGAAAATTTGGTGATTTTGCTAATCAAATTAATGTTTATGAGTTAGATAATTGTAGTTTTTCTGCTTGCTATTTGTTTTGCTGCATCTAATTCTTGTAGTCTTAGCTTTTTCGGCTACCCTGTCATAATCAACTTTTATGTTAGTTGCTGACTTAGGGTGCGTTTGTATACCAAAATTTTACCCCCTCTAAAATTTTAACACAATTAAATATTACAATATAATCTCTCTCTCCCCATCAAATCATTACCTCTCTCTTCAAAAAAAATATAAAAAATTACCTCTCTCTTCACTTTTTCACTAAACCCAATACCTAAAATTTTAACAACACTAAAATTTTATAACACAAACACAACCTTAGAACCTGCTTTTCTAGCCCCCCCCCCCCCAAAAAAAAATGCCCCAAAAATGATGAAATTTTTTTAAGTTTAAAAATATTATCTCATCCCAATTATACACCTTCAAATATCATTTTACCCTCAAAGATTTTGAAAAAATCTCTTTTGCAAGGCCAAAAATACTATCCCTTTTTTACCCATTTAAATACCATTTATCCCTCAAAATGAATGAGACAAATTTAATGCTTTAAAAATCATACCCTTTAAAATGACAACAAATAAAAAAATGAACTAAAGTATTTTCAAAATAACAAATGCTAATGAAATTAAAATTTCACCAAGAAATGCAATTTATTTTATGACCTAAAAACCAATTTTTGTTTCTATTCTGTTATTTATTTCTCTCAATTTCACTTTAAAAAAAACCTATCGATTTTGCCTTTCCTTTGAAAAAGTTAACATAAAGAAATCACTTAACACACTAAGTTTCTTCTGCGGCTTTATATATGACAACTTTAACTTGGTTTATTTTCTTCTTTATTTTATTTTGACATTGTTTCGGTTTATGTAAGTTCATTCTCTCTTTTTAACTTCAAATCTCTTTCTATCTCAATTTTTCCCCTCCTTTAATTGCTAATTTCAATCCAGAGTAAACATTTATATTATTTTCTATATAATTGTCGGGTGATGAACTTGCAGAATGATTTGATGGTATATGTTTTAAAAAGTATTGAAGTTTGTGTGAAAATGTGTTAGAGGTAGTATTGAATTTTTTGATATTTTGGATGTTTAGTTATATTTTTTTTTTTTTACATTCAAAATATTTCTTAAAAAAGGTGAATATTTCCCCTTTATGACTCTGCCCCCCTAAGACTTCAATCCTGGATCCGCCATTGCCGGCAAAGTTCTTCCAGTTAGTTTACCCAATGTTAAAAGATATGGATAACGTTTTAGTCTAAAATCGTATGAGGCTTTTCTGTTTACTTTGTATGAATACTGAGTCTCAATTTTATTTACTAACTTGTGATTAACTGGGGTGTACATGGTATTCTCCCCTTAAGAGACCATGCAGATAAATATCGTTACGGTGTTGTTAGACAGTTTGTTGGCCATGGGGTTGGACGTGTTTTTCATGCCGATCCAGTTATTCTACACTTCAGTAAGTGTTTATGTGCTCTTTTCCTCTGTTTTGTTCAATTTCGTTTTAGGTTTACTGTGATTTTCTTCAATCGAAGTTACATGTTTAAATTGTATGTTATTTCTAGTCAGGCAAAGTATTGACTTGTGTCAAAGGTATACCAACTTTGACAAGACCATCCAGAACATAGGAAATGCCATTTGACATAGATGCAATAAGTTGCACTGTTCTAAAATCCAAATTTATGTCTTCATTTAATTGTCCCTTATTCCCAGATGGAAAACCATGAATTGTCCTCAAGATGGCTTCTCTTTCTCGCTGCATCTTTTTGTACATTTTGTGCAAGAGTTCCAACATAGTCTGTTGAATGATACTTCTCTTTTCAGGGAACAATGATGGTGGGCGTATGATGTTGAATCAAACCTTCACAATTGGTAAAGGAATTTTTGATACTATGATTTATCTTATGCCGCCCATTAACTCTCATGCTTGTTGTTTTTCTGAAATTATCTCACTTGTTGTTAGAATTCCGTACATGTAGACTCAAAATTCACCCTAGGTCGGACAAAAAGAAAAGAAAACAAAGTAGGCCTCAAGCAGGTCATTATTGATGACTTAGCAGGAATCTCTGCATGTCGATTCTTGTTGCTTATTATGTTGTCTTGAGAAGCAGCAAAAGTTGGTCTTGCTGTACTAATTTAATTTATTCAACTTTCTTATTGAATGATCTTTGGATGTTTCCAGAACTCTTTGCCGTTAACACTTGTACCGATTCAAGCTTGATGATTTTGGTTTGTGAAAAAACAAAATATCTCTATCTGGAGGCTGACTATTATGAGAATATTATGGTTTCACACGATTTACTTGGATTTTAGAAATATGCAATCAATTTATAACTCTGTACCACAAGCTCTCTATAGAAAATTTAAATGTTGTCTAAAAAAATAATTTGTGATCTTGTATGTGCACGCCTGATATTATGACAGAATATTTTGCCTTGGATATTGATTTCAGAAGGTGTTTAGGCCAAGGAGTAGCACAATCGAATTAGAAATGCAGGTTTTAAAATTTAGGCCACTTCTATCCCAATTATAGAGAAGAGATTTGTTGCATGAATTTTATTTTAATTGTTCTTCTATTTGCAGAAACACAAAGAGATAAGTGGAATTTTGAATAGTGCATGATGATTTTGCATTCACTGGTGTGCTCTCACACAACCATAACACATCAGAAAGAATAGCATTAACATTCCCAGCTTGTATGGTTTCAGCTCATTGCCTGGTGTTCTTTTGTATAAATTATTGAGAATTATGTTTCTTCTGTTTCTATATAGTTAACGATCGGAACATCTTGATTCAGATATGACCTACTGATTGCCGCTGACTATTGTTGTGCCTTGTGGTGAATTTTGTGCAGAACCGATGCTGACATTAGGTAGCAGTAATCCTGTAATGTGGGATGATAACTGGACGATTGTCACCGAAGACGGGAGCCTGTCAGCTCAATTCGAACACACGATTCTAATAACTGAAGATGGTGCTGAGATATTGACAAAGTGTTAGATACAGTTTGCATTTGCCTCCTAGTCATTTTTTTTGCAGTGGTGGTCATCATCATTTCAACTTCTTGCTTTATCTTAGGTTGCAATTATGGACTTAAACAGCTATTGCTTTATATGTCCCACAATTCAGGGTCATCTGTCGTAGTTCCACCCAGCCTCGCTTATTCCCTATTTTTTTGGGCTGCAGACAGGAGTATAGTAAAGTTTGTTATGATGATGTGAAAGATTGTGGATAAAAAGGCTGTTCTTATGTTTTTTTTTGTCTATGAATTAAACTCCCATGTTGCAAAATCATGTGTTCTAGCTGTTTATCCATTGTCATGGACATGGTCGTAAAGCATTGGTAGTCAGCTATTGGAGTCGTTTTTGCAGTTTCAAATGTTGTAACGCTGCGTTTTGGTGTTAATTGTTTACGACTTCGAATCCAGCCTGGATTTGAAAGCCCCAAGCCCAAATGAAGGTTGTGGGTTTGGTTCCCACAAAAGTATCCACGACGATGTCAGTCACATGCAAGTTGAACATAGCACGTGAGGCCACCCAAACCCTTTACCTTCTCATGGGCATTCCGTATAAAGACATACGGCACGTACGAAAATAATCTTTTTATTTTTTCTGATTGAATCTATAAATAATCAAATGCACTTTTTAGATTTTACCTCACATCGGCGCCTTTCTTGGCTTTCCGTGAGATTGTTTTCCTTCAAGGAACCAAACAGTAAATATTTTCTCGCACTCGAGACTTTTCCGAGAAAAAAAACAATCGAAATGGATTCAACGCCACTGAATTGGGAAGCCCTCGACGCTCTAATCATAGATTTCGCCAAATCAGAGAACCTGATCGAGGACGAGTTCTCTTCTTCGTCTCCACCTTCTTCTCCATCTTCTTCTTGTTCTTCCTATTCTTCTTCTTCGCTATCCTCTTCGTCATACCATTCCAGGTTGATCATCTGGAAGATCAGGCGTTCATTAGAGGCCGGTGACATTGAGGTTGCCATGGATCTTCTCCACTCCAACGCACCTTTCATTCTGGACGATCGTCGGCTTCTCTTCCGGCTACAGAAGCAGGTGTGTATTGTACTCTTCTGCTTGGTTGTTGAGAGAATGCGGGGAAAATTAACACTATCGACTTACAGTTCTGAGTATTATACCTTAATCGATTAAGAAAACGTGTGGCTAATCGAAGTTTGAGGCTCTCTTATCTTCTACGTTTCCTCAGTTTTCCGGGAGCGAAGACACTCCGTTTTGGTATATGTTTTTGTGTTTGGTTACTTTTTCTTCTTAGAATTCTGAATTAGAATTGTTTTTGTTTGTTAATTTTGGTGAAGAAATTTATTGAGCTGTTGAGAAAAGGGACTGTCGAAGGTCGTGACTCTGCAATTACTTGTCTGAGGACAGCTCTCGCACCTTGTGCTCTTGATGCCTACCCGGTAGGTACAGTTCTATTGTTTTGTGCATTTTTCTACTTTCTCTGTTACTTTAGGGCATAGCGATAGGCTAGTAATAATGATCCAATCCTGCCAATTTATGCCTCATTGATTTTGTTTTGTAATTGTATATAGGAATTTCATTTCCTACTGTGCATACATCCACCACCGGGAAATAAGGGTGTGGGGGGGGGGGGGGGGGGGTTGTAAATGGAGTAAGAGCTGATATCAAAACTGAGCTTCTTTTATCTCTCAGGAGAAGTCTTTGACTAAACGAGGGCAATTAAAAATTGAAAGATTGTACAGCAGACTACCTAGAACACCTTTTTTCCTGGGGATAAAGATCATAAAATGTTATCAAGAAATCTGAAGAGGCCATTGTGGACTCGGATTCCCTCCTAAGAAGGAATTACCTAATAGATCCTAACAAGTCATTGGATGGATGACAACACATTAATGAATTCATCCAATGGTCTATATTCTATTTAAAGTTTTGTTTTCATTTTGCATTTTTTTGAATATTTTAATGTAGACTATTGGATGGATTCATTAATGTGTTGTCGTCTATCCAATGACCTGTTAGGACCCATTAGGTAATTCCTCTTAGGAGGGAATCCTTTTCCGGCCATTGTTCACTAACGGGAAGGGTTAGAGCCCTATTTTCCCCTCCAGAAGCACTTCCCATACCCGTGTTTCCGAAGGCCAAACTCAGATCATAACAGAATTCAAATGATCACAAACTGCAGGCCGTAAATCCCTTGCTACGAAGCAAGGAAGTAAAAGATATCCAGTGATTTTCTGTTTACTTCAAACATTAAGCCACTCATTTGGGACAAATTAACCCACTTATTGAAGTCAATGTTCTTACCCCTTTTGGGAAAATTGATGGGAGCGCAAATAATTTCTGACCCTTGTTGTATTGTTTTTGGACAATATTCTTTAATATTTTGTATAAAATGTTGGGAACTGATGTGTTGAATTCTATTTTTCTATTGTTGACTAATGAATGCTGATGGAAGTCTGTGTTTGTCTTTGTCTTCAAGGAAGCGTACGAGGAATTCAAGCATGTTCTTCTTGCTTTTATATATGATAAAGATGATCAAACTTCTCCAGTAGCAAATGAGGTGGTAATTATTTAATGTGCTCTTGGAGTTTTTTTTTTTACTTTACATTGTCGTTTTTGTAGACGGCTGTATGTCTTAGTTTTTATTAATCTTTTTAATCTCTACAACATATCATGGTAATTAGTGAAGAAAGATACATAGTGCAGGTGGATTTGTTGTTTCAATTGTTCTTTATCTTTCTTTCTGTTTTCATTTACATAGTTTGGAAGAATTTGAGAAAGTTGAATCATAGAGTATCCTTTTTTTTTTGGACCTGAGGAAATGGAAATTCCACTCAACTAAGTTTTGTAAGTGTATTTTTAATTTTGAGCAAGCATATGATGTTGGTCTTGCTCGGCAGTTCACTGACTTCCTTGAGTTAAACTGATTCTTTAGGAGATTGTAAAGTACAACCTATTCACTAGACTTATTTGCTATGCGTGGTGGATGTCCCTAGACTTTTTTATATCTAGGCATGGTTGGTTTTTTTTCCACATTGCTTTTCCTCATCCAATTTCTCTTGTGGATAAGATTTACATGGGTTGACGATTTATCTTCAGTTCTTGCTTTTTTACCTCATACAGATGATGTTGGGTGCTTGTCACTAGTATGGTTATTATATTCAGCCGTAAAGTTTTCTACAAACTGTGCATCTGTTGGATATATAATTTTGCGTCCTCTATCTTTCAGTGGTCAGAAAGGAGGAGGTTTGACATTGCGGGATTGATGTCCTCTGTCTTAAGAGCTCATTTACACGCATACGATCCAGTCTTTTCATTGACGTTACGATACTTGATAAGGTTATCATCCAGCTTTGGTTAATTCTCTTTCTCATCTTTTACTCTCAAGGGTCGTGTCCCTGTGATGCATGTGGTAGATTGACTCTCTATATATTTTCAATTTTCTCTATATGCTATGCAGCATACATAAAGGATATTGCTTTCGTCAAGGAATTGTATCACCCATTTCAGACCTTACTCAGAGGTTGCTTCTTGAGGAGCGAGACCCCCCGGCAACACCACTGGAGAGTCTCTATGAAGTACCTCCTTTCGACGAGGTGAGATATCTAAATTACAGCAAATTGTTTCAAGATGTTACATGGAGGTAAGATGTGAATTGTCTTAATGTTCCATCTGTTTCAGCATCAAACAAAAACATTTTTTTTAATGCATAACAGGTAATTATACTGAAGTCGGTGCCCTTCTACCTCTCCCCTCCCCACCCAGGGGGCCCCACGGGTATTTCTCCTCCTCCATGTTTCCACTACTGCCACCCTCCCACTCCTCACTTATTTGTGCTGCTAACCCCTTTCCCCACATACCTCCCCTCCCACTCTCCCACTTTTCTTCAAACTACTTCATGCGACCATCACAACCACCTCCCTTCACCCCTTCCTCCCACCACCATTCACAGAACCCGGCAGATATCTCATAGGATTTTGAATAGGGATTTTGGGCGCATCCAAATGTCAGAAAGTTATTTTCAAGGTTTCAACTGAAGTAACCAAAAAAAAATTGTTTTCCCTGAAAATAGTAATATTTACCATCAGAACTACTGGAGGATTGATTTTTGTGCTCCTGTATCAAGATTTTCCTTTTTAGATATCTTAGTGTGCCTCTTGTAGGGGTTATTTTTCATGTCTGATTTCTTAATCAGGTGGACGTACAAGCTCTTGCACATGCTGTAGAGCTCACAAGACAAGGGGCAGTTGATAGCTTGAAGTTTTCTAAGGGTGACTTATTCCTGGCGTTTCAGGTTTTATAATTTTTTCACTCTAGTTTATTATTATTATTATTATTATTATTATTATTATTATTATTATTATCAACAATGTTATAGTTCATCCTTTCCTGGAATTTCATGTCTTCTACCACCACGAGGTTTAATGAAAGCATTTAGGAGGTCAGGCCAACATCTTGGCAATATTTCAAATACAGGAAACTTAGCAATACTTGGATAGTTGAATTTTCTCTTTTTGTTGAATTTGGCAATACTTGATACTTGGATAGTTGAATTTCTTATTTCTATGCTACTACTCTTTTTCTCCTTCTTTTAAGTATGTCATTCTCTTTTCTTTTTTCCTTTTACATCAGTAAGGGTTCTGATTGAAAGTCATCTCAAAACTTTGTTTTTCTTGTTCAATTTACATTGAAAAAAACAGTGGAAATCACTTGAAATTCACAAAGTAACTGCCATCGTAACATATATACACTTCGGTGTAGAGATTCAGTCGGAATTGATTCGACCTTATCTCTGTTCTCAATAATGGAGAGTTAACTGATTCATTGAGTGGTTAATGACTTCCTATGTATGTCCTTGTGGTTCTCTTTGGAGGCACCCTGTGAGGAGGCCTGGGAGGAGCATAGATGTCCATGACCTATACGAATAACACACTCCTCAGAATTAGGACGGCATTATATTCCAGAGTTTTCATAATTTTCCTTCTTGTAATTGTATTGAGTTATCGACAGAAGTGTTTCTTATTTGCCTCTAATCAATGGTTGAACCAGAGGATACTTAGATCAAAGATTTCCATGAACCCTCCTATTTGGAAGATCTATTCCTTTATTCATATTACTTCATCCTATGCTGGCATTACAGCAACTATTCCCCATAATTGTGAGTAACCTTAGAGTTCTGGCATTTTTTCGCTTAATAACTAGTAAATACAAGTAAACTTTCTGATGTTAACATTGTAGATATTTGGTTGTGCCTGAAAAGGAATGGCTCTTAAACAAAACATGGCAGGCTTGAAATATTGGTTTTCTTATAGATCTCTGTTTAGGTTGTTTTGTTTTCGGTACCTCTCAAGTTTAAACCTTAGAGAGGAACATTTTTCAATATTATCATTTTAAGCAATTTGCTTTGTTGGTGCTGGTTTATCCAATTAGAAGTCTTGTAGTGCTATTCTGGGATTGTGCTATTGCACAAAGGTGTTTTGGGTGGCTGGTATATTCATCTGCAAGTACTTATTTTTGTCTTTATTTATTGCAGAATGAATTGTGTAGGATGAGATTGGATGTTTCCATGCTTGACGAGCTTGTTTGTGAGTACTGTGTTTATAGGGGAATCGTGGATTCTAGTGTTGCACCCACGTTCGTGGATTCTAGTGTTGCACCCACTTCTGGTAAAGCTCAAGTTTTCCTGCTTTCCTATTTCATTGTAGTCTTGAAATTCTGATAATATCTTACCAACCTTTTTAAAAAAAAATGATTTTGGCATCAGAAATTCAGACAGCTTCTCAGTGTAAAGTTAATCTACCAGGGCCTGGATTCAGTTCATCAAGAAGTGGTTCTCTCGAAGTGGATTTCTGTGCCAATAAACATTCTGATGCTGAGACCTCTGTTGATAATACTCACATGGGTGCTTCTCCTGAAAATAATGCTGATGTGTCTAGCATGCAAGGAATGGATGTTGAGTTGCGATATGCTTGTGAGCCAACAAGCAACCATGGAGACTGTAGCACCAGTGGATTGCATCAGCCTGAAAATCCAAAAGCTCTTCAGAGATATAGAACTCGTGGAACCGGAGAGAGGACTAAACGCAAGCGATGGAAAAGAAGGCATGATCATCGAGGTTTAGTTTATGGTGTTCCTTCTGATGAATGCAGTAGGCAAGATTTTAGCATGACTACCCTGGTTCCCAGCACATGTATCTCCAAGGATCAAGAGGTAATATTTTTGTTTTTTCGTTTTTGAGCAGGAACAAGAGGTACTTGTTTGATAGTTATTGTTGTTCCTGGTGACAAGTTGTTTATTGACCGAATACTGTTCTGTAGGGCTCAGGAAAACACTCCATTTTAGATCTTAAGAGTAGGGAGGGTAAATATGAGATTGTGCTGGGGATGAAGGAACTAACTAGCAGGGGAATGGCTGCAGAGGTTGTTGAAGAAGTTAATACGATGGATCCAAACTTTTTTGTGCAAAATTCTATATTGCTGTTCCAACTTAAGCAGGTCAGTGGATCCTACATAATCAATGGCTTCATTGGAAGGAAATGGTTTCTTCATATAAAGTTCATATAAAAGACTACTCTCTGATCTGTTTGCTGGTTTAGGTTGAATTCCTTAAGCTGGTCAGCTCTGGTGATTATTCTAGTGCTCTGAGGGTTGCGTGCTCCCATTTAGGACCTTTAGCTGCTAGTGACCCTACCTTACTGAAGCCCCTGAAGGAGACTTTGTTGGCATTGCTCCGACCTAATGATGATGCCCTTGGGAAAGGCTTGCCTTTACACGCCCTTTCAAATTCGCTCCAGGTGCAGTGTGATTCTTGCAACTAATTAATTGGTTTTCATTACGGATTCGTTATTCAGTAATTTCATGCTTCTGAGGCTGGCAATCCCCCTCATCAAAGATTGCACACTTTTCATCTTTCCATGCAATCACGGAATTAGGCTTCTCCATTTTTAAAATGACAACTGTTGGTTATTTGGATTAACAACTGATCAGAAGACATTGTGCATTTTTAGTGTATCTCTGCCTGGGCGCAAGTGATAATATTAATGATTTATTTATACTAAGAGAGTATGAATCTTGAGATCTTGTTTTTATCTTTGATAGGTTGCAATCGGTAGCAGGCTTGGTATCGAAGAACCCCAGCTTATGAAAATAATGAAGGCAACCCTTCACTCTCATAATGAGTGGTTTAAACTTCAAATGTGTAAAGACCGGTTTGAAAGTCATTTGAGGATTGATTCGTTGAAAGATGTTAACACTCCCTTGCTTACTGCTGTTGCTATGTCTAATTTAAATGCTGATACTTCTAACCTTGGGTCCTCTCAAGTCACGATATGTTCAAGTACTAAGATCTCAGAAGATGGTAGCAGTCCTACTCAAGTATCATCTAGAGATGTCTGTGATGAAAATGCAATTCTTAAAGTAATGGTAAGTTTGGGGCAGAATGGCATTTTTAAGTTATATGTGATTTTAATTCGTTGGTCTCTATAAGAATTGGTTGTGTTTAAACAATTACTCTAGTAAATTGCATCTTGTTGTCCTTTTCCATCCTAGGACTTATATTGTAACCTAGTCAGTTTCTTTCTCTTAGCCAAAAAATGTTATCTTGTAAACGACAAATTGTCGGAATTCTCAAATAAAAGAATCACTCACTTATCAATGGTCACCCCAAATTTGCAATATGTCTGGCCTAGCTTTTCCCACAAATTTGCAATATGGCAAGTTCCTAAATGATTCCGTGTTTGAACCTCACCTCTCTCTGAACATTTTTATTCCCCCAACAACAACAAAAAAAAAAAGAACCCAAACTTCATTTTTACTCGGTTGCTCCCAAGACACATATATCTTTTTCAGTTACAGATTTGTTTGATACAAGAGATTCTGATATTTGTTTGGTTGCAGGAGTTTCTTGCTTTGCCAAGGGCGGACGCCATACATCTTCTTGCACAATACAATGGAAATGCTGAGATGGTCATTCAGCAAATATTTGCGTAAAGAGTGTACTAAAGCTGAATATATTTGTTTATTTATTCATAGATATTATTTGATTCAATTTGTGCTGTACATTTCCACTTTTATATGTAGTAGCAATGGGGAAGCCTCGTGTTACATACCCCATCGATACGTGATACGTCTGCTTCTTTATTGTTTCTTGTACACTACCATAAGGTGTTGATCTTGTCCGAGAATCTTCCCATTGATAAAACTTCTACGTATTTGAATAAGAGTGTTGACAGGATTCTGGCTGGTTCTTTTCATGAAGGAAGGGGTGGGATCTCAGGGAGACGATCAACGGTCAAATTGAGATGGCTCCCTCGACAGAATATTTCCTTGTATTAACGCATTTAGGCGGGAGGAGGTTTTGCCCATCCGTTCCTCTTTTTAGCTACTGGCTCCTCAAGAATGGACGAAATTATGTAGTATTGTGTTAAAAGACCAGCGGGTCTGATGGCATATTCAAAGATCATGAAGGCTGCCCAATGGCGTTTGTGCTTCAAATACGTCCTGTCCCGAGTCGATCTTCGCATGAGATGGTCGTGCCTCTAAAATGGGTTTTTCCGGTTGGAAAAGCCCGTCTTAAGGCCTTAATGCCATTATCAGACGTAGCAAGTTTTTTTTTTCCTCCGTTTCGTAAGAAGAGGTATCTGGAGTTTAGTTCTAACCAATTATAGGCATGACGTGAAGTCCTCTCATTCTACATCCACCAGATAATTGCAAATTGGGAAATAAGATTGGACCAAACTAGTGCTGATTTCTTCAGTCTATTTTATTTTTGTATATTGATTCTTGCTTGTCAATAAAAATCACAAATTATTCTTGTCCACCATTGTACACAAACAAATCACTCTGAACTGTGTTTCGTAGCATTTGTAGCAAAGAGAATGGAGTTCCCTATTTTGGGGCCTTTGTGTGCGGTGATTTTGACTCTCGGAGTTTCTTTTCATCTGAAAGTAATTTTGCAAACCTGCAGCCATCAGAAGCAAATTAGTATAAGAGATGGATGCTACGCCTACACGCCTGTCTGGTTTACTGGTTGAATATTCGATACGAGCTTAACTAAACTGGGAAAGTTCTGCAAAATATTTTTCAAACAATTGATGAGGTCGATTACATCCATGGGGATGGATCTTTAATTAAATAGACATCTGTGGTCGACAGAAGAAACGTGTTATTACCTTTTCAGGGCTTTCTCATTGGTTCCTCCATTTTCAATTGGTTCGTAAAGACCAGTATCCAAATTCATGCGCGAAACTGGTTTCTTTAGCAGGCCCTCACCCGCTTTCACTAGATTAGCCATATTCTTCGCAGTAGATTCATCAACAGAAGACAAGTCACCACTAAGCGTATCTTCCTGATTCAGCAATCAAGAGCATTGTGAGTTAGTCATCGCAGTACTGTAAGTCCCGGCCTAAAACTGGAAAATCTACGACTTCAATAAGAAAATGGATCAAAGTTTTTCTAACAGGGCATCCATTAATTCCTGATCTGCATTCACCAACTTCTATTGAAGGAGAGTTTGCAAGAACTGCAATTTTTCATACAGGACAATAGAAATGCAGACTTACATCTATCCGAAGGTAATTTCCCTCAGAATGAAGAGCTTGGAAAACCACGCAGTTGTGTAAGTCAACCATATCCTTACTTGCGTCATTGTAACAATCTATCAATGGAGTATGCCCCTTGTCATATAACCAAGATATGACTCCCCACTTTGAAGCCATTTTAGCGCTGTATTTTTCTTCTTTCTTTTTTGAGCCAGTCCCTAGCGAGATCACGAGGAAGCGGCCATAGTCCATGGGCTTTATGGGGAAGAAATCTGGATCCTCCCAAATAATCTGTTTGGTCACTTCACTAATGGCCACCAGTGCCTTGATTCAAAACATGAACACCACAAACCAATTAGAATATGTCAGTTTCCATTAGTTTCACTGGTGAACTTAATAGTCAAGAGTTCTGATTCTGAAAGTCCTAGTTGGATTTGGTCAAGAATTGTACCGGATTATTAGCTGCCACGCCACCATCAATAAGGTTGAAATCTTGCACGTTCCCTTGTTCGTCTTTGTTTGTGAAATAGTGGGCAGGAAAGTAAGTCGGGGCCGCGGAGGTGGCTATACATATGTCTGATAGTGCAGCATCTAAGATCGGACGGGTTTTCACCTGCATGGAATTGAAATTGTTAGGTGGAAGGTGATTTTCAAATTCATTATTCCTTTGCATGTGCATGATGGTAGACTTTAAGCTTAACGCACGTTTTGCTAATATTGTATAGGAAAAAAAATTAATTTACTCGGAATTGTGAGTCAAATCCCTTGTTTGGAAGTGGTCTTGAAACTGGATTTCAGTCCTTGAACCTGGACTTTAAGACCAGTTCCTCCCCGTTGAGATTGAGAGGATTAAAAACACAAAAGACGATCGAGCACCTTAAATGAGGAGAAGATGATAGGCTGAAGTTTCTTGATGTCGAAAGTGGGAATAACAACATTTGTCAAGGTTTGGTGCAGCTTTGTGGCCCCTAGGTTCTTTCTTATGAGCTTGTGAAGATACTTTCCATTATACTTGGGTCCCGTTAAAACTTCCATTAGAGTCGCAGCTGAAGCAAATAATCCCCTGCGTTCACCAAAAGCCAAGAGCAAAAGACAGCGTTAATTTCCTTATACATCCACGTATATGTTATTTCTTAATCAAAACGTTAGCATCAAGTTAATTAACAGGCCGTTTCAAATTTACCTTGCTTGAGGGAAGATTTTGGGAGAATTCTCGAGATAAAATGGCACAATATCTTTGGCAGCATATAGAGGGCGATTCTGTTGATTGGGTGCTGTTAACATGCTTACAATGAGACCACCTGTACTTGTCCCACTAATCACATCAAAGTAATCAGCAAGCCTTGCATCCTCGCCGTCTAGCTCCTACGCCGATCGACAATCCAAGGAGGTAAATCAGAACCCAATGAACCCAATAAATATTATAATATAAGCCCTAATGAATAGAAATTCTTAAAGTAGCAACTCAATTGGGATAATAACCAGGGATTTTGTCATGAGTTTCTATGAATATTTATAGAGAAGTAGTATATACCTGAAGTTGAGACTCGAGGTAGGCAAGAATGACTCCAGGAATGATCCCTCGAATACCTCCTCCGTCGATACTAAGAATTGGTATGAGTTCTCCATATGTTGGAGGTTGAATTTTAAAGGGTAATTTACCTTCCTCCATTACGTATAATTTGTACTAGTCTGGAGACTCAAATCGCAAAGTACGTAGGATTGGAAAGAATGCAGACGTAGTACCTGAATGTTTTCTCAAGGCGTGAAGAACAAGAGCTTATATATAGAAGTTGATCACCGAAATAGCTGTACATTTATATATATAAGTGAACAATGGATGGTACGTTTAATGGGTAAAAGATTCCTTTATTTGAATGCATAGCTGCGATATCAACTTTGCCTGCATGGCGTTTCCCCCACCTGTATAGTAGTGTGGTCAGTCAAAACAAAACCCAAACAGAAACGCAATCCAGCTGACCAGGTCGCACAGAGAGAGGGGTTAATTCGTTGAAGCTATGATCGAGTTTGTTTCGGTTTTGGAAAGAGGAAATTGTCTCACACAAAGCATGCCAACCCACGAGTAATTTGCTAGCTGGACGAGATAATTTTCTCTGAAGTTTCAAACAGAGACCTGGCGGCCCCATTCAGTACTATATATATATATATATCTCAAATCGGTCTCATTCTAAGTTCTAACCTAATAACTTATTGTAATTAGCATTGCAGTGGACATTAGTGGTTCCTGACATTTATCTCACACAAAGCATGCCAACCCACGAGTAATTTGCTAGCTGCACGCGATAATTTTCTCTGAAGTTTCAAACAGAGACCTGGCGGCCCCATTCAGTACTATATATATATATATATATATATATATATATATATATGTATGTATGTATGTATATGTATATGTATATATATATATGTCTCAATCGGTCTCATTCTAACCTAATAACTTATTGTGATTAGCATTGCAGTGGACATTAGTGGTTCCTGACATTTATCTGCGAACCAAACAAAAAGAAAAGGAAATAATATGCTATAGAGTTGTGAGATTATTCTCCCCATAAATTGTGTCATGTTTAATTTAATATGATTATATCTTAATCAAGTTGAAATAATGTCAATCAAGGTCGACATCAACCTATAATTTCTTAGAACTTTGGTTTGGTAGGTGGTTAATTAATTTAATTTCTGCGGCCGGGGATGACCTATCAGCCTAACATTGAAAATAAGCTTGTGTTTTTTTATATGTATATATCTTTTTCCACTCCTACAATAAATATTAACAATAGGTTAGCTATTTAGCTAGATCAAATGCAGACTCGAGGAAACCCGATAATTTCGACCACTTAGCAACGTCGTTTACGTTTTAGACATATCAACAGCTAGCTAGAATGTGACATTGGTGAGTTATCAACTTGACTTGGTCTACCAAGTTATTGAATTTTGTTGTCTTTGATTTCTTATATGCTTAATGCTGGCTGGCTGCCCTGCCCAATTCATCGAATCTTTGGTTTTTTTTTCCACGTCGTCCCTTATTCTATCCAAAACTAGTAGAGAGGAAATATTCCTTCTCTCAGTACATGTCACTTCGGGTGAGAAGGCCGGGGCCGGTGCTGCCGATTCATGCTTGAACCATGTAGCTATTTCATTGGTCCAAGTTGGTTGCGCTGCGCGTGTTGAACAATTAATGCAACATACGTATGATATGACAAGTAACCTAGTTAACTCAGAATGATTAATATTGTCTGATGACTTTTCTCTCCTAAAGTCTTAATTTTATATTATATTTGCTTTTGATGAACACTAGATTTCGTTCTTATCTCTAATAGGGGCGGCTTAATTAGGTAGTTACCCGCCTAAATGCCCATGATTAGATCTAATTTAATACAAGTTATAAAATATTTTATTTGTCTATATTATTAATATCACATTTAAATTAATTTTTCATAAATACATGCTCTAAATAGTACAGGCCAAACCCCAATAAACTGAAATCAATTAAAATAAATAATTTTATGGATCGACATTTTTCTCCTTGGTTGAAAACATGTAAAAATCAACTCAATTTTTAAGTACTGTGTCGCTTCTAAAATTTTGCAGCCTTTGTATCGGTGTCGCTTCTACAATTGTTTTTCAATTTTTTTTTTTGGTAAGTGTTTTTCAAGATTAAATGCTGTTGTGCTCTACTTTGACACGATTCTCGCATTTGGAATTGCAGGCAACAATTTTTTTTTACCTTGGACTCCACAAAGAGATAGGTATGGAGACCTGGAGACCCCACATTTAATAATGTTAAAGTCACGAGATCCAAAATTTTAGGTTTGAGATATGACAAATTTTTTTTACCTTGGACTCCAAATTTTTTTACCTTGGACTCCATAAATATGGAGAGATAGGTTGGAGACCTGTCGGGGATGTTTGAGTGTAGAAATTTTGAGTATTGAGGTTTGAGAAATATTATAAAATAAATATATGTTATGAGAGTAGGTGAAAAAGTGAAGAGAGAGAAGATTTTTAATAAATATTATAATAATGAAAAATTATGTGATGAATTTTTTATTATTAAACCTAAATTTTTGGCCCCAAATAATTGGAGCTCAAACAAGTTGAGTTTGTTTTGCCTGAAGATGTCTTCCGCTTCTCATGTAGTAATTGAAAGAAATGGTCCTTGAGCTTCTTTTATAATAAAATATGGTCTTTCGGCTTATAACCCAGGGAAATGGTGTCATAATAATTTGCTACATATTGGGATGTTTGAGTGTGAAAATTTTGAGTATTGGAGTTTGTGAAATATTATAAAGTAAAGATATGTTATAAGAGTTGGTGAAAAAGTGAAGAGAGAGAATATTTTTAATAAATATTATAATAATAAAAAACTGTGATGAATTTTTTATTATTAAACTCAAATAATTGGGGCTCAAACAAGTTGGATATTTTTCCGTATGATTATCTCTTTTTTTCTTTCTTTCTTTTTTAAATCGCTTTTCTGTCTTTTCTTACAGATTTATTATATTACTTCAAAAATACTCTTTTATTCCGGACAAGAAAATCATGCAAATCCAATTGCTTCAAATGAGTTTCATATATTTGTAAAATTTTGAAACTTAAAAGACTATATTATATGGAGTAAAGTCATAGTTAGTTCCGTAAGTATGAGTAAAAATCAAATTAGTACCGGTCAAAACGTCGATTTAAGACCCTTAATTTTTGAAACTCATCAATTCATACCATCTCTCCAAATTAGGAGTTAAATCAGACGGATAATTATGAAAATGACCAAAATGCCCCTACAAGATAAAATTATTAATTTTTTTTAAAAAAAATCATTAAAAATAAAAAATATTTTTTTAAAAAATAAAACTATTGAAACTCTATTTCAATAATCTATTTATTTTTAATTTATTTTTCATATTTTTATTATTTTTATTTATTTTTTAAATTTTAGTATTAGATGGACATTTCGGTCATTTTGCATAATTTCTGTTGGACGCCTAGTTTGAACTGAGGACGTGAATTGATGATTTTCAAAAATTAAGAATCTTATATCACAGTTTTAATTAAAATAATAGATATTGCAACAATAAGGCCCATTTCTTAAAGACGAGGCTCGTCTAGGCCCATTTCTCACGGAAAAACGAGGCCCATTGGGACCATAACAACATACTTCGGATAATTTCCTAATTAAAATTGCTCCGAGTCCGAGGCTGAGTGTCTCTGGGCTTTTTGGCTTTGAGCCCCGAGACTGGAAGGTTTAGATCTTCGTCCGGTTTCACCGATCTGAAAAAGCTTAAACCCTAGTCCCTGTGCTGATTTTCTACACCACCACGCCAAAATGGTGTCTTTTGGCAAAAGCCCTCGACTCTTGGTGCCAAAATTGTTCTTCTTCAGCTCCTATTGCACACGAACGCAATCGCAGACGCCCCCGTTCCCCTCATTCCGCGCTGCCAAATCCGCCATTCTCTCCGAGTCCAACCCTGAAAAACTCGCCGAGATATTCGAGAAATGCGCCCACTTCCCCACCTTCCAACGCCACCGCCCCATCTACCATATCTCCATCCGCAAACTCGCCCGCGCCAATCGCCCCGACCTCATCGAGCGCGTCCTCCAAACCCAGAAGAACTCTCTCACTCCCACAGCCAACTCCTCCGAAGGCTTCTGGATCCGCCTCATGATGCTCTACTCCAGCGCCGGCATGGTCGAAGAGGCCACCCGCACTCTCCACCACATGAAGGCTTGCCAGCTTCCACTGTCCGAGAAATCGCTCTGCGCGGTCCTCGCGGTTCACCACAACAATCGGCTGTTCGAGAAGGTTCGTAAGCTCTTCAAGACTTTGCCTCTGGAATTGAATGTCATCCCTGGCGTTGCGTCCCATAATATGGTGTTGAAATCTTTTGTTGAAGAAAATGATGTTGAGGCGGCGCGTAATTGGGTTGAGAAGATGGACAGTGAGGGTGAGGTTGCGCCGAATATCGAGTCCTACAATACGTTGTTAGGTGCTAACTTGAAGAATGGGGATTTGATTGGGTTTGATGGCATTGTGAAGAAGATCATGACGAAAGAGCTGGAGTTAAATTTGGCTAGTTATAACTATAGGATTTCCAGGTTGTGTAAGAGCAAGGAGTGCGCTCGGGCCAAGAAGTTGTTGGATGAGATGGTTTTGAAAGGTGTGAAACCAAATGCTGCTAGTTATAATACTGTGATTGATGGATTCTGCAGGGTTGGGGATTCAGAATCGGCTAGAAAGGTTCTGGAGAAAATGGTGACTGACGGGTATGTTTCGCCAAGTTCGTTTCCTTATTATACATTGATGTGGAATGGGATAAAGGAGGGAGAGTTCGATCTGGCTCTGGAAACGTGTAAAGATATTATAAGAAGGAGGTGGGTTCCTCCCTTTAAGGCGGTAGAGGGTCTGGTTCAGGGGTTAGCGAAAATGTCGAGGGTGGAGGAGGCAAAGGAGGTAGTTGAGAAGATGAAGAGAAGGCTTAGAGGTCCTGCCGCGGATTCCTGGGGAAGAATCGAAGCAGCTCTTCCTTTGTAGATGTCTATTTCTACCGAGTTATGGAATTCACTCTAGAATAAAAAGGTGAATTTTTGAGTTATGCGTTTTTGTATCTCGGCTTTCACTTTCACTTGTTTTGTCTAGTGATCTTGTACTCAACACAGTTGCAGAAGACTGACTTGTATTCGACCCTTTTGTATCATAAGAGGGAGGCTTAAAATTGAATAGGAGTCTCTCTTAAATTTCTCTTTGCTATCGTAAACGAATGATTAATGTCAAATCTTAAAAAGGTTTGAGATACGACATTTCTCCATCGTATTTGCAATATATCATGCAATATTTATCTTATTCAGATCAAAATGAGTTGATCAATTTGATTCAATATCTAAGAGACTTTTCTTGTGTCGTTTTTTTTTCCCTCTTCTTTTTAGGCTCTTTCTATGTTTTGTGTTTTAACAATCAAGCTGTCACCTTTGCCAGAAACAAAAAAACAAGAATGATTTGTTTTTTCTTTCAATAAATATCATTTGGCAGCTAGAGCCATACTTGTTCATGACAGATATTGTCCAAGATTTCCATTGTCGTTCCACCCACAGGTGACAGACCACAGGGCACAGATGGCAGAAGCGATCCGTCAAAATGCTACGATAGGATGATTGCTGAAGCCGAATGGGCATCTGGGCCTACTTAAGCAGTCCACCAAATTTGACCTTTATGTTGGGAGCCTAGTCTGATAAACAAATCAGGCCCATTCTGAGGATTAAATATATCGAGAGGGCCCATTAATCCACTTGCAGAAACGGAAGGCAAAAAGAATGCCCGATATACAAGAAGAATAGGGCCCGTGGAAGTGGAGCCCAGCAAAATAGCTTTTAAAGGCGAGTTAGTCGCCTCAACAGTTCCATTCGACCGTTATCCAAGTTCGCGGACGAAAACGATTTGTTTGATAATCTATCGGGTTGCTTTGTTAATTGGCAACCAACTTGCAAATTAATCAAACCTGAAACGCAACGTGGCACAAAACTTTATTCAAAGCGCTCATATCTTTATTTTAAAATTAGAACGTGTTCGTTTTCTTTACATTCTAAGAATTTTTTAAACAATGAGAACATACAAACCGAATATATTTGTTAACATCACCTAAAAATAATTGCAACACATATATCAATAAAGTTAACATCACTTAAAAATTTTCTAAATACAAAAAAAAAATCCTCACGTCTACCCTTACCTAGTTGACATGCATTAATTTCTTATACTTTCCTCTAATCTTTCTTTTTGCAGTCAATACCTATTAAAAAAAGGCTAAAACTCTCGGTCGCTTACGATACAAGGTAGGGTTGTACAAAAAAATCGGTCGGACCGGCCAACCCGAACCGAAACCGGACCGGTTTTGGCCAATCCGGGCCCGAACCGGTATTCTCCGGTCCGGTTCCAGGTTACCCATATGAAAAACCGGAACTAGACAGGAGTATACCACTCCAAACCGGTCCTTACCGGTAACCGGCCCAAAATAGCATGGCTCAACCCAAAACCGACCCAAAATGGCATGGCTAAAACCAACCCAAACCGGACCGGTGAAACTAGGGACCGGACTGGACCGATCTGTTAGAATGATCAGTCCAGTATACACACTTCACAAAATGGTCGGTTTGGCCGGCCGGCCGGACCGAACCGGCCAATGGACAGCCTTAATACAAGCGATAGATATAACGTGGGAAAATAACTGCGCGCCCGACAGCAGCAACAACAACACTTTGACGATCATGAGTAGCACAAACTCTTGAGCGTGGGGTTCACGTTTTTAAGCCTTCCTATGAATTGTTTACAGATTTGGGATTCTTTTTATCATGTGGTCGGGCTTGTTCCAAGATCATGATAAATTATTAATATTGTCTAATAACTTTTCCCCCTCGAAGTCTTAATTCTATACTATATTTGTTTTCATGAACACTATATTTCGTGCTTAGTCTAGCAGGGGCGGCTTAATTAGGTAATTGTCCACCTAAGTACCCCATGATAAGATCTAATTTAATACAAGAAATAAAATTTTAGATAGTAAATATTTGATTTATCTAGACTATTAATATTGATGAAGCCATTTTTAATCAGTCTATCACAATGTCCACTGGGCCAAGAGCTCGAAGGAGCTAGACTTAAAGTCCAGCACTTGAAATTGGTTGAAAGGTTCAAGTTCTCCTTCCTTCCCCTACAAGCAAAATAAACACACTAGAACTCAGAGCCTTCCATAAATCCATCCGCAAACTCGCCCACTCCAATTGCCCCGACCTCATCTAGCACGTCCTCCAAACCGAGAAGAACTCTCTCTCTCCCAGAGCCAACTCCTCCGAAGGCTTCTGGATCCGCCTCATGATTCTCTACTCCAACGCTGACATGGTTGAAGAGGCCACCCGCACTCTCCACCACATGAAGGCTTGTTTGTCAAAATTTTGGGAATATTCTCGAAATTTTGAGAATCTTTACTTTATTGAGATTTATTTGGATCTCTGAAAAGTAAAGTGTACGTGTAAAAGTTAAAAATTTTAGAATTTATTTGGCTTGACCGAATTGCTGAGACCTCAAATATTTGGGAAAACAAACATGTCCTATGATTGCCAAAGCCGGAAAATGGGCACCTGGGCCTACTTTAACCTGTCCACCAAACTCTAAAGCCAACAAAAGCGAAGCCTAAACTTTGACCTTTACGTTGGGAGGCGGGAGCCTTGTCTGATAAACAGGCCCATTCTGAGGATTAAATATATCGAGAGGGCCTATTAAGCCTCTTGCAGAAACTGAAGGCAAAAAGAATGCCCGACATACAAGAAGAATAGGGTCCATCGAACTGGAGCCCAGCACAATAGCTTTTAAAGGCGAGTTAGTCGCCTCAACAGTTCCATTCGACCGTTATCCAAGTTCGCGGACGAAAACGATTTATTTGATAATCTATCTGGTTGCTTTGTTAATGGCAAACAACGTGCAAATTAATCAAACCTGAAACGCAACGTGGCACAAAACTTTAACGTCTACCTTACGTAGTTGACGTGCATGAATTTCTTATACTTTTTTATCTTTATTTTTGCCGTCAATACCTCTTAAAAAAAGGCTAAAACTCCCGGTCGCTTACGATACAAGCGATAGATATAAGTATATAACGTGGGAAAATAACTGCGCGCCCGACAGCAACAACAACACTTCGACGATCATGGGCAGCACGAACTCTTGAGCGTGTGGTTCACGTTTTTAAGCCTTCCTATGAATTGTTTACAGATTTGAGATTTTTTTTTTTGCAAAATTTTGGGGAATATTCCTGAAATTTTAAGAATCTTTACTTTATTGAGATTTATTGGGGTTTGTGAAAGATGAAGTGTGTAGATGTAAAAGTTAAAAATTTTAGAGTTTGTTTGGTTTGTCCGATTTGTTGAGACCCCAAATATTTGGGATCTCAAACATGCCCTTTTTCTCATGTGGCCGGGCTTGTTCCAAGATCATTATGAAACTTCGACTTGAAGAAATGGTTGACGCTGAGTGGGAGATCAGTTTGTTGTCCCAAAACAATCTTGGGAGTTGGGTGGTGGAGATTATAGATTTTAATCTTCCAAGCAGTGCTTAATTAATTATTGTGGGGGCTCTGTTCGTCATGTATGATTTGGACAAAGGTTCCCTTTTGCTATAAAACGTAGTCAATGCTTTCTCTTTTTGGTACTTGCAATAAGAAGACATGGTGGGCTATTATAACCTGTCATTTTCTTGTTGGTTTAATGGTTTTAAGTAGTACCGTTGAAATCTTCTTTCCTTCCACTTCAATTATGTGAAAGCCACTTTCTCCCATTTCCCTAATTATAATTACAATAATTAGAAATGGTCATTTTATGGAGTTTCTTCATGCTTTATCAACCAAAATTTGAGCATTTCAATTCCTAATTAACTATTTACTATGACAGTAAAATAGTCATACATATCCCTTGTTTCTCGTCAACTTTAAACATTTCATATTTATGAAAATTTATCATAATATCCAAAATACTTGGTGCTACATTAGAATTTAGAAGATAGACTTGTTGGCCCGGCATGTTTGTTTTGAGATAAATTTTCAGGATATTAAGTATGGTGTAAATATTAAGGTGATGTTTGAGTTTATTGACATACGTGTAAAAGGTGTTGACTTTGTATTGATGTGTAAAAAATATAATAATGATTTTTATTGATATTCGTGTAGGAGTAATGTTGAGATTGTAATGTTAGAAATTTGGATGCAAATCATAAAAAAATCCAAAAAACAAACATGATAGACCAACCACGTAGCTAAGGGTTGTGCAAGCCGCTATCATGAGAGATTAATCCATCAATTCCATTTGGGTGAAGAAAAACACCACAATTTCCCTTTGCCATCATTAACAACTCAGAACCATATTACCCAAACGAACTGCCGAGGTAACTGTTAGAAAAAAAGGAAAATTAAAAAGTGGAGAATCTAATCAATTCGCCCATCCACTCAAAACATAATTCCTTTCTAGAACCAGTTCTACTGAGTGTCAATGACGGGCATGCCATGCCTGACATGATTTCCTTTGCAATTTGGACCTATTCGCTTCCGAATAAATTTCCCATGCGAAAACGCCATTAAAAAATGGTCAAAAACAAACCCTGCAGGCGACGATGGTTAATGAGAGCCGAGTCTGGACCAGTTGAGGCTTGCGAAGCACGCGTCAAGTGGTTTGCTTTTGTTTCTTCCTGTCCCTCGTATTCCTTCCTTAGAGGAATTATAGTGGGTCGCTTTCAGATGGGGTCAAACCCAATCCAAAATTGGCCCTCTTCATGAACCGCAGGAGGACCGCAACCTCATCTCCACGAACACGGAGCAAATCTTTGAACGTCTTTGAGTTTGGTGTTCTGAGCCACGTATGATGGTATGATTTAGTATATAAATCATGCTCTACGCTAAACTTCTGGTAAAGGGACGGGGACTTTGGCCGGTGTCCGTCTATACCTGCGACTCTGATGGACAAATCAAATACTTTTCTTGGCAATTAAATACTTACGTTAATTACAATTTTTTCTCTCAAATTAGCACATAATTATCAAATATCTCCCCAAATATACTGCTTATTACAATTTCATCCCTCAACCGACTGGAGTCATTATGTCGAGTTATTTATATTCTATTTGACTTTTTTCTTACGTGAAAAAATAATTTTACCCTCATTCGAGTCCTTTCTATTATTCTACCATTTACTAGCAATTCGTAAAACTAAAAAATATGTAATTAGTTGAATTTTTTTATTAAAAAATAAAAAGATGACTCATTTATAATTGATATTGTCAAATTTATCTTTTCAAGTAATTAGAAGATCATGTATCATTTACGTATGATATAAACTATTTGATATAATAATATCAGCAGAATAAAAATCAAAACAAATTAAAATATATTTAATAAAAATAAATTGCAACAAGTTAAAATTTATAAATATAGTTGAGAGGCTCGGAGTTTGATGGAAAATTATAATTAACCTTCGATTCTTTTTATTTGCCGTGTTTGTTAGTTTACTGTGTATTATTTTATTATTTAAAAGTGCCAAAGTTTGAATGGGCAATCCACGTAAACCAATCTTCTTCTGTTTCTTTTCTCCTATTTTTGAAATTGTTGATCAGTCCTTTATTGCATTGATCTGGTCTCGTCGTCCTTTATTGCATTGAGCAAGTGAGTGGCATGTGCACAAATGATATGTAAGAGCTTATACAAACTTTCTACTCTAACTCGATATTATTGAAAAATTATATATCAAATAATTGGAAAGGCACGAATTTATCATGATTTTTCTTCAATTTGGTGTAGGTAACATTCTCATCAATTTTTTTATCAGTTGATCAATTATTTTTTATCAGTTGATCAAATATAAGGGGTTGTTCGTTTAACAAAAAAATCTTCAGGATTTTTTGAATTCTCACAATACAAAAATTCTACAACCAAACATCATTTTTAACCTCACATAAAAATAACTACAACACGCATATCAATAAAGTTAACATCACTTAAAAATTCTCAAAACACAAAAATTCTCACAAAACTCCTAATCGAACATGTGAGAACTAGGGCTGTTCAACCCCACCGGTAAAATCCGGTGACACCAGCACCGGTACCAGCACCGGGTTCCCGGTATCCGGCCTCACCGGTGCCGGTGGCCTATTTTAGGAGAAACCCGGGGGTTTCCCGGTTTCCGGTTTACCCGGCACCGGGTTCCCGGGAAACCGGATTTTATTTTTTTATATCAAAACGACGTCGTTTCAAATATAACCCTAAACCACCCCCCATCGTCGAGCTTCAGACTTCAGTTCACCCCCTGTCGACAGCCTCTCTCTCCCTCCCCCACCCTTCGCCGGCCACGCCTCCCTTCGAGCCGTGACCGTTTGCTTCTTTGTCACCGGCGCATCTTTCTTCGGGGTCAGGGTCTACCTCTCATACGCCAACATAGGCCCTCAACGATTCTCTGGTACTATTCTCCGTTTGCTTCTTGTCTCATAGGTTCTGTTTTTTATTCTATTTTCTTCCTTGTGTTCTATTTTTTGAGTAGCTCAGATGCCGTTTTGCTCTATTACTTGGTTATTAATTAAGTGTGCTTTCATGACCATGTTTGCATATGTATCTCGATTCAACCTCACCTAGGATCAACTGTTTACATAATTTTTATTAGAAAAACAAATCTCTTATTTGTTTCATCCTTCTTTACTCAAACAAAGACTGATGTATTTCTCTCTCAACAGAAGACTTGGGTATTGACAAATCCATATTTATTAAACCAAAAACGTTTCACTTGACTGTACTCATGTTAAAGTTGTGGAACAAGGACCATGTTAAAGCAGCTGCCAAGGTTTTTCAGGTACTTTTCAACTGAATAAAATGGATGGTGGCTGAAGGTTCACTGCTGAACCTAAGTTTTGATATTTGTATACAGAGAATCTCCTCAAAGGTGATGGATGCTTTAGAAAATCGGCCTGTCTTTATAAGACTTAAGGGTCTGGTAAGATTCTTTTCTGTGTTCAAGTGTACCTGATAAGATAATTGCATCCATGGCTGTTTTTTATTGCATATGCATTGAATAGGTGTCATGCTTCAAAGTTCTCAACGATAGTGGTTTAACTAAGCTGTAGTGCAAAGATGTGGATAACCAAATACCAACTGGTTGTCATCAGCTAGTTAATTTCAAATCGATGTGCTGAGGTTGAGATGTTAATAATGCTTTTACGTTTTCTCTTGTTCCTGACATCATTCAATTTTTTGATTCCAATTTGTCAATTTCCCAAAAGAGCTAGTTTTAGCTCTTAAGATAGAGAGGACATAATCTGGGTTAGGAGTCCTGGTTGGGAGCCTCTGTTGTAATGCCACTTTCTGTTTGTCCTCAAAGTATATGAATGCTCTTATTAATTCTATTTGCTCGCCACTAGAGGATTTCTGCTGCTATCTTTAAAGAATACTCACACAGACAAGTACGATGATTTTCAAACATTATTCTCTTTTCTGTTATTCTTTTTGTTTAAGTTGCCCTTAATTTATATTAATCAGACAATACGTTCCCAGGATGTGTTTATCTCTTCATTGCCTTATGTTGGACTTCATCTCTGTTTTACCACGGTGACCAATCCTTTTTCTTTTCTTTTCTTTTCTTTTTGTCTAATTCAAGTAGAAAATGATTGAGCTCCTGACTGAAATCCCTGGGTTGAAAAAGCCTCTAGTTTTTGCCTAATAGGAAGGTGGTTTTTCAGTGTTGTTGTTGCCATGACTCTTCTTCGGTTCTGGAAAAGCTGTAGGATTATGTATGTTGTAATGGGTGAGGAGAGATGCTATTGGCATTGAATGCTAACTCATTCATGTCCTTTCAGGACTGCATGAGAGGTTCTTTAGCCAAAGCCCGTGTTCTTTATGCTCCTGTGGAAGAAATTGGCAGTGAGGACAGACTGTTACGTGCGTGTCGTATCCAAATTTTTATCTATACTACCAAAGAGAAAGAATGACATATACTCTTTCAGTAGGTTTAAGTTGTTTATTCTATTAAGTTATTTTGAATTTCTTGACCTATTTTTAGAAGTTATTATTGATGCATATGTCAAAGCTGGACTAGTTTTAGAGAAAGATGCTAATCAAAAGTTAAAGGTATGGTGTATAACTTTCTTATGTTCTTTTCTTCGTTTTGTATTCCATTTTGCTGATTATTTTTGTATTCTAATTTGGGGTGTTTTAGTCACCAAGTAATTTGAAATCTGAAAGTGAGAAGCATATGTTAACCTTTGCAACTCTATTGATGTAATTTTTCAAATTAGCAATAGCTGTGATTATCTCAAGTGAGAAAGAATCTGTAACTTTATCATGTAAACCCACAAAAAAAAATACATTAGACGAAGTGCATAAAATGCTAAAAATGGCCTAATATGAATGTAGGATAACCGCCACCGCTAAAACTGTCACCTTTAATTGCCGGTTTTTGCCCTTAACGGTGTAGGTGACCCATATTTGAAAACCGGCCTACCCAGTGTAGGTGCCGGTTTTGGCCAAAACCGGCACCTACACCGGGGTTGTACAGCCCTAGTGAGAACCCAGTTAAAAAAAATAATTTTTTTTTGGCAAAGGCTGGAGTCGAACTCTAGACCCGAGCTTTTAAAAGGGGAAGACCACTAGGCCAGACGCATGTTTGTTGGTTATTGTGCAGTGTAGTTTATTTAAATGTATAGCAATTTATGTCGAAAAAAGATGGAATGCTAAGATTCGAACCCAGGCGCTGGGGGATGGCAAAACGCAGTTGGACCACTGAGGTGCGCGTGCACGCTTATGTTTTAGGCTTAAATGCACCCCATGCCCCTGAGGTATGCGGAAATAGCAAATTACACGCGGGCTCCCTCGTCACCGGGGTGGCACCTTGCCGGCCACCCCCTCGCGGCGCGAGCCGCGGGGTTGCTGGGGGCCACCCCTGGCGGCGGCGAAGGGAGCCCAGATCTGGGCTCCCTTCGCTGCTCGGGGGTTCTCCCCCTGGGTTTTTTTTTTTCGAAAATGCCAGGTGTCGAGTTGTGATTGGTGCTGACGTGTCGAATTTTGACACGTCAGCATTTACCGTTAGTGTTTCAAACGGCACATAACGGAAGGACATATTTGCTCCTGAATGTTTACCTCAGGGGTATGAAAAATGACTTTGTTTACCTCAGGGGCATATTTCCGCATACACCAGGGGCATGGGGTGCATTTAACCCTATGTTTTATAATGAAACTTTATTTTATTTAAACACGTTTTGCTCGAATTGGATTTTTAAGTAAAACGGTGTGTTTTGATCTTATTTTTTCCCAAAATTTAGAATCTCAATTCTTCTGCTCTAGCCGCCGTTTTCAACCCTTCAGTTTCTCTCTCATTAATTTCCTCTCTCTCTCTCTCTTCGATTTCTCATCCGTTTTAGCACCTTTTCGACTGATTTTCGTGGCCTTTCAACTCCATTGTGTGGATCTTGACATTTTTTCAATAAATCAAGCGATTTATGGTGGTTAATGGAGGATTTCGAGAGGGCAACGATTTGGGGTTGTTACGCATTGATTCGGCCTATAAAAGGGACATCCTGTTAACAGATTATTCACACATCTCAAACGTGATTTCTCTATCATTTTTGAAATCTCTATCTCTCTCCCTCTCTCTCTCTGTCAGTTTCGGTCATTGTTGAGTTTCTCGATTTTCTTCGGTTCTTTTGGGTCGCTACAATACGTGGATTTTAGGGCGGTTTGATTATCGAAGCAAGTCGGGTAAGCGGAGCTACTATAATATTTTTCTCCAAACGATTTTGTGGAAAATATTTTATTGCAAGTTTATGTTATTCTGAAAACAAATGTGGAAATTTAAAAGACCTACTGAGATTGTTTATATGACTGTTCTGAATTATTTTTTAAAGATTTTGTATTCTGCTGAACATCATTTCTGATTTTGAATCTGAGTTCTAATATTATATATTATACTGTTTTCAAACCCCGAGGCAATGTTCTGTTACTGATTACTGCTGCTGTTGGTACCAACTCATTACTGATTACTGGTGCACCCATTCTTCGTATTGGTTTCTGTGTGAGTTTCTCCTTAGTGCACACTTAACATACGTGACTAAGTCTTAGTAGGACAAACTCCATTTACTGTTGGCTTAATTCGATTTGGGACGCGACAGAACAAGCTCTTACTTATCTATAGAAATCTCATGTACAGGAATAACCAATCCCATATTGTACAATAAAATTGTTTAGATAATAAAGAGAATCTGGTACTACAGTGACTCAGTGAGTCTACTTAGCACGAATCAGTTAACTATGATAAGTAGCCTCACTTAATGGTGGATCAACTTTGAAGAGTTTAGCGCGTGTAGATAATCTCCTATTAAATGATCGTTTTATTGAAAATAAAATTTGAAACTGTACATCTCATCTACACTGTGTTAGATGATTAGATGATTATTTAGGTCAGAATTCTTTGTAATTTACTGTATGAATTGTAGAGTGCAATTGACAATAAATAAAATTTATATTATTTAATATTATTTATATAAAATTTTGAACACTATAAATGAGTTTGTCCAGCGTATCTATCACTTTTAATTAAACCATATCATTCCAGCAGAAAATTCTAACGAGAATCCTAATCTACAGTTACTTACCCATAAAGCTCGTATATTTGAAACACGTTAGCTTTTATATAAAGTTGTACGACCACGCTTATCCCGGTAAGTCGTACTTATCGTAAATCGTGGTATTGGTTTCTTCGCTATTTATATTATTATTATTTAGTGTCATCGTTATTCAAATAAAAGTAAAAAATCACAAGGAGGACTGTCCGGATATCTTTCCTCTTTTTACATTCAAAGACTGTTTTAATCAAAGACTGCTCTTTTCAGGGTTCCTTCCGGAGGCAGAGTTTTTTTTTCTAAAGTTTCCGGAGGCAGAGTTTGGACTATCTATATTAAAGATTACGGCATCCGAGTGTGCGAGACATGGTTTTTTTTTTTTTTTTTTTTTTTTCTGTGGGAGCGAGAGATTTGATTTATTAATACTTGTTTGGAAAAGAGCGTCAAAGCTCTGAACTAGCAGCAGAGAAATAGGGACCGACATGGAGAGCGTCACTGTTGGCCTCGAGGAAAGCCTTTAATGGATTTGTTTTACACGAGGCAAAAGTTAGCTCCGTTCCAGGTCCGTAATTGTAGTACATTTCTCTTTGGTTCTTTCTTGGCCCTTCTCTGTCTCTCCAGCTGTCCCCATTTGAAGGACTTGGCAGCTGAGTAGAAGAGAAGGGTTCGGCACGAGCAGCGCAATCTGAGCTTTGCCCTTTTCACCTTGAAGACGGTCCTTCTCTCTGCTGTATTATTTTTTCTGAGATAGCAATGGCAGAAGAAATCTTTTTATTCCACAAGGTGCCTGACTCATTCTTCTTAAATTTCCTCTTAATTTGTATCTATAACATACTATATTTTTCAAACTTCATTTTTCTTTTGAAATAAAGGATTAAGGGGGTATTTTCCTTCCTTTTCTTTTTTCAGTGTGTAAAGTTATATTCTTTCTTTCTTCCCTCTCCCGGCGCAAAAAATTGTTGTTATGATTTATGGGTATGGAAAATTTCTGGGGGAAGGTGTTGCAGGGTAATGGTGCTGTTTTTCTCTTTCCCTCTTTTTTTGGCTTTGTTTGAAATAAATTGTTTTTTTTTCTCTTCTTTCCTTCCGCTGTTTTACGGGTGAATTTGTACATTTCAGTGTTATGATTGATAGCTGTAGAGGAAAATTAAGCATGGGTTTAAAGATGAATCGCTTGGTGTTCCTCTGCATGTTCCGATTTGGTTTTAGATACATAAAAACTTGCGTCTTAAAACCGGAGATTTTGGTCTTATTGGTTACTTCTGATTGTGTAATACCCACTTTTGTCATATTTCCACCAAGTGACTCTCTGGCTGGAATCTAGTGATTCTGCAATTTATGAGCTTTGTCAATTGAAAATTATTTGAAATGCAGGCTCTTTCAACTTTTTTTCTTTTTTCTTTTTAAGGGCTTATCTCGCGAGTATAACGGCACCTCTAACAAATGCATGTTTATTTCCTCCTTCTGCCCCCTTTCTTCAAGTTGAAATCCGTTGTATATAGGCTTGTTACGATCTCGAAGTACAAAATTGTTAATTTAATTTTCTTTTTTCTCATCTTTGTGGGTCACAGGATACTCTCATCGTGAAGCCTTCTAAGAAATCTCCGATGTTATCACGGATGGTAATCTTAGTATTTGCAATGGTCTTTGGCGTTTATCTCTACTCAATCTGTCTAAAGCAGATAAGCCCCCGCGCCAAGATTAAATTTCTGAACACCCAAGTCATTGAAAGGCCTTGCCATGATCACGACATCAACTTATCCGAAATTCCTTCTGTGCATTATCCAAAACCTGAAACTTTTAGCAGGTAATGGACAATTTCTGCTGAAAGATTATGTTGTGATTCCTTCAGATCGATGTGCTGATATCTGTTCTTCGTACATTGTTACCAGGGCTGAGTGTGAACATAATCCTGTACGATTCTTTGCTATCTTATCAATGCAGAGATCAGGAAGTGGGTGGTTTGAAACCCTGTTGAATAGTCATAGTAATGTAAGCTCCAATGGGGAGATATTCTCGGTCAAGGATAGAAGGAAAAATATTTCTTCAATTGTACAAACTCTAGAAAAAGTTTACAATTTGGATTGGTTCAGTAGTTCTTCCAAAAATCAATGCTCAGCAGCAGTTGGTTTCAAGTGGATGCTCAATCAGGTATTAATCTATTTGAATTCAGGCTAAAATAGGTGCTCCTCTTTTAGTGATGTAATTTCTCTGCTAGGTAGCGATTACAACCCTTTCTAGCTGCTCACCATCATGCTGATGCAAGGCCATGATAATCCATCAGTCCACCCTGAAGTGGTTAAATATTGCTGTCACTGGTCTGGCCATCAGAATAGCTATTGGATTCTCATGTCACATGTATTTTCTACTTATTAACTATGTATCTTCCATGAATGATTGGTTCTCTAATGTTAATGAGGTACTACGAACCGTGTCTCTTCAATGAATGATGTGTTCCCTCATGTAATGATGTATTGAATTTCTTATCGTCTCTAAAACCAAAGAAAGGTAAACTACTACTCCCCGAGACTTTTCTTAGGCAAGCCATTTCTCAGCCCAACACTCTGATTACGGTTTATGTAAGCTCCAAATTCTTACTCATGGAGCTGTCTTGTTGGGTTTGTATCTGTAGTGCAAATATTCCATTTAGTATACTGGTTAATGTTATCCCCGGTTGAATGTCCCTCTGATTTCTTTGTTACATGATTTGAACCTAAGACTTGCCCCATCCCACCCCTTTACCACCTGATTGATCCCCGGGGGAATGTGTTCAAAATGTATAGGTCTTGATGACTTTTCTCATACCTTGATGACTCTATTTGTTCAACATGGGGGCTGGTCGTCGCATATTGTTCGAACTTTTCCAGGAAATAGATTTTTGGGTTCATGAATTTCTTTGGAAATATTGAATTAGGTCCTCGACTTTAACTAAACAATATGGATTGCACTATTTATCATTGGATTGGTAAAAAGTACTATGTGTAGAAGTAGACCACTCGAGTGCTAAATTTGGTTCAATGAGATGCTTGTGCATTCTGTGGGGTTCAAGTTAGTCAAGTTCTAGTTTCTTTTGCGATCAACTTCCCTTTTTTAATATCCAAGAAGAACAAGGCTATTGTTGGGAGTCTTCAGGACAAATTGTAATGGAGCATTGTTTTGGAAGAGCTTTAGTTAGGAGGTGGCAAAGTGGTTCTTCCTTGCTACTTTCAGCTCCAAAGGTATTTGAGCAACTGTGAGTGTGGTGCACAAAATTTAGCCATGATTTTGCTTTAGAGGAACTTGTCACATGGGGCATGTATATGGGTTGAGAAAGGAAATGAAGCAACTCTAACTCAGCTGTTATGTAGTGGTGTGCCACAAAGCACAGAGGGAAGAAAATTTTTTTTGTTGCTCTTCTTCATTGTATGTTTTGTTTCCTTTCAAAAGGATGGCTGTCATTGAAAGTCCTTTTTGTTTCCTGGTGGAATTATTCACGGTGTTGTCTTGAAAGACATAATTAGGTCAAAATATTTTACTATCCTAGTTGTATGTTTGTGCGAATTGCCGACCTATGTTTAACTGAGCAATGTTTGCATCTAATTTGAGTAATCACTTCAGGGTTTAAAGCAACTTATCAGTGGACATTACCTGGTTCTAGGATTCATTAATTTTGTTTACCTTTATTCTTACTGAGTGATATCGATATCATCTGACTCGCTGAAATTGCAGCTTCATAGCAAACACCGTCATCACTACCATCGATGAATGCTTTGTTTCATGTATTTTTCTTTGTTTCCTTTCGACTGTAGTGGAATAGCCAACATTCGTTTCATGGTTCATGCAGGGATTGATGGAGCACCATAAGGAAATTGCAGAGTACTTCAATCGTAAAGGCATTTCTGCAATATTTCTCTTCCGAAGAAATTTATTGCGTCGGATGGTTTCAATGCTCGCAAATTCCTATGACCGATATGCTAAACTATTGAATGGAACTCACAAGTCACACGTACATTCACCTGAAGAGGTCTCTCTCTCTCTCTCTCTCTGTCCCTCTTTCTTTCTCTCCCTCACTCACATACACATGATCTCAAACTCATAGTTGCATACTTCATGTAGGCTGAGATACTCTCAAAGTACAAGCCTTTGATAAACTCCAGTTCGTTGATCAATGATCTGAAGGATATGGAGGTGACAACAGCCAAAGTCTTAGAATACTTCAATGGCACGCGGCACATCCTCCTGTACTATGAGGATCTTACCATGAACCGCACTGTAAGGATATATTCAAGTCAAAGAGATATGTACTTTACACCCACAATTTTCAATGTGTGCGCAAATATTGTCCACATGCTTGTTAAACATCACCTCTACCCCCCCCCCCCCCCCCAACACACACACACAACTAGAATAAGAATATCTTGCTGAATGTATATTGATATTTTTGCATCTACACGAAAGCGCTGGAACTCATCTTTTGGGTCATATGAAGTTAAGCTCCTATCTAAAGTGTATATTTTGCAGTGGTAGTTGTTGGATGTATCACTTAATGCCGATGCCATAATTAACTATACTCGTGGTGATGTCTAGAATGTTTGTAATTATGCCTCTTCTTGCTCGTCCTTATTGTATCTTGTTTCTTGCAGAAACTAAAAGATGTGCAAGAATTTCTAAAGCTTCCGCTGATGGAACTGACAAGCCGTCAGATTAAAATACACAAAGGCCCGTTATCGGATCACGTCAAGAACTGGGAGGATGTTAACACGACTCTTACTGGAACAGCTTATGAGAGGTTTCTGCATTCCTAAACGAAGTTCTCCGCTCGCTCTTGGAATGGTGTATATACCAACTTAACGTATTCTTGGCACAGTAGGCTGACCCCCTAGTTGAACATTTTTGGTGTTGGCTGCAACAGCACTTTAGGCTTTTGACGTTTGTTTCATTCCAAAGCCTTGCTCAACACTCCGTTGACGAGCCTTTGCCTTTTTCTGCATTCTGTTATTGGTTCTGTTTACAGCTATGTATATGTGAGCTAATTAATGCGATTGATGAGCAATTGTTTTGTGCAAATAGCTCTGAATTTCTGGTTTGTATTGCGCAGCCCAGGATCATTACGCGCCAGTAACATAGTACTGTGTGTCTGTCTTACTGCATATTTATTTGCCTAATGGGTAGGAGCTCGTCAACGAAGAACCTAACTTTTTTTTTTTGATCAAGAAGAACCTAACTTACCTACGTTCGTGCCCAGTTTATAGTGAAGAACATGTTTCTACAGGCCCATAGCATCGGATTCTAAGGCCTTGTATAGTTCTGTCTTGTGGGTCTTAAGGCCTGGGCTGTTACCCAATCTCCGTGCTGCGTACTCCCGAAAGTGGGACTCGAATAACCCGATGATTTCTCCTGTTTGTACGTTACGTGATGCCAGGGATAGCTTTGTCTCAATCCTACAAGATCAAAGCGAGAATTTGGCCAGCCTACAATATTAAATAGATAAACCGAATATCAAAAATGTCAGCAAGCATTGGGCTGGCTTCCTCGCCTGCACACACTTTGGGCTTGGCTTTAGCCTAGTATGACATCTAGCGTGGTGGTTAAGCTTAAGCAGGCGAGATATGTATTTCTTTTATAGCAAAGATCCAACTCTTATAGCCACATGAGGCCCAACTAATGTGAGTGGGTATACCTTTTTTGCATGTCGGCTGTGGCCCAATTAAATAGTCATAAGAGTTTGGGACGGTGTGAAGAATCTTAAAAGATGGAGCAAAAGGAGAGGACAGTCAAAAAGACAAACACTAGAAAAATTACAAAAAAAAAAAAAAGAACAAGAGAATCTCCAAAGAGTTCGGGTATATGCCAACTTTTTCTTTCCTTTGTCGCGGGCCAGGACGGGTTGGAATTCTAATTAGAGGCTGGAATTCAAATGCGGTCAAGCGCACTATAAAACTTTTGCTATGGAAGTACCGTGTCTGCTATAACTATAAGGGTCCGGCTGAAGTTTAACTTTTTCTTCCTCCTTTAGGCTTTAGCCAAGTTTACTGGTCTGGCAATTTTCAAGCTATTCATCAAGTGTTTAGCCTTTTATAAAGTGTACTAAAACCTAATGTTTAAGGAGCTAATTAAAGCATGAGGGTCCCCTTTTAGATTTCATTAGCCAGGATCCTCAGATTTTTATTTTACTAGGCTCGTACTGAATATAAAAAAAGCCACAGCCTAAGAACCCTAATACCGGGGAAGTAGTGAGATTGAAATATTGTAGGTTCTGCTTTTTGTGTCAGCACATGCTTCCTCTCCTCTAGTGGTGGGCGGCCCTTTCTACACACTTGACCTAATTATTGTAACAGAGAAGTTGTGGAGTTGAAAAATATACTGAAGACATACAAGAGTAGTCAAACATTACCACTAAACAAGAAAAACTAATTAACGAGTACATCTCCTGTTCCCAGTAGTTATGGAAGGTGAAAACTAGGTGTTCAACCACGTAAGTTAATAAATTAAGGAAGAAGAAGAAGCAAAATGGTAGAAGTATTTCATGCTCGTCAAAATCATGATTATAAGTATCGACATCCAACAGCCGATCGACAGTGGCCTCTTCCCTTCTTTGTAAGGTTAATATTCTATTAATCCATGTGCCGACTACACATGTATACGAAAAGCCAAAGAAATTACTTTTTTGTATTGTACTTCCAGCCGCTAGATACTTAAACAAATGCCAATTTAAAAGGTCACAAAGTACAAAAGATAATGGAGGTTCACCGGAGTCCGCAAATATGTGGCTGGAAAGCTGGCACTGAATGACTGAAAATTTAACGTTTAGCCAAAGATCAGGAGTGGAGAACAATAACAAAATCAAAGGATCATTACAAAAATTTGGGGAAACGAGAATGATGGGGGACGATGAACAACTAAGTTGTCCTTCGCATAACTTTGTTATATCAACATGCATATAATATATAATACCGGCCGCCTCCTAATTGTTATTAGACGAGACTAATTAAAAACTACACCTACACCTACACCCTCGATGTTAACACGCTTGAGGTACATTCTAGCTGTCTCCTTAATGATCACTACTTTGAATAGCGTAATGAAACCTTTTTAAGATTAGTATCCACCATGAATCCTCCCTGGTTTTCCGATTCTATATCACTCTTCTTCTCTTAAAATAACAGATCATAATAAAGAGGCTATGCAAATGAACGGTTTGCATGGGGACGTGCAAACTTTCGACAGGCCCATCCTACGTACGAGCCTAATAAGGTATGCACTATTCACTCTAGTTGAGAAAGAGAGATACACACATATCTACACATTAAACTTTATTCTTATGCCCAAACCTTCTACCAGTGGTTTTTTTTTTGTTTGGGAGCTAGCCTATCACTGTTTAGGCGTGCGAAGTTGGATTCTCTTTCTCTATAAATACCCACACAGAGGGTGTAGACAACTCACTCCTTAGTTGATTTAAGCTCTAGGAAACTTGCGTAGCTCATGATCTGGAACTCTCTAGTTAGGAGAATTGCTTGTTCAGCTGTTCTAAACTGATCTTGGCAACTTACTTGTTAGCTGATTTAAAGTTTCAGCATAACTAGCTTGCCTTCATCCTTCATTAGCCAACGTTAAACTGCCCTCCCAACCCTTTTCTCTCTCTCTCTTCCCTAGTATCACCGTCCTACAACCTATTTCAACCTCTATGGCCCAAAAGCTAGTCTTCGCTTTCCTTTTCCTCGTGTTGGTTTTCTCTCAACAAACTCAATGTATAGAAGGAAGGCGTTTGCCTGTGGGGAAGCATAACGAAGTCGAAACTGAAAATAAAATGTCTGAAACAACCGAGACTAAGACTATTAAGCATGGCGGTATGTTGCAACGTGAGGACACAACGAACGAAGAAATAACAAAAGCATCTCCTCCTCCACCACCACCAGCTGTAGGTGAGTCTCAGCCGCCTCCTCCCACTCATAGCGTCGATGACTTCAGACCCACAGCTCCCGGTCACAGCCCTGGTGTAGGGCATTCCGTTCAAAACTAGGGCTGGTTTGTAGTACGTCTGATCTTCCAGCATGTTTACGTTATAACGTGCTGCATGTTATCGTTGAATGAGCTTAATCGTTTTTAAGTTGAAAGCATTGTTGTATCCAAGCAGTTCAATTTCGCCAGGAGTATTTCGAGCTCAGAAACGACCCTTTGACGAATCTTTTATGTGACATTGGTGTTCTCATTCTTAGTGCAAGAATGAGTTCATTTTCTGTATCTATATTAGTGGAGTGGTATAGGTTTGTACTGGGGTTCAAAGAGCAAGGTTGTAAGATTTGTACTGGTAGATTCACGTAATGAAATATGGCTTTGGATTTGGATTCACGTTTGAATAGTAGGGTTTGTGACATTGCATTGGTGAACATACAATAACGCGTTCTTATTTACTTGTGGGCGTCGATCTGTTTCTTTCAACGAGATCTTTGTCGGACTCTTTTTTATTTTATATTTGTTGTCACGTGATAACCTCAGAGGTCGCAAATGCAACTAATTAAAAGGAACTGGAAGTACTTACAAATATTATTGATTATTACCTCTATGTCCAAATCCGGATTATCTGATTTCAGCGATCAAAGGGAACCAATTGACCGTCAAATTGTACCCACCTTCCCATGTTCGTTTGTTTTTTCAAGTCAATAAACTTTCCATAAACAAGAGTATGTTACGTGATGCATGCAGTACTAGCTAGCCAGGGGCATTAATAATCACTAAGAGTACCGCATTCCCGGCCAAGTCTTTGGGGGAATCACTCGCGTACGACTGCTGATTAGTGCTGAAGCGACCATTACCTGCATTTGAGAACAACCCAACTCTCGACCCATGTTCGCCATAGCCGCCAGGACCTATACGCGTGCGGCGGCCTAGTGACCGGAAAGAGCTAGCATTTTCTAAAAGACTTCTTTATTTTTATCAAAGCGTTTGAGAATATAATTCAAATAATAAAATTTTTATCTTCGTATCAACTTAAGCTTTTAGGATGAGTGATAGATTCACATGGTATCAGAGCCAAAGTCCTGAGTTCGAGACCTGACTCCGTATGCACTCCACCCTAATTTCAATTAAATAATGCACGTGTTGGGCCTCCTAATTAAATGAGAGTCCAGTTCACACGTGAGAAAGAGTATTAGAGAATATAATTCAAATAATAAAATATTAATCTTCCTATCCACTTAAGTTTTTAAAATGAGTTTTAGATTCACACAATTCCCTACTTATCAAACCTACAACTTCTGAATTTTTAGAAGAAACAAAACGCAATCAATAAAAATAAACTATTGTTCGATATTACGTTCAAATTATAGTTGTTTGGAGCGCCATCCCAAAACTAAACTTCAGAAGCCAATATACGAAAGACATTTCATAAGTTCATAACCGCTCAAAATGTCTGGATACAAAAAATTATGCCCAAAAACCAGTACGAAGAGCGTTTGATTTTGATTTGTGATGCGAATGTGTTGACAAAAGCTGGAAACTCAGTGCCAACATAATTCGGTGACTTCTAAGTGCTGCTGGTTCGTACACTGATTCTTGTAGATCGTTATTTCAACCTCTGAAAATCTCTGGTCGTTGTAAGGAAAATCTTCTGCTGTATGTGCTACGTACCTCGCCAAATTAAGATGCAGTTGCTCAAATTTCATCTCTTCCTTATAACAAAAGCGCATCGATCTGACTCTGATACGGTGGGCTGATTGAAATCACGCTGTAAGGCATCATTATTTTCTTATCAGATACAGAAAGTAGAGGAAGAAGAACAAAATTTCTCATGATCACTGTATGAAATGCTCATCAAACGTTTTCCCTTCTTATTCCTTATAACCCTAATGTACTATAGTGCTGTTTAGCAATTAATTGCGTATAGCAGCAAGCTCACTAATGTCGAAAGCTTCAAATTCAAACAGCGTAAGAAATATTTTGCTAGTCGTTGGTGCTGTGTTTAAATTTTATAGAGAGGAGGTCATTTACTAACTTAATCTAATTAAGTCAAAGTAGGCAACTATATTCTTATACTGTAAAGATTGCAAAATGGAAATGGATGTCGAGAGAATGCGAATATCAGTTTGCTGAATACTTCTGTATATTCGACTTAATAAGATAACTTTTCACGTTACAAGTCAGTTGTAAAGAAGTCGTTAAGCTGTTAGCTGATTGGTTAGATAAGTAGTTGGTTTGTTACTTTCCTTTGTAATATATAAAGACATTTGTATTAGTTATCTCATTAAGTCGAATATACAGAAGTATTCAGCAAACTGATATTCGCATTCTCTGGTAATATTAACAGAGTTATTATTTTACTCTGTTTCTGTTAACTTTTCACGTTACAAGTCAGTTGTAAAGAAGTCGTTAAGCTGTTAGCTGATTGGTTAGATAAGTAGTTGGTTTGTTACTTTCCTTTGTAATATATAAAGACATTTGTATTAGTTATCTCATTAAGTCGAATATACAGAAGTATTCAGCAAACTGATATTCGCATTCTCTCGACATCCATTTCCATTTTGCAATCTTTACATGGTATCAGAGGATTTGTACAATGGCTGCCGAGATACCTTCTTCTCAGATTTCATCTCCTCCGATTTCTTCTCCTTCAATTTCAAACATCTTTGACAATCAGTCAAGTCCTTTATTTCTTAATAGCAGTGAAAATCCTAGCACTATTCTAGTTACTCAAATTCTCAGCAGCAATGGTGAAAATTATTCCAGCTGGCGTAGATCTATGCAAATGGCTTTGAATGCCAAGAACAAGTTTGCTTTTGTTACTGGAGCCATTCCAGAACCTGAGTCTTCATCTCCAACTTATGCGAGTTGGATTCGATGCAACGACATGGTGTCTTCATGGATATTGAATTCAATCTCCAAAGAATTGGCAAATACTGTACTGTATATTGAGACAGCAGCTGGTATTTGGAAAGAGCGTGCTGAACGATGTTCTCAGGGCAATGCTCCACGGATCTTTCAAATTCAGAAGGCAATTGTGTCTTTATCTCAAGGTCAGAACACCATAACTGCTTACTATACAACTATGAAAGCTTTATGGGACGAATTGGCTAATTACAAGCATAATCCGGTATGTTCTTGTGGAGCTGTCAAACATATTGCTGATGCATACAATTTAGAATGTGTGATTCAATTTCTCATGGGGCTAAATGATTCGTATTCTCATATACGTGGTCAAATTCTACTAATGGATTCTGTTCCATCTATCAACAAGGTTCTCTCCTTAGTCATTCAAGAAGAACGACAGAGAGACATTACTTCTCTGATTTCTCATTCAACAGAGAACACTGCATTTTTTACTCGTACTCTAGGCTCTTCATCTTTCAATAGACCTGTTGGTAAGCCTCATTTTCAGAAGAGAGATCGTCCACTCTGTAGTCATTGTGGCTTTGCTGGTCATACGGTGGATAAGTGCTACAAATTGCATGGCTATCCACCTGGTTATAAACCTCGAACCAAGATGAATAATGTTGGTTCTGCTCATCAAGTCAGCTTAGAACATTCTTCTGTCTTCAATAATTCATTGTCTTTTACCAAGGAACAATGTCAGCAACTGTTAGCTCTTATTCCTTCCTCTGAGTCTGTTGTTTCAGATTCATTAGTTGCTGATCTTCCTTCTCAGAGCATGGTTAATATGGCAGGTATAAGTCTTCACCCTGCTACTTGCTCTGTACTTCATAAATTTGCCAATTTCATGTCTAAATGGATTATAGATACTGGAACCACTGATCATATGGTCAGCTCGGTCTCCATGTTAACATCCATTACATCTTCTACTATGTCTTCTGTGAAAATGCCAAATGATCAATCAGCATCTGTTACTCATATTGGCACAATACGCATTTCTCCTCAAATTCTTCTTACAAATGTTTTAGTTGTGCCCTCTTTTTCTTATAATCTCATTTCAGTCAGTTCATTGATGAAACACTTATCTTGCTATGTCATTTTGCTTAACCAATACTTGTTTATCCAGGACCTACTCACTTGGACAACGATTGGTTTAGCTAAAGAATCACAAGGCCTGTATTTTTTACTTCCAAATGTTTCTGGTGGTTTAGTTTCTGCTTGTAATGTGTCTTCTGTCAATAAGTCTGCCTCTTTATGACATTGTCGTTTAGGGCACTTTCCTTTGTCTAAATTTTCTTTGTTACAAGATTCCATCAGTGATGTAAACACTACCAAACTTCATCACTGCACTGTGTGTCCTATGGCCAAGCAAAAGAGGCTGCCATTTCCTATTTCTACATCTCAGTCCAATGTTCCTTTTGAATTGATACATTGTGACCTATGGGGTCCTTTTTCAGTACCTGATCATAATGGAATACGTTTTTTTTTTCTTACCATTGTCGATGACTTCACTAGATGTACATGGGTATACTTGCTGCAAAGTAAGGCACAAACACCTAATTACATCAAGTCATTTTTCCAGCTTGTTGAAACTCAGTTTAGTCTCAAAGTTAAAACTCTTCGGACTGATTTTGGAACTGAATTCAATCTCTCAGATTTCCTTACCTCTAAAGGCACCATCCATCAATTCTCTTGTGTTGCAACCTCCCAACAAAATGAGGTTGTTGAACGCAAACATCAGCATATTCTTAATGTTGCTAGATCATTAAGATTTCAATCTAACCTTCCACTTCAGTTCTGGTCAGATTGTATTCTCTCAGCAGTCTATATCATCAATCGGTTGCCCTCTCCTCTTCTTAAAAATAAGTCTCCTTTTGAGCTTCTTTTTTCTTCCAAACCTGATTATGCTCATTTTAGAACTATTGGCTGCTTATGCTATGTGTCTACCTTAACTAGAAATCGACACAAATTTGATGCTAGAGCTCAACCTTGTGTTTTTCTTGGATATCCTTATGGCATTAAAGGATATAAACTTTATAATCTTCATTCTAAACAATTCCTTATCTCTCGGAATGTGGTTTTTCATGAAGATTATTTTCCTTTTAAGCATCTGCCTCATTCATCTGATTCTGTGGTTTTACCACTTGTTATTTCAGAACCTGATGTCTTTTTCTTCTCCACCTGCAGCTTCTTCCTTCATAAATCATAATTCTTCAGTTCCTGATTCTCCTGTATCAGTATCTTCTGATATTTCTTCTCCTCCACTTATTCATGTTCCTTTTACTGATTCTTCTGATATATCTTATGTTGTTCCTATTCCTATTTTACCCAATTCTTCCACTGATTCTAGGAGATCTACAAGGATTCGAAAACCACCTCAATATTTGGAAAATTATCACTGTAAACTGGTTGTGACTTCTGATGCTAACCCTTCTTTGTTAAGTTTAGCAGGTTCTCATCCTTTTGGTCTTCCTTATTCCATTCATCCTTATCTTAACTATGATAAGATTTCTGCCTCCCATCGTGCCTTTGTCACCTCTGTCAGTACACATTCTGAGCCCACTTCCTTTCACACTGCTGTCACTTTTCCCGAATGGAGACATGCCATGGCTAAAGAAATTGAAGCTCTTGAGTTTAACAACACCTGGACAGTGTGCTCTCTTCCTGCTGGACATACCACAATTGCTTGTAAATGGGTCTATAAAGTCAAATTTCGAGCTGATGGTTCAATTGAGAGGCATAAAGCCAGATTAGTAGCCAAGGGATTCACTCAACGAGAAGGCTTTGATTACTTTGACACCTTCTCTCCTGTGGCCAAATTGACATCTGTTCGAGTCCTTCTTGCAGTAGCTGCCTCTCGTCATTGGCATTTACATCAGCTTGATGTAAATAATTCCTTCCTTCATGGTGACTTGAATGAAGATATATACATGCTTTTACCTCCCGGTTTCAATGCTCAAGAGGGAGATAAGGTTTGCAAGTTGAATAAGTCACTATATGGTTTAAATCAAGCCTCTAGACAATGGTTCTTGAAGTTTTCTGATTTTCTATTAGCTAATGGTTTTCACCAGTCAACAGCTGATTCAACTCTTTTCACCAAGCATTCGGATCATTCCTTTCTTGCTCTTTTGATCTATGTTGATGACATCATACTCACTGGTGATAATCTTCAAATGCTTACGGATTTCAAGCATGTTATTGATCAGAAATTCAGAATTAAGGACTTAGGCAAACTCAAATACTTTCTTGGGTTAGAGGTGGCTCACTCAGACATTGGTATTTCCATCTGCCAACGTAAGTTTGCATTAGACATTTTATCAGACTCAGGTTTTGTTGGTTCAAAACCTGTTAAGACCCCTTTTGAGCAAAATCTCCAGCTTTCTCGTGATGCTGGTTGTGTCTTACCAGATCCTACCATCTACAGAAGATTGATTGGCCGCATGCTTTATCTTACTATTACAAGACCTGATATTGCTTATGCTCTTCAGGTTCTTAGTCAATTCATGGATCAGCCTCATCAACCTCACCTTAATGCAGCTCACCGTGTCCTACGGTATATTAAAGGCTCTCCTGGTCAGGGTTTGTTTTATCCCATTGAAAATTCTTTTCATCTTAAAGCATTTACAGATAGTGACTGGGCTGGTTGCCTTGATACTCGAAAATCTGTTACCGGGTTTTGTGTTTTTCTTGGTGAATCGTTGATCTCTTGGAAGTCCAAGAAGCAGATTGTTGTGTCTAGATCATCAGCTGAGGCCGAGTACATGGCTATGGCTTCTACTGGATGTGAGCTTCAATGGCTCAAGTTTTTGTTAGCTGACCTTCAAATCCCTCATCCACAGCCAGCTCTTCTCTTTTGTGACAACCAAGCTGCTCTACACATTGCAGCTAACCCGGTTTTTCATGAGCGCACAAAGCACATAGAGTTAGATTGTCATCTGATTCGTGAGAAGATCAAATCTGGTCTTCTTCGTACTTTACATATTCGTTCTCCTCATCAACTGGCGGATTTGTTTACAAAGGCTTTAAGTTCTGCTCAATTCTCCTTTCTATTATCCAAGATGAACTTTCATAACATTTTCTGTTCATCTTGAGGGGGCGTATTAACAGAGTTATTATTTTACTCTGTTTCTGTTAACTTTTCACGTTACAAGTCAGTTGTAAAGAAGTCGTTAAGCTGTTAGTTGATTGGTTAGATAAGTAGTTGGTTTGTTACTTTCCTTTGTAATATATAAAGACATTTGTATTAGTTATCTCATTAAGTCGAATATACAGAAGTATTCAGCAAACTGATATTCGCATTCTCTCGACATCCATTTCCATTTTGCAATCTTTACATATACGTACAAGCAATTTTTGCAATGCCTCTCATTTATATGATGACACCGGTTACAATGTTATCTCATTCCAAGTGGGGTGCCAAGTCATGCACGACAGAACAAAATCTCAATTTTCTCTTTCTCACACACATTGTTCTGATTCAGTTGCCAATTCAAATTAGGAGAAGAAGAAAAAACTTGCAATAGCGCTCTTCTGCATAATGTGAATTCAACGTGGTATATGCATGCATCTAAATCGCTTAAATGATCTGAATGCTTTCAGATAAATCATTATGATATGCTCTCTTCGAAGAGCAAACCAGAGGGCCCTCTGAGCTCTTATTGTCTTATAACCTCGTTCCCTATGACACATAAGTATGTTGTCATTATTAACGGAAGAAATGTTTTTCTAATGGTCTCCTTCTGGACCATATCACCATATAGAATTTACGGTTGAATCTTCAATGAAGACAAGATATATTACTTCATCATTTTGTATTGCGATGCAATCGATACATCTAGCTTTGACTAGCTATGATGGTGTGGTAGACAAAAGATAAAGGTGCATCAAAAATTATACGCAGTGAAAGATTACAGAAGATCTGGAACCGTTGGGATTCAAAAGATTCTACGGAGATTCCTCTCGCTTTCTGTCAGAGTTGCTATCAGACAACGACCGTCGCACGTTCTAGCTTGTTTCATTTTTTAAACTATGCACTGAGGATCGTCCATTGTTGCTCGTGCACTACAGCCTAGCACAACACAACCAAATTCTCTTTGTTCACTAGTATATTTTATTTGAATTACCGCATTTAAATATCTGTCAATTCAGTGCGAGCTGGGGCTTCCCCGGTTTGAGGAGCCAACCACGCATGCAGAAAGTCCCTTTTGGCAAGATTCTCTGATTTCACTGCCATTTCTAAATGGAGGGCGGGCTAAGGGAAAGCAATTTGGAGCTCCAATCAATTGCTTAATTTTGACTTATTCGACTGGAAGGTAATGCTAATAACTACTTATTTTGTGACAAAAGGGAGTGGTCGGGCCTCCAATGGGTTGGTAGCTGCGGTGCGTTTGACTTGACTTTTCGGTATTCTTGACCATGATACTTCCTTTTTTTAATTGAAACCATGGAAAGAGCAGTATGAAGCTCAAACAGAATCCATTGACACGAAGGTTTGGTGCACATATTTTTATGATTCAACGGGCTTGCGCAACAAAAACTGATTGCTGGCGGTTGCGTCCATCAATCGAAAGCTTTGGGGATGGAAATACGTACCATTTGATTCAAGAATCTTTAACAATCCTCACTAGCTAGTTTGTTCCAAAGAACGTAATGCATCCCCGAATAAGGTAATGGATGGTCAGCGTGAATTGCCTTCAGAGAAAATAAAGAAAAGGTAGTTGGCAGGAATAATTTTTGGAAGTACTTGGCTCTTTATGACAATCTATATTGCTATACGGACGAATATGGCAAATCTCGATGAATTGTAGACAATCGATCGCAAGAACATGCATGCATAAGTACGCTGCTAGGGTGTGGTCAAGTGAATTTATTCTTTTCAATATCTCCGAGGCAGATCATTGGAAAGGACTGAGACTGGGAATATGGGTTTGTGGTGAGGAGTGAGACGTATGAGACTTCAAAGGAAATATGGAATGCCATTTCGCATGTGGATGTGACAAAGCATTCTCAAAACTCTGGGAAGGCCTTTTTTGAAGCACTGTTCGTTTGAAACTCATTTCTAGAAGGAATAGATTTTTAACTCAAGAAGATTTTCACTGGAAGCGACCTTTAAACGCCGGTTTGGATGCAAATTCCTCTTTTTTTTAGGTCTTTTGTTTCTTCCTTTTACAAATACTTGTAGCTAGCTAGCCGTCGTGCAGGACTTTAGTGAATTGCTCTTAAATTTTTAAGCTTTCTAGAAGAGAGTGGTCTTCTTGGATTAATTTGTATCTCGTGGTACATGTTCATCAAGAAATGATATCGGGCATTTTATCCCCTAGGATGGACTTCCAATGAGTGGAGTTTTTTTTTTTTTAAGTGTGTGCCTGTGAATTTCTCCTTAATCTACATAGAGGGTGCATCATAATTTCTCATGGCAACTAAAATGTGGTCAAATTTCGAGTTTTATGCGAGTCATCCATCAGTAACAGTATACCGGCCTCTTCCATTAGTGCTCAATTAATCATTCACCTTCGCACTAGCTAGGCTGATAGTGCTCTAAATGTTCCATAGAATATGCGTTTCTAGACGCGCAATAATATCAAAACGAACTTACAGAAGATTTCTAAGAAAAAAGATACCCTTGAGACACCGCAGTATTCAAATTGTAAATATTTCATCCAAACTAAAATGCAACATGATCATGTGGGTCTGCTCTTTTTAGTGGAAATCTGCACTATGAGTCATCATGCTGTACCCAGTGACGGTGATATTAATTAACGCACTAAATCCACAAATCTTTAAGCCTATAGAGTTATCTAGAGATCAATTTCTGAGATTTTTACTGCGAGGATCATCTTCTTAATTTGCCCGAAACATATAGTAGCAAAGTTTTTAACTTTAATCGCTTAATGGCTATTCTAATAATTTGAATCAATGCAACAAGCTAGTAGTCACATAACCTTCAACATTTTGACGTACTCTAAACGAAGAAAATGCAAACTACAGAGTGCAGACAGCCTTGTTTGCCCTTTTGGGTAATAATGGATTGGTGTGTTTGGTTGATTTTACTGGATAAAAAAGGTTCTAAGCTTGGATAACAGCCATCCACATATAATACTATACATCTGCAAGTGGAGCGTGCAGAGAATCTGTAGCTAGCTTTTTTGTTGCATTTCATTCGGTGGTGGGTGAGGCCGACTAAGCTCAATGTCATTGCTATTTCGAACTAAAATATCTTAGCCCTTGACTCCTACTTGTCTGAAAAGAATTGATTATATAGACTGCCGCCCTCGCAAAATTTTACACTGTAGCAACTCTTGAGTACGATGAAAGGTCATCGATCTGTCAGGGACCACGCTCAAGCTGGCTTTGAAAAGCTTTGACAGGTAGAAGGATTCAAATGGCAGTCTATCAGCAACTGCAAGCTAAGCGTAAATGTACGACCGCTCCACTGTCACATATTAGTACCTCAAAAACAAGAAAAAGAAATAGAACAGATATATAATAGGAAGTTAAATAATTGGAGAATGATCTCGGAGCCCATTTGTGTACATTATTAAAATATTCTCCCAGATAGCATTTTAAAAGTCCATAATTCACAAACCGTCCAAATTTGAAATCATGTCAACTTCATAGCTTATAGAATAATTAGCGGTTAAGATTTTAATAAAGCATACTTTCCAAGATTATAAGTAGAACGTAAAGAACTTCTGAACCTCGGGTCGGCTTCTCTCTCTCTGTCAGTCACCTCCAGCTCCTTCCTCTTACTGCCTGTTTCTCGATCTGTTCTCACTCTATCACACAAAAAACCATTCAATTACTTTCCTTCGCTCATGGCAAACTTCCAAAGCATACATAAGTGTGTTGTTCTTCTTGTGCTGGTTGCTTGCAATGAAGTTCTAGTAATCGAGGGGAGGCAAATGAAGTCAACAATAGTACAGAAGCAATACAATAACATCAACGGTGACTCTAACGGCGAAGCGGAAAAACCAGGTACCAAACCAACGAACTCCTTTGACAACGCCGCACCGCACCGAGATGAGCTACTACCTACCCGCCCAACTGACACTCCTAGTGTTGGTCAATCCGTGGCAGGAAAGAAAGAAACAGTGCCGCCCGAGGCACCGAATTCCAACTTTAGTTTCCGTGACACAGCTGCAGCGCATGACATAAACGATTTCCGGCCTACATCACCAGGAAATAGCCCTGGTGTTGGCCATTCCTTTCCACTGCATGAAGCAGATGTTGAATCAAAGGCACCAGCAGGTAAGATCCCGGGTGCTAGAAATTCACTTACAGGAGTCAAAGATGATTACCGGCCAACAATGCCCGGACACAGCCCCGGTGTTGGCCATATTCTTCAAGATGAAAGCGTAAAACCAAATGAATAGACATGTAAAAACACGACTATGATGGCTGATGCCCCAGTGTGAATAGCGTGGCTGCCGTGGCAAATGCCCGCATTATGTACATTTCGTTTTAAAAAATGAAATTTCACTTACTGAAAAATAAAAAAGATGTACTTTGATATTTGACTACTAATATCAGATTGTAAAAAGCACTAATAATATATGCATAGCTGTCATCTCATGCATCTCTCTCCGCCACTCCAACCTAGGTTTTCGCGTCGACCAATAAAAAATGGGCGGCGCAGGGGAGACAAAGGTAATGTTTGATATCCACAGTTTCAAAAATATATGAGAATTTAAAGAGCTATGATCGGAACAGTGTTCACGTGCAACCATGAAATTATTAGACCGAATCAATGACGGCAGGTACCGTCGCTATAATCCTCTACGCATATTGCCGATCTATCGTGCCGCATGCATGCGCATGAGCAACGAATTTGCGAGTCAATAACAAAATGGATATAAGGATGAAGGCTTGAAGACAACAGAGAATCCATTACAAAGTCGAAGAGAACAACAAATAATCAAGCCATAATATAGTCTTAATTCGAGAAAATATCACAGCACACGCTGGGAGAGACGTATTTCCTTCTGAGTTAGAGATTAGTGAATTACTTAGAAGTATGCCGTGTAAATGAGACTCCATGAATACATGACGTTTGCAGTAATATATCATCTATATCATATGCAATGATAAAAGTTGGTCAATCTCGAGGGGTTAGCCTAGTGATCTAGGCTTGAGCTTGAAGGTTTGCTGCATTCAAGATTTTAAGCTCGAAACTTTAAAGTGTTATCAATCTTTTGGGCCCACTTCGAAGGCTGTGACTCAGTAATTACTGATTTTTGTAGGAAGGTGGAAATGCAAAAACTTGAAGGATTAGTCGGGGTGAAGCTCTGGATCATACCTTCCTCATTCAGTAAAAAAAACTTAAAAAATGGTAATTCCTAACCCCGGACCATCTAAAAGTATGATTAGAGCCTTCTAATTTTTCTTGGCTAACAATGAATTTTAGTTTTTCTCGTATCGTGGGTTCTTCAATTTGCTTTCTCCCTAAGCTCAATTCCAGCTAATAATTAAACATCTAGTGCAAGCAAATTCGCAAATTGTCAACCTAATATGTGAGTTGCAGACTGCATCATGTTTCCAGGTTTATGTTTTTTACCCTATTTTCTCATTGGTTTGTCTACCTTAATTTATTGAACAGCCCTTCACTTTGAGGTGCTTAAAGCTAACCAAAGTATGTATAGATCGAATTAACCTTCTATCAAGCTTAACGATAAGGCTCATTAAATCTACATACATATATCATTTAAGATGCAATTAAAGAAAAAAGTTGTAACCCCAAAGAGAGTTAAAGGTTGTGCAGCTTTCCATCTGGGACGGATCCGAATAATGACGTTTACTATATAAAGGGCCTTAACACTTGAACCTTCATTAGAGTATACATAGACGGTTTATGCAGTACTGGAGGAAAAAGTAACCCTGAAAAAGCCAATTAATTACGAACAGCGCGCACCCAGAGGCAACGGATCGCACATGAAAGCCAACAATTGCAAATGTCTTTCTTTTCTAAAAGAAGAGAACTGGGAAAAAAGAATATTAACAATTATTTCCTTTGAATATGCCATTCTTAATTAAATATTGAAAGGGATCAAGAAATTAAAGAAGCTAGTTTTAGCAAAAAGAAATGAAGACAAGTGATCACCACCAATATAACTAGTCAAAGATACCTATTTCTATTTAAAGATGAGGTTCCAATTAAGTCCAATCCTATTTCCCTTTAATAGAAAGGAATTAAGTAGGCATTCATGAAGTCGACTAGTTCTGATAACTTGTGAACACCTTCTTCGTGTTCATGATTTCCCAGCACTCTTGATTTCTAGCTCCTTGCCGATCTAGAAAATAATATAATGCTTTTGCACAAAGTTAAACGCCCGCGAACATCTCTGCAAATCCTTATAAGCTACCAGTTAATAACAATATTAGAGCTATTGTATGACTTTTTAGCTCAAATTTTTTTTATCAGCTAATTATATGGATCAATTTTGAGGCTTTGATGCACTTTTAGTGATAAAATTTGGATAGCTCAAACGAGAAACAAATCATAGTGGCACTCTGCCTTAAGCTAGCCCTAGCTGTGCTTACCATATTCAATGGTTGTGAATTAATTAATCCTATGATGTACTTCTTCACTAGATGCCTCGATTAGTACTCAGTACCAGCCAAGGATTCTTGGGTTAGCAAGTACTTATATTGGTTTTAGCTAATTAACTGGGAAAACGCTCAGAAGCATATTCGCATCGAACGATGTATCGCTTCGATGCACCTCCGTCGTGACTGCCGCAAGTACAAATCATGAATTCCTATATATATTATATTTTACAGTTGGTGCAAAGTCGTGTAAAAAATTAAACTAGGTGCCAAGCATGAAACAAGACCTGCCTAATACAACTTTTAGAATGAAATGAGCGTGACTTCTGACTATTCCCTCTCGTTAATAAGCATGTCAAAAAAGTACATATAAGAAATGTCGACATCTGAAGAATTGTTCGTACCAGCCGCAAAAAATTGAGAAGGCGGATACCCTTCGGAATCAATTCAGTAGACATCTAGCTAGATTCCTGGAAAAGTGTGCTAAGAAACTTTTATAAATTTTTTCTCTTTTAACTTTTCCAGTTCAGTACAGTTTCCGAGTTGCAGAAGACAAAAGGAATCACGGGATAGAAAATTTGCAGAAGAAGGGTCAAGTGGCCATGTGCTGCCCTAGGATCTTTCTATGGGCTACCTCTAGTACAGCTCACTTTATCGTCGCTTTAAAAAAAGTTTACTTTGCTGTTATTTTAAGCCCAAAGACTCTGGTGGCGGTGAGACAGCTGTTGGAAGGTCTGAACTACTGACTCCTGAGTTTGAAGTTATTAGGGTGTCTACCGAGTTTGAGTTTGAAGTTATTAGGGTGTCTACCGAGTTTGAGTCTTAAATTATTTGGATGTGTATTGATATTATTGTTACTGTGCGAGTACTACAATTGCCGCCCACGGGATTATAGGATCGTTTCGTGCACACCAGGCTCAAGAAGAGTTACCCTATGGGCCTATGCAGCGGGAGGATAGCTCCTTGAGCATTTTTTAAAGAATCTAGTGACACCATGCGTGGCAGCTAAATGTGCATAGAATGTTGTCATATCAGTAAGAGAAAGCATAGAAATTTGCAAGCGTAATATTAAGGCCAGTGAACTATAAGTTCTTTCTTACTTAAAAGGCTCACACTACATTAATGCAATTAACTCGATTAGTATCAGCTCATAGATATGAATGCGTAGTGATTAAATCAATCCAGTCATCATGACTTGAACTCTCTCTAAGTCATTTTTAGAATGATAGAAAGTCATATTTTCTTGGCAGTGGCAGAGGGAAGGTAATATGAATCTCTCCCCAACTTCATGGGTGAATTAAAAGGGACAAAAAAGTAACGTCTCTGGTTCACGTGGGGAATGACTCGACTAGTACCAATTTTTTGTTCTTTTTCTGGAGGAGAAGGTTAGATGGAAAAATGACAATAAAAAATGAGAAACCCCACGTTCAGTGGGCGTCTTTTTTTTTTTTTGGAAGAACGAAAATGATGGGTGGGCTTGTCTGATACACACATATAAGGTTGACGCCTTCACGGTGACTGGGAATATATTCGATTGCCACGCAGAGACTCAAAACCAGATCACTTATCGAAACGATTTGCGTCTAACGTACATTATATTGGCTAGCTTCAATGACCAAAGATCGTGTACATAGCTAGAGATGTCCGCGGTAGTATCTTCTGTTTTTCTTTCTTTATCTAGTCTAATGGTTCGAGTACTCGAAGTGAGATCTTAAAGAAACCTAACCTATAGTAGGAGGAGTTGGATTAGTGGTACGTACATATAAGAGTTAAGGCTTATAGTATTTGCAGGATATGCAGTTCTAAATTCGAGTCCAAGGATACCAAAACGAAAAAAAACCATTGCCGCAATTTTTATCCTTCGTAATTATGCCTTCAGTGGGATTAATTCTCGGGTTGGGATTCAGTCCAGACCGTACGGGTCCAGACCTGTCCAAACCCACGGTCTGGATTGAATTCCGACCAGATCAGACGGCTCACGTGTGTTCCTTTATTTATAGTGGTGACATCTAGAAAAAAAGTGTTTAAACCTCAATCTCTTTTATTGCCCTTTTGGCTAACATGAAACAACCTCTAAGGAATTTCGGGAATTGAAAATAAAAAAAGAAACACAAGGTTCATATGAATTATATCCTAGGGCAGGGGAGAAAGGTAAATTACGTGAACTAAATGAGAAGAAAGTTGCGTATAACTGCCCCCTTTAGCTAAGATGTGAAAACTCTCAGCTAGCTGTTGTACCAGGAAATAGGCAAATACCTATGTAAGGGTATATTCACTTTCTTGTACGCGCAGGCGCAGCCAATGGCCCAATTGTAGATGTAGAACCTTTGTTCGTGCTTGGGCTTCGCTTTTCTTGCCCCTATTTTTTTTATTGTTTAGGCAGTTAGGAGCCTTGACCCACATGTATGTTTCAGCCTTTGAACTCCTTAAATACCGACGTAGGAGACGGGTTCTCGGCATTCACTTCTTCCTTCCAATCATTAAAACCTCCTCAACCTCCCCCCATCCATCACATATATCCTAAGCTCGAATTCATTTAGGTATACTAGTTTCCGGGCAGTCCTACGCCCTTAAATCCATTATCTGTCTGACCATGGCCAATGCCAGTACTCGCACTTGCATATTTTTCCTTATTATCATCATTTCTCATGACATTCTGTTCATCGAAGGAAGGCATCTGGATCCAAGGAAGAAGTTGAAGTGCGCAAAATACTCGAGTCCTGGAACAAAAGGCATTGCTCGAAAACTTGTTGCCAGCCCAAGCCACAGCTTGCACCACTCTATTAAAACTTCAAATGGATCATCCGACGTTGATGCTTTCCGACCCACGACCCCGGGTCATAGCCCCGGAGTTGGCCATTCCATCCACACGTAAAACATTTGATTTGCAAGATTCAGATGTCAAGTGTAATCCCTAATAATGCATGTGCTGTTTTCCCCTTTGGCTTTTTGGTTTGGTAAGCATGAGTAGCTAGGTACGTAGTGCATGTTACTAGCACTCAACGTCGCTCCATCTTCATTCCTAGGATGTCTATTGGGGTTTGTGTTTTCATGTATTTGAACTCTCTTTTGAGTAGTTTTTGTTGTATGAAACTCGTTCCTTTTATGTATAATTTAAGTTGTTGGCAACTCGTTGCTATGCCTCCAATCGTATTCTACAACTCTCTCAATCTCTTGATGAAATTATCCATGCATTTGGAATGGATTTAAAAGAATTCGACCAAACTACAAACCTAGCCCACCACCTTGCACTTAATTATGGATTGGAATGAAATGTAATAATTTGTAGAGTATATGCGTTTTGACATTCTTAAAATTAACCAAAACCCTACGTCATATCTTCACTTGCAGTTCGACAGTGATAACATCCAGCAGAACGGAGGGGTATATATCGTGAAAATTTTCGCTTGAAGAAGCAATGGTAACTCATGAAAGAAGAAGATCGAAGTCTGTTATTTATTAATACTTGTGACCAGAAAATTGCGGGCAGAAGAAGCAAGTTGAGGGCTTCTCAAAAATAATAATATTGTTCCCAACATGATTTCCCAGCGGGTTTATGATAGAGAACCTAACTCCCACGTTCTAGGCTACCAGGTTGAGCGACATATTGGACGGAGATCATATCCACATCTAATGCAGTATACACAGTTGTTTTCCATAAATTACGTATGTACATCGGTACGTAGGTTCATTCGGAGGTGCAAAAGGATTATTACAAATTAGTTTCTCCAACAACATTCTATTGGATTTGCAGCGGGAATACAGATAATAGAAGGCCGCCTTAGCCCGTGAGACAAGTGAACATTAATTCACCGATACATTAATTGGCTATATGTTTGGTTCGATTTTTAAAATATTTTTTGTGTTTATTTTTTTAGAGTTAGCGTAGAGTCTTTTATAATTGATAAAAAGTTTGTTATAAATGGTTAGAATTTATAAAATATTTGTTAAAAATTATTGAAAAATATAAAAGTTATTAAAATTTGTAAAAAAAATGTATTGAAATTAATAAAAAAAGATTGTAAATTTTTTTTGAAAACGTACGGAGAATAAATTGTTTCCTTGTCACGGCGCCAGAGTACTGTTGCTCAATTTGTGGAGCCAGTTAGTTTACCGCAGATAAAAAGTAATTAGAGTGAGAACAGTACTTTTGTGCCCGTCATGCATTGATCTCACTTACTTTTAGAGTTCCTTTAGGTCAATAGTCTTCAGGAATCAGGACACTAGCTAGTAATTCCTCTTCGAAAAAGTCATTGAACAGTGCCCCGGCAACCTTTTCTCTTCTTCTCTTTTCCCACCTCTCGGGCTCCAGAATAATCGACTCTTACCTTTTGCGATGTCTCAGAAGCCCACCATTATTTCCGCACCATATTGTTGACAGAAAAGTACGAATAAATTAATATAATACGTATCTATAAACAACAGAGCAATGTAGAAGAATGCATTGTATACTTTCTTGACCCTGTTGTTTGAAACACGCAAAGCAAGTAACATGCTCATGAACCTTGCAATATAATTCCAATTAAATGCCATTTTTTCAACTGCTAAACCAAGGAGAAGTCGTTCTTCTTCGTAATAATTCCTCGATCCAGTCATATATTTTTTATGCAGAATGGGACAATTTCTTCATCTTACAAGATATGAGCGCGACAATGTATTAGAGATGTATTTCTCCACTCCAGATATTAAGAGGATATTCGTTTGGAAGAATTTTGTAAGATTCTGATAAAATTATAAATATTTAAGTGATATTAAAATTGTATTAGCATGCGTGTAGAAGTTGTTAAAATGTATTGATATTTATAAAAAAGGTAATAAATTGTATGTATTGAAATATGTATATTTTATGATGTTTGGATTGTAAAAAAATAAAAAGAAATATCACCCTTGTATATCGGTTTCATGATGTGCCCTAATTTACTTCCCTCTGGACCTTTATTCAGTGCCTATGCATGCATGTCAGCTGTTATTCGATCGTTGCAGACCCTCGAAGACAATCAAGCCTAGCTAAAAGGCTATCCTCTTTTATGAATAACCCTCCTAATTAAATTGTAAACTTGTATTAGAGTATTGTGTAGAGATTAAAAAGAATATATTTCAGGTCTCAGAGTACTTCAACAACCATGAACCACCCTGATCAGGAAATCTAAAAAATAAACCTATGCAATATTCCACCAACCGCTAGACATGGTATTTAATGTAAAAGAAAGATAATAAAACATATCTCAGTATTACTGAAGTAGCACTGTGGAGGGCTTAAGCAAACTGAGCGCACTAACTTTCGTCGGTTATACTTTTACTAAATTGTATGTAACCCAAGACCCAATAAGTTCCCTCAAGCTGGGGGACCGACCTCTTATCATGCTTTAGCTCGATCTTGTCAGTAACTGCAATCGAATAATTTTCTCTTTTGGTGGTCAGTGGTCACGTTAATCAACTCTGTGTTAACCAACCAAATCTGCAGCTAACAGAACCAGATGATATGGCAATCAAACCACCAAATCTGCAGATAACAGAATAACCGAATCAGCAGATAACATGCCGAGAAGATATAGAAACCAAACTACCTAATTAGTCACAACAGTATAGATAACATTTCTCTGTTTTTGAATTTAAATTCAAATGTAAACAAACTGATATACATCTTCTATATATATTAAATGAAAAACGAGCAACAAGATTAAGTTGCTCAAGCCAAAATCATATCTAGCCTAAGAAGTTTTTCATGGTATCAGAGGCTTAGGTTCACACCAACAATTTCATATGGCTTCCGCTGGCTCTTCAACCAACACCACATTCATTCCTCCAAATTTTTCCAATATGATTTCCATCAAATTGAATTCTTCTAACTATCTTCTTTGGGTATCACAGTTGATGCCGGTGCTCAGGAGCCATGACTTGGTAGGTCTTATTGATGGCTCAGAACCTTGTCCAGCAAAATTCACTTGTGATGCAGAAAGACAAGCTACCTCTATTATTGATCCAATGTTTGTCATTTGGAACAAAAAGGATCAATTTGTCCTCAGCTGGATAAATGCTACTTTGTCAGAGAATGTCCTTGGCACTGTATATGGTTTGAATACAGCTAAGCAAGTGTGAGACTCTCTCACTGCACGTTTTGCTTCACACTCTCGCACTCGTGTTGCCTATTTACAGAGACAACTTCAGAGCCTCAAACAAGGATCAAAAAGTTGTTCAGATTATATTCAAGGTGCAAAGAATTGGGCTAATCAACTAGCTGCAGTCGGCAAAGTTGTGGAGGATGAAGAGCTCATTAACCACATTGTAAGTGGACTGAAATCTGCATATTACCCATTTATTACCTCATTTTCTTTTGCTACTCGAGAGTCTAGCCTTTCCTTTCAAGAATTTCAAGATGAACTCCTGAATTATGAAACTCTTCTTGAAAGTCAATTTCAGTCAATACCACCTGACAATGACACTTTTGCTATGTTTACCAACCGACAAGGCCATCCTTATAATAGGAAAACTAGAAACAACAAAGGACCTTACCCTCAGAAAGGCCAAAACACGAAACCTTCATTTGCACCCAACTTCCAGAATTCATCAAAATCTAACTCAAACCATGGGCACCAGAATCCAAACTCGCCTTTCACTCCCATCCGTACACCTTGTCAAATATGTGGCAAGTCCAATCATCAAGCATTGGACTGCTACCACAGAATGAATTTCTCCTTTCAGGGTCGGCATCCTCCAGCAGAACTAGCTGCAATGGTAGCTCATACTCATGTGGCTCAAGATGCACAACCTTGGTTTGCTGATAGTGGTGCTAATAATCATATTACAGCAACACTGGAGAATCTGAGTTTGCAACAACCTTACCAAGGCAATGAAACTGTGGCTGTTGGGAATGGATCATCCTTACCGATAACCAACACTGGTTTTGTCTCTCTGCCCAATAATCTTGGTTTGAAGAATGTGCTTTATTGTCCGAATGCTGCTGCAAATCTTTTGTCTATTCAGAAATTTTGTGCAGATAATGATTGTTGTTTCTTATTGACTGCTGGTTATTTTGTTGTGAAGGACATGTTAACGGGCAGGAACTCTTGCACGACAAGAGTGAGAATGGGCTATATCCTATCTATTTCAAACAGCCACCCAATAAATCCAACGAGGTCACAGCTTTCTTTGGCGTCAAAACGACACTTCCAATTTGGCACAGTCGCTTGGACATCCCACTCTGCAGCTCGTCAATCAAGTTCTCAAATCTCACAATCTTCCAATCACTTCCCATTCAAATAAGTCATCTATCTGCGAGTCGTGTCAACTGGCCAAGAGCAAGCAGTTGCCTTTTTCAGATTTGTCTCGTGTGTCGAAAACTCCTTTAGAAATTGTTCACTCATATGTTTGGACATCTCCAGTTCCATCAATAAGTGGCTGTAAATTCTATGTTATTTTTATTGATGAATTTAGCAGATTTACTTGGTTGTTTCCACTGCAAGCTAAATCCGATGTGTTCACTTGTTTTGTCAAATTCAAATCTCTTGTTGAAAATCTCCTGTCAAGCAAAATAAAAATCTTGCAATCTGATGGTGGAGGTGAATATACCTCTCACCACTTCAAGGACTTTCTTGCTCAACATGGTATCTTTCATCGCGTTTCATGTCCCCATACACCTCAACAGAACGGTATTTCCGAAAGAAAACATCGTCATATCGTAGAAACAGGGCTAGCCTTACTTGCTCAGTCACATTTATCTACGAAATATTGGGTGGATGCTTTTAACACTGCCGTCTATCTTATTAATAGAATGCCAACTCCTATTCTGCAACATTGTTCTCCATATGCCAAATTACTTAACTCAGAACCAGATTATTCAATCTTGAAAGTATTTGGTTGTTCTTGTTTTCCACTTCTACGCCCTTATAATGCTCACAAACTACTGTTTCGGAGTAAGAAATGCATCTTTCTTGGGTATAGTGCTAATCATCGTGGTTATAGGTGCTTAGATCCTAATTCTGGTCGTGTCTACATATCCAGGAATGTTGTCTTTGATGAACATTCTTTTCCAGCAAAGGATATAGTCCACACCTCTTCTCAGCCTGCTAGTGCGTCTTCTCCTTGCTTTGTTCCTCCTATACAAAATGCTGACAATCACGTATCTCTATCTGCCATCGATGACACTCTTACAGATAACAGCATTTCAACGTCTCCAGACTCACAACAACCTCAATTTCAACCATCAGAGGTACTTCAACCTTCTGCTGATCATGAGACCGAAGCCATAGTACCAGCACCTACATCTTCTATTGTGACAAGATCTCGCACAGGTCATTCTACACCCAAGCTCTATCCAGATTATCAGTTATATTACACCACCAAGCATCCTTTCAAAGCATTCTTTATACCGGAAATTCCTGTGGAGCCTACATGTTTTTCTCAAGCAGTTAAACATAAGGAATGGAGAGAGGCAATGGGTGCTGAATTTGATGCCCTCTTAGCTAATGGTACTTGGACTCTATGTCCTAGACCTATGCATAAGAATGTTATCCGCAATAAGTGGGTGTATAAGGTGAAGCAAAAATCTGATGGAAGTATCGAACGGTTTAAAGCGAGACTTGTTGCAAAGGGCTTTGATCAGCAAGGAGGGATAGACTATTTTGAGACTTTTAGTCCTGTCATTAAACCAACTACTATTCGGTTGGTGCTTGCTCTAGCTATTCATTTCTCCTGGTCTATTAAACAATTGGATGTTTCGAACGCCTTCTTACATGGAGTACTTGATGAAGAGGTGTTTATGGAACAACCTCAAGGCTTTATTGATAAAACCAAGCCTGATTATGTTTGTCATCTACAGAAGGCTCTCTATGGCTTGAAACAAGCCCCGCGAGCTTGGTTTAATCGTCTCACACAGGCCTTAACAACTTTAGGCTTTCTTGAATCCGTTGTGGACCATTCATTGTTTGTGTTTCACAAAGGCACCACTCTAATATATTTTCTGGTGTATGTTGACGATATCATCATTACCGGCACTAGTGTTGACCTTATCAACTTGCTAATTACTCATCTCAAGGATCAAATTGCATTGAAGGATCTTGGTGATCTTGCTTTTTTTTTGGGCATTCAAGCTACACGGGATGATCATGGTTTACATCTCAACCAATCCAAATACATTATGGATCTATTGCATAAAACAAGGATGCTTGGAGCTAAATCTGCATCTACACCACTCAGTTCTAGTGGCAAGCTTACTAAGTCAGATGGTGATCCACTTCCAGATGCTATGGAGTACAGACAGGTTGTTGGAGCATTACAGTACTGCACGTTAACAAGGCCGGAAATAGCTTATGCTGTGAACACCCTTTGTCAATTTATGCATTCACCCACTACCATTCATTGGGCTGCTGCTAAACGCGTTCTTCGTTATCTTAAAGGCACTGCTGATCATGGCCTTCATTTCACTAATGGGCCTCTTACACTTCAAGCCTTCTGTGATTCCGATTGGGCAGGAAATCCCGACGACAGGCGTTCCACAACTGGTTTTGGGGTATTTTTTGGTTATTGCCTCGTCGCTTGGAGTGCTAAGAAACAAGGTGTTGTCTCTCGCTCTAGTACTGAGGCTGAGTACCGAGCCATGGCTGTTGCTACTGCTGATCTTTACTGGATTCGAATGCTTCTCAAAGACCTGCATGTTTCTCTGTCCTCTATTCCCATTCTTTGGTGCGACAATATTGGAGCTTTGGCCTTAGCATCCAATCCTGTCTTTCATGCTCGCACAAAGCATATTGAAGTGGATTATCATTTTGTCAGAGAAAAGGTGGTTAACAACGACATTTCAGCTCGTTATATTGCTACGGTGGATCAAGTGGCCGATATTTTTACTAAACCTCTATGTTCTGCACGATTTGGTCTTCTTCGGAACAAGCTTCGTGCTATTGCCTATCCCCTTCGCATGAGGGGGGGTGTTAACCAACCAAATCTGCAGCTAACAGAACCAGATGATATGGCAATCAAACCACCAAATCTGCAGATAACAGAATAACCGAATCAGCAGATAACATGCCGAGAAGATATAGAAACCAAACTACCTGATTAGTCACAACAGTATAGATAACATTTCTCTGTTTTTGAATTTAAATTCAAATGTAAAATTCAAATGTAAACAAACTGATATACATCTTCTATATATATTAAATGAAAAACGAGCAACAAGATTAAGTTGCTCAAGCCAAAATCATATCTAGCCTAAGAAGTTTTTCACTCTGAAGCTTTTGGAAGTTTAGAACTGCAATAAATATGAAACACAAAAAAGTGGGGTCACCGGGGTAGTAGCTATAGAAATACGAGGGGTAACTAGTGGGAGGTGCATTGGGAATGGTGGCAAAGACAGTTTTAATGTCATAGCGAGCCATAATAATGCCTTAATATATGAGTTGTTTTAAAGAGCCAAAGGAACCATCATCAAAGACCAGGAATTAATCTGAATAAAAAAATTATAATAAATAAACTTAGAAAGATCTCTGACAACTGTCTGTACTTGCAGCTTAGTTTAAGGATCTAATTAAGAAAGTCTATTAGAAAGAAAATTTGAGGTAATCATGGTTATAATATGGCCATTGGACAAGGAAAATACATGCAACTCCCTAGAGCTTGCTAGAAAATATCATAACCTTTTTAGGACTACAGCTATCTGAGAGCTCAGATTTTTTATCCTAGCGATCGAGTCTCTTGTAGAGATAGTACAAAAACGCATTCCTACTTATAATTATAACCAATTACAACTCTCTATTGTGAATATTCTGAATAATATTCTCACAGGAAAACTTATATAGAAATTTTTTAAAAAAAATATGAGGCTTGACACCTCATTGTGAGGTGTACTCGGGCAACCTTTCCCGCCCTTAATCTCTTAAATACCAACATTGACAAAATAGAAGAGGTCCCATGATCTCTTCCTCTCCCTCTCTCTCTCTCTCTTGATCTCTCTTGAATTTGATCTCTTGGCTTAGTTCGTACTCTCCTTCATCGATCATGCCAAAGACTAAGCTCATCGGTGCTTGTGCTGTTCTTCTTGTTTTGATTTTGTCTAGATCTTTGCACGTTGAGGGAAGACATGTGAAGTCTGAGTTGTGCAAGAAGTGCTCCGTGCACGGTGAAAACACTTTGACTGCAGCCAAGGTTGGTGATCGCATTACAAGATCGCACCAATTAGACAAGACAAGTAAGGTCCCAAATGTTGATGAATTTCGACCCACACAACCCGGTCATAGTCCCGGCGTTGGTCACTCTATCAACAATTGAACTTCATAGTTTTCTGAACAAGTTTTTTACTATGTTATTTGGGAGCTAGTCTTCTCTTTGTATATATAATATGTAGTAGTCATGTTGTACTAAAGCCCACCCTTCTCTCTCTCTCGCTCGTCTACACCAGCTGTGATTAATGGTATATATAAATTAACTGGATAGAATCAGGAAGAATCCTCCATTTCAAAATAGCAGCTAGCTAATTAATTCAGCAGGCTCGTACAAATGGCTGATGACGAGAGTTTGATTACATATGATCAAAAGCGCAAAAATCCACGGACATAAAAAATTAAGAGAAACGTTCTTCTATCTCCCACCTTGCATGTACGTCATAGCGCCTTTGGAAAGAGACGACAAAGTTCATGAAATCTTGACTTGATGAATTATTCGCCAAGTAATTACCCAAAAAAATTATTCACCAAGTAGTACATGGTAAGAAAGATTGATCTGCAATGACATGTATTAGAGAATATAATTAATTCAAATAATAAAATTTTACTCTTCCTATCGGCTTAACTTTTTGGGATGAATGGTATATTCACGTAATATCAAAATCAAGGGTCTGAGTTCGAGACCTGACTACGCACTTCAGCTCAATTTCAATTAAATATTACACGTGTTGGACCTCACAATTAAAGATTGATCTGCAATGGCATGCACTAAGGTTTACATCAGTAAGCTGATCAAATCGTGGACCAGGCGGCACCTACAACGTAGTACCTTTAATTAATTGCAATTCTCTAATTTATCTTTTGAAGTATACATTATGTGAAACTGTGGTGTGATGTGCCATAATGCAACGTGAGGGTGTATTGTGTGGACTAATTATATATATATATCTGCGCGCGCTCGTGTTTTGATAAGAGAAAACGACATCATTCTTTGCATAATGAAGTTTCATAATCAAGAAACTCTTAACATATAGAATCAGTAACGATATTCATTTCATGCAGCCTGTAGGCAATCTCCATGTAATGGCATTTTGCTTCTTTGGGCTGGGCAAGACTTATTAATAGACCTAGAGCGGCCGTGGTTGTAAGAGTCAAGCCGAGGGTCTCATTCATATTTTTCGTTTGAAGATCAAGATAGTTTTGCATCAATACACAAAATTGGAGATGTACAGTGTATATATATCTCCACAAAAGCATTAGAAGACCTACAGGCACATTTCAACTAATTAACTTCTCTAGTCGCTAGATACAAGTGGCACGCGACTCCTATTAAAGGAGAAATTGACAAGCATCAGAAACACTAATTAAGCCCTAATGCATATTTCAACTGACTGCACTGCAAGATTTTTGATTTTTACTGACGAAATTTTGGGTGAGAAAACGAATTTCGTCCCTAAAAATAAGTTTTTTGTGACAAATATTAATTTTCGTCACTAAAAATCTATTTTTAATAACGAAAATTGAGTTCGTCACAAAATTCGTCCCAACAGTTACTATTAGTGGACAAAATTTGTTTTTGTCACGAAATATATACTTGTGACGAAAAGTTTTTGTCACTAAAAAATATTAAAGTACTTTTTTGTTACTAAACTAATTGTCACTACAAAAAGAGCTGCCTTGTGACTAAAAATTTCGTCACTCTGTCGTTGGATAGGCAAATTAGATAATGGATAGTTCAAAATTAAATATTAAATAATAAAATTTATTTTAGAAACCCTTTCGTCACACAATACCCTAACGATAGCTGATCTGGAAGGACAATGGAACGTCCCAAAAATTATGGCAATAGCTCAAAACTATTTTCCCTGAGTATCTCCCTCTTAGTCACACTCTCTAGCCAATCGTTCTGGTAGCCCTTTCTCTTTCACCGAGTACTCTGCTACAGTCCGTCGCACCACCAGCCTCCTCCAACGTCTTCTTCCGTTTTGTCTCTACCATGTCCGGCGCTATTCTCTTCTTCTTTTGTTGGAACTTCGGCATTTGGTGCCTCGGTTAGGAGTTAGGATTTTCAGATCTTGAGAGATTAATTTCTGGAGTTTTTTTTTTAGGTTTGTTTTGGATTCTTTTTTAGGTGTTTGCTCACTGTCATTTAAGAGGATCAGAGTGGCAAGGGGAAATCGAATCGTGACCTTCGGAGTTTCAGAAATTCCAAGTTCTACTACGGTTGCAATAATGCCAGCTACAATTTTCTGCATACCGTGGACAATGCATGGCTTAATTTGATTTTGTTATGAATTTCAGGTAAACATAATCAGAATGTTCAGACAACTAGAATACTTCCAAGAATAACAACTTTTACTTGGTGCCGTTCTCTGCAAAATCCCGCCAATAAGCTCTCCCAGATTATATCAAATATCTCATTTCCAAGTACCAAAAATCACCACATGCTATTAAATTGAGGAGTCCAATTTTAGGTTTTTGGGATAGGCTTTTGCAGCTTTCCACTATAAATATATGGTTAATCTGATTCAATACTGTTATATTTTATATCACACTACAACAAAAGTCCACTTAGGCGACCATTTTTATTATAACGGGTATTGGGTCGTCGCCTTAAGTGGGTTTTTATCCACCAAAAACTTCGAAATCGTTCTAATGTTCTTCTAGCCCAACGATATTTGCTTTGTCACGCAGTATTGTGGTTAAAGGAGTGATTCTGGTCTGGAGTGACGAATCTCATCCGCTTGTGCGTCGGAGACTGTCGTCGCCATTTTCCCACTCACATTCCGACGGAATCAGATGGTGTTTACCTACGAGTCGTCGAAATTTTTCGGAATAATTAATTTCCGTCAGGTTTTGTTCTAGTTCGTTGGTTGAAGACGTCTGCCTACAGGAGATTCTCCTCCGTCGAGAAACATCAGAATCAGGTGGTGTTTAACTACAATTCTGACCGTCGAAATATGCTAAAGGAAATTGGCATGTGGTTGAATCAGTTACGGCAAGAGGGTACAAGTGTTCAGTTACAGTTAGTAGTAATTCCATCTTACAAAACTCTTACAATTATATTAGTTATTCCACACAGTTTTTTTTTGTTTATGTATATGTCATTTCAACTGTGAAGACTTTTTCCATCTTAATTTATTTAGACCAAAAGTTATGTACTGGCTGATGACGAATATGCACTTCCGTATCTTTTAATATGTAGGACATTAGAACTTACAATGAATGAATGAAGAGAGCAGCTCCTGCTCTTTGATTCTTTATCCGTGGTTCTGGATTTTCTAGTCTTGGGAAACAGGAGGTCCATGTTTTTTCTTTTATGGGTCACTCTTAAGTCTTTGGTGCAGCTCCTTATCCATTTTAATTTATTTGTCTGCGGAAAATCTCTAAAACGAGCAGCAGTAGGTGGAGTAAATTATAAGGTATGGTCATATCTAATGTGTAATCTTTTAAGTTTATGCAATTCCGTTAATTATTAAGTGTGCTAAACATCATTAAATATTTTAAAGGAAAAACATCTTTAAAATATTCTGAAAAGGATAGTCATAAATATTTTTTTTTTCTAAAGATAGTCATAAATATTCAAATAACACGATTCCTGTTACTAGAAATCGGGAAACGATAATTAACCTAAAAAGTAATTAAGTTTGAATTTTTATCAAACGATACGGCGCCCAAGGATAATCATTCGAGGTTGGCGCTTGGTTTTTCAAGAGAGGCATGCTGACAGAGGGCAGTTTTCAGTCTCGCAGAAATACTCCTGAAATTTTCCATTGGCGGGGACTACATGGCGCCTCTCATCGCAAAACAAATTTTCAGAAGTATAGTATATATGGGAACTACGGCAGCCTCTAAATCATCATCTACAGATTTGTTCTTCTTTTTCTCTTCAACATATCTCTGTTTACATAGTAGAAGAACAGAGTATACGAAGAGGTTTGATTCGTCTTCCTTAGCCACATATTTTTTTTTTGTTAAGGTTCTCTTTGTGTACGAAAGATTAAGGAACTAATCTGTTCTTTATTATTATTATTATTATTATTGTGATTGTTTATGGAAGATGGCTCCGTCTGGGAACAAAGGCTGTTCAACAGTTCAGAAGCAGTTCGGTTGGTTGACCCCGATGAACAGGAACGTTAGAGTAAACGCAAATCCTCGACGTCCTACTGAGTTCAATGAAAGGACGTAACTTGATTTCTGATTGTGTAGATGATACTCCGGCTCCAGACACCGACGACACTGAAATAGCTGGACTAAAAGCAGATCTGCAGCGAATAAATGGTATTATCATTTATATTTGAAGGTTGTTCTGAATGAAGTCTGAATGAAAAATATGGGTAAATTTTTTCTCCTTATTTAGTTTAAATTGTTGTGTGTATAGCGGTATGTGTTTGTTTTAATTTGTACCAGAACAACCTAAGAGAAAAGGTCGTGGTCCGGCGAAGGGTACAGAATTTGATAAACTAAGAAAACTTGCAAAGATTCCACTTAGCGTCAAGGAAAATGCAAGAGGAGATTCAAGTGAGTACACAAGGATATTTACCGAGAGATGCAGTACTTGTACAAACAACTTCCAAGTGATAACCAGAATGAGGCAGATGGGGATGAGACAGAATAGATTGGCACATTATGTTTTCTAAATTTCCAGTTTTTATTTTAATTATATGGTGGAACTCTGATTTTAATTTTCTGTAGTAATGCTTTGGGATTTAGATAATCCTTTCCGGATGGTGCATGACTAGCTAAAAGTTCATTTATGGATTACTAGCTCAAAAAATGTTTGTAGGAATTTTCAATAAAATGACGATATCCATTTTGTCAAGAGCACGCAATATTTACATTCAGAATTTTCGTAAACAGTAAATATTTGTTATGAAGATAATAGTTGGTGACAAGAATTATATGACAACAGGATATGCCTTTGTGGTGAAAACTATCTGCTGATGACAGTTTATGGGGTGACAAAAAACATGTTAAAACCATTTTTGTTTTGTTGGCCATAACAAAAGGCCACTTAAATAACTGGTGGAAAATACGATATAGTGACGAAGGGTATTTTTTTGTATGTTTAAAACTACAACTACCAATTTGAAATCGAGGCTATAAGTATGATTTTGTGGTCAATGATAAAAAATTACTAACCAGTACAAGGTGTTACTAGAAGTCAATTTTCAACCAAGGCAAATTGTCAAAATAAAACATAAAACGACAACCAACATTGCGTCAAAGCCAAAAACTCTCAACAAATGGTATTTCGTCACGACTAATAAAAATTAGACCACCAGTTTTGTGATCTCGTCCAAACATGTTTTGTCAACGAAAAGAAATGGCGACCAGAAACATTTGGTTAGCAAACATAAAGAACGACGACCGATAAGATTTTACAGTATCTTCTAATGACGGAAGATTCCATGCCTCCAATGACCAAACGATCGGTCAATATAGTTGCCAATAACGACGAAACTGATTTTGGTGGACAAAAATCTTAAATCACAAGGTTCGAGTGACCATCGTCTAACCACTATAGGTAGTCTCCGAACATCCAAAGCTGACCAAAACTGGACTTTGCCCGACCATTCCACCCGTCATCTTACATGAATTTTGTTGTAGTGTCAGGAGCTGAAGCTATAATGCGTCCTAATCAATACTTAGCGATAGCAACAAGTGGCACTACTAGAAAATAGACTTTTAGTGACGAAATGAATCAACAAAGAACTGTGGTAACTTGGTGGACTTATTAAAGGTTTTGCATGTCATTTCAGTGAAAGATATATAATTCCAAAGTTTGACGTTATTGGTTTGTATGCTTGTTGTACTCAATCAAGGAGTAGACTCATGGTGAAGCAGGTTGGTTTCATTAGTCTCACTAATTCTTGACTGCAATTATGTTTCATTAGTCTCACTAATTCTTGACTGCAATTATGTTTCATTAGTCTCACTAATTCTTGACTGCAATTATGTTGCCTGTTGGATTTAGATACTGCGAGTACTTTGTTATGATATTTTGTGACTGAAATGATCCAATCACTGTTTTGTTGCTATGTCACTTCTGGAGTAGAAATATTTGAATAATGGGATTCCAATTTGGTACCCATATCAGCAAACCTGTCTTTGACAAATTACTGATGCTGTCGTTGTTGCCCGTATATTAAATGTCACTCTTGTTGTTCCAAAGCTAGACCAGAAGTCTCTCTGGAAATATACCGATGATATTACTTATAAAATATATATATATATATACTGATGATCTTGATGGTGAAAAAAATACATAAATTACCTAGCAAGAAGGCCCATTATTTGTGGATTTCCATCGTTTCTTGGATTTTCATCTTTGCGAGACTGAGGCCCTTTATCAGATATGATAATTACACAACAAAAGTATGTTTTGTTTTGCTTATTTTTTTGTTGTTCTTGACAGGAAATGATACTGGCAAGCTCTGAATTCGCACTGCCAAAGGTTAGAAATCTGATTTTAATTACACTAAAATCTTGTATGATATTCTTGCAAATGGCCGGAACGGAATTGATGTGGACAAGTAAGATATAGTGATCTTTCTTTTGGAATTCAAGCTTTATTTCTTATAATTGAGAATGCGATTTTGCTCTCATTTATACTAGATTGTAACATCTCAGAAAGTTTGCTTTTGAGTTTCATTTTTCTTATTCTCTATGCAAATTCTAATTTTTTTTTTAGATAAGGAAAAGCAAGCTGAAGGTGATGATACCGATGGTGAACAAGATTCTGGTGAAAATCGTCAGCACAGAGTAGAGAAACAGAATATGTTTAGTGCGGAAATTATGTTTGCCTGCATAGAAATAAAATGTCTTTGTAAAAATTATGTTTATTGCAGTTTTTTATATTTTTTTATTATGACTGTCATTTTAACTTTCTGAATGTATGAATGTAAAACATTATTCAATTTTGTATTTTATTTGTATTAATTTAAAATTCAGTTTTTTGTTTTAATTTTAATTTTAGTATTCCAAAAAGAATACTATACTTGGACGTTCTCTCATCAAATACACACATGTGGATGTTCTATCACCAAATAACCCGTTTGATCGTCTGCTAGCCATTCTATCGTATAATACCCGTTTGATCATCTACTGGTCGTTCTATCATCAATTATATCGTTTGATCATAAGTGAAATTGATCGATTGATCGGTTATTTTAGAAGATCCACCGGTTATGATATTGGCCAATCCATCGGTTATTTTAGACGATCCATCGGCTATGAAATTGGTCGATCCATCGTCTAATTCGTGACAAAAAAATTCGTAACGAAAAACTTTTGGTGATAAAATTCAAATTTCGTCACGAAATTATTTTAGTGACGCTCTTTCGCTGACGGAGCTCGTGACAAAAAAATTTCGTCACTAATTCTTTTGGTGACGAAAATTTTCGCCAACAAAAGTCAATTTTTTAGTAGTGCTACCTGATTCTAGGAAATATAACACACTACTCCCCTTCAAAGAACGAATGAAAATATCAATTGAATCTGAGAGCACGCCCTCACATCTTGAGAGAGGATAGGTCCACAAGTATCTGATCACGATGAGAAATAATAATAAAATTGTAATGACTTAGGAAAGCGCTAGCGCTACACATATTTACATTTTAACTTTAAAATGACTAGTTAATGTTACTTTTGAACCTCTTTAAAATCATTAATATAAGTCATAGTTCTATTCAATAAGAAATTAATATGGTACTTGGTTTTATACCATTCATTTTTTATTATTTTCCTCTCTCATTCTATGTAGAACTTAGGGTGTTACAATCCCTCGTTAAATTCCTGACGTCATTGCCCGTCAAACCTACATTAATCATTAATTACCGGACCACTCTGATGTCATTTGAAACTTCAATCTCAGTGTTGCACATAGCGAAAGGCCTTCCAAAGGTATAAACATGGTCATGCAATCCAAGATGAAGGCTAGACTACACTACACACTCTTCTCAACCTTTTAATTTCTAGACTGCCGATTTCACACCTTTGGATATCATTAGTTTGAACCAGCTAGTATGAATTGGCTTGTTTTTGTTATGCGAGCCCGTTTCAATCAATAATCAAGGGAGTTTTTTATGGTTAATGCACAAATATATAGATAATTTTTACACTCTAAAGAAAAGGATATATAACATAGGCGTGGTAATGGTTTGGAATCAGTGATGGACAGCGTGACAACGACGTTAGCTCTAGAGTTGAATATCGTATGTATATATACATATAGACCCAGATAAATTAAAATTTCAACGAGCATTTATCAATATATAGTTATTGGCTAGTTAGAATTTTAAATATTTTTGGTTATTATAATTATTCCTTTGCCACGTGATTTGTGATCATCAATGCTGTCAGATTACGATAAAGACAAGTTAATTAGTAAGAACAACACAAGTAGAGATTAAAAAAGATTATGCCCACACGAATATATGTACTTTCTTCCTTTTTGATTGTGTGGTCTACAATTTAACCTAGTCTAATATAGTCCTAAAAATTGTTATAATGGAATCATGTGAATTAGTCGGTGATTAAGACAAATTTCATCGTCAACTTGAACTGAAAACCATCCATATACCGTACTCCCTATATATGCTTTTGTTTACGTTATCAAATTAAAGCACGACTAGTGAACCTGAAAACCCGCCCATCTAGTAGGGCACCCAATCTTTAATGTGTGATTAGGAACATGCTAGCATGACTCAAGTTGCAATGCCTAAGAATCAATCAAAACCCGATATATATATGCTCGATGGCCTGAGAGTCGTTTGCCCCCACGTGCACTTTGACATAGTTGTCGTTAAGTTAGTTCAAGATTAGAGCTAAAATACTTCAACACCACTTTAGATGCTCTCTCTAACCATATATAAAGATGCTTTAAGCTTAGGGAAAAGAAACCTTATTTATTAACGACAAAGATACAGTACTAATTACTACCTTAGTATTATTCAATCTTAAAAGGCTGCCTCAACTAGTGCTTTGGTAGGCTTCTTAAAATACTTGTGCTTTCTTTTCTATATATAGACTTTTGGTCTCACACGGAGACACAGCCTTGTGGGTGGGGTTCATTTGCTAATATCATATTCCCGACTTGAAGCATGCGCCTTGTACGGCGTATGATACTGTTTGCGTCTTATAGTCATGTGTACGTAAAACTTAGCTAAGCGAAAACGAAAAATAAATTTTAAATAAATGGGTACTGTAAAACTAGCTAGTGTCATAGAAGTTGATCTCTTATTCATTACCTTTCTTTAACCAGATTCTCCCCTGAAGTTAATTCGAGTAACGGATGTATAGTTAGTCCAACCCCTTTACACATTCCCTAGCAGTGGCTAGTGGAAGCCCCAGGCCCACCAACCCTCCACAAATCAAGAAAAAAAAATCTCTGATATTATTAATTTTTATTTACAATAACCCCTTAAATATTTATATCCTTATAATTTCTGACTTCAGTCATTTTGGGAAAGATGTGGACATACTTTAAGCATATACTAATAATTGTGCAAATCTATTAGTTATATATTGTTGAGGACATTAATAGTGGAATACCATTTTATCCCTAGTAAATCAAGATCATATCAACCTAGATTTTTTTTAAAGCAAAATCTGGCCTAACCCCCAACAAGTTTCTAGCTAATTAGTGCCTAAGGAGTTGTTAATCTAGACGATTATGACTGATCTATTACGTCATATTGACTAAATGACACTCCTTTGACGGCTATCTTATCGTCTTCCTGATAGATGATTAATTATAAGCCATTCCTACCCTAAGACTCTAGCTAGTAGCTAGCTAAAGGCGCTTTGCCAATGAGCTAATATGGAAGTTTTTTGCCCATGATTCTATGGGCCTCTTATTAGACAAGACTAACGAGAGCCCAGTATAATTGGGCCTAAGAATTACCCCCGCTGCAATTTTTTATGAGTTCCCATCATTTGGGCCTGATCTTTGCGGACCATATACATACCCTACTAGTGATATGAAATTGATAGGCCCAGCCCATGTTTAATGGGTTAAGTGATGGGTTTGGGTTGGAGAAGGTTTAAGGTTGAATACATTTTTCTTTGTTTGGCCCCTTGGCGGTTCAGTGCCTAATTTACGGTAAATAATATATACATAAAAGAAAATTTAAAAAGATAAAATTCCTTCATACATAAGAAATATATTTATTTTAAAATATCTCATCGAATTTTTATATTGTGGATGTCCTCTCACGGAAAGGAAAAATATTTGAGCTCCAAAAAGCCTTTAATAAAAATAATGTTTTAAAAAAAAACGTTTCGCGGGAGCATTATAGAAGTAAACTCCATTATTATTATTATTATTTCAAATGAGTAATCGTATCCAACGATCAATTGTAACCTGGACAACTGGCAACTCTTTGCCAGTTTGAACGTGACCGATATTGAGACTTTCAACGAAGAAACCATGGATCCCGGAAATATATATGATTGGAATCTATAGTTTTTTTCTTATTTTTTGCCGGTACATAACAACTAGGGGAGCATTGGGTCCGGCCCACAATGTTATATATATATATATATAAAGGAAAACAACATTTTAATCATTGAATTTTAACCACTTATATTTCGTCATTAAATTTTAATTTTTTAATTTTAATTTTTTTTTTACGAAAGAGCACTTCTGTCAAGATTTCGTCTATTTCATAAAGACAATACCTGTCAGATTAACATTTAGCCACGTCACCCCTTCCAGTTGCCCCTACATTTCCAATTGACAACGCGGGCAGAACGAGAGTGGAGCACTCCTGGTGAAGGCGCTTGCCCTCTTCAACAATAAACTCCATTTTCGAACGAAAAGCTATTCTTCCTTCTTTTTTTTCCTGCGTAACAAAAAGCTATTCACCGAGCAGTGATTTTTGCTTCAGCATCACTCAAAGAACCATATTTTGGGTCTCTGATCGTTTGGAACAATTCGTTCCATGCCTTGGTTGCTTTTATGAAGAAGAATACTAAGATATGATGAAGAAAAATGAGATCAAGACTCGCAGATAGGGCTGTTTAGTGCCACCGAAAAATTTCAGTAGCACTGGCCCCAGCACCGGCACCACGATGTAGGTGCCAGTTTAGCAGTTTGGGTAAAACCCGGGGGTATTCCCGTTTCCCGGGTTCCCCGACACCGGGAACCCGGGGGACCGAGTTTCCCACCTTTTTTAATTAATAAAATCAAAACGACGTAGTTTCTCATTAAGAGAAACTATGTCGTTTTCTTCCAGCAAATCCCCCTTAGGCCTGCGCGCTTCCCCCTTGGCGTCACCCCCTCCCTCAGTTTCCTTTCCCCATTCAAATCCCTAAACGGCTAAATCTGCTCCTAAAGTGTGCCTCTTCATTTTTCCCTTCAGCCGACTGCAGCTCCTAAAGTGCGCCTTTGAGTTGATGTTAGAGGAGGACAAACATTTTATATTGTATTTGGGCGAAAGAGGGGCATGGGAGGAGAGGATTAAGCCCCCCCCCCCCACACTCGTTGATTGGGAGCACATTTACCACTTTGTAAAGTTTTTGAAGTAATTTTATGAAGTAATATTGAGAATGTCGGGATCAAATGTGTCTACAACTAATGTCTACTTGGAGGAATTGGATAAGAAACATAGGTAGTTGAACAGGTATGCTTCTAGTAATGACACTTTGCTTAAGGAGATGACATCACGCATGAGAACGAAATACGACAAGTATTGGGGTGATTGATGATAGTGAACAGACTTCTATTTGTTGCAGCGGTGCTTGATCCGAGAAATAAGATGATTGTGCTGAATTATTGGTTTAAAAAAGTATTGAGAGATGTGGAACGCGAAGTTATGATATTGAATGTGAAGGCTACTTTAGAACAGTTATTTGTGGAATACAAAAGTGGCTGTCATGATAGTGTTGGTGAGGTTGGTGATAGTGATAGTGTGACTTTGGATGATAATGAGGATTTAGATGAGTTTGACCATATAAGGACTGCTAGCCAAATTTCAGACCCCAAATCTGAGGTGGATAGATATTTCTCAGAGTCACTAGAATCAAAGTCTCCTTCATTTGAAATTTTGCTTTGGTGGAGACTTAACTCAACTAAGTATCTTATCCTTGCCCGCATAGCTCGTGACGTGTTGGCAATTCTCATTACCACTGTACCTTCTGAATCAGTATTTAGCACTGGAGGTCGAGTATTGGATCCCTTTCGGAGTTCATTGGCCCCAAAAACTACAGAAGATCTTATTTATGCTCAAAATTGGATGAGATGCGACTCTATTGTGGATGAGGAGGATGACATGACCTTCGATATGACAGAAGATCCATACACTTATACACTTGACTCGGGTAATTTCATTTCAGCTTTTGTTAGTTTATTATTTTGAATAATATTTTCATTTTTATAAATTATAACTTGGTGTATTTAAATGTATTATGTAGAGTTATCCATCTTGGGGACGAAGAGCGAATAGGAATTTTGGAGGAGTTACCCATCTCGATGTATTTACTTCTCTAAGTTTATTATTTAAATTTTATTGGTTGAGACATTAGATTCTCATCTTGTTGTAATATTCTCTAAGTTATTGATTTTGAATTGTATTAGTTTGGAATTTGGATTGTATTATTGATTTTGGATTCGATTGTATTAGTTTGATTGTATTATTGATTTTGGATTGGATTGTATTAGTTTGAAATTTGAATTGTATTAGATTGGGTTGGATTATTTATTTTGGATTGGATTGTATTAGTTTGGATTTTGGATTTTATTAGTCTGGAATTTGGATTGTATTACTTTTGGTTGGATTATTGATTTGGATTGGATTGTATTAGTTTGGATTAGATTATTGATTTTGGATTGGATTGTATTAATTTAGATTGTATTATTGATTTTGGATTGGATTGGATTGTATTAGTGTAGAGTTTATATTTTCTATGTGCGTAATATGTTAAAAAAATTGTTCAATATGAATGTAGGATTACCGGAAACCGCCACCGCTAAGGGCCGATTTTTGCCCTTAATGGTATAGGTGACATTTTTTTAAAAACCGGCATATCCGGTGTAGCACCTACATCGGGGTTGAATAGCCCACTCACAGATGGCAAGGGTGACGTGACAAAATACTGACCTGACATGTGCTACCGTTAAAGGAATCGACGGAGCTATGACGGAATGAATCTTTCATAAAAAATATAAACCAAAGGATCAAAATCTGAAAAAGTGAAATTTAAGGACTAAAAATAAAAGTAGATAAAACGCAAAGATTAAAATGTCAATTTTTCATATATACAGTGGCAGAATCAGGATCCAAATTAAGTGGGGCAAATTCTTAAGGCGAAATGACATATCAAAAATTGTCCTACGTAATGCAAAAAATTTCTTAAAGTTAAAATATCGAAAATTAAAGACTAAAAGCATTAAAAATATTGAAATACACGTACCGTACTATTTGCTGAGACTGAGAAGTGGCAATTGGATCTTACGGGTCCGCATGCATAAAGTAGACTTGTACTGCCCACACAAGTGCTTTTGATGGGCATATAGAAGTTGCAATCGTTCATTTCATTCCCTGGACAGTTGAACAAACCATCTCCACACAATTTCGGGGGCCTCCACACAATTTCAATAACAAAACACAAAAACGATTGAATTTCCACAAAATTGTACAACATTTCCTAGAATTCGAAATTCTAGATCTACAAACGGCATCGGGCATCCGCTGATCCGCATACCTGCACCTGGAGCTGGAGGCTGGAGTGGAGAGGCAGTCGGGTGTCGGCAGAGAGACGAGAGTTCCGGTGGCTGGGCCGCTGGTGCCTGGTGGACCGGAAGTGTTGGCCTGTGGGCAGCACCTGAGATTCTGAGAAGTGAGAGCAGAGGCGGAGTCCCGGAGGGCCAGAGGCGAGATGTGAGTCACTGAGTGCGAGAGGGTTGGGCGGCGTTGGCAGGCGGGCGCCGGGCCGGGCAATGAGACACTGAGAGAGAGGCCGGAGGCGTGAGGGCTAAGGGAGAGGCAGGGTCTGGGGAGAGATTGCGAGTGTGCGGGTGCCGGTGTTTCATTTAATTTTTTTTTTAAATCAAACGAAATAGGCCTATGGGGACTGGGCCAACGGGGGCAGGCCTGGGCGGCTGGGCCAGTGCCGCCCCCACTAACCCTAGAAGCAAACCTGAGAGGCTGGGCCAATAGAGGCAGGCGTGCTTAAAAAAAAAATCAATAAATTTTTAGAGTCAGGGGGCGACCGCCCCCACGGGCACCCCCTTGGCTCTCGCATATATATAATCTGAATATCAACAGTGGCGGAACCAGGACTCAAATGGAGGGGGGGCAAACTCTTAAGGCGAAATGATATCTCAAAATTTTTTTCTACGTAATGCAAAATGTGTCTTAGAATTAAAATATTGAAAATTAAGGACTATAAGCATTAAAAATATTAAAATACATGTACCGTACTATTTGATGAGACTACGAGGTGACAATTGAATCCTACGGTTCTGCATATTTTGAAATGTTGCAAAATAGTTTCGTTCTCAATAGTTTCAAAGATTTCCCTCTTGAAGCAACTTAGCATGATCAAATGCTGAGAACAAGTTTCTACGATCAAGACATGCTATGCAAAGAAAATTTGAGCAAATTGCAATATAATTGAAATATAAATTTTAGCAAATTGCAATATAATCTTAAATATAAAAAAATTAAATAAATCAACAACAATGTCAACGTGGTCACTGGTCCAAACATTATAATTGGATTGAATGGTCTAGTATTTTAGAACAAGATTTTATCAAATATAAAGATAAAAAAAATCTAAGAATAAGAGGCAAGGACATCTTAAAAAATGCTTAGGGATTTCTAAATTCTAATATAGCAACTAGCAAGAGATCTAATTCGAATAAGTTTGACGTTGCAATAGCGTACGAAGAATTCAAAGAGACCAAAAGCGACATTTGAAATTATTATGTGGAAATTCACCGAGTAGTTAAACTGCAAGTGAAAATGTGCAATGTAACAAAGAGCCAACATGCAAACAAAAACACCATACACGCGCACAAGAGAGCGAGAGGGGGGGCTGGCTGGGATGGGCCAAGGGCAGGCTTGGCTGGGGACAAACACTTATATATATATAAATATATATAACAAACACTTATATATATATAAATATATATATTACAGATCTAAGGGGTGGCAAGCGCCCCCCCTTGCCACCCCTTCGGTCCGCCACTGAATATCAACATGAATGTCAATAAACATTGGGCTGGCCTCGAGATGAAACTGCACCTACATAAATTGGGCTTGGCTTTAGCCTAGTATAATATCTAGCGTGGTGGTTAAGCTGCAGCGAGACACGTACGTGTACGCTTTAGAGAAAAGATCCAACTTCTTTAGCCATATGAAGCTCACGTGTTTCTTTTGTAGCAAAGATCCAATTCCTGCAGCCACATGAAGCTCAACAGGCTTTACCTTTTCGGCATAAAGCTGTGACTCATTTAAATAGTCATAAGAGTTTGGGACGGTGTGAAGAATCTTAAAAGATGGAGCAGATGGAAAGGACAGGCAAACACGAACAGTAGAAACATAAAAAATAAAAAATAAGAATAAGAGAATCTCCAAAGAGTTTGGGTATATGCCAATTACTTTTCCTTTCCTTTCTCGCCGGCCACGACGTGTTGGAATTCAAATGCGGTCAAGCAGTCAAGCGCACTATAAAACTTTTGCATGGAAGTGTTTCTGCTACAAGGGTCCGGCTGAAGTTCATCTTTTTCTTCCTGCTTTAACCAAGTTTGCAAGTTCTTCATCAAGTGTTTAGCCTTTTATAAAGTGGACTAAAACCTAATGTTTCATGTACTAAAGTGACCACATGATGCGGGTCCCTTTTAGATTTCATTAGCCAGGATCCTCTGATGTTTATTTTACTAGGCTCGTAGCCTCGTACTGAATAGAAAAAAGTCACACCCTAAGAAGCCTAATACGTCAAGAGAAGTAGTGAATTCGAAACTATTTTTGTGTCTGCACAGGCTTCCCCTTGTCTTCCTCTCCTCTAGTGGTGGGCGGCCCTTTCTACACCCATTGACCTTACTGTAACAGAGAAGTTGTGGAGTAGAAAAATATACTGGAGGGGAAGATTTGCGAAGTGACAATATTACATACAAGAGTAGTACATTACCACTAAACAAGAAAAACTAAACGAGTACACCTCCTCTTCCCAGTAGTTATGGAAGGTGAAACTAGGTGTTCATGCACCACGTAAGTTATTAAATTAAGGAAGAAGAAGAAGTAGAACTTTTGAGCAATATATAGGAGAATGGCTGGGACCATGGATAACCAAGTTGCCTTCCCACAGACCCTAGCTAGTTGTATATATAATAACGCATCCAAAGTGTTAGAAACTACACCTACGTGTACGCCCGATCGATGTTAAACCTCTCGAGGCACATTCTAGCTAGCTATATTAATGAACCTTCTTAATATTAGTATCCCCACCATGAATCCTCTTTGGTTTTCCGGCAGTACTGTACGTATCACTCTTCTTCTGTTAAAATAACAGAATAATAAAGCTGGTATATGCTGTATGCACAAGAACGGTTTGCGTGCGAACATGCAAACTTTTGACGGGCCCATCCTACGAGCCTAAGAAACTATGTTTGGGAGCTATCTATAGTAATGAATCACTGTCTAGGCGTGCGAAGTTGGATTCTCATACTCTATAAATACCCACACAGAGGGTTTAGACAACTCACATGCATCCTCAGTTGATTTAAGCTCTAGAAACTTGCTTAGCTGATTCAGAACTTTAGTAAGGAGACTTGCTCGTTTAGCTGTTCTAAACTGATCTTGGCAACTTGATTGCCTTCATCCTTCATTTGCCAACGCTAAACTGCCCTCCCCCCTCCTCTCTCTCTCTCTCTCCCCTACAATCTATTTCAACCTCTATGGCCCAAAAGCAAGTCTTCTCTTTCCTTTTCCTCGTTTTGGTTTTCTCTCAAGAAACTCAATGTATTGAGGGAAGGCGCTTGCTTGTGGGGAAGCATAACGAAGTCCAAACTGAAAATAAGTCTAAAACCGAGACTATTAAGCATGGCGGTATGTCGCAACGTCAGGACACAACGAACGAACCAATAACAAAAGTGTCTCCTCCTCCTCCACCACCACCAGCTGTATGTGTGTCTCAGCCGCCTCCTCCCACTCATACCGTCGGTGATTTCAGACCCACATCTCCCGGTCACAGCCCTAGTGTAGGGCACTCCCTTCAAAACTAGGGGTATTTTGTAGTACTCTGGATCCTGCATGTTTAACGTGCAGCGTGCTGCATGTTCTCGTTGAACAGCTTAATCGCTTTAAGTTTAAGGTATTGTTTGTATCATTAATTGTTTGTATCTATATTACTGGTGTGGTAGGTTTGTACTGGGGTACAAAGAGCACGTTTGTAAGATTTGTACTGGTATATTCACGTAATGAAATATTGCTTTGGATTCACGTTTGAACATTAGGGTTTGTGACTTTGCATTGGTGTACATACAATAACGCGTTCTTACAGCTTGTGGGCGTCGATCTGTTTCTTTCAACGAGATCTTTGTCGGACTCTTTTCAATGTTATGTTTGTTGTCACGTGACAACCTCAGAGGACGCAAATGCAACTAATTAAAACATTAAAAGGAAGAAGTACTTACAAATATTATTGATTACCTGTATGTCCATTAAATCCGGATTATCTGATTTCAGAGACCAAAGGGAACTAAGTGACAGTCAATTTTTACCCACCTTCCCATGACTAATATCAAAAGCTTAAAATTAAACAACAGCTAGCGTCAGAAATGGTTTGCTAATTGTTGGTACTGTGTGTTTAAATTTTATAGAGAGGAGGTTATGATTTACTACCTCAATCTAATTAAGTCAAAGTAGGCAACTATATTCTCATACAAGCAATTTTTGCAATGTCTCTCGATTTATATAATGACACCGGCCGGTTACATTTCTATCTCAGCCCAAGTCGGGTGCCAACTCATGCAGTACTACAGAACAAAATCTCAATTTTCTCTTTCTCACACACATTGTTCTTTCAGTTTCCAATTCAAAGGAGAAGAAAAAAACTTGCAATAGCGCCTCTGCTCTTGCATCAAATCTAGACGCAGTGAAAGAATATTACAGAAGATCTCGAACCGTTGGGATTCAAAAGATTCCACGGAGATTCCTCTTGCTTTCCGTCAGAGTCGCTATCACACAACGACCGTCGCACGTTCTAGCATGTTGCATTATATTAAACTATCCACTGAGGATCGTCCACTGTTGTTCATGCACTACAGCTAGCGTAGCACAACGGAGAACCAAATTCTCTTTGTTCTTTAGTGTATTATAATTAATTTAGTATTACCGCATTTAAATATCTGTCAGTTGAGTTCCAGCTGGGGCTTCCCCGGTTTGAGGAGCCAACCACGCAAGATTCTCTGATTTCATTGCCATCTCTAAATGGAGGGCGGCCTAAGGGAGATTAAGCACTTTGGAGCTCCAATCAATTGCTTAATCTTGACTTATTCGATCGACTGAAAAGTAATGCTAATAACTACTTATTTTGGGACAAAAGGGAGTGGTCGGGCATCCAATATTGATGGGTTGGTGGCTGTGGTGCGTTTGACTTGACTTTTCGGTATTCTTGGCCATGATGATATTTCCTTTTTTTAATTGAAAACATGGAAATTAAAGTACAGTATGAAGCTCAAACAGAATCCATTGACATGAAGGTTTGGTGCACATATTTTTATGATTCAACGGGCATGCGCATCAAAAACTGTTTGCTTGCGGCTGCGTCCATCAATCGAAAGCTTTGGGGATGGAAATACATACCATTTGATTAAAAAAAAAACAATCCTCACTAGTTTGTTCCAAAGAAAGTAATGCATCATATATATCCCGAATAAGGTAATGGATGGTCAGCGTGAATTGCGTCTAAAAAAAATAAAGGATGGACCGGTAGTTGGCAGGAATGATTTTTTGGAAGTACTTGGCGATCTTTATGAAATACGGATGAATATGGAAAATCTCGATGATTTTTAGACAGTCGATCGCGAGAACTGTTAGAGATAATATCATAATCAAATCTTAAAGATTTGATATGATATTATAGTCATCACAATATCAAAAATTTGATATTGTTATGAAGATTCAAATTCAAATGTAGATATTCAAATTTAAATATAGGATATTCTAGACCGAACCACTTAAAATCTCTTGTCTCTTATTACTATTTATCTCTCCTCTTCACTATAACCTTTTTCTTCTTGCTATCAAAGGAACAAAATTCCGCATCCTTAAAATTTGAGAGAAAAAAAAGGTAAGTGAAGGAGAGAGAGTAAAAAGACAGAGCAGAGATATGTTTGGCAAAGGTCGTGTGCCTATGATTTCAAGGTCCGATCACTTTCAGCCTGTATTCAAGGTCGTGTGCCTATGATATGATTTCAAGGTCCGATCAAATTCAAAAAAAAAATATGTTCAACAAAGGAGCAAAGATCAGCAAGGAAGCAAAGATCTATGACTTCAAGGTCCAATCACCTTCAGATCTCGTTTTTCAAACACAAGATTTCAGATTTCTCCATCTTGTGTTTGAGGGAGGATGTTAGAGATAATATCATAATCAAATCTTAAAGATTTGATATGATATTATAGTTATCATAATATCAAAAATTTGATATTGTTATGAAGATTCAAATTCAAATTCAAATGTAGATATTCAAATTTAAATATAGGATATTCTCCTATTATGCTATCTATTATCTCTATAAATAGAGATCTTCAATTGTAATCTGTATGGACTCATAATACAAAATACAGCAATAGAGGGCTTTCACAGTGGATGTATGTCTTCTAGACCGGACCACTTAAAATCTCTTGTCTCTTATTACTATTTATCTCTCCTCTTCACTATAACCTTTTTCTTCTAGAACATGCATGCTTAAGTACGCGGCTAAGGGGTGGTCGCGTGAATTTATTCTTTCTTTTCCGAGGCAAACTCATCGTGAAGGATATTTGCGACTGGGAATATGGCCTATGGCCTATGGGTTTGTGGTGAGAAGTGAGACGTATGAGACTTCCAAGGAAATATGGAATGCCATTTCTCATGTGGCAGTGGGTGTGACAAAGCATTCTCAAACTCTGGGAAGGCCTTTCTTGAAGCACCGTTCGTTTGAAAACTCATTTCTAAAAGGAATAGATCATTTGCAACTCAAGAAGATTTTCTCTGGAAGCGAGCTTTAAACTCCGGTTTAGATGCAAACCTCTTTTTTTTTAATGCCCCGTGATGTTAGTGGTAATTTAGGTTTTTTGTTCTTCCTTTACAAACACTTGTAGCTTGGTAGCCGTCGTGCAGGACTTTAGTGAATTAATGCTATATATTTAATTATCAGATTTCTAGAAGAAAGTGGTCTTCTGGGATTATATTGTTTCTCGTGGTACATCATACATGTTCATCAAGAAGTGATATCGAGCGCTTTTATTCCCTAGGATGGACTTCCCATATATGGGTGGTGAGTTGTTTTTTTAGTACGTGCCTTTGGATTGTTAGAGAATATAATTTAAATAATAAAATCTTCTTCTTCCTATCATTTTAAGCTTTTGGGATGAGTGGTAGATTCACATGGTATCAGAGCCAAAGTCCTGAATTTGAGTCCTCACACTCTACCCCAATTTCAATTAAATATTGCACGCGTTGGACCTCTCAATTAATTAAGGGGGAGTGTTAGAGAATATAATTCAAATAATAAAATTTTACTCTTCCTATCAACTTAAACTTTTGGGATGAATGATAGATTCACATGAATTTCTCATTCATCTACATATAGAGGGTGCATCATAATTGCTAATGGCAACTAAAAAAGTGGTCAAATTTCGAGTTTTATATGAACCATCCATCAATAACAGCATACCGACCTCGTCCACTAGTGCTCAATTAATCATTCACCTTTGCACTAGCTAGGCTGATAGTGCTCTAAATGTTCCATAGAATATACGTTTCTAGATGCACAATAATATCCAAACGAAATTATTGTTGATTGCTAAGAAATTAAAAGATAACCTTGAGACACCGCATTCAAATTGTAAATATTTCGTACGTCCAAACTAAATTAATGAAACATAATCATGTGGGTCTGCTCTTTTTAGTGGAAATCTGCATTCTATATCATGAGTTATCATGCTGTACCCAGTGACGGGGATGTTAATTAACGCACTACATCCACAAATCTCTGAGTCTATAGAGTTATCCAGAGATTAATTTCGGAGATTTTTACTGCGAGTACCATCTTCTGCCCGAAACATATAGTAGCAAAGTGTTTAACTTTAATCACTTAAATGACTATTCTAATAATTCCTTTTGTGAGTAATCAATGCAGCAAGCTAGTAATCACATAATATAACATCTTGACGTACCCTAAACGAAGAAAATGCAAACTACAGTGTGCAGACTGCAGCCTTGTTTGCCCTTTTGGGTAATAATGGACAGGTCATGTGTTTGGGTGATTTTGTTTGGTAAAAAAAGGTTCTAAGCTTGGACAACAGCCATCCATATATAATACTATACCTCTGCAAGTGGAGTGTTCAGAGAATCTATAGCTAGCTTTTTCTTATTGTAGCAACTCTTGAGTACGATGAAAGGTCATCGATCTGTCAGGGACAACGCTCAAGCTAGCTTTGAAAAGTAGAAGGATTCAAATCGCAAGTTAAGCTTAAGTGTACGGCCGCTTCACTTTAACATATTAATACCTCAAAACAAGAAAAAGAAATGGTAACAGAATAGGTAAATAACAGAGATACAATAGGAAGTTAATTAATTGGAGAATGATCTCGGAGCCCATTTGTATAGAGTATAATGAAAAAAATACTCTCCCATATGCCATTTTAAAAGTCCATAATTCATAAACGTCCAAATTTGAAATCATGCCGACCGACTTCAAAGCACACTAGTTGCAGACCTGCAACTTCTGAATTTTGAGGAGAAAGAACAACGGGATCAATAAAAATAAATTTGGAAAAAAGTTATGCAATTTTAAATAGGGTTCTAAACTACTAATCTTGACACATTGAGCTCTATAACTTTCACAATTAACCAAATTACGTCCTGAAACAAAATTTAAGGATCAAAATCGTGTCACGTGACTCATTCATAACACACGTTGCACAAGTTTGATCGTTGTGTTTTTTTGGAGCACAAATTGATAAAATTTGATAGTTTATGGGCTCAATGTGTGAAATATGATAGTTTAAACCTTTATTTAAAATTGCATTAATAGTTAAATGGCTCAAAATGACTTTTTACCAATAATCTAATGTTCGATATCACATTCAAATTATAGTTGATTGAAGCGCCATCCCGAAAGATATTTCATGATACAACAATGATACCCAAAAACCAGTAATTAATTAAGAAGAGCGTTTCATTTTGATTTGTGATAGAGAATGTCTTGACCCAACGTAATATAATATAGATAATTTTGTCCCCTTAAATCTAATTAATCTATGGGTTCGCTGCTGCTGAAATCAATACAGATAGAAGATCAAAGTACCGGAAAAGTCAAGTGCACATTGGTAGGTCCTGATGCCAAGTTCCTTTTTAATGGAGTCATTTTCCCAAATTGTTTCTCTTTCCATTTCGCAGCAACCTCGTTCAACTTGACCATGGATTCTGGTAGGTCCGACCCCAACATGCATGGCCATGGGTTATTTTCTGAAAGATGCGGACAGCCTACAGAGTTTAGGCATCTACTAATAATTGTGCAAATCTACTACCTACTAAAAATCAAGATCGTATCAACCTAGATTCCATGGGCCTCTTATTAGACAAGACTAATGGGAGCCCAGTAAAACTGGGCCTAAGAATTACCCGCTGTTAGTTTTGTGAGTTCCCATCAGAACGAACCTCAGAATTTGGGCCTGATCTTCGCAGCCCCTAGACATAACCCTACTCGTGATATAAAATCTCCAGGCCCGTGATTAATCTAGCCAACAAATCCAGCTTCATGGTTTAGAACGGTTAAGTGATGGGTTTGGGTTGTAAAAGGTTTAACGTTGGATACTTTTCTCTTTTCGGCCCGTGCCGGTTTAGTACCTTATTTACAGGATACGAGAGTGACCGGAGAGTAATGGAATGACCATATTTTGAAATGTTGGTAAATTGAGGGATTAAATTTTTTAATGTTAAAATCTCGTGACTAAAAATGAAATGGGTGTAAAACCCAATTATTAAAAATAAAAATTTCTTAATTATTATTTGTGAATAGCTGATATTATGCATATAAATAGTTGATTATAAAACCGGAAATGACACTTTTGACAGGTTTAAATATGCTTAATTATGAGGAGGCTGAAAGCAAGTAATTGAAAGTATTATGATCATGCAAAGTGCTAACCAAGATTCAGTGGTTTTTCTCATTCCGTAATATTCTGACTTTTGTTGTCATACATTGGAAAGATATATACTGATCGACGTGATCGTTTTATATGATTTCTTGGAATTTTTATATATTTAATGTCAGTGTACGTTCTATCAAGGAAATGATAAATATTTTGAGTTCCCGAAAGACTTTAATTAAAAAATAATAATTGTCTCGCCAGAGCATTTGAAGTACAACCTCCATTAATTTTTAATTTCAAATGAGTAATCGTATCCGACGACAACTTGTAACCCGGACAGTTGGCGACTCCAAGCGAGTTTTACAATGTATGTGGCCGAAATTGAGATTTCCGCCGAGGAATCCCTGGATCCGTGTAATATATATGATTGGAAATATGATTCTTTCACGGTGGAGGGGAGACCTTCTCCGGCCTTGGCGGTGGATTGGGGGACCTTCTCCAACTGCACCAGAGCTGGGGTGCAGGAGGGGTCTTCCTCCTTTCGTTGGCCTTCTGAGCGGCTAAAGGTAGAGTAACTGGGCGGCTTCCACTGTGATTCTTTTAAAAAATAAATAAAAAATAAATTATATTTTTTTTATTGATTTTAGATATAATTAATTATATTTTTATTTAATTTTAGATTCATTTTTATTTTTTAAAATATTTATGACACGTGTCAAATTTCAATTGGACGAGATGAATTTTTCGTTAAACAAGTATAACAGCGTTGGGTCGAGTGAGTTTCGGTACAAAAATTGACAAATCTGAATTTTTTAAAATTGTTTAAAATGGAGTAAAATTTTTTAAAAAATTGACCTAAAACCTTATTTGTAATTTTTATTTGTTTTTTTTGCCAGTACATGACAACTAAATAGGACTGCGGGCCTAGTGTCACGCGCATACATGGTTATTAAAGCATGTTGTTTTTTTAACGTAGTAAGCTATTATACAAATATTTTCTTTATATATTTAAGAAAATAAATAAATTGTTCCATACAACTGTGCTGTGATGGCGTTGTTTCTGCTGCGAGGGGACATCATGCGTGGTTTGGACTATAAGCCCGAATTAATAAACATAGATACATTGGGGTTATTTTTTATTTTTATTTTTGTAATTACGTAAAGGGTTATTCTGGGATGTTACAAATTTTGACAAATATTATGTGGATTGATAGTAACCACTAACCAGCATGTACGATGGCTGCGTTTATTGAACCTTATAAATTAAAATTTAATTTTTACTAAAAGCGGATAATAAGTAATATATCATTGTCAATAATTCAGTCATCAAAACACAATTATAATTAGGAATAAATGCAAAATCAGTCTCTGTGCTATGCAAAAAAATCGATTTAGTCCCTGTGATATGAAAAACATCGATTTAGTCCTTGTGATTTCATAAAGTGATAAAATCAGTCCCTGATGGAAGACTAATAACAAACGAAAATATAATCACAGGGACTAAATCGATATTTTTCATAACACAGAAACTAAATCGATTTTTGCGTATGACACAGGGACTGATTTTGTATTTATCTCTTATAATTATCTACAAATCTTTGTTCTAATTATATAGTAAAATTTAGACAGGAACGCAATACTCCTCCGGACTTTACTTATCAACATTAAATAATATAAATTTAATTTATATGCATACAGAAAATCTCCGTCAAGAAAGCTACAGTCGAAAGTAGCGCAGTGACTCAGCCAGAACAAGTGGAGTAGCTGCACCAAAACTGAAAGAAACGAGTGGAAGTCGTGTTACTGTTACGTGTGGAAAGACTGCGATTCCTGCGGTCACCAGGCTCTATTCCACCCTACGGACGTAGGACTGGCCCCACAGCACACACTAGTTTCTCAAACGGGTCCCACTTGAATCTTAGCCGTCCAATTCTGTCGCTTTAGCTTTCATGCAGTCAAACCAACCGTTCCAACCGAAACCGTCGCGGACGTCTCCATTCTACGAATGGACGGCGCAGATTGGACAAGATGTGGAAGGAATCTCGTCGACCGTGACACCGCCGCTAAATTGTCAACTGTTGCGTTAGCTGTTAGGTGCCGTGGTAGTATATTAGCGATGCCTCAATAATTCTACCAGGGTCTTCGCTTGGGCCAGCGAAGCTCTTACGGAATACTTTAAGAAAAAAAAAAATATTAGCATGATTAATGACTTAGTCATCAGATTTTGTCCACGGCTTTTATCTTATGAATGAATATTATATATGATACTGTATGGATTATATGCAGTCTCTTTCGATTTTCCCTGAGTAATATACTGTCGATTTAATTAGAGAGCTAGGGTGTGAGACGTCTAGGTTAAGTTTACTAAACATGATCGAATTTATTTACCCCTAGAACCGTTCTAAAATCTTTAATTGTCGCACCAGACGGAATGCGCCGTATTAGGTAGGGGGACCCCTGACATCCACCGTCTTGTGGTACTTGCAGTACCTTGCTTTGTTTGAGCGCACCACATTCATCCCTCCTGAGTGCTGACAGATTCGTTGTTGGATATTTGATTCCAAGACTACCCCTTATTTGTTGCATATAGAGACAAAAGAGGAGAGGAGAGGAGAGGAATTGACTTCGAAGGCCACGTAATTCGTGGTTCCAAAGTTACCCTTCATTGTCTTGTTCCCTCAGTTTCGTGTCCCTAGCTGGCATGCGGTCATTGGGCCACGAAAACGATACCAATGGCAAAACAGACTTTTGGCATACTAAGCCTTTTTAGGTTTTAGGTCAATTATTTACTGTGGTAGTTGTGTAATCTAAAAAGAAATTCGTGTATATGCGCCTTCGACGCATCGGTATCATTCGTGCACCAATTACTAGAATCCTCACAAGGGAGTCAGGGACTGCCTCCGTCACACGGCAAAACCTTCATTACTTTTTATAAGTTTTGAATTAGGCACCACCCAAAAGTCTTCGAACTTCCCCCTTCAACTCTTATCAAGGGGGTTGCTTTCCGCGTAATTACCATTCCACCCTCTTCAACACAATTTCAATGTAACGTTCCATACAAATTTTTTAGAAAGAAGGATATACAGGGGGCGTTTGTTTGTGGAAATTTCGGGGAATATTTCCGAAATTTTGGGAATCTTTACTTTATTGAAATTTATTGGGATTTGTGAAAAGTAGAGTGTATGTGTGTAAAAGTTAAAAATTTTGGAGTGTGTTTGTTTTGTTGGAAATTTCGAACCCCAAAATTTTGGAGAAACAAACACCCCTATAGTGTTAGAATTTAGGTAGGAGAAATGCATAGGTTTATTGATTTCTGACAAGACTCTACATCTAGGACCATAACCATTTGTAGGTTGTGTTTGTGTTGAAATATTTTTGGTATTAGGTTTTGTGTTGGTATTGAGTTTAGTGAAAAGGGAAAGGCTTGGGATCCCGATGGAGGCATTTACAGCCTCTATCATTTTTTTTAAAATTTGATTGATAGAGGCTGGAAATTACATTTCCAGCCTCTATCGGGAAATGCTCGGGATCCCATCGGGACCCCAAGCATTTCCCTAGTGAAAAAGTGAAGAGAGGAATAATTTTTTATATTTTTTTATGGGAGATAGATTATATTGTAGTATTTTATTAGGAGAGAGAATATTTTGGATAAAATTGTGTTAGCAAACGCAGCCATAATCGTACAATTTGAAGATAATAGGTGGACTTATAAATTTATGTTGTCGGAAATTTTATATAAATAATATAATATTTATTTATAATATCTATCGCTAGTAAGAAATTGTAGATAATTTTAATAATTTTTGAACCGATTAGTTATTTGTTCACAAGCAAACATGCCATAAAATTCGTTCCAGAGTGCTTGGAGTTGGATTCTTCGTAAAACGGTGGGAGGCAGTTTAGTAATTTCCAAGGATTCAGTGCGATATATGTCGTTTTGTTTTGTTTTTCCTCTCTTTCTCTCTCTCCCTTCCCTACTCTACTCTGTCCTAAAAGAGTTGGTATCTCATAGGCCATTCATTCGCTATTATCAGGCGTGCTTGCTTTCTAAGCATAGGTAGGACCGGAGCCACGGCTATCAACGAGAACCCTAAAATTTCCTCAGATGATTTTCTCTTTTTCTCAGGCATGGACCTCGTAACCCTAACGATCAGAGCACCTCAGCAGCTGTCCATGTACCAACGCAGGTAACTCTTAACACTCTAATATCTTCCTTCCACCTTTTTTTTTTTTTTTTCCTTTCGATGTTTCCGATTCTCTTTTCTTCAGAATCACTATGTTTTCGTTACGTTAGTTTTCTCATCATCGACTACTTCTCTACTCCCTCTCTCTCTCCGTCCTTGTTCTGGTTCTTAGAAAAAAGAGAAAAAAAGATATTTCTGTTTTTTACTTCTTTTGGAAAGTCGATTTCTTTTTCGTTACCCTTTCTGAGACCTCTTTGATTTTGGCTTCCTGTTTGTTCACGCTTTGTTCTGGAAGCGGCTTTTTTCTTTTTAGAGGGGGGTTTATTGAATTTCAGCTGAGCGTGTACTAGACTTGGTTTAAGTAATTCCAATCCATAGTAGCTCTTCTCTGGATAATCGGTTACCTAACTACTTCGGAGCTCCGGTGCTATGTTTTAGAGTATATATTCTAAGTTTAGGCTGTGAGTGAGTGGATAAGAATCACTTCCAAAATTGTGGTAACAAAGGTTTAGTTACAAATTTACTGCTCATGTTTTCTGTTAATCTTGTCTATTTGTTTTTGGGTTTTTTTAAAGAAAGGGTAAAACGGCAGTAATAAATGTGACGAATTTATTATGTGGAACTACAAGAGCTCGAATTTGTTTTAAACATTTTCTGCTGATGGAGCATTGCCGGACCTACTCATTGCTGTTGTTAATAATGTACGCATTAATTTGATAATATCTAAGGCGGAGGGGTTCAAATTCAGATTCATGCCTTACTAAAATTAATGTCTTCGGCCCTGCATGTTTATATCATGTTGAGAAGAAAAAATTTACATTTGGCTCCCTGTCAGTTATACGAATCCGTCAAAAAAATAATGATCATAATTTTGTCATACCTTTCTGTTTAGTTTCTTCCTAATTAGTAGCTTCGGTGTGGCAAGTGATCTTTTATTATGGCATCTTTGGTTATATAGTAAATTGGAGATTATTTTCAGATGTTATGTTATTTGTGATTGTGGCATATTCAGGGGATCGTTTCACCCAGTCACAGCAGTCCAGTTTATTGTGGTTCTTTCGTGTACACTTTTTTGCCAAGCTACATGTGGACCTGGCTTGATGAATGGGATGCTGAAGTCAGTGGAACGTGATGCATGTGGGACTGACAGAGAACAATATCATGTGGGGTTTCCAGATATTGGCCATGGTGATTCTAGTTGGGGGTCTGGAAATTCGATCACCCACTTAGGTCTAGGGACTGTTTGCAGGGATTCTCATTTGTTCTGCTTCCCTTCAACATTACCTGGTTTTCCGTCTAAAGAGTATGAACACAAGGTTGCTGCTTTAGAAGTTTCAGGGAGTGGGTCTGATGGTCCAGTAATTGAAGAATCTGCTAAGAATTGTGGATGGGAGAGTAACAGAAGCTGGTCATCGGACTATGGTAGGTTCAAGGCAGTGAAAGGAGGGATTGTTTCTTGTTCTTTAAGTTCCAGAGAGAATATTAATGAGTTATCGGCTATTCAAGCTGGCAGTCCTAATCAAAATGATCTTTCTTCCTGTAGAAGATCTTTACTTAATCAGAAGTGCAAAATTTATAAGCCAGAAAGGATCTCTGAGGTGAAAAAAACAGGTTCTTTTGATGGTTCTTTCTCTCCTATGGTGGAAATTAACCCCACTGTACTAGATTGGGGACATAAGTATTTGTATCTTCCTTCAGTAGCTTTCCTGACGGTAATGAATACATGCAATGACAGCATTTTACATGTCTATGAACCATTCAGTACGGATTTTCAGTTCTATCCATGCAATTTTAGTGAGGCTGTGCTACAGCCTGGTGAAGTAGCTTCGATCTGTTTCGGGTACTTACCTAGATGGTTGGGCTTGTCCTCTGCTCAGTTGATTTTACAGACAAGTGCTGGTGGTTTCATAATCCAGGCGAAGGGCTTCGCCATTGAGTCGCCTTATGGAATTCAGCCTATATTTGGCCTGGATGTTTCTTCAACTGGAAGGTGGTCTAAGAATTTGTCTGTGTCTAATCCTTTTGATGAAACTGTCCATGTGGAGGAAGTGACTGCATGGATGTTAATTTCTCTGGGGCATACTTCTCATTACACTGAAGTGCTTTGTAGTATAGAAAATTTGCAGGGCTCTAATGAATTTGGTTTGGGAAGCATTAAGGACCAGTTGATTGTTAAAAGTGGTCAAGCTGCTTCGCCACTTGTGGCAATGAAGCCTTACGGAAACTGGGAGATAGGTCCTCATAGGACTGAGACAGTTATAGAAATAGACTTCTCAATTGAGACTGAGGGGAAAATCTCTGGAGCATTGTCTATGCAGTTGCTAAGGTCGTCACAAGAGAAGTCTGATATAATAGTGGTTCCTCTTGAAGCTGAAATAGAGGGAAAAGCTATCGATGATGATCTCTCAGGATCTGTGTCAGCATTTCTTGAACCTTTAGTGCCATTTCATGCCAATGGAACTGTTGCTGTTGCCATCTCTCTGAGAAACGGTGCTTCTCACCTGTTGAATGTTCTTAAGATTAGTGAAGTGTCAGATAACAAAATTTTTCATATCAAATACATGGAAGGCTTACTACTTTTTCCTGGCACCATCACACAAGTTGCTCTGATTTCTTGTACTCAGTTCTATGTTGAATTAAATGATTCTCAACCTGAACTATCCAACATATACAGAAGCTGTAAGTTACTCATACTGACAAATGACTCAAGTAGTCCTCAGATTGAAATTCCTTGCCAGGACATTATCCCTTTCTGTTCAAGACCTCAAAAGGACTCTTCTATTGGATTTGAATATCAGTCTGACAATTTTGAATCTGGCAATACAAGGACAGGGTCCTTTAACAGTGGCATGCATTCACCATCACAGATAAAGGTATGCAGATTCTGCGCCCTGTATATCTATTTGTACATATCCTTTATAGTTGATGGATGATTATGGCACTGGATGAGGTCTGATGGTTTTTGAAAATATACTTACTCCGGTAATTGTTTAAATTTTTAACATCTGCTCTCAGTGTACAAGAATGTGGCTGTGCAAGTGCCTCATCATTAATGAATAAGGAGACATTCTTCATTATCTAGAATTAGTGGGATTCCTTCTCTCCCAAGAATATTACACTGTAATTCATCATTTATATGGAACGGTGTTAAGCTGATGAATAGATTGAAACTCACAGAGTTGAGCTGGGATGCAAATTTTGACACACTGCTTCATGAAAAGCTTCGAAATGTAATAGACAATGAAGAAATAGTCAGTGTTTCAACCCAATTGAATGGCAGGGTGTGCGTAAATAAGCCTGTAATGGACATGGCTAAAATGAGTTTATTATCAGCCTCTCAAAATAACTTTATGCCCTTTAGGATACAGCTTTACGGACTTATCAAAAAAGGATACAGCTTTATGGAAGATAAAGTTAAAGTCGTTTCTCTTGCTCTCAAGTATTACTCTCTGCTATTGAAAGTGGGCAACCTATTCTATATTTTTGCGCCGGTCATTGAGTAAGATGATAAGTAAATTAACATCCAGATTCCAGCTTGGAAAAGGGGTTGATCCTTTAAATGGCCACCAACATTTGTCTATTGCCAGATCTAAATTTTGCAATTTATGCTATAGAGAGTTGTTGCTCATAACTAGAGGCATTACAGACTCTGAATATTAGCACTTCAGTTATGTTGTTTCTTGTTATGTACTTATTCACGGGTCTATGTTCAGAATAACCAAGATTCTTGTATGAACTTATTATCTGAAAGGCTCTGGACGCAGCAGAAGCAGATGAATTGGTGCTTGGAAACTGGAAATCTCAAGGTACTATCAGTGGCATGTCTGTGCTCGATGAACATGAGGTTCTCTTCCCTGTGGTGGAGATTGGAAGTCATCGCTCAAAGTGGATACCTGTGAAGAATCCTAGCCAGCAGCCAGTTGTGATGCAGCTTATCCTGAATTCAGGACAGATCATTGACGAATGCAGAGGCCCTGGTGGTTTCACACAACCACCTTCTGGTACTTTGGTCCATGACGAATTTATGGCTCCAGCAAAATATGGGTTCTCAATAGCAGAGAGTGCACTAACAGAGGCTGTTGTTCCTCCTTATGGTAGAGCATCTTTTGGGCCAATTTACTTTCACCCTTCCAATCGATGTAGCTGGAGAAGTTCAGCTCTATTAAGAAACAATCTTTCAGGTGTGGAGTGGCTATCCTTGAGGGCATTTGGAGGGTCACTGTCTCTTGTCCTGCTGGAGGGGTCTGAGTCGGTACAGAGTGTAGAGTTTAACCTCAAATTGCCAATTCCTCTGAATATGTCTCCCCCTGACCCTTTGGTTCACTTGGAAGAAACCACTTATGCCTGTTCTCAGCCATTGTCAAAAGAGCTTTATGCCAAGAACACGGGAGACTTGCCATTGGAGGTGAGAAAAATTGAGGTTTCTGGAATAGAGTGTGGGATGGATGGATTTAAGGTGCATGCTTGTAAAGGTTTTGGTCTTGAGCCTGGGGAGTCAACAAAGCTTCTGATATCATACCAGTATGATTTTTCTGCAGCCATGGTACATAGGGATCTTGAACTTTCCTTGGACACTGGTGTTCTTGTGATTCCCATGAAGGCAATTCTCCCCCTGGACATGCTTAATACCTGCAAGAAATCTCTCTTCTGGATGCGAGTGAAGAAATCATATCTAGCAGTCCTTTCTGTTCCCTTAATGTTACTGGTATTCTGTCTCCTATTTTCCAGGGTCATAGTCTTGTTTTCCAAGGATGACTTGTGCAATAGTGAGAGGAGTACCATTGTTGCTCTGGTAAGGTGGGCTCGGAAGGCTGCTTGTGTGCATCATAACCAGGGAAAGGGTGCATTGTCTTTACCCAGTGAGATGGATGGTCTCTTAAGGTCTTTTGGGGATGACAAAACCTCAGTGCAGGCTGCTGCTGGTAGATATCATGATGGTCAGGATAGGACCCCAGAAAAGACAGTGGCTGCTCAGCATGTGAGATCAATGCTGGAGAATGATAAACAAATTAATGACTCAAAAGATAACCAAAAGGAAAGAGCATTTCCATCCTCTTTGCTTTCAAAGACTGTAGAACTTGAGAATTCTGGTAAACTAGAAGCATCCCAATCTGGTAACCTTACAGTTAAAACTGGAAAAGAGAAGGGAAGAAGACGAAGGAAAAGAAAGGGTGCTGGTTCCAAATTAACAGGGCTGTTTGAAGTTTCTAGTAGTCAAAGTGGAAATTCTACGCCTTCATCTCCCCTGTCCCCACTCACATCTGTAACACCTAGACGTGCGTGGCTGCTATCTCCTGACATGGAACAAGCTACGGAAGTGAGGTTTACATTTACTCAAGAAGCAGATCGACTCGGTGAGAAGGATCAGGTTTTTGGATCTACAACTGAACCGAACAGATCGGAGCCTAAGGTTTCTGTGAAGCATTGCCATAGCAGCTTGTTATTTTCTACTCAAAAGCAGCCTTCGGCGTCTAGAAAAACTCCAATTAAGCCTGCCCTTCTGCCTTCTGCTACTTTCCCCTGTCCTGGCAGGTCTTCCCCTGATGGGTTACACTCCTCCCCTTTTCTAGCTTCAACTTCTGCAGTTGCTCCACATGCTCGAGCTCCTGGGTCTAAACTCTACAACCATAAAGCAGAAGAAAAGGCCAGACGTGGGAATGAATATACATATGATATCTGGGGTGACCATTTCTCTGGACTTCATTTAATGTCAAAGGATGTCACTTCGATCATTTCCAGTGCTACTAAAGATTATTCTGAAAGCTTCTTTGTAAGAGGTCCACAAACCCTCGTGACAAAATCTCGATCGAAGTCTGTAAGTTGTGAAGAAGAAGGTTAATAATAAGTTACTAGTGATCGTTAAATTTCCTTGCATCTGCAATTCTCTCTTTATCTTGATCATCTATAGTTGTGCTCTTCATTCATATTTGTGATCCGAGTGCTTTCAAGTATTTTATTTTGTCCGTTTTCATTTTTTTAGTGTTCTGCATTTGCCTTTACATTCATCCAAAGATAGAAGGGAAAATAGTATTTTAATTGTTTGTAAAGGAATGAAGTTTTTAAGTTGCTTCCCTAAGTGTAAAATATTGCAATCAAGTCCTGAAACAATTTTGAAAATTCCAATTAGTTTGGTTGATCTGATGTGATAGAGAGTACGTATAAGTCAATTTTGATTGGCATAACCATGTCACAAAAAATGCTAACTTTGTTTGCTTAGATACATAAAAAAAATGAAGGCGGTTTTATTAGCATGACACATCTCATCTCTGCTAGGCATGCATGTGTTTTGGGACATCTGTTACGCACATCAGTTTTCACAGAAGAAACTAACCTGAGAAATCATCAACTGTGTGGTAAGACCATAAAAAGGATCGAATTGCCACTTTCTAAATTGGTTTGGGACTTGATTGTAAATTTATTGATTTTAGGGTTCAAATTAGAACTTTAGGTACTCGTATGTACTTGTGTATTCTTTAGGCTGTAAAATAGGTAGTTGTCTAAAAATATTAACCTTTAGCACATTTTGACCTTTAGCATCCCAAATTAGAACATTTTGACCTTTAGCAGCTTCATTTCTTAATTTCTATTAGCTGGTGGATTTTCATTTTTTTTTCTTGGTTCTAAAATGTTTACTTTTGTTTCTTCTCCTTTTGTTTTGGTGCTCATACAATACACGTTTTCTCACTACAAGACAAAGGGTAAAATAATAGTTTATCTTGTTATGGTTGAATCTGATTACACTCTATCTGCATTTTTGAAGAGTTACAATTTAACATCTTGATAGTTTTAATTAAGTCAATATATATAGGTGAACCAATCAAGTGATACTATATAATAATCTAGTTACGTACAACTTTTCTTATTCTTTTTTTTTTTTAACTCTCCAGACAAAATACATAATTTAATTCATTCCATTAGGGGTGGGCATTTTACCCGAAACCCGACAAGCCGACCCGGGCCCGATCCATTCTGACCCGTTCGGGGGCGGATTTGGTCAGGTTCGGGTTTGTTTAGTGTAAAAAATAGGTTTTCGGGTTCGGGTATACCATTTAACCCAGAATTAAACCCGAACCCGACCCGTATAACTTTATTAAACGTGTATAATACCTTTTAGACGTTTCGCTAAGGGTTTAATCCCCCCAGTTCTCCCCCCAGCCCTCGACAGTCGACATCTTCCCCTCTCACTGGCCTCTGCCCTAGCTCACGCCCCACTGTCTCTCACTGTATCTTCGTCTCTCTCACTGTCTCTCCATCTCTCTCACTGCCCTGCCCCTAGCTCTCTCTCTGTCTCTCTGCCCTAGCTCACTCTTCGACACAACTCACAACCTCACCTCACCTCACCTCACGGCTCTGGCCCTAGCTCACATCTTCTATTTGGTTCTGCTTTTGATTTGGTAACAATTTTTTTTTGGGCTTGATTTGGTAACAATTAATTGTGTAGAGGTAAAGGGGGGTTTTGGGGGTCGTGGTGGAGACGGGGAGGTTTTTGGTGGTAGAGGTAGATCAAACAGAGGAGGATTTGGTGGTAGATCAGACATAGGAGGATTCAGAGGTAGAGGCCGTGGAAGGAAGGATCAAAATGGTGAGGATAAGCCTTCTGATTGGAATGAAGGGGCAGGCAATAGGTGGGAAAATACACAGTGAGCCGAACCCGGTCTGTGGGTCTAGCTCGGGGTTTCACCCCCATTCCGGGTCGGGTTCGGCTCAAAAATTTCGAACCCGAAGGGTTCGGGGCTAGGTAAACCCGACCCCAAACCCGGTTTGCCCAGCCCTACATTCCATGAGGCCAACTGCAAATTGAAGAAAAAGAAAGAAAACAGATTGTGTACAACTAGGGTGATAAACAGATTATGTAGCATCTTGATTAGTTCATCTGATTGCAACAATTGAATCCAAACTATCAGAACTTTTCAGGTAACTTTTCAAAAGCCAGAGAGGTAAAACATAATTAAGCCCTACCCACAAGGGTGATGAATTGTGATTATTCAAATAATTTCAGACTAAAGGTTAAAAATAGAGTACTGAAAATGTGGTTTAGCACCTAATGAGACTAACATGCTTACTGTTTGTTTTTTATCTTCTGTCAAGGTTATGCCATGAAACTCTGCTTGTTTCGCTATCCTTTTTCCTGAAATATCATTATTACATAACTCATCGTTTGCTTGCTCATATCCTTTCTAAAAAAAGGGCCCCCCTCCTCTCTCCTCTCTTTCTTTCCCTCTTCTCCACTTTGACATCTAACTTCTGTGAACAGATCAACTAAGATCATTCGGATGGAATTTGGTGTAGATCACTGTCAGAATTTTAAGTCTTTGTTATATTTTCGTACCATTTATCCAATTTTGCCATTTGTGCGACCCTCTTTTTGTAAGCTTGTTAATTCTAGCGATTCAAGGATTCCTGAGCTAAGACTTTTGGTGAAACTGAAAGATTGAAAGCCTACAATTATTTCCTTTATTGAAAAGTGGGTTTTAAAATGAGGTAAGAATTTTCTGCCAAGTAAATTGGTCGAGGAGTGATCAAAGCAGGTGCTTGTAGAGGATAATTAATTCATTTATAAGTAGGAATCCACGATATCACACAGGCCTGTACTTCAATTTGGGTAACGAACAATGCTCTTAGTAGCTCCGCTAGTGGTATTTTCTGATTCTCGTAGGTTGCAGCATCTTTAACCAGTTTGACCTGACCTTGTTTTTCAATTTACAATTTTACACTTCTAAATGTACATGAGGGGAAGGGAAAAACAAGTGTTCATCTTGAATCTCCTTTTGACACAAATCTGCCTGGTTCGAGAAGTTTGTCATATATTGTTGCAGCACCAGAAATAGATGGATGCACTCTCTAGGATTCACATTAAAGGCAAGCATCAATTTTTCAGTTCCATTATTGGTAATTCAAAAATTGTAGGCACCATTTTTTTTTTTACGGAAGCAGCTGGAAAAAGCGCCTGTATAGCACAGCTCCAGAAGTTTGGAATGTGGCAATGTTGGGTTATAACCTTGGCATTTTCTGCAGCCATGCGTGCTGCCTTTAGTAGCATATGATATTAGAGCACCTTGAGTAAAGAAATATTATTTGCCGTATGACTACATATGTTGTAGGTCAGAAATTCTTACTTCCCCCCGTTAATCGAGCCATTTGAAGGAATGATACAATAGATACCCCTAAGCACTGTGACATGGCATACCAGGCTTTTTCAGTCCTGTAATGGAATTTGCCCACTAATGGTATCGAGTCATTGCTCCCCTTAAAAGTAGGTAACTGTTGCAGGCATGGCTGTGCACATCATTATGATTGTTAAGTAACAGCTCACAACACCACATGCAGTTCTTAGAATCTCAACTTATTGCAAAGGAGAAGACACCTAAGAAAAGACTGGTCATTCCGTGCAGATTGAGACACAGTAGAAAGCCCGTGTGCGTGTGCAGGAAGAGCCGGAAATTGAAAAGGGTTTTAAGCAGTCGTATTTGCAAAAGCGATGATCATATATAGGAAATTTCAGGACCATTATTTATCACAAGCAGCTGGCATAACCCTAACAACATCCAATCTTTCGTTATTTCATAGAAACGGGTCAAGTACGATCCAATTCTATAGGAATAAGAAAAGCTTGTGAGCTCTCCCGAAAGAACTTATTTTGGGTGGCCTCGTTAGTGCAGTAGTTGGCTGATCTGATAGAAGTTGGACCCATTAGAGGTGGTCCAGTTCCTTTTGTTGTCTGGACCACGTTTACAGCAAAAAGGACGTATGACTGTGAGTGGTCCAGGCCTGCGGTCTCTTCTTCCCGGGGGACCTCCTAACATTCTAACAAGTTCTATGCGTGGCAAGCTCAGAGAAAAGGAAAAAAGAAAAAGAAAAGTGGCGAATAACGAGACAGGAAGATAGCTACTTGCACACTTCTGGACACAAGCACAACTGATCAACAGGTGCAATGTAATTATGTTGACTTCCTACTGAAGGTCGTGAGAAAAAAAAAAAAAATTACCGAACAACAAACAAAAGAAAAAAAAGAAAAAAGAAAAGAAAAGAAAAGAAAAGCAACTACTCACTCCCCGGTGGTACGGAGTACACTCGGAGTTTAGTTTGGATGCACACATAATATCGTGTGTGAAGTTTTGTCTGTACCTTATAACTAGTGGGATATCAAATTTTGTCGCTCTCTCAGTCTCTATTGGATATATAATGCCGCACCCAGGACCCAAAACAATTAACATTTTGTTAAAATTTTGGTCTTAGGTTTGAAGTTCGTCCAAGTCGTAGGAAATTAAGGCTTTAGAGGCACACTTTCTTTTCCTTTCCTTTTACTTGTACCCCTTCCGACTTCCGAGGAAGCCCACTAGCTACAAAAGAACAGTTCTGATCACCTGGTATACATTGGGTGAACTAGATCAAAGAGAAGTACTATAACGTTACGCAAGAGTTGGCTATAGTCCTGGATCGGATATTGCTATTTGACGTGAAAGATGATAAACAAAGTACTCATAGGAAGTAAAAAAGACTCGGTACGCACTCATATTTACGAACTTCAAGTCTTCAACGACCTGGATGGGATCCGTTTGATCAAAGAATTGGATTGTCAACGCTAGCTAGCCAGCCAGAGATCGAGTCTTCCATGAGTGTAGGTCCAGATTGGAGGCCCTTGATTTTAGCTGACAAGAAGAGGTATAATACAACGATATTGCTCCATATAAAGTAGGTAAAGAAAAGAAAGGACATACTAATATATATGAGAGAGAGAGAGAGAGAGCACTACTTTGGTGGGCAGGTAAATAGATAAGTTGCATATGACCCTCTCTGAACCACATATGCACGTTTATGTGAGAAATGCACGCTCGCGTGCTTCTGCTAATAAAAAAAGGCACAGCATGATTAAGTCCATGCACCTAAGCAGCTTCTTTCCCGATCTTCTTTTATTATTATCATACGTTTGATTATGCATCGGGAATGTCTCTCAAAGTCTACTTTTAACCTGCCTTCATTGAATAATATTTCATACAATTCTCAGATGAAATTACTGTGTTAATCCTGGATTATGTGAAGCTTAAGTACTGTTTGTTAAAGATGTACTTCTCTTGTATTTTCAATTTTCTTTTTTTTCCCGTCCATATATTAAATCTTTTTTTTTTGGCTTTTTGGCCAGAACGCGTACTTGTTATAGTTACTAGCTGGTCTATAATAAAAGATTTGAGTTGTGTGCATGGTGGGTTGAGTACTGGACAGAGTTAATTTGTCGATTTAAAAAGTGTCTAGTTGGTTCATATAAGTTTTTGGACTGATCAAGTAGAGATGTGTTTGGTGCTTTTAATTTTTTCCGGTATCTAGGTAGAACTATAAGAAAGATACTACGCACACGATCAGCCCAGTCTGTCACTCTACAAACATCGTCAGGGAAAAATTATCTTTTCTCGGGAAGACATATACAAAGGAGTTAATTAGCTACTAATTTCTATTCAACAAATCGTCTTCGACAGAAATGGGTAACTGCAGTCTTGTTCGATCGTAATAATTAGCTACGGAACCCGACTGCCGGAACTGAGAGTCCCTTAGAGCCGAAGGAAAGAACAATTCTATCATATTGATCAGATCCGACATCTCACCATAATTGCTGCAGTTCGACATGACGGGTAGATCACGTACATCAATTATATATCACCAATTAATTAACATGTGGCTCCAAGTCCCCAATATAAGCAGTTAATTTGTTGAGTACGCTAATTAATCCTTGCCCTCCTGGCCTCCTCATCAGAGGCGGAGCGAGGGGGTGGCAAGCGTGGGCAGCTGCCACCCCTTGGTTTTATAAAAATCTTATATATATATATATATATATATATATATATATATATATATATGCATTTTTCATATAAATTCCAACAACGTCTTTCTATACCAATTTTAATACATTTTCAAAAAATATATATATAAATCTTTTATTTCTTTACTTTTTCACAAAATTCCTTCTAATTTTATCTCTCCTCAGTAAGAAACTCTATTACTTTTATATTTAAAAATTCATTCGATTTTTTTTATCTTATAGCTCCTTACTTTTCTACAAACTCTCAAAAATTTGTAAATAAGTAACAGGAGAACAACTCAAATTTGCTGAATTGTTTTTTCAGGTTAATTTTGAAGCTATAATTTTGCTTGGTTGCTGGCTCATTCAGGTAATTTGTATCTTAAACCCTATTAGAAATTTACAAAATGCTCCACTAGATTGTTGGTTGATATTGGAAGGTGACCTCCTAGTGACAGTACATAGTACAATACATGTATTTCAATATTTTTAATATTTTTTATCTTTAATTTTTTTATATTCTATCTATAAGACATTTTCTGTATTAAGTATGAAATTTTTTTGAGATGTCATTTTGCCTTAAGAATTTGCCCCCCCTTCACTTGAGTTCTGGTTCCGCCACTGCTCCTCATCTTGTATATGTCTCCATCTTTGGATGCGGACCATCACTCTCTAATTTGCATTTAAAGTAGATGATCAAGACATGACGTAGATTGGATATATAGAACTTATCGGCTTGATATTCTATGGAAAAGAATCTGGCAAAGCTTATACCAGAAAGAAAAAGATCACACCTCTTTTTATCCTCTTTATTTGCTTTATGCTTTAGAAGCTTGAGCGAATAAGGAAACAAGAAAACCTTTTACGCTTGCTTAATTACACGTTCACTTCAAGTGATAACTGTTCATTAGGAAGTGTATCAAGAAAGAGCTCCAAAATGGTTCCTATTTAAATGGGACACTGTTTAACCTAAGAGTTCTGCTGTATAAAATTTTTACAGTTATATTATGGGAATCCCTTGACACTTGCCTGAATGAAAACTAACCGCTCACTTTTATACATCATTAACGTAAAATGAGAAGAATAAAGACTCTGATATAGGGGAAGGTATATGATACTTGGGAGTGGATGTGAACTTTTCAGCTTTTTCTTTCCTGTCAGGGACACGCAGGACGGATGAGCGCTTGGCTTGGCTTAAGAGTCGATCATTTTATCTTCTCAAGGCTGCTGACAAGATAGAAATTGCAATATTACAAAATCATTGGTAATGGTAGCAGTGGAATTTCCATGATCTTTTCTCCCCATTGATAAGATACCTTTATTATGTGGGGAAAAAAAAAGTTGGGTGGGAGTGGGGCAAAATAGCAGATCCTAGCCCCACAGCTTATCTCCTAGCTAGTTTGGGCACCACCATGAGAATTGGCGAGTGATATAATGCCTCAGGCAATGATGCTGCAGTGAAGAAGAAGAACTCATGGCAACAGACAGATGCACAATATAGAGAGAGAAAAGAGAGAACGCCGAAGGATCAGTTCCAACGAAAATAGTCAGGACATGAACAATGCCACAATGGCAGGCTCCTTGTTTTCTCAGTCGCGTTAGTTAGGACGACACAGTGCTAGCTTGCATGAGAGGGAATTATAGTTAAGGCCCTTCAACAAGCAATCTATTTATCTTTCTGTATCCGAAATATACAACAAATGGAATATGGACAGGCATTAATGATGTGAACCCCGCCAAATGATTTCCATCATTTAACTACTCTGTTAATGATCTGCTTATCATTATTGTTCATGGGCGGACGAATTAAGATCAATCATCGATGGTAACGGGCCACCGGCAGTCGAATAAAGTACCTTCATAAGAAGTACTTATTAGCTCCTAGTCACGTGCTGACAGAGTTCCTTTGCTGCTTTCCCAAAAGTACTCACTTTCTCCCTCTTTGATCATTAAAGAGAAAGTAATTCAACATGATTTTTCTTCTTCTTAATTTTGGAAATGATAAAAAATATTGCGAAACTGAGAACGGGATGATTTAGTTTGGGAAAAGAAAAAAGCATACCACGCAACAAAAAGTGACTTGAGAATTATTTCATTGAGCACCTTGTTTAAGGTACACTCAAAAGTGAGAGATTACACAAGCATCGGGGAAAAGAATGGTGTTCCAGAAAGCCTCTCGTGAGTTGTGAGTCTGGTCTCCTAAGTACTCTGTGTCTTCAAATACCCGTAACAAGAAGAGTGCTTGAGAAATGTTGGAGCTAATGGCAGATAGTGTGTGTGTGTGTGTGAGAGAGAGAGAGAGAGAGGAGTCCATGTTAGTTCATGATGAGAGCAGGTTGTCACACACAAAACTAAAGTGAAGCAGACAAGCGCATAGCTCTTCTTCTTGCCAGGTCACAGAAACCCTCTCTGTCTCTCTCTTCCTCGCCCCCTTTGGAGTCTGAATGCTTTATTTTTTTTTTTGAGAAACGGAGAATTGAAGCACTTCAACATAACCCAGCAGAGCCAGAAAGAGAGAGGGACTGATTTTCAATTTTCAGTCTCTGCCTGTCTCCACCTCTCTCTCACTTTCCTCTGTTTATCTTTTTGTTTAGCTCCAAAGAACGAACTATTTTATACCAATGTATTAGAAATTAGATTGGGCTTACTTGTTTAGTTTAAGCCAGTCAGTTCTTGTCCGCTTGTCCCTCTGTCCCATTTTCCTTGGATGACGCTTCAAGCTCGAAACCTCGTCGTTTTCCTCTCCTTCTCCTGTGGCCTTTTCCCTTTTGTTGCTTTCTTCCACTCTGTTCGAGATATAAAAAGAAATCCATAAAGTATCCACCTGCCATTTCTGTTTCTGGGTCTTATGCTTTCAAGTTTCCCGCTTTCTAAAATGTATGAAAACTCTCTCTGAGCTTTTATATTATTGCTTCTAGTTCTTGAGTCTATTATTTATTTATGATAGTTACTTGTTACGAATTTCTCAGGGTGTATTAATTGTGCGGCATCGTCTTCTCATTTTCTGGGAAAAAGTAAAAAGAAGATGAATACCAGAGTGCGGACCACTCTTCAGATAATGAAAGCGCCTCTGAACCTTGATAAAGTCAGTGACTTTCTCTTTTGGTGTCTTCCTCCTCTTCTTCTTCTTTTTGTTTGGGTTTTTGTTGGTTTTATTTTTTCCTCAGTGAAAAGATCTTATCGGTTGCAAATTCGAGATTGGTATGTCACTTTCTCAAGAAATTGAGGCTCTGGAGCTTGAAAGATGTTGGAAAGTCTGAAACAGTATTCCATGTAATGGGTTATCTGAAATGCCTTAATACCAAAGCTGCTAGCCTGCTTCATTCAGTGCCTCAATTCCCTTAATTTCTGATCTATTTTCACTCAAAAAAATATTTATACTTGGAACAAATTTGCTTTTAGATATTCTTTCTGAATGTGTAGTCTCCTTCTAAAAAAGTGTTAAAGAAAGTTTGCTCTTTCGATCCAAATCTGAATTGGGTTTATGCACTTCTCTCAAGAAACGAATAGTTTCTTCCTTTACTCTCTCTCTCTCTCTCTCTCAACACCTTGGTTTGATTAATGCCATTTGATGCTGAATTCACAAAGAAGGAGAAGTTGGAAACTCATGGAAGCAGAGTGATGGGTACTGAGAAACCAGCGACCAATCGACGCCGATCAAATAGAGAAAGGAAAATGGCCTTACTTCAAGATGTATCTTTCTCTATAAAACCATTTCATTTTGATTCTTACACCTATATCGGAGCCTTTTTCATTTGATTAATGTGTTTTGGAACATGTAGGTTGATAAGCTAAAGAACAAGCTCAGACATGAAGAGAATGTCCACAGAGCATTGGAGAGAGCTTTTACTAGGCCTTTAGGAGCTTTACCTCGCCTTCCTCCCTATCTCCCTCCATACGTCAGTATAATTCCTCTCTCTCTCTCTCTCTCTCGAAACCAACACGAAAATGAAGCTTTGTTGAATGGAAAAAGATATAATGACATGGATAAAATGCCGTGGGAAGAAATAAGGGAGACTAGAACATTCAGATAGCCCAATATGAACCTTGCTATTGAAACTTTTGTTGGATACTTCTCTCATTCTTTCAACGAATTCAAGCTAATGTGGGTTGTGATTTTGCTTGTCCATAGACATTAGAGCTTCTTGCAGAAGTAGCTGTTTTAGAAGAGGAGGTTGTTCGTCTAGAAGAGCAGGTTGTGAATTTCCGTCAAGGTCTCTATCAGGAAGCTATCTACATATCCTCCAAAAGGAATGTAGAGAATTTGAGTGATGCCATTGACCATAACTCAGTACGAAGCTCCAAACATCAGCGATCCAAGTCGTTGCCCCAGAATGACCTCAATTCAGCAACATCTATAGTCAGGCCTCAACCTAGTCTTGCCAGAAGTACTTCCAGTAGAAAGCTCTTGTCCCCTGATACCATCCCTGATCGAATTGCTAATTGTTCCAGTAGGCCAGTGGTGGGGAAACAATCTCTTAAGAAACGCAATTCATCTCCATCTTTTCCAGAGGATGGACGAGGAAAAGAGAATTGCTTGTGTACTAATTTTGTGAAGGACAAGCAATCTCCAGAAACCAAATATGCAAAAGTCATTACGGTGAAGAAAACTCCAACCAAACATAAATCTGTGGAGAAGTGTGCGGATCCGTTCATGTCAAAGGTATACATATTAGAATCATCCAACAATACTTGATCTTTACTTTGTTAAGAATATGCATTGTGGATTTTTATTGTCCAGATAGAGAGCAGATTAGTGGATGAGAGAGCACAGAAGAGGTCCTATGGTTCTTCCGATGATAGAGTACTGGAAGACGACAGCAACCCAAACAAAGTATCCGAGGAAATAGTGAAATTCTTGTCTAACATTTTTGTGAGGATGAGCACATTGAAGGACAACGCAGTAGAATCAGGGACTTTCCAATCAGTAGCTTCTCGTGCAAGCAACAGAGGCACAGAGTATATAGATCCTTATAGTATCTGTTCAGAAGACAGAAACAGAGACATTGGTCCTTATAAGCGTCTCTGTGCACTTGAAGCAAGTTCAGTTGATCTCAACCGAATGACGAATGCTTTGTTTCTGATCCATAGACTAAAGTAAGTTCCTTTTTTGCATTGATGTTTTAGTGTTAAGTGTTATCTGAATTTAGAGTCTTGCTGCTAATAAAAATTCATTCAGGTTGCTATTTGGAAAGCTTGCCACTGTGAACTTAGAGGGTCTTACGCATCAGCAGAAGCTTGCATTCTGGATAAATACTTATAACTCCTGCATGATGCATGTAAGATATCTCCTCACACAGATGAGTCCAGCATTTTGCAAATGAAAAGTAATGTATATATATTTTCTTGTAGGTCTTTGGGAGACTGAATGGCTTAGAAAAAAGTGTTTTACCCTCACCGGCATATCAAACTATGAACTTACGCAGTTATGCCAATTTTGCAGGCATTTTTAGAGCATGGGATACCTGATACCCCTGAAATGGTAGTAGCGCTAATGCAAAAGGTAGGATTTTTCCATCAATTTAATGTTTCAGTGCGAGATGATTCACTTTTTCCGTCTAGCATCGATTAATCTCTGAAATGGACACAAGAAGTATCACCTGTCGCTTTAGTTGAATAATCCTATTTTGAGATTCTTTATTCAGGTTGTTTGCCTCAAAATATATTTAAGAATAGCGGTTGTGCAATAACTTTTGTTCAATAATCATTTTTTGCGCTTTACTAACTTAGTTGCGCTTGCCTCAGGCGACAATAGTTGTGGGTGGAAGCTTGTTGAATGCCATAACTATCGAGCATTTCATCTTGAGACTGCCTTATCACTTGAAATTTGTGAGCCTTTATCTCAACCTAATCCTGCTTTCGGACAGGATTTTTTTTTTTTTTTTGTGTGGGGGTGTCTGACAGGATTTCGGTTTCTTACCATTAAATAACTAAATTTGTAATCCAATTCCTTCTTTTCCATTCTTGAACAGACATGTGCAAAAGCTGCAAAAAATGATGAGATGAAAGCACGCAGCATATTTGGATTGGAACGGTCTGAACCCTTGGTTACATTTGCACTCTCCTGTGGAAGCTGGTCCTCCCCTGCTGTAAGTTTGATTCACTATGGTGATATTCTAAATCCGCAAGGGAAGCCCCCATACTTTTTGTTCTGTAGTATGAGAATAAGATCCGGGGGCTCAAACTGTCTATTAAGCTGATTTCAATGGGAGAAGTTGTCTACAAGTACAATATTTTCTATCTTCATTCTAATTAACATATTGCAAATGAAGTAGTGCTGACATATTAGAACTCCTTATTGCAATGGATAATCATGTTGATGGTAATTTACATACGGTGCCTGGGTATTGTGAATGTAGATGAATTCCTTTTTCATGAATCTGCTGGTAGTGAAACGTATTTTTTGTTCAATGAAGGTGAGGGTGTACACAGCATCCCAAGTTGAGGAAGAGTTGGAAGCCGCAAAGAGGGACTACTTGCAGGCAGCAGTGGGCATTACCGAGACCAACAAATTAATGGTCCCCAAGGTACTAGATTGGTATCTACTTGATTTTGCTAAGGACTTGGAATCATTGCTGGATTGGGTCTGTCTGCAACTACCTGATGAACTCCGGAATGAGGCAGTTAAATGCCTTGAGAGAAAGGGAAAAGAATCCCTCTCACAACTAGTGCAAGTAATGCCATACGATTTCAATTTCAGGTTACTTTTACACAGATGAGTATTTTTTAGTTTTTTAGAGTCTCCTTTCCTATATTTGTTCCTTCAATTTTCTTTGCATGTAGTGGGGTTGTGTGCTGATAGAAACAAGTGAAAGTACATATGTAATCAAACATTTGTAGTTGGCGAATACTGTTCTTATCAACAAAGGGGTTGGGGTGGGGTGATTGGTTCATTATTTGGAGTACATGAATATGGTGAATTCTTCAACTCCTGTGCTTTTTGTTTCATATTTTGGAGATTTTCTTTTAGTGATCAGCTTCCTAAATTCTCGACGTAACTTTTGAACATTTGCGAATGTGAGGACAGAGAAAAAATTGAAGCAGAAACCCCCTAGAGTCTTGACAATACCTGGTGTGCACACTTGAAATCTATTGAGAATGATAAGCAACAGTGCTCAACAGATGAGCCAAACTGTAAAGGGATTGCTTTGAGTTTGGGGCCTGATGTATCAGACATTTTATTGTCAATCTGGCACTATCCTAATACCCTGAAGAGAGATACAAGATATCTTTCACTATGAAGTTGACCTTGGGACAGCTCGTGATAGACGAGAGTCAGCGATGATGTTCTTTTCCTCAAGCCTCTCAGAGCTCCATCCCTACCTAATTCATCAGCCGCATATCCTTGTGTTTCTACGCTAATGCTTAAAGGCCTGTTAATGCTTGCAAAAAATACAAGCAAAACCAAAGAAACAAGATGAGAATACACAGATTCTCACAGTTCATTAATTTCTTGCCTAAAGTAGATCGGCCATGTGTAAATGCAGATAATGATACCCAGAAAGATTAAACGGAACCAAGTGGAATTCAGTAATACAAAACCAGGGGTGGCCCGGTGGGCACCGAGTGTTCAACCACTTGATCGATCCGCAAGCGAAGACAACTACCACACCTTCCCTTCAAATTAGAAACAGTACACGATACCAGACTTCCAACCAACATATGAAGCTCAAAAACCCAAAACGAAAGAAAAGTGAAAATCATTGTGTATGCTGCATCCGGATCAGCACCCCGTGATAGATGTCGGTATGCTTTAGCAAAAACGAGCAAACTGATGTGAGAGAGAGAGAGAGAGAGAGAGACAGTAGAGTGGAGTGGGTAAATACGGCCAAGCAAGCGTAGACAGCACACTGGAAAGAAATCTTAACATAAGTATCATGTGAAATTGAGAATCCAAATTTGTCTAACTAACAAAACGACCAACTTTTAGGCATCTAGATAAGGTCAGTTGAAGCAAGTTGGCCACAATATTTTCTGTGGGTAAAGATGAAACAACACCTTCAAAACTTCTATCGTCTCCCGGTGAAAGCGACAACCGATTTAGACATCTGTGTTGGCTTCTGATACTTCTATTATTGACACTGGATTTATGGGTGGGGAAGGGCCCCAAAAATTCACGGGCTTATATTGAAGCCCACCTGGACATATCCTCGTGTCTGCTGACTAGTGTGTGGTCAAAATTGACCCAAAGATTTAGATTTAATACTAAAAAATTCATCACATAATTTTTTATTTTTATAATATTTATTAAAAATCTTCTCTCTTCACTTTTTCACCAACTCCCATAACATATCTTTACTTTATAATATTTCCCAAGCCCTAATACCCAAAATTTTCAACCTCAAACATACCCTATAGTATAGCAAGTAGCTTAACAGGTTAAACTGGGGAGATCAGAGGTTGGGAACCGTACTGTAGTTGAACAAAACAAACCTCTCAATCTTCCCAAATAAGCCCCGCGATAAAGAGATAAGACACGAATGTAGGATAGTCGCAGGCACAATTGGCCCCTTAAGGAGCATCTTCTTGTGTTCCGTTTTTTTTTTGGTGAGCTTTGATTCATGGCTAGAGTAATAGTTCAGTCTTGCAGGAAAACACCAATAAACATTCTCACTTTAATGACTACCCCCAGGTTATCACAACTACCGGAATAATCGGATGATATTTCTACAAAACTGGAGATCAGTAACGTCAATAATTTGCAGCGACAACCCATTAGAGAGGAAAAAAACAACAATAATCAATGGGGATGAAGGAAATATCGTAAAAAGAATTGATAAAGCTCAAATACAAACAGATCAATGATACACTATATACGCATTCCTACAGCTACTTTCTCTCTTCGATAAGCACCCTGGGAACTCGTTGAAGGATATCCGGTAGCAATAGCTTCCTTGAGGTGGAGGGAACCTGAAATGTTATGGTCCAAACGGCCCATGTTTGGACCTCAGCCGAAAGGTGATGGAACAGGCCCTGCAAGCGCATCTGATCTCTTGATGCTTCCCATTCCACAAATAATGCATCCAGGTGCAGAGAGAGCTGAAAATTTGGCCCCACAAAGATCACAAACATCATATCCAATAGTTGAGAGACGGCTGAGTGTGGCAGCACAGAAATGGGAGGGATCCTCCAATGGATCAATGGACTTGTTGGACAAACCCCTTTGAATACACATGTCAATCAGGTTCTTCAATTCATCCTGCTTACTTGGAGGCGCTTTGGAGAAGAGAAGTTCAAGCATCTGCTTGGAATAAGCATAATTCTGCACCTCGATGTTTCGTTTAATGGCAGTACGGATGCATAAATTGCGGTGACTTGCCAGAAGAGGCAAAGAGCCCAAATGACGAGACAATCTTGCCATCTCATCCTTAGCGCTGATAGCACTTGGGCCTTGGACTTTTGATAATCGCCAAATTTCCTGAAGTAAAATGCACAAGAAATGCAATCACGAAGCAAAACAATGTCCACATAAAAATACATTGCCAGAAATTCCCTGTTATAAGTACTTGTTCAATTCCAGTCACATATCTCATAGTGATTGGCAAAAGTGGCCAAAGTTCTCATGAGTCCAATGGAGAAGGTTTTGTGGAGCTGGAAACTTATTTAATTTAAAAAATTATTTACTGACGCAGCAATAAAAGAATCACTATAACACAACAACCGTAACGAACATAATTTTGGCAGGTCAGCTTGAGTGAAGTTGAAGTTAGAGTTTGTGTAGTTTGTCTGAGATGAGGAGGAAGTGATACATTATGGTGTACATTCCTTCGCTTACACTTGCAATCGCACTTGCTGATACAAAGTAGCACGAAGCACTAACCATCACAACATTCTCATAGCAAAAGAAAGAGATGCAAAATAAAATAGAAAGATACATAATAAAGACAAGTCGAATGCCGTACTTTCCATTCAAACGAAAACAATAAACCAATTAAATACAATTCCAGCAGAAACCAGAGAACTTCATAAATTTGCAACAAATAATAGTTGATGATTTTTATCTTCAAATAGGTTCTTAGCATGTTGTACTAAACAAATAGGCAAATTGCTTTGAAAAACAACAAGGTAAACAGCTTGACCACAGAATCAACTAAATAAGAATCACTGTACTAAGAACACGAGAGCTCTACCTACCCTCTTTGCCATTCAGCACTACCAAATGCCTGATATTCCATAATTCACAGCCTTCTCCAGCGTTTTATAACCGAAACCTCTGAATAAACATGTAGTTGCACCACCCCAACAAATCCTACCAGCTAATTGTGTTTCTTATAATCTTGATATATACTTCTTGAATAAAAACCTTGCACCATGTTGGCTTCCCTCACTCAATTATGACGAGCTGAATAAGACCATCTGCATGTTTATGCTATAATGCGAAATTTTACACCTACCCTTAAGGACTTGTCTCGAATCACTACAGCACACAAGAGACTTCAAAATTAAGCTACCTGGAATACCATTTTTTTAAAAGCCTGGTTGGTGCTCCAAATACCAAATCACCTCCAGATCACGTTACCATTTACCCCAACCAAAAGTATGTGCAGAATGAGCAGTATTCAAACTAAACCTCATACACTATCATTTCAGAACATAAATTCTTAGAAGAATTAAGTCTGTAAAACTCTGAATATGGAATATTTCACACTTATTGGTACTTCCTTCTACTTGATAAAAATACCATCCAGGTGAATCTACAAATGTGGTCATGAAAAATCTGATGCTCCAATCATGTGACACTTCCACATCTGGCTATAAAGGTTAATGCTCCCCAAATCAGTTACAGAATGCTTTCTGATAATATGACTATATTAAAAACCATAAGACCCACCCTACTCACGGTGCCTTTTAATCCTTTACCAAGAAGTGGGAAATTGACATCAGTAAGGGATTGAAAAGGAATAGCAAAGCATCATCAACATCAACTGTTTCTACCAACAGCAAAAGACAAGCCCGCAGTTCATCCTTTTGCCTCAAGAAAAAGAGCTTCTTGTAATTAAATCTATTTGAAATTTTGAAACAGATGATAATACCTGAAGAAGAGTGACTGCTATCTTATACTGAGCACAGATGGTTGCTTGAGCTTTGATATCAGCTCCACGAGACTGATCCTTGGCTAGTGCAAGAAAAGCTTCATCAAAACAAGATAATGCATCTGAAAGTTGATTCTGCTCAAGATGAGCAAGTCCAGTCTTGAAGCATATAGAAGCAGCTGCCCCACGAGGAACCTGTTATAAGAAAAAGCATATCATTAGAAAACAATGGGGAGCAAAATATCAAGATCAGCTAATAGATTATGTCAAAGGTTCTATTCTCACAAAGCTTTTCCTTCACATAGAAAGCTCAAGGTAAAGCACCTCTCTCTCTCTCTCTCTCTCTCTCTCTCTCTCTCTCTCTCTCTCTCTCTCTCTGTGTAGCATACCTTCCCAAAACCCCCCACCACCCCAGCCAGAAGAAGAGGAGAAAAAAGGGAGGGGTGTTGAAGAAAAAAATCTGCTGAAGGAAGAAATTTAAATGAGGATTGACAGTGGGATGCACTTTCTTTCACCATTTTATAGGTTATTACATGATTTACTAACCTATGAAACTTATTACTGATAGATATTGTTCTTTCTGTTATAAAAGATTCTAATAACATCACTCCCAACTGTCATAAAGAATCATAAGAGCAAAGTGACAAATAAGAATTCCAGCCCCCAAAACTTCATTTCCTGGCCATCCTATATGTGAGCAAGCGGGTTTTGTGTGGGTACGAAAGGGTGTGGACATATGTTTGTATTTACCTATATAGTTATGCATAGATGTATGCATGCATGTGTGCCCTATTTACCTGTCCAGGACGCACAGAGGATGGGGGAGAGGCAGAAGGGGCTGTACGTTTTCCTGAATCTGCAGTATTATGAGCTCCAAGGACACTAAGATCAAGAGGTTGTGTAGAAAGTGGAACCTGAGCGGCCTGAACCTGAGACTGTGGTAGGACCGCTGCTTGACCCAAGGGTTGTGGTGGGACACCACCATCAGGAAGTCCAATGGACTCGAGTGAAACAATAGGTTGTTGGGTGGCTTGAGGAGGAACACCACCATCAGGAAGACTAATATCAGCCCCAGATGCATTAACCTGGTTAGGTGTTACCTTATTTTCAATCCCTCGAGCTGCTTGATCCATTTTTGAAAGATAAGTTCCAGGAGGAGGCAGTGCAGCTGCAACCTGGAGGGAAGGTACTGTATTCTGGAAAAAGTCCTCCGGAATAGGTCCAGCTGCAACTCCCAAACCTCCAACAATAGAAGCTTGATGTGATCCTGTTGCAGTCTGTGTCACTGACTCTGTACCAAACAGATCACCAGGGGTAGACACTACAGGTGCAGTAACAATTCCACTGGTAGCAGAAGGTTGTGATAAAAGCTGCCCAAGGTCCTGTGATCCACCACTTAATGACTTGGTCCTATTTATGGATGAGCCTAACCCTTCAGCAAGTTTTAACTTGTTTGTGGCTTCTTTAATCTTATTCACATCAACTGTAGCAGACGCAATTGGTTTGTCACGTATTCTAATATGTATCTTCTTGGCTTTTGATGCTCCCTCCTCATCACTGCTGCTACCATCACCAGCAGCACCATACATCGTTTTTTTAAATTCTTCTTCAGCTTTAGCCTGTTCATCTGCAACAGTGGAACTGACAAATTGTTTGCCAAGGGATTCAAGACCCATTAAGGAATCAGCCTTGGAGTTAATATCAGCCATTCCGTTGGACTTGTTAGCCATGTATTTAGCTGAAGATGTTTGGAGACCATTTGGCTGCTTGTCACCACCTGCAGGTGTAAAAGCTTTGACCAAGCTGCCATCCCTTACTTCTACTATGTTGCCTCTTCCCCTAATCGAACCAAGGTAAACACCGATATGATCTGTAATAATTGATGGGATAGGACCATCATCGGTCTTCATGTATGGCATTACTTCTGCAGCTAGCTCCCATTGAGGTATATTCTTCAAGCTAGCAGGGGTTTTGATTTCCCAGTTCCCACCGCCCCATTCAGGTCCTTTAGGAACCACACTCTCAGCTGCAAAGTTCGCAAATATGCCTTGCGTCCATCCAGTTGAGCGTATTCTCAAAATCCTTTCACAATATCTCCTCAATTCTGAATCACTGCCATCCTCTTCCAATTTTTGAGCAAGACGCCGCATAGCACTGGGGTTAAGATGGCACATAAACAGATCAAGCATGCTTTCGTAGTCTGCTATAACCTCAAAGGTTTCTTTTGCACTGTCAAATTGACCAAACCTGCAATTCTGCCGTAATTAGAAAACCAAAAACGATTGTCGGATTTATAAGTAATAGGGAAGTGATCCCTTCATCAGCTCAATATTTGAGTCTTTGAACCCTTGATAAGAAAGAAACAAGCACTTTACAATTAAATTTGTTGGAGGCACTCACACAATGTCACCAACATTGGCATATCAGCTACAAGAATAGTGCCACAACTAACTTACAGATTGCATGGCAACATTAACCACAAAAGAATATGGTGTTTAGCATGATCATAGCACTTGCATAGTCAACAAACAACTTTCATCAAACAAATCCCACATTGTACATCCCCCCTAGGCCAGAGTATAGATATATAGCATACCCAGCAAAGTGGGGAACTCCTAAATTCCATTTCCCAAAACTTCAGAAAAATATCCAAGAAAACGAAATAGCAGGGGAATTAGAAACAAAGAGCAAATACTGACAAGAAAGTCAGAATGCATATAGTTCTCGTGAAAGATTTCCATCATCTCTAATAGCTCAAGAAGTAATTCAAGACTAGTAGACAAGTCACAGGACACTACTCAAATAATCGCATTAGTTAGTCATAGAATTAATTTATTTCCAGGAAATATGTTCCTAGCATCAGAAATTAGAACGAAAATTTTGTCTAATCTGCATACTTGATACAAGCATAGCCCAACTGCCGAAACTGGTGGAACAAATGAGAGGTTGGAGGACATCTTGGATAATCTCTAGAACGTAAGAATTCGTCTTTCAAAACAGATAAAGCAGTAGAAAAGCGGAGAGCTTTTATAGCATAGACACCACGCAACACCTGAGTACAATTTTGAACATGTTCAGAAACCAAAAGAGAGAGGTGAGAAAAAATGCATAGCAACATATACCAATCTCTTACCTGAGTGAACTGTGGGCCTGCCTGCGATAATGACACGGCAAGATCTCCACAAACAGGAGAACCTCTAGCAAGAATATCAAGAGACCTTGGAGTTATGCGCAAGCTGTCAAACCTTCATCAGATAACAAGTTGAGATGTCAGAAGTCCTTAGCTCTTACGCAAGGATAGGTACAGCAAACATAAAGGGCCAATAAAAGGTAAAGTTCTGCATTCAAAAAGAAAAGCATGTGTATAGGCTCAGAAGGGGCAAAAAGGAAGAAAAAAAAACCTTGATGATATTTGGTACAATATTTCTGACAGGTCAAGCTTCTGTTCAAAACTTTCTTGCATAGTGGAAAATCCAATAAGAAGGGGTTCAAGAAGCCCAACAAGACAGCTCTTGATCTCAATCCTGTTCTTTTGTCTGGGATTTATTTCGGTCGGGTTAGCAAGCAACAAACGATCATTTAAAGCACCAACTAGAACTGCACAGGAGAAGTTTGAATTGGTAAATCAGAAGGACAATGGTAAACTGTAGAATTCCAATCAAACATATATGCCGAATAAACTGAAAATGTACACTAGGCTGACAAATTGTCTAACAGGTTAAAGAAACAATCCTTGCATTAGAAGCATAAAACCCATACCAGCGTAAGGCATACTGATGGAGAGAATGGTCCTCGCCTTTCCATCCCAGCCCAGGACACTGATTGCAGTGGCAGTAGAAAAGAGAAGTGCAGGCCCAACCCATAAAAGGGATCTAAAGTGCTTATGAGTTAAGCATTTTGAAACCTCAACCATATATGATTCAATTTTTAACTAAACAAAATATTTCATTTCACACCATTTTATTTAAGGATATTGAAGGCAGCCCTCTATCAAATTTTGTGGAAGTGCTTGCCAGTATCTCGAGATCTGCCGAAACTATTAGCACCCTCTTTGTAGTTAAAATTCCAGCAACATAGCCTCTAAGAGTTTCTTGCCAGTGGACCTATCATAGTTGGGGAAAAAAAAAGACCTTTTCAATAAGCACATTTAAAATGTTTGTACAATTGCTATAATAATGAACCCATGACACAAAATGTTCAATGTACAAATAGGAAGGCTAGATATTGGCATTTGGTAACTTTATAGATTCGACAGCTTATTTACCCTTGTTTGTGTTCAGTTTGAGTTTTTTTTTTTTTAAGAAATCCTTCTCTAACCGGGAGGTTTTTCCTTTTTTTTTTTTTTGATAAGTAAGAAAAGATTTATTAAAAGAAAAGGAAACGAAACAGTACAAAGACTGTACTGAACCAGCTACAACAAGCAAGCTAGGAAACTAATAAAATCGTTGAAGTCTACAAAAGGGGAACCCAACACCCCATTAGCCCACAGAAACAAGGTTTGCATCAGATTTCCCTTCAAACAGTCTAAGGAAAGTCCCACATCTTCAAAGCACCGTCCATTCCTTTCCCTCCAAAGGCTCCACCAAATGCATAATGGAATCATTTTCCACACAGCCAATGCCAAAGGATTGTCGAACTTTCTCTTCCAACACTTCAACACCCCCCCACCCTCCTAGGCATCACCCAAGGATAGTTAACGATACTAAGCACGTGCACCCACAACTCTCTAGCGACCAAGCAATGGATAAACACATGATCCACAGACTCTCCATCATTCTTACAAAGAAAACACCAATTAATCAAGCATAACCCCCTCCTCCTTAAATTGTCAATGGTTAAGACCTTCCCATGAGCCGCTTCCCACACAAAGAACGACACTCGAGGCGGGACAACGACCTTCCAGATTTGTCTCCACAGAAAGACCTCGCCAGAACCCCCAACAATGAGCCCATACGAGGACTTGACTGAGAAGACCTCATTCTTAGTACCTTGCCACAACAGTTTATCTTCATCCCTTCTCCTAAGAACCATAGAGTACAACAATGAGTAGAAAGCAGAAAAGTCTTCAATCTCCCAATCATTGGCGGTTCTAGCAAACTGAATATTCCACACCCCATAACCGAAATCGTCTTCCAAACAATCCGCTACCACCGCATCCTTGTGCGTAGCAAGAGAAAACAAAAGGGGGAAAGCAAACTTCAAAGGCCTTTCTCCACACCATAGATCATGCCAAAACCTGACGCTAAGACCACACCCCACCACGTAATGAATGTTCCCACAAAAGAAGGTCCATCCATTGCTTATGTGCTTCCACAGGCTCACACCATAGGAACTATGGATCACATGGGTTCTCCATCCTCCTGAAACGGTGTCATACTTATCCTCAATAACAGTCCGCCACAAACTATCCCTCTCCAAGGCAAAACGCCACAACCACTTGCTCAATAAAGCTCTATTGAACAAATGAAGTCTCCTTAAACCCAGCCCTCCACAACTCAATGGAGAGCAAACCCTCTCCCATTTGACAAGATGAAACTTGTGCTCAAGATAGGTTGGGAGGCTAGAGAGAGTAGACTTGATCAACGTGAGTCTACCTCCCTTGGAGAGATAGCTGCGTTTCCAACCTGCCAACCTTCTTTCCTTCTTTCCGTTCTCTCAATAATGTCGTTCCAGATATGTTTGCTCTTAAAACGTGTCCCCAACGGTAACCCAAGATAGGTGGTAGGCAACGACGAAACTCTGCAACCCAAAATAGTAGCCAACTCCTGAACATTGCCCACATCCCCAACAGGAATAACTTCCGTCTTTGAAAGGTTAACTCTCAACCCCGACATCGCCTCGAAGCAAAGCAATAAGCATCTGAGATTGCAGAACTAACTTCCGTCTTTTTTGGGGAGGTTTTTCCTTTTTCATACAATGTTAGAGTTTTGCTATCATAAAAGCAAGCCTCATGGTCTTGCAAACCATTACAGAGAAGGTTTCAGCATACTAGGCTTTCTTCAATTGTATAAAGACTTCGCTTTATCTTTGGAGGGATTGAGGACAAATGTGTTGTTATCTCTTTTTCTTGGGCTAATTTGGTGTTGGGCTTTCCTTTCTCGGATTATCTGGATTTTCTAAGTTTTTTAGCTTCTATGGTTTAGGCGTTTCGGTATAGTCTCTTGTAATGTCACTCCTTCCTTAATAAAGCTTATCTTACTTATAAAAAAAAAAGGACCATATTCCATTTGCAAATAATAGCAACTGACTAGGTTACCAATGCACTGCACCAACATATTTGCCCTCATCTATTATCCAATATGCAATGAATCTTGAATTTGCTTGAAAATTAAAACTTTTTTTATAACCCAAGAGCTCCCAAGGTCGAGCCACTTCGTGTACCCGGCCCTACAAGCCAACCTGGGGGCATGTGTCAGGACCCCACCCAACACACCCCAGATAAGTCAGGGGCGATAATGGCGGTGTTGGGGCTCGAACTTGGGACATGTGAGAACCCAAGCCGTTGCCTTACCACCAGACCAAACCCCTGGGGTGAAAATTGAAAAACTTACCTGAAGTACAATCTCATTTGCTTTCAATTTGATGAACTTTTTCCCTTCAGTTTTCGTAGATATGTACTGACCATCACCACCTGAAAGGCGGTATCCTTGAACCAGCTTTGCCAAGCCAATTTGGCTCCCATTACATGCAAACATCAAAGTTGACTCTACAATTCCAGAAGAATGTGATCAGCATATGAGATTATATACAACAATATATTAAACAAGAAAGATATCATTTCCCAATCACCTATTGGAGTAGAAAAGATGCGATCAATTTCGTTTTGAAACATAAAATGCATCGGGCCCCGAATAGAACCAACATTAGTGTCAGCAGATTTGCTCTCTTCAACTGCACCATTCTTTTCATTAGCCTCTGGTGAAACTGATCCTGGCAAAATATACAAAGCCAGTCCAGTCTTGTCGTCATCAAGAACTGCAAACTGATTTTCATTGGGGCCAATAAATGCAGCATCTCGACCTAGGAAAAACAGTGATATATACTTGGAATTACAATTTTGCATGGGTGAAAATTTAAATAACTTTGATAAGCAATGGAGGGGGAAAAACATTAGTTCCATGTAGAACCTTTGACTCTGCTATATTTGCTGTTTGTTGACTGCAAATCAGTATTTTCCCAATAAAGCACAACTTCATTTGTTGCACCACTGAACTCGTAAACAACAAGAAATAGGTGCTGCTTTTTACTGTAAATCATATACTTCGGATAGTACTCCACGTTTCCAGGAATCTGGGAAAAAGGGAAAATAACTTCAGTGGCAAGGTGAACATGACATTGGAGTTAGGGGGCACACATCAGAATATTGCACAAAGAATAGACCACTTTCTGCATTACCGTTGTATAAAGTTTCTTGTACACAGTATTCGTTCCAGAAGATAGATTATATGCCATAAGATGTGTGCCCTCCACATAAAAAGCCCTGACAGGATAATGAAGAACTCGGTTCTCTTTATTGAAGAAATTTATCTCCGCATGAAATGGCTGCCAGAAATGGTGTCATACACAACTAATCAAAAGCAGCATAAATATCCCAGTCAAACACCAATTTGAATTCTCAATGAAATTACCAGGCACACAGGAATGTCCTTCAGATGATTATTAGAATCCAGGACAGTGATGAGTGGCAGCCGAGATATTGGAGCATTTTTCGCATGCCCTTCCATGAAATGCTATAAGAATCATGCAAAAAAACGAAGCTTTAATAACATTAAAAATTCAAGAAATGTGGACATAGTGACTCAAGTTAGATAAGAAAGGAGAGAGGTTTTGGAGAACATTTAATAAAAATCAGAAGATCAGGCAAAGTTTTGGACTTTGGATTTCAATGACCCAGGTAAAACCCAAGCCATGACACTTTGTTCTAGCACCATTATGAGAAGGTGTATTGAACAAATTTTCCACTTGAGATAAAAGTTATAAAAAGCCAAGCAACATACACTGTAAAGAAAAGCCTTCCGAGCAATGTCTGTAATTGTAAGCTGGCTATGGCTGCAATGAGGGATAAAACTGGTCAATAGGTAATATATGATGCTTGTGGACCAAAAGATTACTTGCTGAAAGAAAATCATCAAAGAAGATACATTATTCATGACCAACAATCACAAAAGAGCTTACCCCCCAAAAAATAAAATCAATCCTAAAAGAATTATTACTTTTTCACTCTTTTTTTCCTAAGTTACTTTTCCAAGCTTTATCTTACAAGTACATGCACTTGACATTACATGCACCTGAAAAATTATGTCTCACAATTTAGCCTCTGTCCCTTCTTCCAGTCAGACCAACTAAATAGATAATGCCACGTTATAGCCTCTGCAAATAACATCGTTCCATCCATGATTAGGTAGTAGTTCTCACGAGAGAATTTATTTTCAGGTGCCAGAGTTTGTTCACCAGGAAGGAAAGTGTTTTGTATTATGTCCCTTCTGATTACATTTCTCTTTGGCATTTTATGATAGAAGGTTCCACAAACTCAAACATGCACACATATCACTACTACATAACCAAAGAGACATACATGCATAGACCAGTCTAGACCATATGAGCATGTCTGTATAACCAAAAGCATGCATGTCCAACAACTTTAAGTCCCATGTGTACCTGATGATAAATTGAGCCAATAAGTGTGAATGCTAATGTATAAATTTTTCCAAGAAGTTTTAAACATTCTTCATGATATTATCGAATACTGAGCCTCCAAAATCAAGACCCACAGTCCCAAATAAGAGATACATGAACCCATTAGAATTTCTTCACAACTTTATTGGATATGAAATTCAACCCACGCTTCCCCTAGTCATGACTGCAACAATTTATCCTGGTTTACAACCATTCTTAGCTCACCCTTTAAGATGATGTTCTTGCAGTTGTGCTTGAAGTTGGTGGTCAGCTAATATCCCAGATGCACCCAAAGATGAAAGCTTTTCTTTCAAAACAGAAGCTGCATACAACCCCTAGCATTAGCATCTCTGAAAAAGAAAATGCTAGCAAAATAATCAATAAAAACATACAACCCAACAGTTCAGAAAATTAACAATTCAGCGCATAACATAAACTGTTCTTCCTATCATTTACAAAGGAAATAACAATCATCTGTCTTCAGCGGCAGCACAAGACTGAATTTAATCATGCTAAAAGCATTTTATCTGCCTTGAAATATTGAATAGCACTAGATAAGAGAGAAAAAAAGGAAAAATACCTCAAGTACCTTAGATCAGCACCCTCAACTATTAAAGAGAAATCTTGAACTCTAAACACAAAAGAAAAAAACTTATGGCGTAAAATATGACCCGGACTTCTTTTCTCTACTCAAAATGTCACCCCAAATTGAATCTGGAGTTTCCAGTAATATACCTAAAATTGCAGAACTTCGGCATGATTAAGACCAGATAACGCGATCTCCTATGGTATGCATACATGGACATGAAGAGTTAAAGAACTTGATTCAAAATATGGAACTAATTCTCATCCTACAGCTATTAGGGCACAACCGGCATCCAAGAGTCCCACACTTGATTAAAAGGGAGAAAAACATTTTCAATAAGAAACCAACAAGGTTCTGAGTGGCATTCCACCTCAAGTAGCCACCATTGCAATTTTCTGGGGTCAATGGTCATTCATTACTTGTCGTGGCCTCTCCAATTTTGAAATATGGTTGATCTAGAAGGCCTTTCTTTAAAAATCATTTTAAGCGTTTTGAAGCAGAAAACATTCATGGCAAAAGGGAGTGTCATAACTGGGGCAGTGCAAGACGTATATTTCGATTTTCAAGTTTTTAAGATGTTATAAAAAACTGGTCAATGGTGAAATTTCCTTCTTGAACTAGTTTGATCAAAGTGAGTTCTATTCAGTACCGTAACTTGAAACAAAATTGCTAAATTCCAAGTTTCAAACTACAAATGTTGACCCCTGACCAGGCATTAATATTTTTCTCAAGTCCTATAAAAAATTATCCGTTTTTCCCTAATTGCCATAGGTTTCCCCATTTCCTTTACTGAGATAGATGCCATATAAAAATAGATGGCTTAATTGCACCAACCGTCCCTGTGGTTTGACGTTTTGACATTTTGGTCTTTGGGGTTTAAAGTTCAGTGGCGCAACCCCACGGATTTGAGCTACCCCGCGGCAAAAAAAAATACTAATAATAATAAAATCCCAACAACAAAGGCCAAAATGCCAGATTTTGAAGAAAGATAACAAGTAACAGAGAATAACATTTTCCATACATCACACAGGACTAAAACATCAACTCCAATCATGGACAGAAAAAACAGGCCATTAGCAAGCTGTTTGAGGACATTTCATGTAACCCAAGTGAAATGAAGAAACAGAAGTCAATGCTTTTCTCATTCCTGATAAAATATTGGCAAACGTGTATGCATTATGCTCAATTGTACATACATATTGAAATAAACAATCACCTGAAGACCCCCTTGCACTTTGCAAGACTGCAAAGAGTTGTTTCCTTCCTTCCCTAGTGTATGCAGCCCTATTATTCAAATTGTCTCCGCCTGTCGTATTCTGAAAAAGTACAATGAAACATATACATATATAGATCACATAAAATTTCCACTTGAAGATATGAACTAACAAGACAGAGTGAACCATTAAATGGTTGCACTTAACTGTAAAAAGCAACGCTGCTAAATTAAGTTTTGAGTGAACTTCTAAAGTTCTGATATGTGGTAAGGGATAAACTGCTTCCCCACCCTGCTGAGAAAGGATGAGAGGGATATCAATTGATTCAATCGCTGCAGAACAAGGTGCAAGAAATATAAGTCAGTGTAATATAATTACGTTAAAAGACAAGAAAAAAACCAAGATAAGTTGTCCACGACTCCACAGAGAGCAGCTATCACATTTATGTAGGTGGCCTTATTGGTAGTCCAAGTGCAAATGCAAATGCAGAAGAGAAAAGAAGAAAAGCATCTCAGATCTAGAATTTTGAACAGCCTTTTAAAGGCTATGGCTGAGCTGTGATGACCATAATGGAGCAGAAGCCATTATCACTGTCTGAAAAAAGAATTGAGCAAAATGGCTTCAAGCCAGTGCATTTATATGGAAATAGAGCATGAAGCAGAAATAGACTTGTATTGCTTTGAAAAACCTGAGAATCCCAAAACAATAAAAACCAGTACACTTTATCATTATTATTTTTCTTAGCAAACAGTGCACTTTATCATTCCAGAGTCATTATCCTTTTCATGGTAAAGGCATACAATATTAGAGCGAAAATGAAGCTAACCAGCTGGCTCAAAAAAACTTGCTTGCATTGGAGGTCTATTAGGATTAAGCATAACTCGTGTTTTCCACACTTGAAGAGTTCCATCCTTAGAAAGCGTGACAAGTAACCGCAGTATTGGGAGCCAAGCAACGGATGTTATTGGTTGGGAACCCACTTGTGTACTGAAATTGCAATAAACACCTAATTGTTAGATTCTAAGTTAGATCATAAAACAAAGGTAATGTACCCGTTGAAATCAAGGATAAGGATGTAAAATTGTATGAATGGATGAACTGTGAAAAGTGTTTCGATGATGAACTGTGTAGAGAGGAAATTGTAACAGACTTCTTCGAGAGAGTCACTCTCCAAATAACTGCCTTGTATTAATTCGTTTGATATCCCCCTCATACGATATCCTCCTGAACTTATACAGGCATTAGAGCTAGCCAAAGAGGCCTTCGAATATACTAACATAAAGATAGATAAGCCCATGCAAAAGGGCAGCCCAAAGCAGATAAAAAACATTAGGCCTAACTAATGGACAATCAGCCCACCCATGACCCGGCCCAGTCAATAGCCGAACATAACAAAGCTAAACAATTCGAATGGAAATCAAACATGCCAACTCGCAATTATCCTGAAGCTTCCTCAAACTATCCTAACACTTTTCCCTTTACGAACCCTAGCCTCCATATTTCCGAAACAGCCCTGACCTTCACCAAGGATCATAACAACAAACCACCATTACAAGTTCAAATGAAATTCAAAACTGCACACATGCCCTAAACCAGTAGAACAAAAAACCTCTCTCCGTACAAAGTTATGACCAACTATCCCTCCAATAATTCCTTTCTCAGACCATGATCCATCTGTCATTGTACTTCACGTATCCAAGAATCAACGTATCAGAAGCACATTGGCTTATCCTAACAGCTACTACAGCCTAGACCAAAAAGCCCTTGTTTGGTTGGCCCATGAGTATAGCCTTTTTCTTGAGCTTCCAAAGCCAATAATGACCATAAAATCATTATCATCGAGAGCCATAGATTTAAGGGCCAACAGCTTAATGCTCCTGCAGCCAGCTAATATCATAACATGGCTTGGAATCTTGTTTCTAATGAATTGGCTGGAACTTCAAGGTTCAAAATGTAGAGAGGAAAAACGATCTCAATCAACTCAAAAGTTTGCCAGTTGTTTAATTAAATAAACTAAAAAAACTAAGGGAAGGAATGGATTTTACCCTGATAGAATTAAACAGTTCTAACAGCCTACATACCAACCTTTCAACAACAACAAAAACAGTCTACATACCAACCCATATTTTGTATTATACATCTTGTTGGTTGATTTTCTTTACCTCCAACTTGAGAGAGACAGTGTGTGTCAAGACTATACCAGAGAAAAACACGACAACAATGACCAACTTACATTCCAATCATATTAGGTCTCTCAGTTGAAACATCCCATGCCAGAAGCGTACCCCGTCGATCACCAACAAAGATCCATTCCAACAATGGATGAAAGGCAAATGCACCAGCACCAATAAGCTTTATAGTGTTGTCAACTACAACCATAGTAAAAGTAAAATAGAGATCCATTTGTTTGAATGGGGATAATATAAAACCCTCTACAAGATAGAATCAACATAGCTTCCATCTCACTCACGTTGTAGTGTGTAATGAACAGCATAAGTATTAATGTTGTATGCTCGAATCAAACCATCTGCGTAAGCCACATACTGGAGAGGGAAAAAAAGGGTAGCTTTTAATATCACTGAACAAAAAGGTAAAGTAATCTTATCATACTATCTAGCAAAAAGTAAATGCCTAGAAAACCAACAAAGAAAAAAGAACTCCCAACAAAGCAAAAATAGATAATATGCTACCAGGACAGGGAGGCGAGGATGGCAAGCAAGATTGACAATAGGCTTCTTCAAGTCTGCCTTAATTTTTGTTGGTGCCCTTCCTCCTTCAACAGTTCCAACAACTCCATTCATGCAAAAAGTTAAGTTATTGAAAGTTAATGTCAACATTGTATAATCAAATACGTACCAGTGTCGGATAGCAAACAAAAAAACATCCCAAGTTCCCTGAAGATGAGTTGTTCACAAAAGAAACCAAGCAACCTCCCTACCTGTTACACTCATCCTTTTCTGAAACCCGAAAAACACAACAGGTTGGAGAGGTGTCAAAGCAAGATGGACTTCTGTTTCAGAAGAAATTTGTTCCATCCTCTTTTCAGGGGAATGCAGAACGCAGGTTTGTTCAGCATCAAAATCACAAGAACGAATTGTACAATCCTACAAAAGAGGGAATGGAATCACATATGTTACACAAACATTAAACAAATTCACGAACAGGGAACCATTAATGACCATGAACACGAAAACATTAACTGACCACGGATGTCAATAAGAAATTCTAATAAAGAAATTTCTCTATTGCCGTCTAGACTTTGAGTCATATATCTCCATGCATCCATCGAACAAGTAGTATGATGCAATTGCCATATCTTAGAAAGAGATTAAATCAGAGGCAACCAAGCAAATCATTGCCATATTTCCACATTTTGCATTTTACCAACGTCAAAGTAGATTATCTCACTTTAACAACTAAACATAGATAAATGAAACCATAAGCAATGGGAAATTCACGGACATCAAGAATAGAGTAATGTACTGTCAATACAGTTTTAGTGCTTCCATCAAAGCCAGAACCTCTGTGAATTGTTTAACCATTAGATATTTGAACACAATAATTAGCGCTTAGAAATATTCAATGAAAAAACCTCCTACATATCAACATGTGGAGCATTTTACACCATTCAACCATCCTAAACAAGAAGGCATATTGGAGACCAACCTCAAGAATGGCAATCACAGCATGCCCACTCGTAGGACTGTAGGACATGCGGACAACAGGTGCACCAATGTCAAGAGAAGAGATCTTGCTTCCTGTTAATGCATCAAACTCTGCACATACAGATATTGGACATTGTCAAGTACAAGACTCATTACAGCACTTAAATGGAAGAGAAAACATCATAAACAGAAAGGCAAACTTCTCTATAGTAGGAATTAAAAAAGGGCGTGCTCAAAATATATACATACATACATATATATGTTTTTTCGAGTTAAATAGAAGCAACACAGTTGTTTGGCCTTTTCTGACAGACTAACACATATGACTGACCATACACCCAAATCATATCAATGCGGCTGTAGTTATACAAAATTCTGCACTCTTATCTATGCCAAAAACCAATGTGCCTGTAGAAGCCTTTGGCACAGGTTTTAGGGAACAATAGGTAGGAATTGCTACATCAATCCATAAACTCAAGTAACAGATCAGACCACATCAATTCATGAGTGTTTGTCAGTTAAGCAATAATCCATCTTGGCAGGTACTGAAAATCTAACATAAGTTTTCCTTCCTGCATTCTTTCAGGTTTCTGAGGGTCATCAGATAAATCCATTTGCGTGGCTGATAAAGTTATGAGAAGCAAAATTTCCTCTAAGGAAGTAAGCCAAAAAAGCACCAGGTTTCAGACACATCAATCCCCTCAAAACTAGCTCAAAATTCTTACAAGATGTAGCAGCATAAAACCTTAACGACCAACTATATAATTCGAAACACCAACTATATGAAACGACATGTATACTAGACATGACGCAATAAGGCATCACTGCATTGTAGTGAATCTTGAGAAATGTTTTAGAAAGTTACCAAATCACTATCATCACAATTTTCTCGTTCATGCAACAACAATTGTTTGCAGGTGCAGAATGAGCATATGCAGGAACAAGCGCTCGCACAGAGACGCACAACATATGCACAAACAGACGCACGTAGAGGTTTTTTCTTTTTACTTTTTACCTTTACGAAAATTGAGTAGTAACGAAATCATTCATGACTATCACAAAAGAAAAAGACGAAGACGAGGGGCTTAATCTTACCGATGATGAAGTTTCCGACGGCGACGGCGACGAGTGCCTGATGGGGATGAAACGACGCCGCGTGAGGCTGCAAAGGCTTCAGGCCCCGTCCCACGTGGCGCAGATCCAGATGCTGCACCGTCGTCCACTCCATGGATCCTCGCCCTCAATTTCACCTACCACTCCAACATTTCCCCTCCCAATCAGAATGAGAAAACTTACATATACAGCTACATCTTCATATAGACTCATATATAAATGAAATGATAGGTGAAGAGTGAAGTACGAGATCTCTGTTCATAATTAGGTAGTTATTGAAAGTCGTTGAGCATTACCTGCTAAGAGCTATATGAAATGGGAGCTCATTTACAGAAGATCAGTGTTGATTGTGACGAAATGGAGGGATCACAGAGCAAGAAAGTTTCAGAACAATGAGAGAGAAAAGGTTGAGACTAACGAAGAACAGGGAGGCTGAGACTGCTGGACCCTTCTGGGCTGAGTTAAAAGGAGTTAACAAAGGTAGATCACTAAAGCCCAGATTGCATGTGACACGTTCGGCTGTCTGGGCCTATGAAGCTCGGCCCACATATGTTTTGGGCTTGTATCTTAGAAAAGTTTATTCGTCATATTTTCGTATACGATAAATGCTCTTCACCGAGTCCAGTATACGCTCTTTATCTGAGCAGTATCAATTAAAGCTCTTCTTGTCTTTGTCTATTAACCAAACCACACCCCCGTGGTCTATTTGGGCATATTGGCGGTGTGTCGGTTTCACAGCTTTCCCGACTTTTTTCTCTTAAATAATAATAAATCATAATTAGTTTAATCCAAATTCTAAAAACCCTCCCTCTTTTTCTTTAACCCAAATTTCCAGAATACTTTCCCTCGACGGTCGCAGCAATGAAATTCGATGACGTTTAGCGGACATTTTTCGATGCTGCTCGTCTCTTTGGGTTAGCCTGCCAAGATTGTATGGGACTATGGGCCATTTATCCTTGTGGTCAGAAATACATGGCTCATAGCCTCATACAAAAGTCTGTGCAGATAGTAAAGACTTCTGGAAAAATTCCAAAGTCTATCCATTAAGGCGAAGACTCCAGAATAATCCAGCAATTGTACACATAGGGATGGGACCCATTCACTATCACAACATTACAATGTCTAAAAGGGTGGAGTGTGGACTTTTCCTTCTGGTGCCCTAGTCTAGCTGTAGTCATTATCCTGATAAAAGCAGGAATATCTTGCACGAGTATAGCAAGTTTTTGATCCATTTGAGGAAATCTCATAAAAAGCATAACATTAAGAAAAATATAAGGGTAAAATCATAGCCTTATAAGTTTAGTTAAAAATTAAATAGTCTTTTTAAATCAGTCGAAAAATTATGTAAAATGACCAAAATACCCCTCCAAGATAAAATTACAAAAAATTCATGAAAAATAAAAAATAATTTTTTTAAAAAAATAATTTTTTTAAAATAAAACTATTGAAACTTTATTTTAATAATATATTTATTTCTTAAATTTTTTATTTTTTTATTTATTAAAATTTAGTCTTAGAGGGATATTTCGGTCATTTTGTATATTTTCTGTTAAATTTAACGTCTAATTTAGACGAACAAAAATTGATAATTTTTAAAAATTATAGGACTTAAGTTGCCAAATTAAAATTTAAGGAGACTATTTAATTTTTGACTAAAGTTAACTAGGACTTTTCTCCGAAATCTAAAAAGGTGGACGGGGGAGAGCCAAAAAGAGGTTGTAGATTGAAAGGAAGTTCTCAGTAGCTAGCCGTATGACTAATTTATACGCAGATGGATTTAGCAAAAGAAAAAAAGAAAATACTGCTGAGGACCGCATATATCCAATTTTGGAAGGAACGTACTGATGGCTGAGGAAAAATACAGAAAAAGGAAGTAATGTACTAATGTTGACTCATTGGGAAAGCAAACAAGCTGTGGTGGAAACATAGCCCACATTAAACCAAAAGCCTCATTCAAAACTCTCTCTCATATTAAAGATTTCGGCAAGTTGCCTTTGTCCTAATGCTTCCTTGTCTCTTGTACCTTTGGGAAACACTAATTCCATGGGGCATCCCCCAACAGTGTAGCCACAGTAGAATCTAGGCCGATACCGATAGCGGTTCACATCTCTCTCTTTCTACCCAGCAACTATCATGTTCTCTCTATGCATCTTCCTCGCTCTCTCTTTCTCTCTCCTTCGTGTCATTTAAAAAAAATCATTTAAATCCTTTTCAAAAAATTCTACTTTATCTCTTTCACTTTTCTATCCCCTCTTATAAAATTTTATCTTTTTTTTACTACTTTCTTTACGAATTCAAAAAAATTCCACTCTTCTCAATTTCAATAATATTTGATAAATATTTTAAATGCTAAAATATGTTCGGTTGACATATAAAACATCACAAAATATATATATTCCAATACAACATTATATTACTTTTTTTATAAATATCAACTCATTTTAACAAATTATGTATACATAATATTTAATATCAACTAAATATTTACAATTTTATCGTAATTCTAACTATTTATTCCAAACAAACCCGTTATTCTGGGAGTTGATAGAATAAAAGCTGCGACGTCTCAGTGTTCCGTCCAGACTTTTGCTCTTCCAGCTCATTCAGGCAATGACAATCAGCGTACAGGGGGCTAGTCCCAGAGCTTAGAGACATCTCGACCGTTTATGCTAATTTTTTTTTTGCGTTTATGCTAATTATTAGTATGAAAACGTTGCGTTTTATTCTCCTCCCATGGTCGCATAAATTGACGTCTGATAAGGCAAAAAATGCCTCTCGTAATGCAAGCAACCACTCGGACAACGTTGGAGGAGATTATACCCTCTGTCCATTCAATCTACTCCGCATAAAAGAATATAAGGATTACGATACATCGATCTACCAGTATTTGCTCTAGTTCTCCCTTCTTCCCGTTTCAACTCACTCATTGTCCACTTACTGAACTAGTTAATTCAAACCAAGATGCGCAACATGGCGAGCTCCATCTCCGCCAGGGGCATAGCTGCCATTGTCGGCGTGGGACCGAATCTCGGCCGCTCTATCGCCCGCAAGTTCGCTCACGAGGGTTACACCGTCGCCATCCTAGCTCGCGACTTGGGTGAATATTCTCTTCTCTTGTATAAATCGAAACGGTACACGATAGATTCGATTAGCATGACATCGCTCTACAAAGAAGGCGAGATGGTCCAATTTTTTTTTTTTTATATTAACAGACATAGCAGTTCTCCTAATCGACTACTACTCCAAACAAATATCAGACTGTTGTTGTTTTTTCCTTCTCTGAGTTTTACGTTTCTCTCTTATCGCCAATAATTGACAGTGGAAATATATTTAAACTTGCAGGAAGATTGTCTAGGTTTGCGGACGAGATAGCGAGGGAGGAGAAAGCACAAGTGTTTGCGATACGAATCGATTGCTCTGCCTCCAGGAGCGTGAAGGAGGCATTCGAAGGGGTTCTCTCGCTGGGATTTGTCGAAGTTTTGGTGTACAATGCGTACCAGCCGGTGTCTTGGCACCCCACCAACCTCGCGGACATTCGTGTAGAGTCGTTTGAGAGGTCCCTCGCTGTCTCTTCCGTCGGCGCCTTCCTCTGCGCCCAACAGGTTTATTTCATACATATTCTCTTCAATTTCCACGAAACTGCGGTTTTCCTCTTGTTGTTGAAACGCAGCGATGTTTCTTTAATTTTCCAGGAAACAAGCATTTTAGTTGCTTGGAGCCTTTTCATTTTGTTTTAAATTTTATGGGTTTGATTTGATTCATAACCTACATACTTATTGTCCCATAATATGTGGAAGGTTCTTCCGGGCATGGTGGAAAGAGGAAGGGGAACAATTTTATTCTCGGGCTGTTCAGCTTCTCTCGACGGCATTGCCGGTTTCTCAGAGCTTTGTAATTTCTTGTTTCCTTATGTGGTTTTCTTTCTTCTTTTCCAATTAGTCTGCAATGGAATAGATTACATCATCCATAGTTGATCTAGTAAAAGATTCCCCTTTTGTTTTGTGGCCAACGTTGAAAGAATCACTTCAAATATCGTATGCGCGTATAAATTATGATTGTCCATTGTACGGAATGATACAGGTTGTGGGAAATTCGCGTTAAGAGCACTGTCGCTGTGTCTGGCGAGGGAGTTCCAACCTTTGGGTGTACACGTCGCCCATGTGGTCATTGGCGGTGTCGTTGGCCCACCTAGGTTCTTTCGTCTCTTTTACTTCTACTTTCTTCTACAGAATCTATTCTTATTTCTACACAACACTTTTTTTCTCTCTCAACTTGCAGAGGCACCAGTCCTGTTCTGATCTATTACTCTGTCTTCAAACAAACGCTGTTACCTTTGACAACCCCCCCACTTGCGTAATGTTTTCTATTACTCTGTGCTTATAAAAAAAAACAATATTTATTTGCAGAGCCGGGGCATCAACTTCGCAGAGGGCGTTTGTTGGAGAACGACAGAGCGGAAGAGGAGATGTGTCAATGGACCCTGACGCGCTGGCTCAGACTTACTGGTACCTGCATGTTCAGGACCGCACCACTTGGACCCAAGAGATTGATCTACGGCCCTCTAATCCCAGAATCTTATAGTCCCCTCGATGAGGGTTAGGACAGCGTCAAGCTTTCCTCTCTTACGGTTACAGTATTCTTTGTTTTTCCTTCATCCAGTGAACCCAAGCCGGCCAGTGGCTAGCTAGACCCTCCCTGCTCCAGTACAACTTGGAGATCCGTTGAGCGACAGCCAACGCCTCCCATCATCTGTCGCACTCTCTGTACTAAGTGGCGGGGAACAGGTTAAACCAAATTGCATCTTTCGCAAATTACATTATTACTCGTATTACTGTTATTTTTGTTTTCATCGTGTCTTTTCTGTCAACTGTAGGGAATGTTTATATTGTATTTAGGTGTTTGTATATAATATAATAAATGATTAAAAAGGTTTTGAGTGCTATTAAGGATTCCATCTAGTTATTAAGAAATCAATTTGAGATGATTGTTCTGTCGGCTCCCGATGACCTTTTTCATGCTTTGGTGGGTTGGATTATTAAATAGAAGAAAGTTCTGGATATTACTTCCGTTAGAATAGCAGTTATGCCGTTATGTTAGCTGAGTTAGTTTTATTCGTGTATATAAACAGATGTAAGGCTATTCATTTTATAATATACAAAAATATTCAGCACAAATCATAACATGGTATCGGAGTATTTTCTCTGATTTTTCAAAGCTTCCGCAACATTTTCTTTCCTCTGTTTCTTGAAAGCTACGAAACTTCTTCATAGCTGAAGAACCAGAGTCTCCTTTACTTCCTTCACCACTAGTCTCCAATCTTCCACCACCAACAGTTCAACATCAATTCTCACCTACTTCCTTCTCACTCATTGAAGATAATCCATCCAACCCTCTGTTCTTGCATCAGTCTGAGAATCCTGGAGCTATCCATGTGTCACAGCTTCTGCTAGGTGCACAGAATTACTCAACGTGGAGTCGCTCTATGCTCATGGCCCTCACAATCAAGAACAAAATTGGATTCATAGATGATACTCTTCCTAAACCAAACTCAAAAAGTTCTTCACACTTCAATTGGCTCAGATGCAACATGATGGTCACATCATGGTTGCTCAATTCCATTTCCAAGGACATTGCTAGATCTGTGATGTATGTTGATTCGGCTCAGCATGTTTGGAATGATCTACGGGAACGATTCACTCAATCTAATGAACCCCGTGTTTTTCACACTCGACAGAACATTGCCACTCTCACTCAAGGCAATTCATCTATCAGTAGTTATTTTACTAAGCTTAAAGTCTACTGGGATGAACTGCAATCATACTGTAAGATTGATTCTTGCATTTGTGGCTCAGATTGTAAAGCCACACAATCAATCATAGCAACTCGAGAGCGAGAGTTCATTCTATAGTTTCTGATGGGACTTGATGAAAGGTTCACACATGCCCGGGTTCAGATCCTCCTTTCTGATCCACTGCCTAATATCAACAAAGTGTTCTCTCTTATTATACAAGAGGAAGAACAGCTTGGTATTCAATCTACTCAATCACAACCTGTTGTAATGGCTTTGAAGATTGACAATGGCCGAGGAACTGGAGGAAATAGCAAGTCTTTCAACAAACCTCAGTGTACACACTGTGGTAAACTTGGACATACTATTGATAAATGCTACAGGCTACATGGCTTCCCTCCTGATTTTAAATTTACAAAAGGCAAACCTATTTCTGCTCATCTTGCCAATTCGAATAAGGGCATAATCAGTCAGCCTCCCAATTTGGGTATGATTCAAGAGCAGTGTCAGAATTTGCTCTCTTCTCTCCAGCAGCAATCCACTATTTCCACACCCTCATCCTCTGTCAATCATACATCTTCTCATTCAGATAACACGTCACTTGTACCAAATTTCTCAGGTATTCATAAAAATTCTTCTGTTTTTACAGTTTCTCCAAATACTCGGTTTTCTTCAAAAACATGGCTTCTTGATACAGGGGCTACTGATCATATGGTCAGTAATCTCACTCTATTGACTAATGTTTTCTCTGTCAATATTCAAGTCCAACTTCTCAATGGTCAATTTGTTGTTGCCACGCATATTGGCATAGCATATCTTGCTGACAATCTTGTCCTCACAAAAGTCTTATACATCCCTCATTTCTCTGTCAATCTAATATCAGTAAGCAAATTAACTTCTGATATTTCTTGTTATCTGATTTTTCTTCATGGTTATTGTTATATTTAGGAACTTACCCACGGGAGAACGATTGGAATTGCTAAGCTCCATCAAGGCCTATATCAGTTTCTGCCGAGTTCAGCACCTTCTGATTCTCTGCCTTTTTCTTGTAATGTCAGTTCAAATAAATCACATTTTCTATGGCATTGTCGTTTGGGACATTTGTCAGATTCCATATTACAATCAATAAAATCTAGCTTACCTATTTCTAGTGGTCATCAGTCTCAATTTTCACTCCTTCACATTGTTCAATTTGTCACTTAAGCAAACAAAGGAAACTTCCTTTTTCGCATAGTATTTATACTACTCAGTCTATTTTTCAGCTTGTCCATTGTGACATTTGGGGACTTTTCCCTATCACTTCTCATGATGGCTTTCGATTTTTTCTCTCTATTGTTGATGATTTCTCAAGATGTACATAGATATATCTCATGAAAAACAAAACTGAGACCAGATCCTATCTTCAGTCCTTTTATCATTTAGTTAAAACAAAATTCAATCAGTCCATTAAAATACTTCGTTCTGACAATGGACTTGAATTTGCTATGACTGACTTCTATAATCTCCATGGCATTATCCACCAAACGAGCTGTGCTTACACTCCCCAACAAATAGTAGAAAGGAAACATCAACACATCCTTAATGTAGCTAGATCACTTCGGTTTCAAGCACACCTTCCCATCTATTTTTGGAGTCATTGCATAATTACTGTTGTTCATATCATCAATAGGTTACCAACCCCCTTACTTCACAATTTATCACCCTATGAACTTGTTTTTAACAAACCACTAGATTATTCCTACTTCAAAACTTTCGGTTGTCTAGCCTATGTCTCTACTCACTCTCATTCTAGGAATAAATTTGATCCTAGATCTATTCCTGGTATTTTCCTAGGCTATCCATCTGGTACAAAAGGATATAAAGTTCTAGATACTTCTACCAACAAAATTTTTGTTTCTCGAGATGTTATTTTCCATGAACAAATTTTTCCTTTTCAGTCTATTCCATCATCTGACACTGATGATATTCTTTCTGATATAGTTCTTCCTAACCCCCCCCCCCCCACATCTCTTGATGATTTTCATTTTCCTTCTAGACATTCAGTTGTCACCACACCTGCAAATACTATATCAGATTCTTTATCACAATTCCATGAGTCCCCTCCCACAGCTCCATTATTACCACAAACTTCACTTCAGTCCCTCTCACCCACCTTTACTGATTCTTCCATCTCACAGCCACCTGTTGTATTACCCATTAGAAAATCTTCCAGGATCAGAAGGCAGCCGGCTTACTTGCAGCATTTTCATTGTCAAATGGCACAAGTGCAACTTAGCAATTCAAATGTTGCCTCCTCAGGTACAGGGTCTGTTCCTTCCATTTTATACCCCATTTCTTCTTATCTTTCCTATGATCGTTTGTCCCCACATCATAAAGCATATACTTTATCCATTTCCAGTCATGTTGAACCCAAATTTTATCATGAGGCTGTTAAATCAGCTGCTTGGAGAGAAGCTATGCAAGCTGAAATTACAGCTCTAGAACTTAACCACACTTGGGAACTAACTGATTTACCTCCTGATAAAGTTGCAATTGGGTGCAAATGGGTATATAAATGTAAATTTCGGGCTGATGGCACACTAGAAAGACACAAGGCTCGGTTAGTTGCAAAGGGTTATACCCAACAAGAGGGTATTGATTTTTTTGACACTTTTTCCCCTGTTGCAAAACTCACAACAGTTAGGTGTCTTCTTGCATTAGCAGCTATTAACAAATTGTCATTACATCAATTAGATGTAAACAATGTTTTTCTTCATGGGGATTTAGAAGAAGAGGTTTTTATGAAGCTTCCTCTTGGTTTTTCACATCCGGGTGATAACAGGGTTTGTAAGCTTAAAAAATCCTTATATGGATTGAAGCAGGCCAGCAGACAATGGTTCTCTAAATTTTCCTCTACTTTGTTTACATATGGTTTCACACAATCCAAGTCTGACTACTCTCTCTTCATCAAGACTAATGGTGATGATTTCATTGCTCTTTTGGTGTATGTGGATGATATCATCCTTGCTAGCAATTCTCCTGCTGCTGTCAGCACCTTGAAGACTTGGTTAGACTCGGTTTTTAAACTTAAAGACTTAGGTCCTCTTAAGTTTTTCCTTGGACTTGAGGTTGCACGATCTGCTCAGGGTATTTTCCTTTGTCAACGAAAGTATGTCATGGACATCATTGCAGATATGGGTTTATTAGCTGCTAAACCCATTAGGACTCCCATGGACTCTAATTCCAGACTTACTAGTGTTGATGGTCCATTACTTGCAAACCCAAGTTCTTATAGAAGGCTAGTAGGCCGACTTCTCTATTTAACAATCACACGATCTGACATTAGTTTTGTTGTTAACTCTCTAAGTCAGTTATTGTCTCAGCCACGCCAGTTGCATCATGATGCTGTCATTCGAGTTGTTAAATATCTGAAGGGTTCTCCAGGGTAGGGCATTTTCTTATCTAGTTCATCGACAATTCAATTGAAGGCCTTTTGTGATGCTGACTGGGTAGCATGTCCAGACACCCGAAGGTCTGTCACAGGGTACACTATTTTCCTAGGTGACTCTCTTATATCCTGGAAATCTAAGAAACAAGTTACGGTCAGTCGATCTTCAGCTGAGGCTGAGTATAGGTCAATGACTATGACGTGTTGTGAGCTAAAATGGTTACGTGCTCTTCTTCATGATCTTCTCATTGATCATTCCCAACCAACATTATTATTTTGTGACAGCCAAGCTGCTCTTCACATAGCAGCAAATCCGGTATTCCATGAACAAACAAAGCATATCGACATTGACTGCCATCTGGTTAGAGAAATGGTGCATCAGAAATTGATCAAGACATTACATGTAACCTCTGAACATCAGCTCGCAGATCTACTCACGAAGCCTTTTGTTTTTGAGAAATTTATCTTTCTTGTTACCAAGCTTGGACTGTTTAATATACACAGTCCAGCTTGAGGGGGGTTATTAGATAGAAGAAAGTTCTGGATATTACTTCTGTTAGAATAGCAGTTATGCCGTAATGTTAGCTGAGTTAGTTTTATTCGTGTATATAAACAGATGTAAGGCTTCATTTTATAATATACAAAAATATTCAGCACAAATCATAACATGGATCTCAGTACGGAAGGACCCCAGGGTCCCATGGAGGGCAGGTTGGAGGATAGGTGGAGCTGTGGGTCGGGAACAATGTTCCATGGAGAATAGAAGGACTTCGTGTTCCATTTCAGGACTCAAAACTTCCCCTGCACTTTGGACTTTTTTCCCAATTCTTCCTGCACTAAAAGCGAAATAATTATTGGTGGGCTTAGAAAAGTTAAATCTTTCGCTTGACCAGTGTGGGGGATACTTAGCAGCTAGCCAAAAGTCCAATACGTGTCAGTAGCGATATTTCTTAAGAGGAGCCGTGATTTTGCCGGTGACTATCAACTACCAAGGCATTTTTAACAGATGGGTGGAAGGCGGATATGAAATTGAAGCTTTTTAACAAATGGGTGGAAGGCGAAATTATTATTTAATCAAGGCTGTCGCTACTGCCATCCCCGCTTATTCATTGAGTTTCTTTGCAATGCCTGAATCTTGGTATTCGGAGGTGGATAGAAGTTTTAAAACAATTTGGTGAGGTGTTTAAAACTGAAAATTCATGAAAGTCTCTCCCTCAAGGCTTGGAGTTCCATTCGGTGATTGATTTCTTGTCTCCCAAAAGTTAAATATAGCAAACATGTTCTACCCTTGCCTAGTCAAGTTGATGTTGGCTTTGGATTAGGCATCTTGCCAAAATTAGCCCGGTCCCGTTTAGGGGTTGATCCCGACCAGATCATTACGTTTTTGGACCCTAAAAATTCCCAAAGGATTGTAAAAATTGAAGAAAACACTGAAGGGTTGGCTTGTGTGGTCAAGACCTGGGGCTTAGGGGTGTTCTTCTCTTGAGGTCTCAAGTTTGAATCTCCTCATGTGTAAACAATTCATTGAGACTACTCCTACAGCTAAGCTGGACTTACCTGACATGTATAATTTTTAATAAATTTACCTAAGTTTGCATTTTTGCAAGATACGAGGATAAGAAAAAATATCAATTGACAGTTTTTGATTCATCAGTCATTATCATTATAGACGGCACTAAGAAAGATAGAGTGAGGTGTAGAAAAAAAAATGGATTCATGATCTTTTACATCTACTCATCCTGTGATTCCGAATCAACAGACCCCATTACCGAGATGTGGCAACTCTTTTTTAAAGAAATAGTAAAAAAATTTGTATCGAATCCATTTTCTATTTTGGAACGAACAACGGCCAACTAACACTTTGACTTAACTTTAACTCATTAGATTCAGTAGTAGGTTCATTAATTGCACATAATATCTCGAATGAGAAGAAAAAAAGTCTCGCACGATCGCTCGAAAAAATCAAACCTTTATTTCAGTCTAACTCGATTCTAAGACTAGTAATTCCTATGTTCTTTTCCTTTTGGGTTCTACATTTTTTTCTTACTCCTCTTTATTTACCGCATTTCTTCCTTTTGCAAGAGCTACTGCAAGAGTCATGTTCACTGCTTTATTGATAGTAAGCCGATTAAATAAATGGATCATAGGTTGGTTGAATATTGAGTTCCGCTTAGGCTACCTGTTCTGTTCACGCGCTACTAAGCCGCACACAGGATCTTAGATGGGTTTCGTTCCCTTTCGGGAACACCTTACTATTCCACTTTAGCTAAGCTAATGATGAAACAAGATCTGGATTTGTCTGCGGATTATGATGATATCCACTCCTGGCTCGATGCCCTTAACGAAAGGGAACTCTCTAGATTCAGAAAGAATTTGACTTGAGAGGATTGCACAGTCCGAGGTTAACCGTGGCTTTGAACCCAACTCGTACGTATATTGGGTCAAGTCCATCCGAGTTTGGTGCACGTAAATGAGTACTTGGATTTCTCTCATTATTAAAAAAAATGAAGAGAAGAGGCGTAGAAAAGGGTTTCTAAAGCGAAGTCCTCTGGACGAGAAACTGAGGTTTAAAACCCAGAACTAATGTTGGCGACTGAGCTCCAGACAAGTCATATTCAACAACTAGACAACAAGCTTTGGTCAGTTATTGGTAGTGGGAGGACTGTTTGGAGCATCTGCATCTGGTAAGCAAAAGCTGCATGCCACCATAATCACAAACCAGACTGTAACCACCACTAGTGTTGCACTTTCGATTTCTCCTGCCGTCACCACTAGCACCACCACCACCAGGTATGGTCAAATGACGAAGCCCCAGCTCCGAAATGATCATCACAACTCACAGAATTGGCATTCACCACCACATAAGCTCTTTTACAGATAATGGTATGTCCCCACATGCTCTACAATTTTCATTTGAACAAGAAAACGGAGCTGACATTAGGACAGGTCACTACAGCTAAAAAAAATATCGAGACAACAATAAACTTGCAGATTCTAGGCCTAGAACTTATTCATCATTTTACGGGACAATTGGCAGGACCCTGTGTCCCATCTCTGGCTCTCTCTCGCGACAAACAAACATGTGCAGCTTAAAATTTGTACTTCCTCTGTTCGTAGGTCTCTGTACCCAAAGGAAGTGAATGCAACAACCTCTGGGAGCTCATTGAAGCTGGAATGCGACCAAAATTCCTCGATTCAAAGTTGAAGTTGTAGGCATTATGAGTATAATTCCTGTAATTGAGCTTGGGAGGGATTCTCAGTCGGAACTCTGTAACCATTTGGGTGAGCAAATTGCCGATGCCTCCTAGATGGCATGGAAGCTCCTGATATTGCATTTCCCTTGATATTAACCTGTCTAACTGGAGGAACCTCGCAATGTTGAGGATGATTTTCATGTCTGCCATGGCCTTGAGATGTCGCTTTTCCATGTCTATCAAAATGCTTCCCCTTTTCTGGTGCAGCAGTCTTTCCCAATTGCGACGGTATTATATGATGGAATTGTTTTTGACGCTTAACGCCTAATAATCATCAGAACTAAGAGTTAGCCTCTAATACTCAAAGAGAAATAAACTCAAGCACACTGCCTCCCTCAATTCCATTGGCCCATACCCCCGTGTAGAACATGTCTTTTTCGTCTTCTTCATTGCTCTTGCAAGTCTTGCTGCTGTACCTCGTTTGTGTTTCTCAGCAAGTACTTCTAATCTTTCTGATTCATTACTCCAATGCTGAAACCGTTACAAAGAAAACACACGAGTAATCCAACCTCTTGGAAAGACATTACCTGGCGATATGGTGATTCCACTAAAGAATAAGTTACCTGTCTGAAAGTTCTCAATCTATAGAGGTTACGGCCCTTCACAAGCACAGGGAAAATCAGAGGCAATCTATTCATCCCCTTGCTCCATAGAACCTCAACATTGATTGGGTAGTTAAATTACTAAATGCCTAAACATCAGTGTAAAACAATGCGGTACTAAAAGCAAATATTTGATTGTCAGCCAATTCATCAGCATTTCATTTAGGTATCCAGTGTGCACAAATTCATCAACCTATAATCACCCACTGTAAATGTATGCTGTTGTCTGGCTGCACCATAGCTTTCTTTAACAACCTTCCCAGGAATGGTTCTCTTCCCTAGACGCCTACCATGCCTTGTCACCTTCTTGAACCTATTTGAAAACAACTCTTTATTTATGAAGAAAAATAAAAATTTGGGACCCAGGTGAAATATCAAAGAGATAAGAAATAACAAAGAAGAAGACAGGATGATCGAGTACTTCTCATAAACTTTCTGTGTGAACATAACAACATCTCCTTTACAAACATCACCTGTAATACATGAAAAATCTCCTTAATCGTCTCCAAAACGCCAAAGAGTTCCCAAAAAATAACAGAATAGATGCACACAATATTACCTGTACAGTTGATGACAAAGGTTGATCTTGGATAAAAGACCTCACCTCTTCCATCTTTTATTCTGAAATGTTGAAAAAATAGAAGATGATATTTTTGAAATATGATAACTAGGTTATAAACCAACTCTTAAACCAAGAGCATGTTTTCTCGCCGAAATTGTTTCATGCCAAATATGTAACATGCTACCATATTTATTTATAATTGCATATTTCTTGTGTCTTTTTCCCAGAGATAAATGTCTTTCAACTAGAACGAGCCCGCTGTGAGCCATGCGATACCTCTCTCATTCAGGCTGGACAACTATGACTAACCATTTAGTCAAGCAGCAATTTTCTTATGGTACAAAAGAAGATCATTCATATCTCATTCTTTCTTATCAAAAGTAGAAAGTAGTCAGCCAATTATGAGATTGGGGTGTCGTAAGAGAAGAAGGCAGCATGATTTCTGATGCTTGTTAGGAGAAAAAGCAGTGACTTCACAACTTATAAAAGGTACGAACTTCCTTTTAGAGTGTCATGGATCCATACAAAGGGCCCAGTAAACTCTTTCAGGTTATAAATCCCACAGTCATCCTATTCCATTGCACATGTTTCACATGTGGGGAGTATGGCACACAAGCACCAAAATCTTTCCGAGATTACATATTAATACCGCATATTGCCCACGAAGCAGTAACCAAAATTGGATGCCAAGATCCACTATAAGCAACATTTATGTAGTGAATACTTAAATATCTCACTGCCAAAATCATAACCTGACCAAATTCCATTTGAACAGGAGTAATCAGATTAAATCATACTTGTCCGGGGACTTTTCTAAATCCAACCTCACACAACATATTGTAGAAAAAAATTGTATGGATTGCATTAATATTATATTCTTTATTGCCACAACGGAGTGGCAATAAAAACTGTTGCTAAATCATTAGATTCAAACAAGAATGCACAAGTCTACATATGTCTTTTGGTTGCTTGATGGCGCTTACCTCCAGTGTTCCTTAATTCTTTGTATACAAACAGCCTTGGTCCCTGCTAGCCTGAGGCCATACTTCTTCAAGTAGGCTTTGCACTCTCTCAAAGTCAAAAAGATTCTACTTCACTCCCCTCTGCCAAACACAAGCAAAAGCATGGTTCAAAGATCAAGAAAAACACAGGACAATATTTCAAAAGTTACGCTTCCAATGGCTCATTAAATCCGAAAAATCACAATACAGTAATATTCAAAAGAACCAGTGCCTCAACTCCAAAATCAATGTCAAGGCACCTGACTTCATTTTCTGCGCTTTTTCCTGTCTTACTCTTTAAATTACTAGCCATAGTACTCATGACCAATAAAAACGAACTTTTCCTTTCAAGTAAAAGTAATAAGATACATGCGCTAAAGCATTTAAGTTTCAAGCCTGTGCAGTCAAATAACATATTACCACTGCAAAGAGTTTTGGTCGATTATAGCTACATGAATCATACAAAACATGAGTATTCCAAGCAGAAATATTTGAAGTGGCTATTATTTCCAGCCTCCAGGATATGCATCAAATAGATTGCGGCCCCTATGTTTTTTTTCTTTTCAGAAAAATTTTCAGAAAGGAAAAAGAAGAAAAAAACTGAAGCTGTTAGCTCGAACACGAGAGGCAGCAAGTATACATTTGCTAATCGTCACATACTTTCAACTGAAGTCAATAAATAACTAAAGAATCAAACGTTCTATGTGAAGAGAAAATTTCGAATGCAGCAATACGAAGCGAATTAATCAAAATTAGTTTTAAGACAGATGCGGTAAACGCAGGTTGGAAATAAGAATGAACCCAAAAAGAACATACGTTCCAGAAGTCGTATCACTTTGTAGCAAAGAGACTCATCGTGTTCTTCCTCCCCCTCCTCCTCATTAAAGGCATCATCTTCTTCTTCGTCGTCGCCGCCGCTTTCTTCTACTTCTTCTTCGTCTTCAGTGTCGCTGTCTTCGGAAGAAGAAGAAGAAGACAGGCATACGAAAGTGCGTTTAACCTTGCTCTCAGGCTCAGCCATGTCATCCTCCGCCAGAGTACGGCAAAATACGGAGATCAGGAGAAATTCTATTTACCAGGCACTATGTACAAAAGCCTGTAATTATTTGGCGATCGATCGTAGCAAATATAAAAGAGGAAAATTGAGCATAATTCCATTTCCTGTGTTTTTTTTTTTTTTTTATAAGTAAGTCAATTTTATTAAACACTAAGGAAAACAAGGAACAACGGAGTCGCCAGTACAAGAGAATGTACTGAAAAAAAAAAAAAAAAAAAAAAAAAAAAAAAACACACCCCTCACGAAACACCCTCCCAACAAGAAACTCCTGCCCATACACCAACAAGAAAAACAAAAGCACCCCCAACAAGATCCCGCCCAAACTGTCCCCCTATCAGACTAGCCCATGGCTCTAAGTGTTCCGATCGATCGAGGGAGCCCCATCATAGTTAACTGAAGACTTCAATCCCTACAACTCTCTAATCATCTTCCCCTTTGATTTTCGAGATTTTTTCGAACAAGGCTGCACCCGATCCCGTTCCAACGCTGCAAAGAGATCTCTCAGTTTGTCCTCGTGACCACCACACGACAGCCCAACCATATTACCCACAGAGGAAACCATATCTAAAACCCACGCCGGGGATTCACCCTTCATAACGTTACTAGGGACAGAGATAGGCCCAGCAGACCCGAGCCCATCATGCCCAGCCACAACCAAAGCCCCCTCGTGCCCAGCCCCTCCTCCTGCCCAAGGCCCAGCAAACCCAGCCGAGATAGGCCCATCGTGCCCAGAGCCCCCGACAAGATCGGACCCTCGATCATGCCCACCCCCTCCAGCATACACAACCATAGCCCCCGACGGGAGCTGACCCTCGAAAGTGCCTTCGGGCGAAACTTCCGGCGAAAGCTCCTGCGTCTGAGAGGCCTCCGGGCAGTCGTCATCGACAACAGACGGCGCCGACAAGAGGGAATCCGCCGCCGACGAGTTGCCTTCCCTGCCTCCGAGCTCGATGACCCCCGATAAGCCATCAGCAAGAGCTCTACCATTATCCGGCGAATACTCCGACGCCGGAAAGGTCTCCGGGAAGTCGCCAACGACGACGGAAGGCGCCGGCGACTTAAACTCCGGCGCCACGTGGCCTTTCATGCCTCCGAGCTCCACAGAAACGATCGGGTGAACTGCTCCCCCATCCGTCACAACCAGGGCCCCCGAAAGCCCAGCCGATGCCTCCATACCACCCAGCTTCAGCCCAGAAGATGAGGGCCCTTCAAAGAGACGAGGCCCAACTCTTGGGTCCGACCCATTCTCGCTGTCCAACTGCAAAACACCCACCCCAGTCGCACTACCCAGCTGCAAAATACCCAACCCATTCGCACTTCCCAACAACTCCAATAACTCGTCCACCTCTTTTCGAATACCCATCAGCTTTTGCCTCCACACAGACACGACTCCAGCCGCCTCTGCAGTTACAGTCGGGCCCTTGGGAAAAGACATGTCAGAGTTCAAATTTGAAAACGAGACGTTATGCGTCTCCTTCGTCTTCCCCACTTCATCCCTACTCACTCCGAGCCCCTCCACCTCCGATGACTGGCCCCTTAAACTTTCTCTCAACAGACCCTTCTTGAGAACATCAACAAACGAGAGCTCTTGACGCTCTCCAGCCCCACCCGATCCCTCTTTCCGGCTATAACTCAGACTGAGGTGAGACACAACCTCCTTAAACACATCGGCTAACCTCTTCCAACCAACTCCCCCCTTTCCTTCCGGGACCATAACCACTCCCTGCCTGCGTCCCCCTCCAAACTCGGCGATAGCAACAAACTTCCCAGCTTTGTTACTACACCTCTGCGCCAAGAGGCCTCGAGAAGCTTCGTTAAGTTTAACAACAACCTCCTCCGTATTGGCAACCATTTCCAACCGACGAACCACGTTTACAATCCAGTCAGCTCCAAACCTCCCAAGGAAGATCGAGCTCGTAACTTTCCGACTCCACTCCGACAGTTGGACTACCCCATTGACAAAAACTGAGACCCGGAACTCCTTAGCTTCAACACTGAAGCGACGGGAAAAGGACATCAGGACTAACTAACTAAGCTAAGAACAACAATTTGTCGGAAAAACTGACACGAAAACAACCGGAGAAATATGGTAGTGCTATGGATGGCTAGAGAACTCTTGAATCCCATGGCTCTTACGGTGAGTCTATAATGATAAGACACACATTGGCATATTAGAATATGAGATAAAAAAAAAATGTATTCAATTTCCTGTGATTTCAATGTTCTGATAAACCATTATCAAACTCAATTCCCCAAATAAAAGACCATTCTGCACGACAATAAGGTGGATTTCATCTATCAGTATCCAGCAGTTTGTCTATGCTGGATTACTATCCGTATTATTTTCTATTCAATTGCAAGTACACTTTAAATAGAAATATAACACGTGAATCTTCTTGTAAAGCTCACGATTATACTCAAAATTTTATCTATAGCATTAAATAGTATGAAATCTATTGGTTATGTTTATTTTTTTTTTTCTAAATTTTATTATACAATTCATAAAAAAATTACATAATATTTTAGTCTAATATTATTGTGTTTGAACTCTTAATTACGATTACCTGATTAAATTCTCAATAAACTTAACCTAAGTATCCAGAAACCATTCTGTTTATAAAATTAGCATGGCTATCACGTGACCAAGCAGGGTTAATAAGCTATTTCGTTTGGGGTGCTTCCTTGCACTTTCGAAAAATGCCGAGGATCGAGGAAAGCTCACTGTATTGGACTTCGAAACTCCCCGTCGTTGAGTGATTTGGGGGATGTTACATGCGCTTTTCCTATAATTCCTCTGTCGAAAAGAATTATCAGAAAATCATTTGTCCGCGAAATCTTCTGTCCAAGCCAGGAAAACTGGTCATCAAACTACAGAAAGGAAGTCGAACGAGAGTGGTGATCTTATGATCCGAGTGTGCATAAACTCCTCCTTTAGCTTCGGAAAATGATAGACTGGGGAAGACGAGAAATTTCTGATTAGAAATAATTAAAAATGGAGTATGGTCGAGCACGTCAGACTATTCCAATATGTCTCAAGAACAAGAATAATTTGTCTGACAAGTGACAACCATTAGAGAAAAACTATCCCCCTGTATCTAAACAGAATTACTTGGAGCTTTACAGAAGAAACACAAAATTCATGCGCAGCGTGAAGGAGAATTAGGGTCAACTCCAGTCGTGATTGTCTGCAACCATGGCCCTCGAGACGATATATAGACCAGACATACTGTACTGATCAGAATTGCAATGGCAGATATTCCTGAATATTGAAGGTTTAGGACGCGTCTTTATCGCCAAGGCCAGCTATTTTTCTGGCCAAGACAGTGTAGCACACAACCAATGCTTCTTGGATCTCCAGCGTGGGCTTTCAGAACTGTCATTGAGCTTTTGGAATGTTACGGCTAGACACACCATGCAACAGTTTGACAAACCCAAGGAAACTCAGCTTTCCGTCGGTATGCCTAACCCAATCATGAAGAACAGCATGAACAGGGACAGAAGGGCTGAGGCCAAGTTCCTGAAAAAGTGTACACAAAAAAATCGAAGGTCAGTCTGCATCGTGTTTGAATTTCACTGGTTTGCATTTCAGCCAGTCAGCCTTTTTTTTTTTATAAGTAAGCCAATCTTATTAAAAAGGAAAAACAAATATACAAAACAACAGAGTCAACAGTACAAAAGATTATACTGAAAACCCCTAACATAAGCAAGCAAGAAAGCTAAGAAAATCAGAAAAACCCGAAAAAAGAGAACCCAATATCTCATTAGCCCAAAGAAAGCGACTGCAAAACAAGACCCCTTCAACCAGTCAGACTTAGAACTCGATAAGCATAAAAAACCTGGTTCACATCGATATCCATGTTAATTCAGGCAACCAGATAAATTTATCTTAAGAAGTTAGTCAATTATTTCATCCTCAAAAATCACAGATACAACGTACTGGATGCAATTAAAATAAGAAGCATTTATAGACATACCGAAGCCAACTCCTCAATGACAATAGCCCTGTTTCCATCCTTCTCAAAAAGTTCATAGGCACAACGAGCATGTTGTTCCCACCGATCAAGAGCCTCAAGTTGATGCACGCTGAGTGCAGCTGCACAAAACTCCTCAAAGTCCATCCTTCTATATTGCAATGCATTGAGCTGCAACCACAGAGATTTATCGCATTTTACCATTAAAGTTAAAACCAAAACATAATTGCCACATCTACCACAGTCGTCAAGCAACCTACCGCCAGTAGAAAATCAGGGATGCGTGACTCCTTCATAACATCTGTTGCATTTTTCATCAAGGCCTGGCAATTGCAAACGTGTGAGAGCATAATTTATAACATTTAAGTTTTGTTTAAAAAAAGGTTCATGGAAAGAAACCAACCACTTTGATATTCTCTAAGCTTATGGAACCATTTTTGTTTGGTTCCAATAGTGCAAACTGCTCCCTCAAATAAGTTAGCTCATCCACAGTCAACGTTTTAGAGAGAGCCTGCCATAACATTAAAAGGAAAAACCTAGTAAGCTACTAGTCGGCTAAATAATTTGTTTTCCAGATGCAGATATAAATGACTTAGCTACCTATATTTAAATGATTAAGCTAGGAACAGCTAATCATCCAACCATGGAAAGAAATTTCATACTGGCTCCACAAGAAATCTAATACTTCAAACTCGCATGAAAACTGCCAGAAGAATCATATTTGATAAAGTCTCTCCATTTACAAATGGCGTCATATACGCACCCTTAAAGCCGCTTTTCGAAGAGATGATGATCGCATATAAGTCTTCATAAGTTTGAATATTAGTATATCCAGAGGCACTTTTACGTCATTAGAACTCTTAATCCAACGATGGCCTGCAAGAGAAACGTGTGAGCGACACTATAGGCATATAGGAATTAGAGCTGAAGACAATTGACAGTGGATGAGGCACGCACTCAAAGCTTGAGCAGCTGTCATTCTTTTTCGTGGGTCTTTATTCAATAGGCGCTTAACAAAATCTATAGCCTCAGCAGACAAAGATGGCCAAGGTTGTTCATCAAAACTTGGATCAGCTTTTAATACAGCACGAAAGATCCCAGACTCACTTCTGGCCCAAAAAGGACGGCTACCACACAACAGGATATAAGCAATTACACCAATACTCCAGACATCTGCCTCTGTACTGTAAGATCTATGTAGAACTTCAGGAGCTACATAGTATGCACTACCAACAATGTCATTCAGCTTTTCATCTGCAAAGCAATTGAAACATATCAAACCATTAACACATTGAAAGAGCTACGAAACAGCAAGAAGAGCGGCTTATTTTTTAAAACAAGGAGGATCTACCTGGTTTCACAAAATCTGACAAGCCAAAATCTATGGCCTTCAGCTGTGAGTTTTCATCCTTTGATGTGAAGAGAAAATTCTGATGCAGCAGTGAAATAAACTTAGATGAGAGTAAGTAAACAAAAAGGCAGAGTGCAACAAGCATATGAGTACAAGACTATCAACTTGTTTTTGCAACCATCACTGATCAACTGATTGGATAAACAAGAACATCAAGTAAGCAGATTTTTGCTCAGGGAACTTCAATAACTTTTACACCCTTGAAAATGGCAGGTTGCCAGCATTGAGTACACTCTAATTCCTCTGATTCCCCCTGCTCTCTAAAACTTTTGAAATCCACTGTTGTTTGAGAGAGAGGGGGGGAGTGGGAATATGGATTAACAAGAGACAATTACATCAAAGCAGTCATCTCTGTCTAAAGGTGGACCTCCTCACAAAACCACCTTTTTTTTGTTCTGTTTTTTGGGAAAGTAAAACCATCAGAATTTATGGAGCCTAAAGGTAGTGAAATAAATAGAATATTCCCCACCTCAGGTTTAAGATCACGATGCACCACCCCATGGAGATGGCAAAATGCAACAACATTTAGTATCTGTATCAGGACAGCCTTTGCATCATCTTCCGTATATTTTCCACCCCTGCAGAAGAAAAGGAGCATGTACTTGTAAGGTAAGAAGCACATGATAGCTAATAGCTTTATCAGCTACTGTCAGCTTTCTTTTTCATAAATTTCTTTTTCTCTCCCTGTCCATCAACTTTCACAGGGTCAAACAGTACAGTATTGGACCTTGCTGGCAAAGAAAGAAGTACCTTGAAAGTATTCTGTCTAAGAGCTCCCCGCCTTCACATAACCTGAGAGATCCATGACAATTTGTCAGAGCTCATAGAAGTAACATGAGCAATGGATGATATGCCCTCGTGCTACAGAGAGAAAAATCTCGAAGAATATTCTCCAAAAAGTAAAGAAACGGCAACAGCGGCATCTAATCAAACGAAGAAGTAGCAGTTGTCAGAGCTTACTCCATTACTATATACACGTTTTCATGGTCTTCATACGCATCGTAGAACTGTACTAGATTGTTATGCCCGGTCAATGCTCTCAATATTTTTACCTCCCTTCTCACATCCTCAATGGCAATGGCAGTGTTCATCTAAAAATATAACGAGAACAAGAGTAAGCAAATAAGACAGGGTAGCAAAATTCATAACACAGCACCAATAAAGTAAAACTCGTTCCATTTGGAACAGAGATTAAAAAGAAAAAAGAGTTCCAATGAGATACAAGTAATCCAGTAAAAGAAGATGCAGTAGTGACTAGATTTCCTTTGCGCCTTGCAAATGTAAAATTTGTAAACAAATGTCCAAGCATATTTTGTAAACAAGTATACAGATATTATATATGTAAACCATGAGTCAAAAAACAGAAGACTAGATGGGGAAAAGAAAAGAAAAAAGCATGACAGCCACTGCAATAGGAAAATCTCCCACATTGAAAACCTGAACCTATGAAACCTCATAGTGTAAGTAATTAACTTTTCTTATCTTCTCCTAGAACATTCCCCCAGGTTCCTTGAATTGATTCTTCGGAGCTTTTTTTGCATCATTATCTAATACAGAAACTATTTTCAAAACATCAAAATTGTGTGATTTTTACACTCGGTAAGGACACAGAAGATCTTTTGAATTGATTTACTGCCTCTTTGGAAATTTAAAAATATATAAGAAAAAAAACATATAACATCAGTCCACTGTAAAATCAACTAATTTTTCTTTTGCACTAACACTTGCTTGTTCCTATGGAAACAAAAATTTCCTAACCCATTATACCAATCAACATTATTCCAAAAGAAGAAAAATCAATTGTTAAGAGTAACGTTTTGTTCTAATTGGTTTGTTCTAGAGTCTACTACTCCTTAGCCAAGCCCGACAATTGGTTGACCAAATACATCTCCTTAGCCATCCACACACGTTCCATTTGAAACAGCAAACGTTAACTCCAATCACATCACTCCTCCACTTCCACCTCGATCGCATGAAAACCTTTAGCAGAGAGCAAAAGACTGTTTATCAAATTGACAAACTCGATCTATTTCAGGCGAGCGAAGAAACATGAAATTACTTTTCTGTATTCCCTACAAAGAATCACAAGTCGAATAACAACCGGCCAAAGGATCCGATCTCTATTGCCTTCATAATCCTTGATTAAAAGAACCAGTAATTCACTAATTTATAAATCAAGTAACACGTACGTTCAGAATAAGATCGAAAATTAAAGAGAACTAAACAACAAATTAAGGCGGACCTTGGTTTTGGGAATGACTTTGACGGCGACCTGTTGGCCTTTGAGCTCGCCCTTCTTAAATTTGGCGGCGCAAGTGTAACCAAAATGCCCTCGCCCAACTTCTTCCCCCAGCTCGTACTTGTTGCCGAAATGCTTGGAGAACCCGAAGCTCTTGTCCAGCCCGGCCACCTGCTCCGCCTCGCTCCCCTCCGGTATCGTAGCCTCGTTCGGCTTCAACGAGGCGTTCCGCCTCGCCAGCACGGCCCGTATATGCTTCGCCGGCGAAGGTGGCGGAAACGGCCGCTTGAAGAACCTCTTCGGCGTCGAGTTCGAGCTTACATTCGCCGGAGATCTCCCCGGAGACTTCTTCAAGAACAGGTAGTGAGCCGGGCTTGGACTGTAGAACGGGAAGAACGGCGATTTCTTCCCGTTCTGCTCGCTGGTAGGGTTTTGGCTCTCGCCATTGGTGCCATCCTTGGCAGGGACGGAGTCATTCTGAACCGAAAGAGAATTATCCTGGACAGGTTCGGGATCGGGTCTCGGCGAGAACGGGCTGGGGTTCGCGGAGGGCTTGGAGACGCAGAGACCCATTCGAATGGCCTCTCAAGCAGAGAGCCAAAGGATTCCAACTCCAATCCCAGGTCAGAACATCGAAATTCTATGGATAAAGCATTTGAAATGCTTTCGGGGAAATTAAAAATTGGGACGGGTTTTTATAAAAACTCAGCTTTGTCTGGGAGCGATTGGAACTCTTAACAATGGTGGGAGACAGAGAGAAAGAGAGAGATCCGTAGAAGCTGATAAAAAAGGAAAGGACGATTGCTTCGCTCTTGTCTTAATTGAAAACAAGAAAGTGTTACTCGAGTATTTTAATTGACTTGTTTATAATTGTTGTTTATTGATGTATGAAATACGAGATATTCAATTAATGCAGCAATTGTACTGGTAGGACCGTAAGAGGTCCAGCACGTACAGTACTGCTTAAGTGAGGGCTGTAAATCGAAAATACGGTCCAGTTTTTGGACTGCATTCGAGTCTGTATTGCATCTTTTGTCCTCTTAAATTAAAGTATCAGATCGGTCTAACAAATTGAGGTCTGTTTCGGTTTCATTTTTTTCAATTTTTATTTAAAAAAAATTAAAATTTTTTAAGTTAATTTCGAAAGGAAAATGACATATAAAAATATAGAGTTTTAGTTTAGATTAAAACTAAATTTTTTAAGTTTGTAATTTGTATTAAAGATATAAAAAATATATATTTTTTAAATTTATATTAATAAATAAGGTCCGGTCAGCATTTATAAAAAAATAGAATTCAACCGCATTTTAATATATAGGACCGAACCTCAAATTCGGTCTGATTTTACGGTCGGGATCTGTGCAGCCCTACTTCAGTCCACGTGGCGCCATAGAGGGTGAGTACGGAGAGTAATTGTAGTTGCGGTTGCCGCAGTTCCTTGAAGAACTCGTTGGGGTCGTAAATACAAGACACAAATTTTTCCTTGATTATTATTATTTTTCTGGCAAAATGGACGTTCTCGTACCGTTAGACGTTAAAACCTTTTTTCCCGGGAAAATGGCGCATCGGCAACGCAGCCAAAAGTCAAAACCACGCCGTTTATCTGGCTTCGGCCTTCTTAGAGAAGCTGCCTTTGTTTAGTTTTTTCAATTATTGAAATAATATAAAAATAAAATCTCAATTTTATATGGTTTAGGCGATGGGTTCTAAACTAGCTTCTCGTACAATTTTATGTGGATCCATTTTCACGTTTTAGAGACAATTATTTGAACAAAACTTGCAGTCAGTAACAATTGAGTTGCTGACACCAAGAAAATGATGTTTCACAGAATGGCTGACAAAAAGGAGCGGTCCAATTCACATGACATTGGGGGCATTATGTTGCTATTTATAAGTGGGTTAAAGGAGTGCACGAACTTTTATCTGCCCAATCCACGTGCATATCTCTCCTCCTCCTCCTCCTCCTCCTCCTCCTCTTCTAAAATAGAGAGGCATGTTTTGTTGAATATTTTTATATTTATTTTTATATTTATATGTTAAGCATCATAAAATACACGTATTTCAATATAAAATTTTATTACTTTTTTTATAAACATCAATTTATTTTTATAATTTTTACACGCATGTCAATACAACTTTAATCACATAGATAATTATTTTATTTTTTGAATTTAACGAAATTTTCCAAATGGAATTCTACTTAAGTAATCAAAACTATAATACTAACAACGAGTCTTTTTAGGGAAAACTATATTTTAAAAAAGATAACATACTATTTTATTTACAATTTTGTCTCTCAGACAATCGCTCTTGATAATTGATTTTCTCAAACTATCACGTTTTTTTTGTAATTTATTAATCAATTGAAGATCTAGAAAAAACTAAATTAAGCTTTACAATTTTAATGGCTAATAATTTAATTTAAAAATAAATTGTAAAGACGCAGTAGTGCAATTGTAATAGTTAATTATTTAATTAAAAAATAAATTGTAAAGAGGCAGTAATTTGAATGGATAAATTGTAAATAAAATAGTAGTTTAAGTTGTGTTTGCGTATTAAAATTTTGGAAGGTTAAATTTAAGGGTATTGGATTTGGTGAAAAAGTAAAGAGATATGTGATTTTTAATATTTATTATAGTGAAAAGTAATAATACGATGGAGAGAGATTATATTGCAATTTTTTATTGTATTAAAATTTTAGGAGGTGTAAAATTTTTGTTAACAAACATATCCTTAGAATGATAAAGCTAATTATTTTATGTTAAAAAAAGGCTTAAATGCATTGTAGGTCCCCGTGGTATCACCTTTTTACAAATTGGTCCATGTGGTATGAGTTTGTACTGGCTAGTCCCTGAGGTAATCATCTTGTAACAAATTGGTCCTCCAGTTAGATTTTCGTCAACCCACTTAACGGTCGAAGATGACGTATCATAAAATCTGACGTCATCAGCGAATGGGGTGATGTCACATGTCGAGAGGCTCGAGCTGGCCGAGTTGCTTGTGCTCAGGATGCTCAGGATGCCAGGGCTCGGTTTGTGCTCGGGATGCTCGATCTGTCCTCTGTTGGTGCTCTTTCATTGGTGCATATGATGCCGCATGTACCCGTATCCCGAGAAGGTCGGGCTGATTGTGCTCGAGATACTCGAGCTGGTGCTGCTCAGACTGCTCGGGATGCCCGGACTCGGGATACTTGGTCTGTTCTTTGTTGGTGCTCTTTCATTGGTGTATACGCGGAAAATAATCCACGTCAGTTTCGACCGTTAAGTGGGTCGACGGAAATTTAACGGGAGGACCAATTTGTTACAAGATGATTACCTTAGGGACTAGCCAGTACAAACTCATACCACAAGGACCAATTTATAAAAAGGTGATACCACAAGGACCTACAGTACATTTAAACCTAAAAAAAATAGGAAAATAAGGATGAGAATTTGGACACTCAATCGTGATTTGGGCTGGCCATTTTTCCTTACGGTCCTAAAAATGAAAAAAGAAAAAAATGTGGGATAAATGCAATTGGGTTATATGACACATGGCCTTTTCATTGGCCACTAAGCCGAGGAGTAGATAGTAGGTGCTAGGAATCTAGATTTTGGATCCCCAAATTCCACTGGTTTTAAATGGTTAGGGGAAGTGTGAGAGTTTTCACACAACCTTTGGAAAGATTTTAGCGTGCGTTCTCTCTTTCGTGGATTATACGAAGAGGGGAACAATATGAACTCATCGATGACGCACCGACGAAGTGAGAATAATTCCAAATGAATATCATATTGCCAACAAAAGATAAATACCAAGTTGTTTCGTGTCAGCAGGGTTCATATGAAATGGTAAACATATAAATTCCTCCTTCTTCGTCACCCCATTTGTTTTTTTGTCTTGCTGCTCACTCAAACACCATCATCACTAACCTCACCACAATACTATGCTTTTCGTCTGTTCTTGTTTGTCTTAATTTTTGTAGACTTAATTATCCCGATACGGTCCTTGTAGTATCGTTGTTTAATAAATTAGTCTTTAAAATATAACTTTCAACATATCATCTCTTGCAATCTATTTTTCAGACATATAAATCCGCTCGTACACTAAACATTAGCTCACTAACTAAGATAAAATTTGAGATAAGCTATATGTCCCTAATAAAATAGACATCCTGATATCCACTCATTGTCGGTCTTCTATTAGTTGGTTTTTTTAGTAGACAAAAAGATTTATATGTCTGAAAAATGAAACAGTGTGATCGGCATGTTCAAAATTATACTCCGAATACTTATTTTTTCTAAAAATAAATACAATAGAGGCAATTTAATCATTTTTAAAAATCATTATATTTATGTTCATACTTTGTTTAATTGTAATATAAATTAACGTGTATTGCAATCATATATGTGGACTATTACGTGTCAATTAACGAATAACTCATATTGATATAAAAATATATATATTTTAAAAATGACTTAAGAATTTTAAAAATTCAATAAACAAAATGATGAAATGTATTGTCGAGGAATTAGTATCAGTGTATCACGAAGAAAACTTAAAAAAGAAAAAGTCATTAGAAATAGAAGTATATTAAATATTTATTTTTCCTTAGGACGGTTGATTTGGATTGCCGCCCACCACTTATCATCTTCTATTTTATAATAACTGGTAGAAACATTTTTGTCTATGCCTCAATTGAGTTCTGGGTTTGACTTTTTTATTACAATGATAATGATGTCTGCATAATTTGTATCTTCCCCAAGTCAAAAGTAACCCTCTAGAGAAAGTCCAAAAGATATCTCAGAGAAAAGTGAGGGAAGAAAATCATAATTTTTCTTAATAGGGGTTGCAAACAGTCTCAGCGTGGATTGGAATTTTGTCATATATGCAAACAGTCACTTTGAAATAAAACCTCTTTAGACTTTGAAGGGAAGCTCAGGTGGCTCTAGGTATGATTTGCTCTGTAGTATCATCTATCTGTTGCTTGGTTAGCTTAAAAAGAGAAAAGTGGATAGAAGGTGCTTGTCAAACAGATCATGGCGAGCCTCGTGTCCCATTCACCACCACTTTGGATGACTTTCTTAATTCGCTATCAAGCCACATATTGTTGGCCAGTTTCAGGATTTAGCTTCAACAGGATTTGAGTTTAGCTTTATCCAGGTCGCCTGGACATTTTTGTTCTTGCACCTGATAAATTGCAATAACCATGTGAACTTCAAATACGAAATCAAGATTACAAATTAGAGTTCCAAAAATTTAATTTTAAAATTCCCATGAAGGGAGATTAATCATTATTACAGAATCGTGTAGCAGTTTGGGTACATTTGAGGAACACAACCAAAAGATATTGTTATTTGCAGACAATCCAATGCCAGGGCGTATTGGGTTAAAACTGTTTTGCCTTCAAAGGTGCAAGTAGTTCCTTTCAGAAGTCCAGCATGCCACTGCTTCGAAATAGTTGCTTTCAACTTGGTTGTGCTCCGATGCTTGAAATTTAAGCGACAGTAAAATCCTAGAACTCTCAGTGCACGAACTAACCAGAAGTTTTGTCCCCACCAAAACCTGACTCCAGAAATCCTGTCCGGTTGAGATGGCTAACATCACCCCGCGATTTTATGGTCCACGTGTTCCCATCTGACAAGTGAAATATGCTGACAGATGTATTCAGGATCTTCCCTCCAGACCTTACATTTGGGCAAGCCCGCTTGTACAGAGTTCTGATGACACCCCCATGAGTAACCACGACAACTCGTTCTCCTACAGCCAACAAAAGCAGCTTAGAACTGTTTGTTTGTTTGTTTTGGTAAGTAGCATAGAACTGGTTTCTCCTCTTAGAAAGTCTTATACTTGTGTAATAGGTATAGGCCCAATGGTTTTGGAGCTCTAATGGTCTCCCACAATTAAACTAATAAAGGTCAGTACGTGAGAGTTTTTTGTCAGTACGTGAGAGTTGGAGTTAATCCATTCCACGCTATGGTTAAGTGGTAACCATAGAGGTAGAATTTAAGTGCACAGCACACTAGTGAAGTAAGCATGCAAACCCCAAAATGAAGAAGGGCAAGGCACCTACTGGTAAATAAAAAAATGACATCTTAATCTTCAAAATTTCAAATGGAGAAGCTATAAAAAAACAGGCAGCCTAAAATGTCATGCTCAATACCTTTATGCTTTCTACCAATTCTCTCCAGTAAAGATGTGCAACGTTCATAAAGTTGATTAAGACTTTCTCCACCACCCTGCAAGCGTAATACAATGGAAAGGGATTGATCCCAACAACTTCTGTTATTGCCAAAGAATAATCACACGCAGATTCAATATATCAATCGAACAAAAGTTAGTTCACGTGAAGTAGAAGTAAAGCCAGGCCAAGGTGGGCTTGAAACACAAATCCCAGCTTGAGGTCTAAAAGCCTTACTAGAGCCCAATAGTACTTGGGCACAAATCTATGGAATAAACTCCAAGATGATGCTGTTGACCTGAGCTAGCCAAGACATAGAAGAACTAGTTTGCAGTTTCGAATATATTCTTGATCACATGTTTCTCTTTTAGCCCAAGTCACTCAACTGACCAGGGTCGACAGTTTGGAGATATCCTCACCTTGTAAACACAATATCAGAAATGTCTCCAGCTGCCTAATCTGTTATAGATATTGCCACTTTAATTTGTCTGGGCAAGACTAACATTAAGATCTATGTGTCTGAAAGTGTAGGAAATACATACACTGGGTAATTGGGTCAAATTCAGGCTCAGATTTTTCCACTGGAAGGGCCAAGTTAGGATCAGCCTGGCCCATGCTGATATACCGACAGAGTAATACAACTCTAAAATACAAACATAGTACTTACTGGAATTTCCTGATCTGCCCTGTGATTTAGAAAAGCCTTGTAAGCCTCTGGACTCAGTTTTGCAGCGTCACTTAGTACAAGGCCTTGGAGATCCCCTAGGTGTCTTTCTCGCAGGTCACATTCTGTAATAATCTGCAATTTAAATTCAATGAACATGACAAACTTAGATTGCCTAGTACCCTCGAAACCATGAATCTCACTAGAAATTAGTGCACTACTCTATACTGATTATTGCAAGATTTAACAATGTGAAATATTGCAATTATTGTACTGCAGAAATTAAAGAGAAAATTAAGGAAACAAAAATATGAGAGATAAAGACAGAATAAAATACCATAGAATTACTGCATCAAGAATATCATACTACACCTATAAGGCAGGATTTGAACTGAGGACACTCTTATATCAGTGGCAGACTATATCAGCTAAACTACTCGACTCCTTTAGCCATACAGAATCAATTATTGTGTCTTAGATTGGCATTGCATTCTGCATTTTACTCTTATTGTCCCTTAACCAGACGATCTGGGACGTTATTATTCCTAAAGTATCAATTCACATAGCGGACTAGATTGAGCCAATCGTTTAAAAACCTAGGGAATCAGTTCACTATTCTGAACTAAATTCCAAGGCATACCTTAATGAGAAAAATTCCTGCATTAAATCCTTCTGATATTGTTCATGAGTAGGAGAAACACATGTGGAGAAATGATGAGAAGTTTATGAGATGGTTTGATCTCGTCCAACAATAACCAAGGACTGCCCTAGTTGTATTGCGTGATTGAAGTGAAAGGCTGCTGATCAAGCCTTTGGCTGGAGAAGGGGCTCTCATATCTCAATAAGGAAACCATCACTTAAAAATTTAACAAACAGTATGACCCTACATATGGTACCAAAGCAGAAATAAGGCCAACATCAAACAGTTGATGAAAGATTTTTAGTAGGGTAATTATGAAAACCATGATTCCATCAGTGAGTGGTTCCAGGTCAGTTTGTTAAGAAAGCACCATAAGTTCATGCTGGTCTAATCATGCCTCAATGTTCAGATTATACTTTGACAAAGTAAATTGATAAAGTGAATGATTTCAATGTGAATATAGCTATAACCACAATTTTAGAGGGACAAAAAAAAAACTATAATCACAGTTGAAACCAGAGCCATCATTGCCTCACGTCTGTTCTACAAAGTATAATGGGCTGCAACTTCAAGAAATTAGCTTCTCAATGGATACCTCTAGCCCACCACAGGTGTTCGCAATTATCTGTGCAGTTTCAAGAGCCCGCTTCAAGTCAGAAGAATATACAACGGAGATTTTAGGCTCCCTGGACAGTCTATCAGCCACCTTTAGGAAAAAGAAGATTAAGTTGTAACGCCAAGGCCACAACGCTCATACCAATTATCTTGGTTTTAACTGCAGAACCAAGGAATGAAGCATATAGATGATAACTTACTGCATTGGCTTGTTGTCTCCCAGCATCATTTAGTTCGACATCCAGATGTCCCTGTAAGTTGTATGTAAAATAAAAACTATTGAAGAAGTGCGTGCAAAAATAGAGCCAAATAAAAGAAACAACAGAAAACGAAACGTAAACCACCAAAACTAATGTAATGCTCCTATAATGTTCGATATCCAGATGTCCCTGTAAGTTGATGAAATAGGATTTTTGTGACTATCTAACATGTCCCCTAGATATACAATGTTTAGAAAACCACCAAAACTAATCGGGAAATATCGAAAGAAAACCATTTTCATAGGTCGCAAATTATAAATTTGTGAGCTTATCTAATGGAAAGGGACACATCTCATATTCTTTAGAAAGGTCACAAATCTACCTGCTGATGTATTCTTGTCATCTAAACATCCACAAATAGAGATCAATCAATTAACCAACGTCGTTTCGAGCTCCTAAGCAAGCCAGCTCTTTTACACGTTGTGAAGTCCGAAAAAGAGAAGTACCTGAATTCTTCCATCGACATTCCACTCCGTTTCACCGTGACGCACCACAATAATCTCGGCGTAAGTTGGATTTACCAAGCTGAAAAAAAAAACCCAATTTTTCTCTTATAACTAACAAAAAGTGAACAAAAAAAACCATTTTATTGAAGAATGTTAGATGGGGATCGGACCTGGTTTCGGACTGGGACTGGGACTGGGACTGGGCCATGTACGACACGGTCGTTCTTAGTTGGTGAGTTGAGCGACGACGAGTCAGGGTTAAGCTTCGTACTCCGTTGAGCCCGAGGGCTCTTCCAACTCCAGAAAATGTGAAGCTCGGAGGTGGACGACTGATTGGCTGTGACGTGGTCCGAGAAGACAGGTGAGCTGGATTTACGGAGCGCAGGGCTCTCATAAGTCATAACTTCCACTCCATCGCGGCTAAAGAATATTAGTTCGAGCTTATTGGAATTTAGAACCAGATTCGCTCCTTTCATTGTTGGGCCAAAGAACCAGATTCTGTTCCCATTACGCGACAAATACGGCCCCTCTGTTCAGGTTGCAGTCGTTGTCTAGAATTGGGCCGTGGGCTCAGAGATATTGGTCCACTGCTTGGGTCCATTGCGAAAAACCAACACAAGGAACCTCCCATTGAGGTCCAAGAACACCTCTACCAAGTCCCCAACGGAGTTTTTTTTTTCTTTCTAAGCAAGTCCCCAAGGGAGTTGCGTCTAGCACAAAGGGACCATGCTAAAAAAAATTATACCCACACAAACATGTACAACATCCCCCACCTTTTTCTTTGCAAATATTAATAATTATTTTCTTTTTAAAATAGAGTCCACGTTGACAGCCTACATGACTTTTTGTTGTTTGTTTTGTATAAAATCTCTAGTATTGTTCCTTGTTTGCCTGATCCTCCAAACAGGACGAGAGCCTGGTCTTATTATACTCTTTTAGGAGAAAAGGAAAAAAAATGCAATAAGCTTTTCTTAATAATACTTCATTTTTAAATTTTTTAGGTAATAAGTGTTGGAAAATCCTATGACACAGTCTCACCGAGAAGAACTTTATCTCAAGGCATCATGCTTCCATCTTTTAGCTTTGGATCTGAAGGGTGGAATTTATAAGGAGACTCTGGTAGCCTCCTTAACGACTTGAGAGCAGTGTTCGTGATTCGTGGATCAAATCGGAGATTCCGCACAAGGTATTTCGGATATCCACTCCATTTGAGTAAAATATAACAATAAGGAAAATTGGTTACATCCAATTCGGGCATACCTGACTCAATTAGGAAGTGCACTTAACTGAGTTAGGAGTATAATTTGAATATATGGTCCCTCTCTAATCAATTTGGTGCTAATTACACCTGGAATAGCATGGAGGGATTTTCCAATGCCTTTAATAACAAGAGATAATTATATGCGACCATGCAAACCACGTGATCCACTCTATATGGCTTGGGTAGTATCATGAGTGTTTGAGTTCAACATTCAATTATTAATTAAATAATCCTCCTTTTTACAACAAATTTATCCAACATTCAAGATTATTAAGAGTAAACGGTTGCTTTCGTAGTAAGTCAATTGATCCTATGATACAATATTTCAAAGTACTTTTTTTTACCAATATATATAGAATAATAAGAAAATTACAGAGGAGAGGATGCTGACGTCAGATCTCAGACGTCATTAGCGGAAAATGTTGTGCACGTGGGATGACATGGCGTGGTCACTCATGGTTGTATTAACGAAATCATGGAGTAATTTCTGTTCGTTGCAGGAGAATAAAGGACTAATTGGACCGAATTAATAAAGGTGTGCATAGAGTTCCATAAACGGACAAGTAGAATATATAGAATTAGTAAAGCTCCACCCACTCACACATGCATGGGCCATAGAATGCCTTCCAGTCTTCTAATTGATCTAATTAAAAATCCCAAGTTTGTTCCCTCTCATGCATGTCCAATCTAAAGTTATTTTCATGAAAAGAAGATTTCTTCTCTATGGGTTGTGAGGCCCGTTTTCTTTCAAATTCCTATGTACTTAGTTAGGACAATAGTTGTTTTGATGGAACAGTTATCACGGATCGAATGATTAAGGTTCTAGACTCGAGTAAAACAACTTAGTTGGAATGCGACTTTTAACATGCAAAGGTTCCGCAAGACATGCTTGTATAACAAGCTCATAACTACTGTTCTCCTTCTTCGGCGTTCAAGCGTTCCAACATGCCGCTGGCCTGCCAGCTTATGGAAACTGATGTCCTCTCTTGGGAGCCAGCAGGATCTTGAACAAATAGCGCAGAGGAACAGGACAACAGATTTTTATACATTAATTAAAAAGCAGACAAGGTGGCTGCCATGCATTTTCGCAGTCATTTTCTTCCAATAATTAAGCTATTAAGTTTCTCAAGTGGATCTGACTGAAGCCAGAATAGGCAGTCGTAAGGGCGTCTGCGGGAAGAAAGAAAAAGACGAAAATTATAAAATCTGCCAATCTGGTGAAGGGAAAGTTGGGAGTTGGGACGTCTTTGTTGATTAACTATTCTACCTAATATCTAGAAAATGGTAGCAAGCGGCCAACTTCGCTTGGCGCGACTCATGGATGGAAGATTGGTAGCAGCCATATATGAGACTGACCGTACGTAAGTCTAAAAAGTCTATTGTTTTGCTCTATGCACATAATTACAGTCATTAAATAATTAGTTAAACAATCCTCCTTTCTTACAGAGGAGAGGATGCTGAGATCAGATCTCAGACGTCATTAAGCGGAAATGATGGGTACTTGGGATGACATGATGGCATGGTCATGCATGATATATGGTTGTATTAACGGGATTATAGAGCAATTAATTCCCTTCGTTGGAGATCAGATCAATAAAGGACTTGGACCCAATCAATAAAGGTGTGCCTAGAGTTCCACAAACGACAAGTAGAATATAATTAGTAAAGCTCCACTCACATGCATGAGCCATAGAATGCTTAATTAATTTCCAGTCTTCGTCTCATCAAGATCCCAAGTTGAAGTAGTCCGTCCATACATATGGGCATGCTTGATACTCAGTATTTATAAGTAACGAACTGATATTAATTTGCTCAAGGACAACGAAATTCAATATCAAGAAGCTCTTTTTGGATCAGAATGGCGATTAGTCCTGGAAAGAGAAAGGTGGTGACTGTTTTGAGCATTGATGGAGGTGGCGTTAGAGGGATAATTCCGGCCACCATCCTCGGCTATCTCGAATCTAAGCTTCAGGTACGTACTTATCCAACCATAGCCAGAACCTCTTCTTCTTCGATCTTTATGATCTATTGATTTGGTTTCATAATATTTGTCTCTGCTATTTCCATGGTTTGCACTTAGCAACTGGACGGGCCAGATGCAAGACTCGCAGATTATTTCGACATAATTGCAGGAACAAGTACTGGTGGGCTGGTCACCACCATGCTTACAGCTCCCAACAAGGATAACCGTCCCTTATATGCTGCAAAGGACATCATCAACTTCTATTTAGAGCACTCTCCCAAGATTTTCCCCCAGAACAGGTAAAATTTGAATGAACTCACAAAACCGAAAACGCCTTTTTCTTTAGTACTTACCCTCTGTGCTACTAAGTAGAAAGTTGCTTTTTATGGAACCAGTCGGAAAAGCTTTGTGAGTTCATGGGCGAGCTTGGTCGGTTCTATGATGAGGCCAAAGTATGACGGGAAGTACCTGCGGTCCTTAACAAACGAGCTACTTGGGAATCTAACTCTGAAAGAGACGCTAACAAACGTGATCATACCAACCTTCGATATCAAGCTTCTTCAGCCCGTGATCTTTTCAACCAACGATGTACGACTGTGTAAATTATAAGTATAAGATGCACCAAATTCAACAAATTCTAGGAATGGTGACCACCACTTAGTGTGGAATATTACTTTATATGGTTTCAACCGATCTATTTTTTTCGCAGGCTAAACTGAATGATTTGAAGAACGCTAGATTAACTGATATTTGCATCAGCACCTCTGCAGCACCCACTTTTCTTCCAGCACACGACTTCAAGACAAAGGATGCCGAGGGAAACACTCGCAGTTTCAATCTCATTGATGGCGGGGTTGTCGCAAATAATCCTGTAAGTAGCTAATTTGATGATATTCAGGCACATTGCAAATTGGATCATTCTACATGTCCTTTCTCGATTTACTTTGGATCAAGCTGAGCAGGTTTTCTTATCCCTTTTAAATTAAATCCACAGACTATGATGGCCATGAGCCAGATTTTGAAAGAAATATTGATGCAAAACACTGAGGCAAATGACATAAAACCAATGGAGTACAGCAAGAGAACGCTAGTTCTGTCGTTGGGCACTGGTGCCGCCAAGCACGAAGCGAAGTATACTGCAACCAGGGCCTCCAAGTGGGGTTTGCTTAGTTGGTTGTATGACAAAGGTGCCACCCCTTTGCTTGACGTATATGGCGACGCAAGTTCTGATATGGTCGACTTTCACGTGTCCACCCTCTTCCAAGCACTCGATCAAAAGAACAGTTACCTTCGAATTCAGGTACCAAACGAGTTTATTTTTCAGATAACAGATGAGTAGAATCAGCATCCAATTATCTCATAACCACCTACCCCTAAGATCATGATGAATTATGATTTCTTTGAAAATTGTAAATTCCTATGATGTGGTGAAATTAGTTGCTTTTGTTTTCCTGCGAATTTAGTCTCTTGGATCATGTTATTCGTTCTGTCATCCTACTTATATTTTCTTGGGCCATATATATAGGATGACAATTTAACTGGAGATGCTTCGACTGTTGACGTTGCAACCTCGGAAAATCTGCAAACGCTCGTTGAGATAGGGAAGAAGTTGCTAAAAAAGCCAGTGTCAAGAGTGAATCTGGATACTGGCAGGTTTGAGCCGGCAAGTAAGGACGAGGGTACCAATGAAGAAGAGCTTGCCTACTTCGCCCAGCTGCTTGTGGAGGAAAAGAAACACAGGAAAAGCCAGTGAAAGTCCGTCCGGAATATCATGGTTTTACTGTCTCGGATAGAATGATGTCCTGTCCCACTGTTCCCTTCAATAAGCTGAGAGGCCAAAAATATAATAAAATGAAGAGCATATGCTCTTAATTAATAGCAAAACAATATTCCCATAAGAGTTATGCATGACCTCTCAAACACGGTTTTAGTGTACTTGGTTCAGAATTTCAGTACATCTTTTTCTCACCTAAAAGAAAAGACCTTCAAAAGCTTGTAAGTTCTAGGCCTTGGACTCGGGAAGAACATAAAAAAAAATTGAAATCACAATACCTAAAGGCTTTAAAGCCTTCAACTTCGATTGGAAAGGCCAGGTGAATAGCATTGTTTAGATAAGTACAACTCAAAAGAGAACCTAAAGCAGAAAGAAGTCTTAAGGTGATAAACCAGAGGCCAAAACTTGATTAGATGTCCTATCACTTGGAATCACGGTCCTCTTTCTGGGAGCCAACGAAAAGAAAAGGGAATAAAGTTTTTCAAGGGTTGAGTGATGATTATCAAGTCAAGGAGATGTGCCAGAACGTGTACTTAACTCTAACTCGATATAGACCAAAGGCCTAATTGTAGTTCAGATCTTCCCCCCCCCCCCCCCTTGCCAGGGCCCAGCTGGTTACCGAAAATCTCAGGGGATTCTGGAAGCTGGATGCTGTTCAAGTTCAACTACTATTTTTCTACGTAACAAATTTAAACTATATATGGGCCTGTGCACAGCTTTGTTTTGGCATCCAAAGATTTGGGTTCGCAAGTCCCACTCCAAGCCACCATAATTTCCTGATGACCAGCAAATGTGTGTGTTTAGAACGCAGCAATTGCGTAATACAATATACCTTATCCAAGTTTACTCTTGAATCAATTTCTCACTCTGTTACAAAGTATATCTTTAAATCCCTAAACTATGATGCCGACAAGCCAGATTTCAAAGTCAAATGACGACTTATTATGTTGGGTCCAAGGGATCAGTTTTCCTCTTTCTTTGATGATAATAGGCTATTGGCGTTTTGTGGGTAAAACGAACCGTAGTAACCTTGCAAGGAAGAACTAAACATAGCTAAAGGTAAAGCCACGCATTCATGGAGAAAAAAAAGATGATCAATGCAACAAGGCAAGCTCTGGATCAAACATGTGAAGAGAAGCAAAAGCTCAAGCAGGATATAGGCGAAGAAGAGCTAGCAAGATTAAAACTGAAACAAGTCCTGGGCACAAGGAAGCAAACTCTTGGGACATTGCAAGTCGTGCTTCAAGCTCTACAGTTAGAATCAGAAGCTTTTTGGAGCTTCCGCAGCAGAACATGGATTGTTCCCGAAAGGACAATACCGTTGTCCAACTCCGTCATGAAGAGTGCAATGAGAGCTGATGAAGAAACAAAAGTTGCTAATTGCCATGTTTCTGCGTCAATGAACAACCAGCAGCCCAGGCAAGCTGAAACTTTGCTTTTGCAAGACTAGATGATTTCAACCCCAATAGCAAATTGCAGAGGCTGGGAGTTAAAAGAGGAAAAGATAGTTGGAGATCGATTTCACAGAAGGGAAGGCAGAAGAATAAGTTCCAAGAATGAAATGGGAGCCTCAGTCAACCACAGACATAATGCTTTTCCTAAAGCTCGAGCAAGTTAGCAGCTACGTCCATCTTGGAAAGCCACCACAACAGTCGAGAAGATCATGAAGAAATAACAATAAAAGGCTAATTAAAAAGAAGAAACCTTCAATTTTATGTAAACTAACAAGTTCGATTGTACAAAAAATAGCAGGATCGTTTGGATGATCCACACGAGTCCTGTATATGAAGTTCCAGCCAGCAATAAAGTGATATGAGAAAAGTTTTGCATAATCACAAAAATTGGTTCAAGCTAGACGTTTCTGACTCGACCCATAATGAGATCTGAACCCTACTCATGTCCTCCACCAAAGCCTGAAATGGAGCAAACCCCCCGTCAAGCTATGTGGAAGGAGAACAATCTGATTATCCCAACAATAAAAACCAGTGAACTCTCAAAAGAAGTTTCATAGTACAAAACATAAACCTGCAAGAAATAAAATTTAACAGATCAAGGACCTTTCATATCACACTCATATTTGACTAGATGGCAATACGATGATATAATACTCATAGAATAAGGGGCAGAAATCTGTACCTGATGTCATGTAAAGCCAATGCATGTCCGCAAACAAAAAGCCTGAACCAGCTCACCTCATAGCCTATCAAATGCTCAAAAAAATGGAAACAATCATTATTCAAAGCATAAACGGGATGTTACTCTCATAATCTTTAAAGAAAAAAGGAAAGGAAAGAAATTCGCACCAAAATGTGTTTAGTACATCAGATGACTGACAGAAATCTATTGAAACATTCTAGAGTAAGCCTTCTTTTCCTGATCACGTCTATCAGCAATCTGTAACCATAATGAGCTCTCAAAACAATAGCCAAATAGAAATGTTTAAAAAAAGACAACATATGGGCCATTGACAAAGCCATATATAAAAAATTACAAAATAAGCGGAGCATTGCCTTATTCCTTGCAGCGGCAAGCTCTTTCTTTATGCCTCCTGCACAATGGAAACATCATATATTGTTAAAACATACCATTTCTTACACTAATGAATGAATCAAAAACCTTATACAGGGATAATCTTCACTGAAATTCAAAAACATTAGAACGCAACTTGGTTGTGTTTGTGGTGAGTGTGAATTTGACAGGCAGAGAAGCGGTTGGTTTTCATGTCATGGTCTAGCAGCACATCTTAACAGAAAGGCAAAAGCAATAGAAACATTTCATGAATTGCAGGAATCACAAAAATAATCTTTTGAAACATGACACCCCCCCCCTGCGGCCAAACAAATGGGTGGGGCATACACAGAAAAGGGAAGAACCACAAAAATTCGGAAGCTCTTATAAGACCAGAAAAGGAGGGACCAGGCCGTCATTGGTGACAGACTGTTCACCACATTAAAGACAGGATTGTCGGCCATTAAAAGTCACTAACCATCATTTGGCTCCAATTCTAATGCCTTCTTGAAGCTTTGGACTGCAGAATCTATGTCATTTAGTGCCATATGTGCCTGACATTTGCAACACCAAGATAAATATATCAGAAATTACTTCAAACAAACAAAACTGAGAAAGAAAGAAACAAGAAGAAGAAGATCACCATAATGGCACACTTTCCAGGTAGTTTGGCCAGGCTACATAGGTGAGCACAATAACAGATCAATGAACCCATTTATAATTCGGTAACCGCTCTTCTAATTTCTTTCAAAATTGAAGTTGTCTTTGAAATTTAATTCTTACTGTACAAAAGTACTCGAGCTTTAACAATTGACAAAGATCAAATTCCTAAATATCTGGAAACGAACATGATGATAAAATGCCAGTTCATTGTCTTAGTTTGAGGAAAAGGACCAATTGGATAAGCAACAATAGTCATTAACTTAATAATTCATATGCTCCGAAGAAGTTGCCACACTTTACCACAATATGAAAAGGGAAAAATTACACATTTCAGAATGAAATAGAAGAATAAACAGAGAGACAAAGGAAACCCCCGCTCGCACGTGCACGGGCCCGGGCCCGGGCCCCTTGGGGGGGAATGAGATAGTTCCAACTAAAAAGATGCCAACCTGGCCTTGGCGAAACAAAGCTTTCACATTATCTTCCCCATCACGCATGGCAAAGTCTGTATCCAACAATGCTCCTTTTAAATCTCCTAATTTCAATTTACAAGCCTAAAGCAAACATGCAGAACATCAATCAATTATGTGGAGAGAAAGGAAACTTAGTAATGTAACGAGATTGTTCATCAATAACCTCAAACGTTAAATCAATGATAACAAGCAATATAAACATATATCAACCACTAGTGTGGGACATAGTGTAGTGCATGCGACTAGGTAAGACAATTAAAACTACAAAGTCTAGTAGAATTATAGATGGTTAAAACATTAGCACCTTCGCAGAGTATAAAGCACAACCAAACCAATACATACGCTACAAGTGAATCATGAAATTTGGTTGCTAGTAACTTGTGATAGGCAATAATAACATAGTCCAAAGTGCAACGATCCATTGTTTTGGTTGGAAATGAAAGCAGAAAGACCTGACCAAACCAAAGCTAAAACGGTAAACTAAGATCAACCAGTTTTTGTCCACTAGTGTAGGAACAATTTGAACAAATAGATTAAACTTGAGATTGTTTAAGTTGGATGATAAGATCAAATCACACTAGGAGGGTTGATTCAAGATCACCAAGAGAAGTTACTGGATATTTAGTTTCCATTAGAGCCTGAAAATTAATAAAAAGATGCAAAATCAATGAAGGTCGTCAATAGAGATCCTAACCAGCACATTCATTTTTCATTTATCAGGATGCATTATTTATGTACTTATTCCCTATTAAATTATCCCTATTACTGCTAGATTACAAAGACAGTCCACAATATCAAGTTATTTAGACCAACTTGGCTCAACAAAATTTCCAAATTTCCTTTTTTCTACAACTCTCATAAAAACATTTAGCCTGATTTGAGTAGATTTTGATGAAAGAATAAACTACTTCTATGGGAGGTGAAATAAGTGAACTTACAGAACTATTTGTAAATATCTGAGACTTTGTCTTCCGCAAGGATGAACTTTTCTCTGTCCACTCACAGAATTTTAACTCATCAGGTGGACATGAGAAAGGAAGATGACTACTTCAATAGTCATTACTAAAAGTAGATATGATGAACAATTAGGTAGTTCACCTTCATCAATGTTTTCCTTTTCCCAGCATACATCCAAGTAGCGTAAAGCTTTACGGTATTTTTTAAGAGCCATCTTAGAGTCCTGCTTCTGTATGTGGGACAAGTCAGAGAACATTATGTTATCAAAAGATGTAACCATTTAAGAAAAAGGAAAGTAAAAAATGATGTTTGTTGCAACAGATCAAATGCATGGCACAGATCATCAAATCAAATAAAGGGCAAAATGACGTTGCAACAGGAGATGTACCACATATCCTCCAATTTTCCTTTCCAGCGGATGATGGAATACACAACTGGAACGGGAAAAAATATTTAAGAATAAAAAAGAAAAATTCTAGGCGATCTACCTTGTAATGCTCATTTCCAAAACCCTTTATGTCATCTACAGCCTTCATCCACCAAGAAATTTCATCCGGCTTGTTATCAAGGTCAGCTGGCCAATCAGCATAAGTATCACCATCTTTGAAGAAGTTAGATATTCCATCATCAGCCCCCTCAGGAATTTCTCCACAGTCCACAACTATAACATCTTGTGTGGGAATATCCCCCTCTCTAGTAGTAACGTGCTCAATAGAACGAACCACACCCATTCCTTTGATTACCTTCCCAAAAATTACATGCTTTCCATCTAGATGAGAACTACGAGTTGTCGTAATAAAGAACTGAGATCCATTGGTGTTAGGACCGGCATTAGCCATGGATAACATTCCTTTCCTTTCATGTTTCAGCTCCAAGTTTTCATCCTCAAATTTCAAGCCGTAAATCGATTCTCCCCCAGTGCCATCTCCAGCAGATATGTCTCCACCTTGTATCATAAAACCTTTGATGATCCGGTGAAAACAAACCCCCTGCAATGAACATTATGCTATCACTGACAAAACAAACTACAATTGGACACAAGACAATCTCATCCAAGACTAGATAACCATATGATTGACTACAAAAGTAATGCACATAGCAAACAACCAAAGTGAGTTGATTAGCTTCTTAAGCCTTGCAGGTAGCCCATCCGAATACATAGAAACACATTTGTTCCTTATAAATCAGCAAATGCAAGCCTTCGTATCAAGCATTAAATTTCTCAATACCAGCACTCTCAAGTTCAAGAAAAGAATACCCTCATAAATTTCCAGGGATTCACAATCATACCACAAGACAATGCTCATTAACTATTCACTAACTGAGCTGAAAAATCCTTTAATATCGCACACTTGCAACTACATAATGTGTAAGCTAAACTTCACCGTGCCTAGAAAAAAACTAAACTTCACCGTCGCCAAATGAGACCATCAACGCATGAAAACTAAATAGAACAGTGTGATTCTACATCCAACCGAACAAAAAATAATTAATTAAAATTAGAGAAATGCATTCGATTTTCCTCCAATACCACAACATAGAGGGGTTATCAGACCGGTTACATAACAAAACAGAGACCAGGCGGGGCGAGAAGTGCGACCTTGTAGTGGAGGGGAATGCCAGTGTTAGGACCGATGCCCTTCTCACCAGTACAGAGAGCCCTGAAATTCTCGGCGGTTTTGGGAACCGCATCCTTGTACAGTTCCACAACTATCCTCCCCTCTAGCTCACCTCCAATACTTATGTCCAAGTAGCACCGAGGGTTAGTGTTCAGCATCTCTCTCTCTCTTCTCTCTCTCTCTCCCTCCCTCCAAAACCCTAAACCCGCTTTTTAATTTGAACTCGTTCGTGCCGCGAGACAGTCCGCTCTACTGCTCTCTCTGGTGCCTATTGCTAAAATACGCGGCGAAGCGCATCGTGCGGTTTCTTGATTCGCAGTGAGTGAGGTGTATGTGTACCTCCACTCTCATGACCGTCCGACTGAATGGTCTTTTTAGTTTTAAAACATAGACTTCCTCGTGTAGGCATTAGTTGCGTTAAGGGTGGAACGTCCAAACACATTCTTTTTCAGAAGCAGAAAGTTGACAGATGGCTGCTGTGAGCCAGCGGGGATTCCGTCGGTCGCCAGCTGGCATATTGATATGAGCCTGTCAGGGCATGCCCAGCACGGTGGACTTTTCCTTAAATCACTTTTTTCTTTAAGAAATTACAATTTATCCCTCTAAAGTGTTCTTCTTGCCTCAAATTATCATTCTTAACAATGAAGAGCTTAAATTATCACTTTTTTTGCCATTTACCTCTTTAGTCATATTTGGACTTTTAAAATAGTTTAAAAAATACCTGGAGTTACAATATTCATGCTCCAAAAAAAATGTGTGGGAAAGGCCCTTGCATATATCCAAAGTTTTACTTGCAAATTTACAATCTTAACTAAGCAATGGTAGTAGGTGGCGGAACCAGGACCTAACTTGATGGGGGCGATTTCTAAGATGAAATGATAAAAAAAATTGTTTTCCTAAGTAATGCAAAAAGTGTCTTAGAGTTAAAATATCGAAAATTTAAGATTAAAAACATTAGATTTTTTGAAAAAATACACGTACAGTATATATGCTGAGATTGAGATGTGGCAATTGGATCCTACAAGTCTGTATCTTTTAAAAATGTTGCAAAATGACTTCGTTCTCAATAGTTTTATAAAAAAATTCAGTGTGAAATTTGAATGAGATAAATTGTTTCAAATTCACATTAATAATTAAAATTAGAAATTGAGGTAACACAAAATATAAATAATAAACACGTTAGGAGTATTAGACGGCTGCACACTAGTTGAAATTTTTTTATTATAAACTTATACATTCTCTAAACAAAACAAAAATCATCAACTAATTCAATCTAAAAATTAACAAATTCACAATTATTATTCAAGCACTAATTATTCACAAATTTCATAAATCATTAACCAAAATCACTCTATCCACATTTATTACTGACTCATCTTCAAGACAAACTTTTTTTTTCCTTGATAACATTTACTAAAACTAGAAATCAAATAAAGTTCAGCCCCACATGCACTAACATATGTGTGGGGATAGTTGAAATTTCAACTGAATCGACAAGATCATTGGCTACAGCCCATTGAGCTATAGAATAAGAAAAAAAACATTTCTATCTCTAGGAACCCAAGACAAGAAACATGACCTGTCCCTAGAGAAGAAGCTTATAAGTTTCAGCAAATTTCCCTCTTTTTGTGTCTTGTACACCCATATATAGGGAAAAAATTGCAAGGGGGCGGGCTGGGGTTGGTCAGGAAAAACTCATAGAAAAAATTTTTGTTTGGAGGAACCAACCGGGGCGGTGGCCCCCACTGCCCCTGGCTGGTTCCGCCTGTGATGGCATGGCAGTGTGTTCCTACCTGCTCCAAGATCTGTCACGGGACTAGTAAACGATTTCCTTAGTTACCTATAAATAAAATGAAACTTTTTTTAGAGATTCTAGATTAGTGATGAAATTTATTAATGTGTTGGCAACATTATAACCTTTATTAGTATGGAAGTTTTAGAACTGAAGTTGTAAAATTGAAACACTAAGGTTGCAAGGAAAAAAATTGAAAATCTCAAATCACGGAGGCAGCTGGTTAATTGTTCCCCTTTGTCATTTGAATTTTTAAGTATCTTGTTTTTAAATAATTTAAGTAGGACTTAGATGAATAAAGCGTAATGATATCTCTTGCAGTCACTTGGTTAATAGAAAGCGTGAATATCAGGATCAAAACACTGATGCCAAGTTGCAAAGAGTTCTTAATTTAAAACATTTACACAAGGTGGCTTAGAACTTAGAAGCCAGCATTTCATTCTTACTAGTTAGTAGTCACAGCCTCTTTAACATTTTCGAGGATTTTCTTCTCCACAATACATACACAGGTTTTTAGTTCACCACCCTGCAGTTCTTCCTAATCTCTCCACTCTTTCCTGTAAGTACACCTATGTTGCCCATCTTCACCATTGATACTCCAAAATCCCTGGAGAAAAGATTGGGGAACTTGCTATAGTTAATGACCATTGCAGAAGTTGTATTGTCCCCCATTAGTGCTTGGTCTGACTGAAGTAGCCCGGAACTGTTCACTAGGTTTTTGTAGTAGACGTTATCAAATTTGTTCGAAGTAACTGAATCCAAGGGAGCCAATTTGGCGTCCGAATCAGCCGTGTTTGGGCACATGCTCTGCAAACTTTGTAGGAGGGACGAATCCAGTGTTGGATCAGGTTTACCATCAGCAAAGTTGAACAGCCTTGTCTTGAATGCAAAGCATTGAGCAAACCCGATTGTATGCGCACCTGTAATGAGCATCTGGATCAATGATACTCTGTTTTAACAGAACAATACTTTTTTAAAGTGTTAAATTCCAAAAGTTGGCAAAGGAATTTCCTTTCCGGAAAGTGTTAATCTAGCATTTAATTGTCCTCATCTTTTGGTTACTGATCAATCATTTCGAAGCCTAGGAGACGCAAACTGATGAAAAACCAGTAAACACTAGGTAGATGGAGGCTGGAGCATATGTAATGGAAAAGATTTGAAGTGTGTAACTTATAGTAGTGTCCTTTCCTTCAGCCAAACTTTCTTGGACGAGTTATGTAAAAGCATGCAAGCTTATTTGTAGTGAAACAGAAGAAGGGGAAGACAAAGTTTATATATGTATCATGGGAAGTTCTTTGTCCTGCAAGTTCGAAGGAACATGTTCTAGTTATGCGGCAAACCTGATAGCACAACGACATCCTTTATATCGAGCCCCTTGCAGTAAATTTTGCTGTGATGTTCTGTAATGGCTCGAAGGGGCTTGGCATGTTGTTAGCTTCACTCTCACTCGCGGTTGTCCCATCTCGGCGACCCAATGGTGCAGGCCAAAATGGGCCTCCAACCTGAGATAAAAGAAACGAAAGATTAACACAGACGTAAAGAAGATCTCAGATATAGACTAATTCATTCATATAGGGTTATTAGAGCATTTAAATGGTGTTTCCTGACAACTCAACGAAGTGTAGAAGTTACGCACCAGATAAACAGCTTCTCTTTCTGCAAGAGTCAGTATATCAGCACAGGAAACAGTGGATGGACAAGCTTTCTCCAAATTAGCCTTGATTGTGTCAATGACCTCATAACCTCTAACAGAGTTTCGATTAGGTGGTGCATTTTTCTCCCCTTTGAATGTGCTGGTATCATCAAGTAACAGTGACCCCTCACATCCCTTTGAAACCAAAAAAAAAACAATATTTGCAGTCAGCTCCTGAAGAAATGGAGTTAAAACAATTCATACTGCTGAACAATAGAACAAGTTAATGGTATTAGTTATTCCCCTCTAAGTATTTTAACGTTATAATTTCATATTCTCTGTTTGGAACATGGAAAACGAACCAGACAATATGAACATGTCACTCCTACAAACCAATCATAATTCGTGCCTTCTTATGACTATTTAATTGGGGATAGAAGTGAGGGCACCGTTGTTAGCTCCCTAGCAGGCTTAAAAGCGCGCACCCAACAGCTAAACATATCAGGGTAACAGAATTACATTAACAAAACAGTCGTGGAAGTGAAGGCGCAAGAGAGAGGCTGCTATCCTGGTATCATTTGCAATGGCAGACCAGACGCTGTATCGAACAATCTTTGTCAGGTTGGGACAAGTGGAATCATAGAATTTATAATTAAGTTGACAGGATACACGGGGACTTAGGAACAAGAAGCAAAACAAGACCACAAAGAAATGTCTGTAGTTATTTTCATCCATATCTTGAGACTGAACAGAGTATCTAAACACTGCTATTGTTTTGTGACGAGAACTAGCAACTACAAGCAATTTATACACAGGCAACCAAAGGAGAAGTTAAACTAATACCAATTAACTTTTCTGTAGAGTGGCAGAGCGGGCCAGAGCCACTAGAGGCGTCCTTATCGCTAGTGTTCGGTACAAGTCCATATTTTCGTCAGGGGAGGATGAACACGTACAGAAAGTCCCCACCTCTTTGAAAATTATAACTATTCTAATGGCAGGATGATGTATTACACTAATCATATATGATGAAGAACACTAGCACGGTTTCAAAAACGCTCTCAGGTTGACTTAAATTCTCCCCACGTGAAGAAAATTTGCCCTTCAACGACGTCATTCTTTCTGTCCTACATACTTTCAAGTTTGAGATAAGTGCTAGGGTGGAAGTTGGAGCACGTTTTTGTCAAAAGAATGAGACTTGTCGACCAAAAGGGCTATATTATATCTCATGTGTTCAGTAGTGGAGTATACACATGCAGAGTAATGGATATGAGCTCATTCAAATGCAAGAGATGGCTGAGACTCTGAGTTAAACATGAACCGCAATTATAGTGGAAGGTGGGATTAGGTTGCTAAATTAAGTTGGCAGACCAGGACTTAATTCACCGCAAGGAATATGAGAAATCGAGATTGATACCGATGTCGACAAAGATTCTTCTTTCTAATTTTCGACTCAAAGTAATAATGGTTATGGAGAACTCGAACTTAGGACAACTGCTACGTGAAATTATCATCTATCGCAACGCTAATAAAAATTCAATCGTGGTATATGGAGCTCCATATTAATTGTCTGGACAGGCATGCAATCTCTGGTACTTTACTCAATCAACAAGACATCATAAATTAACAATGCTCGAGGTTTCGTCCAACTTTGCTGAGCGAAGGACCAAAGTGCCACTGAACGCCTACAACTCCTAAGCGCTTATAACCAGGTCAGCATGCATTGCATTTTTCATTTGAGTTTCAGAGAGAATGAACAGCGACCGCCCCGGCTGCGGCCCAGTACTTCTCTCAGTTTTATATCATCTCGTCAAGATTTACAAGTCAGATTGGGCAATGGAATTATTTACGTCTTTCAACTTGGGCAGTCTGTTGTCGATAACAAAAGGCTAATTAAAGACGGAGACACAACACTGGTTCTATTTGTTCCCTTTTTTCTAATTTTTTGGAGGGGGGTTCCATTTGTTGGTTCTCCTTAACCCTCTGCCTGAAATATTTAACCTACCATTTGAATCGTTTAATTCAGTCATTTTATTGCAGGATGAAAAAGCCTCGATTTCGGGCTTTTCCCATCTCAAAATCGTCTTTTCACAATCACACCTACTGTGCCTTGGGACGTTTGGGACCCAGACTATAGTGGCCAGCTCCTCCTGAACGATTCTCCGGGTTTATGCGTGAGAATTCTGCAGGCACAAGTGCATACGCTATGCCTTCTTCTCTTCTCCTTAATCTTCCAGGAAGGTGCATCAGATAGCTCTCATGAAAAAAACAAAAATATTGCACCAGTGTGTAACATCGGGGTGGTATGGAGGAGGGAGGGGTTTCAGTTTCTTATCCACCAGAAAATAAAACCAGAGCAAAGATCTTGATGCATACTGAGAATGCACTAAAAGAAAGTAAATAAATTACATGGAAGAACTCAAACACAAGGATCTAAAGGGAGCAACTTTTGCTTAGCAAACTACCAGACTCCCCTATCAAAATAGTCCACACCCCACAATAAACTGTTTTTCTACGCCTATGCTTGATGATTCTGACAAGAGCACTTTTTTCGTTTTCTCTCCTGGAATCAGTAAATTAACAGAGATTACAAAATGTTAAAATAAAATAAAAGAGAAAAAAATTATTTAGACCGAGAGAGAAGTGAGAAACAAGATTTAAGTGGTTTGGTACATAGATCTACATTCACTGTGGAAAGGCCCGATTAAGCAGATGTGTATACTCACTGGTGTAAAGATGAGATTACAAAGATGTTTTATTTATAAGTCTTTGATTACAATGGCTCACATTGCTTTAGCAATGTGAGACTCTAATAACTCTAATACTCCTCCGCAAACTCAAGATAGATATACGTTGAGTTTAAACTTACAAAAAGAAATTTCCCATAAAAAAAATTGGCGTCGAATGATGGCCGGAGAAGGGCGGACAGTCGCCGGAATCGGGCGGTAGCAGAGCGGACAGACAATCTCCTGAATGTGGCCGGAGAGGGTCCCCGGAATGAAGAGATCACCGGAGGAATGCCGGACGGGGCGCTGGAAAGCCCAAGAGAAGATGCCGGAAGGTCGACGACGGGGCGCCAGAAGTTTGTCGAAGGGATGCCGGAAGGTCCAAAAGAAGAACTAAATTAGGCCGGACTGGACTAGGCCTAAACTAGGCCAACAAGAGTGCTGACCAGCCTGAGCCAAACTGGACCATATGATCAAAATCCCTCTGATACCATGTTAAAAGTAAAATAAAAGAGAAAAATTATTCAGACTAAGAGAGAGAAGTGAGACACAAGATTTAAATGGTTTGGTTCATAGACCTACATACACTGTGGGAATGCCCAATTAGACAGATGTGTGTACTCATTAGTGTAAGGATGATTACAGAGAGACTTTATTTATAAGTCTTTGATTACAATGGCTCACATTGCTTTAGCAATATAGGACTCTAATAACTCTAATACAGAATAAGAAATCGAAGCAGCCCTTTGTGCAGTCATAACAGCAAGAACAACTGCAACCCACCAACAAAATCAAACCATTCACGAATAGCAGTAACAAAGAAAATTGATTCTTCAAGGATTTAAAACGAACAAAAATAAGATGGTACCACTCATTGATGGCCTTGTCTTGTTCATCTTGATCAGCTTGGAACTCTAAGACCTTACCGGAAGTCTCTTTGGCTTGAGGTGCAGGGGGTTCCATCTCTCTCTCTCTATATATCTGAGTCACTAGAAAATGAACAAAGCGGAATGATGCTGGGAAATCACGTGGTGCGCACTTGGGTCGGCTGTCAAAGATAGGTTGAAGCCAAAAGACTCGGAAACTTTCCAATCTGCGAATAAATATTCTTCCTTGATTTCCGATTAGTTCATTATGGAAAAAAGAATCATCCTTTGAGGATTTTATTTGACAAAATAATGATTCCATTTAAAAAAAAAATGGACCTACAATTGACTGCGTAAGACTAGGCAAAAGGAAAGAAGCAAAGTTTAACGGTGAAAGTGGTCTACTTAGATTCTAGCCGTTAGATGGTTTCTGCATTCAGAGCGCAATCCAACGGTTAGAGATGAAAATCCAAAAAGTTACCGGGTCTGACCACTACAGGAAATGTAAACAGAAATGGAAGGAAGACCGAAGATTAGAAATCCCATATTATAGATGATTTTAGAAAGAAAAAAAAAAGAGAGCAAAAAGTTTACAGAAAAATAATGCTAAATTATTTTATACCAGTTTCGGGTCACTTTAAATGGTTAATAAAATATATTTTTTTGGAGCAATTAGAGGCGGCAGTATTCACAAAAATGGGGCATTTTGGGAAAGCAACTGAACAATTTGTGTTTGAAGGTGGCTACCAAAAGGCATTTGATCTCTTTCCACATTAACTATTTTGTGGCCGTCGATTCTTTATTTGCCTAATTGCCTGTTGGGGTTGTAAGATTTTCAATTTGGGGATTAGGCTTCCTATTGCTATCACCTTTTAACTTATGTGACATGTGACATTTATAAAGTTTATAATGCTTTTCTGGGTTGTTTCTTTAGAGAGTGCCCAAGTGAAGTGACTGTGTTTGTGTCGTGGAATTGCATAATCCAAGTCAAATGTAGTCCACTATATCCACGATAAAGCCTGCCCAATCAACTTATTCCGCATGGACCACCTATCAAGTCCTTAGCACTCAGCAGTGTCCGTGATAGTGTTTAATAGTAGCTGCAAAAGTTCCTTCTTCTTATTCATCCTTTTTGTGTGGGCCTGCGTGGTTAGAATTCCTTTATCTTCTCTCATATACAATGTTTTTCCTATACTGCCTTTTGACCTTGAATTTGACATTTTTCCGGAAGTGCATGTTGCCGACTATTGGATAATGGAGATGTTGGGTTTTGCTAGAGGGATAAGAGAACGAGGAGAAACCAAACGTTTTGCAATTTTGATGATATTGAGCAACACGCACCTGATCACATAGAAGGGACCGCATAGCGCAGTGGATTAGCGTGTCTGACTTCGGATCAGAAGGTCGTGGGTTCGACTCCCACTGTGGTCGATTTTTTTTTTTCCATTGCAAAGGAGAAAACAGTTAAAAAAATTTCTTTGTTTTACATAGGCTTATATCCTTAATGCAAGGCAGAAAAGCCATACATGATTTGATAAATGGTGAATATTTATATAAATTAGAGTTTTATAAATTTTTGTGTAAAGGTTGGTGAAAAGTTTTAAAGATATTTAATTTTGTATGAAGTTAATAAAAAGGTGTAGATAGATGATTTGATATTATGGTTCCGTTTTGTGTTATAAATTTTTAACACAATGAAATATTACAATATAATTTCTCTCTCCCTCATCGAATCATTACTTTTTACTGTAAAAAAATATAAAAAATTCCCTATTTCTTCACTTTTTAACTAAACCCAATACCTAAAATTTTAACAACACTAAAATTTTACTTCTCAAAGGTATTAGAGTTTATGTGAAAAGTTGTTGGAGATTATATAAAATATATTGATGTTTGTTTATAAATTTTTGAGATTTTAGATGTTAATTTTGTAAATTGTTTAATACATTTGTATTCTATAATACTTTCGCCTAATTATTTTTCAAACCACGTATAATTTTCATTAATTATGTAAGGAGAAAGGCCCCTGGAGCCGACTATTCAACATTGGGCTTGAAGCCCTTTTCAAATTGAGTGGACCTGAAGTCCACACATCACAAGAGAGCCCACAGGTCCGCAGACATAGACTAAGCTCAAAGGCCCGCAAACCCCACCTGAGCCCTAAAGGCCACTCACATGAAGGTCCAAGGACAGCCGCAAAACGGCAGTGTCTTACGTCAGAGGAGAGGATTAGGATACGACCGGAAAATCCTACACTTAGAATTCTAAAATAGGCAAGCTAAAGAAAACCGATACTTGTTCCTCGCCTGTATATAGACACTTGTTATGCCTTCTCGATCAAGGGCAGGTAACAGTAATATTGGTGTATGAAAATGAACGAAGGAGTCTCATGGAGAACTTGACATAAACTTTTCCAATTTATTTAGTGTCGACCAGAACCAAATAAATTTAAAAAAAACTGCAGCGACCTAAATAAAACTGCGACTTCGAATCCCTAGTAAAAAGGAGAGAACAAGATACAACAACTTCCATCTTCTAATATATCTATACAATCGTCTTTTTGACTCAAGATTGTACATGGAGGTAAAAACTATGACCTTCAGATGGTTAATCATCAATTAACTTCCGTGGTAACTGAGCTCTAAGTCACAGAAAAGTGTACAAAAACTGCTTCAAAATTATTATGCAGGGATACACTTCCGGGAAGAATAAGAAGAAGAAGAAGAAGCTTGTACAAATTCAAGTCCCGTCAAGTCAAAGAACCTACCATCTCAACATATGGCTGCAAGTCACCTACAAGAGCATCCACGACGTCTATGATACAAGTTTGGAGCCACGTATTAGCAGAAGCCATGAAAAAAAAGGTCAGTAGCTGTTCTTCCCTTTAACGCGGGTTATCTGAATTTACTACTCTGTTTGGTGCTAGGATTGACACTGGTGGGAGCATTTGCAGGAGGACTGGGATGATATTTGCTGGAACCTAAGTGTGGCGGCGATGAATTAGTAATATTCTCCAGGGTAGAGCGAGGGGAACAGCGGAAGGCCACTGTCAAGTCTGAAGTTTCATGATAAGGTTGTTGGACAGGGTCGCTGGGGAAAATAGAAATATTTATGAAGCTGGCGTGGCAGTCATGCATTGAAGCCCATGTTCCTTTCTATATATTTGAGTAAATATAAGTGGTCCGAGTCTTCAAGGACTGTCAGGGAGAAGTAATGTAACTGTTACCTCTCATAGGATAACTTTTCTCTTGCAATATGCGTGCTTGGGAACCTTGGCACCTGATCAAGTTTTTTCTCAGGTCGGTCTATTGGACTATGGGGTTTATCCTGTCAAAGTAATGAAACTTTCACACAAACATCATAAATCTAAGGGAAAAAGACAAACGGAGTGGCATTAGTATTTACCGTCAGGCTCTTCCCATGAAATACCACGTTGCAAGATGGGGAATCCAGCTGCTGCGAGTTCTTCAGGAACCGATGTTCGAGTAACACTGCAGCAGATGGCCTGTCTGCAGGGTTTCTTCGAAAGCAGCACCTTAGAAAATCCTTGCCCTCATGTGACAAGGTTTCTGGTATGGGAGGGGTATCTCTCAAAACTTTGAACATGGCTGCAGCCTGCATCACCGTTAAATGCAACGCAACTTAGAAAGAGTGGGAAGATCTGAGTGCAAGTAATATGACTAAGAAAACTCCAACAAAGATATACCATCCAAAACAAAATTCAACGGCGGCAGACAAAAGCTACAGTTGAATGGCAATATTACGACAAAAATAGCCTGCGGAATAACATATTGCCCATTACCACACTTCACCATCTCCTACAAGCAGACAACTAGATTGCAAAGCCATCAAAAGCAGCACAAAGTGTAATGCAACTGTGGTTCTCCAACTCCATCATGGAACCCAGATGAGGAAGTTGGGAAGTCAACTTAGGAATTGATAACTGTATTCCTAAAAGCACACCAATTACACTCAAGTCACTTTTTTCTTTTCCTTTTTTTTTGTTTCCCCAACCATTTCTATGAAGATCTGCCAATTTAGTGGGTCATGCCAGCCATATTCATCTTAAAATCTAGCAAAACATGAAAACAAGATCACTCGCCACACTTCATCAGCATCTGACAGAACGGACAAATGTCGTAGGGATTATAAGTTTGATCAAAAGCTTGAATGACAATGTCTCTTAAATTGGTTTCCACACAGAAGACATTCAAATTTCGAAACAAGATAAAAAATCAAATCTGAAAAGAACTGGATCTGAGCATATATGAATAATTTCATAAGAACGGGATGTAAAGGAGGATTGTGGTAGCATCCACTCATTAGTTTGTGCATCTCTCATCAACCAATCAGAACCCTTTAGCTTCATTTGGCAATACATTAGACGGCAGCTTCAAAATTGGGAGGCTATTGAGTATGTCTTATTGCAGGACTTTCTAGATTCTGGAAATTAAAATTCAATGGCATACATGCAAGAGAAATATCTACTTCCATTGCAGTACTTTTAATTCGAATTTCATGATGAATAGAGCATATAAAGGGACATTTGGCGCCTACCCCTTCAAACTCACTCCAAGGAGGTTTTCCCGTGAGCATTTCGATAATTGTACAACCCAAACTCCAAATATCTACAGCAAGTGCCAGATCGGAGCTGGAATCTTTCTGCATCACAGCTTGCATGAGCTGCAAAAAGGCAATGATGTCAGTATCAGAAGGATAGGGGCCAAATGAGGACTTAAGGTAGCAGCAAGAAGATACCTCTGGAGCCATCCAGTATGGGCTCCCCTTTAGAGAAAGTTCAGCTGCTTGTCCAGTAAGCTGTGCAGCAATTAAGTTCCCAATTATTTAACCCAGCATCCACAGGAATGCTTGAAGAGTGAAAATGAACAAACTACAGAGAGCAAAGCCAATATGACAGATTGAACACTTCCCAAGAACATTCTTCATATTAAGGATCACACAATCCTGATTGTTCTTTTACATAGCAGAAGCCATACTATCGCACAGATTTGCTTAAGCACCAGAAAAACGATCTTCACAGACCCTAGACTAAATTTTAAATTCGACATTTTGGCATGCAAATGTCAATGTTATCCGTTCAACTAGTACAGAGATCTTCTGTCATGATAAGGAAGGAAGAAGTATATGCAGTCACGTAAACATTCTATCTGAAAAAGTCAAGGAGACAGGGGAGTAATGTCTTTGGTGAATCTGTATAGCATAAGAGGAGAAGAAGAAGACGTACCATCTACTTTACATATAGAGGGGGAATTACTACATTGAGATAGAAACGACAGTGCAACAGAAATATTGAAATGCAACTTGAAACAATAAAAAACAAACAAACTCACGTGCTTCGCCATCCCAAAGTCAGCAAGCTTGACAACTCCACATGAATCAACAAGCAAATTAGCCCCTTTGATGTCCCTGTGAACACAAGGAAAAGATAGAAACAGTGCATGTTCAGAAAATTAGCCCCAAGGCTACTTCTCTCAGACTGAATAGATGAATAGGAATTTTGCATGCTTAAGCATCATTCTAGTTTTACAACACGAAGTATAGGCTGTGACTGTTTCAATCAATTAAACCACCATCGATTGTACTGGTTGTACCTGTGAATTGTTTTCATCCTATGCAAGTAAGCCAACCCAGTGAGAATATGGCGAGTAAAATTGCGAACAACAGATTCTGTTATGGCTCCACAATGCTCCCGAACATATTTATTGATTGAACCAGGATAAACATATTCCAGGTATATGTAGAACCGGTCTTCAACCTGCATATGCTTAACATTAGTCCTATATGCTGAATCGAGGATACTTTAGCTGGCAATGTCCAAATAATATCTGAGTATGCTTCGGGATGAATACTCACTATTTCACTACCATAATACTGCACGATATTTTGATGCTTCAGCTGGCTGAGAACTTTGATTTCCTGAAACCAATAATAGAAGCAAGGATTTCATTAGGAAAAGGGGAACTCATGCACACCAAATGTGTGTACAAAGCTCCCATCCACAATAAAACCAAAAACAAAGATAATTGATAAAATCAACAAAAGTAAATGTAGAAGTGATGCCACGCACACGAAACCTTTCAAACAACAATCCAAATACTTGAACCCGAAAATAGACAACTCCAACACATGATAATTTATTTTTCAAAATCTTAAACCTGAACGCCTAGAAAGACAGGCCATTCATACTCCCAAAACATATCCCCACAGGAGCATATGGATCCCAACCATCAAACCAGGGTACAACAGGAATTTCACTGGCCCGACAACAACCAACTGAAATTCTCTTCATCTCTAGTGAATCAAATAACTGAAAACAATTATCCTCATCTACTAGAAACATTGTAGGCGAATCAAGAACGCAAAATCTGTACATTATTTGTCATGTAGAACTTAAACTAAGCTCTCGATTACACCTAAAAGAAATGGGATACAAGCTAAACCTACAGATATTACATCGAGTATAACATGAAAGTGATAGTCCTATTTATATTTCCTATGCATGTAACAAAAAATATCTCACCCATATAAGGCACTAAAGAAACCCCAGAAGACATGAACAAAGGAAAGAGCTTTGCGGCAGTAGAGTAGTTAACCAATGGTAACATCATAGAACAACTACCATAAAATTTGTCCATTACTACTAGATTTCCTTGGTTAAAATATATGGCTCTCTACATTCAACGAGTAGCGCAATCAACTCTGGAGAACAACCTGCTGCAACTGCTTTATACACTCTGCAGTTTTTGGGTCATCAGGAAGTAATTCAACTTCCTTCATTGCACATAAAGCTCCAGTTTCCCTGAAAGAAGAGAGTCAGTGGTGTTAGACTTCACTCCAGCAAAAGACACTAATAAAAGAAGCACATGGGGCATGCGTACCGATTGGTGGCACCATAAACGCTTCCAAACGTACCCCGCCCAATAATCTTTCCTTTTTGCCATTGACTATTCATTGGCACCAACTCCGATTTAACTATAGCTTGGGGAATGGGAGATGACGGTGAAGACATGGCTGCACCTGGCGGAAGAGGTAATGGATGGACATTTACAAGACAATTGCTCTCACGACGCGCTGTCGAGGTTTCGAGGGATAATTTGGAATGCAACGGCGAGGCAGGTCCGATTGGGCTTTTGGGGTTTGGATGGGGACTTCTCGCACGAGGACTATGAAGAGGAGAAGTATCATAATTGAACGCAAAGTAGTTGAGGTGTGCAGGGGAAAGGAGCTCGGGACCAATTCCCGAGGTTGGTATCTCTGGAGCAGACCAGGCTTGATTCCCCTTCGGAATCAGGGAAGGATAATATAGAAATGTGTCAGCTGCACTACACCTTTGTGGGCTGAGTGCAGGACTCGAGAAAGGACTAGTTGGAGCACTCCTGATGGGAACATTTACTCTGAAGCCATCTCTTGAGGCTTTCGAGCCATTTAGCTCTTGACGTGCCCTCATCAACGACCCCTTGCCCACATAATCTGTACTCTTTTTCGTGTCCCTCACATCTCGGCTAGCAAACACACTGAAATGGACAATGTTAGGCGAGGCAAAAGGTAGCACAATAAGTCATCAGCCGATGCACAACGAATCAAATTTCAGACATTGAACCGCCGTCCAGATAAGCACTTTCCCAACAGGACAGCTACTATGATGAAAAGAACACATGGCATAAAACTGATGCAAAGGAGTCACATGGATCGGCTTGTGTGAAAGTACATTTTGCAGTTCACCAATAGACGAAGTAGCACGAGTCGCTAAAATCCACGCTTTCGTAATTAGCACACGAAATAAGTACAAGCACGACCAAAACTTCAGGTAATACAACAGAAATAGTGATTAATCCCCCATTTGCACAACAGCCACGAGATAGTACAAGTTTGCACTTTGCAGGACGAGATAGGAGAAAGAAATTCCACAGAAAAGAGTCACAAATACTACTGGTTATTCGACTATATGAAACAGATTCATTTCCAAAGTGGTAAATTAAGGTGAATGGGAAATAGCCACTAAAAATATCTGATGCCCAAAAACCTAGTAAAATAATATTATATTAGACAAAAACATGCCATGAAAGTTGTGGGACACGGTTTAGGAACTAACAAAAGTCAATATAGAATGTAAACCAAATGAAATATTCACCTCCTAATTGGAGAGTTTGAGCACACTCCGTCTCTAAATCGCTCCTTAAAGCCTCGGCTCGGCCCGGTCTTCGGCGAAGGGAGCGGGACGTACACGTCACCGGAAGTCGACCCCTCCTTGCGGCTAAAGATCCCGGAACTCGGCAGCGGCAGCGGCAGCGGCTGCACTTGTGACAAGTATACCGGGGCTGACGCCGACGCCGACGAAAACCTAGGTGTCACGTATTCGGTACCGTTGCTTGGCGATCGCAACAGCCGCGAGAGAGGCTCCGACCCTCCCGAAATGTCCTGGTCGGTCAAATGCCGGAGCTTCCGCTGGCGCGTGAGCTTCCTTAGTGCACCAAAGCGGGCGGCGTCTTCATCGTTCCTCCTGGTAGGCGAGTCCTGGCCGGGGTTTTTGAGCGAGGAGGACGAGGTTTGAGAACCAGAAAAGGATGAGAATGATATGTTATACAACCAACGCATAGCTACACGCAATCATGCCTGCTGTGTATCTTCCTCTTCCTACATGACACGTATTAAAAAATCAAACGAATTTGAGTTTCTGAATTTTCAGACGAGCTGAGGGAAACGAAGAGATCGTGTTGGAGGCAGAGGAGGGAAGAAGATGTTTTCCTCCCTAGGAGGAGGAAAAGATCCATGGAAACGGTGGATCTTCTTCGAGGGACATGGGCACAGACACGTACGGTGTTGTTTCGAGTCCTCGCTAGCTTTCCGGTTCCCTGTAACCTGTCTGTGTCTCTCTCTCCAACGCGGTTTACAACGGACTTCCACGCCAAACGGGAAGTTTGTCTCCATTTTGAGAGGTCAATATGCTCTCCCTCCACCGAAGTCAATATGCTCTCCCTCCACCGAAGTCAAGGCTTTGGGAAGAGAGGGAGAGAGAGACTGTGTTGGTTTTTTTTTTTTTAATCGCATTTCGTTATTTCTGCTATTTTGGCTTACTGGGTAGTTGTGCAGTTACCATGCCGCCAGGTGTATCCGTCAACTTTGCCCTGACAGGGTGCTTGTTGGGGTGAAGGTAATTCCTTTATTTATTTATTTATTTTTAATTACATTCGGCAGTGAAGGTAATTTTTTAAAATTTGTTTATTTGAAAACAAAATAACATAAAATAAAACACGAAAAAGTCAAAGTTATAAGTATTTCCACGAGCACACGCTTTTGTCCTGGTCGTAGGTAGAACTCGAAAAGAATTTTGATACCCTATTGTCACGTGGAAAAGACTCATTGGTGGAATATCTTCTCTAATACTTTGCCAACACGCTGGAGTTTTGTTTTGTTTTGTTTTTTTTAAAGTCTTTTCTTTTTGGGTTCTCTGAGATATAAAATAAAGAAATAAACATTATTTTTACAGAAGTATAAAGGAAAGGTGTAGTTTATATTCACTGATTTAACTTCTACTGTGGACATGCTGCTTTTGGTCCCATTTCATTGCCAGCAAACCAAAGCCCAAAGGTTAATTCGGACAACATAATTCGACAAACAGATCACTAATCCCTACTAGCTCAGGCTTTGACGGATACGAAATCCAAATCGAAAGCTTTTTTCCTAGTCTTAATTCAACGTTGAAGAGAGAGCCAAACGGCTCGTTTCCTTGCAACCCATCACCGATACTGGAAGAGGTCAAAAGTGTAGAGAAAATTACCGGCCATTAAAGTAGAGGGTTGGAGGGAGTACTGACCAACCCGTTACCCAAGTCATCTTTGACTACACACACGGTGTTCAATATCATTTTGTAGAATCTTAATTTTATATATGAACAAAAAAAAAACGTTGATCACTTTATAGGCCAAATGGACATGGAAGCAACTACTTGGACGTAGTCATGCATTGTGCACCACTCAAGTCTCTATTCACATGCAGGAGCTTTGCTCAAAAGCAAAGTCATTGGTCAGCGCAAAGAGCATTAGAGAAAGGTCACACGGGCCACCCTTTCCGTGGAACTGACACGTGGTGTGTCGACGGAATATTATACTGAATAGGTGACATAAGGATGCTGAGAAGAAAAGAAAAAATACAGAACCTCTAGGAAAAGGAAGCTGAGAAGAAAAGAGAGAAAATAACTCTCCGGTTGGATATTTTTTAAATATGTTCGGATGAAAACTCTCCGGTTGTCGGTTAATCTGTGTTTTTCGCCTGATCAATTGGTCGGTTTTTCAAAAACCGCTGTTTAGATCAAAACTTTTTCATAGTACGTACTTTTTCATAGTACGTTTTTTCAAGCAAATGTTGTATGAGGTAATACCAAAAAAAGAGACCCAATAGAAACTACGACGAGGGTTTTTCAAGAAATGCTCTCACTCTAATTATGGTTGAGAACAAATTATAATAATAGGACTCAATTGACAAATGCAGTTGCAGATCAAAAGTTCAAAGAACTTCCATTCATCAATAATTTCACATGAACTATGAGCTTTGATTTTCACTGTCCAAAACATAGCAAGCAAGTGATTCTCCTCGGATATATGTCCAAAACACATAGCAGCTTTGATTTCACATGAACTAAGATCTTGTCTGATCACGATGTATTTCTAAACAACAGTGTCAAGTTCCTCTTCTACCTGAGATTCCCAAAGCACCACTCAAGTATTAACCAGCTGAAAACAACACATTTATTCCTAAAATGCGTCTGGCTGCAAGTCACCATAAGCAAATCCCAAAAGGCCCTTAAATTGTGCTAGTGCCTATATCTGGGCACTGGGCAGGTTCCGGGATTTCCATCTTAGTGGCAACTATCTTACATATGGGCATGCTTTCATTCTTACTCAGAAGCTTCAAGGACGGATTAACCTCGACATCACCCATGAGTATTCTATCTCCGATATCTAGACTGCTCACGTCCACCTCAATTTTGGAAGGAATGTGTTCAGCTGGACAAAGATACTTTAGACTGGTTCTTATCCTATTCAGATGGCCACCTGTTTTGGCATGAAAGAGTTGCAATCAGCATAAAAATTAGCATTAGAACAACATTTCACAAGTGATAGTCCGAACTGTGCTTCTCTATTGCGTACAAGATATAGCAACAGTAACACGTAAGCATTTGGCACGGGTTATTTTGATAATGAAAGTAACACCAAACTGAGTTAAGCCAAGACACTTCTTTGTCCATATCTGGTTAATTGACAAAATAGTAGCAACGGAAGTGGCTGCAGAGCAATCAACAATAACACAGATGATAACACTGAGCATGACGTAAACAATGCCCCTCACAACCCCCGCACAAAAAAAAACATCAGATTATGTGCAGCGTCACCTGGTTGCAAGAAAAATGCATCTAGAAAATGGGCTTGAATTTCAAAACGTGATGAGAATGGAAGAATTATCACAGAAAGTATCTGCTAAGAACGCATCTAAAGAAATTCTGGACACAATGCATATGTTTAGGGAACACTTTTTCTTGTCTATCTACAGTGTCAGATATATTTGTACCTCAAAACGAAACATGCCTAACGTACAAAAGATAATACTTGTTAGTTGCATAACAGAGTAGGCTTAATTTAATTTCTCTAAAAGAAACTGACGGATGTCATATCTATATAATATCCAAAAGATCCTGGGTGGGTGGAATTTTTGTACAGGTGACTTTAACAATGTTTCTTAAATTTAAACTAGCCGTTCTTAAGTTTCCAAGAGATTGAATGGTTCAAGGAGAAGGTAGAAAGTCCATAATAATCCATTTCCGTATGAGAACCATGAATGTAACACGATGTCAGGAAGCAAGCACCATTTTGTAGACAACAAGAGACTATCTCCAAGCAAAAAGCCACAAAGAACACGGTATTGGTAGCTCCACAGCCCTAAAACTCAATAGGCATCATCGAAGAAATCCCTGAGGCGGAAGAACTATGACACAGTATAAAAATACTCTTCATTATAAACACGCTTGATTTGGGTGGAAAAACCTGTTAGTTAAAATGTAACTTTCCCGCACCTGCCTGCTTCGAAATGGGTTTGTGGGCATTATAGTATAGGACTGTTACGACAACAAGAAATGATACGCTCAATTTCAATAGTGCAGCAGGTTTTTTTTTCTATAACTTGCTTGGGAATATCAGAACTTTAAGACGGTTCTCCATTGAGACCTATGCTAGTGCCAGGAAAGCCAGCTCTACAAGGACATCACAAAATCAAGAGCACCATATATTTGATCAAGTTGACGCTATGGATCATATACCCATGAATCATGATAGACGAATAATCAAAAAACTACCAGGCGATAAATCATTTCTTTTCCCCCTTCTACCGTCCCGACAGAACAAAAGTATCAGACTGCTTCACATATTTCTTAATATGCCGAGCACACACTCGCAGGGAAATTACCTTTCTTAAGACCAGGACAAACATCTTCGCCTTTAAAAACAACGGGCACATCAACCTTCAATTGCGAACCCTCTTCGGCCCAAACAAAGACCAAATTTAATATCTTCCCAGTTACTTCATCCCTGTGAATCTGTTTTTTCAAAAAAATGCAATAAAAAATTACAAACAACTTAGAAAAAAGTAACAAAATTTTCACGTTTAAGGAACGCGCGGTGGGCTTGCCTTGATAGGGAGGACGGTGCCGGATTCAAGTAAGTGAGAGGATCCGGAACCAGCGCGGATCTGGAGCGGGAAGGTGGTGGAGCAGAAGAATGGGAGCTGTACGGAGTTGAGAATAGACTGGATCTGCTTCATCTCGGTGGAGAGCAAAAGCTTCCTGGAGAGCGACCGGGATGCGGGGCTGCTCGTCAGTTCGTCCTTCCCTCGGAGGAGCTGCTGGGAGAGCACCACGGCCGGGATTCGACCCTGGGCTCTGTCCTTCGCCGACACTCTACTCCCGCTGCATTCTCGAGGGATTGCCTGAATCGTATGGTAAGAAGAAGACGGTTGTGGCCTGGAAGGGTCGGACACGACTGTCCTCAATTTGCGCGTTGCGGAGCGCCACCACTGCGCCATTTCTGGTTGTGGAGCGCCAATTGCCCTAGCCAGGAGTATGGCCTATCAGGGTTTTGCGATTTTAGGGGTTTAGCGTTTTGGGCCTTTAGAGTGTTTCACATGTGGCCCATTTACTTCTGCTGCTCTACAAAAGTCGAAGGCCCAATGTGAACGAACCGCATCTAGAAGCAAAGAATCCTTATGTTCAGGCCCGAAATTTTGTTCACTAGATCTGCCTTCGATCAGTTTATTTGGATCAGCAATCTGCAAGCCTTTACGAAGTTCTGTAGTTAGAATGTCAAACTCAAGAACTCCACCATGAAGTCAGTCTACATTTTTCTCTAACCTGAAATGATGCCAAAATTCTTTAAAAAAAAAACGTATTTTCTGCTTAAAAATAACATCAGGCTTAGGCTGATATATTTGCCAAATTTGGAAGAGACCTGTTGGATCATGTCAGATGTGCTTCGAGCCATGTATTCTTAGGCTTTAGAATTAGCAACACTGTTAAATGGAAAGTTATATACAGTTATTGTTACTTTTAGACCTACTGCAAATAGTAATCAGCGTAGCATTTGGAGGACTCACAGAATCTTTTCCGGCCACCGTCAAATCCGGCCTCTTTTCTGACTCAGTCGCTACCCAAATAATCAAACAGAGACTACATCAAATATATAATTGGCATTCTGTGCTTATCAGGAAACAGCCATTTTTGTCTGCTTCCAGATTTTTCTACCCACCGCCGCGCACGCTTACTCATCATCGACAAATAATACCAAGAACTGTCTGCCGCCCGCCTACCAAGAACTGTCTGCCGCCCGCCTACCAATATCAGAACCTGTTCAAATATGCAATTTCCCACAAAAGGGATTTGACAACAAACAGGAGCCAATTCGTTTCCCATTTCACACGCATTATGTCTCATATAGATGGAAATAATAAACGAGTAACTGAAAAATATATATGACCAGGCAATTATTTTTTCAAATGTATGGTTGGAACTTGGTAGAATCTGAAAACAAAGTCCCATTGGGTCATAAAGTCTAGGATAAATAATAGTGACATTGACACGTAGGAGGTGTTCGGTTAGGAGTGTTGTGAAGATTTTTTGTGTTTTGAGAATTTTTAGGTGATGTTAACTTTATTGGTACGCGTGTTAGTTATTTTTAAGTGAGGTTAAAAATGATGTTTGGTTGTAAGATTTTTGTATTGTGAGAATATAAAAAATTTTAAGAATTCTTTGTTAAACGAACCGCCCCATAATAAATATTCGAATTTCGTTCCGTTACACGTAACATTGAAAAGACACACACGTGTGTAACACATTAAAGAAATTAATCACTAATTAGACAGTTTTAACCCCATAAAGGTAAAAGTGGAAAGGTTATATAATCTACCACGTTATACTCGTTTTGGCATTCCATGTAAAATCCCATGCACGTGATGAACTTCCTTTCCACCAGCCCCCATCATCAAAAGTCAACAGCCAATACGACGAAAGAAATCATGGGGAGGGAGGCAACTTAAATATGAATATAATCAAAGGACGATACAAAAATTGGCTGACATGCATGAGGTGGGACCCAGGAGTATATTATGCCAGCTACTCGTATATTCAGGTGGTCGCCCCCACTCGTTAAGTCCCCCTGTTCTTAGCTTTTAGCCTTTTATTGTATTTCGAAATATAATAGTTCGTACACCACAATCGCATACCTTGAGACTTAATTTTATAAATTTTAAAATTTAAATATTTATTTAATTTTTTAATACATTATACGTGATCAATTTTATATTTATCTTCCATCTTTAAACAGTATATTAGAAAAAAATACTATTATTTAAACGTTATTGTGATAATACTTTACATTAAATTATAGAGCCCGTCATTTTTATTTTATTTCCGTGGATATAGAGTAGGTGTTGATTAACAAACACACCACGTTGGCATTAGCGTGAGAGAATGGATAACATCGGATCGGATCGAATCATTGCTTATTTATTTTTTACGTAGCTTCAAATTGCTCTTTTGTCACGAAGAAGAAGATCATGGAGATTAGAGGAAAACGAAAGTTGTAATTATATATTCCAATAAATAAATTAAAAATACGTGTTTTCGTACAGATTTGCTGTTCTGTATGTACAGTACGCTTAGTGACTAAAAGATTAGAACGGGCATTCCAATCCAGACGACTACAGCAGCATCTTTTAAATAAAAATTTAACTTTGATGACTGAGATATTCAATTATAGTAACACCCAATTAAATTTGTTATATTAACTATTATATTAAAAAAATTATATATGAGGGCTTATTTATAAACCAAAAATCTAACATGCCCACAATGCCTAAGCAATGTAGGAATACATATTTCTCAACACTCCCCCGCAAATTCAAGGTGGACAAATCTTGAGTTTGAAGTTACAAAAAAAATAATTACAGGAAAAAAATAATAACAAAGATTGCCGGTACTGAGCCGGGAGGATGCCGGTACTGAGTCGGGAAGATTGCTGGTACTGAGCCAGATAGTCGCCTGTACTAAGTCAGAAAATTGCCGGTACTAAGCCGGGAGAAAGCCGGTACTAAGGCAGATGGTCACCAGAAGGTAACCGGACTAAAGCCGAAAACCTTACTCCGATACCATGTTAAAAATAATATTGAGTTTGATAAGTCGATACTAAACCGGATGATCGACGGAAGGTAAACTTTGACGTCTCAGCTAATAGTTTTGTTCCATATAAATCAAAGAAAATCAACAACTACAGGGTTTCGCATGAGAAAACAACCCCCCCCCCCCCCCCCCCCCCCCCCCCCAAAATTCTGACTGAAAAATGTACCTCGTCAACCATCAGTATTTCTCATTAAATGGAATGAATCTCTGTTCTGTTCACGCAATTGCTCACCAACACACTGGACCCCCTCACTGTCTCTGGGCGCAGTCAGCGCTTGCACCACAGGCGCTATCACGGCCACAACCTCCCTTTTGTCCCCCTTCCATCAGGTCTCGACCCGGACCCACACACCCTTCCTGGTCCCACCCATCTTTTTCACCCCCACCACTTTCCTCCGCTTCCTCCTAACGTTGATCCCCCCTCTCTCTCTCTCTCGCGTCACGTTAAAGAAAAGCGATCCACCCGTCCCACCAGGCCACACACGTGCGCTTTCTTCAATATCCCGGAATGCCCCTATCTTTTTTCCAAATTACATTAGTATTACGAGGCTCAGGCTAAATGAATAATATAAGCCAAGATTATCCCACTTTTAATGTACACTCCAAGATTTTCTTATCTTTGCTCCTAATTCTTATAAGTACTAAAGTAGCTTTTAAGACTTTTTAAATTATAACATAAGTTCACGCTACAAAGCTCAACCTTTACAATTAATGTGGGTCTTCATGTATTTTTCCAATACAGCCTGCAAAGTGAAGACAAATCTTGACACCCCCATGCCGAAGCCTACACGTAGCATTGCTCCCTCCTTTAAGGGAAACGACGGCACCCTGGCTTATATACCACGTTATTGCATACACACACAAAAAAAGTCGAAAAAAATTTAAACGTGTATTTTGTACTATCCAAACACTTTTTTAAAAATAAAATACTGTAAATTGACGTGGAGAACCGGTTAGTACAGCTTTAGGGCGAAGTGATATCCGGTAGCGGTCGTAGACCTGACGGCTGCAAAGCATTCTCACGTATCCGTCAGTCCTTTCGGAGGAAGGCTTAAGGTTTTGTCACTTCGAACTGAATGAAAAAGGTATTTTATTAAAATTGGTAAAAAATTTAAGAGAGATATGATTGAAAATATATTTTTTACGTCTATGCCCTATGGTATTGTATAGCATAATTTAGCAAGACTTGATAAACTCTTTTCGTGTTCCTATAAATTACTAAAAAAAAATAAAAGAAGGTTATTTCTTTGAGTTCAAGCCATTTAATGACGGATATTTTAACTCATATTATATATATATATATATATACACACACACGTTATTGAACCACTAAATGATTATTTAGAGCACCAATGATTACGAGATCCTATATGATTACTATAAAGTACTATTATTTTAGGACATTAACTTCCAAAAGTAATTGGCCACTGAAAAATAAACCATTAGGTACAAAGGCTTAGACATTACTGTGATTGAAATAATTATTTTGTTATAATCTCGCATATCATTTCCAATTTTCCATGTGACTGAGTGCAATTAGGGTTTAAGAAAGTTTGTTATCATGCATTTTCATTTATTCATAGATTATTTATTTGTTGTATCCATAATCCATTGAAACAGTAAAAGAAAAAGGAAAAAAAAAAGTGAGATAGGAGGGATAGCTTTGTAATCTGATGACCTACAGAGGGAATGACCGTAAAAACAAAGGCTAGTATTGGTATTAGATGCAGACAAGGCAGGGACAAAGAGGTAACTCAGAAGCGCATTGAATTCTTGCTCAGAATAAGAGGACCTTTCCCAGTAAAATTTAGGGTTAAATGCATCTCATGCCCTATATTCGCGAATTGCAAATGTACTCTTAAGGTAAACAAAGTCATTTTAATATCACTGAGATAAACATCAAGGTCACAATATGCCCCTCAGTTAATGTGTCGTTTGAAACACTAACGGTAAATGCTGACGTGACAAAAATAGATACTTCAGCACTCATCAGATGATGACACGTCATAGCTCAGGGGCATATTTGCAATTTGCGAATACCACAGGGGCATGTGATGCATTTAAGTTTTTTTAAAAAAAATTAAAATTAATTTTTTCTAAAATAGACACATCAGCACCAATAAGATGATGACACGCCATCATATTTAATTTTAAAAAGAAATTATTATTTTAAAAAAAAGACTTAGCTCAATTTTCCTTCAACATATTCCATGTGTTCGTTTCTGTCTTTTTTTATACATAATTTTTTAAAAAAACTTGCTTAGTTCAACTTAGCCACTGTATTCGATTATGTGTGTATTTTTTTGAACTACATTTGTTTTTTTTAATTTATGAAAAAAGAAAAGAAAAAAAGATACAAACGAAGACATAGACTAAGTTGAAAGGAAATGAGGCTGAGTCGTTTTGTGTTCGTTTTTTTTAAAATTAAATTTAAAATATAAAATAAAAAGCATACAGAAACGAATACAGTAGCTAAGTTGAACTACAAATGTTTTTTTAAAAAAATATATAAAAAAAGACAGAAACGAACACATGAGATATGTTGAAGGAAAATTGGGCTAAGTATTTTTTTTTTAAATAATAATTTTTTAAAAAATTACATATGATGATGTGTCATCATATTATTGGTGCTGACGTGTCTATTTTTAAAAAAATTAATTTTAATTTTTTAAAAAAACTAAAATGCAACACATGCCCCTGTGGTCAAATTGTAAATATGCCCCTGAGCGATGACGTGTCATCATCTGATTGGTGCTGACGTGTCTATTTTTGCCACGTCAGCATTTATCGTTAGTGTTTCAAACGGCACATTAACGGAGGGACATATTGTAACCTTGATGTTTACCTCAGGGGTATGAAAATGACTTTGTTTACCTCAGGGGTATATTTACAATTCTCGAATACACAGGAGTATGAGATGCATTTAACCCTCAAATTTAAATAAAAACCAGAGTTTTGATCGAACGGCGAACACCGGCCTCAGTGAATCTGGACGGCTGCAAGAACCTACATAAGTTTGGCGTCGAGGGCATGGTATCATCTTCCTTCTTTTACCCATCATCATTTCTGTTATATCTTCTCCCTATTTCTCTCTCGTTTTCTTTTCTTTTTTCTACTTCGCTTTCCGAAGTTCTAAAAATAGTTATATTTTCTTCATTTTTTTTGTCATTCTGATTGGATCGCGAAGCTCGAAGATCGGATCAAGCGCTCTCTCGCACTTGAACCCTAGACTGTAGAGCTCTCTCTCTCTCTCTCCGTCTCTCGGTGATCTCCATAACGCAACAGTTTCTTCAGTCTTTCCCCCCCCAAACCTCTGTACTCCTTCAACCTCGACGTTTTAGTCCTTAAGAGTCTATGGTTTCTCTCAGGTGTTACATGGCCCTGGGAGGAACCCAGAGGAAGAGAGAGAGAGAAGGGCCCTATACTGTGATCTGAGGGAGTTCAGAGAAAATCCAGAAGGTAAACCGGAGGTGAGATTCTGAATTTTTTTGAGTGTTCCCCTCCCTTTGATCTGTTCGGAATTGGAGAGAAACTAACGTGGTCCGATATTTAATCAAATAAATGTTTCCGTCTGTATACGGGGATTGCGAGGACTCCTCATGTCGGTTCCGAGAACATACTCTTGATTCGGTTTTGGACTCTGATTTTTCGTCAAACGGATCTAAAAAAAATACATAAGCCAGTATTTCTTTCATTTTGTGGATATGTAGTTTTTGGAGATAAAGATAGTATGGAGAGAAAAAAAAACGGTGCGAGCTTCTTCGTGACGCCATTTTTATTGGTCTTTCAAATTTCTGGTTATTTGGTTTTCGTTTCATTGTTTTCTGTTTCACTATCGTTCTCTCCTCTCGCTCGCTCTCTAATTCAGGTGTTGTGGAAGTTTGAGACTCGGAAACGATCCGTTTTCACCTGGTTTATTTTTTCTTGTTCTTCTTGCACTATAAGCCGCTTCATTTTCCTTTTCTCCTTATTGCTTTCTGTGTAAGCCACTGTTGGGTTGGGTTGTCTTGATCTTTACTCTGACTCATCGTGTCGGTTTCTCATTAGCTTCGAGACTCGGTTAACCGCTAAAATGAAGCTTCCCTCAGTCCCTGACCCTGAACCAACCGCGGCTCCCTCCTTTCGTTCATCTCCGTTGTCCCTCATTTCGAATGCTTCCTGGTTATTATTGGTAGTATTATAGGAGATAAATAAAACACTTCGATCTCTTCGAGAATTTTCTCTCTCTAGGATACTATCGTTCATGAAAAGTCCATTTGTCTTTTTTTACTGCCATACGTATCAGTGTTAATTTATTTTCTTTTTTGGAAATGTGGACTTTTTTTTGTTCCAGATTTTGAGAGAAAAAAGAGATGTCATCGAACTCACCGTGCGCAGCGTGCAAGTTCCTAAGGCGGAAATGCACGCAAGAGTGCGTGTTTGCACCCTTTTTCCCACCGGACCAGCCCCAGAAATTCTCCAACGTGCACAAGGTCTTCGGCGCCAGTAACGTGTCCAAGCTTCTCCAAGAGCTCGACGCGAGGCAGCGCGAAGACGCGGTGAACTCGCTGGCATACGAGGCCGAGGCTCGTCTGAGGGATCCTGTGTATGGCTGCGTGGGGCTCATCTCCCTTCTTCAGCACAAGCTGAAACAGGTCCAGAGTGATCTCTTCAGTGCCAAGAAGGATCTTGCTACCTACATCGGCCCTCAGGCTATGCTCCCCATTCTGCAACCCGCGGGGTACATGCCCCAATCGCAGCACCCTGGCAATCCATCGTCCTCGACTGTTTTACCCTACATGTCGCCAATGGTTGGGATTCCCACCGGACCTGCTATGCACGGTGGGTCATTGGTGATTCGAGAGCCCCAGCCCCAGCACCAGCACCGGCACCAACACCAACACCAACACCAACAGCACCAGCACGAGCACCACCAGCATCAGTTATTTGAGGCACAGCAGTTGGGATTGGCTGCGGCTATGGCTGCGAGAGAGCAACAAGAGATTTTACGAACTTATGAGCAGCAGCAAACGCACGCGCACCAGCACCAGCACCAGCAGCAATCTGAGCTTGTGAGGTTCAACAGTGGCTTCGACGCAGCGGGCGGTTCAGTCACTGCGACTGGGTTCAACCAGATGAATACTGCTGCTGCTGCAATGTCGCCTTCTTTGGCCCTGGGCACATTTGATAACCCTTTCCAGATTGAACAACAACAAGAGCAGCATCATGGCCATCCTCAGCACCGTTCGCTTCAGGCTCAGCTCTTGCTGCCACCACAACAGCCACAAGCACAGCAACAAGGTCAACAAACGCAGCAAGAAAGCGAGGAGGGTAGGAGTGTTGCTCCGTCTTCTTGATGGTTTCTGTTTACAAGCTCTTTAACCTTCCCGCTGTTTCATCAAACCGATTTTAATTCTGGGTATGGACTCTTTTTTCCCTTATTCTTTCGTACCCTGAGGTGCATATTTTATTTATTTATTTATTGAACATCCGTGGGTAGATGATTTCGATTATGATTTATGCCTGTCCACAGGAAGAATTTCTGAGTAGAATTCATTGAGGGGTTTGATCCTTCTTGTGTAATATTTGCTTTGTTTTTTCACAATTGGGGCAATCTCCTTGGTTGGCAGTGGAAAGCCAAAATTATTCTTTGTTGCATAGACCATATAGGTTGGTTAAACGAATTATTGTCTTTCCACGAGGAGGGATCCCTAGTATCTTTCGATTATGTTTGCGAGCAAAAAAATGGGTGCCGTGCGATGGGATGTTTTCTTTGGGTCAACTATGCACATTAATTGCGTGTTTCTAATTGTGATCCTGCAAGTATCTTTTGTACTAACTATGGGACAAAATGAGGCAGCTAAAGGGGTTCAATGGGTATAAAGTGGATGGAAAATCTATTCGTGATATTGACTTATGTTCTTGGATTTGCTCTCCTCAGTGTCCTAAAGACAACGTTACCCTCATCCTACCTAAAAATGGCTCTACATCGTTTTCAGTGGAGAACGATTTCCAAACTCAAGTCTCGTTTAGTTAGGTTGCTTTTTGTCCAACAAAACTTAGATATCTTTTTGCTTCTTAACATGAATAGGTAAAGAGCATTCGGTGTATGACTTGCACTATTTGATATGAATATTTCTAAAACACTTGAATGTCATCTTCACGAGTATAGCATAATCTAATTGATCTCTTTTCCCTTGTTTTCTGTGCAGTTCCAATCTGCCCCAAAGAAGAAAGAGATGATATCCCAGGTCTTGCATTTTTGTTTTGGGAGTTGGAAGAAGAATTTGCTGGGAGATACATTTAACATGCGAAGCATCTGCATTGATCTTCTTCGAGTACAGCCTTTTGTTTTTTTCACTTTCCCGGATCAGTAGAGATGGTATAATATCCTTATAAAAGTGTAAATCGGAATTTGGGAACATTTTTTCTTTATTTTCTACCATTTTCAGACTTAAGATTCATATTATTATTATAATGATGATTCAATTTTCTCCTAGTTACTTTTTTGGTATATCTTTATAGAGTTTGGTGACGGAAATATCTGAACAATAGTTACAATAGTGTCGTCTAAAAGGATGCCCAGTGATATTTGCCGATAAATCTTTTGGGAGTACTCTTAAAGAAGTCATATAAATTATAATGATATACAGCCCAAAAAGACCCACAATATCATGCTCACTGTTGGTATCAGGTACGCAATTTGTGATTTGGGACCTTTCTAGCTGCACAGATTATTTGAGTACATCTGCCAATTGAATAAAGAACCTTGAAAAAGAAAGAAAGAATAAAGAACCTTGAAAAGACATCATGAGATTTTTTTTTCCTAAGCAAGACAGCATGAGAAACATAAATAATGGTGATTATACGGCTGACTGCTCTTCTATTTTTTTCCGAGCAATGCCAATTTTACTATTACAAGTTACAACAAAGAGGCCACCTGTTTCGCTGCTAAGCTTTCTGTGGTTTAGTTGATGCACCCGTAAAAGGAATAAAAGCAACATTACACAGCGTACTTTGCTACATCACACTGCCATTTTGAACTAAACAACTGTAAGCTCAGGGGTCAGAGGAGACCTGATCAGGAGTGAGGCCGGAGGACCATTGGTTGTCATTGCTTGGATTAAGCTTCAAAAGTGGGAAAAACCTTGGCTTGCTGATTCCCACTGCATTTGCTTTGTCTTCCACCGAACTTCAATCTTTTTCAATCCTTTCAAGTTCATAAAGAAAGAAGAAAAAGTGCAATTGAAAGTCAACATATTTAACCAATAAAAATATGTTTGTTTGACCTTGTTTACCATGCAAGCATGTGCACCCTTTTTCTGTGTACCCGGAAGTATAGTGTAATATAATCGTCGTTGAGAATGTAAACCCCAAAGAAATATGAAGTGAAGGACAATCAGTAGATAAAATAATAATTTTATTTGTGCTATCAGGGGCCGATTCCATATGGGTTTTTCAAAAAAAAAATTTGTGACTACCGTCCAAGATTATATAATCCATCTGAGAACCACGTTGACTGATTGATCAGTCATTAATTATGCTGATAGATTCTTTCCATACTTATATATATTTCGAAGTTTGGTGCCTAATTATCATTGTCCAGCCCATTGATTGCATATGAAATGGCGTTAGGGACTGTGCTCTCTTAGTATATATACCATATCCCAATAACGATAATACCAATTACAACAGCAGTAGCCCGTAGCCGAAGCTGCCTGGGTTGTCTGCTTTAGTAGCTAGGGTTGCAGCTCCTCCCTCCTTTCAGTCAATAAACAAGCAATTTTTTTTGTAATTATACAAAAAGTTCTTCTGTCTGCTTAGACCTTAAGGAAAGGACAGTCAAACAACAAATTGTCAAATAAAATACGTCTATTTGGCAAACAAAAAGCCTAGGTAAATGAAAAAGGGGCAAAAAAAAAAGAAAGATAGCAGTCGCATTAAAAGGTAACTGTGAAGCGCAAGAGAAGATGGCAAGGAAATTAGAAGAAAAGAAACTTAGTGAGTACCAAACAGAACCTTAAAATCCTTAATGCTACAGTCACTCACCAGAAACTTAATCCGATTCAGATGACATCTGAGAATTAGGATCCAATTCCATAACCATTTTGGAGATCGACTCTCCCATCTCTTCTAAATCCTCTTTTCCAAAGCCCCATCTCCTAAGTAAGTCAGCCCCGGCTGCCCCCTGCTGTGTTCCAAATTTTCGAAGATTTCCCAATCTATTCTCCAGAAATGGTAAGATAGCATTGCTAGAACGTAGTCTACTCGCCAATGGGATGGAATGAACATCAAGTGAGCCCTTCAATGAAGAACCACTGACTGGACTACCCAAGAGCTCACCGTGTTGGCCAACAACGCTGCTAAATATTTTTGGAAAAGGCAAAGGTATTGGAAGAGGACAAAGGGCCACCGATAGATTGCAGAATTTCGGCCTTGTTATTGCATTTTCATAAGCAGCGTGAACCATATCCTTTACATCACAAACTGGAGCCCGATGGCCTCCTGTAAAATAGAACAATAAGTCAAAACTTTCAATCCAGAGTCATCATCAACCAGCAGAGAAGATAGATAAGAATAATCAGCTTTTACATCACCTAGTTCTTTCAGAGCATCTTCCACAATGTCCATGAGACTAAGAAAAGAAGGAAAAAAAGAAGAAAGAGATAATGACACATGCATATGTTCTACAAGTACCTGACCCAAGCGCTCCCTGGATGGTCATGGATTCCACTGCCAGCAAGTCTTCCATATCTTCTGCTATCTCTGGCGTCAATGGCTGCAAATTCCCCAGCAAAGATTGCTCAGCCTGTTTCCCTGGATTTCAGAATTCTGAACAATTAACCAAACCCATCACGAAAAGAAAGGAATAATGTGAAAAGCCCTTCAGATATTTACCTGTCAAGGATAGTGCTGGCATTGCAACATCCAGAATAGCCACCCCATTCTTCCTAGACTGGCCTGCTAACATTTGTATGACACCATTGATGTCAGCAGCACCGGAAATATAGCATGAATCTGCAGTGGGACCAAGAGCTTCCATTCGGAAGGGGAGACTAATAGAGTGCAGTGCAGCTGCATAAACTGCACTGCAGTGGTAAGGCTTTGCATCTTCAATGCCGAGGAACTTGGAAGCTTTGCCTTCATAACAACATGAACATCTTAATAAAAGAAAACAGCTTGAGGTGTGGAGGATTACACACAGACTTTAAGGCAATCAACAAAACCCAGTTAATGTGAAACAAATTAGACACTGGACAAAAATGCTTCAAAATTGAAATGAAAAAGCAGCATCACAATAAAAGCAACAGTGAATTACAGAGGAAACCATCAGACACAATAAATTCAGCGAAGTTTAGGATTGCTTACTTCTACTCAAGGAGGGTAGACCCACTGGCACAATCAGTTTAGACAAGGAAGATAGTCTTGAGAATGAAACGGCGTCGTGCAGATTCCTAGAGATTGATTGCTTCTGGCTTTTGTGGATCATGTGAGAACCAGGATCCCTGACAGCATAGAGCAGCACAGGTGTGTTTCTGTACTCATCTACAATATTCTCCAGAAAATCAGCAGCTACAGAAGAGAATCCCCCTGAATCGTCAACAATGAACTGAAAACCCTGTTGAAATGGCCAACGGTTCATCACCAAAGGGAAAGAAGCAAATAGACCAAATTAGATTCCTGTTGAGAATCCAGCAACAATGGCCATACATAAGTGCCTACAACCCAAACTTTATCTCTGCAACAAGACACGAGATACAGTTCATGAAACAAGACTCAAAACTATCAATCCAACCACGGCACATTCATTTTAGATATCTGACCATGTTCTTGACATCTGAGCATGCTCTCAAATATCAATATCATGTGGAAAGACCACAGACCTTATAAAGAAGTAGCAAAACTGACCCAAAATTTATAGCCACAAAGACACTGGTTATGGGCTAGATTGACTATTCTAGAAACTGGTTTTAAAATTACTCAAAACAAAAATGAGCTAAGATGAAATCTCCACACAAAATATGGTGTAGCATTAACAACAAGAAGGTAACATGGGTGTAACCCCCTTTCTCCCCTCGGGGGATAGATAGGAGAAGGGCGTCCTTTACTCAATTCTTTATCAGGACTTGTCGGGATGGGGGAGAAAGAGAGAAAGAGCTGACAATCCTCCAGCTCTGATTCACCGCCAGAGGGTTATTAGAGGGGGGTAAAGAAGTTTACCCCCTTTCAAGCACAGATTGCCCCGAATGAACTACTACGTAACGAGATAAAGAACTTCAGGTGGTGAATATGGCTATAATGCTTTAATGTTGGGGTAAATTTAAAATTAAAGACATCATACTGATAACGTTGAAGTTCTGCAGGCATTATCATATCAAAGGTAAGAAGCTTTCACTATATACCTGAATATGGTCACACTCTTCTACAAAAAAGCGAAGCCTCTCACTGATTTCTTCTCCTTGTGAATCCCAGGAGAAAGCATCCCTTCCAACTCCGTAACTGTCAAATTCCTGAACGTCCATCCACAGTCCACTCAGTTCGTATAAGCTTTGGGGATGGTACTGAACTTTTGAGAAGTCTGTCCAGTATTCGACACTATTTTCTAAGAAGTCAACAACATCTTCATCATGAATTGCTCCCCGTGGCTTGTTCCTCCCACCATTGATGCTATTCACCTGACTCAAATTCTCCTGCTCTTCTTCATGCAACCTTTGCAGGAACAAGTTCCTCCTTCGAGGTTCAGCTGCATAAGTGGAAACATTACCAGTCCTGCACATTGGTTTGTAGACAATCATTTAAGCACCAAAACAAAAAGATTAAAGAACATATATGGACATAATTCCATCCACGCTCAGCAAGGCTGGCAGATTTGTTGCTTTACATAGGGTACACCGTTTCAAGAACAGAAATAAAGGCGTTAATGAGACCGGGTTCAAGTCAAACAATGTATTACCAAAATATTAAATACCTAGGAACTCTCCTTTTGGCATATGGGTATACACACTAAGTAAGCATATAATGTAGTAGCATTCTAGTCATGAATACTTGCGCACGAAAAGGTTTCAAGTGTTTGCTTGAATTGGAAATGATGGTCAGAGGATAAAATAGATCCAATGAGAATCTAAGGTTCGCAATCTTGGCAGCCATACAGTTTATGTAAGGCCAAGTCATATTACAGTCTAATCACACAGGAAGAACACACCATAAGAAGTGATTCTCATCCGAAACATCAAGCCTTGATGCAAAAAGTACAATAACATCAAAATCTCACTTTTATAGAACCAAAACTACTACTAAAAGACTATACGGGAGCTGCTAATGCTAAAAATATAGCTAAAAAGACTCACCATGTGACAACATCTGTTGGTGCAGATGCAACCTTGTTATATGACGTACCACGTGAACTCATGGATCCAAGGGATCCTGTGATATCAAAAAGCAAAAAGCTCCCCAAATGAATCAATTCAATAAAACAGAAACATTCATCAATTTGGATACACCTTGAACAATATAAAAGAAACAGACACACGACAGATCATATCTTTTTTTAAGTTGACGGATCCTACAGTGTTCATATTAGACTGAATTAGTTTCTGACTGAGGTGCATTTAGTAAAAGATAAATAAGACCTCAATGAATTTTAACCAATTTGCAATAAAACAGAATAACAGAAATTAACATAGGTCGTAACTACTACCCACACAAAACAGACCACATTAGCAAGACATAATGCTCTGCTCAGCACTTTGGGGATGTACATCTAAACAAACCTGTCTATAATGTCATCATGGCCATTCAAAAATGTATTTTAGAAAATAATATCCAAGAATCATATCATTCTCATGCTAAAGCGCTATTCCCTAAGTCCTTTCCCATTTCTTTAAAAGGTGCTTGTCCCCCCCCCCCCCCCAAGAGGAAGGATTGGGACAGTGGACATTGACGCAACCACTCAACATAGTCCCCAAGGTAAGGTCAGTCAAATGCATCTTGAAGAAGTATCCTTCAGCATTTACGTGCCTAATCTGATTTCTGAAAGTGTCCAGTAAGTTATATCTAGCAGTTCCACCCGTCATACAGCGACTGCATAAATGAAGACAATGATATAATAGAGGGATCACACTTCACAGTGCTCAAGGCAAAAGGAAAGTAGACTGAGTGTCCTTTTAACACAAAACATGAAGCAATTACCTTGGAAGTTAACTGAGACCAGGCGAGGACTATATGAAACGGCACCCTACAAATGTTTTGCCAGTAATGTTAGCAGCATATCTCTACAGTAACTATGGACATTAGAGATGACAAAAGCAACTCCTTATATTTTCTGAAAATAAGTACACAATGGTCTAGCCTGGGACAATGTCAAGGGCACATATTTCCATTCTCGGAAGCATAAAAAATTAAATAGTGGAAAACAGTAAAAAAAACCAAACGATAGAACAAAATTCTACCCAATGTAAAGAAATGAAATTTTCAGACCTCCAAAAGAAGAAGAGAATGAAATAAAAATTTAGGATGTAAACTGTGTACATGTTCCAAGTAAACTTGCTAACAATTATATAAGCTTTAAAGTAGTAACAATTGCAAAATAACTTCCATAAGTTACCCTTCAAAGTTATCATAAATGTCTACCTGTTGTGTCTCACCAGTACGGTAGAGCACGTCCATATTTAAAGAATGATTCGTGAAGACTGGATCACTAGATGGGTCCGCAGCCAACCCAAGCAACTCATCCTTAAGCATCGAGCAGATGAAGTCAAATAACAGTTAATAAAATTAAAGATCAAATAAGCCCTACAAATTTACAATATTAACAAGAGAGATTATCTTAATCTTTTACATAGCAAAAAGAAACAGTGCAGGAGAAAAAAACTCTCTTAACATCCAGGGGCGCTAAAATCCATCAAAAACTAAAAGGTGTCCTACATATGAAATAATAGTGAACACAGAGGCAGAAACTGGTTCGTCAAGTCATGAATTAACCAAAGGTTTTTCATATTGTTGTTCTTCTTCTTTTTTGGTGGGGGGTTGAAGTTTAGATCTCTTTGATTACAGGAGGATTGGGAGAGTCACCAACTTATGCTAACTACCAGAATGATACACCAAATTTCCTTCAAAAGACTGACATTCAATTCAGAAAGTGTAAAAGTAAGCCTCTAAAAGCCAGCCTAGTTTGAAAGAAAACCTACAAGTCGTCCTCCACAACTTCCTTGACATAATTTCACAAATGACTTACAGTAAATCTCATCACAATGAATGACAGGATGTAGAGGAGAAATACTTTAACATGTCTGAAAAGAATGAGACATTTAAAAGAGGAGGCTATGTATATAGAAGCAAGAATTAAATTTTGTGCCAAAAATAAACATAGCAAGCGGCAGAGAACACTGGTAAACTAGAACATCTACTGAAGAATAAAATGTGAAGGAATGAAAAGAAATGAAAGAATAAGTCCAATTCATACCTGGAAGTTCCAGAAGTGAGAGCCGATGTAGTTGGCGAAACCTCCAACTTGGATAGTCACAATTTCCTTCATACTTCCCTGATACGATTAGTGATTACTTCAGATAATCTTTTCTTCTTCAACCAAATTATAATCCATTAATCTTCTTCTTCAACTAAATTAACTTTATTCCGTACTCGTGATCACTCTGGCTGGTGAAAATTTATAGAGTAATATGGACTCTACTCATTTAAACAAACAGAAGAATGTAGATGCACACTCACCTACGTATTCGGGTTCTCAGAAATCAGAGCCAAAGCGAGTTAGGCGTAGTTTGTGTTCGATACAGCTGCGAGCTGGTTTTGTGGAGAGAGCACCAGGAAGTTCAAGGCGAGCGTCAGCGAACGGTCCCTGAGCAGAGCAAAGCGACAACGTTTTGAAGTCTTTGAGAGGCGGCGTGTTGTTTACGGGGAAAGCACCAACGGTGCGTTGGAAACTTGTAGTAGTTTGTCCCAAACGGTGCGTTGGTGTCCTGCTTTGGAAGCGGAGCTGAAGTGAATTGAGGTTGTGTTTGCAAAAAAAAAATTTACAAAATTTTTCTCAAACTCACAATAAAATACTACAATATAATTTCTCTCTTTCCTATTAAAACATAATTTTTCACTACAAAAAATATAAAAAATTACCTCTCTTCACTTTTTCACTAAACCCAATATCATCACTAAACTCAATACCAAAAATTTTACAACACAAACATACCCGGTCAATTAGCCTAGATTCAATTCTTTGGGATCAGGCATTGGGGCGGATTATAATTAAGGATAAATATATTTCGCATCTTTTAATTATATTGTCTTGATATTTCATATTTTATTTATTATTTTTGTGACATTTTATTAATAAATGATTGATTTCAAATTGATTTTTTTCCTAAAATTTTGAAAATGTTGCGAATATATACCTATGGTAAAAAAATTATTTTTAAGTCTTTGTGTCAATGTTCTCGTAAAAAAACTATCCCTCTATCAGTCTCCGTTTTGAAAACTAACGAGAGCTGGTGACATGTCGAGCGTAAGCCACGTAATCACAAATTATATTAGATCGTGTGTCATCGTGGGTCCACCTTTACCATATCTGATGTTCAGTCATTGTCACATCATTCAAATAAAGCCACGCATATCGAAATTAAAAAACTCGTAAACAGATAAATCTGAACGGTGTCGTATGCGCATGACCTTCAGCATATTTACTATACCGAACCCTCGAACCCCTAACTTTTTCTCCCCCAAAATTTCCTTCTCACCCCTGCTAGAACTATCTAGCCCCAAACCCCTAGCCTGCTGGATCAACATCTTGCCTTTACCCCCGAACCCCTAATTTATACTGTAATTTACTGAAGAGCTTGCAAATAATGACTTACACTTATCACGTTACTAGCTCCTGTTAGTTTTTGAAACAAAGACTCACGGAGGGATATTTTTTTCCGGAAAATTACTATAGGGACCTAAAACACAACTTTTATTATCATAGCGACATATTTGTAATATTCACATACTACAAGAACTGTGAGTGCATTTAAGCCTAAAATTATATATACATATATATAAGGACAAATTTTTCAATTTATGCACAACAAAATATATGTTTGTTTAAATTAACATAAAACTTTAAAGTCTTTAAAATCAATAGTTAATAGAATATATAATATGATAAAAATAATAGATATGTTGCTAAGGTCGTGTTTGAGTTGTAAAATTTTGAAGTTGTTAAAATTTTAGGGTATTGAATTTGGTGAAAAAGTGAAGAGATAGATGATTTTTAATATTTACTATAGTGAAAAGTAATGATGTGATGAGAGAGAGATTATATTATAATTTTTTATTGTGTTAAAATTTTAAAAAGGATAAATTTTTTTGTTAACAAACATAGCCTAAGAATTTGATCTATGTGATTATAAGGCTAAATTCCACGGTAGAGCATGCGTAAGATAACACAAGCAGCAAAATCGAACTCAAAGTCCTAGGATCGGAAGGTCCAAGAAAGATATAAAAAAAAAAACCTAGATCACAAGGTGAATGAAAAGGAAGTTAAACACCGAACATGTTTCAGATAACATTGAAGGAAAAAGAATGTCATCTCTTTTCCGAAACCCCTGCGGTTATAACATATATTAGTCCTATCAAAAAACAAAGGAATAAGCTTGTCAGTGAGTCGTTTAAAAAGACTCTGAAGTGGCACCTCGACAACGAAAGCTAGGTCATGTTCGTTTTCACTCTTTTCTCAGGATTCTAACTATATTCACAAATCTACCACCGAACATATTCAGAATTCAAACACAAATACCAATACATTTTACACAATCTCCAACAATTTTTAAATTTTTTATTCAACATAAATTTTCTCTCTCTATACTTTTTCACACAACTCTAATACTTTTTTATTAAACAATTACATCAAATCATTTCTCTCTCCACTTTTCACAAACACCAATAAAACACTATTCAACATAAAAATTCACAACTTCTCTAAAATCCTACATTTTTACTCAAAACGAACATAACACTAGAATAAATTCCTCTCTCTAAAGACTTGATAAGAGGTTCAAAAATTCTTATGCCCCATGAGTTTACGTATCTGAGAAGATGGGGGGAATTGAATGAATGACTGTGTACAGTCTTCTCCTGGCTCTTGTAGCCCACCTTTCCAGCTATGGCCATCTGATTTCTCATCTCCTTCTGCGTCCTTGCTGTCCTCTCCGCCACTGAATAGACCTTTAGTAGACCCACTAGCGAGGAGGGTACCTTGGGGAGAAGCAGACTGGGAGGTGTTTAGCTTTGAGTTTTCCCCAAATTGATCTTGGGACATCCGTAAGCCATTCGTTGCTGAAGAAGATGGGAGTCTTCGAAGATGAAGTCTATATTTCTGCCAATGGCACAAGTATATGCATTGAATCACAGAGAGAAAAGAGGAGGTAAATAACAGAAGATAAAACTTGCGAGAGAACATTTCACCAATACCCACTTGCAAATGGCTCTTCACTTCATCATTTGTGAGACCATCCACCAGCATAAGTTCTCTAATTTGCTTAGGGGTGGCCACTACAAAGGGAAGAAACCAATCAGACCAAGTAGCAGAAAGAGAGACCAATTCAAGGGTGCGAACTTTTTAAACTTCAGTATTTTTCGGCTAAAGTTCGGGCAGAGAAACGAATTGCGAAGTACTCATTCGTTTTTTTTATTCTGACTTACGAGGTAATGACTTTTTTTTTGGGCGGTATAACTTAATGATTTCAAGGACTACCAAGGAAAGACCTGCAACCGGAAAGCCAGTATATCTGATCTTAGAGGGCATGTCGGAAAACAATGGAATCGTCCCCTTCTGGTTCCTAACAAGTGGTTCGAGTGTAAATCCCAAATAATATCTAGTTCCTCCATTTGCAGGACTTAGAGAGACCCGGGAAACAAATTTCAGGACTTTACTGCCGTCACACATCCATTTTTGCAGACTTTACCAAAGAAAAAGGGAAAGGAAAACAAATAATCAATCTGTAAACCAGTGTCCGAGCAAATTTTTCTTTCCAATGCTCTAAAGTTACAAGACCTAACCTTGCTCTCCCCCAAGTTGTTTTATCGCTTCGAAGAAGCGTCGGTGCAGCTGTGGCGACCAGTGCCGCCTTTGTTTTCTCGACGGGTTTGTCATGAAAGATGGACGAGAACAACTACCTCCACAATCGAAGGAGCTTCTTCTTTTAGAACCGGAATTACTTGAATTCAGTTCTGGATGTGGAGTCGTAAGCGAAAGACTAGTGATTTCTGAAACATCGTTCTCTGCCTTGCTTGCATTTGTCCCTTCCCTGTTCTGGTTACTCCGTCGCTGAACCGGGCTATCCAGAATAGACCGACCGTCTTTTTCACCATGCTACCACAAGAAAATAATCAGATATTAGAAGTGTTACTCCCCAAACATTCCCGAAAGATCATAGCACTTGCAGATTTTAAAAATCACCAATGTTGCTTCTGAAGCTGAATCTTTTTTCTTGTAATCGTAGTTGTTACCAGTGCTCCAGAGCTGAGCAGAGCTCATCCAATTCTTCTTGTCAGCGGAATTGCTTTCCATACACTGCATTGCCTCCTCCTTCAACCTCCCAATAACTACACACCCACCACAAAAATCTCAGTAAATATTACTAAATCTCGACCCCTCCTCAAGAAGAATAAAAGAGAGAGAAACAAACTCCGAGGGCCAGAACAAAAAACAGAAACAGAGAGACAAACCCCACCATCGTTCAAAAGAAGCGTAGAAAGAGGAAGCTCGCGTTTGAAACCTTCGATCTTTCGTCTTTCGTCTTCCAATCTTTGCACGTAAGCATCAAGCTTTGACAGTTTCTCGGAGCAATTTTTGGTGGTTGAAATTTCTCCGACAAACTCAGAGATGGTTTTGGGAACCAAGACCAAGCTCAAGTCCAAGGTCAGTTCCATTTCCCGCTCTCTCTCTCTCTGTCTCGAGTGTTTTGTCTGTTCCTCGGTCTATAAGATACATTACCCCAAGATAATAGCAGATAGTGAAGAACAGGGAACCCCGCTTTTCTAATTGAGATTCAGCAAACTCGCATTCGTGTTATCGCGTCTCCGGGTCAAGTCGTTGACTCTGTCAAAACTCGCCTCGGAGTCGGGCGAGTGGTGGGTGGAGAAGTTGGGGGAATCTTTTGGATTCCGTACTCAACGCGGTGGGAGCCAAATTGAGAACTTTTTTAATTAATTTGTTTTTTGCCTTTTTCATGTTCAAGATTCTTGACCAGGTAGACCGTAGACTGAAAGCATCGCCGGGTTAATGCGACGCCGTCATTGACCAACGCATTAGACGACAATTTGGCCATTTTCCTCATCAGCAATTGATCACTTAAGACAATCGTGTCTTGTGCTCATAGAATTAGGCGATTTGTTTGCCTCGTCCTTTGACTGAATTACCCTTTTCATTCCTGAAACAAAGCCAAGTGAATAATAAACTCACAAAAAAAAAAAAAAATAATAAACTCACATACAATGAAAATGGGCGGTGGTTGGCAAGCGAGGTTGTCCCCTCCAATTAAACATTGACACATGGGGAGATGCTTTCTATGTGTGGTGAGATTCTTCAATGCCTTCATGTTCCTCACGAGGGAATCGACTGGTTTCTTCCAGAATTCCCTTGTTAGATAAAGACCGCTTCCCGATTCCTGTGTCTAAGATTGCTATTCCACCCACACGTGTCGGAAAAAAAGAAGAAGCATAAGTACTTGTTCGTGTGAGATGAAAATGGATGATTTTCTTTTGGGCATAATCTGTAGGTTTTGTTGGAGAAGAGAGGATTCTTTGGGATGGGGGGCAAAAAGCTTTGGTTTTGGTTGTTTTGGCACAACACAACAGAAGGATGACTTTCGTGCAAGATGACAAGCTATTTGCAGCCATCCGTTTATGTCTTTATTTTGCCTCTTTATACCCCCACTGCTAATCCAATTCCAATGGTTCTTTTCACAGCATGCTGACTTCAAAAGTTGCTTTAAAAGATTAAAAAAAAATTCAATGTCATAGTTTTTTAATAAGAAGCCACGTGACGCGACCGTAGCAAAAATCTGTTAGGTTGAAGGAATATAAGATACAAATTTTTAAAAAACGAGTTACAGTATCATCCGATCCGTTGTCGTCCAGCGGTTAGGATATCTGGCTTTCACCCAGGAGACCCGGGTTCGATTCCCGGCAACGGAATCTTTTTGAATCTCTGATCCATTTATATCCCAATTTGAAGTAAAAATGTAACCAGGACCACGGCTTTTAACGCACCGCGCACTGCGCACTAAGACGACTTCATTGCTTTTCATATTCTAGTTTTCCCTTGGCAAATCACGACCGACAGCCAGAGAAATGAAATCAAGTTCAAAAGCACCACCGTCGTTCAACAATCCAGAAGCTAGTAGACATGAAAATGGCAAACGAATACCAGAGAAAAATATCTCATTCTTATATAACTATTTTCTATTCCCCCTTCCTGTTGGCTGTTCAAAAAGGTACATAAAAGAACCGACAATAGAAAACTGAAAGCTAAACTACAAGTTAGAAACAAAACTTCCAGTCCCTTGGGCTTGACAGGAACTGTATAAGTGAGATTCATCTCTGTTCTGCCTTGACCAAGTGAGCAACTAGGAGTTTTGAAACTGTGAAGCCGGTGAAGGTGTCAACGTCAAAGAGTTCTTTCAGCTTTTCATCACATATTATCCTCCTCTTGTCAGATGGATCCTTCGTCAACAAGCAAATAACACATTTAGAGTTGATTTGTTTTAGCCCATTCATTCACAAGATAAAAAATTTTCCTCTATGACTAGCAATTTGCTAGTTCCAACAAAAAGATAAGACTGCCGACAATAAAGCCTTAACACACAAATTTTGCAGGCTCGTGTATAGAGAGATATGTCAGGGTGAGAAATAACACACCTGGAGGTTGTTTTGTTTTATGTAATCCCACATTCTCTTTACAACATCGGCCCGTGATAATGTACTTTCCCCAGTACCAAAGAACTTCACCAGGGCATCTGAAAGTTGAAGAGGAGCAAGAAAACCAGATTTCCCTCCCTTCTGTCTTTTCTCTTTCCCTTTTGGCTCATCTGGATCTGTAATGGAGATCAGGATGATGTGCATGAGAAACGTGAGATGTAATGACTAATCTGCAGTTCAGAGGTAATCCAAGCTAACCCAGCTACTCTTTGGGAAATCAAGTGAATTTCACAGGTACTAGGAAACCCAATCACCTATGCCCCCAGCGGCAACTGATCTATTCTTCCACCTTCAAATGAAAAAGTTACATAAAAGAGAAGCTTGTATCAAATAGACCTCCCGCTGCACTGGAAGACCTATTCTTCTAACCAGGAGCAACATGCAATTTGAGAGGATAAGGTTGTTGGAGCTTCAACTATTGATGCAAAGTAACATGTAAAACAAAACATTACTATATCATGAAGAAAAAAGAGTATATTGACCCTACCTTCTCTTTCTTGCTTCCGCTGCTTGTCCTTCTGCGTTGACTTCACTGGCACAACTACATCCAGAAATATAGCATAATTAATGTTTCAAGAGTTTGCATGAGGCTGAAACTAGAGGGACTCAGAGATAGGATATTTTGACTAGGTGATAGATAAAACACAACAGCAATAAATATCCTTTCTTATTCAATTAGACATTACACTTTACAGGATCACCACGATGGTTAATTTCATAATCCTTCTTGTTTGACAAATACCGCTAATATTAAACAAAAAAATTTCTATTCAACGGTTACAGATCCAACGTCTCAAATAACGGCCATAAAGTTTTTTTTTTCAAATAAAAAAACTAACAAACTACAGCAAAATGATAAGTGGCATACCGTCATCTGAGTCCAACGGCCAGATATGCTTCGATAAGGCCTTATTCATTTGGAACATGTCGATGGAGTCAACAGCAAAAAGGGCACGCAATGGTTCATCACAATTTATATTTCGTCTATTTTTAGGGTCTTGCAAATTTTTCTTTCTAATATAGGCCCACAGTTGCTTGACAACCTAGCACCAAGATAACAAGAAGATGAGTGTGCATTAATGACTATTACTGGACTGCTGGATTACTAATGAAACTGAAAATAACTTAGCCATAGCTTTCAAATACACCTCAGTCCTCGCCATTTCAGACTCCCCAAGAAATTCCTGAAGTTGTGGGGAAAGGCTACATAATTTGCAAAAACCACCCCCTCTTTTCTTCACCTCCTTTTTTTGCTTGTTTGACCTGAATTTTAAGAAAACCAACAAATATCTGTCAAACAATTCTATCGAACATTCCAATCATACACGCCAATGTGACATGAAAAAAATTCCGCGTAGATACGTGTTACTGCTTGTATATACATGTTACTGTTAGAACTTAGACGTATTAAGAAAATGAGGGAAACATAACTTATTTTCTTATTCTTAAAAATCTCATTAACAACATAGACAGTAGACGTTTGCAAAACTATTTTCCAAATGTATCAAAATTCTGTGCAATTGCAGAGACAACCACAAGGTTAACCCAATACGTCCAGGATCTAAATTGCTAGGGAAAAGATGTCATAAGTTGAAGAATATGTCTCAAGTAAAGCAATTTATAGATTAAAGTGGCTGCTTTTTTGGTGAAGTCCATTGGAGACATTTTTTAGATTGAAAGGAAGATATTCCTTCAAACTGTGTGGAATTTCCATCATTGCTCTAAACTTCCATGCATGATACACGAGATTAAGTTTGAGGACTTATGAAACAATTCTCATATGGCGCGATAGCAAAGGTCCCTCCCCAACCCCAAGTTGATGAGATCAACACAGGGAAATTACCATCTCTATGAAAGGATTTTTTCAGAAAAGTTTCCAAAGACCCCCCCCCCGTGACGTTTCTCCCAGGCCAAGAAAATTCGGTTTCCAGAACATTGCAAGTGGATTCTACCAGAAACATAAATCAAGACATAGGAAAACTTCAATGTCAATATACAACGTATAACACTGAAATCCAAGCTGAAAGTGCTTGCCACTGGTAGAAGGCAAGGGTTATTCTCTTTTTCTTTTTCTTTTTTTCAGAAACCAGATCTCTTGCTTTCTGCTAGGCAAGTATAGAATGCATGGGAGGGAGTTGTAGCAATTTGCAATTTGCATCAACCAAAGAATTTTTTTTTATTTTGGACAAAAGTACACAATCTCCAAAATTTTCTTGTACAGAGGAAATGAATAACACTTGCAATAGGTTGCAACCATGAAAATTGACATACCAAAAAGTGAGAAAGAGGACCAAAAGAACAGAAAACCTTTCGTTCAATCATACATGTTTTGAGAAATATTTTCTTGAGATCACAACATAAAAGCCTGAGGAGATAATTTCAGCACAATCTCCTGAAAAAACTCAGTAAACGCATCAAAACTGAACATAGGAGGACTTTGAAAGGACAAACCAATAATCTCAATTTCCTTTTTAAAATTTCCACCCAACAAAGTTTGGAGCCTTGGTAAATAGATTAAAATGCCATTGAATGGAAATTTGAAGGAGAGAATAATCATTAGCAAACTTTTTGTTCCTTCTATAACATCTATGGTTAATCTGGTGGAGAGGCTTCAACGGAATGACAGACACTCGATTTTGTCAAGCACCTGTTCAAATTGAAAACAGATGCTCTCAGTGTCTGCTAATCACAAGCCCTTCCTCACTTTTTCCATCATATATAAAAAGAAACGGCAGGCTTTACAACACATAATAAATCATAGATGAAAACTAAAGCCCTAATGAGACTTCGCTTCTACATTAAGTAAAGAAGAACGTGAAAGCGCACTTCCTTGAGGAAAACCCAAAATGCAAGTCACTGTCAATACATTTCAAAACAGAAAGTGCATAGTCACAAAATTTATACTAGCACCAATTTAGAAGAACTCCCTAAATAATCAAATTAAAAGAGAAAAACATACGAAAGTTTCAACTTTGGTGCTTTTCGATGCCCGTTTAAACATTTCACACGCAATTTGATTACTTTTCCGACAAATGCCAATTCCCTAAAGAGACTGCGTCGTTAATCATGGCAAAGACGCATCCGCACTCAAATTTCTGCATAAAAAAGAAATGCGATTTCCTTTATAGGAATCTATTCTGCACAATCTACGCGACCTTCCAGAAATTTTCGATATACGGAAGACAACAGAACAAGTTTTGTTAAAAAACTAGCTCCATTGAAAATGTAGAACCAAATTCAAATGTAAAGAATCAGAAACTGACCCTTTTTTACCCTTCCCATTACTCGTTTCTTCAACTTCTTCATCGTCAACTTCGTCCTTCGAATCAGAACCGTCGGTTTCTTCCGCTCTAGCCTTAGCCTTCTGACTATCTTCTCCTTCTTCGTGGTCTTCAGCTTCACCGTCTTCCTCGGCTCTCTCTTGCTCGCTCTGGAGGAACAAGTCCACCTGTTCCCTTATAAAAGCTTTCTTGTCCGTCAAATCCACACCGAAATCTTCCTCGAGTTTTCGGCGCACGGTGGCGGTGGTCGTTGTGTTCAGGTCTGAGGTCCGGAGGAACTCCCGGAGCCGGGCAATAAGCTCCGATTCCTGTACCATTTTCCCGTATTATTGTCTCGCTCTTCTCGAGTCTTGGGTGGCTGCAGAGGAGGATTCGGAGGGGGAACAAAACGGGAAAATTGGGCATTATATTTTATTGAGTAGACGACTTTGCCCTTGTCGTCTTCTGCAATATCCGTCAAGAGTCCTTCGGTTAAAGGTAGGTCGGCTGAAGTCAGAATTTGCTTGTTCGGACACTTCCATGTAACGTACGTGTCGAAAATAAATAAATAAAAAATAATAATTTGCTTGCCCCTGGAAATTTGGTTGTTCGGACACTTCCATGTAACGTACTTGACGTAATAGTGTTTGGTTTGTAATTTTTTTAAAAAAAAAATTATAACCAAACTCCATTTTTTGGTGTAACAGCACGTTGGATTTTTCATTTTAAGGCCCAATAAAAGATTAGACCAAGTACTGGAGGCCCAAAAGCCTTTTCTATCAGGCCCAAACTTCAAAATGAGAAAAATAATCAGAATTTTGTAAAACATGATATTCTCCCAATAATACTTTATCAAATTCCCAGAGAATATACACATAAGTTGTTTTACAATTTTTGGGTCATAAGATATAAGATATTCTTGGAGTATATGAAAATAACTATACTTGTTTTTTTTATGTTCAATACAATTTTTGGGTCAATACACCAGATTATCTATACTTTTTTATGTTCAATAGAAGCTTTAAAATAAGAATAAAGTAAAACTTTTTTGCAAAATTCAAAATTTATATATATATATATATAAGTAATTGTGTTACTAAATAAGCTGAAATAGATATAAAGATTAAATTAATAAATATAAATAAACTATGAACGAAATTGAAATTGAAATTGAAATTGAAATTGATCAGAACGAAAATCGGAGGATCATTTTTAAAAAAAGTGTAAAATCCTATAGCGATGATGGTGATTCACGTCATCTTCCCTTTTCCATTCAATTTTGATAACGTTTATTTTTTTGAAAGGTTGGACGTATGTTAAAAAATTATAAATTAAATTTTTATTATTATTATAATGTTCACTCAAATTTATTGTCTTTTTATTTTTACCCACTCTCATTAAATATTTTTATTTTTCCACTAAACTCGATACACTCAATTTCCACCGCGCAACGTTTCCAACTAACTCAGGGCTTCTTCGGTTTATTTGAATTCTCAGGATTTTTTGAATCATGAGAATACATAAACCAAACATATTTTTAATATTACTTAAAAATAACTACTGCACGCATACCAATAAAATTAATATCACCTAAAAATTATCAAAACACACAAAATTTTCAAAATATTTCGTAACCGAACTAGACTCTCAGTCTAATTCTAGAAAAAAAAAAAACGTTTCCAACTAACAACACCTTTGTCCCACTCAGTCTGCCTGCATGCTTTTCACTTTATTTACAAAATGTTGTCCACAAGCCTATCTGCGTGACGGGAAAAAGAACGCAGAAAAGCAGATGCGACACTTGTGGAATACAAGTTACTACTCACTTAGATTCTCAACAGTTAAATTTACAAAAATTAGGGTGGATTTGTGTCTTAAAATTTTATAAATACTAAAATTTTAACACAATAAAAAATTACAATATAATCTCTCTTCTCCGTCAAATCACTAATATTTATTACAAAAAATATAAAAAATTACCTATCTCTTCAATTTTTCACTAAATTCAATACCTAAAATTTTAACAACATTAAAATTTTACTACACAAATACACCGCTAGTTGGATTTGCTCGAACAGTAGTCTCGTAAAATTCTTTCAAAATTGTCCAAAACATCACCTCATGCCTCTCTCCTTCTCTGCGATCTGCCACCGACTTTTTCAGTTTTTCTACAGATTTGCGTGCCTTCACCGCTGGTAAATCCTAATAAAAAAGGCCACGGATGCTCGTTTTCAAAAAAATGTGTAAGATTTTTATAAAAGAGTGAATATCGATGTAAATTAGAGTTTTATAAGTTTTTTTGCATAAAAATTAATTTTAAATATATTTATTTTTTATTAAAATTTATAATAAAAAATGTAGAGATAATTTGATACAATCGTTTAATAAAAAATATTAAAGTTAGACAAAAAATATAAAGATGATTTTTTATAATTCTTTTTTGAAAATATATTAGGGTGTGTGAAAAGTTATTGGAAATTGTGTAAAATATATTGATTTTATGTATAAATTTTTGAGATTTTAGATGTTCGTTTTATAAATTTGTTAAATATTTTTATATTTTATAATACTTTTGCAAACGAACATGACAAAAAAAAATCATAATAAAAAAGTCTTAAAAAAGACTTGTAAAATTAGGTAAAAGTCAACAACCACTTAAACTCGAAAATTTCAAATAAACACAAGAAACATTATAGTATAATGAGCTTACTGTGATTCGAATCTTAGTGTAGCCCGCACATTACTAAGTCATTGCTCCTAGCGGTATGAATAAAAGTAGAGTGAACCAGGGTACACTATACAAATTTCTGCTTCTATCCCATATTTTTACATAATTAGATTTTACTATTAATTAGATTTTACTATTTTATTGATGATTTTCCCTAAATTATATTTTTTAACGTGAGCATACATTTAAGAGTGCTCATATGTTATTATTAGAATAAAGAGAGAAAAGCATGGTTCGGTTATTACTATCGTTAGTTATTGAAGAATTTTAATAATTTTGGAGAACTCAAATAATTTTAGAATTCAATATTATAAAATTGATAGTGGGTTATAATAATTCAGTAAAAAAAACAAATGTTTCTCCTAATATGTGTACGTTGTGGCCTGCGACCCCAAGAAATATAAAATAATTTATACTGTCTTAAAAGTGAAGGCATCACGGCATGGTTGAGGACAAAGATGGTAGGGGGTTGGGTGTCCGTCAGGCTGTCAGCTCGCGACTAATCGCTGAAATTCTGAATGACGTGCCAGGTGCCATATCCATGTTGTTGAGAAATGAGTACTCCCATAGGCAATGTGGCCGCGTTGAATTTTGGACAAGTGGGTTAATACAATTAATTTAATAGGTTATTTTTTTTAATAGATGTCTCACTTGTTAAGTTTTAATTATTAGGTTAAATTAGTCTGTACGTCCTTCGAGTTTGTCCTTTTCCTAGACTTGTCCTTAGGGTTTAATTTTTCCTACAGATAACTCCGGGGTTTGAACTCAATCCCAAGTTAGTCCTGCCGTGAATTTAATGGACGGAAATACACACGTGGATAACGGCTTACACGTGGCAATGACAGGTAAGTTTTTTTAAAAAATTTGATCCAATTACATTATGACACGTGTTAGAAAATAAATAAAAATACAAAAAATATTTTAAAAAGATAAAAAAATAAATCTAAAAGTAATAAAAAACTTAATTAAACTTAAAAAAAGGGATCGGGAGGAGGCTCCCTCTCTCTCCCCCCAGAACCCTCTCTCTCTCATGAAAATAGAGAAACCGAAAGAACTCACCTGTCACTGCTATCAAATTTTCTTCTTCTCCCTGCATCTTCTGGCTTACTGATTCAATGGCCCTGCATGTTCTATGATCCTTTGGATCTGCAAGTCAAAGAGAAATCGTTCATTGCGGAAAATAACCATTATCATGTCTGTAATATGGAGCTGCCATTTTCGTAGATATTTCAGTGTAAAGCTTTTCTCATAAAGTCTATTGTGAAGAACTCTTGAGCAGAGTAGCTATGAAATGATTACCAGCCATAAGTGCAAGAAACTGGCCCACCATAGAACAGAGATGATAGAAAAGGAAAATGCAAAGTTGGAAATCACCCTGCAATTTCCAGGAAAACGAGGCCGAGATACATTGGAACATAGATGTTCCGTGCGGACCCGTACGGTGTCTGAAACAAGAAAGCAACTGTTACTTCAGAAAGAGAGAGAGAAAGAGCCTGTATAAACAGTTGGAATTACTAAATCGAAAAGAAGGGTCACAAACCTCCTGAGTTTTATCCTTGTGCGTTTGATCTGAAGGAACTGGCACTGGTGCCGGATGCCGACTTGGCGGCTTAGAATTAGCTACACGTGCTTGAGGCTTTGATTTGAGCTTTTCGGACTTTGACTTCGATGCAGGAACATTACATATTGGTTTCGTTTTCTCAGATATGGTGGGTTTAGCTTTCTCAGATACGGTGGGTTCGACCGGCACGGCTTTGTAGCTGGCTGACTTTATCAGGCGGAAGCGACGACGAAGATGGCGGTGGCGAGACGGAGACGGATCCAGGAAGAAGCTGAGGCTGTAAAGGAGCAGTCTACAATTATTAATTTTTTATTATATTTTTATCTTTTTAAAATATTTTTTATTTTTATTTATTTTCTGACACGTGTCTTAATGTAATTGGAACAAATTTTTTAAAAAAACTTACATGTCACTGCCACGTGTAAGCCGTTATCCACGTGTGTATTTTCGTTTATTAAATTCACGGCAGGACTAACTTGGGATTGAGTTCAAACCCCGGGGTTATCTGTAGGGAAAATCGAACCCTAATGACGAATCTGGGAAAAGGCCAAACCCCAAGGATGTACGGACTAATTTAGCCTAATTATTATTTCTAACATGGTATTAAAGTAAGATTTTCGGCTTTAGTCCGATTACCTCCTGACGACCATCCGGCTTAGTACCGACAACTTTCCTGGCTCAGTACTAGCAACCTTTCGGCTCAGTATCGGGGCAACCATCCTGCTCAGTACCGACAACCTCCCGACTCAGTATCGGGGCAACTTTTCAGCTCAGTATTGACAATCTATGTTATTATTTTTTTCTGTAATTATTTTTGTAACTCCAAACTCAAAGTTTGTCTATTTGTCCACCTTGAATTTGCGGGAGAGTGTTGAGAAATGAGTAGTCTCACATTACTTAGGCAATGTGGGTATGTAAAATTTTTGGATAAGTGAGTTAACAAAATTAATCCAATTGAATATTCCCTAATGAATGTCTCACTTATCAAATTTTTATTTTTATTTCTAACAACGTCCATGATTTATCTGCCTAGATGTCAATGTCAATAGGCCTGAGCTTTCTACTACCTCCATTTCATTCTCGTATCCAATGGTGCAGTGAAACATTAGGCTGATGATTTCCAACGTCTCTCTCTCTTTTTTTTTTTTTTTGCACTTTATCAATTTAATTTGTTTTTAAATTTTTTTAAATAATCCTTGATTTTTTTTTGGTCCGAATAAAGTGTTCTCAGCTAATTGTTTAGCAACATCATAAATTAAGTTATTGAATTTTTATCTATAAAAAAAAAAGTCATTGAATTTTACTCCTCCAAAGAATAAGACCATCCGTAGTCAACCCTCAATCACCCAATCATTGATAGACACGTGGCATGCCACTCAAGTATTCACGACTTTCCATCATTCACGACGTGTTCAAAATTTCCCCAACAAGTGGGCAGCTTCACGGCAACGTGGCTCTATATTAGGCACCCATGAACGTTCGCTAATTAAACGTTCCCTATATTAGCTCAGCCTGCTATAATTCTAAATGTTATGATATTTAATTATTATTGTTTATATAAAAAACCTAAACAGTATAAAAAACCTAATTTTTAAATATTTTTAAAAAAATTTATATAAAAAAACCTAATTTTTAGTATGGCCTTAGACCTACTTTTTATTGAGCCGGCCCTGCATAAACAGTATGTAGCAGTAACGAAAATATCAAAGGCAAAGATTTGTAAGGATACGAAAACCATGTCTTCATTCAAAGTACATTAAAAACATTGCATCCAATTCTTGTTGACAACGACGGATATTAAATTTAATGTCCTATTCATCGCATTTATGCTTTGATTGAACTTTGAACTTTATGCTGTATATTGGTCCCCAAAAGTTGACAGAGAAAGGTACGTATCAGTAAAGCCAAAAACTTTTGAAGGGAAAGATCGGGTCGGAACCTGAATTTGATCAAAGAAACGTGCTTTTCATGGAATTTTTATAAAAAAGCCTAGCGGTATAAAACAGTATATACTATTTCATTAGATATCCTCCTGAAAACGGAAAATACGTATTTTCCAAACTACACCCAAATCTTACTAGATTTATACTTCAAATAGGAATCTAGACTTTTTTTCTTTTCTGCCCCATATCGGATATGCGTGTTGCATTATGGGAGAGAATGAGCTTGTCTCGCATGTTGTGGATTTTCTTTTTTCTTTAACTTAAACTATTTAGAAGAAATAATTTTTATTATCAACTCATAAAATCTGTCGTAAGAATTGAGGAGAATTTGAGGACAAAAAAAGAAGTCGCGTATAGTATATGATTCATACGCTTTCAGCTACAGTTAATCTAGGTGCACGCAGCACGTTTGTTTTGTCACCAACTCCAGACGATTTTAATTAGTAAGCGCACCGACGTCGTTTGATCAGACAGACTTGTTCAGCTCGGGTCGAATATTCCAAATAAAGTTCCTTCTACGAATCTTATCATGTTGGTCAGTCGTCTCCATTCTTTGTATTTGTTTAAGGTCTCGAGACCTTTTCTACGGATCGATGAAATAAGTCTTTCAACGGCTGAGATCTTTTGGATTTCATACTCCCGAGATGAACTGAATCACCGCCCCTTTAGCCTTTAGGTCCTTCCCTCATGTGCTCGTCTCTTGTTTGGGCAAAATTCTGCTCGAAAGTCAGAAACCTTCCTTCGTTCCCAAGTCTTCGTGATGGATAGACGTGTTCGGTTTATTTAAATTCTTAAAATTTTTTAAATTTTGAGAATACACAAATTAAACATATTTTTTAACATTATTTAAAAATAACTACTGCACGTATGCTAATAAAATTAACATCACATAAAAATTCTCAAAACACAAAAAATTCTCAAAATACTCCTTAACCGAACAGCCTCAATGTCCCTTCTCCTCAATTGAGATCAATTAAAGTCCATACATTGGGTCAAAACTTGATTTTATCACATCCGATCGTATCTAAGAACTGAGATTCATATTCATTTTGATATAATATCTGAAGGTAATTAATTTATCTAAAATATATAAAAGATAGTTTCTCTAACTAATTGAACTTTATAAACGGAAGGATCTACAGACTATTATTGTATGAGGTATTGCACTGAATTTGTGCTCTCAATTAGAGGCAGCTGGACCCACCAGTCAACGTGACTCCAAGCAATGTTATCCAAACAAGATACGGCGCATGGGAGCAGCGCTTGTTGACGAGAGACAAACGGCGCCGTCCCAACACCAACCTGACATGAAAACGACGCCGCCCGTTGTCTTATTCACCTTGTACCCAGCAGTTATCTCCTTGGCAACATCATTTCCAATCCCAAGTATCCAACCCTCCCCCCGTTTTCCCTGAGTATTTTACTCCGTCGCCGATCACAGAAATCTATAACCACCTTTTCCCGAACCACACAGAAACGAATTTGACGGAGCTTTGTATATTTCCATAAACGACTCACCCCCGGTCCGGAACGGCGAGTCCGCCTAGTTCCGACCGACTATTCAAACCGGCCTAAGTGGTCCGTACCGATTACAATTTCACAAACTGTCGTCGTTTTGTAGCTCTTTAATGTGATCAAGTTTGGTTAGGTCTAAGTCGGGCATTCAAAATGGATCGGCCTGCGATAGGAGTCGGGCCGGGTATGGACATGCCGATCATGCACGACAGCGACCGGTACGATCTCGTCCGTGATATCGGGTCGGGTAATTTCGGGGTCGCCAGACTGATGAGAGACAAACACACCAAGGAGCTCGTCGCCGTCAAGTACATCGAGCGGGGAGATAAGGTCAGTCTTTAAAGTCATAAATTAGCGATTTACTCCAGTTTCTATTTGGACTTTAGTTGGGCTATTAGTTATAATTCAGCGGTCACCATAACTGGTATATTTTCCTCATTTAGTGTTACGGTTTTGGTAAATTATTTTGGGCAATTTACAGTTGGTTAATATTGCATGCTCGTACTAATGGTGGTTGTAGATTTTTGTCTACTGATTTTGGTCAATTATTTTGGGAACTGATATTGTCTACGCAGAAATTGATTAAGTCGGTTAAGGATAAGGAGATGCTTGGTGGGAATGGTGCTACCCGCTTTCTGTGTGTGTGTGTTTTTTCTCTCTCTCTACGCGCTACCTGTTTCTGTTTGGTTGCTGAGAAGCTCCAACATAAGTGATTCGTAAACCGTCAATCCATATTGTACCGATATTAGAGAATATGGGACCTTTAAATTTTTTCTAATTGTTTCGTCAGTTTTCTTGGCTAACAAACACATATATATATATTTTTTCTAGATACAAACACATATTTTTTCTCGAATGGATTCAAACATGTGCAAGTTCCCTCGTCACTAGACAAAAACCTCCATATATTCCAGAGAACTGAAAAAATATGTGTTTATTTTTTCAGTTCTCTGGAATATATGGAGGTTTTTGTCTAGTGACGAGGGAACTTGCACATGCTTAAATCCATTCGAGGAAATATGATAAAATATATTGTATCACTTGAAAAAGCTGCTTGACCAGTTACTGGATTGATGGGATAGAGGTAGGCTGGCTTCCGTATAAATGAGCTGGGAGTTAAAATCTCAATTTGGCAATCATGAAAGTGGTTGAGTGTATCCCAGGCATCACATGTCGTATAGCCTAAGAGAGAGAAGAGAAACACTGCCTGCCTGCCCCCGCCATGTTGGATGATTTTTTTGTACTTCCTCTTTGATCTCTTAACAATTTCTAAATTTTCAACAATGTCTGATCAATGCGTAGTCACCTATCTAACACTCCTGTCAATCACATAGTATCTTATTCTTTTTTCTCTTTGCACCTTGTAACTAACTGAGTGCAGGGATGCATACGTGCTTCTTCATTCTCTTATTTCGTAGATGCTCTTTCTCATTGTGGTATTGTTTGATGCAGATAGATGAAAATGTTCAAAGGGAAATCATCAATCATAGATCTCTGAGGCACCCCAACATTGTTAGGTTCAAAGAGGTTAGCTTACTTTTAGAGTTGGAGGTCAAATTCTATGAAATGCTCTTATGACTTAATTACTGTTGTACGTCTGAATCTATAGGTTATCCTAACCCCTACCCATCTGGCGATTGTACTGGAATATGCATCTGGAGGAGAGCTTTTTGAGCGAATATGCAGTGCAGGGCGTTTTAGCGAGGATGAGGTGGTGGATGCAATAGTCTTAAATTCCATTTGTTGGGTAGATGCACTATTTTATCATTTTAACGCGGTTCAATGCTGCAGGCACGCTTCTTTTTTCAACAACTTATATCTGGAGTCAGCTACTGCCATGCAATGGTATTGTGCTTTTTGTTTCATTTTTGTTACTATTGAAATTTTTTTCTTTCCTACCCTTTGCATAGAAACTTGGGCGTTTATTCAGCTACTTAATATTTTGTTTCTTGGTGAAGCAAGTATGTCACCGGGACTTGAAGCTGGAAAACACTTTGTTGGATGGTAGCCCAGCTCCTCGGCTGAAGATATGTGATTTTGGGTATTCCAAGGTACCAATTGCAGGAAACTCTATTCGTGTATAAGATTCTGCATTCACAGATATGCCCATACTCATCTGATTCCTACTTCAAATGCTTCTGAAGCATGCAAATATGGATTATAATTTAAAATATGTGGATGCCTCTGTAAAATTGAGAACTTTGAATCTGGTAGTGAAATGTGCCTTTACGCTCGTGTCATAACCTTGACGTATCTGATTATGGATGCTTTTATCAGTCTTCGGTTCTTCATTCGCAACCAAAGTCAACAGTGGGGACTCCTGCTTACATTGCTCCGGAAGTACTACTAAGGCAGGAGTATGATGGCAAGGTAAAAGTCTGTCCAATTCAATTAATTGTCATCTTCCTCGAACACATTTGCTAATCATATGGTTACTTTACCCAAAGTCTTGGTCTAAAATTGGATTTATATGTTACGAGTATTGGGGTCCCCCTTGATTCTTGAATATCCATTTCTGTTGCTGATCTTCTTTCTGTCAGTGTAAGCTCTTCAGATTCTACTTATTTTACAAAGGATGTAGTTACAGGCTGTTAATTTCTCGTGATATCAAAATCTGAATTTCAGATTATGTTTTGGTTTTGTATTGCATAAATTATCAGATTGCAGATGTGTGGTCATGCGGGGTGACCTTATATGTGATGCTGGTGGGAGCATATCCTTTTGAGGATCCCGATGAACCAAAGGATTTCCGCAAAACTATACAAGTATAGCATGAGGCTTTTTAAACCATATCTTTAAATGATCTGAAGTAGATTTCTTTATGCATAACATGTTTGTATTGGTTCCATGCAGAGAATTCTGAGTGTCCAGTATTCCATTCCAGACAATGTCCAAATATCTCCCGAGTGTCGCAACCTGATCTCAAGGATTTTTGTTTTTGATCCTACTGCGGTCAGTGATTTCTTGTTTTCCACAAGTCCTTATTTTTCTTTTTCTGCAAAGCTGCACATTTTTTCAAACACTGCGAGTGGGGTGTGTCTATATCAGAATTTTGCAGGATTGGTTTTACCCTTGCAGCCTGGCTTTATGCCATGTGACTTCATTTTTGGTGATATTTTTCTGCTCTTTGTACGTGCACATGTCTCCTTGTATGGTTCTTTCTGGGGTCAGGAATGCGCAGGGTTGGGGGGTTTGAAAATTCAGAATTAGGATAATTTCTCCTCTCTTTTTCTGATTTGCTGGCTTCCTCCTTGCTGACCCTGGCTTGTCCGTAACAGTCTTCAAACTGCTGTCCATAATCTTCTGTGGACATGAAATTTCTGAAAGGGAACTTCTCTTTCCTCCTCTTCTTTAAACCCTGACACATGGGTGTTCAATACTTTGTCTTTTCATGTATCTGAACTGTTGGTGTTTAAACGCTGGTGGCTACAGTTCTCACATTCTTAATGAAACTTGAAATCTTTAAGAAAATAGAAATAGAGTTCACCAGTCTTTTAGGTTGTTACCTGTTACCTGTCTGTGTCGCAATTAAATCTTTAATACCTACTACTTAGATACACTGCTTAGAAAGCGAATGCTAATGGATAATAAATATTCTTAATTCAATATAAGTTACGGATTTGACTTGAATTTTGGGTAGATTGATCATTCTTTAAGGCTGATGCTTATGGCAACTTTAATGCTACAGAGGATCACCATTCCTAATATCAAGAACCATGAGTGGTTTTTGAAGAATCTCCCAGCAGACTTGATGGATGAAAGGACAATGGGAAACCAGTTTGAAGAGCCAGACCAACCAATGCAGAGCATTGATGTGATCATGCAGATAATTGCTGAGGCCACCATACCTGCAGTTGGGGCTCAGAGCCTCAACTCGTATTCAATAGACAACCTGGATATGGATTATGATGATATGGACGACTTAGAGTCCGACTCTGATCTTGATATTGACAGCAGTGGGGAAATAGTGTATGCATTGTGATCGCAAGGTAATGGGAATTTGGAGAACACCTGTTCTGCAAGATGTTGAGGTTGTGCGGGTCTATGGCCGTGTGAAGATCTAACTAAGAGAGTGTGTAGCGTGTCTGGTAGATGAGAATTAGTAAGACCTTCTAGAAGTGCAACGTGTTTGTATCATTAGTGCTCCTTGGGTTATGTTCATAACATGAAGCGTTTCACCTTCCCAACCGGAGGAACTTCAGTTTTACAGCTTCGAGAAAGGGTGGTGGTGGAGTAAAAATCGGCTGGAAATGTTGCAAACCACTTCTGTCCTCCGTTCCTGTTGAACTCTTGTTTGTTCGTCATCTTCTTTTGGTACTTCTTGTTGGTTTTCGTGGCCAAGTACATGCATGTAAACTCGGTATAAAAGTTGCCTTTCAAATTTCAGCTTTGGTTTTCATCTATCATATCATTTCTCATTGAGTCATTGTGGAGAAGGCTCGCCATGAGGCTTGCAATAACCCCATTTCTTATTGTTTATAATTCTGGCTCTCTTCCATGCAACGGGAGAAATTAAATCAATGGGCAAGAGGCTTCTATATCAACTTCTAAGTTCATGTATTAAATTCAACATTTCTTTGCGAGAATTAAATCTACCCTCTTCTTCTGAAAAATACAATCAACGGTGGAATTGAAAGGGGCAGAAGTTGGAAAACATTAGGCACTTCGTTTAACAGGTTATTTATATCTGCAAGTTTTGAAATTGAAAGATAGTATGACCCTGATGAACATTATTTTATGCCTACAACATGAAACGACAAATCCAAGAGGCTTCCGATCCGATAAACCCACATGGAGAAGTATCACTTAGATGCCGAGTTCCCTTAGATTGACCGTATGTTATATTCTATGAGGCAAGTCTAGTGCCATAGCTAATGTCTATCTCCTGCACATTTGATAACACATCTGAAAACTCCGTAGCACGATTCCTGAAAGCCTGACCAACAAAACACATTGACATGCTCAAAATTAATGAATAAGAACAATAATATGTACTGTGACGTTTAGCTCACGGACATGACAAGCCGGTACCTTGTCGACAATCTCTTCATCTGGAACTAAAGAGCTCCCATCTTGTAGGGTTGTTGAGTGACGAAAAAGAGCCATTGCATGTACGTTGTATGATGGTTTAAACTTGTATGTAAAGCTAAATCTTGGAAGTGTACTTCCTGAAGTCACCAGAATCTTATAATTTGGTGTAGGAAACTCAAACCTCTCAAGAAGCTGGGACTCTGATCCGGACTAGACATCATCTAATATCAACAATGTAGGCTCTCCAATCTGACTTAGAAGTTGCTCCAGTTGGTTGATTGCCTCCTCGTCACTTTGAAACTCAGGCACCTGATCGCCCTTGTGATGAAATACTTCATGTACGATGGCCTTCAGATTTGGAGTTTTCGAAACGGGGACGAAGAAAATATTCTCCTGAAATAGGTCTATATATATATATATATATGTCCGACAAAACATTGTTAGAAACCTGCCACCAAGAGCACGTTTCATACCTCGTGATGTTTGTAATATTACAGGAAAATTGCGTACCTTTAATGTCTTTATCCTGACAAAGCATTCTCAGCAATGGGGTCATTCTGCATCCTCCGGGAGAGGACAATACAAGCACAGATACCTCCTTTTTCAGCAGGTGCATCTTCAACTCCTTCAAAGGCTCATCCAACCCAAACCCCGAATCCAGCAATCCAGGAGCAGCGCAAGACAACCCACCATTCCTCACGACGAAATTGATTTGTGCACGCATCTCATTCACTCCGGACAAAGTCTGCAAGACGTTCCTCACATTCCATGCTTGCATATCAACCTGAAAGAACCTGACAAGGGCCTCTTCCAACTGGCAGAGTTTTCTCCCGTAATAGAATCGCATTAAGTGGTACTTCCACGACGAGAGCTCTGAAATCTCCCGAACACACTTCTCGCCTTCCTTCATCTGCTCGATCAAGCACTCCGTTTCCTCTTCTGGGCGACACAGTTCTCGGTTTGACCGCCGTATATCTTCGACCAATGGCTCTAATCTACCTAGCGTTGATTTGAGTCGTTGGTGATCGGTTTTGCACGTAAGGGTTTTGGTTGTCACATCCTTCGCTGCTCCATACAGCAACGCAAATATCTCTCCAACTCCCGCTCCCAGAGCAGCCGTTCCAATAACTGCTTCTGCCATGAATTTTGTCTTTGATAAGAACTAATTAACCGGGCCAATACGGGAAAGTGAAGATACCAAAGATTCTGTAACCCATATTTAGGGAACCGAAGAAAACTAAAGACAAACTGAACTAGCTCAAAATGGAAACCCAATCCATGATTCAATTTCTTCTCTGTTTTATCAGTTGTATACACTAACAAAGAAACAGATATGGAACAGAAAATCCAGACAATATCAATGACAGGTGAAAAAGAACTATTTGGATATCAAACTATTTGTGGACATTAATACTCCCTCTATCTTGTACCGAGATTGATGGATATACTTTCAAGATAATTGTAAAAATACTCTCCTATTGATCTCTTTTTACACAAAAAGCATTAAACGGTAGAATTATAAAAAAAAGGAGGATATTTTGAATACTTCCTAGTTCCTAGTATTAGGTAGTGTGTGAATGATACTCAATATGAGTTCAAAAATTCTGTAAATTACTGGTATTCCTGCTGTATTAGATAGACATATGTTCCCTAAAAGTTGTTTAACTCCTTAACTCTGTCTTAATACTACATAGTTCCAACCAGCTTTCGTTGCAATCTAAGGTATCGTAACTCTCGAGTATGTCAAAGACATTCATAGTTAACACTGATGGGCTTCCGATCCTTCAAGCCCATTGGGAGAAACATTGCCTGAACCCCGAGTTACTTTTCTCCGTTCAAAATGGGCTAGGCCCAAACATATACAAATAGAGAATACTAGCCCGTGGCCGAGAATCGAGTTAGTATTTTGGTCCAACGATGTATTGTAAATTTGTAAGAGCAGCCCGGCCCGCCAAGGCTTTTCTGCTCCTAGAACATATGGGAGCGTACTCTCGTTCGTGCTCTGCTTGCTACGGCTACTTTCTTTTCTCAAGTATGAGATTTCCGAGTCCCAGAGTTTCTCATTCTTTGTCTCAGTTATCCTCGCGGAGAACTATGACGTGCTATTCTCAGAACACCCAGCTGAGTAAACAAACTCTTTCTCAAAAAACTTTCTTCAAGTCAAATTCCAAAGACTCTCTCCTATCTCGCTTATGCGAAAACAAGAATTTCAAAGCAGCCATGGACATTCTCTGTGAACAGAAGCGCTTAAGAGAAGCGGTGGTGTTGCTTGACCAGATTGACTGACCCTCTGCTTTAGTGTACTCAAACCTCATACAGCTTTGTCTCCAGCATCGTGCTCTTGAAGAGGGCAAGAAGGTCCATGCTCATACCAAAGCCTCCGGGTTCGTGCCCGGGGTTTTCATTTATAACCGTTTTTTGCATATGTATGTGAAATGTGGCAGCCTCTTTGATGCCCAGAAAGTGTTCAATGAGATGGGTGAAAGGGATTTGTGTTCTTGGAATACAATGATTTCTGGGTACGCAAAAGTTGGGAAGCTTGAAGAGGCTAGAAGGTTGTTTGATGAAATGGCCGAAAGAGATAATTTTTCTTGGACTGCAATGATATCGGGGTACGTTCGCCATGACCAGCCAAAAGAGGCTTTGCAATTGTACAGAAGGATGTTAAGACATGAGAATTCCAAATCGAATAAGTTCACTGTTTCTAGTGCTCTTGCTGCGTCGGCAGCGATTCCAGCTTTACGGACGGGGAAGGAGATTCACGGGTATCTAATGCGAATTGGTTTGGACTCGGATGAAGTTGTTTGGAGCGCTTTATCAGATATGTATGGCAAATGTGGGAGTATACAGGAAGCTAGATGCATTTTTGACAAGATGGTGGATAGAGATGTTGTTTCATGGACGGCAATGATAGATAGATACTTTGCGGATGTAAGGAGGGAAGAAGGATTTACTTTGTTCTCGGAGTTCGTGAAGTCAGGGATTAGACCCAATGATTTCACGTTTGCTGGAGTTTTAAATGCTTGTGCTGATCATGCTGCGGAGGACCTCGGCAAGCAGGTCCATGGGTACATGACACGGATAGGATTTGACCCTATCTCGTTCGCTACAAGTGCTCTCGTTCATATGTATTCAAAGTGTGGGAATATTGAAAATGCAAAACGGGTATTTAAAGGGATGCCTCAACCAGATGTAGTTTCATGGACTTCCCTGATTGTTGGATATGCTCAGAATGGTAAACCAAATGAGGCTCTTAAGTTCTTTGAGTTGCTTCTCAAATCAGGTACTCAGCCTGACCATATTACATTTGTTGGCGTCCTTTCTGCTTGTACCCATGCTGGATTAGTTGATAAGGGGATTGAATATTTCTACTCAATAAGGGAAAAACATGGGTTGACTCATACAGCAGACCATTATGCTTGTATCATTGATTTATTGGCCCGAGCTGGCCAATTTGGAGAAGCTGAGGATATAATTGATAAAATGGACATGAAACCTGATAGATTCTTGTGGGCTTCCTTACTTGGTGGTTGTAGAATTCATGGAAACCTTGAATTGGCAAAGCGAGCTGCAGAAGCATTATTTGAGATTGAGCCTGAGAATCCAGCTACCTATATTACTCTGGCCAACATTTATGCTACTGCTGGTATATGGAGTGAAGTCACGAAGGTTAGAAAGGCTATGGATGATAAAGGAGTGGTAAAGAAACCAGGTTTGAGTTGGATTGAGATCAAGAGAGAAGTTCACGTATTCCTAGTGGGAGATAAATCCCACCCAAAATCAGAGGAAATACATAAGTTTTTGGGAAAATTGTCAATGAAGATGAAGGAAGAAGGGTATGTCCCTGACACGAATTTTGTGCTACATGATGTTGAGGAGGAGCAGAAGGAGCAAAATCTCTCCTACCATAGTGAGAAGCTTGCGGTTGCATTTGGAATCATTTCAACTCCACCTGGAACGACAATCAAGGTTTTTAAGAATTTAAGAACTTGTGTAGATTGCCACACTGTCATTAAATTTATATCAAAGATTGTAGAAAGAAAAATAATAGTTAGGGATTCAAATCGGTTCCACTCGTTTGAGGATGGGAGATGTTCATGTGGAGACTATTGGTAGTTCAATCAAGATAAAGAATTAAAGATCCATCATGCATTTCTGCATGACATCAGAAAGGTAACTTGGAAAGTGGCTTCTACAAGCTCTGCCTTATTCTTTTGAAAATATCTCTTTGGGTGTTTGTCATTTTGTTCATTATTCCTTTTTTAGTTGTTCTATTTTTTCTTTGTTTCTTCTATTTGGTTTTCGTTTTATTTTTCTGTTCCTTTTTTGAGATATAACACTTTTTGCTGCTTCATGAGACACTTTGAGAACTTTTTAGATCAAGCATCTAGGAATCAAAGTTTTTTTTTTCTTGGCAGGAATCATAGTTAGTTATTGGTTACATCACCCCCACAATGATAATAGGACGAATATTCTGAGATATCCCTTATCTAAATCTCAACCTTCCTGCACCGAATCCGTTTTGATGGTTAATGTGCTAGTCACCGAGCGAGGCAGGTGACACAATCACACAAATTAAACCATCTTTAAACTCCTTCTCTCATTGCTGTCTTCACTGTTGAACGTTCCATTTCTATCAACCAACGAAGTGCAGCATGCAGCTGAAGCTTCTTTGAATACCTCTACTTCCTGAAGTAGTCCCACCAACGTATCTGCGACCTCTCGCCTCTCGGAGGCGATCGGCTTCGCTTCGACCAATCTTGGTTTAAATTCGTGAACTTTCTTTCACCCTTTGGCAAGTCTCTCCTAACGCTTGTCATATCTGCTCGACCCTTGGAACTGACGACAAAAATACATTTATACAACGTGCGTTGAAGCTGAAAGAAAACGGGAATTGAACCCGACGTGAATCGAACACGCAACCTTCTGATCTGGAGTCAGACGCGCTACCATTGCGCCACGGATCCACTTGTTCCATATCCTCCTCCTTAGTCAATAACTATTTTAGGTTTTAAAAACTGAGGTGATTTCATATTCAACTGCGTCGTTTCTAACTTTCACTGACCATTCAATACAATCAGCCAAAGGAGAAGCAAAAGTACTTCCTTCTTATATGCACATACAAATATTGATTAAGCTTTAATTACAAACCAAACGGGCATAATTAATTGTAATTATCCCAAACTTACGCGATACGAAGACTAATTTACAAGAGGAATGATTATAGATGTGCAAGACTCTTAGCAACCAAGCTGACTAATTAACAACGTGAAGAAGCACGCGCACACGGCCTCTTGCAAGCACAGAAACTATTCAACCTTCTTCTCCTCCGTTACCTCCTTCCTTTTGACGACCCGTTTCTTAACGTTCTTAACAACCTTTTCATCAACCATGTCATAGAATCTTCTGCATTGCATCCTCACCCACTCCCAAAACCTGTTTATCTTATCCTCGTACTTGATATAAATTACTGGAACAGTCATCCCCAGTACAACACCTGCAACAATACCTAATTCAGGATTGAAATCTTTTGAAACTCGAAAGAGGGTGTGAGATGAAGAGTATGTACGAGAGGAGAGAGACATGATTCTCTCCAAAGAGATTACCTATGTAAAGAAGTGTCAACAGATCGACGAAAGATCCCACATAGGAGAGTAACCACAAACCAGCAACAGTTTTTGCGAAGGTAATCCAGTCTCCCTCTCTACTCACCCAGAAAATCCATCGGATGCCTTCTTCAATCGGTGCTCGAATCTGATTCGCTATTTCAATGGCCGTTTGCTCTGGAATTTCCAGACCTGAGGGGTCTGGCGGGTCTCTGAATAAGAAAACAATCAACTCTTTATACTAGCACGATACAGTTTGCCTCTATATCCCATTCAAAAGAAGGAAGTCGTTGATCGTCAAAGGCTCTTACTTGCCAAGAAACTTAAGAACATTGGCCCAAAGGAACAGTGCAACAATAACGACCATGGCTGCCCACGAAATAACAGTGATGGAGTTGAACTGATAGACTTCCATAAGCAGCCATATTGCCGTAGGAATTAACAGAACCGCGACACTTTCCTTCTTTCTCCTCCATAATATTATATCTTTCACAGCGTCTGTGCCAAAACAGAGAACGTACCCATGAGCCATGACTGCGATGGACAAAGAAAAAGACAAGCTAAATGCTTTCGCATGGAGCTTAAATAATTACCTGATGTTGGCAAAGAAGACTCTGATGTAGTAGACATTTCTGAAGATGGAAAAAGCTCAAATTGAAACCGGGACGTGCTTGTTACTTTTCGGTTCTTCTTACAGATTTGGAAATTTGATAAATTGGATTTTCGGTGAAGAGGCGGCTCAAGATCAGATTCAGAGTGTTTTCTAGGCTTACACGTGCGGGCCGAAAAGGAAACGTGGAAGCCATGCAGCCCTTGTGGCATATTAAGCTGGTCACATAGAGCACGCAACAGCACAGTTAGGGCTGGACTTTTCGGGTTTGGGGTCGGGTTTTGACCTACCCGAACCCGAAGTTCGGAAATTTTAACCCGAACCCAACCCGAACATGGTGAAGAACCGAGCTGGACCTGAATTCCGGGTTCGGCTCGGGTTCGGGGCCTCAAAAAAGGTGGCCCATAACGGTTTTGGGCTTCTGGGCTTCAAAGCCCAAAACTGTTCTGGGCTCTATATTTAGGGCCCAAAACTAGTCTATGTGGGATGAAGGGAAAAGAGTGCAGGTCTCTGATGTAGGGAAAAGTTATGCCAAAGATGTAGTGCGTAGAGTCTTCGACATGCTTACAATTACAAAAATGTTCAACATTTCTGACCTTTACACCTACCTATTTGTTTAGGCTCAATCGTACTACAAACACTCTTTGATGCTATTGGACTCTGACATAATCTAAAATTTGTGCAAGAAGCTATACATCATGTTCAATCAAGACTCGTTTTCCCCAAATTTACTCCTGACTCTTGTATGTAATATTGATTTCAGAATCAGCTCTAAAGCTAATGTCTCTGATTACGGGAATAGATCAAGGAAATCTAACAACTAACTAAATAACCTAGGAAATTAGTCTATTACAAGCAATAAACATAATTCCTTAAGCTATTAGTCTATTACAATGAAATTATGAAAATATAATAATTCTAAGTTCTAACTATTACAATAACTTGCTGAGATCAAATCACAATGAAAGCAAATAAGATATTCTTGAAGACTTGAATGATCAAAGCAAATGAATGATCTTCTACCCTGCATAACAGTTTACACAGGTGAAGCAGCTGACAAAAGAAATTGTGACTCTTGTTCAATACAATTAAGACATCATATTCCACCTGACTCGATATTAGAGTAAGTTATTTCCGCATTTCTATATCAATTATGCAAGTGTAACCAACTACATATACTGGGAATTGATCTATGACGAAACTATGCCAACAAGCCAAAGAGTATATTTGGTCAGAACAATGACATGAAAAGAAAACAAATATAATTAATCAAAAACTGCCTAAGAATTCGATTTCAATCAGACACAGTTGGCCGGAAATATAACATTGAAACTAGATCTACACTTACCGATTCAAGGAAGCACGACCACAAAGAGGATGAGAGTGCTCGAAGAAGATGAGCAGAAGACTGTTACCGATGGGAAGGGTGCACGATGAGAAGGAGGCTTCTCTTATAAGCTTGTTGTCTCCGAAACCAGAATGACCCATAAACAAACGAAATCCACGACTTCAGAAGAGAGATTAACTAAAATGAAAAAGGATTGTAGATTAGATGTTACTGTAAAAAAAGTAGGCAATATATATACCTACATGTGCATAAGCTCACCTGTCGGAGAGAGGCCAGAGACGCGGCGGCAAGAGGGGGAGCACGGTGGCAGGAGGGAGATAGCCGGTTCGGGGCGTGAAGAGGCGGCTGGCCGCTGGGGGGGAATTTTGGAAGAGAGGCGGGGTGGGGGGGTCGAAATCGCGAATGACCTAACTTAAGGGGAGAAAATACCCTAAGCGAAACGGTGCATTTCACTGAGGGTATTAAACATTTTTTCTTTTTTCGTTTTCGGGTCAGGTCGCATTTCGGGTATAGTAATATACCCGAACCCGAAAAGTCGGTTTTTCTCAAATTTAAACCCGAACCCGGCTAAATCCGCCCCGATCGAGTCGGGCCGGGTCGGACATTCGGGTTCCAGGTTTTTTGCCCACCCCTAAGCACAGTGCCTACATGCCTATATGTTGATCACAGAAGCCTTTTTCTTCTTGGGTAAGTATGAAAGCGTGGGGCCATATTAAGATGGACAGCTGGATAATATCTTGATCCCGAGAGATTTTGGATTTGGATTCAGTTTAAAAGCTTGGGCCATAAGATTCAGGTCATTAATCGCCTGATGGGCCTGCCCGGAGTTTGTAGACTATTGGACCCAATTTTGTACTATATCGTAAGCCCGGCCCAAATTGTCTGCATGGAAATAAAAGTCAATCCTGGTCGTTAATTGTTGTCTTTCTAAGACAAAAGTGAATCTTGATCGTTTGGTTGTCGTCGTTTTGGTAGACGAATAGATGAATCGTCCAAGTTCAATCATTATCGTGATGTGAATAGCAGATTCCTTCACCATTGCAGCTACAATTGAGATATAGTGTAAAATATAGCAAGTTTTTCTCTCAAACTCTCAACTTTGTTTTGAGCAAATTTCATTCATTGCAGAAAGAATCTCATCTCATGTTGCATGGGCAGGAATTATCGCAAAGAATAAGATCTGGGGGTCCTCTGCTTGTAGAGGAAGATTGTCAATTTGTCTGGACATAATGTCTTGGACACTAACAGTCCGACGTTCTCATAATTACTCTTCAACTATGTTGCTCCCAGAAGCTCTACCTCTTAAATTCTATCACGAGCAAACACTCATTGCTCCAAGTACTTTTCCCCCTTGGGTGGATGAACTCCAACTACTCTCTCTCTCTTTCTTTTCACCTTGACAGAGATCCAAGTATGGGTGAAAACCGACCCTTCAGACAGTTCGGTTTAAACCCCACGCAAACAACCGGACCGAGGTGGTCGATTTCTGAAAAACAAGAACCAACCACCTAGTCGACTTCAACCGTAGTAGAACCTCTACGAGTCTACCCTGTCGGTTTGGGCCCAAAACCTTTCAGCCCTAGATCCAAGTACTCCTCCATTAAATGGGTTCGGTTATTATGCGAATCCTTAATGTGTGAGTGTGTGTCAGTTGACGGTTTAGATTAAAAGGTTGAAATTGGATGGCTGAAATAAGACCACCTCATTTAATGAAATCAACCCATAAAACCGACCCATATTCAGTTTACCGACCCGTTTTACAAAACCTAACCCGTATGCAAATTTCTCTCTCTGCTTCTTCTCCTATTCGACTCTCTCTCTCTCACAGGGCAAGCTCTCTCTGTCGCCAAACTCCATTCAAGGCAAGCTCTAAGCCAATAACCACCGAAACTCGGATTTCCATACCCCCAATAGACTCTGAAAGCATTAATATAATGTTGGGAGCAATGGCGTTTACCAATCTCAGGTTTATCTAACTTTTTATCCTTTTCGTATAATATAAACATCACACTATTTGTTCCGTCAAACAGAAGCGTCAGAGAGTCAGAACTTCTGTTAAAGCATGCAATCCACCCACCACCCAGTGCTACTCGGAGTTAAATTTCCTCGGTTGCCTTGCGAGTAATAGTTACACGTCCGGGCAGCCCAAAAATTACAAAGGGTGGATGCGTTCAACTTCTCTACTTCCAAACCTTCTTCCAATATAATTGACACAGTGCTTTAATGTACATTACAATATCGGCACAGAGTACAATTTTGCTACCCACCAAAAGCACTGTACCTCGGAAACCACCCAATCAAACGAATAAAGAAGAGATCATAATTAAAAAAAAAAATTGGGGGCTGGGTCTCTCCAATGCATTCACACTATATACAGAATTCACAACAATGAATAAGCCAATACCCAATACCACCAACAGCCTCGTGAATCATACTGGCTAATCATGGTTAGCATCGACGGCAGTGCCTGTCCTAGCCTGGGAGATTCGATTAGCATATATAGTGACCAACCGCAGTTGTGTGCTGTTAAGCCCCTCCAAGTATGGCAAGAAGGCTTTTCCAAGCATGATGTAGATGTCCACTAGACAGAAAACTACAGTCTGTACCACCCAAAATGGACATCCAAAGGAACAAAAAAGAAAAGAAAATAAATTAGAACGGATAAGGTTAGCTGGAAGGTAAAAAGAGAAGAGAATTACATCCATACAAGCATGCTGGTAAACATGTTGAGGGCCTCACATAAACATGTTCTATCAGGTGGTTATTGGCTTTGAAGGGTTGGGCGACAGAGAGAGCTGGGAATGGATTCCCTCCGACGGATGCATTTCCGAAGGCTACCGAATGGAAGGTAGAGATTAAGAGTAAAACCAATCAATGGTTAATACATGTCCACATCATTTAATGAAGAGAAATATTGAACCACAACTCCTCTTTAGTTTTTTTTTTCATTAAATGATGTGGACATGTATTAACCGTTGATTGATTTTTCTTTTAATCTCCACCTTCCCTTCGATAGCCTTCGGAAATGCATCCTTAGGAGGGAATCCGCTCCCGAGAGAGCTTGCCCTGAATGGAGTTTGGCGACATAGGGAGCTTGCCTTGAGAGAGAGAGAGAGAGTCGAATAGAAGAAGAAGTAGAGAGAGAGAAATTTGCATACGGGTTAGGTTTTATAAAACGGGTCGGTAAACTGAATATGAGTTGGTTTTATTGTTGGTTTCATTAAATGAGGTGGTCTTATTTCAACCATTCGATTTCAACCTTTTAATCTAAATCGTCAACTCACACACACTCACACATTAAGGATTCGCATAATAATCAAACCCCCATTAAATAATTATTATTTAAAGGTATGAAACTTGTCGTGTCATTGTTTCGAAGACTTTCTCAAATCAATTACTTTTCACTGCAAATAGCAATTGTATAACCTAAGACTAGACCGAATAACGCGGTAAAAGTGCAGTTGCTCACATGGAGAACTCAGATTCATCGAACAGAGCAGTCTCTGCTGGCATTCTCTTCTGGAATAGCATTCATCTTCCAAATGAACGTGGCAAGTGGCGGCCGGGACGTCACCACATATGGCCTGCATTGGCTAATGATACCAATGGACTTCATGAAAGGCGGAGAAGTAACCTGCGAAAACAAAACAGGCGAATTTGCAAAGTGAAAAGTCGCCGTCCAATCCATTATGAGCATGGCATGTGACCTTTCATAGGCCATTGACCCTTGATCAAAGAGCAACGCGTCATGCGCGGTGGCAAAACGTGTGGTGCCCATCATTAGTGGGCTCCACCCGTCGCCTTTCTCTCACCCTCTCTCATTGGATGCAATTTACGTCTAGGATGAAGAAAGCAAGCAGCACCCACTGATCCTGCTGGTAATATGATAGACGGCAGCTGAACGACTTATAGTGCTCTTTATCTTCTTAGAGGAATGAATAATTTGACAAATTTTTTGGTGGAATCTGCCAGCTTCTGCTCAATTTTTTTGTTCCCCATCTTTGGTTACCAAAATTTGCTTTTTGCTCATCTGTCATTTTGCAGGGTCCCTAAAGGTTTGATCAATGTTGCAGGCTGCAATGGGTAAGAACAAAAAACCCAATATAGCATATTCCTCTGGCTCTTAGGGTGCCTGAACAACTTCTACGAAGTGCTGTTTTTTTTACTATTTCTGCTGTCATTGCCGATAGCTGACTTCGTCCTAGTTTTTTTCGAAAACTTTAACTACTTCTGGTGAGAGAATCTACTGAAATACGGTGGCTGTGATTCTGTGAACCACATGATCCGAGTCTTTTAATATTCTCCATCACATGTACGTCGAACCTTTCTTGAAGAAACTGAGTGATATCCATTTAGGTGATATCCATTCGCGGTAATTGATTCGCTGATAGGCTTTAGTCAATTCTCTTTTGAGTTGAACCAAGCTGTACTGTTAGTGGACAAGAGCTGTCCATGCGAAAGGGACGGCATTATCTCTGGCTGCCTTGCAAAACCAAAGTAATTTCAAATTTGAGAATGATAATACTTATTTTCACTACCCATAAAAGAATAATATACTTATTTTCACTACCCATAAAAGAATAATATACTTGATCTTTGAAGCAAATGATACTCCCGTCAAAATGCCGCTTCTTCAGAAGATAAACCAAGAAAATAGCATATCTAACTATTTACGGGCTGCCAATTCTGTAATTTCCAAAGCCAGGAATCAGGAACTTGGACAAGACAAAAGGAAGAAAACAATAACAAATTAAATTAGACTAGCATTGAGTATCTGGTCTGCATGTGAGCCAGCGACACTTGTTTGTTGCCTTCCCAAGAAAGAAAAAATCTAAAAGAGATCGCATTCAAATTTCAATAAGGGTTGTTAGATTTTGCTTAAACGGAGTGAGTATCTGAAATACCTTGTGCGGAATCTCCGGTTTGCAGGAATATTGGTCGCTCGTCTTACAGCCTCACGATCAACGATCCACGAATCTCGAACAATGCTCTCAAGTCGTTCAGGAGTCTACCAGAGTCTCCTTGTGAATTTCACGCTTCAGATCCAAGGCTAAAAGATGGAAGCCTGATGCCTTGAGATAAAGTTCTTCTCTGTGAGTGTTTAGAAAATACGTCGATTGATTTTTCTCTCCTAGTTTATTTTCTTAAATAAACACATAGGAATCTCACACAGAGAATCCTTAGGAGATAAATCAGCTAAGTTTGAATTCAAATAGAGATCTACATAAGATCTTCAGTTTAACTATAATTCAAACTCTAGCTTTTAAATTTAAACTCACATGTGGATGCACCCATGTGTCATGGGATTTTCCAACATCTCTCACTCATCCACATTAGTGTCATCCCTACAATTGTCTCATTTTGAACTCTTATCTCGTCATCCTTACATACTGGAAATGAAGCGTGCGACCTGACGAGAAAGCATAGGGTAGGAGGGCTATATCAAGTTACCATCTTACCAACATAGCACCCCACTCAAAAAATATCTCGTCCATGCCCCAAACTATTTGATCACACTAGATCGAGTCTCTTTAATCCCTTATAAGCATCAAAGCTTAAAGCAACACTCGATCTTACATCATATAATATGCTCATGACTGTGTCAACACAAAATGACATAATCGTCCGGACAATGAGCCATAAAATAAAGGTGTGTATCCATAATAATTTTCCCTAGACACTTAAGTCAATTTGTTTCTACTTGACCGCTTTCCTAGACATGCTCCGCGAGACTGTATAAATCGTGGTCCTAAGAAAACATGCTAAAGTAGCGTCATCGAGTATCCACTTCATGACATAGTTCCAGGTTCAAAGGGCACAGAGTAGACCTTCAATAGGTCTATAAGGGCTCACATAGTGACGGAACAGGGATTCATCTATCACTCCCTCAATTGGTCGGCAATGGCACATACAGTATGAAATGTATGCTACGGCGGAGCTCCCACTCAAATGGGCTTGTCACACTCTAACGTCGTACGAATCTTGATCTAGTTGCCATGAAGGCGCACTAATCTGAGTGTCTTACTACAATCGCTCGTCAAACGCCTGTATAAGATCTCACATTCGGCTTTATTCAGGTTTCATGAAGTTTCGTGTATCCTTCATGTGCGACTTTGATAAGTCTCATCTTAGCCCAGCTAAGGCGACATTCTTAAAATAATCTTGCACGTTACTAAAACGTCAAGACAATTACTTGTCCGCTTTCTAAGCACCAAATTAATAATTTTGTCTCATCCCACTCGCTATCCAAGCGCTAGGGTGATCATCCATGTGAGTGGATCGATCATAACCTGGTGACACATCAACAATATGTGCTACAAAGTATCAATTAAAACACAATGTGTATGGAAAAATGAACAATATCATTAATGCAAAAGATACCTCTTATTACAAAATGTCAAATGAGATATCCATAAACAACATATATCAAATCCTACGAAGTCCCAAACTCCTAACATGAGTCTGAAAAATATCTCTAGCAATAGCCTTTGTAAGCGGGTCGACTATCATCTTGCTAGTGGAAATATGTTGTAGGATCACCTCTCCACGTGCAACAATGTCACGAATGTAGTGATAACGAATGTCAATGTGTTTGGTCTTTCCATGGTATTTGGGATCCTTAGTATATGCTAAAGCCGCCATACTATCACTATATATCTTAACGGCTTCATCTGCAAGAGCCGTAACAGATAGGCGCTGAAAGAATCTCCTCAACCAAACAGCCTCTTGTACTGCTGCTGAACAAGCAACATACTCAGACTCCATCGTGGACAAAGCTATACATGATTGTTTCTTGCTGCACCAAGAGATGGTTCCTGCACTAAGTAGAAATGCGTAACCCGTAGTGGATTTACGTTCATCTCTGTCACTAGCCCAATCAGCATCACAATAACCTCTCAATCTCATATCTCCACCCTGATAGCAAAGAACAAGATCTGAAGTCCCACGCAAATATCGAAAGATCCTCTTAACCGCTTGCCAATGAACATGTCCAGGGTTACTTTGATAACGACTTACCATACCTACTGCAAAACAAATGTCCGGTCGAGTACACATCATAGCGTACATCAGACTTCCAACTGCATTCGCATAGGGAACCCTAGCCATTTTAATCTTTTCCTCATCACTCTTAGGACAATTATCAAGGCTCAATGTATATCCCTTCTCGATTGGAGTGTCTACGAGTTTCGAATTATGCATATGGAAACGTTCTAGAATCCTCCTGACATATGTCTCCTGAGACAATCCAAGAAGCTTCCTAGATCGATCTCTAAAGATCTTGACTCCAAGCACAAAATTTGCCTCACCCATGTCCTTCATCTCAAAAGTAGAGGACAACCACCCTTTGGTGGCGACAATCATGTCTAAATCATTTCCAGCTAACAAAATGTCATCTACATACAACGACAGGAGCACAAAGCTCTTTCCTGTATGTTTGACATACACACAATGGTCTTCTTCCAACATTTCAAAGCCAAACAAAGTGATGGCCTCATGAAATTTGAAGTACCACTGTCTAGACGACTGTTTAAGACCATATATGGAACGTTTGAGCCGGCATACTTTGCGCTCTTTTCCCTGGGCCTCAAAGCCAACAGGTTGATCCATGTAGATCTCTTCGTCTAGTTCTCCATTGAGAAATGCTGTTTTCACATCCATTTGGAAAAGTTCCAAATCTAAGGATGCAACTATAGCTAGTATGAGGCGAATTGAAGCAATTCTCACCACTGGGGAGAATGTTTCTTCATAGTCTATACCTTCTTTCTGGGTATAACCTTTCGCCACGAGACGGGCCTTATACTTATCAATCGATCCATCTGCCTTGCGCTTAATTTTTAAGACCCATTTGTTGCCAATGGTCTTACGCCCAGGCGGAAGATCAACTAATTCCCACACTTGGTTCTTTGCCATTGAACTTATCTCGTCCCTCATAGCAACCAACCATTCATCTGAGACAGGTGAAGCTAATGCTTCCTTATACGAAGCAGGTTCATCAGGGTCATACGGAGCACACATGAAAGATTCCCCTTCAATCTCAAATCGACGACGGGGAATAGTTCCACGTTCGCTTCTTCGTATCTGAGACTATTCTGAGTCATTCACTAGTGGTACACTCCCACTAGGAGCTAAGTCACTACCAATCTCTCTGGTGATTTCAGGATGAGATACAAAATTCCCACCTGCACCAGAAGATGATGTGACCCCTTCCAACTCTTGTAACTCAAAGAGTGAAAGACTTTGCTTTGCTTCACCAATATCTGGAAAATCACTCTCAATGAATGTGACATCACGCGACTCTATCTCAGTCATTCCTCCATTGGGATGTTCACCAAACATCACGTATCCCTTTGAGCTTTCAGAGTATCTTATGAAGATATGTTTGTTAGCTCTAGGGCCTAGTTTCCCGAACTTATGGGAAGTGTTGTGAACAAATCCCGCAGAACCCCAAGGCCGCAAATGCTCCAAAATAGGTTTTGCGCCATTCCAAGATTCATATGGGGTGTTAGGAACTGACTTCGAAGGCACTCGGTTGAGGATGTAGGCAGCAGTAAGAAGAGCATCCCCCCAGAAAGATATTGGGAGGTTGGCCTGCGCCATCATCGATCTAACCATTTCTAATAAAGTACGATTCCTTCTTTCTGCAACACCATTTTGTTGCGGAGTTCCAGGAATTGTTAATTGCCTGCGTATACCTTTTTCCTCACACAGTTGCTGAAACTGAGTGGATAGATATTCCCGACCCCGATCAGTGCGAAGAATTTTTAAATTCCTCTCTTTCTGATTCTCAACCTCTGCCAAAAAACGTTTGAAGCAATCCAATGCTTCATAGCGATGGGAGATCAGATAAACGTAACTGAAACGGGAATAATCATCTATCAAGGTGAGGAAATAAGATGCGCCATGGCGCGCCTTAACGTTCATAGGTCCGCAAATGTCTGAATGGATTAATTCTAGAGGATGAGATGCCCTAGGTGCCTTACCAAAAGGTTTTCTACATGCTTTACCGGCTAAACATGACTCACACACAGGTAGGCTTACATTAGCGAGAGGCCCCAATAGGCCTTCTCTAGCTAGTCGAGCCATTCTATCTTTTCCTATGTGTCCTAGTCTAGCATGCCATTTCACAGAGTTAGAAATAACATCATCATTATCAGCAACGTAAGAAATAGAGGAAGGTTCCAAATCCAACATAAAGAAACCATTATTTAAAAAACTTTGTCCATACAAAGCCTTATTCAAATAAAAATCCATCTGTGGCCCATCAAAATGAAAACTGAAACCAAGATCTAACATAGAAATAACTGAAAATAGATTACATTTAACACCAGGTGCATAGAGCACATCATGAAGAAGTAACGTACGTCCCAGACGCATCTTGAGTTGAAAAATTCCAACTCCCAATACTTCTTCTCTCGTTCTGTTACCCAAAATAACGTACTGGTTGCCTGCTGGTAGTTTTCTGTAATCTACAAAGCCAACTCGATCTCTCGCTACATGTTTGGTTGCTCCTGTATCTACAATCCATTCAGGGATCGAGTCAGCAACGTAAACATGTGAACAAACAAAAGTAAGGAGAGATTTGGGTCCAGATGGTACCTTCTTCGGCTCAGTGCACTCACGAGCGAAGTGACCCTTCTGACCACAGTTATAACATTTCATCTTGGTCTTATCTTTCTTGCCAGCGCGCTTGCCTCTGCGGCGCTTTGCAGTCTTTTCATTCTTTGGCCCAAGACCCTTTGTTGTACCAGTTGATTTCTCAGCCGCTTTGCGCTTAGGCCTAAATGTCTTGCGTTGCCCACCTTGGGCAACAAGCGCGGTTGGACGGTTCGCTCCCAGGCGCTCCGCCTCCAGCTCTAAATGGCGAGAAATATCAACAAATGTCTTGATATTCTCACTATGAGTCAACACAAGTTTCATTTGCCCCCATTGGGACTCTGGCAGTGAACGTATCACAGCTTGAACTTGCTGCTCATCGGTGAGATTAACACCTGCAGCCTTCAGATCACGGATCAAGGCAGACATGTTTCTCAGATGGACTGTCATGGTATGCTTCGGGTCCATAACATACTGCTCAAACCTCAAGGTAAGAGCACGCAATCTAGTTGCTGATGTACCCCCATAAGCAGCTTTCAGTTGGATCCACATTTCCTGGGCAGTTGAGTAGTTTTCAAACTCTCCTATCAGATCATTGTGCATGCTGCTTAACATAGTAAAGCGCGCGCACCTATCCTTTTTAGCCCAGGCTTTGTGAGCCTCAATGTCCCGACGATGTTGGGCAGTGTTCCCATCTTCAGGTTGGGACATACTTGAGGTCAGATTTTCCAAAACTTCATGTTTATTCAGCAGGTATTGTATCTTTCTATGCCACATGTCATAATTAGTACCGTCCAATTTCTCTCCCTTGGTCAGGTCAGCAACTACACTTTTTGTGGCCATTTCACTACATTCAATGCACGATTTTGACATTAGCACACATTGCAAAAATTTATTCCAAAATCCTAACTGGACCATTAAATTCTTTCCTGCATAATGAGATCGAAAATTTCGCTATGCTAGTAATCATCTCCCACGATGTAAGTTAGAAAGAAATATCCAATTGACTTTTAAATAAAATTCATGAATTAAACATATTTAATTCAATTGCATAACAAATATGCATAACAATTTATTATGAATAAATAACAAATCATATTCACAATCATGCTAGAAATAATTATACACATAATATAAGAAATTTATAACATGCACATTGAATAAAATCCATAATCAATATGGTCATTTATTTAAACGAATTAAATAAAACAGTAAATAAAAAATATTAACAGAAATTATTTCATTTACTTAACAATATTATGGTAAAAACAATAGTGAAAGAAACATAAGCCACAGTGGCTCAGTGGTAGGCGCATGTCATTATGTGCCCTGCGTGAGGGGTTCGAACCCCTGCGCGCCCAAAGGTTTTTATTATTATTTTTTTTTACTGCCCAACCTTATTGGGCTTACCTTTCTGGGCCCTTAATAAAAATAGCCCAGATTAAAAAAAATTGCCCAAACGAATTGGGGCTTTTTCTTTCCGGGCCTTTTTAAAAAACAGCCCAAAACTTAAAAAAATTGTTTGGGCCCTTATAAAAAAATTTTTGCCCAACTAATGGGCCGGGTAGGGCTTGGGAAGCCCTACCCGGTTGGCCCAAGCAGGCGACCCGGGGATCTTATCCCTGGGCGCCGCTTGAAGCTCCCTGGAGAGGGAGCTGCGGCCAGCACTGCTGGCCGCCGTCAGCCGTCGGCTGGCCACGTCCGGCCAGCCATAGGCCGGACGCTTACCGGCCGTTCCAGCGGGGGCCACCGCGAAGCCTTCCGGCGCGCGGGTGGCCGCCGATTGGCGGCCATCCCACCCACCCGTGTGATACACGGGTGTGTACTTCTGGAGGTGTCTCCGCCTCCCAGGCGGAGACCTCCTCAGATCAGCTGCTGGGAGGAGCAGCGCCGGTCAATCCAGGCGCGCTCCGGCCAGCACCGCTGGTCGGGGGTAGGCGGCAAGCCACCATGCCGCTGGCTTTTCCTTTTCTTGACAGTTCATTTGTGCGTTTTCACGAAGACACAACAGGTTGAAAGTGTATTTCAAACAGATCTTAAAAATAAATTTTCACTGAGCATGTATAATCGTTTAAAACAAAACACAACTTCGAAAACAAATTTCAAAGGGCTAATTCACAAACGTAAAGCTACAGAAAGTAATTGTGATTTTTCGAGAAACAACTCCATGTCACGGGAAAAAACAAATTGTTCAGTTTCAATATTATTAAAACTGAAAAACATGCATAGCATATTCTTGTACCGAAGAACAAATTCCCGATCCTTTTCATTCATAATTTAAAAACATATTTTAAATCATTTATAACATATTTTCAACATGCTCACATATATTTCAATATTAAACAAATTAAATCGAAATAAAACAAACATGTTATTCAATCATCATAGATGTTTAAACATGTTATACGGGGCGAAAATAAGCTAACCTGACTCCGATACCAATGTTAGATTTTGCTTAAACAGAGTGAGTATCCGAAATACCTTGTGCGGAATCTCCGGTTTGCAGGAATATTGGTCGCTCGTCTTACAGCCCCACGATCAACGATCCACGAATCTCGAACAATGCTCTCAAGTTGTTCAGGAGTCTACCAGAGTCTCCTTGTGAATTCCACGCTTCAGATCCAAGGCTAAAAGATGGAAGCCTGATGCCTTGAGATAAAGTTCTTCTCTGTGAGTGTTTAGAAAATACGTCGATTGATTTTTCTCTCCTAGTTTATTTTCTTAAATAAACACATAGGAATCTCACACAGAGAATCCTTAGGAGATAAATCAGCTAAGTTTGAATTCAAATAGAGATCTACATAAGATCTTCAGTTTAACTATAATTCAAACTCTAGCTTTTAAATTTAAACTCACATGTGGATGCACCCATGTGTCATGGGATTTTCCAACAAGGGTCATCAACGATAACTGTTACAAGCTTACTGTAACTATCAACTAGTTTGACTCAATTTTTATTTCGAAATTTCTCCCACAAAGAAAAAGGAGGAGGAAGAAAACAACCCCCAAACTTCTGAATTAGCAAAAAAAAAAAAACATAGATATGTGAAACAAAAGTTTAACGTAGCAGTAATCAAGGGCGAAATTAAAGGGGGTTAGGTGCAACCTTCCCGAGTCTCGGTGCATTTACATTACTCGAACATAACAATTCGAAAGGATTATTGCCTCTGTTTGAAGCAACATTATTATCATCACGCGGAAACGCGAAGGGCGCCGAAGCGCCGAATCCGGGCACACTGCAACCTTAAAGAGTCTTTTTTTTTTGGTTCAAGTAGCACAATTAATAAAAAAGAAATTTGCAACAGTAGTAGCCAGTAGGAAGAATGGAAGATTACACAACCGGTGAAGCTCTTTTTCCCACTCTGTTCTTATTTAAGGCTGTCACTTGCTGCTTCTCTTCCACTGTGACACAAGAGCAGACACCCCTCTCCCCACAACAAAAGAGAACGTCTGGTTCTGCTTGCATTGTTTCTTCAACATGTGTTGTGGTGAAGTTTCACATATAGTTAAGTCTGGTAATGTGTTACTAATGGTGGCTCTGTTCCGGGGTATCTTTGCAGATTCAATGGAGAAAGCGGTCTTGATCCATGTGCTTTATGGAGTTTTGGCTCTTTTGTGTGTTTCTGTGGTGAAAGCAGACGACCCATACAGGTACTATACCTGGACTGTGACTTACGGTACTCGTTCTCCCCTGGGCGTCCCCCAACAGGTTGGTAATTTACCTTTCATGTATCCTTAGATCTAGTCTTGGGTCACTGGCTAAGAGATGGGCTTTGGGTTTCTAAAATAATGATCTTTGATCTTCGAAGGTAATCCTTATCAACGGTGTGTTCCCTGGTCCCAAACTTGACGTGGTGACCAATGACAATATAATCCTCAACCTCATTAATAAGTTGGACCAGCCATTTCTACTGACCTGGTGAGCTTTACTGTATCAGCAGCTTCCTGTTTTTATGGTGCACTTGATCTTGGCTTAAGGATGTAATTCTCTGCCTCCTGGTTACATGTATTCTTTATGTTCCATTATTATATTTCTGTCTAATTCCGATGTGGGGGATATATTTGGCACTTGTTCATATTTTCTTTCTGCAGTATGGTTTCGTTCATATGTTTGATCTTAGAAATTCATAAATGATGAACACTAAAAGAAGGAAATGACGTTGTTGTAAGTTGGATGGTTCCAGTAAGCTTAGAAGCATCTGGTTTCCTTTAAAACTCGCACTGACAGTTCAGTGTGCTACTTGAAAATTCCAGTGACCTTGCTATTTTTCCTCACCTGATGCTCCCAACGAATATTCAATCTAATCATTGGTTTGTATCAACGACGGTACAAGTGCACTCTGAAATATGCATTACAGTTTCTCTGCGTTCATATTTGCTTAATTGATTGGGGCCTTGAAATCTATAAGGTGGTTTACTGATAATTCGGTTGATGGCAACTAGGAATGGTATAAAACAAAGAAAGAACTCGTGGCAAGATGGAGTATTGGGTACCAACTGCCCTATCCCTCCCAACTCGAACTACACTTACAAGTTTCAACCCAAGGATCAGATTGGGTCCTACACGTATTTCCCTTCAACTTTACTGCACAAAGCTGCTGGGGGGTTTGGAGCATTCAACGTATATCAGAGGCCTCTGATACCGATTCCTTATGCCATTCCTGATGGAGATTTCACTTTACTCGTGGGTGATTGGTACAAAACCAACCATAAGGTCAGCAAGATACAGTAGTATTTTTGGTTCTTGGTTCCACACATTTTAATGACTGCTGCTATCCGTAGATAATAGCATTCCTTAAGGCATTTGTTTGATAGATGATTGCATGGAGCTATGTTTTGGTACTGGATTTTACTTCTAGCCACTTCTCCAGTTAATTAAGTTTTCTGTCATCATTCCAGAAAAGACTGAACTAGTGTTGTAGGATGTCAACAATTTGATAGGATCCCTGAATCTAACCAGGGTGAAGAATTTCAGTCTTTGAGCTACATGTAAGCTGTGTAATGTTCTTTCTTGTTTAGACCTTTCCTCATAATTTATAATGATTTTTGCAGACATTGCAGCAATCTTTGGACTCTGGAAAATCTCTTCCCTTTCCTGCTGGTATCCTCATAAATGGCCAGGCTCAGAATACCTTCAGTGGTGATCAAGGTCATCTCCTTGCATGATAATTTTGTGCTTGTCCAACTGTGTTCTCTAAGTAAATTTTATTTCTAATTGTATTGGAAATATTTATCTAATACTGCCCCAGAAAAAGAAAATTTACCAAAATCTATGTGCTTGTTAATCTTGCAGGCAAAACCTATATGTTCCGGATCTCAAATGTGGGCTTGTCAACCTCATTGAATTTCAGGATTCAGGGTCACGCACTGAAGCTAGTTGAGGTTGAAGGGTCTCATAGTGTTCAAATCAATTATGACTCTCTTGATGTGCATGTTGGGCAATCTGTGGCTGTCTTAGTAACCTTGAATCAGCCACCAAAGGACTACTACATTGTTGCATCCACACGATTCACCAAGCCGGTTCTTACAGCAACTGCAGTTTTACACTATACGAACTCTCACACCCCCGTCTCTGGACCCTTGCCCATTGGTCCTACTGACCAAATACTCTGGTCTATGCAGCAAGCCAGAACATTCAGGTATACAATAAGAAGCCAGATCAAAATTGCGCACGCAATTGGAGATGTATAAGTTTACAGTCTAATGCTGACTTTGAACCTTCAAAACTTTGTTCTCCTTGAAGGTGGAACTTGACAGCAAATGCAGCCAGGCCCAATCCTCAGGGATCATACCATTATGGGAAGATACCAATAACGAAGACAATTGTTTTGGCCAACTCAGCTGCTTTAATAAATGGAAAGCAGCGTTATGCTGTTAACAGAGTCTCTTACATCAATCCTGACACCCCTCTGAAGCTTGCTGATTATTTCAAAATCCTTGGAGTCTTCAACCTGAATACCATCCAATCACTTCCCTCCAGTGGTCCCGCATACATAGCCACCTCCGTTATGCCAGCATCCCTCCATGATTTCATTGAAGTTGTTTTCCAAAACAATGAAAAACCCATTCAATCTTGGCATCTGGATGGCTATGATTTCTGGGTTGTTGGGTAAGGCAGTTTGCTTGAGTTGTCTTAATTCTCACGAGTTAGGTAGGTTCTGATAACTAATCTTTCAACACTGGCAGCTATGGTTCCGGACAGTGGACACCAGACCAGAGACGCACCTACAATCTAGTTGATGCTCTGACTAGACATACTGTTCAGGTAATCAGACCAATCATGACGTAAAGCTGTGAATGTTAGGGATCTATTTTCTTCATCAGATAGAAGTCATAGAACCACTTTGACTAAGGATCAAATCGGCTCCTAATTTCACAACAAAAAGAGGGTTTCCAGCAAATGTTCACACATTGCTGCATTTCCATTAAAGAAATACAACAGATTTGGCCTGTGGGATGCTTTATAAACTGCTTAACGTAAGCTTCAAATATCACTCAACAGATTTGCCAAGAGCACAGGCTGTCCTCGACCAAGCACTTTTAATTTCTTCCTTCTGTTCAACTTATATTCCACCTATAATAATGGTTTAAAGAAACATTCGTTGATTCTTTTAGTTTCAATTCTAATCTTCTTTCTCGTAACATTAGTTTTGATATTCTCGCAGGTATATCCAAACGGTTGGACCACCATATTGATCTCCTTGGACAACCAAGGCATGTGGAACCTGAGGTCTGCAATATGGGAAAGGCAGTACCTTGGGCAACAACTCTATCTAAGGGTCTGGACTGCGGTACAAAAGCTTTCTAATGAATATGACATTCCGCCAAATGCTCTACTTTGCGGCAAAGCCATAGGGCGGCACCCTTAGGATGACCCAATATTTATTTAAAGTCCTTTTTCTTTTTTAATTTTTCAGTCATGAGGGTTTGACTGCAGGATTAAACATTACAGGGGACGAAAAGAGGGGGGTAACTTATTCGTTTGGGAGCTTTTTTCTGTATGAACTTCTTTGATGAATTTTCCCTTTCTTTGAGTGATTATTATGTTTCAGTTGTAATTCTGAAAGTTTATAGGTCGACCAAATTTATGATTCTCCAGTAATAAAAATGTCGATTACCTTAGCTGTACTCAGTCTTCAGTCTTCCTTTGTATTTTTCATGGGCCATTTTTTTTTCTTGGCAATTTCGGAATTCATTTTACAAGGGAAAGGTTATGTGCTGAGCATACATGCATAGACCTCTTAACGGGGGCGTATAGCCCATTCCAACTCTGATTCAGGTCCTAAGGCCCACAGAAAATCAGGCCTTAAAGGCCTCAAATTTAGTTCGATCTTTTAACATTTTACTTATTCTCGAATCTCGATCATTTATTCTAAAAGCTTAAATTGATGACCATGGAAAGTGGTGTTTCCACTTGCAGGTCGGGATGAGGTGGTCGTCAAAGACATGGGAGTTAATCATTAATTACACATAAAAGCATGATCCAATTCCATATTTTCTTATCTTCTTTCAAGAAAATGTGGCAGAAAATTATTAACAGGAAAAGATCAAAATTATATACTTGTTTGAACCCGCCCCAATTATTTGGGGTTAATATTAAAAAATACATTAAATATTTTTTATTATTATAATATTTATTAAAAATCTTCTTTCTCTTCACTTTTTCACCAACTCCCATAAAATATAATCCTTTACTTTTTCACAAACAATAACATTTCACAAACTCCAATACCTAAAATTTTCATACTCAAACAACACCAAACTATCTTCTTTCATTAACTCATTCCTTTGATTGAAATATGAAAGCTGGTGGCCCTCATGAACTGTTATTACCTTAGGCTAACCTATATATACATGGTGCATGCATGCATGGGGCTGACAGTACTGAAGGATCGAAAAAAAGCATATTAATTGCGATCAGAAGTTTCTGAATTGAAACTAATTGAAAAGTGGTTAGGTTCAGAGCAGAATTGAGAACATACTCTTATATATATGCCTATAAGAAAACAAACCTAAACACCATAGTAAAGATAATAATACAGTCAGACTTTGCACGTGACCAGAATTTAATTTCACGCGTTTGGATTAATTAAGTCATGTACGTTCTACCGTTCTCGCGGCATACGTACACCATTTGTGATTACATCTTGTGTCCCCTACAAGATCTGTTCTTGGGATGCTTGTTATGTACAGCCGACAAGTTGACTTCCCCGATCCCCAGCAGTGAATTTTCTAGTTGACTTGGGGGTTTTCTTAAATTTGAGATCAGTTAGAGAGAGAGAGAGATCAGGGTTTTCTCCTCTTATAATTAGTCCTTTACTTAATTTCCATTCTCTTCTCAAGCAAAGACGACATATATAAGATGGCCAGGAGCAGATTTTGAATAGAGATTTGGGAGGACAAATTCGAGATAATTAAGGGGACAATTTTGTGGGATTAGGGGAGGTTTTGAGGGAGAGTGGAACGGGACGATTAGAGATTACTAACGTGTCCAATTTTACTTACCTGGTGGCGTGGCGCCTGATGACTTTTAAGAGGAGAAGTCCAAGTCACCTGATCTGATTACATTTAAAATTTAACTTAAACGGAGAGCCGAAATTGTTCCTAACCTGTCACTCGAGTACTAAATTGTTTAACCTACTAGACTAAAATGCCGCACCCTCAAACCAGAAGGGCTGGTGATTCATTTAATATGAACACCATATTTTCTTCTGCTAATCCGTGCAAAGCCAAAACAACTTTGACAGATGTGCGATTCCAATCTCACACCCAGAACGCTATGTCTCTGGCTAATTAGGTCGAGTTTAATGTAAGAAAACTGACAAATTGGCAGACAGTGACCCAACAACAATGTGAGAGTTTCAAACTTTCAAGCAAATTGCTTCTAGTCCAAGGTTGTCACCAAAAAGCGATCGGGATCGATTGCAATAATTAATGCCTACAGTTTCAGGCATTCCTAATTATATATGTCCACTTTGAATTACAACTTATAAGGAAGTTCCAAAGAGGGCTGCAAAATTAAAGAAGTGCACGGGTAGGGCTAGAAAAAAAAATTCATGTGACCCTAATCAGTTAATGGTCACTCAACGCGTTTAATTTATTAAAAAAAACCAAGCAAGATTCATTATAATCTCTTTCCGCTTTAATGAACATAATTTATATTATAATTAGAATCGAAGTTATTGCAATATTAATGACGATCCGATCTCTGCTGCGCTGCTCCCGCTTACTTACATCGTTCTTTCTTAATATCTTCTTGCCGGCACCGACGAAATCGACTTAACCAAGTTCTAAATGCACATGCCATGCTTCACGTTTTCTCTAAAGAAAACCCAAATAAACAAAAAAGAAAGAAGAAATACTAAGTTGAATGGTATAGCTGTAATGCTGTATTATTTTTATTCGGCATGCCAATAAAATCTGGTCAAGTTAGCAACAAGGGTTTTAATTAAATTTGAGGGGTTAATGACTATTTTGGTCCCTAGGTTTTACACTCTTTTTCAAAATGGTCCATAGGTTTAATTCGCTCAAATTAGTCCTTAGGTTATTTTTGTTTGTCGATTTAATCATTCCGTCCAATTCTGTCCTTTACATACACAACCAGCTAACGACAGGATACGTTACTCCTAATAAGAAGTTGCCGTGCGTATGATTTTTTTAAAAATCTCATTCAATGACAGCCACGTTGGCATGCGGTAAATTTTTTTTGTAAAAAAATAAAAGAAAAACAAAAGATTGCCCTTACCAAAGGTAATTAGAAATTGGCGTGACTTAAAAAATAAAATAAAAACAACTATGCGAGGATCAATGCTAGAGGATGCAAGATGCTCTCTTTTAGCTGTCCATGGTTGAACCATGGATGAGAAAGATGGAAAGAAATTTCGAGCAGATTGGGAAGTCTTAGAGAGAGTAGAAGTTATTCACTCTGTTATGGTAGTACTTACACTCGAGCTGAGGTGGAAGCTGAGATGACAAATCTGTTACAGACTGTTATGTATTTGTTATTAGTCTATAAGTAGGCTGATGTACTGTTATTCATTCTACATGTCAATATACATAATTGTCCAACCTTTTTCTCTCAACCTTTATGTTATTGGCATTCCGTTCTTCCTTCATTATAATGTTTAACATGGTATTAGAGCATATGTGATGGTATTAACAGCAAGGATAATCCAAATGCAATGCTTGTTTCACATATACTCAACGAAGATAATTTTTCCAGTTGGGGCAGGTCAATGAAGATGACTTTGAGTGCGAAAAATAAAATGACATTTTTTATGGATCATTTTAAAAACCACCGATCAATTCCTCTACATATCCTAACAGGATTCGTTGCAATGACATGGTGTCATCGTGGCTGCTCAATTCAATGTCTAAAGAGTTAGCATAAAGTGTTCTTTATATTGAGACAACTGATGGCATATGGAAGGATCTAAATGATCGGTTTTCTCAGGGGCAATGAACCTCGTATATTCCAGGTCCAGAAGGCTATATCATCACTTTCTTAATGTCAGCATATTGTAACTTCGTATTTCACAAAACTGAAGTCACTATGGGAAGAATTGTCTAATTACAAGCAACATCATATTTGTACATGTGGAGCTTTGAAGCACCTTGATGATGAACGCAATCAAGAAAGTGTTATGCAATTTCTTATGGGGTTGAACGATTCTTACTCCAATGTGCGAGGACAGATTTTGTTAATAGAGCCTCTTCCACCTATTAACAAAGTCTTCTCACTTGTTGTTCAAGAAGAGAGACAACGTGATGTTGCATCGTTCCCCTCTCAATATGATGAAAATGGTGTGTTTTTCACACGTAATCAAGAAGCTCAAGGCAATCAGTAATATGGAAATAAGTTTCCTGGAAAGCTTTATACTCATAAGGAAGAACGACCTGTTTGTAGTCATTGCGGCTTCACTGGTCATACCGTGGATAGGTGTTATAAACTCCACGGGTATCCACCAAGTTACAAACCTAGATCTAAGTCTGGTTCTGTTGGATATGCTCACTAGGTCTCTTCTTAGATTTCATCTAGTTATAATTCACAACAATCGTTGCCAATTTTACTTGAGCAATGCCAACAATTACTCGCATTACTCCCTGCATCTTAATCTTCTTCTGTTCCACATGGCTTGGACAATGATTCAGCTTCTCATTCCATAGTTAATATGACAGGTAACGTCTCTGTTATCTCTGGTAATAACAGTTCATCTGTCATTAATTCTAAGTGGATTATAGATACCGGAGCCACCAATCATATGGTAAGCTCAGTATCTTTGTTGACCACTATTACTTCCTTTCATACATTATCAGTAAAGATGCCTAATAATTAGTCCACTATGGTCACACACATTGATACAATGCGTTTATCCCCTGTCATCTTACTGACAAATGTCCTTGTTGTCTCTACATTTTCATTTAACCACATTTTTGCTAGTTCCTTGATCAAATAATTACCATGTTGCCTTATTTTTCTTGGCAAATACTTGTTTATACAGGACCTACGCACTTGGATCACGATTGGTTTGGCTAAAAAATCAAGCGGCTTATATTTCTTGAATTCAAATTTTTCTAGTGTTTTCAATTAAGCTTGTAACTCAGTTTCTTCGAATAACTCAGCTGCTATGTGACACTGTAGGTTAGGTCATCCTTCATCTTCTAGGACATCTCTATTACAAAATTGTATTAGTGATATAAACACTTCAAAGTTCAATCACTATACCATCTGTCCTATGGCAAAACAACACAAATTGCCGTTTCTTATTTCAATTACTCAGACAACTTCTCCTTTTGAATTGGTTCACTGTGATTTGTGGGGACCTTTCTCAACATCTGATCATGATGGAGTTCAGTTTTTCCTTACCATAGTGGATGATTTCACCCGCTGCACATGGGCGCATTTACTTCAAAATAAAACTCAAACTTTCAGCCACATTAAATCCTTCTTTCATATAGTAAAAACTCAGTTCAATCTCAAAATCAAAACTATTCGCACTGATTTTGGAACTAAGTACCATTTACCAGATTTTTTCTCATATCAATGAGTGATTCATCAACACTCTTGTGTTGCCACTCTTCGGCAAAATGATCTTGTCAAAAGGAAACATCAACATTTGTTAAATGTTGCTCGATCCCTTCTATTTCAGTCAAATTTACCTTTGCAGTTCTGGTCTGATTGTATCCTTTGTGGTGCATATCTTAGCAATTGGATTTAATCTCCTATGTTGCATAATAAGTCTCCATTTGAGTTACTTTTTTTTGTCAAACCAACTTATCAACAGCTCAAATTAAATTTTTAGTTGTCTTTGTTATGTCTCTACACTCAATCGGCAAAGACACAAATTTGATCCTAGAGCAGAATCTTGTGTTTTCCTTGGCTATCCGTATGAACTTAAAGGTTACAAAGTCTATAATCTTAGTACTTATAAGTTTTCTATCTCCAGAAATGTCATTTTTCATGAGGATGTTTTTCCTTTTAAGCATTTCTCTGTTAATTTTTCTAATGATATTGTTTTACCCAATATTATTAGTTCTATACTTGTTACTCCTCCTGTTTCATCCGAGATTTCTCCTGTCACTAATGTTCCTCCCATTTTATCTAATAATTCCACATCTGTCACGCCCACATCACCACATATCACTGATATTTCCACATATGTCACTCCTATATCACCATCTACTAATAATGATTCATATTCTATTTCTTCTTCTATTCCCGTACCCTTTGCAGATTCTTTGGCTTCTACTGATATTATACCTACATCAGTGTCTTCCCTTGTCACAAGAAAATCGTCTAGAATTCGAAAACCTCTAATTATTTGAAGGATTATCACTGTCAATTAGCTACAAATTCTCTAGCTAAATTACATCAGTCCAGTGTTTCCAATATTCACTTCCCTGGAATTGCATACCTGATTGCTCATTCTTTGACCTATGATCATCTTTCTTCATCTTATAGAGGCTGTTAAGATGGTAGAATGGCAAGAGGCTATGACCAAAGAAACTGCAGCCTTAAAACTGAACAATACGTGGAAAATTTGCTCTTTAGCACCTGGTCATGTTCCAATTGATTGCAAATGGATATATAAGTTGAAATTTCGGGTTGATGGGTCTGTGGAGAGACACAAGGCACGACTGGTTGAGAAGGGCTTCACCCAAAAGGAAGGTTTTGACTATTTCGAAACATTTTCTTTGGTTGCCAAGTTGACATATATGAGATTGCTCCTTGTTGTGGCAGCTTCAAGGCATTGACACCTTCAACAACTTTATGTGAACAATGTGTTTCTTCATGGATATCTTCATGAGGATATCTACATGAAGTTACCTCCTGGTTTCCTTGAAAAAGGGGATCATCAAGTTTGTAAGTTAAACAAATCCTTCTATGGTTTAAAGCAAGCATCTAGACAATGGTTTTTAAAATTTTCAGATTTCTTGTTGCTTAATGGCTTCACACAATCTAAAGTCGACTATACTTTGTTAAAAAAGAAGGCTGATTCTTCTTTTCTTGCATTATTGGTATACGTGGACGATATTATCCTTGCGGGGGATAATTTGGAGTTGATTAACAGTTTTAAATATGTTATAGACAAGAAGTTTAAGATCAAAGACTTGGGGCAACTTAAATACTTCCTTGGCTTGGAAGTCGCTCACTCTCCTGCAGGTTTCTCAGTGTGTCAACGCAAATTTACCCTTGATGTGTTGACAGATTTAGGTTTTACAGTAGCTAAACCAGTTCATAAACCAGCAGAGCAGAATTTAAAGTTGATAAGAGATGCAAATTCCCCACTGTCTGATCTATTATGTACAAAAGATTAGTGAGCCGTTTACTCTATCTTACTATTACTCGACCTGAACTTTCCTATGCCATGCAAGTCCTAAGCCAGTTTATGGATTCTCCACATCAACAACATCTTGATGCTGCTTATCGTGTACTTAGGTACCTCAAAGGATCACCAGGTTAGGGGCTGCTTTCTCAACTACAAACTCATTGCATCTAAAGGCCTTCACTAACATTGACTGGGCCGGATGTGCCGACACTCGAAGGTCAGTTATAGGCTTTTGCATTTTTCTTGGAGATTCCTTAATCTATTGAAAATCCAAGAAGCAAACCACTGTTTCCTGCTCTTCAGTAGAGGCTGAGTATAGGACGATGACTTCCATCAGCTGTGAGCTTACTTGGCTCAAGTACCTGCTTACCGATCTGCAAGTTCCACACTCACAACTTGCTCTTCTCCTTTGTGACAATGGGGTTGTCCTTCACATTGCAGTCAACCCGGTCTTCCATGAACGCACAAAACATATTGAGTTGGATTGCCATATTATTCGTGAAAAGATACAGTCCTGACTTATTCATACTTTACATATCAATTCCAAACATCAATTGGCTGATTTGTTTACTAAGTCCTTAGGTTCTGATCAATTTCATTTTATATTATCCAAGATGAACCTTCTTAACATATTCGGTCCATCTTGAGGGGGAGTCTTAGAGATAGTAGAAGTTATTCACTCTGTTATGACAGTTACACTCGAGCTGAGGTGGAAGCTGAGATGGCAAGTCTGTTACAGACTGTTATGTATTTGTTATTAGTCTATAAGTAGGCTGATGTACTGTTATTCATTCTACACCTCAATATACAGAATTTGTCCAACCTTTCTCTCTCAACATTTTTGTTATTGACACTCTGTTCTTCCTTCACTATAACGTTTAACAGGAAGCTATCAAGGCTGTTAAAAATGCATGTAGGATTCCTGTCCTCGCTAATGGGAACATTCGACACATGGATGATGTCAGAGCTGTTTGGAAGAAACTGGTGATAATGGGTGCTCTCTGCTGAGAGTCTCCTTGAAAATCCAGCTCTTTTTACTAGGCATCAAATTGCTGAATGGGTAGTAGGCATGAAGGAAGCAATAGGGAGGGACAACTGGACCAGACAAATCTAGTGGTGGAGTATTTAAAGTTTTGTGACTTTGCCTCGAATCTAATTAAATTGGTAGGCGGCGGCGGCGGTTGTCCACCAATTTCTTCAATTGGCGACGAGATGGGAGATAGTGTATCAGCTTTTTATAGGTCAACAGTTTGGGAAAAAAATTCAAGTTGAGGCATGGGTAAGTGTACCAGGGTAAGGGCTGAGTTTGGTTTTGTTTTTTAAGTCACGCCAATTTCTTACCATGGGTAAGGGTAGAGTCTTTTGTTTTTTTTACAAATTCTTTACCGTATGCCAACGTGGCTATCGTTTAGTGGATTTTTTTTTGTTTAAAAATCGTACACGTGGCGACTTCTTATTAGGAGTGACGTGTCCTGCCGTTAGCTGACTATACATATAAGAGACGAAATTGGACGGAGGAATTAAATCGACAAATAAAATTAACCAAATGACTAACTTGAGCAAATTCGAAACTCAGAGACCATTTTATAAAAATTGTAAAAACTAGGGATCAAAATGGTCATTAACCCTAAATTTGAGTTCATAAATGACTTGTGGAAGTGTATTTGTTTTAGCGGGCCGGCCGATTTGAGCATGAAGTGCGCCGCAAATGACATATGGGGCATCTCGGTGTAAGTGTCTGAGTTGGCACCAACATGCACCCACGATCTTCAGTCTTCAATTCTTCAAGTAGTAATGCTGCAGTTTTGTTATATATAAGGCGTTTATGTTTGCATATACACTTGTAGTACTACTAAAGTTCCACCTCCTCCTGTTCCCTCACTCAATTGGTGAGGAAATTTGAGTTCAGGTAAGCTATCTTTTACGTACTTTGTTCTTCCAACTTCAGTTAAATTTGTGGATGCAAGAAATGGAATTGTGCCACCCTTTTTGCCGGCCTTGGTGTTGGAACTTGGTTTTGCGAGTTTTCGGCCATATTAGTATATTGTAAAGAAGACTGTTCTAGTCCAATTTGGATTTGTATATATGCATGGGCATGGTTAGAACTTCCAATTTCAAACTGACAGCTTATTATTACTTGAATTGTTTTGGCCGCAGATATTTGAATTTTGAGGGAACATATACTTGAATCATGAGGCAGGCCATTTTCCTGCAATTTTTTCTTGGAGCATTGGCTTGCTTGAGCGCTTTCTGAGTGAATGCAGAAGACACATCAAGATACTTTACAGGGGCAGTAACATACGGAACAATTTATCCTCTTGGTGTGCCGCAACAAGTCAGCTTTTGGCCCACAATTAATATATCATTTTACATGCATGTTTGCTTTCACAGGCTGCTCATTGTAATGATCTGTTTTCGTACGCATTCTATTCGATTTTGTAGGGCACTCATCAACGGACAATTTCCTGGGCCTCCAATCAATTGCATCACTAATAAAAACATAATTGTGACTGTTATTAATAAGCTGGATGAACCTTTCCTCATTACATGGTAATTAGTAGAGTCTTCTCTCTTTTGTCTTTCTCTAGTGTTTGCAGATGTTATTCTTTACGACTCGGGGGTATATTATTTCCTGTTGTTTGTTTTCGTCCTACGAGGACTCATAATTAAGCATTAGCTTGCAGCTTATATATAGATTAATATAATTTTTTTGTGGGAAACAAGGAATGGAATCCAATTGCGAAGAATGTCATGACAAGATATATGGAGTGCTCGGAACCAATTGCCCCATCCCTCCAAACTCGAACTGGACGTACAAGTTTCAAGCCAAGGATCATATTGGAACCTTCACGTACTTCCCTTCAACTGCACTGCACAGAGCTGCTGGGGGTTTCGGGGCTTTTAATATTGAACAAAGGTTCGTCATTGATATCCCGTATCCCAAACCTGATGGAGAATTTACACTGCTTGTTGGTGATTGGTACGGGAACGGATTCCCTCCGAAGGAGGAAAATCCGAAGCTCTCCGAAGGGAGGGTCCAGATTGAGAAATTTTAATCCAACGGGTACTGTGCGTCCACCTCATTTAATGAGCAAAATACCTAATATGGCTTGCCGGCTCCAAATTCCAATGGGAGCCCAATTTCTTTTGCTGTCGTTGTTGCCACTTCTTCCCAAAAAAAAGGATAGTCAAGGCTCTTTCCTGCTCCACTCTTCGCTGAAATCTTATCAGAATATTGCCGGAATTCTTCATGAAGTTTAATTCTTTTACTGTGGTTTTTCTGCAAATCTTGTAAACGCTAATTCCATGGGATTCGTACTCTGCAAATCTGAATAGAAAAAATTGAAATTTCAGCTGGAAAACCAACAAAAGAGATTACAGAAGCAACAAAGCAGATACCCAAAAAAGAATCCAAATTCCGGTGATAATAGGGACCTAAAAAACTGCCCCCGTTGGCGCTAAGTGCGAATAGAGGGCCCAACAATCTTCCCCAATATTTAATTTTTTATGGGCTCTTGTAAAACTGGCCATGGAAATCACTGAACCAAAGTTATAGGCCAGTTCCGCGGGAAACAAGAATAGAGAGACCCCATGTTCCGGCGACCAACTTAGCGGGTTTTCGACAAGAATGACTTGGTTTATTTACAGTTGAAAGAACCCCTATTATCATTAGGAATGATTGAATTTAGATGTAAGGAATTCCGGCGAGGAGAGAGAGCGAGGTTTATGGTAAAATTTCTTTTGGAAAGAAGCTGAAATAAAGACGGCAAGGAAGTTGGCTGTCACATGTAGAAATCTTTTTGGGGGAGAATGGAGCCGATAAGCCAAGCTGCCAAGCCATATTAGGTATTTTTTGCTCATTAAACGAGGTAGACGCACAGTACCCGTTGGATTAAAATTTCTCAATCTGGACCCTCCTTTCGGAGAGCTTCGGATATTCCTCCTTCGGAGGGAATCCGTTCCCGATTGGTACAAGGCTAGCCACAAGGTTTGTAAAAATGGCTCTTTTTGATATTCAACTTCATGGGTACATATCGCCCTCTATATAATGGTTATAACTGCAATGCAAGGGCAAGCCTTATCTATATAGGACTCATTTGTAGGTATTGCGGACAAAATTGGACTCGGGCATTCGTCTTCCAATACCGGATGGTCTTCTCATCAATGGCGTTAAAGGATATGTCTTCACGGGCGAACCAGGTTATCACTTCACCATCTCTAGATCTATTGGCTTTTGATTCCCTAATTTGTGCATATAATTCAAGGAAAGCGGTGAAACATGATGTAATAATGATGAATTTGGTTGTTTTTTTTCTTTTACAGGGAGAACCTACAAATTCAGGGTGTCAAATGTTGGAATAGCAACTTCAATTAACTTTAGGATTCAGGGACATGTACTAAAGCTTATTGAAGTGGAGGGATGTCACACTGTACAGGATACTTACGAGTCGCTTGACATTCATGTGGGGCAATCTGTAACCATTTTGGTTACTTTAACGTTTGCCAACCAAGGATTATTTCATTGTTGGTTCTTCCTGGTTCATAAAGCCTATTCTCACTACTACCGCGATCCTTCGCTATGCTGGTTCAAACACCAAAGCCTCAGGGCCGTTGCCAATTGGTCCAAGATACCAGCTTCACTGGTCTATGAAGCAAGCCAGGACCTTCAGGTGCACTTTCTTTAAAACTTTTCAGGTGTCAATTGGTAAGCCATATATACGAGTTATTAGTAGTACTTTTCATTGTTCTCACTTCATGTGTTCCTGTTTGTTGTGCGCAAAGGACGAATTTGCCAGCCAATGCAGCCAGGCCCAACCCTCAAGGGTCCTACCATTACGGGACAATACTAATTTTGAGGACAGTTGTTTTGGCCAATGTAGAAACCAAGATAAATGGCGCGCTACGATATGCTGTTAACGGAATCTCCTACGTGGATCCACCAACTCCTCTAAAGCTCGCTGACTGGTTTAATATCCTCGACGTCTTTATATTGAACTCACCAAGTAGGGGTGAAAAATCGAAAATGCAGTCCAGTTTTCTGACCGCATTTCCGGTCCTCATATATTCAAGGACCGGACCGGTTTTCTGAAATGCGGCCCGGTCTAGACCACTTAAGTGGTCAAGACCGGATTTAATTTTTTTTTTAAAAAAATTATTCGCAGTGCAGAGGCAGCTACAGTGCAAGCTCTCTGCACTGCGCTGCATTGCAGAGCCGCACTGCAGGCTCTGCACTACGTAGTGCAGTGTGCTGCGCAGTGCAGTTAATATATTAATTTTTTTAAAAAATATATATACTAAATGCGGTCCGGACCGCATATCAGAAATTTATAAACCGGACCGGACCGCAAATTTGGTCCGGTTCGGTCTGCGGTCCGGTTTTGTTCAACCCTACAACCAAGGACATACCAAATTTTAGCCCTTCAGTCCTTGGTGTCTCTGTCATTGGAATCACTCTACATGACTTCGCTGAAATCATATTCCAAAACAACAAAGCCACTGTCCAGTCCTGGCATTTGGATGGATACACTTTCTACACTGTGGGGTATGTTTTCTGCTTCTCTGTGGAAGAAAGTTCCAAGTACAATATCTTTCCAAAATGTTTTCTTCCTCCCCCATTTCTGATTGAGTGTCAAAAAGATGCAATTGTACCGCATTATTTACACGCTTGCCTAAACAATTTTACACCTATCAGTATATATATAATTAATCATAGACAATATATTTACTCATTTGGAGTCTTTAGTATTAAGTCCCATTCTCCTTGATCTGAAAGTGATTCTTTTAGAGCATATTGCTGAATGTGTAGACTCTGATTTGGTTCAACTATAAACCCTTTATCCTCTGTTCGTCCACAAACTTCAGATATGGTGGTGGTTAGTGGACACCTGACATGAGAAGACGCTACAATTTCGCTGACGCCGTTACCAGGCACACTGTTCAGGTAAGCCAAAGCTAGCATGAGTCTTTGAGGCTGTCTGGAATTGAGGCTTTCATGGAACATGAAGATTTAAATTTTCATTCCATGTATGGGCATCTATGTGTATGTACTCATAGTACTGCTGTGTGTAGTGCTTAATGCATCTTTCATACGAAAATGACAGGTATATCCGAAGGGCTGGAGTGCAATATTGGTGTCATTGGACAACAAGGGTATGTGGAACTTGAGGTCTGCAATCTGGTCGAGGAGATACTTAGGACAACAACTGTATATCAAAGTTTGGAACAATGAATATTCACTGAGGCCGACATCCCACCCAATGCATTACTTTGTGGCAAGGCCAAGAACTAGTAGGAAGATTTTCTTTAATTAATTGGTTGCGCTTGAAATTTTCTCTATTTTTTTCTTAATGTCAAGTTTCAGTTACGAGGGTGTGACTGTAAAAACAAAAAAACAAAAAGAAGGCAAAAAAAAAAAAAGAAGAATTGGGGAAAACATGCTTTAGAATATGAGGCTGGAGAAATTTCCTAGTCTCATTTACATTGAAATATTGCTTGCTATTGATAACAATTGTAATAATAATTTGTGGCGTGTTTGTTTATATATTCTCTCGATTTTTCTATTCTCTCCCTTGACTCATAAGTTCCACGCTTATGATCTTTTAAGATTAATGTTCAGTCAGCGTCGTACACGTCGGGTACTCATGTACCGAGAGCGGATTGCCTTTGGAGGCAATCCGTTCCCCTCATGTACCCATGGTAGGAAAGAAAACGCGTATTTGATCAATTCAAATGCTTAAAATTAATTATCATATACTCTTGACACGGTTCATAATATCCAAGTAATTAAATGCATGGTATCTCACCATCGTGCGGATCAGAAAGGTTAATTACGGACTGCCCTCGTTTCTCATCCGTATTGTGTAACATATGCCCTAAGAAGATCAACGATCGGGTGCTAGCTAGACTCCAAGGAGTTATGGCTGCTCCCTAACTTGAACCTATGGCTCCTACAAGCCCCTCCCCCCCTAATACACAAAGCCAAAATACATTGAAGCTTTCTCCTCTTGAACTCGTGTCCACGAGATAGTAACAGTTTTGAGAACACTCATCATGCACTATGAATTACATTTTAATTACTTCCAAAAGTGTACTGATTCAACGGCCTTCAGGCGTTCAGCTAATAGACGACAACCAAGTGCGACTCCAAGTACTCCTCATTGGATGTCATGGAAGCCAAATATAATTGTAATTAGCCTCCATAGCACCATTCTTCTCCTTAATCCTCATAGTTATTTACATCTTGAGAGATGAAATTTTAAAAATTTATAAACCCCTTAAGCGTATATATAACAAAAGTTTAATTCCAAAGAGCCCTAATCGATCAGAGCTTGAGGCCTTTTAATGGATTTCTCAATGCAGGTTGTCCTATATATAACATTAAAGAGAAAGTAGAGGATAATATGAATCTCAGGCCTAGCCCAGCTTAAATTAAACTCATGAATAAGCTGCCAAATTATATATGTGTTTTTGCGAGAGAGAGGGAATCGTTGTAAGCCAATCCTAAAGAAACAGGAAAGGACAGGCACAGATACGGATGCAGATGGAATTCTTCTTACGAAACTCACCCTGAATTAGGCTGCTTTAGTCACTTTAACAAACAATATTGAAGGGATCTCCATATGGTAGACACCACTCTACAGCCACCTCTCGAGAGTTCAAAATAAAACACTAAAAGTTGTGAGCCAATTATCAGGGTGATAATCTTGATTCCGATTCTTGTTTGTTCTTTCACAGACATGCACACACACATGCACAGACGTATTGGGACTCGATCGGCGCGCGGAAATTTTAATACCTCTCAAGTACTCTTTATTCACTTGTCTAAGGTTTGACCCCACAATGACCAACTTAATTAGTAGATTGAAGGTCAGGCCTTTGTATTAGGCATTTAAGAAGACCCCGTGATATTCTATGGGAGAATAGATGCCATTTGCAACATCAAGAAGCATTCAGAAACATGTAACATGTAACATTAATTTTCTATTTTTACTTCTTGGTCCTTGGTACACACTCAAAAGTTAAACACACCTAAAAGCACACATAAAGAAAGATTAAACAAAAGTAAAATAGATAAAGACTGATGCTATAGCCACTTTCTTATACCACAACCCAGACAAGCACCAGTGCACCACAGAGACAACATCCTAGCATATGAAAAAAAAATACTAAAAAGTTCAAAAAGAGATTTTCAAGGATATGCACCGTTAGTTGTTGGGAGATCAGACCAAGAAAACGTTGGATTCCAGTACCCCAATTCGCCCCCTGCAAGAGAAGATGCATCCAAAATGGATGAAGAAGATGAAGGTGTCGAAGCCTGCACGTTGCTCAGTGCCACTGGTGAGTGATCAGGATAATAACTAGTCGATGCTCTAAGCCTCTGATACAGTTCTTGAATCCCACTGTTTTGAACTTCACCAAAGACAAAGCCATTTTGTTGTTGAGCGATAGCATATTGATGTTGATTATTTCTCCAGAAAGAGCTGCATAAACCAAGGGAAGGGACCTGACCAAGAGGATCCATGCCCAGGGTTCGAGCATTTAATCCACTACTTGCAACCGCTGGCTCAGTCAGCATAGGTGATCCAACCATATTTCCCTCCTCCTTCACGTTAACAGAATTACACAAAGGACTAGGGTTAGGGTTAGGGTTTTGAGTAGCTCTCAGAAAGGCCAAGATATGAGAATTCTGTGGCGAACCCCAAAGAATTGGGCTTGATGGAAGCTCATGAGGGTCAAACCCACTTCCAAGGCTGGACCTTCCGATCTCAGATGGAATGGTCTTCATCTTGCCAGAGCTTGATTTTCCAACACACGTCGCCATTGTAGGACTCTTGTTCCTTCTGCATCCACCTCCAATTGGAACATTTCGGAGTGCACCTCCTTTTGTCCAATACCGGCGACAAGTCTTGCAGAAGTAGCGAGGCTGAGTGAGGTTGTAGTTGTTGTAGTAACAGAACTTTGTGTTGGAAGAATCGCATCGTGGACACCTCAAGCTTTGGTTTTCTGAATTTGTTGAAGTCGTTGTAGTTGTAGTAGTAGCTGTTGTTGAAGAGGAAGAAGATGGTACAGGAGATGAGGAAGAAGATGGTGTGGCTTGTAAAACTGCCCCATTAGTGGAGATTTCCCTCCCTCCTGCTATAAGCTGGCCTGCACCTCCCAACAGTTCTTGGATCATCTTTTCTTCTTTGCAGATCTACAACAATCTAAAAACAAGAAAAGCAGAGAAGGATTAATCTTTTTGAGTTGGTGGAAAGCTAAAGAAAGTAGGCGTTGTTGGGTATTATAGCTTGCATGTATGATCAATGTGAGAGAGATTAGAGTGGGAATTACAGGACTTGCCTTTGTAAGTTCTGTTATATGGCTTTGTTGTTGGCCAGTTTTCTTGGTGGGTGCAAAAGAATGCAGGATTGGACATGGGAAAGCTTTAATATATAGAACAAACATGCAATGTGAAAGAAAGCACTACTTTAGACTATTTTAATGAACAAGTGGGTTTTTGGAGGGAAGCGGTCTCCTGTCTATTTTCCAGTCTACCTTTTCAATCATCCACTGCTCTTATTGAAAATCTAATTTGACAGAATCCCATTATTACCCTAATGATTCCAATAACAGTCAGAAGAAATGCTAACGAATTGGTGGTTAAGGGGAGCTTCATTTCATATTCTTCATGTTGGTTTTGGGAAGCCAAAATTACTGTCAAAATAGAAAAGAACAGAAATTGTGGTTATAAGAACAGACCGTATCTTTAATTTGCATTCTTCCTCTGGATCTTTCCATCAAATAGAAAACTTCTATTCTTATAAGCAAAGTATATCGCCCCTAGTTTGTACAAAGTAGGCTCCTATATGTAATTAAAAAACGAGTCCATGTTAATTCATTCTTCCATTCCACTGTAATGGTGTCACCCTCACGAACAGTTCTTCGTTTCTTTTTAATTTTTAAGTTCAGCCTGATCATAAAAAGCAAAGGAAAAAAAATTATACTAAAGAATTTCTGCTTCATTGACAAGCTCTCTCTAGCTAATCACTTTGTATTATCTCTTTGAGTTGTCAAAGGATGTTTTGCTTCGCATATTATAGGAGTAAAAAATACATATTTGATTGTATGTGGGGAGTAGGGCAGGGAATAGATAATGATAATAGTAATCAAGTTTTCCGAAAGAATAATATTCTTTGCTGTGGGGAAGCTTTTGTGGCTCCTTCCTGAAGATGCTGTTCAAGGACATCATTACGAGTACAAGGAGAGGGCAAATCACGTGAAGTACGTGTAAAGGCTGCTGTCCCTACACCAACAAAAGCCACTGCCCGAAACTTATTGCTTGAATTTTGCTTTCCCGGCTGGTTTCCCCACACATACAAGCTAGTAAGCTACCAATGAACAAAGATACGTATATATGATATATGATAGCCTTCGTGTAGTACTGCTGCTACACATGGGAGTTGATTACAAAATGTACTGCACGTACGTGTCGTCGCAACAAAATTTACATGTGTCATTGGAGCTAACCTCATCTTAATATCTTGTAAATTAAGCTCGCATATGTTGTTTGATAAAGAAATATAATTCCACTGAACTGAATTCTTTTCATGCATCTAATTCTTCAAGTACGTCTCTGCAGACCAACGAGCTTCAACGAGAGTACAGGAGCATAGATTATAGAATTACAGGATATGTCTCATCTAATCACTTTATTACTCAATTTAAATTGGTGCAAATATTATTGACTTCTTTAAATTTAAATGGTAGGACTTTGAGCCAACAAGCAGTGATTTGGTAAATTGATTAATTAAATGGGTCAGGTGATAATTAACGGGAAATCTGCAACGAAATTACATAAAAAGGTACAAAGGAGACCCTGACCCTTGACTTGAGACTGAAAGGTGTGCTTGCTTCGGTCTGGCATTTAGCACTGTTTCACCTAAAAAAAGAGACATGAGACAAATCGTGAATCAATTTGATGTTCCCCTTATCAATTTGCTTGTCGAAGAATCACGGCATATATATTTTGACCAATTATGCAGTAGGGTCACGGCAACCATAGTTAGCTGCATCATTGCGTTCACAAGGAGCTTTCTATGAACTTACAGTTAGCAAGGAGAAAGACTTTACGTAGAATCGATAACATGAGAAGAATTACTGTGCGAAGATTAGAAATGGAACAGAAGAGATGGAGACGAGGGATAGGGAGAGGAGGGGTCTACATGTCTCAGATTTGTGGAACCGTCAGTCAAATCGATATCTTGGTTCTGAGATTATTGATTACGAAGGGTGAAATCTTATCGCTCAAGCTAGCTAGCCAGAAGATAATACATACAGCGACCAAATTATGATTATTGAAAGTTGGCGTTTCCACCACCTTAAGATCATGATTACCCTCTATAATGTCACAAATCCCATTGACTCGCTGGACTACATAGAGAAGAGCTTAATAAGCTCCAATGTAATCCTATAGCATATTTAAACCTTCAACAAAGACTGCTTTCTAGTTCAGCTTCAATATCAACAGTGTATCCATGTTTTTTATTAGTTTGGGATGGAAATGGTGTTCACACTCCTTTCAGGTCAAAATATTTGAATAGCTTTAAGATTACTAAATTCTCTCCCAACATTCCGCTTTAATTAAAATATCCACAAAAACGTAGACGAAGTCATCGATAACTGCAGCGCCAAGTAAATAGAAGGTAAAAGGGTCAAGCGTTTTTTACTTCGTTTTTTGTTGTTGTTTTTGGGTCAAATCGATGGTCATTTGGAAGATGAAGAAGTCCCAAAGGAAAACTCGACTTGGCAAAAAAATTAACATATACACAGTTTTACCATACGGAAAATCTAAACGACGCTGCAGCAGGATTAGAGAGGACGTCCAACCGTATGAATTATTTGAGTCTAAACAAGGACAACTGGTTAGCACGCTTGCTCAGGTCAAGTGGCTTGAACACGCATGAGTCACGACATAAGTAATCCAGGTTTGATTTCCTGCCCCGAGCAAATCGTATTAGCCACGGAACTCTTCAAAATAAGTTCCACGAAACCAATGAAAACAAGTACTAGCGCGAATTTTAGAAGACTCGATTCTGCCCAGTACTGTGTAAGCTGATCAAGTCCGGTTGAACACCGACACACACTGCCATTCGCACCCATAAGAAAACGAAATATGAATGCAAAAAGGGGAAGAGGAAACACTGTAATAGCTTACAAATATGACCTTATTTTGGCGACGCTTCAACTGGGCTTTTTTTTTATCAATATATTTTTATTTTTTCTCTGAATTATTGGGGGGACGGTGTAAGATACTATCTGCCACAGGGTACCTGACCGCGCGTGCCGTCCGGAGCGCGAGGCTCCGTGAAGACCGACAACAACAACTTTAAAAGCCTACGAGCCTGAACCTGCCCGACTTTATCTGATTTTGGGCGGGCAGCAGAAAACGACACGGGCTTATGATATGTCTGGTGCACATGGCGGGCAGAGGGGCAGATTGGTCAGGCAATCTAGTCGCCGTCAAAGGTCAGTAGGGGCAGAGGTTTCCTCGGGCACTCTTTCTCTTCTCTTTCCCTTTGGACCAGTAGGGGTAGATATTTTTTCGTACAAAATTATTCAAAGGACCAGGAACACAAAGTACAGAAAATTCAAACAAGTTTGTTGCCCAGAAATGATTATTTTAAAAAAAATACAAACAAGCTAATTTGTTCAGATATAGTTTTCTAGCGCAGACCTTTTCGGTTTTCTTCTCTCATATAGTTTTTTTTTCTTCGAATTTTATTTATTTATATTTCTTTTTCAGGACGTTGCTTGATTAACTAGCTTTTTAACGTTGCATAATAGTGTAAATTACGTGGAAGCCCAAAGCTAGTAATTAGGTCCGATGTTCCTAAATTGTTTATCCACTCTGTAAATTAGTATTTCATCTTCTGTTGACGTGTCATTCCACTTGATCTCCACGTTATTTGTCGGGCCGGATTCAAATATTCTCATGTCCCTTGTATATTTTTTTTGTAAGCCAGCTCATGAAGTGCTCAAGTTTGCGTAATTAGTTCTACCCAATCAATGCATTCAATTCTAGTAACTAATTTTTAAGGTTAGATTTACGGGATACGTGTACGAAGTTTCCTCTGTTGTACGAAAGGGTTCAGGTTTTGGTTATTTGTCTCCTCAGAAAATAATAACTAGGGGTCGTATATGGAAAAGCCAAGATAAGGTTAGGGGTTTGCCCAAAAGGCGTGGGATAATGCACCCTATCTTCGACAGCTTAGCTTCGACAGTGAATTGACAACAATGCATGAGATGGAGATGTTCCTAGAAAAAAAAAAAGACATGAAGTGGAGATGTGATAGAATGCCAGATTCCATATTGGACCCCGCCAAGTGTCTCCACTACTGCGGCAATGCAGCTTTTCTAGGGCTCCTAGTTCCTAACCTTCTCTCTTTCCTTCATTGTTTTTTTTAAGTGCGATGTGGAGGTTGGCGTCCCTATAGCTAAAGTATCACTGATGAAGATCAAGGAATTATTTTTTTTTCTAAGAAAGATCAAGGAATTAAGTCATTATTCATAATGTCTAGAAATGTTGTGAACCTGCAGTGATATTTGGCTACCTGAACTTGTCTTGCGAAAAACATCATTTTTCTTCCCCCTGAAGACAATACAATCAACTTTGTCTCTGTTGGTATCAATATCAAGTACTTCTAGTTCTGTTTAATTAGCTTATTCGAGGGAATAACTGATTACAAGTGTTTGGATTTGATTGGATGAATTATTTGTCTTTATTTTTTGGTGTCAAGTGACATGTGAGGATTTTTCTGACTTTTAGTTTATTATTTGACTTCAAGTGAGGGTTTTATAATCGAATATACCAGAAGAATTATGCACAACATATTGTGCCCTCTCGTGATCCACATGTTCAGAGGAAAAAGGAATTTAAAAAGAAGTTTTTAGGTAAGAGGTTGAGATTAAGTGCGGACCCAATCCATAGCATTGTGGACAGCTTGTTCGGAATGCCTTGTTAATGCATGCTAGTCCAAATCAGCCTCTATTATTATTATTTTTTGGATAAGCAGGAGATAATTAATACTTCGTCCAACGCAGAATAAATTAATGGTCCAAAGCAGTCTTCCAAACGGAAGAAATGTTGTCCCTTTTGAACGTTCCAAAATTTTGCACCAACCAACTGATGATATATGTACTGCAAGGGGAGCGCAACGAGCGTTGATCAATCTGTAGGGTATGAATGAATGCATACTCTTGGGATCCACATACCTCTTTCTGAGCCCATGGAGCTAAAGGAGATTTTGCATTTCCCAAGCATTCGTAGAACTAAAGTGAATGGAATAGTTTCAAAGGCCTCACTAAGGAGAAGGAAGGATGGTTCCCATCTATACATTCTCCTCCTCATGGGGGGCCCTCGGGCCTCGCTTGAGCAATACAACCAAATAGGTCATAATTCCTTAGTGGGAAATCCAAAGGAGGGACGTTCAATATTCCTGACAAAAGCTAAGATGGACAAGATCCTTCCTGCAGGACTACCGTAGATAATGACTTTTGACAAAGCTTGCATGTGGGTTGCTTCTTATTGGAGTGGGAAGGAGCTTACAAAAGGGTAAACGATGATGAGCAGGGCAGAGGGAATTTCTCACTGACACCCTAAGGACCTCCCACTACACCCTAGGTCATATCTTCCAATCGAATTTACTGTTACCAAGGTTGAGATTTGGATCTCCATAGGAGTTGGTATTTCTGTTGCTCGCTTTGGAAACAGGCTAATCTCTCTTTAACTGTACTATATATTTTAATTAGGTCCAGTTTCCACGTGATTATACCCATTCGGTGATTTAGTGATCTACATTGAAAATCCCCATCAACGTGGAAGCATATGTCTTGGAATGTCTGATTTGTTCGATTACGACTAAATTAGATTTTAATAATGCGACCTTGGGAATTTTGGGAGTAGGTATCATCATTCTCTTCTGGGGCCCTTGAGTATTTATATATATATATATATATATATATATATCACAAAACAGTCTTCTGCAACCACATTAGAAGGATGAACCTAGAAATTTTGAGACAGATGACTCTACTGTTCACTAATTAGTTCAAAACGGCTGGCAAACTAGCATATAAATTTCAGAAATATTGCTATAAAACCTGCAGGTTTGGCTTAATACTTCTATGCTTTTCAAGCTAGGGAAAGCGGTATGCATTGGACCTACATATTAACACGGGACAGAGCCCAACAGAAGACCTTACTTCTGTGCTTGGATATCATGTGCAAGTTGAATACAAAAGGTAGAGCTATTGTGTCTACGAGTACTGCAGAAGCTTTCACTCTGTCCCTTATCTATCTATACGGCTCCAATATCAGATTTTGCATCGATGTGGCAAGGAACGTGGCTGCACTAAATGAAGTTACCATATTCCATGCCCTTCTAATAGAACAAATAATAAAGAAAAAAATCAAGGCAATTAAGTTACCAAATGATTGACAAAGGTGTTGGCCGGCCGATGGGACAAGTGTTTGGTAGGGGAAAGTAAGGGGAGGGTCTTCCTTATACCTGCCATGACATGAACACGAGCATGCTCTGAGATAGAGGAAATTCCAACTATATGCCTGTCACTTTGACAAAGTATGCCTATGCCTCACATAATTATTGCAAACAAATCCAAGTGGTGTGACCATACAACAATATTTGTGAAAATGAAATAATCGACATATGGAGCCCGCAACGTTTTGATAGAACTAGACGAACGAATCCCATGCAGGACTTTGTTCTCCACATGACGGATAGATACAAATTCATAAACTTTGCCTGCACTAATTTTTTCTAACCATCATTAGAGACACTCCAAGGCCAAGGGGTTGCCCGTTTGAAAGATAGATTCTTTTCCATTTTCAAGTCATATTGATTTTGAAAACATCTTTCTATATATATTCAGAACCGAATTTTTTTGTCAAGTAGAAGTAGAAGTGTAAAATCAAGAAGCAAGAAGATACTGACTAGCTCAGCTGGTGGAGTCCATTTGGGTTTTGTTCGACAGATATAAATCTGTAAAGCCTGAACTCAGTCGACAGCGATTGTCTCATGTTTCTCGCGTCTCCTAATTGCTTAAAAGTAATATAGACTACCCTAAGTACGACTGTATCGATCTGTCACTCTTTCAGTGAGACGCATGCCAAATGAAAGAAGTAATAGGCTTTAGATTTTTTCCCTCCAAACATCACTCTTAATCGTGGCATCAGTGGTTAGACTGATGTTATAAAAGACATCGTTTTTTGTGTTATTCTGGAATGATCGCCGTTCCCGATGGGAAAAAGTTTGTTGCTTTGAACTCCCGATGCCCTGCCCAAGGCTTAGCTCACGCTAAGAAGATTTTACACTTATCACGAGCAATCGGGTCAGGGATTTCGTATCTTCAATATTAAACAGACATTCTCGTTGATCTTCATGCATGACGCAGAAAAGTGATCGACTTGTCTTCTAAGCCCTCATTGGTATCAATAAACATCTAAATTAGGTTTTCCAGAAAGTATACCCCAGTAACAAAGAAAGTAACTGCGAGGCACTCCCCAGACCCCATGCATGTTAATATGTTATGTATGTACATAAGGAAGTCATGTAATAACAGGCAGCCAAGTTGTACAAAAATCTGCTGTGCATGGGACCCTCTTGACACAACTACTCAGGATCTGTTCAAACGACGTTTGGTACGATGAAATATAAGTACTGTTACAACAGTTATAATCTTGATTTATTGAACAAAGCATCCCAATTATTATCTTAGTGTCAAAGTTGCATCAGGTTTTGTCCTATTAAAGAGATTATGATAGATAGTGGGATAGGGTTAATGGGAAGAGTAGACGTTGATGTTCGAGCACCTTCCCATTCCTATGTAATCAATGATGGTCTTGAATTTGAAACATGAAGTTATTGTTACCTGTTGCTGTTCTTACATGGAATGCGCGCTGTACCAGAAAAAAAATTATTTATAATTAAGTTAACTTCCTTTCGCCTAATCACAAGCACCAAAAGAAAAGGAAATAAACAATTGAAGTGGAGTATTAGATAGGCTAGCTAGGCTAGTTCTCTTCTTTAATTCTTATCTCTTCTATGATTGCTTCAGCTTCTTCTTTAATTTTGATGCGATGCAGTTGTCTTCTGAGAGCCCATGTCAACGACAAAGAGACTAATCAAGCAATTGGCTTGGTGACCCCCACATAGGATTTGGGATTCCGGCCACCAACTCTGCAGATACGTCATGAAACGCACTCACTGAAATAATCATGCACTAATTAAAAAGATTTCCTCAAGATGCAAGACAAACCTGACACTAATTGACATATATATCCTACGTGACTGTACAATCTTATAACTATTGCAGAAAATTTGAATTAAGTGATAATTAATAATTTAGAGGCCGGACCATTAACTACTTTACAAAAATACATCTAAGCTACATCCGGAAAGTTTATTAATCATGATTGATTTCTAATCAAACAGATCACTAAAAAAATTACGTGTCCGGCCGGACGTAACTATAAGTGTTAGAGTCCCACATTGATTAGGGACCATTTAATCTTGTGTTTCATATACCTGTTGGGTCACCTCTTCCCATTGCCAATTGGTATTGGAATGAAACTTGACATGGTATCAGAGTCAACTATTTTTGAGCTTGGCCCACTTGTTTGTATTTCTCATTTGTTAGAGTCCCACATTGATTAGGGACCATTTAATCTTGTGTTTCATCCCAATTGATATTGGGATGAAACTTGACAATAAGAGTTTATAACCATTGTAGAAATTAAGTTTGAATTAAATCATAACTACCAATCTGGAGGTTGGACCGTCACTAAATTTTTACGAAAAGACAATTAGGTTTGATGCGACGAGTTTATTAATCCTGGCTCCAACCCCATTTTGCGGATTAACTTGAAGCCAATTGAGCCACTCTCTTCTTTGGTTTTCAATTTTTATTTTTCGTTAGGGCAAGCTAGCTAGCGGCTTCATGCCAGATGCACAGAAACGTTTGCTTCTTTTGTGGTTTACACACACGCTTTCTTGAACCAGTTATAATGAGTTAAGTGTGAGAAAAAATTCCGGTAAGAATCGAAATTTTCGGTTCCACTTCCGATTCCTACATATACCGAAAGTCATTTTTGACAATTTTTGGAATCGGAATCGAAAATTTCAACGGAATTACTGGAATTTTTCGGTTCTGATTTTCTAAAAATAAAGTATTACACATGTAATTTGATTGAATATTTATTTTAGAATCTAGATTTTTTTATGAAAATTTTATATTTATGATGAATGACTAAAAAATACTGAAATTTTCGGTGCAAGTTTTGTTTTTTGTTTTTAAAATTAGGGCTCAAAATAAAGTATAACATATAATTAGTATGAATTTGTTTGAATGTTTATTTTAGAATCTAGAGTTTGGTTTACATTTTATTGTTAATTTATGGTGAATAATAGAAAAATCTTCTAAAAATTTAGTCCAAAAATATTTTTAGCTCGTTCGGGCTCCAAAAAAAATGTCTAAAAAAGTCCACATACCGAACCAAAATTTTTTATTCCAATGAATACCAAAAAAAATACCGGAACAAAAAAAAATTGCATTCCAGTGAATACCAAAAGGAAACAAGAATTGGTTATTCCGATTCTATCCATTTTAGTATTCACCCTTGTAACGAGTATGGATTGACCGCTTCGCCAACGTCGAATAGAAGTTGTTCCTTTTTTTGGGGAGTAAGTGAATTGTTCTATTTAAATGGAAAATAAGATAAAAATTGCTAAAACTACAGGAATTCAAAAAGAGACGAACGAGACCCCAGATCAACATCTTCAAGTTGACTGAAAAAGGTTACGCTAACAAGTTGGAGAGCCAATGAGCCATAGGATTTGATTTCCGTTAAAGGAGAAAAGATAATGCAAAATTTTATTACCCAAGGTCCCAACACAAAAGGTTGAGCAAAGTTACCAAAGTAACCTCGAAAAGAATCGTACAGTTTATCTTCGGAGAGACGTCGCGCAACGGTCGCGGCCTTACTTGAACAGGATCTATTTGACCCTATCATTGTATCCTCTCTGTTTTTTACCTAAACCTATCATTGTATCCTTGAATCCCAAAAAAATAGGAATTTGTAAATCAAAATTTTGAAATTCTCGGTTCTGATCAAATTATTAACTTTTATTAAAATAAATATATAAAATTTATTTAAATAATCTCTCTTTAAAATTATATATTTTTATTATTTTTTTAAAAAAATCAATAAAATTTTAATACACCTCAATTTTTACAATATTATCAAAATTTCAATGAAAATTTTATTCATAGAGGCGGCGCTCACGACCTTGTGATCAGAGCGTGCTAAAGGCTTCATGGTCCTCAAAAGTGGTTGGGGGTGGTCTGCCTGACGGACTTCCAATCACATACTTTTTTCCGGCATTCTTCACACTAATGAAAGATCCATCTTTGTCACGTGATTTGAATGCATCACCATTAATTTCACGTGTAATTTTCCCACACTCTAAATTTTTTACACGCTTTTATTAAAATTCTAATTCGATAAGGGGTTTAACAACCAGAATTTTGGACGTTTACGCATATATATATATATATATATATAATCCTGTGATATTGGGTTAAGCTATTTGGGCCCAAAGGAAATGAGGCCTCAGAAACATTTGCACCCAGGGGAGCAAAGTGTGGCAAGTCTAAGCAATCGCCAACAAGGCTCAATTCTCTTCAGCCCAAATAGCTTTACCCAAGACCAGAGGTCAAAAATGTAACTTCACAAGTCTAAGCAATTTTTGTTTTAAATTCCCATTCCCCAATCCCATTAGCTTTGTAGAGACAGAATCCACGGACCGATCAGAACAAGGTATACAAATATATATGTACTGCCGATGAAATTGCTATGGTTTTTAGGCTTCTGATTTTTCCGTCAAAAAATACCCTTCCAGCATCCGCCACGATGAATTGCGAAGTTTGCCAACTCAAAGAATTGGTAAGCTTTTCTCTTCCGCGTACGATGAAAGAAAATCGTGACCTTCGTTTAACCACTCTGCGCTACTGTAGAAATTTCTGATTTTTATGCCAAACAAGAGCTATCTTTAATGAACGTTTCTTCGTAGGAAGTGGAGCACTTTGAGATACAGGAAGTTCTGCGCTGTAAGACACTTGTTTCAGATTTTACCCTGCTTTTTAAAGTTGTCTGTTTGTGTAAATTCTGCGAGTGTGGCGAATTCCTATATGAACTTTGATTCTTCAATTTACACAGTTTGGGCATCTTCGCTGAACCCCAGAATTCAGTTTGATTTAGTTTATAATCAGGCTACTTTTCTTATTTTAAATCTGTGCCCATTTATTCTAGTGTTATTTAGACGCTATCTTTCTGGTAATGCTGATTCAGGAGTAGTTTTTAGAAAAAGGAAATGGGTTTCAGATTATGAAGTGACCTTTAATGTGGAGGACCAGTAATTTGAGGCATTGCTTGAAAGATTTATTCTCTTATGCTTGCTTTTCATGACATAACAATTAAAAGAAAGAGAAGAATAGGGGTTAAATAGTCCTTGCAGTCTTCAATTTATTGGGTGTTATGAATGGTGATCAATATCTTCCTACGTCTGTTCACGCGATTAGAATTGAGCTAATGATAGATGTAGACCGAGATAACCTGCCCATGTTGTTTTATTTTTCCGCGACAAGCAGTCTAAATTTTCCTTGTAAAGTTGCTCAGTGGTGTTTATACTTTTATGTCTATATTTATTGTGCTGATTTCATCAGCCTTTCAAAGCGTATTTAATCTGTTTCATTTTATCTGACAAGTCAGTAATAATGGGTGCAGGCATACTACACACTATTGTGTTTCATCGGGCTTTAGGTCTAGTGCGGCCCAAAGACATTGATTTGGAACTTTTTGAAATTACATATGTAAGTGATTCAGAATTTCTTCTTCTTTGGGTTTACCTTTAGTTTCTCATGTTTAGTAAATACTTAAGGCAAATTGAAAGTAGGACTTAATTGCAACAATCATGAATTCCCCTTATCAAAAAAAATCATGAATTCCCTTTCTTATTAGCTTTGTAAGAATGGTTTGCCAGGTTTCATTGATCTGTTGCATGGATTTTGTTTTCTTCTTTTAACTAATGTTGGGCAACAACTTCCCAATGAAATGTTACTTCGCTCACCTGTATACTTGAAGACATTGCTAAAATGCAAATTCTAGCTGATATGGCAATCTCGAGGCATATACCAAACTGTTTTGACTTCTTAACAAGAATCAACATCACTTCTTTTCCATTCATTGCTGGCCAAAGATAGCACAGTGACGACATTTTTGTGTTGGGCCATTTTGGGGTTATCTTCTTCATGGTGTATTTTCCAACTTGCAGTAGTGACTTTCTAATTAATGGATCTTTCTTGTTATATAGGTGCAATGCGGTGATGTGGAACTTGAAAATAAAATAGATGAGAAGATTGAGCAGTTCATCAGTTGGGTAGAGAAACACCCAAACAAGAAAAGTCAGGTTTGTTGTTTGACAGTTTCCTTAAGTCTGGACTCTAGAGTATGGTATGTGGGTTATTGCTTCGTAGTGTATGTTCTCTTCTTTCGTTATTATAGCTGTCATGTTTAATTCATCATAGTTGCACTCTGATTTGTGTGTAAATAGACAGCAAAACTGAAATTGGTACACGCAGAACTTTTGCATCATATATTTATGTTGTTGTCAGAGCTTCTGTGCATTCTCCGGAATTTTTATTTTCTAATCTTACCAATTTTACTGCCGTCTATTAAAGCAGGTGTGCTTGTCCTTTTATGAAGTGAAAAACAAACAACCTTCTTGGTTCACTAATAAAATCGAACGCTTATATTGGGAACAATGGTATGTCAATTTGAATGTGGCCCAACACCCCAAAGCACATTCTAGCAAGTCTCATCATTCCAAAGTTGTTGATCCAGGAGGTACAATTCTCATTTTGCATTGTATTAAAGATTTTCAGGTGCTTCACTTCTCTAAACTAATGGCTTCTTTACTCATTTTACCTGAGTGAAGAGGAGGAGAGAAGTGCTCGCAGGGCAGCACTTGAAGCATCTCTCCGTGAGGTATTGTTTCAAATCATAAAATTCGTGAATGAGAAGAAGGATCATGTTCCTCCCATACCAAATCTTGAAGGTGTTGTCTCATTTCCTTATGAGATTACTATCCCAAGGTGCGTTGTATTTTTATCTTGGGTCTGTTTGGGGATGTCCAAATCACTTTGTGTTTTATTTAGTTATAAATGGCATTATCTCTCTTAAACGGTAGAATGGCTATTGATTGGATCAGTTTTATGTTCTAATGAGGCCAACATTGTGCCTTTTGGCTGTCTATGGATTTCACGTAATGAATATAGTATGTAAATATCATTCTCTTCTATTTCTTGCTGATATCTCAGCCAGAAGAAGAGAATTAGGTCAAGCTTATGTCTAACATGGTGTTTGCTGAATTTTATGAAGCTAGGAACTGAAATGTGTTTCCTAGAGGATTTAATCCAGTGGTTTTGTTCTATTACTTTCTGCCTCTTCTACCTGCGAAACCCCTCTATTCTTCAGTACCATCAGCTTGGCTCTTGGCAAGCTATTCTTTAGTTGAGAATTCGGTCAAGCTTATGTATATGCTGTCAATACTTTGTTACTGTACTAACAAGCTGGATATTTGTACAACGCGTATTTAAAATTATGTGCTTGAGGTCGGAAAAAAGTTTTTGACGGCGCTTCATGCTTTGCCCTTGCTCTATTGATAAGGTTCTGTTTCTTATAAAAAGATGCCTGTTAGGAAATTTCTCTCAAGCTCATGATTGGAGTGCTGAGTTTATGTTGTGACCTTGGCCAGCTCATCTGATTCTGCATTTGGAATGGACATGATCAAGAGGATGCTCCAAACTGGGCATCCAACCATGCTCAGCTGATTATCGAAGTTCACAAGTTCACCACTTATCCTATGATGTCTTGCGACATGTATATATGAGGCGGTTGCAAGAAGCTGCTGTCACCCTGACATGTCTCCATTCTGTGTGAAAGAACTGGATTCTGTGTATTTTGTATAGTTATCTTAATCTCTTTATAAACTTCCTCGTCTCCGCTGCCATCTCTTTCGTCTAGTCCTTACCAATGCTTATATTGTCTTTTTTTATTTATTGTGACGACACGACTTTTTGATCAACTTGGACCATGGAGGTTGGGTGAGACGTTGTTGGTGATTCGCGGGTTTGCTTTCTGAGTGATCAACTAGTTTCTTTCCCGTATGCCCGACGTATTAGAGAAATTCATCAGCTAATCTCATCCATGCACTTCGAAATTTCTATGAAGCATCTCTTCATCGCATCAAGGAAAAGCTCGCAATGCAGAGAGAAAATAATTGTATAACAATGACCAAAGTTGTAGGTAATTTTAGAGAAAATAATTTGTATTTTTGGAAATTCTGATTTTGCAGAGCTGGGTCAGGGTGGGCTTTGCACGATTGAAATGTAGGCCCATTCCGCGCTCAAAATCCTTATCTATAAAACTGAGATCCGTCTCATCCTACTGGTTGAACGGTCTCTACGCAAGGAGGCCCGATTGGATTTCATCCTTGTCGGGTACCGTTCATTTGGAGGGTGCTTGACAGATTGTGCTCTATGCGCAAGCAATTCCTACAGGAGAAGTGATAGCATTGCGAACCCCATTCTAAACCAAGAACAATACTAATTTCTCATACCGTACAAGCACTGTAGGACTTTAGAGAGAGAGAGAGAGAGAGAGAGAGTTGAGCAAATACAAAACCAGTTTCTATAATATAACATAAATTCATTGATAAAATTCATTATAAAAATTGTAAATAAAACATGCTAAGAATATAATTGATGACGTGCCACACGAAAATGTAGGGTAATATACATTTTGGTAAATTCAGAATTTATTAATTGGAAAATGAACTTGGAAACCTAGAAACTAATTAACATAGTGAGAATTTTTTCCAATATCACTTGAATCGGTCCGCCCGCGAATCTTGAATCTTCTTCCCTCGTCCTGACCAAAGAAGTAATGAAAGGGATGGGGGCGAGAAAATGGAAGTGTTCAGCGAATATACAGAAAGACACTAAAACAGGTTACCGTGCTATACTGGCCAGGGCCGGCGGCCTTATGTCAAAGGTTTTCAAAAGTCACATCTTTTTCTTTATTTCTCCTTTTTTGTTTCATATTTTAGAGATAATGTTTAAAGATATTAACAAAACATGCAATGAGAGGGTTATAAATCTTATCCTTATGATTATGAGGAACTTGGACCCCAGAGTTCTCCATTCGCTATATATACCCAATATAGGGTCAGGCACTACAACTAAAAACATCAAAGAGTACCATTATACAGAGAAAATGGCAGCTTCAAAGGAGAAAACTCATTTTGTGCTCGTGCATGGGGCATGCCATGGGGCTTGGTGCTGGTACAAGCTCAAACCGCGGCTCGAGTCTGCCGGACAACGGGTTACGGCGCTTGATCTTGCGGCTTCCGGCATCAACATGAGGGCAATCCAAGATATTAACACTTTCTACGAGTACACGGAACCTTTGTTGGAGTTATTGGCCTCGCTTCCTCCTAATGAAAAGGTGGTACTTGTCGGGCATAGCCTCGGAGGCATGAATTTGGCCCTTGCAACGGACAAGTACCCAGATAAGGTAGTTGTTGCAGTTTTCCTGACGGCCTTCATGCCAGATACCAACTACAAACCATCATATGTTGTGGATCAGGTATATATGACATCAAAACCAAGATCATTTTATTCCAAATTTTGCATTAAGAAAGGTGCTATATACGAATTTACTAGCCCCTTCGAAGTTGTATAAATATAAAACATTATCCATATAAAGAGCCGCTAAACATTCTTTTAATTAGAAAATAAAATACTAGAAATTTTAGTCCCAATCCCAAAAACAGTATTAATTAACTTCTGTGATCTCTTAATTCTCAAAAACCATCGAGTCATGATGAATGGTTTCTTATTACCCTAACATGTCAGTGTTCACATCGCCACTGTACGTTTCTGTGAGAAAATTGGCTCTACGACTCTTTAGTTAATAATTACCATTAATTTCGCTAATTACAAGATGGAGCTAGCCCAGTCAATATGGCATGGCCGTTAGGTATGACTGGCCGTAACATGAACCGGACCTTTGGGTTTGATCATTTGGTTTGTGACACAATCATGAGGAAAGTTAGGAAGTATCTAGATTTTACAGAATAAATATCTTGGTGTAATTTGTCTCCCTAAACGCCAGACCACGCTTTCTCAAATCTATTTCCTCACGTTCAATTGTAAATTTGATCCAAGATATACTATAGTACTGGTCAAATCGCGTTTATGATAATCTTGATCTTGTCTGTCTGAAAAGCATAATGCGAGGACCCCGCCAGAAGAATTGTTGGACACCGAGTTTTCACTCTATGGAAGCGTCAACGCTCCTTCGACGGCATTAATGTTAGGCCCCAAGGTCCTCTCCTCCAAGCTCTATCAACTAAGCCCCATTGAGGTACATCAATCCCTCTCTATGCCTGTCACAGAAGCGGACAACGTACCCTGACCCACATGCACAATACTTTAATTTATTAGAGAAGTTTGGAGAATTTCTGACGTGTTTCGTGACTGTAATTGGGTTGTGATTTTTGAAGGATCTTGAGCTGGCCAAGAGTTTAGTGAGGCCAAGTTCTGTGTTTAGTGAGGACTTATCCAAGGCGAAGAACTTCTCAAATGAGGGATATGGGTCTGTTCCGCGAGTCTTCGTTGTTTGCGATGAGGATATGATAATGAATAAGGAATTCCAGCTGTGGATGATTGAAAATGGAGGGGCTAACGACGTGATGGAAATCAAAGATGCTGATCATATGCCAATGTTCTCAAAGCCACAGGAACTCTGCGATTGTCTCCTGGAGATAGCGTGTAAATACGCTTAATATTGCATGCATGCTTCTTTCAGTAATACTGCAGTGTCATGATTCCATCCTAAACATTCTATACAAAGATGTTATAAGGAGGAGTCGGGATTTAAGAAAATAAATCTAAGGAACTATGTTTGGTGCCCAAATATTTGGGCTCAAATATTTGGGTTTAATCATAAAAAATTCACCACATAATTTTTTATTATTATAATACTTATTAAAAATCTTCGTTCTCTTTACTTTTTCACCAACTCTCATAATATATCTTTACTTTATAATATTTCTCAAACCCCAATACTCAAAATTTTCACTCTCAAACATCCCCTGATTTGACCAACTTATTAATGAGACGAGACAAAGAGAGCTTTAACTCAACCATTAGATTTTTTTTAAAAAAAATCCTGACCCCTCCTTATAATTCTTTGTATAGAATCCTTATGATGAAATCCTGATCTACCGCAATCAAGGTGCCACGCGCCGGCTGAACGTGTAACCAACTAGTAATTATTTGTGATCATATACAGTGCAAGAATTTGTGGTTTTTCTTAAGGGTGAGAAAAAAATTCCGGTAAGAATCAAGATTTTCAGTTCCACTTCTGATTCCGGAAATCCGATTTCAGTTCCGGTATGTACTGGAATTGGAAGTCATTTTTGACAATTTTTCGGAATCGGAACCAGAACAGGAAATTCCAGCTGAATTATCAAAATTTCTGGTTCCGATTTTTCTAAAAAAATAATGCTCAAAATAAAATATAACATATTTAATTTGATTGAATGTTTATTTTAGAATCTAGATGTTAGATGAAAATTTTACATTCATTGTTAATTTATGATGCATAATTAAAAAATGCGTAAATTTTCGATTCTGATTTTTTTTAAATAGGGCTCAGAATAAAGTATAACATATGATGAGTACCGAATTTGTTTGAATATTTATTTTAGAATCTAGATTTTTGTTAAATGTTTACATTTATTGTTAATTTATGATGAATAATAAGAATTAAACCTTACAAAAATTTGGTCAAAAAAATATTTTTAGCTCGTTATGGCCCAAAAAAATGTCCCAAAAAAGCCCACATGTCGAACTGGAATTTCCGGTTCCGATTCTGAAAATTTTGGTTTCATTTCGATAAAATATCATAATGAAATTGGTCATTCCGGTTCCATTTGTTTTGGTACCCACCCTTAATTTTTGTAACCTTATTCACGCGAGTGACTTTTGTTTATGTTTATATTTATGGTAACAGAAGATATTGATAAAGAAAAACAAAATCACACGGCCAAAACCTAATTCCATGTACACGTACTCATGAATACGTCGCAAGTCAGCGAGTATTGTCTTCACTCGCAAGATTATCCTCTCATCGTACGTGACGCACAAATTAAAGGTATGGGGCATGTTTGTGTTGTAAAAAAATTGTAAGATTTTAGTAGAATTGTGAATATTTATGTAAAATGATGTTTTATAGGTGTTTGTGTATAAAATAGAGAGATGATTTGATATAATTGTTTAATAAAAAAGTATTAGAATTAGGTGAAAAGAATAGAGAGAAAATTTATTATAATTTTAAAAAAAAAATGTATTGAAGTTTGTGTAAAAAATTGTTGAAAATTGTGTTAAATATATTGTTGTTTGTGATTGAATTTTTAAGATACTCGGTGATAATTTTGTAAATGGATTTGAATCCTTAAAAAAACTTGAAAACGAACCTACCCAAGGTAATTTTGTGCTCAAACATGAGTGCCGCGGCAGCTCCAATTTGATTAGTTCTCCACCTTCTCCTTCGTTTGCTAATCCACAATGCACTAAATTTACTGTCTCGATCGTGGGGGCTCCTTTGTGGGGGCTCCAATAAAAGGAAAAGTCCAATCCTATTTTTGTCCTGCGCATGCATTGGCTTTTCAAATCCTTCCCGGAAGTTGCTCTGAAGCTAGCACGCGAACAAATTTAGAAAAAGTAGGCTAAGCAGGGAGCCCACCGCCACGAAGTAAAGAAAAAAGAGATTAATTGTTTGGCAGGCGAACAAATTGATTGATTGGGGCTAACTACGTACGTGTTCGTTTCTAAGCATTATTCTTTCGGTTTTCATTAGGAGTTCAAAAGGCAAGAGCAGGGGTACACGAAGATGAAGAAGATGGAATGAATTTCACTGTGTATTCCAATAATGAATGTGTAAAAAAAATGTACACTGTGCTATATGTATTATATACGAAGGAATAATTCTAACAGAATTGCACTATTTTCAGCGTTGGATGATAGAGGGCAGCCCTCCTAAATTAAGAAGTTCATTTGATTAGAGCCGGTGGTGGCCACAATCACGGTAATGCTCTCCAAGCCCAATGAACTGTGCCATAGGTTACTTGAAGTTGCCGGGAGATCACTCCCCAGACTAGGGTTGAACAAAATTGGACCGAATTTGTGGTCCGGTTTGGTCCAAACCTTTTGAAAATCGGTCTAAACTGGACCGGACCACATTTATTATTGTAAATAAATTATATATATATATTTTTTTTAATACAAATTGCAAACTTAAAAAAATTTAGTTTTAACATAAACTAAAACTCTGCATTTTGACATTTTCTTCCCCCTTCGAGATTAACCTAAAAAAAATAAAAGAAATGAAATTGGTCCGGACCGCATTAGACCGGTCCGGTCCTACCATTTATGTACAACTGAAACTCCGGTGTGACCGGATTCCGGTCCAAAAACCGAACAAGATTTCTGATTTTACAGCTCTACCCCGAACAAACAATATATATATCAGGCCAACATATGGCAACTGGGCACCAATTGATATAATTAAGTTTGCACAGAATAGTTGGCGGAGATGAGAAGCCTAATTACTCTCGAATGCGGGAATAAATTTATAGAAAGAGATTAGAGGAACTAGGATCAGATAGAGAATATCATTAATTCTCATAAAAGCCCTTGTTTCGCTTTAAAAGAAAATTAACCAGCTTGTTTGTTGGTTATAATGAAAAGTTCTTTAAGATGCTAATTAATTCTTCTTATATATGTTTTTCTTTAGAGTATTAATTGAAATTCATTGCAATTATTATGTAATCATATAAAAAAGGATCACGAGATCCTCTACTATTTCTTGTTCGAATTGAATAGAACAATTAAATTGAGAGATACATAATAACTATTAAATGTAGTAAGTATACTCTGTTTGAAACTTCACGAGACAATTTTCGATACGATCTTATCCAACACATATCTTGTCTAATTCTCTCTTGACCGATAAGGACATATATAGAGTAGAATATGAAATGACCTTTGAAGGCTACCTCACCTGGCCAAATGGCATTTTAGCAAATATTGTTGGCCAGCACTGTCAGTACTGTGGTTGCTAATTTGACTTTAGTCAGCACCGACAATTTTCTTCGCAAGGAAAAGTAACTTCGCAGTGTCTTCGACATGCGGACGGTGGCCGTCTTGTATACGGAAAAAATATATTTTGGATCTTGAATTATTACGTTACGCTCTTTAATTACTAATTTTTGATATTTTTCACTTTATGTCAAATTTGTAGATTAAAATTACGATAATACTCTTTACCCATTTTGTATATATTAAAGATATTATTGTCAATTCATTAATTTATTAAGAGTATTATTATCAAATGGAGGGTGCGAAGTGTTTAATATTAGTAGTTGGAGGATGTAATGTGTCAAAGTGGGTAATTTAGGGTGTAAAGTATCAACATTGATAGTTTGAGGGTGCAATATCTTAAAGATGGTAGTTTGGAGTGTAATGTGTCACTACCCTGATAGTTTGTGGGTGAAAAGTATATTTTCCCACATATATATATATATATCGAAGTTTAGAGATTTTACGAGGAGATGGCCTTAATTGACTTTCAATTGACCCACTAATCATCCTCTTCCCCTTTCATTAATATTTCAATCAACCCGTTCTAATATAAGTAGGATTAATTATAATCTTATGTAATTTCCTACTTTTACACTTGGCTCCACCTATTATTTCATGTTTTTTGTATCTTATAATTGAGTTCACTTATTATTATTATTATTTTTATATTTAAATTTTAAAATTTCTTAATGCATATAATTATTACTTATGCATTTACCTTATAATTGAATACACCCGTTATTTTGAACTTTCTCTAAATTGCAGATTTTTTTTTCCTTTTTTTTCTAAGTAGCAAAAAAAATTGCAGAATTTCTTAATGCTAATAATTATTACTTATGTAGATCATCAGGCTGAAACAATTCAACGTTACCCATTATCTGATAACCAGGCCCAAAGAGTCCACAGACACCAAAGATTCACTGCATTCAGAAGTACTACTATCGGCGGCGACTTCTAGGAATAGAGCCAATGGAAGTTCGGCATCACGACGTACCCAAATAGGTTTGACATGTACTGCATGAACCCACCAGTCAGTTACTTCCAAAAAACGGAAGCTAAAGAAGCAGCCCGTTCTTGGCAGTGGTATATACCGGTTGGGCACTACAACTAAGAACATCAAAGACCGTACAGAAAAAAATGGCAACTTCAAAGGAGCAAACTCATTTTGTTCTCGTGCATGGGGCATGCCATGGGGCTTGGTGTTGGTACAAGCTCAAACCGCGGCTTGAGTCTGCCGGACACCGGGTCACCGCGCTTGATCTTGCGGCTTCAGGCATCAAAATGAGGGCAATCCAAGAAGTTCACACCGTTTACGAGTACACGGAGCCTTTGTTGGAGCTACTGGCATCGCTTCCTCCTAATGAAAAGGTGGTACTTGTCGGGCATAGCCTTGGAGGCATGAATCTGGCCCTTGCAATGGAGAAATACCCAGAGAAGGTAGCTGTTGCGGTTTTCCTGACGGCCTTTATGCCAGATACCACCCACAAGCCCTCCTATGTGCCGGATCAGGTAAGAGTACTACATCAAAACCAAGATCTTTAGTTAATTTTCTAAATTTTACATCGGAAAGCTACGCATCGATCGACTAGCCTCTTTGAAACTATATATGCACAATTAATCACATCAGGAGCTGCTAAAAATTATTTTAATTGAGAGAAAATCTAGAAATTTCTTTCGCCCAATTTCCAAAATTTTGAAACATCCTTAAACTCATTTTGTGGCTTTAGCTAGTTTTGACCACTGTTGCTTAAGCTTAATATTGGATATATATATATATATATATATATATATATATATATATATATTAAACTCTTTTTTTGTTTCTGGAATTTCAAATCTCTTCATGTAAAAGGGACAAAAATAATGAAGGAAGTTCAGGTATGGATTAATAATTGTGAGCCAACGTTTTACGCTATAAAGTGTATGATGGACTCTCATTAGTGAATAATTTGTGAAATTTAGAATTAATTAAGTTAAATTACTAGCTGTCAAACTTAAATTAAGCTGTATTTAATGGTCTCTCTTCTGAAGACCATTTAGTAATTATGAGACGACTTTAATATTAGAGTAATAAATTTGACAATTAATGGGGATCATTAATTTGTTGTGCCTGCTTTTAATTCTAAAATCGTTTTCTCTGTCGCCTTCATGTGTGTATGGGAAATGTTAAAGGTATAACAAATTTTCGTACAATAATCTTACGAGTTGAATGTTTTCTGCATAGAAATTTTCTAGCTACCCTGACATGTCGCTATTTATAAAGGCCATTATTTCTGTGTGTGTGTGTGTGTATATATATTGATTCTACTCCATCAGTAACCAGTAATTAAGTGCATGAATAGGGCACGGGGGTTAGGTATGGCTGGCCATGACATTCACCTGAACTGATCTGGGTTTGACCATTTGGTTTGTTAAAAGATCAGGAAGATGAGGAATTCTAGAAATTGCATTTTATATAATAAGCACGTGACGTGGGTGTCGTTAATTTTCTCCCTACACCCAGACCGCCCCACGCGTTCTGATCAAATCCCTTTTCCTCGTACGTTGTCAATTAACCGATGCAAGATATGTTATACTAGGCTATGAATTGATACATATTTTCGACTGATGAAATCGCAATATTTATGATATTCCTGTTTATTTGCTGTCTGAAAAGTATAATGAGAGGACCCCAGCAGAGGAATGGTTGGACACCCAGTTTTCACCGTATGGAAGCGTCGAGGCACCTTCAACGTCGATGTTTTTTGGCCCCAGGTTCTTCTCCTCCAAGCTTTATCAACTAAGCCCCATTGAGGTACATTAATCCCCCTCTAGGCCTCTCACAGATCAATTAGCGGACAAACACCCTCCACTTCTATGCACCCTGACCCACATGCACAACACATTATATTATTAGCTAGAGAAGCTGCTTGGAGAATTTTGGACTTGTTTCGTGACGCTAATTGGGTTAAAGTGATCATTTTCAAGGATCTTGAGCTAGCCAAGACTTTAGCGAGGCCAAGTTCGCTGTTTATAGAGGATTTGTCCAAGCTGGCAAAGAACTTCTCAACTGAGGGATATGGGTCGGTTCCGCGAGTCTATATCGTTTGCGATGAGGATATGGCAATAACTAAGGAATTCCAGCGGTGGATGATTGAAAATGGCGGGGTTAACGACGTGATGGAGATCAAAGGTGCTGATCATATGCCAATGTTCTCAAAGCCACAGGAACTCTGCGATTGTCTCCTGGAGATTGCGTGTAAATACGCTTAATATTGCATGCATGCTTCTGTCAGTAATACCGCAATCACGGCGCCATGCGCCGGCTGAACGTGTAACCTACTAGTTATTTATGATCATATACAGTGCAATAATTTGTGGTTGTTCTGACGTTATGCATGCGAGTGACTTTTTTTTCTGTTTATATTTATGGTAACAGAAAGATATTGATAAACAAAAACAAAATCACACGGCCAATACCTAATTCCAAGTACACGTACGCAATACCTCGTAAGTCAGCAAGTATTATCTTCACTCGCACGATTATCCTCTCGCCGTACGTGACGCACAAATTAAAGATCAGGATGATTGTGCTCAAACATGAGTGCCGCGGCAGCTTCAATTTGATTAGTTCTCCACCTTCTCCTTCGTTTGCTAATCCACAATGCACTAAATTTACTGTCTCGTGGGGTACCGGTTCTCCCCAATCTCTTGGAGAAATGAGCACAGCTCCATGGGTTTAGAAAGCATGACCATGTGATCGGACCCAGTGACGACTTTCACCTCTTCTGTTGGATTATTGTCGATAATACACCTCTGGAAATCCTCGTTTATAATTTGGAAGCCATGTAATTGGGCCCAAAAATCACGGAGGTTGGAGGGTTGTTGGGATCCTGATCGAATGTGAATTGCGTGTCCAAGAAAGAATCCACTCTCCTCATGAACTACATACATACCCAACGACTATCATTATTCATTATGCATATATCGGAAAGAGCAATAATCACTAGTTCACTGAGGTATTCGATTGTCCTCAACTTGAGACAGAGACAGAGACAGATGATCTGTTTCGAGCTTTTCTTCAGACCGCTGTGTCTCTAGGTGAGATCATTCCATTAAGATAGTAGCAGATAATCAGGCACATGCATCAGCTTCTATGACAGAAATAAAAAGTAGAATGACCAGGGCCCTTTTTTGTTCTTTTCATGGGTGATGTAAAGGAGGTGTCGTATAAGTAAAGACCACATGAGTCGGAAAAACCACCATCAAATGCAAGTCAAGGCGGGCGAAATCCTACTGACTCGCAGTGTAAACACAAACGCGTTTTTGGAAGATGGTTCCGCTGAGGACCACCTGTAGAGAATCTAATCAACCTGCTCATATCCACCACATTTCATCGGACTGAGTCAAACGGCTGTGTCTACACGGATAGCAGAAAAGGAAGGGTCCTTAGCGACATGGCTCTTTCAGCCAATAGATTATAGACTAACAGGTCCATTAACGCAACCTTACCACTCTCTCACAAACGCTCCCCTTGCAACACAATGGCAGGGACTTTTTTGCTCTGGTCAACTTTTGCCATGTGAAATTGTGATTCACATTCGATTGCGAATCGCAATATCAGAAAATGTAGCAGCAACCCATCTGGAAGCCATGTTATATGAGCTCCTGGATCTTCCTAGGAGTCAGGCCCACTTCTGCCTTCTCACGTTTTTTAGTACGTGTGCGCGTGGCTGTGGGAGAGAGGGAGGGAGATAGGAAAACAGTGCGAGAGAGAGAGAGAGAGAGAGAGAGCACGTACCTCATTAGTTACAGCCACGAAATCCAGGTTAGGACCAGGCATGAGGGCAGCAACAAACACTGCAACAGAGATCTTCTGAGGGAACTTTTCCATGGCAACAGATATGCAGGCCCCGCCCATGCTGTGGCCAACCAACACCACCATTTCTTCTGGTGGAAGAGATGCCATGAATTCCGTCAATGGTGCAAGGTAGTCCGATAGTGAACTCAGCTCATGCACTTGCTTCAGGTGGATTCCACAAGCAGCTAGATCCAGAGCTGTGACTATGACCTAGAGATTTCAGAAGAGTCACTATCTTATACCAATTCCATGCTCCATGACAGGCTCCATGAATGGGCACAAAATGCCTATCACTCTTCTCCATCTCCACCTACTCTTGGTCTTCCTATTGTTTGATACCTCTAATCTAAAACTTTCAAGAAACCTGGATTGGATCTCCTAGCTTTTTCTAACCGATGAGGGAATAGCACTTAAGTTTCTTTCTCTTCTTTTTTGTGAGGGAAGAGAAAAGCAAGAGGACCAGATTGATCCTTTGTACCTTTTTTTTTTTTAATCAGAAACTTGCTAAACTTTATTGAGTGTGACTGTAGCAACACCCTTACCTGCTCGAAGTTTATCACAGCCTAGACTAACCATGACAGTGGGATGCACGGGTATCCACGTGTGTCACTCTTGTCAACAAATGGAACCACAGGCTTATCCTAATTTCATGTAGTGAAGACAAAAGACATGAGTATGGAAAATTTATTTATGAACAAAACTATTTAAGGGAGTTCACTAAAAATAGAAACCAATTGCAATAAAGCCTTGGATACAACACCCCAGGCAGCATTAACTGTTCCTAACATTGCTAGGCAGTACAATGTGGAAAATAAATTAATTATCCTTCCTAGCTGAAATGTCTGCACAAAGGTTGCTTTCAAGCTGAGAAATGGATTAGACTGGTCTCCACACTGAACGTCAGGTGCCTGCAGTCTTTGATGAAATTGCTGAGTGGGCTAACATCGAGGAAAAACTTCTCTGAGGGGTATTAGCGCTTAATGTTTCAATTAAATATTCATATGTTTTGCCAACAAAATAAGAATTAGCTATTCATATGCTTCAAAGTGTCATCTTACACATATCTAACAGAAAATTGCATCCAGGGAAAAGGGCACCATGGTTTTGGCCCAAGTTTTGTGCCTCATCACTCGTATATTCAATCTAACTCCCACTCTACTTAAAATTACATTACAAGAGTCTACATTGTGTGTACTCCTCACCATCATTGAACCCAACATAGGCCTCGAAGGATTAGGCTAAATTCCAATCTAAGGAGCAATTCCTCAATGTGATGACTTTATAACTCACCAGATGCCTGTCTTTAGTGAGAGAAAACGGATGATGGAATGCTTTCAGGCTCAAGCAATAAAGTGGTTGACCGATAGCAACTTACTCAACTCATCATTAGAAATACTTTAGTAGCTTAGAAAGAAAACATGCAAAAGTCGTGCATATGCATCCACTTCGATATGCAGACATTTTTTTCTCACTGATGAATTATGTAACTTTTCTTCCATTTTCCTAATGTTTTAGGAAATCTCTATATCATATTAAAGAGATCCAATAATAGGATTTAAATGTAAATTACCTCAACCGTCTGGTGCAGTCAGATGTCAATTTTGTCTCTTCATACCTTGCTCGTCATTCATTTGATTTATAAAATAATCAACTGAGTAGAGTTTCTGCAGGAACTTGAGACGAGCTTTTTAGAGCAGTCTTTGAGATTCTTGTACATCCCCATTGCCTTTATGTGTTTCCATCACCAGTAACTGTATTTGCCTGGCACATATTCATCTGGAACATCTGGAGCAGCTAAGCCTCAACTTTGTTGGGGTTCAAGCTCCTAAAAATTCTGTAGAAAATATTTCTCCTCCTCAAAGCAGAGCTCCTGAAATTTTGTCAAACTGAAAGAAGAACAAACAGTTCAGACAGCTAGGTCTTCACCAGGATCCCTAAGTTCACCAGAGCCATGCTGACTAACCACTTCTGGTATCTTTTCAAATTTAAAGTCCAAAACACCTCCCAAACTCTCGTCAATAAAAACTAAATAGCATGATATGGACAAAAAAAATAGAAAGTTGCAAATTCATTCCTTCTGTGAAGCATTGTGATAGGTGAGACGAAGGAATACTTATATTCAACACACAGATATTCATGTATTACAAACAAAGGAGTTTTAAGGTCAATATGCAAAGGTGTAAGTCCTGCAGTATGTAGGTAGGTATATAAAACTAATACTCAAAAGAAACAGCTACCACTTCCATACCATTTGCCCAAATACTGTGCAAAGAAAACAAAATTCGCTTCGCATAAATAAGACAGTCGCTGTTTAAGGGATGAGCATGTTGACAAATACATCAAATATCTTTCAAATCATAGACAGGGGGCATTAGCTGCTTTTAGGGTCCTGACTTGAGCAATTTAGTACCTACAAATTCTGCAAATTTCTTTTTTCTTAAAGAACAAAGACAAAGAAGAAAAGGTTCTTTCAATAAGTAAATTAAACTCCACCAGTTTCCCCAAAAAAAAAACAAATAAACTCCACTAGAATGATGATGAAACGTTCACAGGAAGCTCAATCATTTCTATGAGACCCACCGTTTCAGAAGCACTTCTGGATTGTATGGAAACAGATTCTTCTTGTGAAGACTTCTAACAGAATTTCTCAATGAAAGCAAACACACTTTGGCTTCCTTGAAGGCCTGTGTTATATTGTGTATGGTGCCATCTCGATGGTCTTGCTTATATCCTTTCTCAAGGGATGTGACAATTGCATCGGTTTTTGCAAGTCTAGGTGCTACATTTGCCCCAGAATTTGAGCCACCCCCTGACACTTTTATTGTCTTGAGAGATGCTTGATTTACACTTTTCCCATCCAATGAAAATTCCACAAATACGTGCCATGAGTCACATACTATACGCAAGCACCTATCAAGGAACATGTAAAACAAGGGTAACTGAAGGTTAAAATTACAGAAATAAAAAAAAAAAAACCAATAAAGTATCAGAAACAGAACTCTGCTCATGTGCTTCCCTGTTTTAGATAGTAAGAAAGAATGTATTAAAAGAACAGAGGATCAGCTCTCACTACCACTTCAATGCATCAGGATCAATACTCAATGAACCAAATAATGAAAGACAACATTAAGTAGACCATACAATAATTACCCTAACTAAAAGCCCAAGTAACCATCACTAGTCAACTGAAAGCAAGCTTGAATGTCAAAGCAGGGAACAAGTTCCCATAAGTAATTGCAAGTGACTGCTTTCAATGTTTTTGCATTTCTTTTCCTTTCGGGGGGTGGGGAAGGTAAGTGAAAACAAACCTTAAAAGATATTCTGCGCAACTGATTCCTGTGTCTTTTGATATGAGGTAGTCTAGAAGGACTTGGTGATCATAGTGTAACTGCAATAAAGAGAAGCACATCATAATTAAATTTTATTCCAAATGAAAAGTCAATTTCAAGAAAATAAGCTATGACTAAAGGGAGGGAGGGAGGATCAAGATGCCCAAAACTTGCCTCTAAAAGAAACAGATGGAATAAGCGTATAGGATTAAAAAGGTTTGAAACATGAAATAGAGTATCGTCCTTCGCATCCTCAAACACCTCTCTTTCTTTGTGAAGCCTGAGTACAATCCAGCAACTCATTAAAGTAGTTCACAACCAACGTAATTACCAACCCGTAAACTGACAAGAATGTTAATTGCTCACTGTTGCTCTGGGACAAAAGGTACACGAAGCAGTTGCAAGAGCATTTCAAATAATAGGTCATCCTACAGTTTAGCACGAAACAAGTACTTAGGCATAGAAAGTCCAAGAAAAGCAGAAAACATATGAGAAAAGAAGAAGAGAATTTGGGCTACTCATACGTTGCAGTGAGCCAAAAATGGCATACTCAGACACGAAAGAAATACAATGGTCTTCTTACATGCCATTTGTTCTGATACTGTTTTTGGATACCAAAAATATACCACTAAAACAGATTAACAGCCCTGACTTGATAAAACTTTCAGAGATGCTTAGTTGCCCATCACAATTGTTTATGCTCATAGGCGCTTAGGCAATTAAAGCACCTATATTAACTCAAACTCACCCAAGATGAGTGTTTAAGTTTCATCCTGAGACTGAGGGTCTTCATTCCCTCTTTGCCTCACAAAGACAAGAGAAAGATGTAACAGCTCATCGTATTTCAAATTATTTTTGCAACAGGTCCCCCATTTAAAATTTTACCAGCCACCTGTTTTCTTACCACATACAAAAATGAGGAAAGATGAGTAGAAACGGAAGCTGAAAACCTACACTTTGACTATTCAGTGTCTTTGTCCCATATGTATTGAACAAATAGGGAACTTCTCAAAGCCTTAAAAGTTAGTTCTGTTTCTTTATAAAAACAAACATGTACATAACATCCAGTTATAGATATCACTAAAAGAGAAATGGAAGTTCAGCGATTCCCATCTCTTATAAATACCAACCAAGCAGTTGCTTATAAATCCCATTCTCTGATCTAGTTGTATATGAAGACTGAGGCCTCTGAAATTTTTCCTCACCACAGTTTATGAATTTCCTACTACTACTTACACAAGGTGATGAAAATTATGCAACAAATTATGCCTGTGTTTCTGCGTCTGTGTGATTCTGCACATATTTAGCAACATGTCATAGAGTAAAAATCTCGTGCATGTTGAAACACTTGCATAACATCGCCAAAGAATAACCTCAAATAGCTTGGAGAGACAAACCTCGTGCATGAATGACTGGAGGAAAGATGAGGCAAAGTTTATACATCTTTTCAAATATAATTCGTGGTCCAAAAACGTCTCAGTTGGAAGATGCCCTTGAAACCACTTAGAGAGCTCTAACAGACCCTTCCTTCTACAGTAACATTCGAGGTCTGGATTTGATTCATAGGTAAAGCAAGAGTTTGGAGTTATGCATACACATTGCTTGTCAGTGCTTGCTTTTGGACTGATCAAGCTGAACGAAACCTTTAGGAAAATAAATATGGCCTGCCTCCATATATGGTGGCAATGCACACTACCCATTTCTCCATCAGTGAAACTCGATAAGAATGGAGAGCCTTCTAGACAGTCATCCTGATGAGACTCAGGTTGAGTCATGGGCTGCCGCAAAAGCTCTTGAAAGTAAGTCTGCAGTAGTTGCAACCATGAAACAAGAACGGAGCATTCCTGTCGCGTCTGAAAACTAAGCCTTATCATTAGAACCTACAGATTACATTATATTTGTTTAGTTAGATAGGACTTATTACAGGAGCGACTGGACATTTTAAAGTGAGAGCATACATTTACTGCAATTTACTGGACTATGTTGTTGCTGATATACAAGTGATAACCACAACCATCTTTCCTAAGTTATTTGGAAATGATGATTATTTATAGTTTTGTTCAGGTATCCTTGTAAAAATTTCTTACATTCACCGGATCTCTAACTTCATCAAGTGAAAAACTAAGGTCAAGCCATACCAACAACTTGTGACTGAAGTACTGAGAGATGCATGGGTCTCCATAATATCCTTGCTTGCCATGGCACCAGAGTAAAACTTTAGGCACGAGATTAAGGATGATACGATGAATTGGATGCTTATATATGGAACCACCTGTGGCTACCAAAAAATCACTTTGGTCAACCAAGGAACAGAGCAGCTGAAGAAAATTTCCTAGAAACGTGTCCCAGGGCTCCAGCCCACTGTTATGCCTGAGAAAGAAAGCATCTGCAGAAAAGGTTTTCTGTGTACCACTGTTTCGACTACCATGAATCTCCTCCACTAAGTCCCAACGCACATTTGAAAGGCAAGAATCTACAGCATCCAGATATACCTCAAGAAGGTGATCATCGTAATCTTGCTTCAGATACTTAAAGATATTACGCAGAACTCTGATAATGACAGCCACTGTAGACCAGTCAGCAATTTTCAGTCTAGATTTTACAGCAACAAGAAAGTTTGATGAATCCACATTTGAATCTTCACCTCCAGCAGTTAATGGTGCAGAAGGATATGAAAGTGTGTTGGCAAATGCCACATCCAGGCAAACACACAGCAAATGGATGAATCCATTCCAATCACTTTTCTGCAAAACATTCATCACCATGATCTATGAAGTAATGCACATTTCGAAGTGTATACACTTAATGCTTAACAATTTGGATTGCAACATACAGATGCCGTGAAAAACTCTGAAATGATACTAAGAACATTGCCTGCCAGATGACGAACATATTGGCTCCCCAAAGTTAGCAGCACTATCTGCCAGGAAATATACAAAATCAAGAAGTAAATTGCGGAAAACCTAAGTGTAGCAAAAACTAGAAAGGACAGGCTTGCCAACTAGGATACTTCAAATATAAGGAATACAGAAGAAAATGTTTCGTTAAGGACATCCCTAAAGAGACTTAAGATCCAGTCTTCGTTAATGAATGTAACTTGAGATATATCCATCCATTTCCTTCAAACAATGTCTTAGATACCGGCAAAGTTGGCCAAAGCCTCATTTGACAAGAAAAAGAGGACAAAACTATCAAAGAGAAAATGCTTAATTTCAAAGCTATAAATTTTGAAATGAAGCTGAAAGGTTCATCAGAACGTCAAGTTCAGCAAGATGAAAGAGAAAAAATTACGAAGTCGACTACGATCTTAGTCAAACAGCGGTAGTCCTCGAAGTGCGAGTTGCTGCTACCCGAGCATTCACTCTTACAGGCCGCTTCTACTTCCTTGTCCTGTCCAGAGTATACAATTGTGATTTTGCTGGATTAAGCTCACCATTTACGTTGCGTGTGCGTGTGTATGTGAGAGAGCGAGCGAGAGAGAGAGAGAGAGAGAGAGACATTGTCAGAAGAGCTCCGAGTCCAAAGCTGAATTTTTTTCAAGACCTGAAACAGAAAGGGAAAGGAGAAAATTTCTCTGGAATAAGAGGAACTAGGGTGTTACACGGAGAAGCAAGCAAGGGCACGGAATTGGAGAAGATAAACAGAACCTTAGAAAGAGCAATGAGAATCTCCTTCTCCTTCTCTTTGGATAAAGAAACTACGACCTCCTCTGGTCCCTGCAAACCATCGGAGAAAGTTAAAAAACGAAGGCCGAAAGTTTTGCAGATGTAGAACCTGAAGTTAGTGAGAATCATAAAAAGAACCGTGTATGGACGGAGAAACTCATCGATCAGACCACAAATATGCGACGCGCCGGACATTTTCCCGACTACAACCTTTCCCGGGGAAAAGCTCTGCTTCGGCGTCTTCTATCGGTTTCAGACGATGCTGTCGACTTGTACGAGAAGAAAAAAAAGGTGAAAATGAAGATGGGGAGAAATAGTAACAAGAGACAAAAGTGGTTCGGTCTAGAAGACCTACATTCACTGTGAAAGTCCTCTACGGCTGTATTTTATATTATGAGTTCCTTCAGATTACAATTGAATATCTCTATTTATAAAGATAATACAAAATATAATAGGAGAATATCTTATATTTAAATTTGAATCACTACATTTGAATTTGAATTTGAATCTTCATAACAATATAATAGGAGAATATCTTATATCTAACATCCTCCCTAAAACACAAAATGGAGAAATCTGAAATCTTGTGTTTGAAAAACGAGATCTGAAGGTGATTGGACCTTGAAATCATTGATCCTTGCTCCCTTGCTGATCTTTGCTCCTTTGCTGAACAAATGTTTTTTTTGAATTTGATCGGACCTTGAAATCATAGGCACACGACTCTTGCCAAACATATCTTTGCTCTGTCTTTTTTCTCTCTCTCTTTCATTCACCTATTTCACCTATTTTTTTTCTCTCAAACGGAAATTTGCTGTAAGTACAGCGGAGGTGAAATTCACCAACTTTTAAGGATGCGGAATTTTGTTGTTCTGATACCAAGAAGAAAAATGTGAAAATGAATAAGGGGGAGAAATAGTAACAAGCGACAAGAGATTTTAAGTGGTTCGGTCTAGAATACCTACATCCACTGTGAAAACCCTCTATGGCTGTATTTTGTATTATGAGTTCATTCAGATTACAATTGAAGATCTCTATTTATAGAGATAATACAAAGCATAATAGGAGAATATTCTATATTTAAATTTGAATCTCTACATTTGAATTTGAATCTTCATAACAATATCAAATTTTTGATATTGTGATAACCATAATATCATATCAAATCTTTAAGATTTGATTATGATATTATCTCTAATAGTACGTATGTGTTAAAACGTCGCGTTTTGATCAACTCTAGACTCGCGCAGTATGACCGTTATTCGTAGCTTATAGTATTTGTCAAGCCTTCTAAACATACTCGTCTTAGAAGAAAGGCTTAATGTTACGTATATCCTTGTGGTTTAACTTTTTTTTTTAATGTTCTTATTGTAAAGTTTGTTGTCCCGCTATCCTTGAGATTTAAGACGTTTCCTAAACGTGTCAAAAAACACCAAGTTTATATCCAATAAAAACACGACACCAATAAAAGCATCTTAAATTACTAAAATGCCCCTGCCATGTCGATATAGGAGCTTAACGCAATCCTGACCTTCTCCAGTTACGCGAGCTCCGCCTCATCCCATTTGGAGCTCATTTCCACAGCGTTTCCGTCGATATTGGATTGTTCTCTTTGGGAGCGCTTGAGCTCGATAACAAGATTGGTTTGTTGGGTTTTCTCATCTCCTGCATAGGCACAATTGGAGAATAGCTCCAAAACATTACCGTTCTTGCTGCTACCCCACGAGTCAAAATCCATGCAGTACTCCCTAAAGATTGGTGATGCTGGACCAATTACGCTATCTCCCGGCTCATAACAAGGCCGAAAAAATCTCCGGGAGCCGGATCTGGTGCCAGCCAACGACCCTCTAGGTGCGTAAAACTCCGCTTCCTCCTTCTCCTCACAACCATCCATAGAGCACTGTCGAGCCGCATCGACCAAGATGGGGACACCATGCATGCGTCCTCAGAGCGTCCTCTGAGCCGTATCCAAAGAGGAGGCATGGACCTTTTCTCTGTCAGCAGGACCATGTACCAGAATATCATTCTCATTCACTTGCACAGTTTTTCCAGATCCCTCCTCATAGCCAAATGATAAAGGAATAAGAGTCAGTCCCACAGAATCTGCTGCATTGATGACGACCTTCCCCATTTTGCCTGTACAACCATTCACCTGAAATAAATGTGATAACAAGAAACTGGCTGAAGTGCACCATCTCAGCCATGAGAAACTAAAACCAATCTTCAGAGATTCAATACACCTCCAAAATGTAAAGCTGCTTTCATTCCAGCAAGCACGGAAAATAAACCAACTTTGAACCTCTTTATTGACTATGACAAGCCTAGAAAAAAAAAATTTCTTCAACATTGTTGAATTTTATATCATAAGAAGTGATTAAGACAAAAAATGGCATCATTACAGGCACAACAACTATAATAAACATCTATTGTACACACAGAAGCAAGATCTAAAAACGATGTAGTGATATTAAGCATAGTTAGATCCTTAATTGCCAACACAGTTCTGTCTGTTTCTATTACTTATGCAACCAACACAATCTTATCTGCTGTAAAACGTCACATGTTTTTTTTATTAAAGGTGATGCATTTCTAGAATGTTCTAGAATGATCTAGAACATATACCTTCTAGAATGTTCTAGAATGATCATACATGTTATACACTGTTATAGTACATGTACCTTGTATAATGTTCTAGAGTATTCATGAATAATCTACCTAGGAAGATGCAAGGACAATCTAGAAAGAGTAAGATTAATGAGTGGTTCTAGAAATGTCTTCCACCCACCTATAAATACCCTTCATGGGGTAAAGTTTTGTAAAAGAAGCCAAAAAGAAAGGAAAGTCATTCTATCTAGTGCATTCGGAAAGAAGTGCTCCATTCTAACCTTTCTAATTTCTATCTCAACTTTCCTACAAACACTAAACCCCTCTTTCTAATCCTAACATTTTTTAACCTTATAATAATACTCATGATCCAACTTCAATTCCTGATCTTAGACATACAGAGACAGAGAGAGCCCCCATCACTAGATTAGATTCTGCATAAATTTTTCTACAATCCCTAGGTAAAGAAGACACGATACTGAAGTCGCAACCTCTTCCCCATAGTTTCGAAGGTATGTGAAGTAGCATTACTAACTCCAAAGAGGACGCATGCATCTCATTCTATTCTGCAGAAATGCGTAGCATGTGCATAACTAGCGAGCGGACGAGTCATGTTGGGTAGGGGTGAACAACATTCGGCGCGATTCGGTTTGAAGAGCATTTCCACAACCGAACCGAGTATGGTTGGTTGTCTTTTGCGTGAAACCGAGGCCGGCCGAATAGATCTGCTGGCCGAACAAACCGAAGGCCATTCCATTCGGTCGGCCTTCGGTCGGTTGATTCGGTTGGACCACAACCAGAAAAAGAATCCAAAGCATCATCAACAACCAGAAAAAGACAGATAATCTGAAGCATCATTAACAAGAATAAACTACTTTTGATTTTACCGGCAAATAGAGGAAATTATGTCCCGAACTTGACGAGGAAACAAGATTTTGTGCACAAGTATGATCTTTCAGCGAAAATAGCATTGGAGAAAAAGAGAGGCACTAAAGCATGGCTCCTGAAGCAGTAGAGAGTTTGGTGAACTCCCAGAGTCCCGAAAAAGCTTGCAAAGAGAATCTGCCCAAGTTTAGGGACACCCATTATGCATACCATACCCATTAAAAAACCCACCACAAGATGCTCAAAGCAGCAACCGCACCAACAAGGAGGAGGAACGACACGACAGGGAAAGGAGAAGAGCTGCAGGGGGAACGGCGCGAAGGGAAAGGAGGAAAGCTAGAGGGGGGAATTCTTTGGACTCTTAGGGCTAGGGCACGAAATGGGTAAAGGGAAAAATAAAACTATACGTGATATGGGTCGGTCGGTTCGGTTTTTGGTTAACCGACCCATATCACCGAAAACCAAACCGAAAAGTTCGGCTTTTAAAAATGCTTGGGCCGACGACCGAGCTGGGCCATCACCCAACCGCCCGCGCCGATAGGCTTCGGTCGGTTTGGGTCGGCCGGTTTGGTCCTCGGCCCAGAGTTGTGCAGGCCTAATGTTGGGATCTGCGAGAAGTCAAAATTCAAAAGCAAAGCAACTCGAAGAGCCTCGGAGATGAGAAAACCCAACAAACCAATCCCGTTATCGAGCTCAAGCGCTCCCAAAGAGAAAAATCCAATCTTGACGAAAACGCTGTGGAAAGGAGCTCCAAATGGGATGAGGCGGAGCTCGCGTCACTAGAGAAGGTCGGGTATGCGTTAAGCTCCTATATGGACATGGTAGGGGCATTTTAGTAATTTAATATGCTTTTACAGGTGTTGTGTTTTTATTGAATGACTTGGTATTTTTTGAAATGTCATTTTTTTACGGAGGAACATATTTGGGGAATCGTCTTAAATCTCAAGGACGGCGGGACAACAAACTTTAACCTAATAATATTTCCAGGAAAAAGTTAAACTCTAAAGATATATTTAATATTTAAGCCTGAAAGAAACTGTGTTTAACGCCCGGAAAACTGATTTATTTAAAGACTATTGAAATGATTTTTTCGATGTAATAACGAATAGGTCGTCTTCACGTATACTTTTTGCCGGAGACGAGACAGTATTCTTCGAAGTGGACGAAAACCTCAACATTACACCTACCCTGACCTTTCCTTCTTCCCTTTCGGCTAGCAACATAATTGCGAATTTTATCTGAGTTATAGCCATTTGAATCAGAGTATCGGGAAAAGGCAGAAAATTTGATAAAAGAACGGGGAAGCGCAATACGGTTGTACTCGTTGGCGTCGATTTGGCGGTCTGTAGACTTCCGTTGCTCTCTGCCTCTCCACTTTGAAGTCTTGGATCGTTTATGCAACCATTTTACGAGACGTCTACCTTGGCCGCCCTAGTACAAAAATGCATCACTATAACCTCACTGAGGAAAGCTCGTCAACTCCACGCTCTCATCCTAACTACTACCACAACAATCCATGCGCAAACTCCCTATCTGAACAACAATCTTCTGTCCATGTACGCCCGGTGTGGCTCTCCCTGGGAGTCTCGGTTGGTGTTCGACAAAATGCCTCAGAGAAGTGTTGTTTCGTACAATGCGCTCATCGCGGCGTATTCTCGAGTTCCAGACCATGCGATTTCGGCCTTCGAATTGTTTGGGCAAATGGGAGTTGAGTGCCTGAGGCCAAATGGTTCGACTTTCACGAGCTTGCTGCAAGCATCTTCTTCGTTTGAGGATTGGCTGGCTGGCATTTTGCTTCATGCCCAGGTTGTGAAGTTCGGGTTCTTGAATGATGTTTGTGTGCAAACCTCCCTACTTGGCATGTACTCGAATTTGGGGGATTTGGAATCTGCGAAAAGAGTTTTCAGATTTATAAATGATAAAGATGTCGTGGCTTGGAATTCTTTGATATTTGGGTACTTGATGAACGGTAAGGTCAAGGTAGTGCTTCATATCATTGGCGGGATGCTGAGTGCTGGTGTTATTCCCACCGAGTTTACGTATTCAATGGTTTTGAATGCGTGTAGCAGATTGGGAAATTATCATTGTGGGCAACTTATCCATGCCCACGTTATTGTTTCAAACGCGCTAGCTGATTTACCTTTACACAATGCCCTGGTTGACATGTATTGTAATTGCAGTGATACCCAAAAAGCATTTAGCGTGTTCTGTCGAATGGAAAATCCAGATTTAGTCTCGTGGAACTCGATGATTTCTGGGTATTCAGAGAATGAGGAAGGAGAGGAGGCCATGGCTTTATTTGTCCAGTTGCAGGGAATATCTCTTCCTAAACCGGACGAGTACACTTACGCAGCCATCATATCTGCGACTGGTGCATTCCTAGCGTCCAATTATGGGAAACCTCTACATGCCCAAGTTACAAAAGCAGGATTTGCGAGGAGCGTCTTTGTAGGAAGTACACTAGTGTCCATGTATTTCAAAAACACTGAAGCTGAATCTGCTGAAAAAGTCTTTAATTCAATCCCAGAGAAGGATGTTGTTATCTGGACCGAAATGATTATAGGCCATTCTAGAATAGCTACGGGGGAAAGTGCAATTAAATTCTTCAATGGAATGTCTTGGGAAGGCCATGAGATCGATAATTTTGCTCTCAGCGGAGCCTTGGGTTCGTGTGCGGACCTTGCAATACTAAAACAAGGTGAAATGCTTCACTCCCAGGCAGTCAAAAGGGGATATGATGCTGAAACGTTTGTCTGTGGGAGTTTGGTAGATATGTACGTCAAAAATGGTGACCTTCATTCTGCTAAATCAATATTTTCCCAAGTTTCCAACCCTGATTTGAAGTGCTGGAACTCAATGCTTGGAGGATATAGTCACCATGGAATGGCGGTCGAGGCATTTCAGCTCTTTCAAGAGATCATAAATCATGGATTGAGACCAGATCAAGTAACATTCTTGTCTTTACTTTCCGCTTGTAACCATAGAGGCCTAGTGGAGAAGGGGAAGTTCATGTGGAATTCAATGAAGGAAAATAATATATCTCCGGGCTTTAAGCACTACTCATGCATTGTAAGTTTGCTAAGTCGAGCTGGGTTATTAGAGGCGGCAGAGGAAGTGATAGTCGAATCTCCATTCGGCGAAAACAACCCGGAACTGTGGAGAACTTTGCTAAGCTCGTGTGTCATTAAAAGAAATATTGGAGTAGGAGTTCGTGCAGCAGAACGAGTTCTAAAATTAGATACAGAAGATAGTGCAACCCATGTCCTGCTTTCCAATCTTTATGCTGCTGTAGGGAAATGGGATTGTGTTGCAGAAATGAGAAGAAAAATACGGGGATTGGAGTTGGAAAAGGATCCTGGGCTAAGCTGGATTGAAGCCGAAAAAGGTATACATTCATTTGCCTCCGGGGACCAAATGCACCCCAAGGTTGTTGAAGCCAAAGATGAACTGCATAGGCTACGACAGAACATGATAAGATCTGAAACTGAAGAACTTGGTGCAGGAATTTATTCTTCTTAGGTTAAAGAGACCAGAAAAAGCAAGAGCTTGAATTATTATTTTTCAAAGTGTTGCTGCTGCAGATTCCTTTTGCCATGTACGGAAATTGGTATGCATGCAGCTAACCTTGCCACCTCGGGAATGAACCTACCCAGGTCCAACTTCACGACTGAAGGCCATTCCACGAGCCAAACCCATTGAACGGCCATGCCTTCACCAAGCTTACCTTCAAGAAAAATGTTTCTTATCTAGGATTGGCGTAGGCTGCCATTCATTAGGCAGCACTAAACATATCAGCACGAAATCAATACTTCCTATTGTGGAACCTGCCTGGATCCAATGGAGCATCATTCTGAGAAGATAATACCGGCTTAACATGTTTCATACACCCAAGTAGTAGTCATGCAAAGAGCCGAAGCTTATTTCTTCTCTCTAGGATTCAGACCAATTGTACTCTGTACTCGGGTACTCAGACATTTGAACAAGAAAATGAGCAAAAATATGTAAAACATATTGATATGGTTGAACAGTGGGGGGAAGCGGGGATTAGGGTGACAGGACTCTTCAAACAAAGAAAATTCCACATATGGCAGCTGATAAAGAGATTATTCAACACTTTCTTATCTCTAGACAAATGGCCTGCACTTGCTTCGTTGACAATCCACATCCAAAATCAATCTACCTAAAGATTATAAACTAGTGTTACAGTAACACAGACCTCCCAGCATCTCCCTGAACATTCAGAAAACAAAAAATGGGACGTCGTTATGCAGCACATTTTATCAGCAAATTCCATTTTTGAATGCGGAATCTTTGAGAAACAAGAACTCCCCGAGTGTAAGAAGCCGCAGTCAAGATAACGTAGAGAGCACTAAAATGCTTCTCAGCATGAAACTTGCTGATATCTTTAGACAGGAGGCTTTCCCCTGATGTAATTACTCGATGCCACTGTGGTTATCGTCTACCAGTTCGAGATTTTGGCTTTGACTTCTGCAAAAGCAAATAGCTGGCATTAAGGTAGTCTGTAAAGTAAAGTTGGTGACCAGATGGTATTAGCTCCGTAGTAAAGAGTTGAAAAAACTTATTGCAATAAATAATTGAATATATATTCAACTTTACCGTTCCTTTAAGTAAATGCTTGTTTGCTCTTCTCACCACTTTTAATGATACAATTATTTTGAACAGAAATAAAAATGATCGACTTATCATAAGAACCTATGTTCATTGGGTTCTCTAAGCAAGTACAAGATTCTTTACTCTCATCAAGAAACAAACTCAGGAAACTGAAAAATTTACTCACTGATGCAGTCCCGAAGCTAGCCCCAGATCCTGCTGCAGCTCCTGTGAACAAGTGAGAATTAATTAGGCTATTAATAGTAATTATAACCCAAAACAATAGAAAAAAACGATAATTCAGTGAAAGCAATTGTCTAAGTTCCAATCACATATCATCACTAATGTAATGGTGGGGAACGAATCGCAATCTCTGTTTTTTTTCCCTTCTAGTCATGCTGTATAAATAGGTATGGTAGGTAAAATCTTTGGTTAATACAGCAAATAAAAGTATACTTTTTGTTCTCCAATTTCCACACCCTCGTTTTTGTGTTTGTAGTAATGTTGCTCTTCAACTTGTGACATTGCTTCAATTTTCTGGTCCATTAAAATCAAACTAAACTCAAACTAAGAGAATCAATTACTTGTGGCTAAGCTCGTTGTCATGTTAGTGGCAGGCATATGCCATATCAATAAAAAATTCCTAAATTTTCCACTTTCTTCGAGATATTACAACACAAACAAACACCTTGTTTCGTTCTCACTATGGCCACTGGTTTAACAGATTATTGTATCAATTGTAATGAGGTAGCTATCCAAACTTTTATCACTTCTTCCCAAAATACATAGTATCTTAATGATTTGGTGTTGGAAAAATATTGAAGAATGTGATCTCAAGTGAAGTGCAACTTCCTAAATAATAGTTTGACAAATCAAACTCGAAATAAGCCGTGAGTTGTCAACCGATAATGATCTTACATACGGGACGTAAATTATTCCTCACTTGAAATAAATGATAAGAAGGTACCTGAGGCAAATGGTGTTGAAAATAATGAACCTCCAGAGGGAGTCGTAGAACCAAATGCTGGAGCAGTATTGCCAAACAGAGGAGTTGAAGTAGACCCAAACAATGATCCCGATGAAGCACCAAAAAGGGATGTCTGGGGAGTAGAACCAGATGATCCAAAGAGTGAGGACACTGGAGCAGAAGTGGCTGGTGTTGCGAACAGAGAAGACGCCATGGAGGAAGGAGCAGAAGTAGGTGTACCAAAAAGTGACAAGCCCCTCCCAGATGAAGCTGATGCAGATGTCTGTTGGGCAGTTGATGCCCCAGGAGTTCCTGAGCTGGGAAGCAACCCCGCCACTTGTGTTGATGGTTGAGAGTTTGAGGGCAAATGCAAAGTCGGATGTACCCTCTTAGCAGCAGCTTCTTGTCTTGCTGTTTCACGCCGATCAGCCTCAAGAAATGGATCATTCCCATACCCTTGGCGGCGCTGGTCAGCAAGGTAAGCTGCTTTCATGGATTCAATATACTGATGAATGCTCTCCACCTAACACATCACATGCATCTGCTATTAATCATATTCAATATTTTATTGATTCGTTTTGCGTGAGTTGAGCATGGTTTTGTCTTTTACTTTTAGTCGTCCCTAAGTACCATGTGTGTTTTCTTTAAAGTTTATATGGTATAGGTTGCGTGGAGGAAACATATAATGTTCTCGGCCAAACAAAAATGAAGGAACAGGTTCTACAAAAGTCGACTTGCTTTCAAGTCATTACCTCATTGTTATAACAAGCAAAGTCAAAGTAGATATATAAGTATAGCTCATAAGGTTCCACTACACAATATCATAATGATGTGTTTTGAACACAACATATCTGCTGCAGTACCTTAGAAGCCACGTTAAGAAAAAAATCATGCACATTGGACATGACTTTTGGAAGTGACTGCAACAATGTTGATCCAAGATTTGAAGAGTTCCGCTCAGAAGCTAAGAGGACAAGCTGCTCTAACTCTTCAATCCACTGGCGGCACTCTCCAAGATACTTCTCAAATCTAGCAACTGTTTGCTGTAAAAAGGGGGAAGGTTTTCTGGGAACCCCACTGTAGAAATCAAAAACTGGCACTATAGAACTTGCTGTCATTTGACTACTCGAACCAGATGGTACTGTTGCTCCTGTAGCTTGTGACGGTACAGTGGCATTTGAAGCACCTCCAGCATTTGGATGAAGGAACCTTGGGCGTAGCATCATGAAAGAATGAATAGCAATCTCCGTGTTCCGTAACATATCTTTCACAACAGCCATCAACTCCTGCAGCACAGCTTTCTGTCTTTCCATGGCAGTACTAACTCCTCCAAGTTCCTGTAAATAACATAAGAAAACATTCATCTTTTGTAGGAAAATCCCCTTCTTTAGTTTTGGAAAATTGAAGCATTTCATGCCATACACTCAACAGTTAACAAACACATGAAGTAATGCAGAAAAGCAATAAGCACTACTCCCTAAATCAAGGTCATAATACTCAGGTTTTGTTGTCAATTTTTCTATTCAATTAGAAATATTTCTGTGAAATGAAAGAAGACTAACTCAGAAGACTCCATTATAACTTTCCACTTATAGGACCTTCTTGTGCTATACTGATTTATATAGACCGTCTTACCAGCTAAGGCCACATTTGGGTGCAGAATGAAATTAGTTTCCCATGGTGGGCCATATACCTTCCAAGCCTCCCATTCCCATTATTATGCCAGGACAATCAGACTCATCAAGGGGAACTAATTATATTCCATTACTTGATTCTCTAACCAAAGGAATAGGATTAAAGCTGCCACAACCATAATATCATCTTCAACCCATATCAATTATCAAATTGCCCCAACCATTACATCATATGGACTGTACCGAGATGAATCTGGGAACAAAAACTAAAATATGTGAGAACAAAGGAATTGCAACAAATCCATGTTCAATCAAAAAATGTATAGAGAGATTTGGTCCAAGGATTTACGTGGATGCAGCAAACATGGTTAAAGGTTCAAGTGGCTCGAAGGTATCTTTACTTCATCATGCTGGGTTTATTCACCGGGCAGGATGACTGCTCTCAGGGCTGTGAATAAAGCTGATGGATGAAGGTTGATGCTTGAGTGCTGCTGTTTGAAGGGAGGAATAAGGTGGCACTCTCTGAGAGAAGGAGCCAAAGTGAGGTCAGGGGCGGCCTCTGTGTTGTTTGCTGGCCAGATATTGAGAAATGAAGCTGGTGTTAAAGCAACGCCAATGATTTACAGGCTCAAAGCAGACAACGGGGAGAGTTGGAGGGACAAGAGAGCAAAAAATAACCTGGCCCCTTCAGTGGGTATGATTCCACCTCAAAACTGCCGTAAAGCATTCCCAAATTATGGGGTCAAAATCCGCAAAGTGGTGACCCCAACATGGTAACAGAGAAAGGAATCCAGTAACAATTCCTTTATTCCCTTCAAACAAATGGGCCTAAGGTCCAAATTCATCCAAGTAGGCATATTATCAGCCTCGTTTCCAACATCTACCAACTAATAGAGAAACTCAATTAGGACTGGGTAGTCAATTGAAGTATGAAATAAATTTCAGTACTTTTCATTAATTGAGACACGATTGATCTTTAAGCTTTAATTGAATTTCCCAAGAAGTAAACTTTCATATTTTCGTACTAATCCTAAGCATACACAATTCTTCATTTTTATTCAATAGCAGCTATAAAGACAATGTTTTTTTTTTTTATAACAGATCTCATTTTTAACAATTTTTAGAGAAGCAGGTGGTAAAACTTGATATACATATGTTTAATGGAAGAAAGAAGAACACCCTGCCAGAGCTAGTCCAGTGGAAAAAATTAGAAACCATATAACTTAGATCGAATCCAAGGAGTAGACCTGAACTATATGACTTGCATCAAGCTCAAATGCATCATTGCAAACGGAAGAATCATAGAGACGAGAACACTGATCTAGCCTCTGACTTTCATCTCTGTACTCCAATATCCGCTCCCTACATACAGTCAACACTTAAGCACCCAAAGCTCATGACAAAAAACCATTATATCCAAACTCAACTTAACGATATCAACAAAAAAGAAGACTTAAAGTGACGCGCATATTTACTTAAATTAATTGTTGGTGATTTAGTACAGTCAAAGTGAATCAAAATTAATTTCTTTTCGTTTTTTTACAAAAAAAAAATGGGAGACCCTACCTCCTTTTAATTGCTCACATTATCAGTGTACAAGAAAAGAAATCAAGAACAAGCATTAGAACCAAAAGATTTCTCCATTTTAGAAGCAACCGTAGTCAAAATTTTCCACAGAATCCCTTTAATAAACAAAGTTTACTTCATTTAACGGCAATTGACAAATGCAAGTGGAAAAGACCCAAAAATCTTATTTCTTTTCTGCCCATTCTCCCAACCAATCCAAACAGTACACCTTAAATATACCAGAAGGCTAAAAAATTTGAAAGAAAGGTAAACATACTCGATCTGAAGGAGAATTTTTTGGGACTCGGGATGAAGATCAGACCACTTGGTACTATAATTCGCCGGAGTTTTATCATTAGTGAAGAGAAACAAATGCTGCCGTTGTTGCTGCTGCTGCTGTAACTGTTGTTGTTGTTGCTGCTGCTGCTGTTGCTGTTGTTGTTGCTGCAGTTGGAAGAGTTGCAGTTGCGGTTGCTGCTGCTGTTGTGGGAAAAAAGGACTGCTCTGCTGAAAAGGCTGAGGCGGAGTCTGAAATAACGGTGGATGTTGTTGTTGCTGTGGCGGTGGAGTAGAAAACAGTGAAAACGCCATAGAAAAACCTGAGCCTAGGTTTTGAGTTCGAAATGAAATTGAAAAACCCCTACTTTAAAACCCTAGAGAGGGAAAGACCCGCGCTTGGCGATGGTTTGGGAATTTCACTAGAAGGGACGGAGCTGGAAGCTATTTGCGGTTTAGTCCTCTGACGAGTGTAATTTGTGATCGGTACCCGATTTTTGAAGTTTCTCATTATGTGGATTTGGCCCAAAGGTTTAACTTTCGTCCTTGGGCCCACCAAATATGTAGGGTGGTGGTGCGCCCAGAGATTTGGGCTCGCCTACTTCGTGTGACAATTGTGACCAAAAAAGTCCATGGGAGAATTACAGGTTACAGCCAGCCCATTTTCCTTTCAATTTTCTTTCTTTCTTTTTTCGTAATTTGGTTTAGAGATTTTTTTTTCAATAATTTCTTTGATTTCAAGATTTGCAAAAAAATTGCCAGAAAAAAAAGATTTGCAAAATTTAAAAGGTCATGATATCAATTATACTCGTCTTAGTGGTGTTAAAATAAAATATTGGAATGTATTTGTTTATATTTAGGGTTAATTACTTTTTACACCCACGTAGTTTGGGGGTCTTGACACTTTGCACCATCATCAATTTATTCGTTATTTCAAGCGAAAAAGTAAACCACCTGCAAAGGTCTCAAAAGTAAAAGAATAGAGTGAAAAGTGTCGGTCCCTTCAAACCTCATGGGCTAAAAGTGTAATTAATTGTTTTTAATTATAGAGACAAAATAGGCAAATAAACCACGTGTAGAATATGTAACTGAATTTTCTGTTCAAAATAACGTATAAATAGACGGTATGTGCAAATCAAAGAAAGTCTAAACCACGTGGATGAAATGTCTCAAAATTAAAAGAACGAGGTGAAAAGTATTAAGGCCCCCAAATCAAGTAGGTAAAAAGTGTAATTAATATTTATATTTATTATAATAAAAATAATAATTTAAATAAAAGAGATTATTTTGTATTTTATTAAACAAAAAATTCTGGACTGAACGCAAACACCAACCAATCATGGGCCTTTCCTTTCTCATATAAGTCTCCTACAGCAGTTTGTATACATAAGATTCGTCTTTGCATCACTTGTAGATAGTAATTGGAGTCCAAAGATTGAAAGCAACACAGCTTTGTTGGATCGCGTCATTGATTGCAACATACAATGAAAGATGCCGACAACGTGAGCTCCAATTCCACCGGATATACCGGTGGAGAGAAAACGTAAGATCCCTTTTGTGAAGCCTATCATTCACTCGCGCGCTCACAGATTGAGGCCGACAAGTATAATATTTCCAGGACAATACATGGAGCACGCTATAGCTTTTGCAGCGAAAAAGAAGTAGGAAATTTTTTAGAAAATGGAACGAAGTAAAACGATGATTGCACAAGCATGGCAACGAGGTTGGGAGGGTGGATGGCCTACGTACGTTAAGGGAAAAGGGCTCTGTTTTTCTATAACCCACCAGCACCAAGGATATAGTACTACGTCTCTCAGGCTCTCTACAGAAGAAGATCGTCTTGGATGTAAGATATAGTAAACAATGCCTCCACTAAGGCTCATGAGAACGTCAATAGAAATTGAGAGAATGTCGAGGAAATTTTATATTCTCAGTACTGCCTCTGAAGCAAAACATGAACAACGTCACACCCACCACAATGGATGTCAGATACCGATGGTCGGTGACATCCACGTCACAGAGCAGTACGATCAGTTCCTCTTGCTCCGAATCGGGTATGGATTCAATACAGACTGTATGAACGGCTCCTGTGCTTGTTTTTGCTGTAGTGGTCAGACAATAGTGGTCGGACTTAAATTACAGTGGTCCGACCACTACAGTAAAACGCGCGCACAAGGACCTTCCATACAGTCTGAACTGAATCCAGACCCCCAAATCTCCATTGGCGAGATTCCAAAAAGAATGTTATGATCGAGACTCCTCTATGTCTACTAACATAATGCTATAATGATAACCCTGTTTTAGTGCAAACAATACGTTAACAAGTCAGCTTTATGGTTGATCCTACTTGGTAGGAACCTTTAGCTAGCTCCTCTCAAAAGTCAAACCCATCATTTCTATAAATTAGCATCTCCCGGCAATTCAGGCCCCAACTGCGAGCTGGGTTGGAGGTCCAACCACAGCGGATCATGGGAGAGCCCTGAGGTTTTGAGAAACTCTGTTTTTTTCTCAGAATGGTGGCTAATGGCTATCCAAGTCCGGCTCACATGGGTTTATGGTATATTTTATCTCTTGCACACTGGACCTGTGGCTCGGCCCCTTACTGCTGGGCATGGGATGGAATACATCATTGAACCATGCAATGTTTGGAATTGTGAGAAAAAGCACTATTTCCCTTTCGATTGGATACTAGCTAGTTTATGTGTAGCTGCTTTCGAACAGGTACGTATCAAAATCCTCTCTTTCCAAAATAAGCAAAACCTTTTCTACTTTTGTGGTTGCACTTCCTTAATATCCCTTATGTCAATGTCTCTTAAACTTTGTCGTCTACGGTCTATATATGCATGTACAGATCACATGATTTGGAAAATGTGACACTTCATCCATGTTCAAATGTATAGTCCCACATTTGGACAAGTGAGATTAGTGGCTTATAAAGAAGACCTTCATTTAACCTTTTTAATTTATAAGTGAGAATATTAATAAATTCATTTCAATATTATGTCACTTATTATTATAAATAATTTTTTTCAGTATAAATAAATTTTTATTTTTAATACGGTAACGGAAAAAAGGTTTTCGGCTTTGAAAAAACTAGCACTGTACTCTCTAATGGCTCTTAAAAAGCAGAGCTTTATCCACCAACGATATTCTGCTTGAGTCCAAACTGATACTAATAAGTAACAACCAAATCCAATGGTGCTTAACAAAGTTAGTGCGAACATGATCCCCTGGGGATACTAGCCATCGGTCTTGAACTGACCATCCTATGAAGTCGAACAGAGCCGAGTTGATGTCTGTCGATCGACATGATTTTGCTGCTCGATTGGGACGGTTCTCTACATACCTTGAATTGACAGAGAAAAACTAGATTGTGGATCAATGTGCTGATCTCCAGTCAAAAACGGATTGAAACCATGCTTGATTCAAATCGTCAATATACGCCTTGGGCGTTTTATATATTTAAGCACTGATTTTGGTGCCCGTCCTTCTCCTGCTGAATAGATCCCATCTAGTGCAGCATCAATTAATTTGTATATCCAAGTGGTCCTTCGCGCACTTGGTGGTCTTGATCATTAGTGCATACTCTACTCGATCGAGTATCTTCTGATGATCACCGAAAGCAGAAAAGGGATACCTATCGAAGATAATGGTGACCCATTGTTTTCTTTTTTTGCTAAGTTAATGGTGACCCATTGGCTTCTAAAGATCTGAACTAATGAACTATACATCTCAAAATAGCATCCTGATGCCTGTTTCCCGCTGGACAGAGAAGACTTTGAAAGCAGGCAAATGTTTTGAGATGCTCCAAAGGTATAATAGGCTAGCTTGTATTATGGAGAATTTCAGGTACATGTCAGAATATGAAGACGCCTACACCGAAAGAACAGAATTCAAGAAGGGACTACCTTGGACAAAATAAAGAGTTTTCAGCTTTTGGAAGGAATTTGTGCTGCTGCAGAACCATGTTGCTTTTGCCATTATCCAGATGTCTTTTTCTTGTCTCCAATATAAATGCACAAATAAACAGAATATAACAAACCTCACGAAAAATTCAAAAGAACAGAACTTGAGCCCTTAGAATGTACTTAAAAATTTTCAGCACATCCTCTACTTCTCATATTTTTTGGCAGCACGCCCTCTGCTTTTCTTCAATTTTCCTGATCAGATCGAGCTCTACTACTGTTCTACACACCGTCCTGTTTGCAGTAACGTGCGAGTATATCACTTTTAAAGTTAACAATCCTTCATATTGGTTGCAAAAAAAAAAAATACTCATATTGGTTCTCCATAACTAGTTATTCATTCCCTGATAATCACTTATGACTTTATACGCAGTGTTGAGTAGTCTAGTATTAAACAATAAAAGCCCCTGTACATCTTTGTTTTTATAAGTAAAAAGCTCCTGTACATCTGCAATATGAATATGCAAAATATTGATCCCTTCTTTTCCTCTGCATATTCTAAGGGACCAACCAAATGGTAACTAATTAGAAGAAAAATACGTAAAACTTTCATACACTGCTAGGCAATTTGGCTTAGAAATTGTCGAAATTAGCAAATGGGATATTCTGTAGCTGGAAATTTGGATCATTGTAGTACATCGAACAAAGAAAACATACTTGACCGTCTTCCCAGTTCCCTGGCTTCAGGAACATTCCACTTGCGAATACTTATTGGAAATGAAACTGCTATTTTATAACTCGATATTTCAATTGCCCCACTGAAATGAAGGGGATTGAAATCACTCAGCTGTCTCTGTTGCAGATAACAATACTTCATTCTCTGCCAATCTCTGCCAAGATTCGTGACGCAGAGGATGTGGATCAATATCTGCTTCTCTTCAGTGGTTTTAAAATCGCACCTCCATTAATGCAACTTTTAGGAACTTCTAAATAAACATAGTTTTTTGCACTCTCTTAAAAATCTCCACGAAGGATGATTGGCTCAAGGCAATGTCAAGTGTGCTTAAGCAACTAATAACTATACGGCACATCAGAAACTAAACAGAATAACATGGCGTAGTCCTTGTAGAGAAGAAGAAACAAATACATAGCACAGAGTCAAAAAAGTCTGGTTCTTTCTTTCTAAATTTCATACCACAATCTACTTTGAAAACTACTAAATAAAAACCTAAACCACGCTTTCCATTAAAAACAAACACAAAAAATGAACAAAAGAGGGAAACAGCAGTTCATTTGAGACCATTTCCAGGGGTTGAAATTGCCAAATCCGGCCAAGAAAAGCAATCCCCACCGACAAACCCAGATTCACCGCTCTCAAACTGCCACGTGTTCCCCATTCCCGTTGCACCTCCATTACCACCAACTGCGACACCAGCACCACCGCCATCTCCAACGCCCGGAAAAGGCCAGATCCCCCTCCCTAGCCCAAAGCCCATTTCCTCAAACCCAGGAGCAAGACCAAGACCAAAACCACCCAGCGCCAAAAAGCCCGGCCCCTGAGTGTTCAGCAGAGAAGTGAAACTCCCGCAAACGTTCACATTACCCTTGCCGTCACCCACCCCACTGTTACCACCAACCCCAAACTGTACGGGCGAGCCATGGTTGTGGGTTAGAGGCACCAGAACGGGGGTGGCGGATAACGGGTCTACGTGAGAACTACCGGAGGAGGAGACGGTGGTGGCGGAAGTGCGAGAGCGCTTGCCATTCTTGCGGGACCCGCCACCGACGGGGATGTCGCGGAGGGTTCCTCCGTGAGTCCAGTAGCGGCGGCAGGACTTACAGAAGTGGCGGGGTTGGGAGAAGTTGTAGTTGTTATAGTAGCAGAACTTGGTATTGGTGGAGTCGCAGCGCGGGCACGGAAGTTCTTGTTCTGGTGGTGGGGCTGCCGCGTTGTGGGTGGGCTTGGGTGGTCTGCGGTGCTCGCTGGAGTCAGAAGGCATTTGGGTCGTGACTTGTGAGCGGCTAAGGAAGATTACTTATGCTTTGAACGGATTTTGAGAGTGGTGGACGTGAAGGGTTAAGACTAAGACTCGAAGAGGAAGGGTTGGATCATGGATGGTTTTGGGTACTAGTGGGATGGATAGTGGGGGTTTTAAGGAGGAGGAAGGGGAGATACAGAGAGAGAGAATAACTGTTGGTGTTGCTGCAAACAGGGACATAATCTGAGGCTTATATGAGCCAGAGTGAATAGCTTTTACAGTGTTCTGTTAAGCACGACATTTCAGTCGGCTCCAGATCAAGAGGTTCTGTTTGGGTCGGCTACAGAACTAGCTAGGAGAGCGGCTCGTGCTCGAGCCTATTCTCTATTTAATAATCTTGTTGTCTTCCTACCTTCCTTCTCGTATTATTTTGTTGGAAGCAAGGATGAATGCATAAAATAGCCTTGTACGGCTCATTCAATCTAAGCCCTTCCTATATAGCATATAAATTCAAGACATGATTTAGATATTTTCTTTTTAACTGATTTTTTCGTGTTTTTCAAAACAAAACATAACAACATTTTAATCAACTTTGCATTTGTTTTCAGAGTTTTTTTCAGTTTCAATTGATATTTCTTTTTCTTTTTCAATTTTTTTTCTATTAATATGTAATATAAAATAGCTTCTATCGTATTCTGCGTAGAGATAGTTTGCTCTTTAAAAGTTAATGGTCTCTCGTCATTAATTTACTTTTTAGTGGGCGAAACTTATATTTTCAATTTATGCGGCTGTAACTTGTGAGATACTGTACTTGAGGATTTGATGTTATTTAGGGTAGTCATAGGCATGTATCCAGTTTTCCTATATAATGCTTGAAAATTCAAAATGAAGACTACTGGCACAGAAAAAGTTAAGACATGACTGCCTGCCTATATAGTCGCAAAATGGAGACGTAGGTGGAATTCCAAAGTGAACCCAACCACCCTCATTAATGGTGTGCCAAGCTGATTACAAAATGCCCAAATAGCTTAAGAACCCTAATTAAATAAGTGGTCTAATCATGCAGACCGGTACTCGACCTTATATTATATGTTATCTATGATTTTGGGAAGCGGCTGAGAGAGAGATCCGAGTTCCCAGCCAAAATTGAAAGGGGCTAGGCGGGCTATAACTCTAATTTCCTTTTCCTTTTTTTTTTTCTTGGCTGCAGACGAGCTATATCTTGGAAGAAGAAGGGGAATTGATAGGGATTGATGGAGTGGGAAGGTGGAGGTGGGGGCAGGACCGACAGAATCATGAATGTCGGGCAGCGTGGGGGGCAATTATTGGGTCTCGCCTCTGATTTCGGACGCGTCATGTCCGCATCAGATTCCTCCTCCGTACTCCTATCTCTCACCGGATTTCACGCTGCACAGTAGCCATTACAAAACGAAGCGTTTGCCTTATATAGACGCATACCAGGCTCGCACACATCCCCGCCGTGCGATAGAGCTTCAAAACTGACATCTTAAATATTCCACGGCCATCGTTCGAGCAACGTTTGGTGATGCAGCTGCTTGTCGTTTAGTTGGAGAGTAGGTATATATATATATAATATATCGTCGTATACTGTAGCCTAAAGGCGTGTCTTCCACAAACTCCTCTGTTTTCTTCTAAGCGCAATCAACACCTCGCACTGTGCATAAACTAAGCCCTAAATTAAAAGCATGTTAATGTAAGTTCTAAATGCATGTACCTGAAAACTTATGCAGGAAGAAAATATCATAGAACGGAAGCACACGTTCCAATCAAGGTAGAATTTTTTTTTGCTGAATAAAAGCGTGGAAAGGGATTATCAGTGTAGCCAGTTCTCTTTGGGTGTGTCCATAGAAATTTTCACTCATTGCAGAAATATTCGGATTGAACCATAATTACTTGCACCGGAAAGGAATGACTATCACCATAACTCCGTCAGCATACAAATGATAATAGAGGCGGAAGAATTCGATACAAATATCTCTCTCCAAACTCTCTCTTAAATGCCTTATTTCATACTCTCATAACTACATGTTGTTGTCAATCAAATAGCTACATTTATCAAATAGCTCCAAACTTAGATGGGTCGTCAAATTTTGATGTGTTCTATTCAGATACAAGATTAAACAACGCTGCATATTACCCGTTACAAACAAACAAACAAAACAATTTTGCAAATTCTGATACATCATTTTGGGTCCTACAACAGACTCAGAGACATCTGTCAGTGAAGGACCGGTTGTTGTCGATGAGGAGGATATGTATGGAATCTATGGATTATGGTGGGGGTGGTGCGGGAGGGGATCCCTTGTGGGTCGGCAGGCGCGGACTGAATGTCCATCTTCGTGTTCCCGGCAAACCATCATACGTCGCTTTCAAAGGCCTTCGAAACTACTGAGCCCCAAAACACCGTCGCTATCCACTCTCCAGTCTTCCACTGCTTATTTGGTCGCCCAAAACCACTGACACTGCGTCCTGTCGTCTCTTTAACTGTTCAATCTTTGAAAAACTCTCTCTCTTCTTTTGGCATTTTCTGCTAGGACATGATTCCCCCGACATGGTTTTGGTTTGTAATTGTTATACGTATCCGTAACCCATTACGTTGAAATCAAAACATGTGGTTAAGTTTTAGCACCTCACACGTCCTGGACAATATAGAAATTGCTATGTTGTTACATGCGTCGTTGTGTACTTATGCATTTGTTTATGTTATTTTCAGACTTCAGGTCTTGTTTGGTCCATATTATTTAAAAGGTCGATGGACAAATTTCCATCAGGAAAAGAGTTTTGAGAGGCTTTAGAGTATGGCTGAATTTCAAACTAATAACAGGGTTTATTTGGTCCTAAACTGGTCCTTAAAGAAACTTTCATGTATCAAAATTGTTATTCCGTGAACTCAATTGGTCTTGTCAATAGAACAAATCCCATTTGACAAATTGAGACACACTACGTGCAAAGTAGTCACATGTCCGAAGGTCATTCAAACTACCAAATTGGAAAGGTTAGTGTCAATCAAAATTCACATTAAATTGTCTCCAGCACATGGACCAAAAAGGTTAACTCATGACATCACATTGGACCGGTTTTTTTTTAAAGAAACGTACACCAAGTGAATTGGGGTAGTATGACCGGTTTGTAATTGGTGACTACGTGTCCCGTGAGATTTATTCTAGGGGGTAAACTCATAGTTAGTCTCTTATATTTGGGTAAAAATCATAGTTAGTCCCATATTTTTGAATCCAATAATTTGATACCCATAACTTTCAAAACCTATCAATCTTCGCCCCGACTAAATTAGATGTTAAATCAGACGGAAAAACATGAAAATGACCAAAATGCCCCTCCAAAATAAAATTACTAAAAAAAATAAAAAAAATCATTAAAAATAAAAAATGATATTTTTTCAAAAATTAATATTTTTTAAATAAAACGATATTGAAACTCTATTTCAATAATATATTTATTTCTTAAATTTATATTTTATTTTATTTTATTTTAAATTTTAGCTTTGGAGGGGCATTTCGGTCATTTTGCATGAATTTCCGTCGGATTTAACACCTGATTTAGACGGGGGCTAATTTTGATAGGTTGTGAAAGTTATGGGTATCAAATTGTTGGATTCAAAAATAGGGGGCTAACTATGATTTTTGCCTAAACATAGGGGGCTAACTATGACTTTACCCCTTTATTCTATTAAGTAGACCAACCGAGTTAACCGAATAACTACCCTAAGACTCAAATGATTTCTCAGATATTAGTATAGAATGAAATAAATCTTAATAATCAGTTTGAGATCGATCATACTTCATGGACTAATTAAACATTAAAAATTTGGTGCTCTCGTGTTAATGCCACCGTGATCAAACTGAGATTAGGTGCATGTACTTAGGTAGACGCAAGCTTTTAGTCTATCTACCTTTCCGATGTTTACAAGAGGCACAGAGCATTCTTCTTTTCTCCCTGTTTTTTTTCTTTTTCTTTTTCAAAACCACTAATGGAAATCAATATTGTCATCTTCTGTTATAAAGACCAAACCCAACACCTTCGTCATTAGAAAACTAAAAACAAAAGGGTTGTCACCATCTTATCGTCTGTCGTTTCAAATTATAATGTTAAAATGTCCTCACAACTGTACAAAACGCATAAGGGGACGAATCTGCAGCATCAGAAGCTTCCAAAAATGTGGAAGGAATAAAAGTTTCATAGGCCTTTTACCTCTCCGACAAAAAAAATCTAGAAAAATGAAAAGAATAAAGTCCTTCTCATGATTTTAGTAAGAATGATGGCCCCCCAAGAAAATCTAATTCAGTTCCACCCCAAGTCTAAAATACTGCAACTTTTTTCAACGGTGAAAGCTATTGCCGACGTTTAAGTATTCTGAGGCATATCAAGACGAGTCTGGGTTCTTCAAGACCCAAGTTTGGTAGGTGGAGTGATTGGGCTACAAATTTGGGAAGGCAGATTTCATGCAATATCCTTGATGATTTATAAGATTCTCCCTGTTCCCCCTAGAAAAGAGAATCCTTCTAGCCCCCTGAGCTATTTGCAGTTGCAGACAGATGCTAGCTAGATGGCAAGCTTTGATTGTGTGTCTTAAAATAGCTGGATCGACCACCCAACTGCATCAAATCTATACCCCATCCGCATTCACGACACTTGGATAAATCTTTTAACCATTATCCTTGATTTAAGCTTACAAGTAAATAGGAAACGCAAATTGCAAAGAAACCAAAGAAGAAGAGAGGAAAAAAGACAGGAAATTCCATGAAATACGAAAAAAGAACAATAGCCTTGTATTTGCAGGAGTTTACTTGATGAAAAGTAAGAACCCAAACAATATATTTGGTAAAAGTACGTTCAAAGAAGATAGTGCAAACCCAAGTCATGCATAGGATTAATTTTTCATGGAACTATAAAAATCAGTGATCTCGAAGCTGTCTGAGGTTCATAGGAGAGATGTATTTTGTGCTGCCGTCGAGCAATTGCTTGGCGATGATAAGGTTGGCAGCCTCGCTTGGATGATACGGATCCCAGAACACATGCGTGGAGCGGTCCGCACACATAGTAGATGTTGGACCGCACGGAATTATCCCTGCAAACTGGCCCCCGTTTCCACAACATGCTTTACTTGCAGTTGTAAATCCTACAGAACAGCAGAAGCACAGTCATACCATTGTCCTCATTCAGCACAAAATAGGTTTTCATTTTGGTATATAGCTTGGATTTAGCCCAGAAGACAGAGATTGCAAAGTAGATAATCCAAACCGAACATCAACGGACTCAAGACCTACTACCCATTAGACCCAATTGGGGTGATGGGGACGATTTGTGAAGTAGTACCTTTGAATATTGTGCCATTGATGATAAGTAAGGAAACGTACAGGCCAGTATAAGACTTTACCATGTTGTTTGTAGTTTGTGATGAGCTCCAGAACCAAATCATACACATTTGCAAGAACAAACGTGGCTCCAGGGAGGTTTTCGTTTAGTTCCGTGAGCAAATCCTTCAAGCGGGCGTTATATTGAAGCGCTAGCTTGTTAGGCAATTCCACACACTCGTCTTCGCTCAACTGATTTATTGTCTTTTGGTAAGGGATGCAGCCAATCGGCCCGACGTTCCCGATGATAAACTTCCGAGCATCAAGCTGGTAAAGTCTCTGCCATCATCAAACACGCAACCAACACACAATGCTTAAGATTAAGATAGACGACACGAGGTAGCTAGCACGAGCCCAATTCATAGTTAAGTAACGACAGTTTAGGGTCACGTACAGTAAGCCGGTTCCGAAAGTGAGAGATCATGTCATCAACAAAAGCAGTCGGGCTTTCAGAAATTCTTGCTCCAATGGAGAGGACTGGAAGTAGATAATTGTTTAGAAAATCATTTGCTCCAATCGTGATTGAAAAGAACGATCTCTTCATCATGTAATCTCTGGCCTTTGATGGACCCAACAACTTGTCGAACTGTTTTCTAGTGATATTGAAGTAATCAATTTGGATGTCCAGTCCAAGCCTATTAACCTGCAAAACACAAAAATCTTCAGGTGCATATAGACGAAACTAAGCCAATTAGGAAAGAAACAGGTAATAAGGTGAAGGGAATTGAAATTTCTACTGCAGGGTTTAATTGAGTGATAGGTGCTAACAAATATTCTCCCAGTTGCATTCATAATTCCTCCTCCACCTGATGCGTAGTTCACGCCATAGAGTATGGCTTTCCCTGTCGAATTCGGGGCCAAAAATGGGACAGCATAGTTTGGTGCTCCCAATTCTTCTCCTGAAAAACAGTAAACAATAGAAGAGAAAGATGATATCCTCCTCAAAGGCTCAAACCAAGAACAGAAAGAATTCACCCACATAAAGAGAGATCTTACCAACAATATCGCCAATGGTTCTCCCATTGGTATACCGGCCCGTTGGAGTTCCTCCAGATGCTTTAAAATCAATTCCATTGGGCGAGATATTTGCCTTGGACAAAGTTGGTAGATAGTTATTGTTCCCGGCGTCCACAAGAGAATCGCCAAAGATAAAAGAAGCTCCCAACCCTTCTTGATTTGCAGCCTTCCCAAAATAGCTCAAATCGAACAGCAAAACAACCAAGGCCACAGTGTAAGATGAGATGGCCATGGCCTCCACTTTAGTCCCTGATTAACTAGATGAAAGCGAGGACTAAAACACCACTGCTAACCGAACAGCCTAGTTGTAAGAATATAAGTACCTTGTGTTTCATAGGAGAAGCTAAGAGTATTGCAAGCTTGTGAGAAATAAGTTGCATTTGGTTTGACCTTCTTTTGTAGAGGTATGGACCCGCGGCTGATGATCAAAACTTTCTTTGCGGTAGTTCATCAACATTGGGAAGAACTTTCTCTACGTGTTAGGATTCTGTAGATTTGGCTTCTGCAACAAGCAAGTGCAGTCCCCCCAACAACAGGAGGTTCAAAGAGTGTACAAACTTCAAGCTTAGTGACGTGTTTTACCCCTCAATTTAAGAATGTTCTAGGGGAACTTAGGAACTTAGGTGGTGTTTAGTTGAGTTGGAGCACCAATCCAATTTGTACAACTTGCAGTTACCATTAATGGTGAATTGGGGATTGCCTTGCAGCACCAAAAAAGTTGACAATTCGACATTATGATCTTGTGCTTGGGCCAAGCTCCCTATTTGACTGGCCCAAGTATGTGATATGGTTATTTGGGCTCATAACAATCTAAATTGCTAGGGATTGTCCAACACACTTACCTTGGGCCCTTAAGCCCACAGATTTATGAACAGTACACTTACCTTTGGGCACCGTCCGTTTATTGAAAAAATGTAACTCAGCGATCGTGTGGTTAAAGTCAATACTTCAGGACTAAATGTAAAATTCGTATATCACGAGGACCGGAAGGAAAATAAGGATCACACCATGACCAACCAGTAACCCAAATATAAAATAAATAACACTTTTCCAGTTGTATATAAGAAAAGGAAGAAAGAATTTTAGGAAACTTTTCTCTCAGTGAAAAAGTACCACCCCTTCACTACTGGGCTCCAAACTCGACCGTTAACATTCAAATTCATACACGGCGAGAGAGAGAGAGAGAGACGTTTTCACTCACAATGCCCACCCTGAGAAAGAGAGCGCTTACTCTAGAATCCCCTGTAAACACTGGCCACCAAGTCCATGATGGCCAAACCCCGAGCACTGAGACCAAGAAGGTCTCGCTGTACGAGCAGTCCAGAGAGGAAAGGATCAAAGAAAACCGGGAGAGAATGCTAAAGCTCGGCCTTTTTGACCTCTCTCTCAAGATCAACTCCGCTGTTTCCACTAAGCGGACCACCAAGAACCGTAATACCACTCCGCGGCCTTCTCCGGCACTGTCATCCGGACCGGTTCGCCGTTCTTCTCGGTAACTCCATTTTACCCTCCACGTTAGGAATTCTTCAATCGTTGTAGTTATTAATCTCTCCAAAATTTCCGAGGAAATGTGAAACATAAGAAGATCTGCCATTTTCTATTGACGGGATAGGTTCTCAGGAAACAATCACCAATCCACCGGCTTGTTTGACTGTTCGGCTTACTTGAAGTTTTTTTTTTTAATTTCTACTTTGTTTTTAGGCTGTTCAATATCCGTTCCGTGGTTAGTATTCTTGGCCTGATAATAATGTTAAGCCTTTTCTTTTGCCCTTACTCTGATGATTTAATTTTTAATTTTTGTCACTTTCTGATTGTTGTACTGCCATTGTTGGTATAGGTTGCAGAATGTGACGCTGGTTAGCTATGTGGAAGTGGATGTGGTGAAGAAGGGTAAGCCTTCGAAGGCGAATGTTTTTTTGGAAGAGGGCTCGAAGCCAGAGTTTTACACAGAAGAGCATGAGAAGCTGTTGGGGAACACTCAAAAGAGTTGGACATTATTTGTGGATGGTTATGGGAAGGATGGAAAAAGAATTTATGACCCGGTTAGGGGAAAGACTTGTCATCAATGCAGGTTTGGTGGTTTTCTCCAATATTTTATAATTTTTTTCCCTGCTCTTCAGGCTACAATGCTGGTGTCGTTTTTAGATATCTGAGGAGTACGTTGTGTGTGTGGAAAACCTTTGGCCACAAAAAGGCTAATTATTTACCGGATAATACAAAGGTTGAGACACTTTTCGAATGCCTTAAAAAATGCTTGAGGGGAGAAAAATGAAAATTCCAAAGTAAAAGTGAAAAGGGAAAATAGTATTCGGAAAAGAAGATAAATTATAAAGAAGAACAGACAAAAAAATATGGTAACATACTCATTTCACCTGACTCTACACGAATTTTTGGAATTCTAAAATTTTCCTTTCAATTGAAGGCATGTCATGGTTATATGCCTGTTAGAAATGTCTTTATGACATGATCGTTTTGAAAGAAAGCTCATGTCTAGCTTTTTCAGTAGGTTTATAACCTTACTCGTAAGATGGAAATGTTGTCTTACAGGCAGAAAACTCATGGCTACCGAACTCACTGTAGCATTTGCAACATGGTCCAAGGACAGTTTTGTGGAGATTGTTTGTATATGAGGTATGCTCTGTTCAATGTTGTTCTATGACCTAATTATCAGTTTGATGTTTTGAGTTTTTCTCAGTCTTTAGTGGGTACAGTATGATGTGTTGAAGAGCCTAATAAGCAATGCTTGCATAGTAATTTCATGAGAACACTGCTGGTTCAATCACTTCCTGAGGCTATTTACTGGGAGCTTGATGAGGCGATATAACTAAATAGATGAATCAGGGAATATTTTCTTGTAGATTCATTATCCATTCAAAGTTGCTCTTTAAGCTCTTTGAAATCATTATAAAGTCGATTTAACTTACTAAGGTCTCAATATGAGACTTTTACCCTTATAGAACTCATCTCTCGTTACTCTGAGATATTTGATCAATTTATATGCCGAGTAACATTATAAAAATCATTTTCACTTTTTGGGTGCTTTTATTCTCTTTATCTTGTCTGCAGGTATGGGGAGCACGTGCGTGAAGCCCTACAGAACTCTAGTTGGATTTGCCCTGTCTGTCGTGGAGTTTGCAACTGCAGTTTGTGTCGTCAAGCAAAAGGATGGCCTCCCACTGGTCCTCTTTATAAAAAGGTTATTCTTTCAACCATCTGCCCCTCCCCCAAACCCACCCAGCAAGAGAAAAAAAAAAGTTGATTTGGGACTAAGTTCAATTTGGCCATATTTTCAGATATCAAAACTGGGCTTCAAATCTGTTGCGCATTATCTCATTGAAACTCGAAGGTTACAGCCAAATTTAGATCAAAATGTGGATGCTCCCAAGCAAGTCTCTGCAAAGAGGTCACTGCCATTCTCGGACATTGAAATTCAGTCCAAGGGATCGATTGAGGGTGACAGTATTTGTGCTGGATCATTAAAGTCTCAATCGGAAGTCAAAAGTGAGGATGGGTTCAAGATTGAGAAAGAGAACACAATGCGAATTATGGAAAATCCAGACTCTGACAATCAAGTTTCTGCAAGGAAGTCACTACCTTTTTCACATATAGGAGAGCGGTCTGGGAGTGTGAGTTTTCTACAGGTTGACCATGAGGTTGACGATCTCCACGGATTATCAAAGCCACAATCTGGAGATAAGACAGGTGACCAGCTCAAAGCAGAAAAAGAGAAGGAACTACCTATTATGCATGAAGAACGTGATCATGGTGATATTATGAGAAGTCAACCAAAGCTTAAGAAACGTGCACTCACAATTGAGCCAAATAGTATTGCCGGAAGATTGAGGCAGAGGCGTCGAAAGGACAATGGCCCTGGGGCTGGGGATGAGGTGTTAACAGGGGTGAGCGAGAAAATTTCAGATGTCAAGCAGGCTGTGAATGATATTTCATCAGAAAACAATGTAGAGAAAGACAGAGAAATGCATTCTAAAGAAATAAATAAGCATGATGATGATAACATTGCACCAGAGAGAGGTTCAAAGCTTAAAAGGAAGCCTGTTTCTGCTGCTGAACCAAGCGCGGACAGTATTGCTGGAAGGCTGAGGTCAAGACGTAAAACAACATGAGAACAGCGTGCTTTCTTGTTTGCCTTTTTACCCGTACGGTACCTTTCTCTCAGGTCTTCTCATTTTGCTTGAGAATATTTTAGTTTACTACACTTTGCATTGGTAGTTACCGATTCAGTAGAGAAACTGTCCAAGTTCTTCTCTTTCATGATGCACTGATATATTGTTTAAATTTGAGCTGCATCATGTGTTGATTGGACTTCTTTGCCTAAGGCATTACCAATTATCCAGAAAGAAAACGGGGTACGTTCGTTTTCACTATTTTTCAGGATTCTAAGTATATTCACAATTCTACCACCGAACATATTCAGAATTCAAACACAAAAACCAATACATTTTACACAATCTCCAACAACTTTTTAATTTTTTATTCAACATAAATTTTCTCTCTATACTTTTTCACATAACTCCAATACTTTTTTATTAAACAATTACATCAAATCATTTCTCTCTCCACTTTACACAAACACCAATAAAATACTATTCAACATAAAAATTCACAACTTCTCTAAAATCCTACATTTTTTCTCAAAACGAACATCACCCTGGTTGCTGCTCGTCTAAAAGACAAACCAGGGCGATATCTCTGGGCCATGCTGGACCCAGTTGAGTGGGCTTCACTAACAGATTATAAGCAAACGATACTAGCACACCCGAAACAGAGAGAGCCTCAAAAGCAAACAGAGTCCCGGGCTGATTCCAGACCGTCTAGCATGCGTTGCACTATGTCAAGTTTCATATTGTTAATAGCAAGAGGTGGTCCAATATGTATATGAAGCACAAGATTAAATTGTCTCTAACTAATGTGTGACTCTTAATACTCTCCCTCACGTGCAAGCCAAATGAACATGGTTCATCCACGTGGACAACAAATGAGAAACACAAATAAATGGGTCAATCCTAGAAATAGTTAGCTTTGATATTATGTCAAGTTTCATCTCAAAATCAATTGACAATAGGAAGAGGTGACCCAATATATATATGAAGCACAAAATTAAATAGTTTCTAACTCACGCTGAAGCGTCAAAAGAGACTTTAGACTCAGATTCATTCTGCAATGAGACAAAGTTTCCAAGCCTCTCGAGCCAAAGAGAAATATATCATAAGAAGATAATTATCTTTTTTGTTTCAAATATTAAAAAAAATCCCACTGACGTTGTTCCAATCAATAAATAATCGTACATGTCGTTTTTCAATGACACTATGACAGGTTCCACGCATGAGACCATTCATCTGATTTGCGTGGCTCATCATATTGTCATTGTTGGGTTGCTATCATTATTAAGAAGCTAGTTGCAACATTGGATACTCTTTCACCCCCCCCCCCCCCCCCACTTTGGAAACATAAAATGACCAAGGCACCCCTACAAGCTTATAGCTTCTAGCATGTCAACAAAACGACTTCTCCCTGCTTGTTGGATTGTTGGTTGACGTCAGTACCAACCAAAACAAATACCACAAGTCAGTCAAACTTCTGGTGCAAAAGGACCCAATCCAAACTCTTCTTTATATCCAACCCATAAAGAATCGAGCAGCTTAGACAAAGAAAAAAACCCCAGGAACTACAAGGCATCGGTTATGTAAAGAGATCAACCGTACTCTATAGTCGATTCTATAAGGAAAGTGCCTAACCCTAACCCCCCACCTTCTTTAACAAAGTTGGGTGCTTTTACTTTTGCGCTTTGAGTCAAATCGGTTTACCTCCTCTTCTTCGTGGCAGGCTGGCAGGCACGCGATGTGTATGTTGAAAAGCCCTAGTGATCCGAGCGAGGGTAAATCGGTCTTTAAGAAAAAAGCATCGTTGACTAATAGATGATCCCGATGATGTGGTCCACCCTCGTGAATTAGCCGGGGTTAATTTAAATATGGTTGACTGATGATACATGATTGATGATTTGTATTTGTGCTGGCTTCAGGTATATTACACCTGCGGTCTATTGTAACGCACGTACTCCACAGCAAAACTGACTCCAACCCAATAATAGAGAAGAATAGAAAAAAAATTCTTGCTTGCCAACAAAAAAATTAATTATGTTCTACTCCACTCAAACCCTAAACTAATGCTGTCTAACTCTGACTAAAGAGAATTAATTAAGATATTTGGAGCATTCTATATTATTTGGAAATCATGGTACTAAAAAGGAATATCCGGTAATTATGAATTTATAGATTATTCTCAGCATGAAATGGTTTGGATTCTTGAATTAGAAGATGCAACCATTTAATTGTTTGCTTTTGATCTCTTCCTTCCTGGGGGACTCTGTTGGACTCTAGTCACTTTTGATCCGGCTAATGGAGCCAATTGGTCATTCTCCTTCTCCTTTTGAGGCAAGTTTCTAGGGTTTTGTGCATTTTAGTCCTGCTATTTAGGAGAGGGAATCCAAAGACCAAAGGCAGTCTCTGTGCGTCTGGGTGTTAAAGAAAATTATTCTTTCCGCCCTTTTTCCCCCTCTAAATTTCAAACTTTTGCAGAGTAAAACCACCCCCAAGAAAAACATATTATGGTATGAATCCTCATGAATGCAAAATCAGTGTCCAAAAATTCCAAACCATAACTTGTCATAGAACTTTTTTAATGCCAAAACTCAGAGAGTTCATGTGGGTTGTCATTAGTGCTCATTCCATGGCAGTACAGAACTTTAAAGTAAGATCACTTTTTTGGGTAGCTTTAAGAGGTCTTAAACTTTTTAACTTTGATAAAAGTCATTACAAACAGGTGAAGTGTTTTGACCATCTACATGCACTCTTTCAATATGATTGTGAACAAAAAAAACATTCTCCCTCTAATAATGGTTGTACCAAATCAACCTCTTTTTGTTTGTTTTCTTCTGTCTTCGTTTTTTTTCCTTCCCAGATTATGTTTTAAAACAGAGTCTGCAGATAAAAAGGGCATGCTAAGTTCTGCCACATTCAAGATCAAAAGGTGATCTTCTATGTTCCCCACCCACTCCACCCAACAAAAAAATAAAAATCAGAGAGAGAAATCTGCTTCCCCTCTACCAATTTTTTGTTTGGTATGGATGGAAATCACGCACAGTAGTCATACACAATATACCCACTTAACGTATATGCAAATTTCGGAGAGGCTAGTAAAAAAATAAGATCGAGACTTGTGTGCTTAATCCACAAAGTCTCTAAGGTTATGTTTGTGTTGTAAAATTTTTGGTATTGAATTTAGTGTTGGTATTAGGTTTAGTGAAAAAGTGAAGAGAGAAGTAATTTTTTATATTTTTTATGGGAGAGAAAGATTATATTGTAATATTTTATTGGGAGTTGTTGAAATATTTTATAAAATATTTAGTGCAAACACAGCCTAAGTCGCCCTAACTACCGAGATAAATCTCGGTGACGGATTTTTTACAACGTGAATCCATCAATAAATTTATTTTTACAAGTGGGATTTGCTTGGAAACTATATTCAATGAGACACTAAAGGGATCATATGCCAGAGAACTAATTTTTCATGTTCTATTGGAGTTAGAGATAATGATGTATAGGAAAACTTGAATAAGGAAGAAACTTTAGATTAGCTTTCCCCCTCCTGATCGTAGTTAATGGATCGGTATCAGTAGACCCATCCATCAAAACATTAAATTGATTCTATAAATCTTGACATGATTCCAAACACGTCAAAACTATCAAATTATCAATTGAGGTTGAAATAGCCAAACAGTGGTAGGCATCCTAACTAACAATTCAGTGCACTTCGGGTTCCTTTCCAGAAAAAGAATGGAGAACCAACCAGGCATACGGCTCTTTTAAAGCATGGAGAACCAACCAGGCCTACGGCTCTTTTAACGTATACCTCTTACCTCTGATTAATCTCTGATAAGAGTTGACTGCATTGTCCTTTTTCCAGACAGTAGACTGGAAACGTTGTATTAAATTGCAGAAGAAAAAGAAGTAAAACAATTCAACTCTCTTGAGGTGGCGATGTTTTATCCTTTCCAAGCAGAGTTGTTTTTTTTTTCCTGGAGTTTTTAAAAAATATCTTGGTCTTGTCCTGAACCTTGAAGAACCCATCACCTGACACAAACAAGAACCCATTAATAAGTGATAGTTTCCACGAGTTTACAAAAGCTTCTCAAAATCACGGAACTTTCTCGATTGAAGATTCATCGAGAGGAAACAAGAAAACTGGGAAAAGTTGTAGAACCAACTCAATATATATGGCAACCGGGGATTTCCAATTCAAAAGGTCAAAGGAAGAAAGAGCCACAGCATACTCCAATATTTGACCTAAACAGACCTTGCATCCACAGAGAACTGACGAGCAGCTACTGGTTGGTTGTGTTGTAGGCACCTATGTTGCTAGAGACAAGGGTGGCAATTTTTTTTTCTTTAGCAGATTACAAGCACGTGTTTGATAGGAGAAGAGAATCTCATGCCATGTATTGTTCTATTTAGCTAGATATTACTAAACCGCTTCTATAGAGTCAAAGAGAAAATGGATTTTGGATGCTAGTCAAAAGCATGTGCCTAGACCATTTTTGGAGGAAAGTCATGTCATCTTATCGGCCGGATATTCCAAATGTATAGAATTAAAGAAAAGACAATGACCCTGTAATTATTTTTCTTTTCAATAAAGAACACCACCAACAACAAAAATAATTTTTTCTTGGGTACTAAGGAAGATAAGTTGCATTAAACTTGTGCACTGAGTTCATACGAATTTGACCCGATTGAGAGATATATTAACCAGGTTAGAAGCGCAATAATAACTTTCGGATATTCAAATTAGTTTCACAGTCATTGTATTAATTATTTAAGGACTTGTTTACGAACAATATGATTCGAACTCACTCGCTTTTATGTAGTTCAATAATCGACATGTAAAATTTATACTTTCTAACTATTTAGTTGTCACTCTGAACGGTATGATTCAAATTCATTCTCTTATAGCTAACAGGGCCGGCTCAAGGGTAAAGAAATTTAGGCGATAGCTTAAGGCTTCATCCTAAGCAAGATCCCAAAAAAAGCACACAAAAAAAATTGTTTTTGTTGTAAATGATCCGAGAAATAAAAAGACAACAGAAGTAAGAAAAAAAAGAATGATAATATGCAATCTTTTCATATTTTTTTTGGACTGTCTTTTTACTCATCAACTATGCCTCCTAATCATTTTTCAAATTTTAAACTTTGCTAAAATAAAAAATGTCCTATAAATTTGTTAACCGTGCATGAAGTCTTGATGTCATGTAAAGTCTTATAAAAAATAATTAATAGGACCTTTAAACTATTTATATTAAAATTTATATAAAAGACCTAAATTATACTGCCTTGGCTCTCCATTTGACTTGAGCCGGCCCTGCTATCTAGTACAGTAATCTACTTGCCTCATAATTTGCCATGAACTTGATAAACAATGGGGGAAAACAAAGTTACAAGAAGCTATATTAATTATCAATTGAGAAAACAGCAATAATGAGAATAATCGATTGGTATTTAAATAAAAACGTGATGGAACAAATCTGGGATTTTCAATGTGGGTTGCCTAATTGGACAGAAAACAGCTTTTGCACAAAGCCCAGCCTATTATTTGACTTTTGGGCACATGAGCGACCGTTGGGTCCCACCACAGCAGAGCAGAAGCGAACTTCTATTATAATTTGTTTTAAAAAATTGGGAAAACAAAAATAAAAGGAGGAATAACAATTTTCTTTTACACATTGGGTTTGTTATAGTCAATGTCCTTTCTGTGTCTGTTAAGGGAGGTAGTGCGGAAGCGGAAGATTGGAGAGAGGAGAGAGGGGGACAGGTCAATGAGATAGAGAGAACACAGTGGGGTTTCTATCAAAACGGCTGTGTTTTGGGTTTCCAAAATTTATCATGAGAGAAATGGCAGAGAGCAATTGATGTGGTGGGTTTGCTTTCTTTTAATTGTATTTTAGTCAGAGAGAGAGCGAGGGAGCGAGGTCTCCGTTTGTGCAATTTCAGGTGTTTTCGTTGAGTCTTTGACTCTGCTTCTTTCTATTCCGTGGAAGCCTTTTTCGTCCTGCATTCTTTCGCAGTGTTTTCGTGGGGATCTGGTTCTGTGTTTTGAGTCTTGAAGTCTCGATCTTTCTCGGGGTTTCTCCCAATTTTTAATTTTTTTGGAATTCGATCTATACTGTGGGGGTTTCACATGAAAATGACCACTTAAAGGCTTGATTTTGGGGTTCGAACTGGGTTCTCATTTCCCCTCGCATTTCTCTGCTCTTGGAGACTTAGATCCTGGAATTCCTGGGTTTCTTTCATCCGAATTGCTTTGATGCATCTTTCCATATGGAAACCCATTACCCAATGCGCCGCTCTGATTCTGGACAGGAAGAGCAGTACCAGAAGAAAAGATGGGTCTGATTCGGGGATTGAAACCAAGAAAAGCTCAACGATTCTCCGGAAGTTGCAAGAGAACAAGCTCAGGGAGGCTCTCGAAGAAGCTTCCGAAGATGGGTCTCTCTTCAAATCCAAAGACATGGAGGAGTCCGAGTCCCTCTCTAACCAGGATGAGAGCTTGGGGCGGTCCCGCTCGCTCGCGAGGCTCCACGCCCAGCGTGAGTTTCTTCGAGCCACGGCCCTCGCCGCCGAGCGCACTTTCGAGTCCGCAGATGCTATTCCAGACCTCAACGAGTCTTTCTCGAAGTTCCTAATCATGTATCCTAAGTACCAGTCTTTGGAGAAGATCGATCAGCTGAGGTCCGAAGAGTACTCGCACTTGTCCCCAAAGGTATGCCTTGATTACTGTGGGTTTGGTTTGTTTTCGCATCTCCAGACTCTCCACTACTGGGAGTCTTCCACGTTTAGCTTATCTGAGATTACTGCAAATTTGAGCAATCATGCTTTGTATGGAGGTGCCGAAAGAGGGACCGTGGAGCATGATATAAAGACTAGGATCATGGATTATTTGAACATTCCTGAGCACGAGTATGGCCTAGTCTTTACGGTGAGTAGAGGGTCTGCGTTTAAATTGCTGGCCGAGTCTTACCCTTTTCATACCAACAAGAAATTGTTGACAATGTTTGATTACGAAAGTCAGTCAGTCAATTGGATGGCACAGAGTGCTAGGGAGAAAGGTGCTAAAGTGTATAGCTCATGGTTCAAATGGCCCACCCTGAAATTGTGCTCCACCGATTTGAGAAAGCAAATTTCTAGTAAGAAGAGGAGGAAGAAGGATTCTGCAGTTGGTCTTTTTGTTTTCCCGGTGCAGTCTAGAGTTACTGGGGCTAAGTATTCGTACCAATGGATGGCACTGGCGCAGCAGAACAATTGGCATGTCTTGCTTGATGCCGGGTCATTGGGTCCCAAGGACATGGATTCACTTGGGTTGTCCCTATTCCGACCAGATTTCATTATTACATCATTCTACAGGGTATTTGGGAATGATCCAACTGGTTTTGGATGCCTTCTCATAAAAAAGTCAGTGATGGGAAGCCTTCAAACTCCATCTGGGTGTACTGGGGTTGGAATGGTGAAGATAACCCCCGAATATCCTTTGTATTTGAGTGATTCAATGGATGGTCTGGACGGGCTGGCTGGAATTGAAGATGACGTAGTTGCTGCGAATGGTGATAAAACCTCAGAAGCTCGCCAGGGAACACAATTGCCTGCCTTTTCTGGTGCATTTACATCGGCTCAGGTGAGGGATGTATTTGAGACTGAGATGGATCATGATAACAGCTCGGAGAGAGATGGGACAAGCACAATATTTGAAGAAACTGAAAGTATTTCAGTTGGGGAGATGATGAAGAGCCCAGTCTTCAGTGAAGACGAATCATCAGACAACTCATTCTGGATTGATTTGGGTCAAAGTCCATTGGGTTCTGAGAATACAAGCCAACTGAACAAACAGAGAGTGGCCTCTCCCGTTCCGCCCTTTTGGTTTACTGGCAGGAAGAACCACAAGAGGCTATCTCCAAAACCCTCTTCCAAGATATATGGTAGCCCGATATATGATGACAAGGAGGTAAACCTTGGGCCTCATGATGACCGGCATGTGTTATCATTTGATGCTGCTATTCGATCAGTTTCCCAGGAACTGGATCATTTGAAGGAGGTCCCTGAAGAAGAACAATTTGCAGACGCAAACCATACTTCACAAAACAGTGGGAAGTGTTTCGATCGTCTTCATGTGCTGGAGATCCAAGAAGAACCTGCGGCCAGCAAAACCCTTCCTATTGAGTCTTCGTCGAATTCTGCAGCGAGTGGATCCTCTGTCAACATATCATCTTCTGTCTACCAGCATCGCAGCAACGAGAATGGCTCGACCTCTGAAATTTGCCCTGAGGTTAAAGAAAGTGCCATAAGAAGAGAAACCGAAGGTGAATATAGGTTGTTGGGAAGAAGGGAAATGAATAAATATGGTGGTGGTAGATTTTTTGGTATGGAAGATAATGAACCGTCAAGCAGGGAAAGGAGGGTATCTTTCAGCATGGAAGACAATCGTAAAGAGCGCCCTAGCCATAAATTGGAGGCGGGAGAAGTATCTACGATCAGCTTGGATGACGAGGAGGAGCAGAGCAGTGATGGTGAGTATGGTGATGGGCAAGACTGGGACAGAAGGGAACCTGAGATAATTTGCCGGCATCTTGATCACGTTAATATGTTGGGTCTTAATAAAACAACCCTGAGGCTTCGGTTTTTGATCAATTGGCTTGTGACTTCCTTGCTGCAACTAAGATTACCTGGTTCGGATGGGAATGACAGCACAAATCTCGTTCATATCTATGGCCCAAAAATAAAGTATGAAAGAGGTGCAGCTGTGGCTTTCAATGTGAGAGACAGAAACAGGGGGCTTATCAATCCAGAGGTTGTTCAGAAGCTGGCTGAGAGAGAAGGTATCTTCCTTGGCATTGGCTTCCTTAGCCACATAAGAATCTTAGATAGCCCGAGGCAGCAGCGTGGCACTTTGAATTTCGAAGATACAACTCTGTGCAGGCCAATGGAAAATGGCCGACATGATGGCGGAAAAGGCGGGTTCATACGGGTGGAGGTTGTTACAGCTTCTCTAGGCTTTCTAACAAACTTTGAGGATGTGTACAAGTTGTGGGCTTTTGTGGCAAAGTTTCTTAATCCGACATACATCAAAGGGGATGGGGGTGGGCTTCCTACGGTTGAAGAAGGTTCTGAGACGTAAGACTGTAATGATGAATGGTTTTGTTCTAGTTGGAAGATAGTTGGATGCTTTTTGCATGTAAAGTACTTCGGAATATCTCCCACAAATAGAGGTCAAAGTTTCAGAAGCATAAGAAAGGATGGGAAAGCCCGAGCACGGAAGGCATCAATTGGTGTGCGGCTAGATACTCGAGCTCTTCCTTAGGACTGCGCAATGCATTCGGGTGAATTTGTTTATTCATGATTGTTATTGCTCGGTATTTTCTTTTTTCAACTTTTGGGTTCGTTTAGAGTTGGCTTTAGAAATCTGTCTTCCCTGGAAATCACGGTGAACTTGAAGCTGAAAAATATATGAACAGTTTCACCACCACATACTGTTATTGCATTTCTTGCTTCTGTTAAAAATTAGCTTATTTTGCCTAGTGTAGTAATTTGTTTTTCTAAAGTTTCAACTACAACATTCGGTGGCATGTTTATTTTTCCCTCTCAGGACTTACATCTGCGTCTAGAGAGTGAGGCTCTTCCTTCTCTCTAGACTCTCCCCTTCCCCTTATTTTCTTCCCCCACCCCCTTCTTCGGTCGGGAGGGGTTCCGGCCCGTCTCCTGTCTTTCTCTGGGGCCTTTGTGCCCTTTTCCGGCCAATTTTTTGGTCTTGTTTTCGAAATAAAAGGAGGTTAGATCCCACGTCTCTGATGGTCTTTACTATGTACGACCACTTCGGATGGATGTTGCGCCCCCGACGATCATTTTTGGCCAAGTCTGGTGGTGAACGGCCCGCGCGTGGATCTCACGCGCTCGGTCCTTTTCACCTCTTTTTTGGTTGATTTTCCCGGTTTTTGGGGGACACGCTCCGGTCTGCCATTAGCTGCCTCTCCCGGCGGTCCTTTCCAGTCTTGTCCGATGCCCATCAGCCGGCGTGTGGAGGACCACGCGCGCGAGTGCAGCTCATGTGCTGGTTTTCTTTGTTCTTTTGTTGGTTCGTTTGTTTTGTAGGTATTCTTGCCCTCTTTCCTTCTCTTACTGGGCGGATTCGGTTGATTTTCTCCGGTGACTCTAGTTGCTGTTGTGTTGTGCTGCTCGAATATGTCTTTTCCTCTCTCCTCGTTGCAGTCAGTGCTTGTTTGAAGCTTTTCCTGAAGGAGTCGGATCGTTGCTTTGAACACCTTTCTTCCAGCGGAAACTGACGTCGGGTTTGTTGTGTTCTGACCTTTGTGGTTATTGTGTGGTGGTTTCTGCCCTTGTGGGTTATTGTAGGGTCTTTTGGTCCGATTAGGTTTTTTGTTGGCCTTTGAGTCGAGTTTGTAACGGTTGTTTTTCTCGGATTTTAATATTAATTTTTTGTTGCTTAAAAAAAAACTGGAAAGTGTTGCAATCGTCCTTTTTCTAGCACGTAGTACATAATAATAGCCTGCCTAAGATCAAACACGACCTTCATTTCTCAGATCTCACTGCTTTTATGGAATATGGTCGAAAATTCCTATCTGGATGGGTTATCTGAATTGAGATCCATGTTGAAGGAATTGACTAGCAAAGGATGTCGCTTTCTTGACATCCGGATCAAAGATTTCATATGGGTGGCAGAATACAATTCAAACTTTCGTCGTTGGAGGGACTAAAAGAAAAGGGAACAATTTAATTGGACCTGGTACTCGACCCCCAAGAAAGACTGATTTGATGTTAATAGGAAATAGATATTCCTTACATAATGCGAAGAGCATTATCAGACTGGAAAAAGTAAAAGTGAGCGGGGATTGGCCTTTTCAAATGTATGGGATCTCTTTTCTTGTTGGTAATTATCGTAATTGGGCCATAACCATTCAGTCTTGTTCCCATGGAAACGTAGTGGCAGGTGGAATCATTCTGCTTCTTTTTCCATCGGGATATGTGGATTCTGTCTTCTACGAGTCCTATTCGTCAACGCTGGTAGGGTATGGTCCTGGCACTGGTTGCGTCCTTTCCGAACTTGATAATTATTATCCAAAATCCTTTTTCCCTTTGGCAAGTATCTGATTGTCCAAAACCTGCTTCTCCTTGTCCTAGAGAAGAAAACGAAACAGGCAACCTACCCTGGAGAAGCTTCACTTTCAACATTCTTTTTCTTTAGGATACCTTTTATACCATTTAAAAGATGGCATCAAATTAGGAGAAGAGTGGTGTGCTGTTTGACAAAATCGTTTTGAGAGAACATATGTGAGGACATTGTCTTCTAAAGTGGATTTCACACGGTAGTTGGTGGAAGTGGTCTGTTGACAGACTTCAGTCCATAGAAGATGTAGTTGGCTACTTAAACTAATAGAATGTCCAAGATTTTCACCGTCAAAATCGTCATCATCATAAGAAAAATGCACCAGATAATAGAAAACAAATAGAGTATCAACAAGCTCCTACAAATTAATTAGTCATTATCTTAAGATTAGAGGATAAGGACACCTTCAACTTCAAGAATTTGCACTGAATCTCATATATAACCAATAAGATACATAGACGTGTACAGATAACAAACTTAGTGGTCTCAATTTGGAAACCATAATCTAAAGGTCTTCATGGTGCACCTACTATAGATAGCCCCCCTTGTCTTGATACCGTTGGCTGCTTTAGCAAAATGAACCCCACCAAGTGAAGCCAGATCATACATCCCAAAAAGCAGCTTTTATATGCCACTACAGCAATCAAATGAGATTTGATTTTTCAATTAAGAATTCATAGTCTTTGTCCTGACTGGATCATGGTTTCCTAAATGATGGACTATTGGGATTGAAAAAAGATCCACGAAAAGATGCCTCCAGCCCTTTGCTAGTAGCATTTATGTCTTGACAATATAAATAGATTTGGTCGAAGGGACTCTAAGATTCCATCATCTTTATAAGAAATGCAGTCTCTAATGCTGATTCCTTGCACTGCAGGTACCTGTTTTCCTCCACTATGTCCGTCGTTAGATTAAGTATTATTGGACGTTTTGGATCATAAAATACACGTTCACGGACTCGTGCAACCCATTTTGCAGCCTCCCACACCCCAAATCTGAAACATGTCAAAAAATATAGTGAATGCGCCAGTATATATGTTTTCAGCAGATAGGCTCATGAAAAAGCGAAAGAACCAAAAATCAACACTTCTAAAAAGCCTTAAACAGCAAGTTTGGCCTAAACATATATGCAAGTGGATCTCTTTTAGGAAAGATTTAATATGAGGCTGAATAGGCCAGCACTTCGGGAGTACTGGATCTCCATGTTAAGGTCTTCTAACTTCATATTTTGGTTCCTATCCAATTGCCAATTCATAAAGCTGTTGAGTAGGCAACTGCTATACCTAACTATCAAATCTTCCTCATCCATCAGCTGCACTTTTCTCATTTATTAGAGGTTCTGCTCTTACTACAATTTCACAAGTTAATGTACGCAGCATAGGAAAACCTCAAAACAGTTTAAAATGCTACCGTGTATTAAAAGATGAGGTAACCAATACAGCTGAATAAAGAACATCTTTCTGGATATTGTCGTAAGGAGAATATTTCTGCATGGCATGAAAATCATCAACATCTCCTGGGTACCCAAATTCTTCGTAGTCAACAGCTGTAAGTGGTAAAATTGGATAGAGAAGAGTGTTGGTTGGATCCAGAAACGGAACCTGAAATAGATACAGAAGATGGTGAGACTTGCATAGAACAATCCAACATAGGAGTCCAGCTCTTATGATAAGTTCAAAATACTCGATACATCTACACAGAAATTTATAAAATAAAAGTATGAAATTCACATTGATTGCCTCCTAAGAGCTGTTTCGTGAACTCCATTTGATCAAAGCAAACAGACAAAAAGCTACACAACTAGAACAAATGACAGACACGAAGCACACAGATAGACTTATCACTCATGCACACCTTCAAAATTGCAGCACGAAATAGATCTGGGCAACAATTGATGGCTGAAGCAACCAAAAGTCCTCCCGCACTGTAACCAGAACCAGCAAGCTTGTTTTCCTGCACAATTCCTTTCGCAACAAGGAATTTGGCACAGGAGAGATAATCTTTTACCGCATTATGCTTATTTGTACGTCTACCATCATGATGCCACTTTTTACCCCTGCCACCTCCACCCCTGGACAGATCATACCATAGTTATGGAATACAAAGTTGCAAAATTAAAAGTTATCCCAAGCATCCAAAGCAAGTAATTATGAGCAATAATGGATTTTGAACAGACAAGATAGCCACAAGAATCAAGACGCAACTACATTGCTTTTGTAAGAAAAAAAAATCCAGAACAGAGCATAATAATTAACATATACCAACCTGACATCAGCATAAGCAACAACCCAACCACGATCAAGAAGGCTTTTCAACTCACTACGCCATCGTTTGTCAAGTAATTCACCATAAGCTCCATGCCCATGTAGTAATCCAGGGTTCTGATTCTCTTTCTTGTTTTTGTGTGAGTACACAATAGTTAAAGGAACCCCAACTCCATCATAAGAAGAGACATCATAGTGTTCACAAGCATAAAACTCTGAGAGGTCATTCCACATGAGATCATCTTCAATATTGACCTCATTCACGGAATTGGAATTTTTGGTGATTGAATTTTTCTCAGCAAAGCTTGAAGGATAATCTGTTCCATACAATACTCGTGTTCTGTCATGAAGAATATTTTGCTGTTGAATGATATTCGACTTGCCACTTGAGAGGTCATAATCGACCACAGCATCCGGCATCTGAGAAACATTCAACAGCATAGGTGATTAGCTTGGAGGTGCATACTGTCTCATAACAATGTGAAAAATTAGATATCACCTCATCATTACCTTTTGCATCAACAACCATACTGAGTAAATGCTACAAAGTAATTCTTAGAGCTGAGGCATGTATACTCAAACAGAGATATCTTCTAGCTATGTTTTGATCAGGATTGATCAACAAATTGTGGGCCATTACCATACCTAGGTATGACATTGAAATAACTGAAAGTTTGTTTCCTGAAAAAATCATCATGAAAAAGAGAACGATATTTACTCACATACCACGGGTGATGAGATGGTAAAGCGCATGATCGATGAATAATAGTCATAATTAGGTCCAGGTGAAATTTGAGAAACATATTTTGGAAGAGGGAGGAAATACGGATTGAGCTCTTTGAGATGCACTGCTCCCTGCCACAAGAGTGAGAAAGATGAGTAAGAGTTGTCAAGGGCATGTGATAATCATGTCGCTGTTGAAGCTTTTGTTGCTAATGGATGATGTACACAAACCCCAGGTAGTTATTTTCCTGTGCCTACCTTCCCAACAGGCAAAGGAAGAGTAACTGAACATATTCTGAATTGTTGACCTTCCCTTGTAATAAGAACCAAGTGTGTATCACAGAAATCGACATCCTGAATGATCGAATCTTCATCATCGATAAATACCCTCTGCAGCAAAATCAACCGTGATTACAAAAAGAGTACATCAAACCTTTGTCACTGACGAAAACCAACTAAACAAGACAGTACATTAGTAAAGGAGTTCACTAACTAAGAGTAACGACCAAGACAGAAATAGGAAACTCCTGCAGATATAAGGATATGATAACCGGATACTAATGATCGTTAAATAAGGAAAATTGCTAACCAATGTTTTTTTTTCTTCTCACAAAGAACTTAAAGAAAACAGAGAAGGAACGCAACAACCGTACATATATTTGAAGCAGCAAAAGTATCTTAATAAAGACATGAAAGAGAACCAATGGATTGCAGCCAATAATGTTCACAAGCAAGAAGGAAGATTATCGTCATGGTGCATTGCAAGACATCGGTGGCCCACCAACCTCCCATTTTCTTGAACTGAAAGATGCATCAACAGGACGGCGAAGAAGATAATGATAATCAACTGATTGGCCCTCTTTGGCAGCATCCGTAAACAAGTAAAAGTACCCTTGGTGATGTTCAACTATGCAGTGGGCTAGACCTTTACACTCCCAAATTAATGTCATGCCAAACAATGGATCAGCTGCATTTATCAGAAATACCTAAAAGATGGTCACAATCATCATCAAAGCTCAAGATCAATCTGAAAAGTATCCTTAGTTCATCACAAAAGTGTTTTGCATAGTTATACCTTAGAAGATGTGATAGAGAACGTATTTACAGTGACAAATCGAAAATCCTTCGTGTGTCTTATGTTAACATGAACATTATCATCCGATTCTACCAGAAGCAGCACATCTTCATCAGTTGATCCAATCATGCTGCAATATATCCTGATTCAAACAGAAAGAAAGGCAACTTCATTATGTTAAACCCAATGAACAATCAAAAACAAACAGGAAAAGGGCATATAGAGAATCACTACAAAATATAAAAGTCACTCACCGGTAAGGCCTCTTGCTATTATCTGTAACAACATAGAGCAATGGCTGCCCATCCTTTCACCGGTAAGGCCTCTTGCTATTATCTGTAACAACATAGAGCAATGCCTGCCCATCCTTTCACCGGTAAGGCCTCTTGCTATTATCTGTAACAACATAGAGCAATGCCTGCCCATCCTTGGCCCAAGCCAAATTTGAAACACGTTCTGCATGAGGTTTACTACATAATGCACCAGAATTCAAATTTCTAACAGACAACCTGAAGTGGTCATTATCCTTATCATACATTGTATACGCAAGAAACCGATGATCCGGAGATACCTCTGATAATTCTTCATAAGCATAACCTGAAAGTAATTCAGATCCAACACCCATAAACTTTGTGCCAAAAAGCTACCTATTTTCTCAAACCATTCCTAGTACATTTCCTTTCCTCTTTTTTTTTTCGTCCTCTTTCCAATAATTAGGCTAAGTACAGGAATTTCCAATTCAACGAGCAACGAAGTGATCATATAAAAAAAGTAAACGGGTAGTACCTCCAAATCTTTCGGCTTCCTGATTGTAATCAAGCAGCTTCTGCTCAATTCTCTTCCCTGAGGCAAAGTCGAATCCAGCTGAAGGAGATTTGTTAGAAATGAATTCTTCATTCAAGCTGGCCAACCTCCGACACAGTACTGGATACTGTTTTCCTTCTTCCACTCGCCGGTAGTATAACCTGCACCGTGACCCATATGTCATGTCTACCACTTAAACTGGGGACTGGAGATTCAATCACTCAGACTCACATAGGCGTACCAAGGCCCCAGCGGAGAGGAGGGGTTGAGAGGTCGAAGGCCAAACGAGAGGCCATCTCGGACTGGAGCTTGGACTGGAGGCGTTCGGTGTCGGACATGAAGGCCTCGGTGTACTTCTCCTCCTGCTCCATGTACACGTCCATGTGGCGCATGGCCACCTTGTCGCTGAGGCTCGACATCCAGCTGTACGGGTCCTCCCAGGTCGAGTCGTGGAAGGTGAAGCTCTGGGGCTTCCGCAGGGGTCTCGGCAGCGTCGGCGGGGCCGGTGCCTTCGGAGCCTTGAAGTGTGCCCACCGGAGTAGGAGGAGGCGCCGGCGCCGGAGTGGGTTTGAGAAGCGGTGCATCGTTGGTGTTTGGGCTTAGGGAAATGGAATTGGTAAAATGGCTTAACCCGTTAGGGTTTAACAGTCCACGAGAATGGACGAAGCCCCTTTTATTTCATGGGCCGTGCATCATCGAAACTCAAGGCCCATAACTCCGTTTATCTTTTACTCCTTTTGTCACTGGTCGATTACTCGATTACCTCCGCGTCTGGCCAACTCGTTTATAACTTTATACATCATTCTATAATTTCTATTCTCGTCACGGGGCGTTTTTATTATTTTTGTATTTTTTTCTTCCTTTAGTCAGCAGGCAAAACGCTCTTACGGTGATGAATTAAAACCCACGCACTCATGACTCATGGGCTTAACATAAACTTAAGTTGTGACCCATGTTGGATTAAAGGAATAAATACAATATTACTCTTATGGTTTTCTCAAAAATTAAATAAGTCTTTAAATTTTAAAATACATAAAATTAATTCATAAAGTTTAAAATCATTCATATTTGAAGGGTCCTGAAAGGATTAAAGCTATTATGAATATTAAATTTAAGGACTAATTTTATGTATTTTAAAATTTAAAGATTTATTTAATTTGGAAGTAAACCATATTTATCTATAGATTAAAAAACATATTAAAAAAAAACGAGGGAAGGATTTATGACTGGCAGTGATTCTGCCGTAACCTTTTCCCAAATCCACTGCGAGCATGGGTTTCCACGTGCAGAGCAAACTATAAAAAACAGAGACAAATTACAACGGCGAGGTCTGGTAGATGTAAGTTGGCGGGTTTTTCGCAAGGCTTTTGTTACTCGTGGTTTTGGTGTTCTGCATAATCAAACTGGGAAAGACTGTTTGTTTTGCTTAGGGTCACAGGTTCATAAAATTTTCTCTCTTTCGTTTCTTTCTGGCCAAGTTGGGATCTTTAAAAACCTGCTACTCTGTCTCCTTCTACGCAAAGTAAATTGAAATTCAACTAGCCGACGAGGGAATCAGTAGTTATGCGTCTTCCTGTGTTTCCACAATTTATCTTAAAGACGTGTTTAGATAAACACAGAATGAATCAGAACTTAGTTATGTAATAATCAGGTCTCAATTCATTCTGTTCTGATTTTAGCTTTAAATAGGCGTGAGAAGTGAAAGTGACGATGAATGATGAGTAGATAAGAAGTGTACAGTCTACAGAGAGAGAGAGAGTACGGCCCAGAACCAGAAGAAGTAGAAGAGCAGACCGGTCAGATATTAGGTAAGGATCATAAAGCTTTGAGGTGATTCTCATAAAGCTTTGCGTGCTCTGTAAGTAGAAGAGCAGACTGCTTGATCATCATGGGAAGGTAATTAAACAGTTTGTTTGCCAAAATATTGGGAAATATTTCTAAAATTTTGGTAATCTTTACTTTATTGAAATTTATTAGGGTTTGTGAAAAGTGAAGTGTGTAGGTGTAAAACTTAAAAATTTTGAAGTTTTTTGATTTGTACGATTTGTTGAGACCCCAAATATTTGGGGTCTCAAACATGCCGTAGAAAAAGTCTGTTGGAGGCTTGTATCTTATGAGATGTACGACTAACCTACAACCACCTCTCTGCAACTGGATTGACAGCTCTTTAAGGACGGTTTCTCCGCCCCTCCTGATCAGCATCTGAAACACGTTGAGCACTCTGCCCAAAATCGCATTTGTACACATCAACGAGATTGTGTATTTCTAGAGCACAACTACCCAACGTTCAGCCACTGCTAGAGAGCCTAGAAGCTTTTCTTCAGTCACTCGGACGTATTTCAGCTCTTGAAGTCAAACCATGGCTTCTCATGTCTGGAGAGACGATCGCAGTCTGGCAGCTCCGGTGAAAGCTCCGCATTTTTTCAAAATTGTTCTCCCTGATGCTCTACGAAATTGGAAGATTGTGAGTAAATTATCTTAAGGGGTGTTGATTTCACATTGGCAATGTGTTGCGTATATCTGTGTTTTTCACTGCCCTGTACAGGGATATTTTAATGCGAACTTAACCACAGATTCTATACAGATGATTCCAAAAAAGTTTATACGGAAATGTGGAGAACGGCTATCAAACCTGATATTTATGAAGCTTCCAAATGGCGCAGAATGGAAAGTACAATCGTTGAAATGCTCTGGTGAGGTTTGGTTACAGGAGGGTTGGAAAGAATTCGCGGAGTATTGTTCTTTACAACCAGGGCACTTCCTAGTTTTCAAATATGAAGGAAATTCTCACTTTCATGTACTCGTATTTGATGGGAGTGCTGTTGAAATAGATTATCCTTCTAATAGCTCCCTTGGTGAGAAAGACAAAATTGATGAAGAATTCCGAGTTACTCGTACGGAGAAAAAGGACTTCTCAACATTCTTCAAAAGAAGGGAGAAATCACCAATATCATGTCCTCGACCTCACAAAATGATGAGAATCCTTCCAAGTGCTAAAACTGCAAGTACTTCCAATCTGTCAAGATTGGATCCTCATTCTATACCCGACGGCACTCAATCTAAAGAACAAGGGAATTTGCTTCTTATTAAGAAAGATTTTGAAGGTTGTGGAATTTTATATGTTTCTGTTTTATGTTTTTGGCTTCTTGAGTTCAAATTTGCTAATGCTGTCGCTATGTCATTTGCTTGTCAACAAAGGTGTTGGAGGCATGTCCACCACCAAGCGAAGCCCAAAATCTGTGATGCGTAGAAGGATTCAGACATTGACTGTCAATGAAAAAGCTAGAGCTCTTCAGAAAGCAAGTGGCTTTAAACCAGAAAATCCTTCTTTCGTGGTTGTCATGCAACCATCATATGTGCCTTTTGAGCGGTCTTTTGCGTTGGTAAGCTTTCAATCTGAAATCTTCCTTATCATCCCAGATGCTACACAGTTTAAATTGTAAACTATGTACTATTCAAGAGAGAATGAATTTGTCTCAAGATATTTTCTTCCATTATACTACTGTAAATATTTTCATCTCTATATGGACTAAACTAGAAAGATGATTTTCCTTACTAGTTGTCTTCTTCTTTTTCAGGAAATACCATCCAACTTCGCAAAGAGATATTTGAAAAAGGATCAATGTACTATCATCCTCCGAATTTCAGACGAGAGAAACTGGACTGTTGAGTATGTTTTCAAGAAGTATGCAGGTGGACCGAGAGGCCAATTTAGATATGGTTGGAACGTATTTGCACAAGACAATAATCTGGAAGTAGGAGACGTATGTGTGTTTGAACTCATTCCGGGCGATAAAGTTTCTTTTCAAGTTGTAATTTTCCGTTCTAGTGAAGAACATTGCTCCGCATCACAAGGTTAGGAATCTGCTAAATTTTTCCTTTTTTTACAAAAGAGGTATCTTTTAAGCTCGTAGTAATCAGGTCTACGGAAGAGAATAATTGAACCTGAATCTGATTGATCTGGATTAAGAAAACTGACACGTATGGTCTCCTTTTCCATTTATAACCAAATAACTTCTACTTTCTCGAGTAAAGTTCAATATTGAACCTCAAGGAACTCCATCTGAGATTGAAAATTGTACGAGAAACAAGAATTCACCTTTCCATATGCAAAGGTTGGAAGCAATAAGCCCTCACTTGCGGTTTTGCTTGTGTTCTGTAAAAAGCTATCAAGCTCATTTCAGGGGTAATTTATGTTGTTTTCCTATGATCACTGACAGGGAAACTTAATTTTTCTGCGAAGGAAGAAGGTAGAGACAATTCTTTGAGGTGCCCTCAATCTCAGGGTTTTAAAAGGCAGCCAGTGACTCTCAGCTTAAAATATAGAGCTGTTGAGAGAGCCAGTGCTTTCCACTCTAAGAATCCCTTTTTTATGGTTGTCATGGCACCATCATATGTTAATGGTAAAGGCGTCTTGGTAAGCTTTCAATTCTCCCATGGCAGGAGCATCATATATATACTCTGTTAACTTGAATGTGCAGATAAGATATTTAACTGGAGAGCAAATCAGTAACGTTTTCCTTGTTTCATTGAAAATGTCTCTTTACTGTTTTTCTCTTTCCCTACCACCTTCAGTATATACCAGCCAAGTTTGCGGAGAAATATTTCAGTACAGAAGATGGGCACAATCTCACCCTCCGCATGTCAGGGGAGAGAATTTGGTCTGTCAAGTACACTTTTAGGCAATTCGGCCGTCGCAGACGAGCGCGACTTTCTACCGGTTGGAGGGCATTTGCACGGGATAATAAATTGGAAGAAGGAGATGTCTGTATATTTGAGTTCATCCAAGGCATTGAAATATCAATGGAAGTTCTGATTTTCCGAGTCACTGAAGGTGAAAACAGCACCGCGTCTCCAGGTAGGAACTCTTTTCAATTATTAATGCAATACCCAACTTAATTAGCTTGAATGACTTCCATTAGAGTCGTCTGGGAGAAGCTCAAGAACTAAAACCTGAACTTAATCGTACAAGCAGTGATAAAAAATAAAACACTCCTTTGAAAAGTTGATCTAAAAAAGATAAGTTCAATCACTTGATAAGTACTTCCAATCTGTCAAGATTGGATCCTCATTCTATACCCGACGGCACTCAATCTAAAGAACAAGGGAATTTGCTTCTTATTAAGAATGATTTTGAAGGTTGTGGAGTTTTATATGTTTCTGTTCTATGTTTTTGGTTTCTTGAGTTCAAATTTGCTAATGCTGTCTCAATGTCATTTGCTTGACAACAAAGGTGTTGGAGGCATGTCCACCACCAAGCGAAGCCCAAAATCTGTGATACTTGAAAGGATTTGTACATTGACTGTCGATGAAAAAGCTAGAGCTCTTCAGAAAGCAAGTGGCTTTAAACCAGAAAATCGTTCTTTCATGGTTGTCATGCAACCATCGTATGTGTATTTTGGATGGCACTTGGTAAGCTTTTCAGAACTTGAATCGTCACAACTTCTACGAAGTTCAAATTATGGATGATTATATTAACGAAGGAAACAAATTTTGTGCAAAAGTGCTTTCTTTCAGAACGGCACTGTAAATATTTTCCTCTTTATCTTTGACTAGCCAGAAAGATTTTTCCCTCATTGGTTAACTTCTTCGCCTTCAGCATATACCTTCAGGATTTGCAAAGAGATATTTGAATAAGAAGCTTGGTTCTGTCATCCTTAGGGTTTCAGATGGGAGAAACTGGTCTATTACGTATAGTTCCAAAATGGTTGGTGGAGAACTGAAAGTCAAATTCAGACGCGGTTGGAAGGAATTTGCACAATGCAACCATCTGGAATTAGGTGATGTTTGTGCATTTGAAATGATTAAGGGCATGAAAAAAATTTCTTTCCAAGTTGTAATCTTCCGGGCCACTGAACAACGTTGTCCTCTTTAGCCAGGTAAGTAATCTGTTCCTTTATTTCTTATTTCCTTTTTTTTTTTTTTTGAAGTGATTGTCCCATGAAAAATCCGGTTTAGACCCTATTAACACCTAGAGGGAATGAATATGTGTTTTCTCTCTAATTAACACATCAATAACAATTTTAAAACATGTTCTAAAATTGTTCAGCCTAGATATGCATAATAATCAACTCAATCAACAAATAGGTAGCGAAAAATTAAATCAAACTTCAATCACACAAAGAGACAAGGATTTGATGACGAATTGGAAAACCTTTGAAATATCATTCAAAGGAAAAATCACTCCGGGCTAGCAGCCACCTAGAATCCGCTAAGAAGAAAATTTTACAAACAATGATTCAGACACGGGCAACCCTAGTTGCTTGACTCTGACAACCCTGATGTAATAATCTAAGTCTCCCTGCTTAGACCCGCTACGTGCGGCATTCCCCTTAAACCTTTGAGGCTCTTATTATGGATTATTCACCGAACACTCTTGTTCTTCAACACACCTTCAATACCATGAAGGTTACAAAGATATTTGATGGAAGAATAGAGAAAAACTCACCAATTTTGAAGCACAAATCTTTTAGGAGTTTTCTCTCAAGGAATGAGACACATGTATTCTCAATGGAAGCCTCAATCCAGTTTAGGATGACCTTTCAGGAAACCTAATAGAGTTTCCCGTGATTTCACAAGGAAAGTCTAAAAATTCAGTAATTGTTGAAATTCGCCGAAAGTCGAACGCTATGTTTTTGTCTGAAATTATAACTGAGCGTTTGTCGAACGCTCAATACCATGAAGGTTACAAAGATATTTGATGGAAGAATAGAGAAAAACTCACCAATTTTGAAGCTCAAATCTTCTAGGAGTTTTCTCTCAAGGAAGGAGACACATGTATTCTCAATTGAAGCCTCAATCCAGTTTAGGATGACCTTTCAGGAAACCTAATAGAGTTTCCCGTGATTTCACGAGGAAAGTCTAAAAATTCAGTAATTGTTGAAATTCGCCGAAAGTCGAACGCTATGTTTTTGTCTGAAATTATAACTGAGCGCTGGTTGAACGCTGGTTGAACGCTGGTTGAATTTCTCCAAGGGCACTCGAGTGCTTGTTGAACGCTAGTTGAACGCGATTACTCTGTCTGAAATTTCTAAGGGCGCTCGAACGCTTGTTGAACGTGATGACTCTGGACAGACCATCAACTCTAACTCTTGAACGCATGTGGGGACTAAAATTACAACTTGATCAAGACATATTTTGATATGAAATTTTGCCAATACAAAAATGCACTAAAACCCCATTTTGTCTGCAAAACCACATATATTCTCTGTTTTAATTCCCTCTTCTATTTTGTGCAGAATGTATCATGTAGCTTAAGGGTATTTATATTAAAACATAGACAAGTAGTGGTGCTTCTGGATTGGCCTATATCACGGGTCAGTGAAGTTTTCCATCTATCCTTATGGGTTAGAAGATGGCTTATCTGCTGGTTGTCTGCAGCTGTCAAGGTTAATATTCTTCAAGCAAGAGATGTTTGTCCTCAAAGAAGCTTTAAAGTTATCCTTTTGGGAGCTTTTGTTTGTTTTTGTGGACTTATGTTTAGACATCTTCTTTTGCTCTTTGATGGAGATGGGGTGATCTTTTTTGTATTTTTAAGAGCCAGAGGAGCCTCTAGGACTGCCATTATCTGTTAATAGTATAAACTATATATATATATATATATATATATATATATATATTTTTGGTTGCAGTGCTTTTGCAAATGATCGCAACTTTTATCGGTAACAAAACATGAAGATATACATATTCCCATGTCTCCACTCTTTTTTATCTTTTGCATTTGTGTTTCCTTTTTATATATACCAGAAGATGTTTCAAAGCCACTCCAGCCCCTGCTTTCCGTGCATGAAGAGAATAAATGTGACGCTTGATGCATGAATGTCAGGTATTATGCAGTAATCATAATCCTTAATGGCAGTTATAGTAAATGCCAATATCTAGAGGGACAGCAATGGCGGTAACTCGAAGGGAATGTGAAGAGGTGTGTGTTGAAAACCCAAAAATGATATTAAAAGGTGTTACATGAATTAGGAGAACTCACCCCCAAAAACTAGCTCAAAGGGAAGGGAGCCCAAGTCATATAAATCTCACATTGACATCACATACTACCAATGTGAGACAGATACTCTCCAAATAGTCCATAACATTCTACCACGTTCTGCAGCCCCGGCGCTCACGCGGGCTGACTGTGCATTAAGTTTTTTCTAGTCCCGGGTTAACATTGCAATACCTGCGTCACTTTCCGCGCTGCACGATTGCAACTCGGAAGCATGATGTAGACTCTGATGTCAATGTGAGGTTTATATGCCTAGACCTCATTACCCATTGAGCTAGCTTTTGAGGGTGAGTTATTCTAAGTCATATAACAAAAGGACACTTATTAAAAGAGTAACGAGTAGAACTTGACAAGTATAACTTGACAGAAGAAAAACACTCGTGATTCTCACAAAGCAACGTACGAAGGCGGCAAGAACAACACTCAGTCTCTTATGCGACTTACCCAAAAAACGCACTCTCTTATACGTGAGAAAGGGCACGGTACATCACCTTATAGAGAAAGCCGCCTCTGCAAATTTTAAGCCGGGCAAGAAACTGTTTCGAGAAGTGCGAAGGACATCTAGCAATTAATATTCCAAAGTTTTCTTCTTTCTAGATTACCATCACTTTTGCAACGTCTAGAGAATTCGGAGGGGTTTTCTTTTAAACCCACACGCCATTGTTAAAACATTTTTCTTACACGACTTCAGCTATTGAACGATCAACTATGACTGCTCAAGATGTGAGAGACAATCAGAGGCCTCCACATTTCTTCAAGATCATTCTCGATCATTCTCTGCGAGATGAGAAGCTTGTAAGCTTGACATTTTGTGAGATTTTGCTTTATTTCAAAAGTTTTAATGTATATTTTTTTCTTGCTTGATGGTATATAATGCATGCATATGATACTGGCATTATCATAAACGATGTCTCAAAAACCACAAAGAAGCAACAGAGAAGAAGTCCTCTAAGGGTGAGTATTTATTCCGGTTCCTACCGAAAATTCCGGATCCGGTTCCGGTGCATGAATTTTGACACCGGTTTCAGCCTATTCCAGTATGGGAACCGGATCTTATATTTGGGAATTTTCGGTTCCAACATTTTTTTGAAGTATTTGTATGCACTTTATCTGCAAATTCAGGTATCGGATGAAAGGGAAATATACATATATATGAAGTAGATTGCACTGTACTATGCAAAATGGCAACAGTGGCAAAGCATTTTTCTTCGTGAAACACTTCATGTACATAGCTTTTTAGTTGGTTAATTGAAACTAGAGGTTCAGTTTATGGAAATAACCTGATTCTCGATGTTTTGGTTTGCGTTGTTTTCTCGCCGGATCTTGGTCTTGTTTAAAGATGATCAGCGAAGAAAATGTTATTTCATTCACATAGCTTTTTACTGCGTTAATTGAAACTAGAGGCTCAGTTTATGTGAATTCTCTTGTTCTCGATGTTTTGGACTTTATGAAATGGTTTGCGTTATTTTCAATGGACTTGTTTAAAGATAATCGACGAAGAAAATGTTCGTCCCTACTTGTGTAGGGAGTGTTATTTTTGTTCCCTACTAGATAAGGTGGTTGGGGAATTAAGTTGCATATATTATCCGTTTTACATGTTTATATAGTGATATTTTTTTAGGAACAAAATTATGTCGTTTGTGAATATTTCACGCCGAGTTTGTGTATGGTAGGAAAGTCTTGGTACGAGTTGTCTAAACTGTGTCTCATGTGCTATACTTTTATAGCAAGTGTAGTGTAGTGTACTAAACGAAAATCGCATTATGAGAATCTGGACCATTAGGTCCACTAATGAAACCGAAATTTCCGGATTCCGTTTCTGGAAATTCAGGTTACATTCCAATCAATTCCGGAATGGAATCGGAATAAAATTCTTGGTTCCGGTGAGTACCGGAACAGGAAATGGAATGACTCACAGGAACAGGAAATGAAATTAGTCATTCCGGTTTCATCCGTTCCGATACTCATCCTTAAAGTCGTCTCAGATTTTTCAGATGAGAAAAAAAAACATTTTACTGAACTTGGAGTCGAAGTCAAGCTTTGCACTGCAGTGCATTTTATGGTGTTTCTAGGAGTAGGACACGCCAAATGAACACTTGTGTTGCAGCAAACGACACAAATTAGGCTTGAAATCTTGATTCTCTAATTTGTGCCTTCAAAAAAGAGAAATCTTTGTTTCATTTGCGGGCCTCTTAAGAAACAATATTGTTTAACGGTTTCGATAGTAGAAAATGAACATTATGTATGTGTATGTGTTAATGCAAATCTAACAATGAATATTTTACAGAAGATTCCAAAAAAGTTTGTAAGAAAATATGGAGAAGGACTGTCAAATACAGTATTTCTGAAGCTTCCAACTGGAACAAAATGGAGAGTAGAATTGATGAAACGCGACGGTGAACTTTGGTTAGATAAGGGTTGGCGAGAATTCGTCGAGTTTTGTTCTATAAAGTCGGGGCACTTCCTAGTTTTCAGATATGAAGGGAATTCTCAATTTTATGTAGTGGTATTTGATGGGAGTGCAACAGAAATAGATTATCCCGTTAATAGTTTCGTTAATGAAGAAATCCAAGTTTCTCCAATGGAAGAAACTGAGAGTGATAACTCTGTAGAAATAGTGGATCACGTCCCAACAGACCCAAAAGCAAGGGAGAAATCACCATTAGCATGTCCTCGGCCTCACAAGATGATGAGAACCAATCCAAATGGTAAAATTGCGAGTAACTCCAATCTATCAACAAAAGGTGTTGAAGCACAAGCAAATTTCCATTCTACCGAGCAAGAGTGTGAAGGTATAGAATCTTATAACTTCTGGTTGAGTTTTTATAATAATAAAAAAATATTTCCTCGGGTCAAAGTTATTAACATTGTCTAATTATCATTGGTTGTCAACCAAAGGTCTTGAAGGCATTTCTATCACCAAACAATGCCCAAAATTTGAAGTTCTTAGGAGGACTAGAACATTGACTATGGATGAAAAAGCTAGAGCTCTTCAGAAAGCAAGCGGCTTCAAAGCTAAAAATCCTTCTTTCATGGTTGTCATGCAACCATCATATGTGCGTTTTGAGCGGTATTCTGTGTTGGTAAGCTTTCAATCTGAAGTTTTCCTTATCATCACAGATGGTACACGATTCAAATTGTAAACTATGTACTGTCCAAGATAGAATGAATGTGTCAAGATCCTTTTATTCGTTACACTACTGTAAATATTTTCGTCCCTATCTGGACTAAACTAGAAAGATAATTTTCTTTACTGGTTGTCATCTTCTTTTTCAGCAAATACCATCCAACTTTGCAAAGAGATATTTGAATAAGGATCAATGTGATGTCGTCCTCCGGATTTCAGACGAGAGAAACTGGACTCTTGAGTATGTTTTCAAGAGGTATTCAGCTGGTACACTGAGATGCCAATTTATACATGGTTGGAACGTATTTGCACAAGACAACAATCTGGAAGTAGGAGACGTATGCGTGTTTGAACTCATTCAGGACAAAAAAGTTTCTTTCCAAGTTGTAATTTTCCATTCTAGTGAAGAACATTGCTCTGCATCACAAGGTTAGGAATCTGCTAAATTTTCCCTTGTTTTACAAAAAGAGGTATCTTTTAAGCTCATGGTAATCAGGTCTACGGATGAGAATAATTGAACTTGAATCTGATTGATCTGGATCAAGAAAACTGGCACGTATGGCCTTCTTTTCCAATTATAACCAAATAACTTCTACTTCCTCCGGTAAAGTTCAATATTGAACCTCAAGGAACTCCATCTAGGGTTGAAAATTGAAAGAGAAACAAGAATTCACCTTTCCATATGCAAAGGTTTGAAGCAATAAGCTCTCACTTGCGGTTTTGCTTGTGTTCTGTAAAATGATATCAAGCTCATTTCAGGGGTAATTTATGTTGTTTTCCTATGATCACTGACAGGGAAACTTAATTTTTCTGCAAAGGAAGAAGGTAGAGACAATTCTTTGAGGTGCCCTCAATCTCAGGGTTTTAAAAGGCAACCAGTGACTGTCAGCTTAAAATATAGAGCTGTTGAGAGAGCCAGTGCTTTCCACTCTGAGAATTCCTTTTTTATGGTTGTCATGGCACCATCATATGTTAATGGTAAAGGCGTCTTGGTAAGCTTTCAATTCTCGCATGGCTGGAGCATCATATACTCTCTTAACTTGAATGTGCAGATGAGATATTTAACTGGAGAGCAAATCAGTAACTTTTTCCTTGTTTCATTGAAAATGTCTCTTTACTGTTTTTCTCTTAATTTCCCTACTTCCTTCAGAGTATACCAACCCGGTTTGCAGAGAAATATTTAAGTACAGAAGATGGGCGCAATCTCACCCTCCGCGTCTCAGTGGAGAGAATTTGGTCTGTCACGTACACTTTTAGGCAATTCGGCCGTCGTAGACTAGCGCGACTTTCTACCGGTTGGAGGGCATTTGCACGGGATAATAAATTGGAAGAAGGAGATGTCTGTATATTTGAGTTCATCCAAGGCATTGAAATGTCACTGGAAGTTCTGATTTTCCGAGTCACTGAACGTGAAAACAGCACCGCGTCTCCAGGTAGGAACTCTTTTCAATTATTAATGCAATACCCAACTTAATTAGCTTGAATGACTTCCATTAGAGTCGTCTGAGAGAAGCTCAGGAACTAAAATCTGAACTTAATCGTACCAGCAGTGATGAAAAGAAAACACTACTCTGACAAGTTGATCTAAGAAAGATAAGTTCAATCACTCGATATCTGAAGAGGTTCATGAATGCCCTCATCTTAGAGGAGGCAGCACATAGGCAGTATGGTTTAATCTCAAGTAATTCTGTGCTTCTATGTTGTGCAGACCGTACCGAAAAGTTCTCTCAAGACTGATGCTTTTGGGATATCCATTATCCGCCTTGGTCAAGGGATGGCATTTCTGCTGGTTGGTCTGCATTAACAAAGGATAATCCATGCAAGTCTGAGCTGATTAACAGGGCGATGTTATGTTGAAACTTTAGCTGCCATAGTTAAGTGGTTGCCAGAGTTGGGTTGTAACGAATCTGTTTCATGTTAAATTCCAGACTCAAGAGTATCTTCCTTAATTTCTTCTTCTGACGGACAAAATTCGGTTTATTTCGGAACTCTACAAAGTCGGCTTGGATTGGAACATGTGCATGGTTACTTAACTTAGGTGGTTTTTTGTTTTTTGTTTTTTGAGCAGTATATGGGCTAGAAGACACTGCCCCCACAAAAAAAATGGGCTAGAAGACCATAATAATAATAATAATAATAATAAAGAAGGACTAGAACTCCATAATCTTGTTATGTTGTGGAAACCAGAAAGAGGGGGGGGGGGGTTGTGGAATTAAAAATGAAGAAAAGAAAGAACACCCAATCGGAAACTTTGCCCTAAGATCAATCGGCGTCGCAGGGTTTCCACGAAACTATCAGAGACACTGGAGAAAGTGGTAGAAGTACAATGGCGAGTAGCTGCGGACAGAGAAAACCCATTTTCTCTGACGAATGCCCCGAGTTATTCAAAGTTTTTAATGATATATTTAAAGAAAATTTAATATTAAGACTTAAAAATTTAATATTAATGAGTATATTGATTAAAAAGGCATATTAAATCTCTTTACTTGAAGGAGCATTAATTTTTCTCCAAATTTAAGAGGCCCAAATTTAAAATTTTATGCATATTTAAAGAAAATTTAATATTAAGGCTTAAAAAACTTAAGAGTATACTGATTAAAGAGTCTTATTAAATCTCTTTAATTGAAGGAACATTAACTTTTCTCCAAATCTAAGAGGCCCCAATTTAAATTGTTTTGTATATTTAAAGAAAATTTAATATTAAGGCATACAAAATTATCTTAAATAGCATATTGATTGAATAAACCTATTAAATCTCCTTGATTGAAGGAGTATTCACTTACTTACAAAGTCTCCCTCCAATCCCATATAATCATCTTATTTGAAGATATTAATTACAATCTCTTTATCTATTTAAATGTTAACTAACAACTAAAAATATATCTTTAAAATGACTTAAACTTATTTGAGACAATATCTAAGTACCAAAAAATATTCAAAAATCATTTCTCAACCATTCTGTTTTGTATGCTTATCATTTTTTTAGGTCACTAAAGTCCTAGGTGCTATTATTCAAAACTTTTTACTTTTATTTTATTTTACATTGTATTTATTTTAATTATCATTAAAACTATTAAAATTTTACTATGACCCAAGAAAGATTAAATGAATTAGTAATATTATCAATTAAAATGATATATTAATAAATTAAAATATAACACTTTCATAAATAATTTTGCATACCAAAAAGCTATAAGAATACTTTTAACTAATTTTTATTAATATTTTATTTATAAAATATATTATTTTATAAATTAATATAAAAGGCCACATTTTAAAATTTACCCCAATTACCTTATAGCCGCCCTTGAAACGGGGCAGTCCAACCATCATGAGTTCAAGCCAGAGAGATTTTTGGCTAGCCGTTAAGGACATAAACCTGACGGGTCAGTGTTTTGAGCTCATTCCTTTTGGTACAGGAAGCTGGAAAGCGATCTTGCCCTGGGGTCTCACTAGCTCTTCAGGTGGTGCATTTAACGCTGGCTACCTTCTTTTACTTGGCTTTGAAATTGCCCAGCCATCAAGTGAAGGAGTGGAAATGACGGAGAGCATTGGCTTGACAAACTTGAGGCAATCCCACTTGCAGTTCTCCTTACTCCACGTCTTAGCTACGAGACTATGAGAGAAACCAGATTCTTCTGGTGAAAGTGGGGTTTGGTTATCTTCTGTTCACAAATAATATTCTGTTCAGGTTGCATATCTGCTAAATCTCTCATTTCTGTCGAATTGTTCCGACAATTGTATGCGCTGATAGACTGGGTACGGGTAAATAGATGAAAAGGGAAAAAAAGTGAACAATTTTCCTTCTCGGGAATAGACAACGAATATGAAATGAAATGGACCAACTTTTTTGTATTTCTTAATCTTTCTTTAGGTTTACTTTTCAAAAGCTTTCATACCGATTTGTTGGGGAAAAAGGTTAAAAATAGATTCAGAGCCTCGAATTTATACCGAAGGCATTCCAGTTTCATTGAAAAGAGAACAATCTTGAAATATATTACTTTGCAATCCTTATACGAGCCAAAAAGATCATGAATAATTATGGAACCAGGCAGGCAGGCAGGCACTCCATTTAACTTTTTTTCGAAAGAAAAAAACCCATCTTTTTCTTCTAGGGTTGATTCATCTATCGTAAACATGGTGCGTAGTGCGCGCGGTGGGTTCTAAAACCCTAAACCCTGTCCATTCAAAGAAAAAGAGGAATTTTGGCGGGAAAATATCCCCCAATTGAGACCCCTGATTGCACGCTCTCAGTTCTCATGCAATCGACTTCCTACACTGCTCCCAATTCCCATCACTATCCTCTTCCATGGAAATCTCCGGAACACCATTTCACCACCCGCAAATCAACCCCCAATAAACTCAAACGCGGTGAACACCGGTTCAAAAGCTTGACGCTCCCCAGTTCCCTGAGAACCTCGCTCGACTACGAACCCGAGGAAGGTATCGGTAAAGGACCGGGACCCGGAATCGCCTCCCCGGGTCGCCTCCCAGTGGTGATTAGTAGGGCCGGTAGTGTTTCAAGGTACTTCTGGGACGGGAATTATTTGCAATTAGTTCGTGTTGATGGCGGTGCGTCTTCGTTTTCTTTCGATTTTGATGATGGGTTTAGGAAATTATTTCGAATTATCGGTACCGCTGTCAGAGATTTCTTTATTCCAAAGCAAGTTAGTGGGAATTACATGGAATATGTGAAGTGGAAGTTCTTGCACCGTGTTTTCAGCTCGGCCCTGCAGGTGCTTGCCACCCAGGTATTAAAATTTTGCGTTCATATCAAGTTTTTTGTTGATATTTTTTTTAAAAAAAAAACTTACTTAAATTTAAAGTTAATGCTGTGAAAGTTTCCTTTTTTGGGTAGATTAATACTGAGTGTCGTAAGTTCAAATGCGATTGCCCATATCGAACTCTGGTGAAAATGGTCTTAAGATGAATGTTGGAAGATGTCTCATGTTTAGAAGTCGTTCAAGCTCAGGGGAGAAAGTTCGTTCAAACTTCCTTTTTATGCTTTTGAGCCTAACTTAGACGAACACAGGATAAGAGTGATTCTTTAATGGAGTATGACGATAAATCAGAGAGAATCGAAGGATTGGGGTACATTACTAATTATTCTTTTTGAGTAAATTAAAGGGAACAATCGAGAGTTTTGGTCATGAGAGTTCACTTATTGTGTAAATAAGGTTTTCGAATTGGAGATTGTTCTGTTGAAATAAGTAATATGAGATCGTTTATCGAGACTCTGTTCTCTTTCCCCCAACCGCTTTTTTGAAAGGGAAGAAAATGCCTAGACGGGTAGCTGCTAGATGAAGACTTTGCACATATTCTTTCTTAATTTGGGAATAATTGATGCAGGCAATGTTCCGGGCTATAGGTATTGGGTACTCTCGGTCACTTCCATCTGCCGCTGCCCTTAACTGGGTCTTGAAGGATGGACTTGGACGGCTAAGTAGGTGCATCTACACTGCTAGCCTAGCATCTGCTTTTGATACCAATTTAAAGGTATCACTTCCCTTCCCATTAAATTTTGTATATGTAGTCTCTTTAATTAGTTTTATGACTTTAAGTATCTCCATTTGCAGTTCTTGTAGTTACCAAGACTGTATTTTGGCACTTTAAACAAAATAACCAAAGGGTTCAAAGTTCAGTGATGTGTCGTGCTTTAATTGGCTGTTGTGGAACTGCAAGATGAGAAAATCTAATTATTCCTTAAATTCGAAATCTGGAGCTTTAACACATCATTAACTTTTGTTATCCTATTTGAAGAGAGTTAGGTTCTCAACCTCTGCTATGTTCAGTTTGAGCATTGGAGTCGAGTTGCTGACTCCTGTATTTCCCCAGTACTTCTTGCTTCTTGCATCAGTTGCTAACATTGCCAAACAAATCAGCCTCGCCTCCTACTTAGCGACTAATGTAAGGATTCAAAATCTAGCTCTTTTTCTGTGGATTGAATTACTTCTTGATGAATGCTAGCTTTATTACTTTTATTTTTTCTAGGCTGTAGCTTTATGACTTGGTTGAACTCTGTGGATGCTATAGTATCGAATGCTTTGTTTTTTCCCCCAATACCCATCTTTCCCCCTTACTAGCACTTTGTTATGTAGGTTAACGCCTTTGTTAGTCATGCAAAAAACTAGCCCAGAGCACACCACTTTCTTGGAAGTAGTAAATGTATTTAAAAAGTGGAGCAAAGTCCAGCTCCGAAGATTACTCAATTTCAGCAGTTTCACATCACGTTTAGGTCATTGATAATAACTTTTCAATTTCAGAAGTTGAAAAGTCGCCGTGATGCTTCATTATTCTTTTTGAAGAAAATTGAGTTTGTATCTAACTCAAAAAGCTAACAACAGTTGATTGAGAGGAATATTTTTTAGAAACTTCCTTGTAAGGAGGTCTGTTGTAGGGTGATTAGCTAGGCAAGCTGTCATCATTGATGAGTGTTATTTTCATCATCAGACATGGTTTCAAGCTTTACCATGCTACATCTTACTTCCCTTCTATAGCTGGACATATGGCATGTTAACAGCATGATTGCAACTTCAAGCACGAACTAAGAGAAACTTGGATAGGTCTGTGCTGATAAGTTCCTCTCTGCCTAATAATTGCCTGTAGTGCTTTATTTCTTGTAGATATTATTTCCTCAGCTTTTTGGGTTGAATTAACATAACTGATTTAACTAGTTCACATCTAATTCATTAATTACCATGGTTTGGAATATATGTTTCATGATTATTGATATCCCACCTTTCCAAGTGAAGTTTTTATGTTGTCTCTCTGTTTAAGCAGTCAGCTGTTCATCGAAGCTTTGCAATATCAGATAACCTTGGTGAAGTTTCTGCAAAAGCACAGGTCTGTTAGAATTTTTTAATACCATGTTAGTTTTTTTATGCTTTGGTAACATGGAATATTTCCTGAGTTTTGGTGTGGGTTTCAGATTCAAACAGTATGCTTTGATAACCTTGGGCTATTGCTCGCCGCCCTTCTGAATATGTTGTTGAAGAACAGTCAAAGGTGTTTTTCCCCTGGCTTTCCCTTGACCTACTTAGTTCTGGATGAATCTGTTGGTTTACTAAATAAAATTTGCATGACCTCTCTTTCCATCTATTATGTGTGAGTATTCTTGTAACTTCTAAAGCATATTATCAGCTGAATGATATTAGAACCCCCAGCCACGAAAAGCGGATCATGTTGAAACTGTTGGGTAGGTGTAATTATCTGCTAAATAGGTCTGCCAAAGAATATTCTAACCTCCTGCACTGTAGGTATGATCTCAGTTTATGTCGACTTAGCTGACTTTCTCACTAAAGTTTTTCATTCATGTTTTAGTAAATCTTGTAGTAGTAATTGCTGTCTTAATAGTCGAGTAAAATTGATTGAAAAAATAAAATCACCCGTGGTTCCTGTTTCCATCTTTTATGAGAACCAATGTTACCTGTCATATGGACTTGTGCTTTTCATGTTTATCATTTTCTTTCTTCTTTAGACGTGTTCACCATCTTCAAATATAGAGAAAGTAGTGCCTCCATGTTTTCCTAACTTTTCTTTAATGTTGAAGATTGCAAGCAGGTTTCCCTTTTGTTATATACCCCATTTTCGCAGCAGTTGACCTTTTCGGAATATATCAGGGGCTTAAACACGTCCATCTGCAGACACTAACTAAGGTGGGTTTAGTATCCTGAGCTTTACCATTTTAGGGATTTTGTAAGGCCTTGAAATGTAGGTGCCTTACGTTACATTTATATATTTTTCTAAAAGTAACTATCAGGAACAGAAGATTCTGTCCTTCATCTGTTCTATATGCATGGCTCACATGTGTTATTCATTTGGATGTGTTTGCTCAGTGGGCTAGTCTTAGAAGCCTGGAATCTAATTGGGATAAAGATATCTAATAGCTAAATGTCCTGTCAAACTCAAATGCCTTTGCCTTTTTCCTCTCTTTCCTCTTTCGCTTGCATTTTCACTTAACCGTAGGACACATGTTCAACAGCATTTGCCATATCCCTGTTTTTGGGTTGAAGCGTTTCTTCAGTCACTGCTCTTCGCTTCAGTTAGATTTTGCTAATCCCACTCTAAGCAGCCTCCTTTCCTTCCCAAGTGGTAACACCCACTTGGGCATGTGGGCATAACTAGTAGGGAGAAAGGCTGAACCCCTCCATGTACAATTTTGCTTTGCCAAAATCTAGAGATATGTGCACCATTACTATCTTCTTCCGTTCTCAGGGAATTATGATGTTCTGACTATCTTATTTCTTGTGTTTCAGGATAGACTTGAGATTATACTAAGTACTTGGATTGAGTTAGGATATGTCCCTTCACCTGCAGAAGTGAGCAAAGAGGAGGGAGTTGATTTCCCGTGGAGCAAAGGTGAGGGCTCACCATTGTGTTTATGGCAGTTGCGTTTCAATGCTTTGATATAAGCTGCTGTGTAATTGGGTTTGCTACGCCATTGAACCTCATACCCTACTATCTGAATCAGGCCAAGAATTATGGCCTATCAGAATAGGGTGCTTAAGTCCCAATGATCAGATACCCAAGTTGTCGATGATGGCAATGAAACATACGAGTGGTGAGGATTATCACTTTATATGCACGGAGATCTTCCGCCAAGGAGTGCAAAGAACTAAGCAGGTGAGTATAGAGGGAAGTTATAAACGGGGATGTCACAGTTAATCACGAAGCACCTTATCTATTGAAGATGTTTTTTTTTTCTCACATTTTCCATTTTTCTTCACCTACCCTGTTTGCTAAATTCTAGCAAGGTATCCTTCTTTGTCTACGGGAAGGGGCCACCACCGCAGATATTATCAAGGGTTTGTTGCAGGTATCTTGGATTTTTTCTCTTCTCCTTTCTTTTTCATTTTTGGGGAAAACCTGTCTGAATAGCGTTGATAGGATGAAGCATGGCTATTACCATTTAATGAATTCATTTGCTGAATATAATCTCAACTTCGCTGTAAATATTTATGTGCTGTAGGCGTGCTACATTCGGAAGTCTCTCCTTGTGAGGAGGAGTTGGTGGGAGAACATTCTCAGGAGTTGTGATCCATTAAATTCTGTTTTCGACGAATGGTTTCAAGTGATGGAGGATACTAAGCGATGCGCGGAGAGGGATTTGCCTCTGTTGGATGAACAAATGTTGGGACTGGGTTGGGCTGCTAAGAACATTTTGTTAAGCGCACAGGAGCAGACTAGATACAGTTTTGTGAATGACTGAAGATCTTGGATTTTCTCCTTTAAGATTGGAGGCTTCTCCGCTGTACCATTGGAGAATTTTGGGAATGAATGTTAATTTCCAAAAGATAAAGTAACAGAATAGGTAGGAAGAAACAAACGATGAAGAGCTTCTCAATTTCTACTTGTACTCTTGATCTGTACGGGTAAATATACCAATACCTCACCATTCCTATTGAAATCTAAAACTAGAAGGTAAGAAAAAGGACATTAAAGAAGTGTAATCTTGTAGAGAATGTTTCTACTGGGATAGATATGTCGGTGACGAGTGTTCTGATGAGTGCAGGGAATGAGTCAGCTGTGAAGGCAGAATTAGTTTACTGTGACAAGATGTACGGACTGAGGATAACCATTGTGATGAAGATTGTAGGCAGCATTATGGAACTGCCGCTCATGGGTTTTGCTACAATATACCAACGCTAAACGACACTACGTGTGTTTGTCGTTATCGCTGCTAATTGATTTGTATTCGTGACTTGCGAGTGTTTACACCGACGTCCTCTGCACCTGGGTGGTATGTGGGTTGTAAAGTCCCCGCATGGTCAGAGTTTCGATCGTTGGTAGAGGGAGAAGCAGAGAGAAAAAAGAAAAATGAGGTATTATAAAATACCTCTCTTTTTATTCGAAAAATAAATAAAACTAAAGTATTCTGATGAGGGCAATACTTTAAAACTCCACCCTTTTGTTTTCTGTTTTCTGTTATCTCGCGATGCTTTTCGACACATGGCCTCGAGATCGGAGGGGCTTCTCTCGGTCTCCTTCTGATGTCTTTTGAGGAATAAATAAATTGATCAACTGGGAGTTGATATAAATTATAATTGGCTCTGCAACATAGGCCAACCCACTTGGTGAAAACCACCAATTCCTTTTCTTCTTCTTTTTTCGCTTTCTTTTTCCTGAGAAAAAGACCGGGAAAATCCGCAGGAGTCTGATTGGTAAATGAGGAGAGGCAACGGAAACTGAAAATATTGCTTGGAAGATAGAAAGTGATTCACACATCAGCAACATGATCCTAGATGATGGGCGTCTAACTAGGCACCATTGCTGAGTTCGAGAGTAGACTATACTTAAGCCCAAAAGCACCAGTTTGGCTAGCAAATTGGTAAAAACCTTTTTCAAGGTCACCCACATCCGCAATGTTGGAAGAAACATAATTAACAAAAAGGGCTCCATTTCACCTCAGTTAAGCTGCAGATTTAGCCAGACGTAGGGAATCTGCATCTTATATTCATAAATGTTGATTCTGTACAACCACGAATTAACAAGCAAAGATACCTAGGGTTGACTACGATACTAAATACACCAGGTGCATTTAATCTTCTTTTTACAAAAAGAATATCTCGACTTGTGTTCAAATATGGGACTACATAATCCTGGAAAAGAAAGCACATCATCAAATGATCGCTCACAATATGACTTGGAAATCAACATCCCATGCAACTGCGAGGCTATGAGCTAGCACGTCATCATACGCCCTGTCGCAGAAGACATCGGATTCGCCTTACCAATGTGGTCTTGCCAATCTCAAGAAGCGGCAATAGCCCGTGAAAGGAAACAACCTTCGCTTGTCCATTTACTTGCCATTATATGAGCACATGCATGAAAATGCCAGAGGAAGATGACCCATTTCCAACCCTTCTTGGATCTGGACATCAAGGAGAGAAGGAGCTCCCTTCAGTGCTATAAATTGAATGCTCACTCAAGCTGAAGTTGACTCTCTCTTCATCCCACTTCAGAATCTCCCTCGCATATTTAAGAGCTGAATCAACACTTTCAGGCTCCAACCCTTTCACCAGAGAAACATACAACTTTCGCCCAGTGAGAGAAGAATAAAGTCTCTTGAACTTCACTGCAATGTAGTGGAAAGCCAGCTGACCCACCGAGGGGCTATTGTTGGTGCTGGTGCTGGTGCTGGTGCTGTTGCTGTTGCTGTTGGACCGAAAAGGACTGATCACTGGATGAAAATCATCAAACCAGTCACATTGTGTCAAAGGTACTCGCTCTATCTTTTCTTCAAGCAGATCAAACTTGTTTAGTATCAAAAGGAAGTCCATCTGATCGAAGGTGGGATGATTGACAATACTTTCAAACAGTTTTCTGCTCTGCATCATCTTGTTAGTGATAAAACCACTCTCATCATCATAAAACTGGTCATAGTCACTAAGGGCAACACAGAAAATGATCATTCCAACATCTTCAAACATCTCTAACCACTTGCAGTTTTCTCCTAAGCCTCTTGCATGTACTTTAATTAGCTGGTACCTGATAACCAACGACCAAGAAAGTAAAGTGATCATTGGAACTTAACAGCAAGCTAAGCAATGAAACGCAGATTCAGGCTGATGGATAGTGCAGGGAAAGCGATTTTCTCCTATTTTCTAGATCTATGAATGCCAAAGCATCATGGTCTGGGTCCTATGGTCGCTCAATCTGATAATGGTACAACAATAATTTATCATTTCGAGGGAAAAATTATATGCAGATTCATATCTGGAGAAATTTGATTGATGGAAGGCAATAACTTTGTGCCTTCGATGAAGTCTAAGGGGCCATGCAGTTGATAATTTGTAATCTAGCACGTATACCTTGTCAATACCACTAGAACACGGATATGGGGGCATAATATGCCAATAGTCAGCAGGTCTAATTCAACAATCTACGGTAGGATGGGATGAAGAGTTGATACTCTCTAATAGAACCTAAATAAGTTGATCACTACCACACCCCGGCTAATTTTTCATTGATCAGGTTGTTAAAAGGCCAAACTTTCCTTTCACTGCAACCGGCAGATTGGGTTTAAATGGATCAACATTGTGTTTGCTCTTGATGGGTATATCTTATCTGATAAGTCATGATGTGCACTCGAGCTGACGGGAACAATTAGTACTCTTGAGTCCCCCAACTTTAAGGATCCAAAGAAGTACAGATGGTCGATCAACAAACAAGCAAATGACGTGCAATGAGTATCGCACCCACCTAAGTAAAGAATCATTCGGATCAGCAGCATCAATGTCATCATCGGGTGCTGACGGGGAGAATGAGAAGTCCACACAAGCAAGCCCATTCGATGAAGTAACACCCTCAGCATTTAGGATATCCAAATTGGACGGTTCATAGTCCATTCTCAATATAGAAACAGCCTATATTGAAAGAAACATAACATAAGAAACAATAACAACGAATGGAGATAACTTTTCTTAGGTGCCATGAAAAAGAGATCACGAGATAATAATTTGATCAAAGAAAGATGTGTACAACTATGATCCTCATTGAGAGTGCTGGACAACAGGTAAACAAAGAAGGCAAGTAATATTAATTTATGCTTTGGTCATTAAAAGCTCAATCAGCCCCATGACAAAGCCCAAAGAAGCTGATACTCCACACTGCTAAATGAACTTAGATCCAGCAAAAACCTGGCTCAGCTTAGCTAGGCTCAGAAACAGATTTAGACTCTAGAAAACGTCTTGAGGACCTTCAATTACCTGGTTTGCAAGATAATGCTTATGTTTTGCGTATTCTCCCTCAACCAAAGAGTAAGAAAAAGTGCACCAAAAAACCTTAGATTGCAAATTGAGTTATGACTCAGAAGCATAGTTGTTAATCACAAGCTTTCATAATTTAACCTATTGAAGACAGCTGAGGAACATGCAGAATGATCTTACCCGCTCTAAGAAATAACTAGCAACGGTAGGTAGCATTTCCAATTCACTTCTCCGACTGTATGTGGCCTGAATGGCTGAATTGCTCCATAACTCCTCAACTAACGGCGCATATTCACGAGTAGCAGCTGGAAAGATGGCTTCCAAATTGCCTGAGACCATATTTTTGAGAAGCCAGTCGGAGAAAGCTTTCAGCCTTGGGCCAATAGAATAAATAGTTTTGTTATCATTATCAACCACGTTCCCTGTTGTCAACCAGAAACTAGTTTCAAACACTTGCATAATATAAGCAACATACATATCCATATAAAGAGAGAGTGCTTATAGTTACATATAATGGAGCAATTTGTAGATATGGTAAGAGATATTTATACATGACAGATTAATGAGTATTTTGAACTACTTGTTCTATCTAGAGCTAAATCTAAAAGAAAGTGGGAAGTAGTATGGGTAATTATATTATAATTCCTTAAAGTCACAGACAGCATATCCTTGTAACATCCATACATGCACGAAAGTTAAGGACAAGAAGGGAAAATCACAAAGTTGATTTAAACTGATACCTAAAGGGTCTATTATACTTGAAGAATGCTTCTTCTTCAACTCAATTAGAGCTTCTTCCTCAAAACGCTCCCGACCCTCAAGGATTATACCAAAATAGCCATATAAATTGCTTTGAATCTTCAATTTAATATTCTCCTGCTCTTCCCCAGAAAAAGGGATGGCTTTGTAAAGAATCTTTGCCTGAACACGCATATAAAAACCAAAAATAAGCTCATTGAAATATCACGTATGATTGCCAAGAAAAAAAAAATATCACGTATGATTTGAAAATTTTCACATAAGTAAAGGAGTAGTCATCATATGGTGAGGGAGTTAATTACACTAAGGTATCACCTGCTTAAATATAGTACTCGCTCCAGATCCAGTGAATCCAATTAAGAGAAGCTTCTGAAGTGTTCTCTGTTCAAGGTAGTCAGGGACAGTTCTGTTGAATTGATTGCTTACTTGTTCTACACAGGAATTTGAAAATTTAGAAGGGACAGGCAATGACAAGAGAGCACAAGCGAGCTTTGTTCCAGCCTGGAAGGCAAAATAAAAGATTGTTTATATTAAGGTAATGTAAACTGGACAACAAACACAGGCAAAGACACACATTCACCAACAAACCATACCTTCCCCCAGATATATCCTCTTGTATTCTTCTGTCCCTCTTCTTGGTACGACCCATCATCGTTCACCCAAAAGTGTGGGTTACCAGCACATTGAACTCCTGCCAACTGCAACATTCAAGAAAATGGCCTTAACATCCATTCCCGTCAATCAGTTCAGAGAAGATTTTCAAAAATGTCAACTAAAACTCCAACCTGTAACATCCGAAGCTCAACTTTAGTAATTTCCCGACCATTTATAAAAACTTGTGTGTTGCCATTGCTAGCATCTGGTTTGATGGGACCTCCGACATTCAGGTGGGGACTAATAATCTTTGAAGGCTTCAGTCCTTCCTGTTAAATTCAACAGAAAGATCACGTTCCATAATGATGCAACAAAACTTAAGTAATGCAAACAAATGTGTAAAGTAACTATATTCACCTTTCCCCAAAGACCAGATACTTTATCATACCAATAGTTCCCAGGTTTGAGCTTCTTTGGTGGGTTTGGACAGGTCTGCAAAATAACCAGCTCCTCGTGTGAAAGAGGTTGTCCATTTACACAAACATACTCTGGTGGAAGCTGATTTGCCTCACAAAACTTCTCAGCCCTCATTATCTGTCGTACCTCCAAGTCATTAAGAAGCCGCCTAAGCATCCGAGAGCACTTCCCCAAACTCCCTCGTTTTGATTCATCAATAGTGAAGCCAATGCAAGGAACACATTTCCTACCTTCTGGCATCGATCCCATTGCTCTAAGCACACAATTACTACAATATTTTGCATCACAAACAATGCAAACCTCCTTTTCAGTGAACCTGTTTCCCTTAAAGCAGCGATAGCATGACCCTTTCTTCCCTTCTGATTGACACACTCGCTTCACAGGCATTGTCTCAGGCTCCTCCTGAGTACCTTGCCCATAAAAACTATCATCGGACTCAAGATCACGAAAAGTTACAACTGGCAGCCGTCTGACATCACAATTGGCTTCAGTTTTGCAATCCACAACCTTCATAGAAGAAACCCGAGATGACGGGTAATCGAAACTCAAAACCGACTCATTTGACACCCAATCTGCTTGATTCAAATAATTATTTGAGTCTAAACTTTCCTTCCTCCGACCATTGGAAACCCTCAATGCCATCGAGCTTCCTATTGACTTATCGAAACTATCACAAAACTCTACCATGCTTGAGCTCCCAGCTCTACGTAATAATTCAAGGGAACGCTCATGACTGATAGACGATGACCCCAAAGCCCTTGAGCTGTTAGCAACATCGGATAATTCACCGGACCCATTATGCCCATTTGAAAACTCTAATGCACCGGAGCTACTCAACTCACCTGACAGGACACAACCCTGATTGGCCGTATCCCTCTCCTCAAAGGCAGTCACAGAACTCGGAGACACAGTTGCTTCAGAACCTAACTCTAGCTCCTTGGAATCAGCACGGCTTTCATTACTTCGGTCGAACGCAATCACCGAAGTCGGAGAAACCACAGTAGTAGTATCAGAACTTAGCATTTTTAGCTCTCTGGAGAACTTTCTGCTCCGAGGATCGGGACCTAAGAGTGGTTGCACAACTGGCAAAGACAGCTTATCACACAATGAGACCTGGGCGACCACCGCGGCCACCGGAATTCGCTCAACGTTGATAGGAACGGCACGAGGGAGATCATAGGTGATCGGTGGGCCACTGTATTCCACGGCAAACGAGTACTCGGTACCATCATCGACACCCGATGCTTCAACCGAGGACATTGCAGCTACTATAGCTTTAAACCAACCTAGCCCTAATTTCAACACCAACCTTCAACCCAATCCCACCAAACAAAACGCGAAGCTCCGACCCAGCTATCGTCAGCTCAAAATTGAAAAGCAAAGAAAGAGTTCCTCAAATACCTCGTTACTAAAAAAACTAGCACTGATTTCTGGTTGTTTCATTCGGAAAAAAAAAACAAAACAAAAAGGAACTTACGTAGAGGCGTGAAGCGTGGAAAGTGGAAAGTGTGCGGAATTAAACTTTGCTTGCAGGTAAAGAGAAATGAGAAGTGTCAAGGAATTCCGGGAAGGATTTGAATTTGATTTTTCCATACCTGGTGTACTGGAGGGGAGGAAGAGAGAAGGAATCGAGAAGAGAAGACAGAGAATCTCGGGAAATCCAAAGCCGAAGGGCATAATGTGTTTGGTTTGGGAAGGAGGAAAATGTGTGCGTATTGGGAAAGTAGTGCGGGTGAGAGAAAGGAAAAAGACAGCAAAGGTAAACAGTGCTGCGTTTGGAGTGGGAATCTCTGAACTTTATTTTGTTTTCTTTTATGAGTTTAATTTTCGCTTTTCTTTTATTTAAAACAAATACACATTTGCGCTTTTGGTTGGTCGGACTAGGCGAGAAGGTCGGTGGGACCCAGAAACTGAGGTTAAAAAAAATTAGTCAGGACATGTGGGCCCGGATGGAATGCGGGTCCGATTTGTCACTTTGTGGACTAAGGACCACGTGGTTATTACCATTACCATGGTCCTGCTCCGGCTGCTGGACTCGGGTTTTGATTTTTCTTTTGCTAAATTGAATCCGACTCCACGGGTTCTTCGTGATGTGTATTTAACTGTAGGTTGGGTGCTGGTAGGTCCAGCCGTCCAGGAATAGGTTTCTACTGCCCTCATCGGCATCGTGAAGGATTAACAACGACAAGTCGCTTTGTTTCTTGAGCAATGACAAGTGACAGGTCGCTTGCTTGCAGAAGAAACGGACATAGAAAAGTAAGAAGAGAATATATGGAGAATTAAGTTGATCCACCGGACATTGTGCAAAGATCCGAGCATCGTGAAGAATTAACAACGACAAGTCGCTTTGTTTCTTGAGCAATGACAAGTGACAGGTCGCTTGCTTGCAGAAGAAACGGACATAGATCAAAAGTAAGAAGAGAATATATATGGAGAATTAAGTTGATCCACCGGACATTGTGCAAAGATCCGAGAGCCTTAATTGTATCAAAATAAGACTTTTCACGAGTATATAACATGTTTATCCAGGTTTCGACTCTATTTACGTAAATTATCTTGTTTGTTTCGTAATTTGGCTATATAAGTAGATTCTCGACTTTGTCGTTGTTGAGCTGACTGGCCGGCCAGTTTGAACAGGTTCTTTTTTTCCTTAGCAGTTTGAACTGGTTCATTTTAGTACATATTTTGTAACTTGTGTTGTGGGTTAGGTTTCTTAACTTGTTTTATCTGTATCTTTTTATCGTCAAATTTCTTTTAAAATCAATAACGCATTCAGAAGATACTGAACATATTAAAAGGTATACGTACGAAATATGAAATAAATGGGTTTTTAGCTTCTTCTTTTTCGGGGCTCAACTAAAAGAATCTGATGCCTTTTTGTTTTGTTTTGTTTTTCTAACTGACTCGACCACTTGAGGTTTCTTTCCTCTGTTTCTATTACCATGGAGTACTCCTTGGTTCTTGGTTCTGTACAACGAAAGTTTTATACTTTTGCATGTAAATATGTCCAATGTGAGTTTGTTTTCACACTTATATCAGCGCTTCTGTGATCTCACTCCATGCATGGAGTCCATTTGCGTGACGGCAGGCATTTGGAAGAGCTGTCTCGTCACGATTGCCCATTTTTATAGCCATGCTTAGCTCACAGGAACATTGAAGTTCAAACTGCCACAATATTCCAAAGCAGAAAACTTGCATGCAAATCAAGGAGAAATCTCTTTCCTTAAAGTTTAAACCACTGCAAATTTACCTAATTATTTCACCGTCAAAAGGACTATTTAATTTCCCGCGATAGAAGTGATCCCACCACTTCGATTCTTTTCACACCAGGCAAGCTAGTATCAGAAAGTCGTCCTCCAGGTCTCGACCAGCACTTTTTAGTGTTAATTAAGATAAGGTAAACTGCCCTAATGGCTATGTTTGGTTGGGGGATTCGGTTCCGGTTTTAATTATTTAAAGTTTTTCAATGCCAACGTCTTTTTCCAACGAGTCTGCCAACTTTTTCAATACCAGCCTCTTAGTATTCTTTCAAGTTTCATACATATGGACTCCAGCTAACACATCTTCTATTTCAACCCTCCACTTTGGACGGTGCCGATTAAGCGAGCAATATACAAGAAGGGAGTGCAGGGGATCACCTTCTACGACATTTCTTTGAAAACTTCCGAGCAAATTAATATATATAGCCGGTTGAACCTCCCCTCTGTTTTAAGTACTTGAAAATTTGACATCCATTCCCTACTTTGATAGGTGTTTGAGATCATTAATACATACAAATTCTATTCAGTCAACGTTCACTTTAAAGATAGTGCCATATTAATTAAAACTTGAACAACAGTCAACAAAGAAATAAAAACTACTACGAAAGGTTATACCAATCAATTTGACCATGCAGAATCTAGTTTTATGCTAGTTTTTTTATATACGGGTCATCATTCGTATGATATTTTGCTGAGGCTGATCTTCCACGAGAGGAAAAGCTTGAAGCTGAGCTCGAAGCGGGCATGGCGTCGTGCTGTTGTTCCTCGTGTACCATCGTCGGCGATTGGTCCGACACCTTCCACACCTTTACGGACTTGTCCAAACTGCCACTGTAAACAGTCCAGCAGTACTGCTCGGCGGGCGTGGTTTCGTGATCCTTTTCCACGGCCAAGCATTTGACAGGCCCAGTATGGCCAGTCAACATGGACAAACATGTGTGTTCCCCCTCCGGCGTACTCTTCCACACGCAGATTCCCATGTCGGCGGATCCGCTGAATACGAGGTTCCCAGCTGTGGCTAAGCACAACACTGCCAGTTTATGGCCTTTCAAAACGCCGCCGTGGGAGAGAGACTTCTCGATCTCCCAGTAGTTAAGAAGCCCGTCTGACGAGCCACTGTAAACAAAGGTGGCCTCAGGATTGACAGCCAATGCTGAAATCGCACACTCTTGCTTCAACAACGTCTGCGAAAAGAAATGCTTCGTTCCCTTGCCTTGTAACTCTCTCCGCCAGACCTTGACGGTACCATCAGCCGAGCCAGTGAGCACCAAGCCGTCAAAACCCGCAACTAAGCAATTCACAGCATCGTCGTGAGCATTGATTGATTCCAAGCATTTGGAGTCCGAGACTCGCCAGACTTTAAAGGTTTTGTCCCAAGAAGCTGAATAAAGGAAAGATCCATCTTAGCTCAAGCTAAGGCACGATATGGCATCGTAGTGTTTGAGCCACACCACGCTACGGTGACGACTCACGTCCACGTAGTTCTTGGGTTTCATCGAACTTTTAATATAATCCTTCAAAGTTGGTAGCGTCCCGACACGCTTGTGAACGCTTCCATTCTTCGACGACACCTTCCAAACTCGGATACTCCCGTCCTGATGGCTCCAGTTAATGTGTGAGTTTGAAACCCTGTGAGTGGTGAGATTACACGGCTGTGATCTCACCAGCCGCATCCAACGGTCACAACGTGGCCAACGCATAAATGAATATCGACCCGAACGAAACCCGCGAGCCTCCCCCCTTCGTCTTCGACTCCTCCCCCCCCCCTTTCGAAAATCCTCTCGCCCTAACCCTGAATCGCCTTCCTCTTCGACTCCTCCCCCCCCTTTCGAAGATCCTCTCGCCCTAACAGAGCCTCCCCCCGAATCGTCTCGCATCGCCATCGTCTTCGACTCTCCCCATCTCGAATATCCTCTCCCCCTCCTAACAGAGCTCCCCCTCCGAATGTCCTCTCGAGTCGCGTGCTCCCCGAAGACGCATTACACACCAACAGACTGCTCGAGTCGTGTGCTCCCCGAAGGTCAATCTTGAAACGCCCTAGTGCTCCCTCGAAGGCCAATTTTGCGTCGCCCTAGCAGGTTCGTTAGGTTTTATAAGAATGCCTTGCCAGTGGACATTGAAGTTGGGAACTGTGTAAATGTATTAGATGATTGATATGTTGTCAAGAAACTCGCAATTTGTGAGCTAAAGTTGTTATTATTTGTTAAAATTTATGGAAATGTCAAGAAAATTTGATGAAGCGAAAGCAGCTTTTGTTGAGTATTACATAAACTGTAATTTGCATATTGCATTAGCAAAAGCTAGTAATTTGATTGAATGTGGCTGCCAAAGTTCATTAACTTGCAAATGATAATCCCTGATACCCAATTAGTCCACAATGATAATCCCTGCCAAAGTTCATTAACTTGCAAATGAAAGCTTGTTTTAGTTTTGCAACGCATTGAACCAAGACCAATTCACCATTTTCAGAGTCAAGCAATTGTTCGACACAGTTATCCCCTTTTAGAAGCTTCAATATCTGGAAAAGTAAGGCAATTAGGAACCCAAGATTCCATTCGTATATTCAATATCTGGAAAAGTAAGGCAATCATTTTATGAATTGTTACTCATCCACGTAAGCTGTACCAGCTGAACTTGTCATTGTAATAATAATTTACACCACCCATTACATGAATCATAAATGAAGAGGAATACAATATTTCTGAAGCAAACACATAACAGAATTGCAGTGTATATATATATATATGTGTGTGTCTATTATAATCTATATTTTTTTTGTTCTTCTAATTAATCCGGAGTAGGTATACATACGCAGAAATAGCTTGGAGTTGACTAAACTGAGCTTTTGAGTAATGTTGTTGTTTTGTTACTTAGAAGAAAAAAAATACTAAACTGAAATCAACACGGAAGTTGTACTGTCGTTTTTCTTCTTCTCCTAAGACGCCAGCAACATATACCAGGTTGACTAATTCCACCAATGATTAATTAGGTACTGTCGTTTTAGGTACCCAACAACATATACAAGCTTGACTAATTCCTACATAAACCAGCTTCCAGCTAAGAGCTTTCATTAACAACTTAATGAAGCCTGCAGGCAATTATTAACAATTCATACAATGATTGCAGGCAATTAGTAATAATTTAACTTCCCATGATAAAACACATTTATCATAAACTGTAATTTGATTCAATGTGGCTTCTATTATGTTTTTGCAAATGCCAATAAATACTAAATATGATATGTTCTTTCTATTGTTCATAGAAGGGATACTAATTGTTGGTGCTAACTGCAACTTCCATAAAATATGGCCCAAATGGAAGGTATCAATCCAAATATCAGTAGACGAGGGTGCAGTAGTTCCTACATTGTTGCTCCAGTTCATGATATTGCAGTATGTGGATGTCTGCTAATTGACTTTACATACTCTGTTTATTTTCTTGTTTGTGGAGTTTAAGAATGAATTGCCGGGTTTGAGGTATTTACTATTTATCGTAGATTCTTTTGAAAGCAAATTTGGTTTCCAAAGCTTCACTGTCAGTTTCCCACAGATGTGATTGAAGTTTGATGTATGCTTTTGTTGTTTTGGGTGAGTAGAAGAAGTTATCAGCCGAGTAAGTTCAAGAGTTAGTGAAAGGGGAAAGAAATGTACCACTTATCATTGATTTCTATGCAACATGGTGTGGACCCTGTATTTTGATGGCTCAAGAACTCGAAATGGTTTTGCTCTATACCTGCATTATACTAGTTAAGAAACTGTATGTGTAACTTTATTGCTATTTAAATGATCACTCCTTAGCTGTTTGAATTGCTCTTATTTGATGGAGAGCTATGCTGTAGTATCTGAAGACCCCCCTTGCCACCCCAAACCCCCGGGCGTTACCCCCCACAAGGATACCATTTTCAACATTTAAAACATTTAGTAAGAAAATAGTAGTTTCAAGCTACCAAGTAGGAGCATTAAATATTAGAAGCATAGTAAACTCGAAGAATCTTATGCATTGTGGTTGGCATGATAATGAAGCTGCTGAATGGAGACGGCCATCTGATGGACTCGTTTGAAGGATAGTGTCAGTGAACAAGTACTCATCTTGACCGAGTCATGCCAACTAAATTTGATCAGCTTCTAATAAGCGTAGGGCAGTGGTTTGCCATTTTAACTGGCTGGGCTTCTTACATTCAATGGACAATTGGCAACATTCTTCCCTTTTTGTAATTGACTTCTAGTGTACAAAATCCTTGTCCAAATTGCCAAACATTGCAGACACATTATAATTTACAGCATAACTGCTAACATTAGAAGACCTTATATATTGTCCACGATTACATGAGATTTTACATCACATTCCCATTCACTACCCTACGAAACAAGCAACTTCATGAACAGAAACTAAAATTATGCTAGGGCTACTGAATACAACCACATCAGAAACATTAACATTACCCATGAGTTATCAACCAAATACAACCACATCAGAAAGCATAACAACCAGACACATTATTATCATTTCTTTACTTCATGGCAACAAAAATCCCTACAACCAAAACAACTGTAAACAGCACCCATGACTTTATCATCTGCTCCCTAACTCGGTGACCATCTTCCTTCAGTCTCTTTAGTTCTCCATCCTTGACTTTCAACTTCTCATTGGACCCTTGAAGCTTTTCCTCAAGCAACTTCACTTGTTCTTTGAAGCTATCAATCTCAACATCCTTTGCCCGTGATTTGGCAATCTCAGCGTCTAACTTCTCTTCCAGACGCTGCATTTTCACAATCAATAAAACTAAAGCGTCATCATTTGCTTTAACTTCAGCCGGGTAATCAAGCCAATCAAAAAAACCGCATCCATGATTTCCACGGCCAGTGTAGTTGGGGCACCCAAAAAATCTTCTGCCGGGGTTCTCTGGAGTGAAGGACCTCCTCACACTGGTGGAGATGCCACACTTACATTTCGGGGGTTCCGACACCTCTCTAGGAGTCCATTGCTGACTAGCACTACTCCGTGCAGTTGATATGGATGATGATGATGATGTCATTGACCTTGACGTGTCAATGATAATCCAATATTAGTGAACGGCATAAAATTTTTTCATATGCACAATCTACCTATGTAAAAACTACAAATGTAATACCATGCACAATCTCGAATGGATCATCAAGCAGCATATGTACAAATTTCAAATGAGTACTGCAGCTAGGTTCATGCATATCAATAGCTTCACTGGCCTAAATAGATAGCCATGCCAACTAACCAATTGAAGGTCCAATAATATAATTATACTAATTCATGAAATAACATAACTTAACTACTGCAGACCATTCATTGGGCTCAGTGCCTCTACAACTTCTTACCTAATAATCGAGCTATTGCCCTACAACTACCTAATACAAAAAAAAACCATTTTTCTATTCTATTGTAAAGGGTGTAGATGTGCCAAAATGTCTCTTCGAGATAGACCCAGAGAAGATATTTTGTTTGACAATAAACCCTGCAGTCTTGCAAACAATCATTTGCACTTCACAAAACTACTCAACCACTTTAAGCCATGTACACAGAATGGACTGGTTATAAGTATAGCTACTTTAAAACCTACAGGACCTAAAAGGCTTTGATGGTCGTTACATGGGCAGAATGTACAGCCAGCAACAACAGAGTTTAGGAATTTTGATTACATCGGGTGTCAAAGTTAGCAAAGGGGTTTGCTAACAGTCCATTCTGTGTACATGGGCAGAATGTACAGCCAGCAACAACAGAGTGTACAGACCCCAAACCCCAAATTTGGAGCCCCTCCTCGACACCCAAATTCTCTCCTATACCCAGAACAACCCATAGGTCAATAAAAACCAAGTTAGGCATAAATCCATTTATGGGACCTACAATTATGCACCTCTACATCCCCCAATCTTTCATAATTAACTATGACATGGGAAACAGAAAATTTAAGAACATGCTTCATTAACAGAAACGCAGATCTACCGTATAACGAACCTGCTAGGGCGACGCAAAATTGGCCTTCGAGGGAGCACTAGGGCGTTTCAAGATTGACCTTCGGGGAGCACACGACTCGAGCAGTCTGTTGGTGTGTAATGCGTCTTCGGGGAGCACGCGACTCGAGAGGACATTCGGAGGGGGAGCTCTGTTAGGAGGGGGAGAGGATATTCGAGATGGGGAGAGTCGAAGACGATGGCGATGCGAGACGATTCGGGGGGAGGCTCTGTTAGGGCGAGAGGATCTTCGAAAGGGGGGGGAGGAGTCGAAGAGGAAGGCGATTCAGGGTTAGGGCGAGAGGATTTTCGAAAGGGGGGGGGAGGAGTCGAAGACGAAGGGGGGAGGCTCGCGGGTTTCGTTCGGGTCGAGGGGTTTCGTTCGGGTCGATATTCATTTATGCGTTGGCCACGTTGTGACCGTTGGATGCGGCTGGTGAGATCACAGCCGTGTAATCTCACCACTCACAGGGTTTCAAACTCACACATTAACTGGAGCCCCGTCCTGATGACCCGTATAGATCTTCCGCTCAGCAATTACTATCGCCTTAACCATCCCGCTACTCGATCTAAATCCAGAAAACTCTTGTTGATGCTTCCAAACCCGAACATTCTTGCTATCGGACCCAGTATACAACAAGTCCCCCGTTGCCGCCATCGAGTATATTTGACCCTTTTCACGGACCAGCGAGCCCAGGAGTGCGTTCCCGGAGGCATCGGACGAAAGATGAGGAGGATGAGGATTCAGGTGACTTGACCATGGGGACTTGGAGAAAGGAATCGTGGAAGTCGGAGGCTGGTAGGAACAATCGTCTTGATCCGAAACCATTAGAGGGGCGGTAACTTCGTGGGCTGGATCACTTTCCTCCTCCGAAGCATCGCTGCGGCTATGGTTTATAAAACGATCTTCCTCCTTCTCATGACCGTCCGAAACGGGGTTTTTAAGCCTGCCAAATCTTTGTCCATGTTTGCTGCCCTCTTCAGAGAATATCCGGTGCCCTCTTGATGTGCTTCTCATTCTATGCATCTCTTCCGAGTTACATATATAGCTTCGTTCAAAAACACAAGTGCAAGAAAAAAGGAAGATTTGTGTAATACCCTGAAAACACACTACTAACAACAACGAGAAAAACCAGGCAATAAGAAGCCGAAAGCTCGAAGAATAAAGAAAGTGAGGATGATCCGCACAGGGAGAGAGAGAGGGGGTGGGGATTAAATTGTTTTTTCTTCGATAATGATAATTGATAGTTACGGGGGACCCGCGGTATGGACAGCTTCGTTTTTTTCTTTTCCGGGAAATTTCGGGTGGGCCAGCGTTTCTTCTTGCGTCGTCGTCTTATTGGGAACAACCGCTTTGGCGAAGGAATTCCAAATCACGTAACGCCACGTTGATGTTCTTCTGCGAATTTGCAAGGCAAAAGTAATGAAATGACGGTGTTATTCCAACAAGGCCGCTTTGGTTAGACAATGTCCGGTTCCTTGACGCAAGGAGGCACCGGACATGTGCAGTTACAGAGGAAATGCGTAGATGACCGAGAAAAGTAAACAGAAAATATATTGAACTGTACAAGGGGGAAAATGGCATTTGACCTGGTCTACCGTCTACGTGCTGAACGGAAACATCTCTCTCCTGCCTAAACGAGGTAGAGAGGATTTTTAGGTGCAACTACCTACGGTAATTAGTCAAGCCCATTAATCTAAGATACCCTTTTCATTTTTCCAACAATTTTTTCTTCAATTTCCTCCTTCCAATAATCCCTAAGGACTAACCAATTTGGGCAGACTACTAAGGGTTTGATTGTTTGTTTCGGTTCTTTTTTTTAGCTATATTACATCATAAAACTGATTTTACCGTAATTATTCAGATAGGAATTTGGACCTTCTGATACTATTTAGAGAGTTTCCTTAGGGGGAAACAACTCTCTGTAAAGTTTTAGGTTTTATGTTTTACAGTGAAGAAAAATTGAGTAAAGGATAATGTACATAATTCAATAGAATTGTATTGAATTTTCAAATGTGCAATAGCATTGTATGGCAAGATATATATAGTAACAACTGTTTGCGTATACAATATAATCAAAGTGTTACCCTTACTTGGTTAGAATTTTGAATCGAACACTTATCCTAAAAGTTTTATTATTTAAATTATATTCTCTAACAATAATTAAGACATTCAACAACTCAAATGTCTCCCGTGCTTTTTTCATATAAAAGTGTCATTCGGTTGTGTTTGAGAAGTAAAATTTTAGGATAGTTAACATTTTAGGTATTAGGGTTGATGAAAAAGTGATGAGAGAGAGTGAAAAAGTAAAAAAAATGTATGAAAATTGATGAAAAAGTGAGGAGAGAGTGTTTTGTAATGATGATAAAATTTTAGGTGAGTAAAATTTTGTTACGCAAACAGAGCCTTAGAATTTTATACTCTAAAAATTACATATTAAATACTGTTTAAGCCAAGGTACAGAATGCAAGTTTGTCATACCTATGTATCAATAATTTATCTTCATGTGTTGTGCATTTTTCTCTTGTCCTTATCAATTGTATTGCTATATAATAAATCTATATGAAATCATGGGACATCTGATATTATTTCGAATAGTATTTTTACAAAATAATCAGAATTATTTTTAATTATTTTATTGGAATTGATTGGTATAAAACGTGAGGTGACCTATTAGACAAAATTATGTATAGTGGACTAGTATCCTTGACAATATTTTGCTCGAATTGCAACAATTTGGAGAGAAATAGACGAAATAGGTGGACGGGCCACACCGTTTCTAACTTTATATGAATAATATTAAATAGTGTAGACTACACTTATTATATTTATCTATTTTGCCGACATACAAATAAAACTTCGATTGACAGAGGACAAAGATAAGAGCCGACACACCAACAAAACTTAGGGCATGTTGGTTTTGGTAAAATTTTAACAATTAATTATGGTGTGGATATTTAGGTGATATTTGAGTTGTATTGGTATTTTGTGTAGAAGTTGTTGAGTTGTATTGATGTTTGTAAAAAAAAAGTAATGTTGAAGTTGTATTGGTATTTATGTAGAAGTAATATTGAGATTATAATTTTAGAGGGTTGAATTCAAATTCTAAAAATTTCACCAATACCATGTTCGTTTCCTAAATTTTTGTAGGATTTGCATTCTATTTTTTTTTAATTCAAATATCACAAAACACACTTATTCCAATACAACACTTTATTACCTTTGTTACAAACATCAATCCTTTTTAACAATTTTTACACGTATTCAAATACAATTTTAACATCACCTAAAAATTCTCAAAACATTCAACATCTTACAAATATTCTAAAATCAAACATGCCCTAAATCCCTAGATTAATCCCCTAAAATTTATGAACTAATTCCTAAAATTTCAACTACTTAAAAATTTATCTCTCCTCAATTTTTTACTAACTTTTTTATTCTCTATCCTCAATTTTTGTGAAAATTGAGAGGGAAAAGAATGCGGAAGTAAGAAGATGAAAATGCTCTGAATAATTTGTGTAGTATTCAAGTATTACAAGGACTCTGTTTATATAGAGAGTCTGATAACTAACTAGCAGAGGGGCTGATAACTAACTAGCTAACAGAAAGATGAAAGACTAACAGCTGTACAGTATCATCGAATTACAGCTCAGCAAGCTATATCGTTATAAACTAATGATACATTTAAGAGTCCCCCTCAAGATGGAGTGTGAATATTCAAAACACTCATCTTGCTGAGAAGAAATTGAAGCTGATCAGAACCAAGAGCTTTAGTCAAAAGATCTGCAACTTGATGCCGGGAAGCTACATGAAATGTTTGAATAACACCAGCTGTAATTTTATCACGAATAAAGTGACAATCGATCTCTATATGTTTAGTCCTCTCATGGAATACCGGATTGGCAGCTATGTGAAGAGCAGATTGACTATCACAGAAGAGCTGAGCTGGTTTGGGATGAGAGATCTGAAAATCAGCAAGCAAGTAACGAAGCCATTGCAATTCAGCCACAATAGCAGCCATAGCCCTATATTCGGCCTCAGCAGATGAACGAGAGACTGTGGTCTGCTTTTTAGACTTCCAACTGATTAATGAATCACCTAAGAACACACAATAACCAGTGACAGACTTGCGAGATTCTGAACATGCAGCCCAATCAGCATCAGTAAAAGCTTTGAGATGAAGAGAAGAGGTGGAAGGAAAGAAGAGACCCTGACCAACAGTAGTCTTCAGATATCGAAGAATTCGAGTGGCAGCTTGCAAGTGGGGATCACGAGGTGTATCCATATACTGACTTAAAACTTGAACAGGATAAGATAAGTCAGGACGAGTCAAGGTCAGATAAAGCAATTTTCCAATCAATCTTCTGTACAAAGTAGCATCAGGAAGAAGAGCTCCAGTAGATAAATCAAGCTTAAGATTGGATTCCATAGGAGTCTTAGCTGGACGAGAGCCAGTTAAACCAGAGGAGGTTAGAACATCAAGAGTAAACTTGCGCTGACATAATGAAATTCCCTTGGATGATCTAGCAACTTCCAACCCAAGGAAATATTTAAGAGGACCTAAATCCTTGATCTGAAACCGAGCATTGATCACTTGGATGAAATCAGAAACAGCTGTGACATCACTACTAACAAGAACAAGATCATCAACATAAACAAGTAGTGCCAAGAAGGAAGTGCTAGACTGTCGGGTAAAGAGGGAATAGTCAGACTTGGATTGAGTAAAACCATTAGCAAGCAAGAACTGAGAGAACTTAAAAAACCATTGCCGAGAAGCTTGCTTAAGACCATAAAGGGATTTAGTCAATTTGCATACTTGATTGTCCCCCTGCACCTGAAAACCGGGTGGTACAGTCATAAAGATCTCTTCATCAAGATCACCATGGAGAAAAACGTTATTTACATCCAATTGATGTAAATACCAATTCTTAGAAGCAGCCAAGACAAGAAGAACTCTAACAGTGGAAATTTTAACCACGAGGGAGAAAGTATCAAAGTAATCAAATCCTTCACGTTGGGTGTAACCCTTAGCCACCAACCGAGCTTTATGACGTTCAATAGAGCCATCTGAACGATATTTGATCTTAAAAATCCACTTGCAACCTATGGGAGTTTTATTGGGTGGAAGAGTAGTAATAACCCAAGTATTATTAGCTTGAAGAGCAGAAATTTCTTTCTGCATAGCCTCTCGCCATTCAGCAAACTTAATAGCTTGTTAAAATGTGGTTGGTTCAACATGGGTAGAAATGGCAGTGGTAAAAGCATGATGAGAGGGAGATAAAAAGGCATGACCAAGGTAATTGAGAAGAGAATGAGAGGTACCTGACTTAGGAACCAGCAGAGGAGCAAACTTGGATTGAACTGATTGACAATAGTAATGTTGGAGATAAGATGGAACAGTTCTATTTCTAGTGGAACGACGCAAAGGAACTGAAATTTCAGTAGAGGTAATGCTATGTGGTGAAGAAATAGCAGTATCATGTGAAGATAAGGAAAGATCAGGAGCTGGAGGAATATCAACAAAACCGGGAGTATGCAGAAATGTAGGAGAATGTGATCCTAAAGCAGAATCAGGAAATGATGTAGGGACTACAAGAGGATCTGCAGATGAGGATATATTAGCAAAGGGAAAGATATGTTCAAAGAATTGAACATTACGTGAGATGAAAATCTTATGGCTTTGGAGATCATAAAGCTTATAACCTTTAAAGCCATATGGATATCCTAAGAAGATGCATTTGGAAGCCCTAGGATCAAATTTGGTTCTGTTACGAAGAAGTGTAGAAGCAAAACAAAGACATCCAAAAACACGAAAATGATCATATGTGGGCTTGACAAAAAATAAGATCTCAAAAGGAGATTTATTTGACAAAAGAGGAGTGAGAGTTCGATTTATGAGGTATACAACAGTAAGTATACAATCTCCCCAAAATTCAAGAGGAATGTGAGACTGAAATTTGAGGGCTCGAGTGACATTTAAAATGTGTTGATGCTTACGCTCAACAATACTGTTTTGTTGAGGAGTTTCTACACATGAACATTGGTGAATGATACCATGAGATGCATAGAAAGAATTCAATTTAAACTCAACATCATTATCAATGCGTATAACTTTGATTTTGAGTTTAAATTGAGTAAGAATCAGATTGAAGAATGTTTGTAAAATAGTTGATGTTTGAGACTTGGAATGCATCAAATAGACCCAAGTAGATCTACTAAAGTCATCAACTATTGTAAGAAAATATCTAGAACCATCAGTAGTAGAAACTGACATAGGACCCCATATATCAACATGTATGAGATCAAAAATATGCTGTGAATGGTGCTGCCGAGATGGAAATGACAACTTTTTCTGTTTTGCTAATGGACATATTTCACAAGGTATATTGTTTGTGAAATGAATGGCAGTATTATTAGATTGTAACAACTTTAACATCGAAGAAGAAACATGGCCAAGTCTGAAATGTCACAGATTATGAGATGAAATTGAAAAACAAGAAGAAACAGAACTGCCAACATGAGAATTGTCATTAGTAGGAAGCAAATGATATAAGCCACCTCTTTGTTCAGTTAATCCAATCGTCCTCCAGCTGGATTGGTCCTGAATATAACAAAGATTAGATTGAAACAAGACACAACAGCCAACATCTCGGGTTAGTTTACTGATGGAAAGAAAATTAAATCCAAAAGTAGGAACACAAAGTACATTGAGGAGAATAAGGCTGTTAGAAAGTCTAACACTACCAGTATGTGTAACTTTGGCAGAATGTCCATTAGGTAGTTGAACAGAAGAAGAAATAGGAAAAATGTCATGTGTAAGGAAAGACAAGGAAGAGACCATATGATCTGTAGCTCCTGTGTCCACAATCCAGGAGTGAGTTTGAGTGTTTAGGACAGAGGAAAAACAAGAAGTTATACCTGTCATGGATGGAGTAATATCTGGAGATTGGTCATGAGTGACATGCATTGCTGATGAAATAGCAGAAGGCTGATCTTGCTGTGGTTTGATTAAGGTAAGCAGTTGCTGATACTGCTCTCGGCTGAAAGGAAATTGTGAATTGGCTGCAGCAAAATCAGTTGATGGACAATCAGGAACAACATATATTTGATTGGCAGAAATTTTGGCTCTAGTATTTTTGTAACCGTGGGGATATCCATGGAGCTTGTAGCATTTCTCCATAGTATGCCCAAGGATGCCACAATGGCTACAGAGTGGTCTTTCTTTCTTAGGATACTGAACTGTGTACTTGGCTCCAGGACAAGTATCATGAGACTTGCTATAGAATGCAAGAGAACTTGGTGCAGATATTAAAGATGTGAGTTCCTTTTGTTTTTCTTCTTGCAAAACCAAGGAAAACACTTTGTTCATGGACGGTAATAGATCATTGAGGATAATCTGTCCTCTAATATTGGAAAATGAATCATTAAGGCCCATGAGGAACCTCATCACATAGTCTTGATGCTGAAAAGCAACTATTGTCTTAATAGCTCCACATGAACAGTTAGGCAATGGTCGATAGTTACTCAATTCATCCCAAAAACCTTTGAATTTTGTGAAATATGTGCAAACAGACATATGATCTTGAGAAAAGGTAGAGATCACCTTTTGAAGTTGAAACACACGTGGTCCATTACTCTGAGATAGCCTATCCTTCAGATCAGACCATATTTCGTGTGTTGTTTCAATATAAATCACACTTGCTGCAAGATCTTTAGAGATTGAATTAAGAATCCAAGAAATCACCATATTGTTGCATCTGATCCAGATAGCATACTGAGAACTGGTGAGGCTCGGTTTTGGAAGAGATCCATCAATGAATCCAATCTTGTTCTTTGCACTAAGCGCCATGAACATAGATCTAGACCAGGTAGGATAGTTGTCTGCGTGTAGGAGTTGAGAAACCAGTACAGTTCCAGGACTATCTCCGTGATGAAGATAGAATGGATTGTATTCACTTGCATCAACATTGGAAGGTAGAGGCAGAGTAGTAACAGGAGGAATAAGAGATTCGTTTTCAGAATCCATGATTCAGAAATCCTCTGATACCATGTGAAAATTGAGAGGGAAAATAATGCGGAAGTAAGAAGATGAAAATGCTCTGAATAATTTGTGTAGTATTCAAGTATTACAAGGACTCTGTTTATATAGAGAGTCTGATAACTAACTAGCAGAGGGGCTGATAACTAACTAGCTAACAGAAAGATGAAAGACTAACAGCTGTACAGTATCATCGAATTACAGCTCAGCAAGCTATATCGTTATAAACTAATGATACATTTAAGAATTTTTTTTAAGAACTTCTATACCTAAAATTTTAACCCATAAATTTTGACAAAATTTTGCTACCAAACGACATGTAAAATAAAAAATTATCAAGACAGTCAACGATGCGTTTCCTACGGTGGAGATGCGCCAGAATCTGGCTTCTGCACGGAGTTGTTGATACGTCGTTTATAGGAAGGAGAGAGGCCTTGGGGACCGTTTACACGGAGTAATTATATGTCGTTCACTGAAACGTCTTCCCTCCAGTTCCCAATCTTCCCCTTCCTTCAGTTCGTCGAGTTCGATTCTGGGCTGTCCAAATTAACGGTAAAATATCCGACACGGGAAAAATAGCGAGAGAAAGCAAAATCACTGGGTTCTATAGAGAGATGAGTGAGATCGTAAAGATGAAGAAGACGTGGAGGACATCGAAGGCGATTCCGGTGCGCCATCGACGGCACTGAAAGGAGTAGTCGCCGGATCTCCCTTCAAGTGGGTTTGTTTTAATGTTCGACTCTTCGTTCGGCCTCTTCCCGCCGATTTGACCCACATAATCGGTCAAAATATTTCCTGACTGTATCCCAGAATCCCAAGAAAGCTTCAAGCAAAACCATGACCTGATGACCATAAACATAACTATTAGTTTCCCAGACTTCAAATAGACTCTATACGAGAAATGTTCTTGGACAGTATAATCCAACGGAGACTAGCGTCTCTATTACAGCCATGGCTGCGAGAAGAGCCGGAGCTGGAACTCAAATTAGGTTTTATAAATTCTTACGCGGCTGCGAAGAACTTGCGCCTGAACACTTCGGTTCTCAACCAGCTCATCGACGAGCCCACTCGTTTTTCCTTCAAAGACGTCACGGTCGAATGCTTGAGTTTCCGGTTCTCAAACTGGTCTGTCCCCGCCTTCAAAATCGAACTTCAAGGGGTCCATGTGACAGTAGCAGCAGCGTGAGTCATTGCACTGTCTCTCTTTGTGTGCGCACAATTATATGATTGCTTTTTCTGAATGTGGATGTTCTAATACTGAAGTGTGATTCATCTTTTGGGATCTTACTCGAAGGGAGTGGAAGGAAGAGGGATATTCAAAAAGGGTGCGGGAACCAAAGGACACGTGTTCAGAGGATATGAAGAAGAAGCTTTCCATGCTTGATCCCGAGGTACTCGCGTTGCATTATTTAATAATTTTTGTATTTCGTTACAGACGTTACTGGTAGAAATTTAATGATTGCATTACCTTCACTTTTCATGACGAAGTTTAAAATGCAAAAGCGAAGTGAGTTATAGTGAGCGATTACACTTTATTAGGATATGTTTGTGTTGTAAAATTTTTGGTATTGAGTTTAGTGAAAAAGTGAAGAGAGGTAATTTTTTATATTTTTTGTAGTGAAAAGTTATGATTTGATATGAGAGAGAGATTATATTGTAGTATTTTATTGTGAATTGGTGAAAAATTTTGTAAAATTTTTTTAGCAAACACAACCTTAGTTAGCAACAAACTCTTGGATGTGTGGTGAGAGCCGCTGCATGTGTACGGAGTTTATCTATTAAACTCTTATGCGTTTGGTGGATACCACTCACGGCCTGCCGTAGGAGTTTCATCGTCATCTAAAAAAAACCTTCTTGGAAAATTTAACTTTGCATATTGATCACTATCACTAATTCATATGCTGCATTTCAGGGTGATGCTATACATGGCGTTCTTGAAAGGATCTTTGATACCACTACTTCAAAAAATCGGTTCACAACATCTTGTTTGAATCTAATACTCAAACACTGTCAGCTTCAGATGCATAATAGTTGTCTCAAGGTGGAGTTCCCCATCTTGAATGACTCATTTATGTATTTTTCCGAAATAAAGGAGCTCAATGCAGAATCCCAGTATCCCGCTCATGGTTGTCTTGTAAGAGATCTTTTTGGTGCAATTTTTATGCCTTTGAAAAAGACCTCTTATGTTATCAATGGCATCTGTTTCGAGATTGGTGTTAAGAGAAAAGACCAGAGAAACCGCATATTGCTTTCAACAGACCTGTTCACTCGAATCAAATTGGATGATCTTCAGCTTGTGGACATCAATCTTCGGGTTCCAGAATTAAGCTTGTTTTTTTCTCCAGTCGATGTTTCTATGTATTTGGCAGTAGGTAAAATATCACCTAATGAATATAAACATACTAGAAATGGTAGACAACTGTGGAAATTAGCTGCAAGCAAAGTTAGCCATGTGACTTCAGCTCCCAGATTGTCATTACATAAAGTAGTAGTTGTTGTTAGTCTTTGGCTACGTTATGTCAATGCTTATGAGCATATATTGTCGCTCATTGGATATCCTGCTGAGCACCGTTTACAAAGCTATTGTGCTGAGATGCGCAAAAGCAACATGTGTTTGAGTCCAATAAGTTTTCATTGGAAGGTGATCTCTGATATTGAGAAAGAGCTGCCTGCTGAAGCTATTGCACAGGCACGGCGAATTGCCCGTTACAGAGCAGCATCCCGTGATCAGCAGGTCAGGGATACTGACAAGGAATCTGTTGCTGATAGTCACTTTAAGTTTATTTCCAACATCCTTTATCTACTGTCATTTATTTTGAAACTCGTATGCAATATGTTCCACATGATTGTGGCATTATTATGCTCGAAGAAATTTTTGGTCCACGATCCAAAAAATGACGGAGATTGCGGAACTGTCTCCAATGATCCCCGCGCTCATAGTTGCTTCAGTTTGAATCTTGGGAAAATTCTAATCACCGTTTGTCAAATGAAAGAAATTCAACCTTCTGCAAATGAAAAGTTAGAATCACATATTGGGATCTCACATTCCGAACTCCTTTCGTTCTGCCTTTCAATCGATGACCTTTTGTTAGCATATGTCCAAAGCACCTGTGAACAGTCTGCCTTTTTATCCTGTGGGGAACTGAAGATTAACTCGTTATCTTCTATGGGAGATTTTGCTAGGGAAATGAATACAAAAAATTATCCTGGTTCTGTAAAAGGACCTAGGATGGCAAGAGTTAACAATCTCAAATCTGTTTTGTGGTGTGAGCCTGCCCAAATGTTTCTCCTTCCAGAAAGTAGTCAAACTGGTGCTTCTGATGATGCTGAAGCTACTTGCACACAGATTCTGGAAAATTTTCTGGGAGAAATGTGGTTGAGTTGGGGAAGAGCTTGCATGAAATTTGGAGAACGTCATATCAAGTATTCAGAGAATCCAGTCCTTCTTTGTGAGATCAAAAGCTCTTTGACATATCCAGGTGACAGGAAGACAGAATCTGGATTTTGGAAATGCAGTTTGATTCTGGGGAAGTTGAATTTAGCTTTGGGATATTCTTCAATACTATCTATATGTCTGCTTCTTAGGCAGATGCAAGATGCCCTTAACTGGACTGAGGACCATGGGAGAGCAAAGGTTCTTTCATATCCTCCAAGAAGCATTGATGACCAACCAGAAACCAATAAAGACAGTAAATATAAGTACAATTGTAGTGGAGCGAAGACAGCCTTTCTTAGAGTGCTTCCTGAAAAACACATTCAACTTGGGATTTTTATAGCTGGTGCACACATCCATATGTCAATGAGAAAGGACTTTGATGGTTTGAATATGGACGTAAATTACAAAGTTCACCAGGATGACTTTCGCCTTGCTTTTGATGTTCACAACATTGACATTGCTGTTTGGCCCACTTCCAGATGTGATCTGGCATCATTGAATGAGGCCCAAGGTTCTGACTATGCAGAAAAGATATGTCTGTTATTGAAAGAGCCCCGTATGACTGATCTTCAAATATCAGATAATGAAAAGTATGTTTCTCAAGGGTGTATCTCGCTTTGTTCATATCTGCGGGCAAATGGTTTTGATGCTTATGTGGAGGACTCGGCAGAGAAACAACATAGTCAAATTTTTGAGTTAAAGCCTTTGACTGTCCAGTTATCGTCTCAGAGGTGGAATTTTGGCATTAGGTCTTGCTTTATATTTGATTGTTGTTGTTCAGATGAACTCGGCAAAGCCCTATGTTTTATGTCTAGTTTATGGTTTCCAGTATATTATTTTCATAGCTGTTATTGGTTGGTATTTTTTAGCTTTTATGAAACTTGCTATTGGTACTTGTCTCAATTACTGGAAACAAATGTTGACGTCATTAATCTCAGGGCTGTCTTGATTTCATTTGATTTTCATTTCAAATATAGTTATCAATTTCTTAAAAAAATGCATTCAGGATATCTCTTGGCATGATAATGAATGTGTGGATCCTTAGGTGAATGAGACTACCAACTATATAGACCTGTCATTTCTAGAGATGGATTAACTCGGTTCAAAAATAATTTCAATTCAAGTGGAATTTTCTGAATGTGGAGCCCCTAAGTATAGTCAACTACTGCTACTAAGTATGGGGTGTTGCTAATGTTAGGTAGCATAACTCTCGATGATCCTACTTGTTCAATATGTCATATGGTTGCTTCAATCTAATTGAACTATCTAGTTGTGTGCCTGACTTGCTAGAATCAAATAGTGACAACTGAAATTTAAAGCACCTAGAGTATGGACATAGAAGGCATGCTTTATGAAGATGTGGATTCTTTCTGGACCTACGTGTCTGTTGAAATCTGGCTAAAACCTTATGTTTCGTCTTTTGCTTTGTCATTTGTTATCATGGGAACTTGGCATTGGCGGAAGTTTAAAAACCTTACACCATCTCTTCCTTCGACACCCATCACTACCTCAAAAAGCTCAAAATATACTTACAAAACCTTTTGTCTTGTCCTGATGGTGAAAGTGTTCTGTTTATTGCAGGGAATATTTTCACTCTTTTGGTACCACACTTATCGCTTTCTCTGCAGCTTTTTTTGGGACGGCTACGGGATTCTCTGTTTCATCATATTTGGATGAGTTGTGCGTTGTCTTTCAGGTTGTGGTGGTTTTCTGTTGCCTAATCAAGTTTGATAATGTCTGATTGATTTGTCTTAGAATAGTTGTTAACCAATGAATAGCAATATTTGTTCAGAATATCTGTCATTGAACTTCAAGTTTCGGTTTCTTTATTTGTGGGGATAACATCTTCTTGATAATGGAAGTTTTTTTTTATGTTTGCTGTTACCTCTGTTACTCATTGACTGCATCTTGAGCATGTCCTCTGCTACAAACATCCTTCAATTCTATTAAACATATGACCAGAAGAAAGTAACCTTTCATGGCATTTCTTCTTGCTTGTTTTCAGCCTCAGGATGTTTGGTTAATCATATGTAATAATTACCATAACTGCAAGACTATATGCACCAGCCATTGACTCAGATGAGTACATGTGTCTGTCTTTATTAACAAGGCTTCAAACTCCAGTGGGATCATTGTCGCTTAGGGTACGGAATTAATTCATGAAGGTTGCAGCCACATTTCAACTGAAGCTCAAGAGGATGATTGTCTATCATAAGTTTATGGACGGCATGTTAATAGAAATCGGTCTGTTTCGTTACATACTTGACAAAAGGTTTACAGTATCATTTATAGTAAGTAATCATTGGCATGTTGGTAAGGAGCATGTTAGTAAGGTGAACTAAGCCTTGGTTACATAGGCATCACTTGGGTGGATCTTGAACTCCCTGTTTATTGTGAAATGAGATATGGTTTCTATATGCATTCACAATTATATACAGAAAGGTCTCAGTTTAGGAACTCGGCAAAGGCTGTATATAACAAATGCTTGGAATCAGCCAACAGATTCTTTTTTGCCATCTGTTGTATGTACTATCTAGACGGGTAGTTATTAATGTTACCACGATCTTTACCTTTCGTCCTTTTAGCCTACTTGTCCTTTTGCCACTTTCAACCTTCTGGAAGAGAATTGATATATGTTTAAGACTTTAAGTGCTACGAGGGAGGAAGATGGACAGCTGAAAAGAATCTCAGTGGAGTATTTGAGAAAAGATGCAATAGCTGATGATAGATCTGCCCAGGGTATAACTGAATGGGTGGAAGGTTCGATACACCAAGTAGTTGGGATTGAGAACTTTGTCGAGTTGTAATTTGCTTGATGACCGTGGCTTCTGATAATTAACGTAATCAACTGAAGAATATCAGTTCCCTGTACATTTTTTTTGGTCTTGGCAATTATGAGTTGCTGGACCCAAGCCTTTAGTCAAGGGGGATTGAACCCTGGTTTTGCCCTTCCCCAAAGTGAAGGGGTACCACTGAGCCAAAGGCTCATTGGCATTAGTTCTGTGCAAATGATTGATTGATTTTTTTACCATTCTCGACTAAGGAATACTCTTCCTAACAGGTGGTTGGAAGTTTATCTTCTGCATTATCCCATGCATATGATAGCTGCGATCCTATTGGTTCTTTACCAGATATCAGGCAAGAGATTGTGATTGCTGAACCTGAACAGGAGGAGATAACAGTGAAAGGAGACCCCTCAACTTGTGGCAGTGTCCTGTTTAAAATCTATGGGACATTCAAACTCAAGTCAGTGGATATGGTTCTTCATGTTTCTAGGATGAGCGATAATGTTCAGAGTTCTATGAAAATCTTCGATGCTTTAACTAGGAGAAAGTTGGCTGAGAGTGGTTTGTCTGATTGTGGAATTCGGGTATCTGTTCAGCAAACAAGTGTTGAGATATCGGCAAAAGAACAAGTGGAAGTTCTCACAGATGTGTCAGGAATAGAGTCTTTTATCTTTAGATATAAGAATCGAAGAGGAAAACATACTGACCACTCTGTGCTGAAGGATCTGCCGCTGGAATCTCTTAATGACTTGTATGAAATATCAATTTCTAATTGCATGATTACTTTGTGGGTGGCCTCCCCTGAGAATGCATCATTTTCACATAGTCTGAGCAATATGGTCGAGAATTCCACTATGACGCATGATTCTCAAAGGTCAACTCATTGGTTAGTCATAAATGTTGAACTGGGTGAGATTTTTATGGCAAGATGCTCACAAAAGAATGTTATGGTTGGAACACATCAGTTGAATAACCTCCAATCATCACTTTCTGTTGGCGGAGAATTTCAAACAATCTGTTGGAGCATCCAGGTAATAAGCTTCCTTTCCTGCATCTTATGATTGTCATCAGAAACCTTTTCATGTATATGATTTGTAATGCCTGGATAAGTATGCATTGGTGAGATGTCTTGATATGAATATTGTTTTTCTGACTGAAATGAAACTTGATGCTATTGGGCAGGGTGGTTTCATGTTCCTTGAAACAACAGCTTTGGCCATGTTTGCTTGTTGTTTTGCTTCATATCTTCATTGTGTCACGAATCTTTTATTGCCCATTCAATCATCTGATAGACACATTGAAAAAGCTGAACATGATGTGGATATGAGTGGACTGAATGATCATTCTGTTAACGAGCATGCCCAAAAGATACCTTATTCATCTCGGCAAGCTAAACAGCAAATGATGGAAGCTTTCACAATAGACGTGTCCCAGTTTTCTCTTGTTCTTATGATTGAAGATGAATCTGGTATATGCTCCCCTACTCTACTCATTTGTTATAGTTGCTGCAATAAATGTCTGAAGGTTATGTCATTTATGCAGGTGCTGTTCAGGAATTCATAGTGGAGGTTGATGTCTGCTTAAAGTTTGAGTTTGCAAATATGAGAGAAAAAATTACATTTAACCTTCCTCGATTATCAATCTTTTCTCTGGTCCTTCGTGATAGTGTCAAAAATCAAATCCAAATTCCCCATTTTTCTTCTGTCTCGTTAGAGAATACGTCATCTTGTCCAATGCCTGGAGATTCGGCTGAGGGATTTCAACCTGGAAATGGGCTTCATCCAGTTAATGAAGCAAGTAGCTCCAAGGATCCTGGTCCCCAGAAAGAATTTTCTTTGAAAAGTTGTGCATCTAATGTATTCCATTTAAGTCATCATAACTGTATCTTGAAACAATTAGGTGCTTTTATGGGAATGGAGAAGCCAGAGAATAGTCATTTGCTCTCATATCAGGTTTGGATTGGAAGTGGCTCAGTTTCTGGATTTGATGTGAATATTTCTCTTGCAGAAATACAGGTGAGATATTGGATCAATACTTTGTCCAATGCTATCATACCTTGTTTTTGGCTTCCAATTTTCACGGCATGTGTCACGGAATCTTACCTGCTGTTTTTGGTTTAGGCAATTCTGTCTATGGTCTCATCCTTATCTGAGCTAGTTAGCAATGAAACAACCAGCAAATCAAACGAAAGGCGTTGGTCCAGCAGCCAGGACTTCGAGAATAGTATGGAGGCACTGATCCCAAATGGTAATTTCATTTATCTGAGTGTGAATATATTTCTTGAAAAGTTGACGAAGCTTGAATTAATCGCACTGATGATCTTTATAGGAGCAATTGTTGCAATTCAAGATGTCGACCAACACATGTACTTTACCGTTGAAGGTGGAGAAAATAAGTACAGTTTAGGTGGTGCAGTTCATTATTCCCTTGTTGGAGAAAGGGCCCTTTTCAGGGTATGGAATTTTCCGATAGTTTATATTTCTATTTCACGAAGAGGCTTTGAGAAATACCAGTTTCCAGAAATTGAAAAGACTGTTTATAATATGTAGGTATGTTGGCTTTCTAGGTAGTTCTGGGCTTTAATAGGTAGTTCTGCTTTGCTGTTGAAGTACATAGTCTTAATCTCAAAAGCCAACTTTAAATATCTGGTTCAACACTCATTATGGATCATAGGTTTTTGGCCTTACCTTTGTTTGAGATGGTGTGCAGAATGTGCATACATTATCTGGGTACACTGTTGGGCTTTGGGCTTGTCATTTTCAATAGTTTGAGTATGCATAGGAAAAGCTCTACAGCTTTAGTATACCTGACAGGGTGCTGTAAATAACTTAAGTGCTAGGTTGGCCAGGTAATATCCTGATGATCATGGCTTGATTGTGCTCTAACTCTCATATCCTTTGCACTAATGTTGCTTTTGAAGTGCTTAATACCACTGAACTATTGTTAAAGAAGACAGATTTTTCAATAATTGTAAGAAGTTATTTTTTTTATAAGCAAGATAATTTTTTTTGATATGTGAAAACAGTACAAGGGACTATACCGAAATCACTCGTCCAAACAAGCTATAAAACTAAGGAAATCCTGAAGATCAACAAACGGGCACCCTAACACCGCATCAGCCCAACAAAAAAGAGTAAACATAAAAAGGCCTTGCAACATAGGTAAAGACAAAGAACCATCCTCAAAACAGCGGTTATTACGCTCCCTCCATAGGCACCACCGAACACATGCCGGAATCATCCTCCAAATAGCCTTAGCAAAGGGGTTGGAAAACTTCCTCTCCCAACTCCAAAGCACATCCACCACTTTTTCCGGCATAACCCAAGGAAAATTCACAATAGAAAGAACATGAGTCCAAAGCCCTCGCGCCACCGGACAATGAAGAAGCAAGTGGTTAACTGATTCCCCATCACTACGACAAAGATAGCACCAGTCAGCAATGTAAACTCCTCGTCGATGCAGATTATTAGTAGTGAGAATTCTCTCATGCATAGCCTCCCAAACAAAGAAGGAAATCCTCATGGGGCACTTCAACCTCCACACCCCTTTCCACGGAAAGGCCAAGCCATTCCCACCCACAAGGAGAGATACATAGACTTCACCAAGAAGACCCCATTTGTAGACCCCATCCAAGACAGCTTATCTTCTACACCTCTTCTAATCTTCGTCCCATACACACGGTTGAAAAAAGCTGAAAAATCTGCTAACTCCCAATCATTAGCCAATCTAAGAAAAAGAACATCCCAAACGGCATGACCAACATTCCCCACCAAACAATCAGCCACCGAAGCCTCTTTGCACCGAGACAAAGAATAGACAACCGGGAATGCAAGAGACAAAGGTCTATCGCCGCACCGGCAATCATGTTAAAAACTAACCCCTCCTCCATTTCCCACCACAAATTTGATGTGCTTACTGAAGTCAACCCACCCTTTGGAAATAAAGCGCCATAGACTAACACCATAAGGCCCCCGACTCGAAGAATTTCTCCACCCCCCCAACGAGCACCCATATTTCGCAACAATAACCACCCTCCAAAGTCTATCCCTTTCGAACGCAAAGCGCCAAAGCCATTTGGATAAGAGAGCCTTGTTGAACACAATAATGTTTCTAAGCCCCAACCTCCCATTCTGAAAAGGAGAGCAAACTAAGTCCCACTTCACAAGGTAAAATTTGTTCATATTCCCGTCATTGCCCCAAAGAAAGTCTCTCTGGATTTTTTCCAACCTCTTTGCCACTGCAACCGGAATGAGAAACAAAGATAGAAAATAAGTGGGAAGGCAAGAAAGAGTCGACTTAATAAGAGTAAGCCTACCGCCCTTGGAAAGATACAACCGCTTCCACCCTGCCAACCGCCGCTCCATCCGTTCAAGAATCTCATCCCAAATGCGAACGCTCTTAAAGCAAACACCCAAAGGAAGCCCTAGGTAAGTCATAGGAAACGATGCCACTGCAGCCCAAGATAGATGTCAGCGTCTGAACATTATCAACATTACCTATGGAAATAACCTCCGACTTAGACAAATTGATACTGAGGCCAGAAACTGCCTCAAAGCACAAAAGAAGACATCTCAATCTCCGAAACTGGCATATCTCCGCCCCACACAACACCAAGGTGTCGTCAGCAAATAGTAAATGGGAAATACTCACATCCCCCTCGGGACCACCACCAACCTTAAACCCCTTTAAACCGCCAGCAACCACCACCTTACCCATCATGCGACTAAACGCTTCCATGACTATCACAAACAAGAGGGGAGATAGAGGGTCCCCCTGTCGCAAGCCACGAGAGCTACTGAAAAATCCTTCAGGGCACCCATTGACAATAACCGAAAACTTCACCGTCAATATGTAGAAGAAAATCCAATTGCACCATTTGTCACCAAAGCCACATCTACGAAGGAGGTACAAAAGGAACTTCCAATTCACATGATCGTAAGCTTTCTGAACATCCAATTTGCAAAACATACCAGACATAATTGTAAGAAGTGATTCAATGACTAATCTCCCGCTCATTTATGTTGTCATTTGTTGATTGCTATTTGTATTTTCTTAGATGACATTATGATAATATGCTGCTTGATATCTGCGTAGGTCAAATACCTCCATCAGAGAATATGGAAGTCACGAGTTGTGTGGTTCTCCTTGATATCATTGCATGCTAAGAATGACTTAGGGGAACCATTGCGGTTGAACTATAGTCCAGGATCTGGTTTTGTTGACATCTCCTGCACTAACGATAGTGGGTGGGCTCTTTGGAGAGCACTTTCTTGTGAGCCTGAAAGTTATAAGGGAGATATTGACTGGGAGCCTTACAATCAATTTGTTAGAGAGACCTTTTACCTTGTGAATAAGAAGAATGATTGTGCTGTTGCTTTTGTCAATGGAATTCCAGAGTTTGTTCAGAAGCCTGGAAATCCATACAAGGTGAAAGTATTCCATGACCTTTCAATAACTCGTGATGTTGTAAAGCTAGAAAGCTACCTTGTGGAAGCTTCAGGAACTAATCTGCAACATAATTCGCAAATGGATGAAGAGAGAACTTCTGTTCCAGCTAAAACTCTCCCTTGCATAAATATCTTAATTGACAAAATTTCTCTCACTATCGTTCATCAACTTTCGGATACAAAGGACGTGTGTCCTCTGCTTCGTGGTTGCATCAGCAATGTCCATCTTATTCTACAAGTTCTACCTACCAAAACCCGTGTTATAAGCACATCAAGTACTGCAGTATATTACTTTGATGCCCAAAGAAGCTTGTGGTTCGTGTTTTGTCCATCTACTTTGACTTCCTTTGACTTGCCTTTCTTTGAAATTGATTTATCATTTGACTACCTTTTAATAAGTCTTCCCTTTTGGTTTCAAAATTTAGGAGAGAGCTTCTTTTCCCTGTTGAAGTATGCATATTCTACCGTTCCACTTTCCAGATTGGGGATTCAGAAACTCTTTCACATGGTGTGCCTGTTCATTTCTATTGCAAAATCAGTGAGGTCAGGAATATGATTTCTCAAGTCATACTATTGTTTCAGTACCCTTTTTGTCTAATCAAACCATTTTTATCAAGTTCTATTTTGACGCCCTAGCAGGTTAACATGTCCCTGACTGAGCTTTCACTAGACATGCTTCTCTTTGTTTGTGGGGAATTAGAGCTGGCTGGTCCTTATTTGGTGAGAAGCTCCAGGATTCTGGCCAATTGCTGCAAGGTTGGCTAATCTGTTTGCTGTTGTCCTTTTGAAGTATCATATATACATCTGTGCCCATTTGCACCCCTGCCTTCATGTGCATGCATTTGCTTGTGCTGTCATATCTTGATGGTTGTCATTCATTCAGCTGGGTGGAAACCCTTGTAAGAGGAGACTTTTGACTTTATCGATGTCATCATTTGTCATGCCTCAAACCAGTTTCTTCTGTGACAGAGTTCATCGGGTTGTTTCTTTTTTTGTGTGTATTGGGGGGGGGGGGGGAGAAAGCCTGTGTGGTTCTACATGTATTAGAATAATCGAGTGCCTGCAAAAAATTTTCCATAGTTTTGATCTAGAGAGTCAATATGGTCGTATTATCTTTTTATGAGGAAAAATGAAACTGGATCTATGTGATATTCGCATCCATAAATTTTTTTATTATTTAAATAAAAAAGAATAAGGAGAAGTCCTTCTTCCTTGGAGATTAACTGTGTTCTCCTATCTGGGAGCAGAAGAAAGTGTATATGATGGAGAATTAATCCTTCTATACATTGTGTTCAGAGGAGTGTTTAGAACCCCTTTCTTGTCTAAAGGACAAATATAGTTGGTTGATAATGTTTTCAACTAGTTATATGAAGACGACTCCATTGGCCAGAGCCATTTGGAAAGAGAATGTTCCTTTCTTGGTTTCCGAATGCTTCACATTTGGCAGATTTTTACATTCACCCTTCTGTTCATGTGGACAAGACTGTCATATATGCACATGTCAGGTGACCCTGCTTTGGTTTGAAAGTTTCTATGTATGTGTGATATTAACCCCTACCCCTGGGCTGTTTTTCCATAAAAAAATTGATGGCTGATAGATTAATTCGATTTTCAGCACTGCATTCTTTTTTTCTCCCCCCTCTCTGTGCGTGTTTGTACAGCATATATATATATTTTTTAATTTAATGTTTCTATAAATCCAGAACCTGTCTTCACTAACTAAATTTGTACTGTAACAGGTGGAGAACCGATCAGGCTTAAATCTTCTTTGTCAGTTCTACAATAAACAAAGTATATCAATAGCCAGAAATCAGTCGGCTTCTGTGTTTGTAGGGTATGCCCTCGGAATATACATAAGTCATGCATTTTCCATACATGTATGAGGCGAACTAAAACTAGAATGGGTGTTTTTTTGTGCTCTCTCTTTTCGCAACTATCAGTGAAATGTCCTATCCATGATCATGTCTGTCATGAAATGACCAAACTTTGTGTTGTCAAAAATCTGATGAAATGTCCTATCCATGCCCATTATGCATGGCAAATAATATATTTTTAATATGTCAATATCTATCCATTGATGCTGCACATTTCTTTGGAAGAGAAGGAATTCTTCCTGTATTTGTTTTCCAGTTGATTTATTCTTCCTGATTGATGAAGAAGAGTTGGATAAAATAGCCATTTTCTAGCTTTTCTTAAATAGTGCCTCTCCCGGCTACTCCTCACTGCTAGGCAATGAAATCTTAGTAATTGATCCTTACTTCGCTGACATATTCTAACAAATTTGGGAACTCTGATAGCTAATAAGATGCCACAGATGAAACAATGCTTTTGAGTAACAATCTTCTTGTGTTTCCTCTAGTTACAGGCACGCATACATACTGTTTGTTCTTAAATGTAGAGGGTCTTTTACTCTTACCTTGCATTCACACACGTGCTGATGTGGACCCACATTTATGTTATTACTGTGGATATATGATTTATGGAGTGATTGATCTTATCAAGGAACTCAGATGTAGCAAACGAGTCTCCAGAAATCAGATCGGTTGTTTCTCTCCAACTTGCCAATCCTGGATCCCTCAAAACTTCTTCCATTAATCTTTCGTTTGTAGAAGCTCAAGCGCTTGCCTGGAGGACACGTATTATGTCAGTCCAAGGTGAGTTCGGCCACCATCTAGAGTGACGACATCACTGAATACTTTACTTTCCACAGGCAGCTATGTGCCCTGTTGCAGCATGCCTTCTGGCAGTCATAGTTTAAATTGAACATCTCCTCACCTTAGTCTTTCCCAAGATTCATTTGTTTATTCCCATTTGTTCCGTGTCTTTGAAAGATACTATGAGAAAAAACATGGGGTTGTTAACTTTTAAGAGCTTGGCAACCGAGGTTAATTCCATGTCACTTATAACTTTGAGTATCTCTATATATTGCATTAACTCTAGGTATTGGGTACGGTATAAACCCTTAAAGTAAGTTTACCAAGTTAGAGTATTTTCTGTAAATAATCGCTTCCTATTATATGATTTATGTTTTGTTGGTACTGAAATTTTAAGGAAGATAAAGAAAGAGGGGGGGGGGGGGGAGGGAAGGGTGTTGGTAGGAAGAAGCGGCAGAAGTGACAAAATTGGCTTATCTTTCGTTTATTACTACAGGAAGAAAAATGGAATTTTGTAAAATCTCATAAAATTCAGGAACGGATGGATTACCATTTTGAATACTATGCGAGGTTGATTCCATGCTTATGATGATATCATGTAGTTTTGAGACCAGATAATTGGTTCAATATACTTGTGAGGATATCATATAGATTTCAAGACTGGATAATTGTTTCAAGCATGAATTTCATGCTTTTGTGACTCTTTTCCTTAAAAATAAGAGCATCTATTAATACTTTGTAGAAAAAGGGTTTGTTAACTACTGCAGCATTATTTCCGAGCATTAGCATTTGACCCTACCTAAAATCACATAGGAGAGAGTGGTATATGGATTATGTCATCATCACAGCTAGGGTGGGCTCGAAAAAGTAGAAATAGAGTGCACTTAATCCATCAGTTAGTCTTTATTCTCTCTCTCTCTCTCTCTCTCCCCATAAATTATTTTCTCGATTTAATACAGTAGCTTGGAAGTTTGAGGAGGTTATCGCTTGCTATGTTCTTGGTGATCGGGTGAGGCGAAAGGACGCCTGAAGAATCTAAGAGAAACTTATTTTAGTTCACCATTGGACCTGTTTAACCAATGCACGATTCTTTGTATTGCTGGATACCATAACCCTTATTATGTGTAGAAGGCAGTGGATTGTGCAGATAGGACCTTTTGATGGAACTTGTATGAAGATGGGCTAGGCTGTTATCAGTCAAATCAGCTTGAGATGATTAGGATGAGCTTCCTTGATGTCTTGATCTTGTCATCTTAATAAGCGGATTTTGTATTTCTACCTTTCCACTTTGCACAAGGGATTAGAACATGCAACTTTTTTCTTCGGTTTAGCTTATCCCTTATTTTTGCTTTTGGGCAGATTCAAAAACTTACCCTGGGCCTTTTGTAGTCATTGACGTTTCAAGAAAATTTGAGGTATTTGCCCAAGTTTGTTTTCAACTTCTGAATCTCATGAAGTTCATCGAAAGATGTGTTATTTGTTGATTCTTTTTCTTTGTAGGATGGATTGTCAATTATAGTTTCCCCTTTAACAAGAATACATAACGGAACTGGATTCCCTATGGAGCTCCGGTTTCGTCGACCACAACAAAGCGAAGATGAGATTGCTTCTGTGTTGCTAAAATCAGGAGAAACGATTGACGATTCCATGGCCATGTTTGATGCTGTGAATTTGTCTGGTGGATTAAAGAAGGCATTGATGTCTTTAAGTGTCGGTATGCACTCTGAACTCCAGTTCTTTTACTCAATGTAAAACCCCTGATTCTTATGCCATTTTTCTGTGTCTCAGCTGTATTTCCTCCCATTATTCTTCTCTCCCTTCTTGTCTGGTGTTTTTTAACAAGTAATGGTACAAGTATGTGTTCTACCAATTTGTTAGAATCCTCGATGAACATGTCTTGTCACTTCAGAAGCTCAGATTTCAAGTGGCTGTTGATGTAAATTTGAGGCTAGAATGTGTGTTTGCATGCCAGTGATCCTTTGACTTACATGGTGGTAGCCTTCTTTTCTTACTGGCTATGTGAATTTGGATGTAGGGTGAATTGCTAGTAGAAGTGCATCCCATTATAATTTATTAGTATTGACTGGCGATTTTCTTAGTAAACATTTTTGTACTGTTTTCACTTATTCTAATGAGATTGGCTTATTTATCAAAAAAAGATTTTCTTAGTAAACATTTGATTTTTGTGATTATCTCAAATCAAGCTGATTGGTCATTGATGTGCAGGTAACTTCTTATTTTCTTTCAGACCTCAATTTTCAGATGGCTCAATAAATTCTAATAATTCGCTGTCACCGGGGTGGTCAGATGATCTTGAAGGTGGAAAGGCTGTTCGTCTCTCTGGAATTTTTGATCAATTAAGCTATAAAGTCCGAAAGGCTTTATTTTTTGGTTCTGTGAAATGTTCCTTCAGCACAGCACATTGTATTCTCAAATCTGAGAGTTCATGTGTTGCAAACATTCATTTTCTGATCCAGAGGATTGGAAGAGACGTGCCTGTCCTACATCCTGATAAATCTAGAGATGCATCTAGAAGTAGTGATGTACCAGTTGTGTTACAAGAGCAGAAGGAAATTTTTCTTCTTCCGACCGTTCGGGTGTCCAATTTATTGCACTCAGAGATATATGTGCTTTTGAGTGAAAAAGGTAAGCAGAAATTTCATGGGATGATGATTTTTTTCAGTCTACAATTGATTTCACTCATAACTCTTTATTACTTTATCCTGTGCAGATATATGTACAACTAATGGCTGTGACAACATTGGGAAAGAAGCAACCATATCATGTGGTTCAACAATTGATCTTTATGCTAATCCTGCCATTATATTTTTTACTGTCACTTTAACTGCTTCTGATACTAACTGCAAACCAGTGAATAGTGGTGATTTGGTCAAGAAGTTACTAAAGAAGAAAAGTTCTGTCCCTTATGTGGATATTGACCTGGATTTTGCTGGTGGAAAGTATTTTGCCACCTTAAGATTGTCTCTCGGGGACCGAGGCATATTAGAGGTTATGCCCTGGCCAGATTTGCTTTTAGTTTTTATTTGATACTTCTGTTGTCAAAAGACCATAGACTATAAGTTGGATTACTGTGTTCTGGTTATTCACTCTTTTGACAACTATATAAGTATACCAACATCTTTTCTAATTATTTTTGTTGGTTTAACACCTTGTTGGAAATGTAATCTTGATATTTATATGCAGGCTGCTATTTTCACATCATATTCCCTGAAGAATGATACTGATTTTACCCTTTATGTCTTCCCGCCTGATAAGAAGCCTCTATCGAGGTAGTCACTATATCTTAGATTAGTTAGATTTGAGGATGACTCTGGACCATTGATTATCCTGATAGCCATAAATATATGCAGGGATGAAGCAGGGGAGTTAGGTCCCAGCATTCCTCTGGAGTTAGGATTACTTTTGCCTCCAAATTCGATTAGATCTTGGTTCTTAAAGTAAGATAATTTATTTGCAATGGCTATATGAAAGATTTGAATTCCATCCTCTCTACATGTGCTAAATTTGCTTGATTTTATAAGCATTCAAATTTTCATTTATTGGCATCTTACGTATCTTCTGTTGCTAGATCTAACAAGGTGCGGCTGAGATTGTTAGAACACAATGCATCAGAGCGACTTCTGGACTTAGATGCACTATCAGGCCTTACAGAGATATGCTTGGAAGAAGAGGAGGGATCTGGAGTTAAATCTATTGCAAAGTTTGGGGTATCCATGGGGCCACTTCTAAGTAAAGTAGCCTTGCCATCTCAAATAGTGACTGTGGTCCCACGATATGTTGTCTTTAATGACTCGGAGGATAGTATCATTGTCCGTCAATGTCACTTACAGGTTTGCTCTCAATATTCCACCAATGGATCCTTTTTTTCGAGCTCACATATGGTATTCACTTTTGTGACGTATTTTTAATCCCTGCTTCCCCCTTCTCTTTTGTATTCGTTAAGGATGACGTAGCAGGCATGGTCCCCATCGCCAGTAAACAGAGAATGACGTTACAGCTACGTACTGGAAATAGAAAGAGGAGAGAGTTCAGTCTGTTTGAAAATCTTATTAGAAAGCACAGAAATGCAAATGACGACTCATTAATTTACATCCAGTTTCAACTTGATGGTTCTGAACTCGGCTGGTCAGGACCAGTATGTATTGCTTCCTTAGGACACTTTGTCCTGAAGTTCAGGGGGCAAGTATCAAATCAAGTGACAGCCTCAGAAAAACGTATCACTGATTTTGCAGCTGTTCATGTGGTAGAAGAAGGTTCTTCTCTTGTTCTGCACTTTAAGAAACCACCAGATATCAGTCTACCATATCGGATTGAAAATTGCTTGCGGGATGTAGCTATAACGTACTACCAAAAGGTTCTGTCATTATTGACTTTTTCTCTTCTTATCAACTGATAATCTATTGAGTGCAGATTGGAATTTGTTATATACATTTTAATTTTCTTTTCTTTCTTGTCCCTAATTATTGCTTGAGAATTTTACAGGAGTCATCAGAGCCAGAGGTTCTAAAATCTAAAAGTAATGTTGATTATGTCTGGGATGATTTGACTCTTCCACGTAAATTGGTTGTCCAAATCAGAGGTAACCACTGATCCCTCGTTGCTTAAATTAACTTCATTATCAGTAATTTGGTTCTGACCAATTGTTGTGGCTCTACTAGCATAATGTGGATTCGGTTATGTTACTCAGGCATAGACATGTGGGTTACATTCATCAAACCTTTGAGTTCCAAGACATGGGTTATTTCTAAATCTTTAAGATTCCCTTATTTTCTTGTTCATACCTTGGGTATATCAATCAAAGATAAGGGATGTGTTTGTGATACTTCCCAGTACCTTGTCATGAGTGACATGGTGCAATCCCTTTTGAAGTGTCCATGCAGAATAAGCCAGGTTATTATTTATAAAAAATCAGATTGCGAGGTTCAATAAATTCCTGGTGACATAACTGGATTTATTTTTAAGAGACATAACTGGATATTTATTTGATGTAACTATGACGTAAGTGGATTTGGACTTAGAAGTAAATATGACATAACTGGATTTATTTTTAAGAGACATAACTGGATATTTATTTTTCTTGGAGATGGTCTTCTATTACGCGAGATTAACTTGGATAAGGTGCGAGCGTGGAAGCCTTTCCACAAAGTTAGAGAACACAGAGGATTGGCGTCTAATTTTCTTTTGGACCAAAATTCCATAGACGAGAGAAATGATTTTGGTGAATTTAAGGGCATGGAGATGGTGCAAGTGGGGTATGAAGTATATGCAGATGGTCCCACGCGGGTTTTACGGATTTGTGAGATCTCTGGTAGTCACAAGGGAGAAAGGGTGTTTCAATCATGTGCAAAGATTCAACTAAGAGTTTCCCATCTGGCGATCCATGTACTCGAACTTGGAAAGCAGGTAAGTCCAATTCCCTGTCATTGATGTTGTGTCAAACCTCTCTCTCTCTCTCTCTCTCTCTCTCCCCCCCCCTTTCTTTTTCTTCCCCACAAAGATTATCTAGCTTATGCTTGTTGCATACTTCAAGGGATTCATGTAAATGTGTGTATTATTGTAAATTATTGGACATTTATGTATTTCAGTATAAAATCTGATACGTGCTCAACTTGGAGATCTACCGCTTCCTGACTGATTGGATGCAACTGTACTTCTCGCTTCAACTCATCCTGAACCCCAGCCAACCAAAAAGGAAAAAGAACCCCTTATATAGCTTCAACTGCTATGGAAATTTTGGATACAGATTGTCCTATCAACATCTATATATAAGATACTGCTGAGAGGATGATACTTCAGTCTAGCAGTTCTCGATTATAAATGACTAAATGGACAGAATTGAGCATATATTCCCCAGCCCTCATGACAGTGTTAAAAGTTTCTGCTCAATAATTTTGATCATATCATTTTGGAGCCCTAGCAGCTAGGATTTTGCTTTGAATAGTACTCTATTTGTGTGCAGACTGCAGAGTGCAGGTGGCAAAGGCATAATTTCATTTCTGACGAAAAACTTTTGTATTGTGGTCTTCATTTAATATTTTATGTTTCTCTGAAGGATGGAGACGAGAGTGAGTTGTCGGTTTATACACCGATCATAGTTGCAAGGCTTGGGAATATCAATCTGGATTCCTTATTTACTGATCAGCACAAATATAACCAGATCAGTTTACAGGTAATGATTCCATATGCTTGATGCCTTCCCAATGGGGCCTATTATTTTCATAATCTGGAAAGTTCTGTGAGATATATCATGGATAACTATTTCTATCAAGTTACTATACTGATACTGCCTTGGATATTCAATCCAGACATTGAATTTGGAGGAGAAGTGGATAGGAGCTCCTTTTGCAGCAATGTTCCGTAGACATGAGTCAGAGGAAAGCAGCCCTAAAGATTGTGTCCTCAGAATTGTTTTTGTTCTGCTTTCTGCCAGTTCCAACGTTACACAAGTAAAATACTCCTCTATTGTTTTGCAGGTAAAAATCAGGCAGTGCATGCCTAACATTTTACCTATGTTTCCTAAAGCTTATGTCGTAGTTGTAGTTTTTTTTTTTGGCACTTCACTTGTAGAATAATTGGGAGATCCTGGTAGCACAATGCCAAGGCATATTTGGCTGCATTTTCTCTGTCTTTATGACTTGGTCTTACACAGCCAGTTGATGTGAACCTTGATGAGGAGACATTGATGAGAATTGTCCCATTTTGGAGAACATCGCTTAGTGACTCTACTTCTCAAAGTCGGCAGCTCTACTTTGATCATTTTGAGATCCACCCTATAAAGGTTTGGTGCTTTCCTTATGAGCTCGATGACTGGGATACTGTACTAGATTTCCTGTACTTGAATAAATAGGAATTTGACCTGTATTGTTATCTGTTTCTAAAGATTTTTGCAAATTTTCTTCCTGGGGAATCATATTCAAGTTATAGCTCAGGCCAGGAGACTCTAAGGTCCTTACTCCATAGTGTGGTAAAGGTATCTCAGCCATGCTATCGAAACTCTTGATATCTGTTATCCTTAAATGCTTTACTCACTTTTTGTCATTTTAGTCTTGTAAGTGCATTATTTCATCATTTTTCCCTGGTTTGTGAACTTCTGTAGGTACCTCCCATAAAAAATAAGGTGGTTGAGCTCAATGGAGTCCTGGTAACACATGCTCTGATAACAACGCGTGAATTATGTATTAGATGTGCACAACATTATTCTTGGTTAGCCTATTATTTATTACGTCTTTTTTGTTTTCTTTTGTGTTTTACAACGTATGAAGCCATTTTAAACATATTCAATGTTTATCCAGGTATGTTATGAGGGCTGTCTATATTGCAAAAGGAAGCCCATTGCTTCCACCAGATTTTGTGTCTATATTTGATGACCTGGCTTCATCCTCTCTTGATGTTTACTTTGATCCTTCCCGTGGGTTGACAAGTCTTCCAGGTTTGACTTTAGGTACGCTTTCCCAACTCTTTTCTCACTCACTTATTTTATTGTTTTTCGTGAGGTATGTAATATTGGGTAAGTTCCCATCACATATATTGAATTTACTGATAAGCAATATCAGTAAGTTCCAAGTAAAATAATCAAGTTGCTCAGAAAAAAAGAACAGTAAAGAGAAATATGAGTGTTTATAAGTTATAATTAAACTCTAAACTTCCTTGATTGTCACTGCTTTTTGTGTTTGCATGTCTGTCATGGTCAAAGTGTTTGGCATAGCAATCTTTTTTGTACGCTAATATTTTTCCTTTTTTTTTTGTGGTTGGGGGGGGGGGGGCGGTTACAACAAGTTCTAAAGATTATTTTCGTGTTGCATTTGTACTTGAATGATATTTTGAAGTTTTTGGATTCAGAGTAATAAAAAAAAATGTCACGGGTCGGGGTATGCTCCTCGTTGTTATCTAGGTTTTTTCCATTTGACAAGGTCCAATTTCCTGAGCTGCTAGGAAGCGTGATTTAATTCAAGTACTACAACTGTTCCATAAGTAGGATATCTTTTGTTATATGGTGTAGTAATCATGCAACCAATCTTAAACATAATTTCATCTAAACATCCATCATAATCCCTTTCTATAGTTCCTTTAGTAACACTAACAAGAATACTTTCATCCTGTTACTGACAAAGACCATATCTGAATGTTAAAGGGGTATGGTACATTCCAAAACTTCATGATATTATAGTAACATGTGAGGCATGAAGAATATATCGAAGTATCTGGAGCAAATTAGATCTGATAAGGAAATAATCCTTCTATAGGTGTCAATGGTACAAATGACATGTACGGAGTGTTCCGAGTTTTAGCACACTAATAGGTCATTGAGGACTTTGATCATGCATGATCAATTAGTGATTCTAGTGATAGCATCCAGTCATGAACTTTTTCCTTACCGTGTTGAGAAATACAACCTTTTAATGTAATATGTGTTTGCTAATACGAAGTCAAGACTTATGCAAGAGATTCCAATACATGGGATTTTGACCATCCTGATTCATAGATCTTGTCAAACGTCGATACACCCTTAATACCTTCTTTGCTGTTGTAATTTTAAAAGCCTGGTTATAATATTTGTTTTGCTGCTCTGGTTATTGGGGACAGGCACATTTAAAGTCATCAGCAAATGTATTGATGGTAAAGGTTTCTCTGGGACAAAACGCTACTTTGGTGATCTAGGAAAAACTGTAAGTTCTACATTCTTTAAATTCCAAGAATTATTGCTTCTGCTCTCACCAAAACTATTAATTTTGTGTTCTGCAGTTGAGGACAGCGGGATCCAATGTAGTCTTTGCTGCTGTCACTGAAATATCAGATTCTGTTCTGAAGGGAGCAGAAACGAGTGGTTTCAATGGAATGGTGCAATCAATCTTCTCAACTTTGACTGCCACTCATTCAATTACTTTTTATTACTTTTGCTACTACCGGAACTTTTAAAATTGAATTTTGGATGCCCATGGTTTTTTTCAAGGCAAGTGGCTTTCACCAAGGGATATTGAAATTGGCTATGGAGCCATCATTGTTGGGAACTGCTTTGATGGAAGGTGGTCCAGATCGAAAGATCAAACTGGATCGCAGTCCTGGGGTTGATGAGGTAAAATCTGTCATATATACATCTTTTGTCAGATAATTAATGTGATTTTCTTTCTATTATGTTGGCATGCCCCATTTTTGTTGATGTAGATGGTAGATTATGTTTGTGATAGTGCTTGACTCTCATGCTTTACTAAATAATCTGCTTTAATTGTGTGAGTTGATACCTAAGCCCCTCCCTACCCATTGATGCCTTTAGTGGCATATACCCTAGACATATACCCTCTTTGCTATAAACATGTTACGACAAAATAATGGAATATGAAGCTAGCAACAAAATTGTGGCTTGTGTTTGCTGACTGATTTAAGCGCAATTCTTTATATCCTTGTCAAACCATCTCAACCTACTGGCTTTTTTTATTATACTAATCATGTTCTTGGGGAAGACCATGGGGAGCCATCACCAAATGCAAAGCAGGGAGGCAGCTCTTTTAGGGTAAAATAGTAAGACATATCTGTTGGGACATCATGCAACATCATTGAGCGTTATTTTCTCTTTTGTATATGTTCTACATCTACGGGAAGTTCCATCTGCTTGACTCTTTGTAGGTCTCTATTTCTGAAACCAATTACTAATTAGTTGTTTTGGTTACTGCAGCTATATATTGAAGGATACCTGCAAGCTATGTTGGATGCCCTGTATAGACAAGAATATCTTAGAGTTAGAGTCGTTGAAAATCAGGTAGCTTATATTAATATGTCCAATTGTGTAAACGTTCTATTAATATGTTCAATCTCAACAGTATATGGATTTGTCAACTGGACCTTCGCTTAGTAGCGAAGGGGTCCAGGATATTGCTCACTATTGGCGCGTATTTTGCTTCAACCTAGTGCTAAAAGACATGCCTGATTGAGAAATCCTTGGCTTGCTTCACTGCTGGGCACATCCTAAGTTTATGGTTCCTGATGATATCCCATCATATGTTTAGGTTTTCCTGAAGAATCTACCCCCAAACAGTTCTCTCATCGAGGAGATCATGGACCGTGTGAAGGCATTCCTTGTGAGCGAAGCATTGTTAAAAGGAGATTCTTCAACAACTTCTCGCTCCTTGCATCATATTCGAGGAAAAAGGGTAATCACATCCATTCATTAAGCTTTTTGCCTTCGTATGTTTCATAGGTAACAATCCGACTTGAAAAGTTATCTGAAATCTTGTGCTTTTATGAGCATGTTGTGCATTAAATACTGGAGTCACTGCAAATATCTTTAATATGTAACTGTCATACGATGGATCTTGTGGCAAAAATTTATTAACTAATATAAATGTGGTTTCTCCAAGTTTAGGGTTTAGGGGTCATATCGTGCTGTCCTGGGAAATGTCTCTCTTTAAGCCACAATTATGAGATAGAAGAGGAAGTGTATAGGGCCTATTACAAAAGTTGCACTTTGAGCATCAAATGTTGGCATTCAAAGTCATTCGAGATGTTGTCATCACTGTGCTCACTAGTTCATCCCTACATCCATTCGGAATAATTGATGATGGAAACTTTTTTGCACAGGAATGGAAGATTGGACCAACAGTGCTAACATTGTGTGAACACCTGTTTGTGAGTTTTGCAATCCGGATGCTGAGAACGCAAGCTAATAAGTTTCTGGCCAACATCAACCGGAACAGAGATTCAGATAGTGACAATCATAAAGCAGTTGACCCTGCAAACCCCAAGGAAGATGAACAGATCAAGGTAAAATTCGCTTGGAAATGGGGGATCAGCAAGTTTGTGTTGTCTGGCGTTGTGGCATACATTGACGGACGGTTATGTCGTTGTATTCCAAATCCTGTGGCACGGCGGATTGTGAGTGGATTTTTGTTTAGTTTTCTTGACAACAATAAGGGTGAATAAGCTTAAGCTGTTTGTGTATACCTTTGTACCCTTAATGTAGGTCTCATTATTTCTCCTATTTTTTCTTGGTGTTTTTTATGCTAGATTTATTCTAAAAGATGGAAAACTAAAATTTTTTTGAGAAACATAGGCCGAAGGCGGATCATCTATCTGCTGCGCTGATAATATTCACTCACTCCAGTGTGTTGTGCAGCGTTACTAAGGGGGCAGGCTGACAATTGCATCACAGAACCCACACTAAGCACTGAATTTGCATCACCCTTGCCATAGTATGATGCATCACTTAATGCGAAGAAAAAGACTTGCGAACTCAAACTTTTTGTGTGATTATTTCCCAGACACCAGCATCAGCTAGAATGGATCCCTGACTGCGAACATTGTTAATGTGCAATGGCTTTTAAAACCACAGTAAATTGTTATATGTGCCTGTTTGTTCCCTTTTTTCGAACTTCTGGCTTTACCCCTACAAGGCAAGTTTCTCTTCGGCGTTATCGAAAGAGGAAACCACAAGACTTAGAAGCCATAGAGTCCAAAACCTCTAGGAACCAACATACCCGAGACCCGAAGCCTTTCACTATACATGTAGAGGAACCCACACTGCTCATACAGACTTTCGTACAATTGTTCCAAGCCAATCATAATATGTAGCCTTTTTTTCTTGGATAACCCTCTCCGGCCTGGGGGCGGCGGAGCGGGGGCGCCCTTTTCACTGTCCAGTGCCTTCGAAGGCGTAGACCACAAACAGCTGACATAAAGGACTTGCAGAAAAAGGCATAGAAAGCTTCTGCCTAACATATTATGCGATAGTTACCACATGAAATCTCATGGAACTTTGTGAGCGAGAAGCAATCAGAAATCTGACATTTGCTTTTGAAGCTTACACGGGTTTCTTATTCTGTTCTTGCCAAGTGCCGTCAAGCAGGTACAACATCAACACAAGAAGTCCCTTTCTATATTATTCACAGCTCGATCAAAAACTCTGAATCTCAATCAGGGAAATCAATGTAATTATAGAACATCCCCATCATATTCCCATTGAACAAAATCTATCCCGAGTACAGAGGTTTTGAGTCACCACAAAGCTGTAAAGAAGCGTTTAGAGATTGATTTAGAGGACTAAGCTATCTACGAGCACAATAGTTGAGGTAAAGCATCCCCAAAAGCTTAGTTTGTTCGTCAAAATGGTGAACCTCTTGTTACTGACGACTTTTCGTTTCAATGGGGTCCAATGCCGTCCTCTGTTTATATCCGAAACAACCGACGCTACCCACAGTTTTTTTCACGTTTGAAACTTGGGCAACGCCATTACGGTTACGGGTGGCTAGTCCTCCGACAAAAAGTATAGCTTCCCCAAGTAATACACCTGGACTACATGAAACAAGGTACAAGGAAATAGGCCCATTTCACAATTTTGTTCTTTTTGGGTAAGTCATGATTTCGTGTGTTTTCTGCTTAGGAAAAAAAAAAGGTGGGGGATTTCGTAGGGTCTCTGTTAACCATTTGTTGCCATGTAGTTTCATATTTTCGTGATCATTTGAAAAAGATTAACCTCTATAATGATAGGAGCAATTTGCCAATCCGGGGTTGGATGGCATCAAAGGCGATAAGAGACGTCATTTTCTTCAATAATTCTATGGGCATATATAGTCATATAGATGTACATGACCCACTTGTTATGCGTATAAAATATTGGTCCTCTCAAATCAATTCAACTATCCGTTGGCTAATCCATTCCTCCAGAGATAAAACAAAAGAAAAGAACATTGTGCTGGATGTCTATTGGTCCTCTCAAATCAATTCCTCGTCAGATGCACCCAAACCACCTGGTATTCTCCAGCCATGAGGAGCACCTGACTCGGCCGCCTACGTTGCTACGATCTTAGGAAAAATAATGTGGTCCAACGGTTTTGTAGAGACGAAAACGGGCTATGGATAGGATTTGTCAGCATAGTATACCTATGGGCCTACGGCATATTGTTAGTTCTTTTCAAACTAGTTTCTTTGGGTAGGTAGAAACCCTGTTCCGAGAAAATAAAAGGGTAAAAATTTCTAGTGCTGTAATAACACATGAGGTGAAAATACGTAGGATCGGAACAAATTCACAGGTCCGAATTGTTGATGTTGGGTTTAGGTGGAGGGGATTAGTAGTCAGTTTAGTAGTGTCAGAAAATAGTTCATTTTTTAGTTAACTTTTAAAGTTGAGAAAACTCAAGATCACCTAATACTAGTATTAGAGTCCAGGAATATCAACAAAGTCCTGATTCAAAAGTATATGAGAGAAACAAATTATCTTCTCTCCAACCTAGGCTCGATGTGTGAAGGAAATATTATTGGTATTAGTCTCACATCCATTGTAAAAGAGGTTGATAGTCACTTTATAAGTGTGAGAAAAAATCTCTTCTTGGTCTTCGACCCCCTCAGTCACTATAAACGCGCCGATCAGTGCAATGAGATGTGTTTATTTATCTATCTCTTGACTCGAAATTGGAGCAGGTTTGATTTGAAGAAGATCTTAGAGTGTCTAGGGTTGGGTCAGGAGGGTCCTCTTAACGTCTTCTTTTTTCTTCTCAACTTCATTCATTCTGTACATGCCAGATCATGAATTAGTAACTGTATTCAATCTCCAAAAAAAATCTCAATTGTTTCAAACTTTCTATTTTTGGAATAGAATATTTACGGAATCACCATGAATAGGATCTGATGAATCAGTTGGTTTACGGTCAACACGTCCGAGTAAATGCGTCTCGATCTTCACGTATCTTCCCTGCAAAACTACAACAATAACCCCGGGCACCGAGGTTAAGAACCTCTGATGCTCAAGTCAACTTCTTTTTATACATTTTGTAATTTGGTTGCTCAAAATTTTCTTACCTTTTTCATCGTTAGCTCTTCCTTTTATATTTTTTCTCCCACGTTTCTCTCTTTTTTTTTGCAGGAATTTTTCTCGTACGGTCGTGTGCTCTTTGACGGTTTTTCCACGTCTTCACAACAGTCGTTTTCCTCCACTATGGGAATAGAGAGATCGTGGAGTCACGGGTTGTTAGACGACTGCTCATGGCACGTATAACGGTTTCCCCTTCTGGATCTGCATGCGACATGGGCTTGGTCGCAGCCATTGGGCCTCGTAGAGATGTAATCATGCTAGTTAGCCCAAATTGGTTTGAGCCAGACGTGATTCAGTATTGGTATCAATTTGAGTCAGACGTGATTCAGTATTTGTATCATCAGGATCAAACCTTATTCCATGGTATTTACATAGGATTCCTCTTTCATATTCTTAAGCAGGTCCCTTAGAGGGCTTAGTTGATACATGATTTATGTTTCGTCTTTCATTTGTTTCGATAAATATATCAATCAATTCTGATTCTTTCTTTCTCTATTGATTCTTTTCCGATCGAGATGTATGGATCACAAACATTCATGATCTAGATGTAAATGAGTCGAATTACTTATCCTTCGGTCTACTAGTGAACCATCTCTCTAGGGATTGTGAAAGACGTACCTCGAGAAAGAGGGTCTCCAAATTTGAGAATTTTTCTTTGTCAAACTTAGAAGGGGAGAATATAATTTGATCCGTCGGTTGTGGTCTAATATATATATATATACGTCAGAGTTAATGTATACAGATACACACCTTCTGTCGTCATAGAAGAGCTACAGCCTAACCGTACTTCTTTTCCCCTTTGCACACCCGGACAAGTATCTCGCATGGTAGATATTGTTGTGCCTATCAAGGAGCTGGAAGTAAGATCACTGGAGTGACAGTCGAATCCACCGTTTCATGCGATAGTGTAACGTAACGAGGCCTATTGTGACGGCAGCTCCACATGGAACAAAACCCACAACTTAAAGTAAAACCATTGGCTTTGAGAACCCTGAAAAACCCAAAAACCGCTTGGAAAGCTAGAAAACGAAAGCAAATGAGGAACCAACCCACTGAAGCCTCTCACCCCTATATATGGAGGATCCCTAACCCACTCTCTCATATCTTCCGCTCACTGTCTTGTAAGAAAGTATGGATGTCATGCTCTCCGAAGTCCGGCTATCTTTCTCTGAGACGGAGAAGGTGAGACTGAATCATGCAGAAGAGAGATACAACGAGACAGTTAGTCACATCTCGAGCCAGCTCTACCTAAAATCATCAGCAGCTCAGGCCTCATCTAAAGCCTTAGATAAAGAAGCTGTTCTCCGTCGTATCCGTCACCATAAGAGCTTGAACAAAGTTCGAGGCGCTTTCCAAGCTCTGGTTAGCAGCTCAGGACAGGCCAACATAGCCGCTTCCCAGGAGCAGAAGTGGCTGGACAAAGATGACGCTTTCTCCTCCCCATAAAAGCAGCAGTACCCTCGCGAGTGCAATGGCCTATATCACTGTTAGGAATGGTGAATTATCATCCTTTTGGGTCATGAACGATCTTGCAAGACTCACGCGGCAGCACAAGGATCAACTAGGCTGGATTTTGTAAAGTTTGAGGGTTCTAGCCAGTAAAGTCGATTGATTTGTTAATCTAGATTGATTTCGGTCCACGAGGTCACAGTTTAAAATGGTCACTTGTAAGTTGCTTGTCTAGAGGACAATGTTTCTTGAAGATTGAAGTGAAAAACTTGTGTACAATCTTTCCCAGCATGAAGATCAGAAATATGTACTTGTGTCTTCCATTAATAGAACTATGTGCAGTAGTAGCCCTTTTGATTCAGCACACGTTTGGTTCTTTCGAGAAAAGTTTCATCCTTCAGTATCCGATAGGAGTTTGCAGGGCACAAATAACCTACAGAAATAGGAAGGCAAATTATGTTCTCTTTTTCCCCAGCGGAAAATAATAATAAAATAAAATACGTTCTCTTTTTTCGCGCTCCAATGAGTTTCAGTGGAATCCACGATGGTTGCCGACTAATTTCTCTATTTTGATATCTTGGACATACAGCAAAGTAAGGTCAGGTACGGTGAATGAGAATGGAAAAAGATCATCAGCCCAAATTTTATTACAAATCCTGAAGGTCAGACTTAGCGAAGTTTCATAGGGCCTATATCCTATTAGAAAACAAGGCAGCCTCCTTTTCTTTGTTAAGATCCATCCCACATTTTAGAAAACAAATTAGATGGCTGCATCAACACCACCAATGAGATTTTGAGACGGGAGACGCTCTTGGAATCCATTAGGGCGACACCCATTGCCTTTCGGATGCGATACAGGGCCAAGTATGTTCATAATCTCTCACAACTTTATCATCTCACCATGTTAAGCAATGAGATCTTTTTTTGTTCTTCGGATGTTCCCCAAGAGTCGTTAAGCAATGTAATCAATAATATAAATTTGCAATTCGTACCAAAATTGCACATTGAACATCGTAATCGTGCACCATCCGGAGAAAAGGTTGATGCAACTAGTGTAGCGTCAGTACAACAGGAGTAATAGATTTAAATATTACTTCTTACTAATCAAGCCAGAACTAGAAAGGAAACGTAATGCTTGATTGGAATTGTTTAAAACTGCAGACGATCTCGAAACCAGCATTTTTCTATCCTTCAAGAACTTCAAGGAATTCTGCAAGCATTGAGGAGGACCCATCTCGTTCAAAATAATAGTGTCTACCCTGCAAATTACAATTCAAGAGAAGAATCATTATTGTATACCTAAATAGGATCCTTTTTTGCATTGGGTATGAAGAGATAGCCTTACCCCGACGTTTTGAGCTCTTTCCTTCTTTTGGTAGGCTTTACCGTGGGCTTATCATCCTCTGAGTCTGATGAGAAAACTTTCCTGCACATACAGTATATCCTCTTCGGTTAGAATCAAAACACAGAAATACAGGAAAAACAAGGAAAAAACAAATGGATCCTACTTCTCACGAGCTGCAATCACTTTAACGATGTCATCTGGAAGCATCCCATCCCGGCCCAAAGACTCTTGCTGTTTTTCATCTTCCACTGCATCTTTGGAACTTGCGTCTTTTTTAGATGGTCGTGGTGTTAATTTCTGAGCCCATAGCCTTCGACGTTCTTTTCCTTCACGTACAACCCTAAATTGGGGAAGTTCTGTCAAGCGCTGTATTTGCATGCACTTGCTAGTAAATTTTGAAATAATTTTGGAACCAGCATCAAAATCCTACATATATTTTAGAAAGCTTAAAATTCACCAAAAAAATATGCCCGGGGCATGGAGAGGACGGATTTGATTTTCTAGTATCTGCTTGCAGGCCTCAAATGCATTCATTACTTTTTCATCAATCACGTCCATGCAAAGATACGTAACTTCCCAGACATGTTGATAACAATTTGACTACTTCCTCAATTCATTAATCTTTTCTAGTTGCCAGGTGTAGAGGCTTTATAGAGGCATCCCATCCAGACACAATTTTGTTATGAGAGTTGGGAGTGGGAACTTACTTCCCATCGAGATTTGGGTCGTCAAGGTGGTTTATGTGTATTCAGCTTCTGAAGAATCATAGGGCATGCAACCAACATATATTATATAAATGCCTCCTCTCTGCAGTATCTATCCCTTGAGATTCTGTAGACAATCGGGTAACATAAAAATATGATGTTACCTCAATCTGTCCATTACATTAATGCTATCTACGCCTTCAAACCATTGATGGACAAGTCCTAGTAATTTGATCTCAATTCTCACTTTACCCCCATCGGTCCAGAGACATAATTCCCAATGCTCGAGATATTCCCTCTATCTTTCACCATTTCAAGTTCAAAGCCTCCATCAAATTCTGGGCTCCCATGAATGTTTTACTGCGGCATAACAGGCAGTCATCCATAATTCTGGGGCGCCCACGCCGGGGGGAGGGGGGCCCAGAATTTGATGAACAACTAAAAATCTACTTTCAGAAATGGTGCCATCCATAAGGAATGGATTGTGCCAAATGGTCAGCAGAGATGAGCACGGATACCCTTATTCTCATCTCTGTTTTGCATGAAAATCACAATGAACCTAACAGTAACAGAAACCTTCAGGACCATTGCATTGCCTTAATCGACAAAAACAAATGCTAAAAACTGGAAATCCGAGGCAACGGCAAAATCAAAACACAAATCCATAAAATTACTTCGCCCCACAGGCCACAAAACACAATCAAACTTATTCTTCAAAAGTAGTATATACAAAGTTTCCAAACTCAATTTGAAGTACTTGAACCATAGAGCTATAAAATCCAATAGAACCTATATCACAGACATTCCAGAAAAGCAGAACTTTTCCAAGTAATAAAGTAACCAAGCGATTTTCAAAGAAAAAAAAAAGTAACCAAGCATATCCTAGAAAAATGAAGGCTGCTGTTTTGGAGACCGAGACAAATAGAGAGAGACCAGAAAGCAAAAAGAACCTGGCTTTGTTATCTATCTCAACTTTTCTAATCTCCGCAAGTATTTGTCTTCCCTGCATAATAGGAAATGCAAGCAAGCAAAATCATATCAAATTTGTTTTTCCGGAAACGTTCCCGTTGCTCTAATTAATAAATTTCTTGAAACAGATTAGAACTAACCTGATCAGCTGTCAACTCTTCAGGTGCGTCCGAATCGCTATCTTCTCTATCCGACATACCGATCGATCTTTCTACTTCAGATTTCTACGACTGGTTAGTTCTAAGGTCTAGGGTTTATGGTATAACAGGGTCGAGGTTTTTTGTTTTGGGCTTGGCACTGAACAAAAGTATTATCAGCTGAAAATCCATATTGGGCCATTTAGGGCCATACATACCGACTTTTCCAGCCTTTGGTGAGTAGTAGAGGTATCCGGTTGTAATCGAGGCACTGGAATCTGGATAATTCTGTACGGATAAATTGAAAGCGACACCGCTTCGATGAACGTCTAATTTAGGTAATGGACCGCTTCTTAGGAGTTAGGGGGACACTATAAATATGTCGTTATTAAATATTTAATAAATTTGAAAAATGTGCACGAATAATGTTGACAGCTGGAATTGATTTATTGACTTGAAAAATGTGGAAAAGACCCCCAAAAAAGAAAGGCCCGCGAAGGAGACAAAATTGACTAATGGTGTGGAAAAAAGGCTGGAATAAAGTGGAGTACAAGTTGGGTTAGTCTAGCTTCGCACATGCCCTGTTACTATTTGGGTCTCCATCCAAGACTGAGTAAAAAGGATTGCTTTGGTGACACAGAATAAATGGATGTTCATCTATCGACGTGATTTTTCAAGATAAAACAGGTCATAATTTTTCCAGATAAAATGGGTCATACATTCGTATTCACCGAAAAAGCTAAACTTGGTCCATTTTTCTTATGGACTTGATTATACTTAGCCATGGAATAAGCTCTGACATTGAAATGCGACGTCAATCACTTACAGCTTCTTTTTTTCAAGTAATACAAACTGACATGTCCGTCGGAATAGAATTTAGGGGCACGGTTAAAAAAAATTTCAAGATTTTTTTAAATTTTCATAATTTTTTAATAAAATATTATTTTTAACACCACATAAAAATAACTACAATACGTATACTAATAAAATTAACATCACATAAAAATTTTCAAAACACAAAAAAAATCCTTACAAAACTACGTAACCGAACATACTGGATTTATAAACTTTTATTGGAGTCGGTACAATCATCGAGCTATACAAACCAAGTAAGTCATAAAATAATACTTTACCGTACCGTGCCGTGAGCCAAACAAATGTTTGCACCTGTAAGATTGTAACTTTAGACTAAAGAAGCACATGTACCAAGTCCTGTACCTGACCACCAAATGAGAGGATGATTTACTGTAATTTCTGTTCAAATTGAAGAATGTAATTAAAAGATAGACATAACACGTGGATCATATATCATCATCATTTAATGTTGTTCAGATAAAATTTCGAATTACCTAAACTCTACAATAAAATCTATCTATCCCGCAGTAAATTTCTAGGATCACAAATCACCAATGGTTAGTGGCAGCTTCCACCATAAGAGAAACAGGTTTTAGACCAAAACTTTTATGTTGTGTTTGATTGTTAAAATTTTGAAATATTAAATTTGGTGAAAAAAATGAAGAGAGATATGATTTTTAATATTTATTATAATAAAAAATAATCATACGATGAGAATAAGAAATTATATTATAATTTTTTATTGGATTAAAATAAAATAAAATTGTAAAAGTTTACTTAACAAATATAGTTAGTCTCGTGCAAAATGTCAGACTGTTGGTACATGTCGGGGGGGTTGGTGGTCCGAGCACTTCCATGTCCAATCTGACATGAATTTCCACTGATATCGAAAACAACATCAAATCCAGCAACATGGTAAGTGTCTGTTTCCAGTGCAAGTGGCCGAGTCAGAAATCACCCAATGGAAGCGGTGCCTAAACCCAACGCAAATTTTTGTGGACCTTTGGAGAAATGGGATAACCCCCATTGTTGAAATCCCAATCACTTCTTAAAACTAAACACTTTGTTCTGGAAGTACAACGGCCATGACTCGGCAACGGTATGGACCAAGCCTGTCGTTTTCCGGCGTCCCGGGTCCCACTCTTGTTCAGAGGGTCAAGTTATACTAATACAGCTCTGTAGCTTAAAGAGGTCTCTCCACCGTATAGCAAAGATTTTGAACGAAAACGACATGGTTACGCTCCTTTTACTGGATTAATTATAGTACAGAGATTGTAGAGAGATTATGCGAGATCACCATGACCAGCTCATACATACATATTCACCAAAACAACCCCAGACAGATATCTAGCTGTGACCGAGCTAAAATGTCCGAAGTCGTTGAACCAATTCCATGGGCATGCAGGAAGCAGTATGGTTCGCCTTCTTCACCCACTTCGAAGGTCAAGAAAGCATACCAATTGGGTACGTAATTGCTCTGTAATAGGGTTTATATCAGATATACCCCACCTAAGTCTAAAGTGGATTGTGACCCTTCTTCAATGACACTGTCTACCACTATCAAAAAATTGCATCACCCCCCATGTTAGAAGGCTGATCAGAATCAAACCCCACAAATTAATCAAAACGTGTACAATAGTTGAACGCACAAGTGAGTTCATTGGACAAGTATCCAATCCACTTCCCCCTTTTCCGTTGTTTGGTTTCTGAGCAAATCCACTTTCAGTTTGTTTCCAGCTACAAGAAATTTCGATTAAGTCTCGTGCCAAATATAAAGCAGGAGAGGCTGTATACGTACGAGTTTTGTCCAAGGAAAACAACGTGCAGCCTCGTTCTTACGAGTTACGGCAGGCAAATGGGCCACGTAAAAAAACGCCGTGGATCATTAGAAAGGGACTCGAGTCAAAGATAAAACTCGCGTGGAATAGACCGTACTGCTTTCGAGTCATTAATTTCGGAGAAGAAAAAAATTGGCGAATTGGTCGAGAAATTACGCAGGAACACACAAAAGATCCCGATGGGATTAAAAAAATTAAAAAACAACAAGAAAAATCGTCGGTCAATGGAGTGTTTTATATGTAGCCAGAAAAGAACCGAAAAGAAAAAGCAGCAGGCATGTCGTGGGAAGCCAACTGTTGACCCACTTCCAAATTACCGAAATGACCCTAAGACAAAGCTCTTAATAGCTCTACCAAGTCATGAATTTGAAGATATTATGGGTATGTTTGGGGTTCAAATATTTGTGCCCAAAAATTTAGGTTTAATCATAAAAAATTTACCACATAATTTTTTATTATTATAATACTTATTAAAAATCTTCTATCTCTTTACTTTTTCACCAACTCTCATAACATATCTTTACTTTATAATATTTTTCAAACCTCAATACCCAAAATTTTCACCCTCAAACATACCCTATGTTTTAGGGCGTAAATTTTGAGTATTGAGGTTTGAGAAATATTAGAAAGTAAAGATATGTTATGAGATTTGGTAAAAAAGTGAAGAGAGAAGATTTTTAATAAATATTATAATAATAAAAAATTATGTGATGAATTTTTTGTTATTAAATCTAAATTTTGAGCCCAAATTATTGGGGCTCAAACAAGACCGCACTTCGAAAGGACCTCCAAGTATTATTAAAATACTCATATCCTTTATAATTATTTTTACTTATGTATAAATCTTACATTATCTCGAATTAATAAGTTGATTTTCTTCATCCTCTTCGTTTAAATCATAATTATAATAACTTTTGGGTTAGATATTTTTCATTAATATGCGCATTAGCCCTACAATACTTGGTGGGGCTCATGTATAAGCTAATATGACTGCATACATGAATGGTGGTTAATCATCTAATAATCTCCATATGATGGTGTATTATCTTTTAAGGGTATGCTGATCTAAGCAAAAAAAAGTCAGTTCTAATTGTACACCCTTTATCCTAAAGTAATGGGGGAACCCATTTGGTATATTAATTAAGCATATCAAGAAGCTTAGAAAAAAATAAATTAAGCACATCAAAAGTCCTAAAAAAAACAATTGGCACTAAAGCACACTAGAAGGAGATCCACAGACCACAAAGGTAATGAGAATCTGTTTGACTTTTTGGCTCTTAGTGTTGTGGAATAAAGCATTTGGGTGCTTTCTAAATAAAAATTAGTAAGAGCCTAGAGCCATAAAAATCCCCACCTTCCCAACCTTGGTAGGATGCTGTCCACACAAACCCACTTCCTTCGTGCCGGTCAAACCATTTTCCCAATCGCTCCCCGCGCCCATGACATTATCGAATCAACGTTATTTTCGGTAAATTTGTGTTCACAACAGGGGTGTTCATGTACGAATGTAGAATCTATTCCTAGCTCCCGAAGGGTAAATTTGTCATCTCGTATAAGAATCTCGTGCACTATGTCTTGTTTGAGCTCTAATAATTTAAGCCCAAAAAATTAAGTTTAATAATAAAAAATTCATAACATAATTTATTATTATTATAATATTTATTAAAAATATTCTCTCTTCGCTTTTTTACCCACTCCCATAACATATCTTTACTTTATAATATTTCTCAAACTCCAATACCCAAAATTTTGAGAAAAAAAACCTATATTATTTCCACGGCTTTTGGAGTCGCAGACAAGATTAAAAAAAAAAAAAGAGAGAAGCTTCATCGTCGGAATCACACGGTTTGCCAGCGGCGGAATCACACGGTTTGCCAGCGGAATCAAAGGCCCAGACTTCACAGGCGTGAAGAAATCGCTCCGAGCTTGGGTTTTCCCTTTTCCTTCGTCTTAAATAGACGGTCTCAAATCTCAATATCGAAGCAATTACCAGTTGATTACGTCTTCCTTTTGACAGAGCAATTACGAGCATTGAAGGGACTTCAGAGGTAAGTTCGTCAATGCTATATCATAACTTATTTTTTCATGAAAATTGATGTAAGCGCTTCACACTTTATAACTAGAAATAGCTAGACCTCTCTTCTACGAGCATTTATTGGAACGGTTGGCCTCCCAACGGCATCCACAGGGTCAGCTTTTAATTCCTCAATCGATTGCAGATTTTCAGACTCTCTCAGAACCTGCAGATGTTTCGTCTTACTCTCCAAACACTAAGTTGCAATCTCAAGCTTATTTTGATTTTTTCTGTTTCTTTACTTTTTGCAGCATAACGGTTATGATTACTGTGTTGCGTTTAAACCCAGTTGAAGTTCGGGTCAATTTATCTGCAAAGTGAGAATGATTCCCCACCAACGGATAGTATTTGTTCTCATTATTATCACAATTTTGGTTGTCTACACAACTGGAGCAGAAAACTCGGGCTCCTGCGTAACCACATGCGGAAGCGGAGCTAATAAACCCGTCAAATATCCATTCGGATTCTCAGCTTCGTGCCCGATACCATTAACCTGCGACAATAACTCCGCCGTCCGAATCGGCGAATTTCTAGTCCACAACATAACCTCAAGCAGCATCTTCGTCGATCTTCCGGTGAAATGTAACCGTTCGATAGCATCGATCCAACAGCTCTTCGGCAGCAACTTTGCGCTCACGCAGCGGAACAGCCTCCTACTCCATGACTGTACCCCCCAGCTAAACGACTCATGCCTCGTACACACCAGCTTCGTCCGGAAACGGTTAGTCAATACGAGCTGTGATTCCAAGAGCGACAACATAAGCTGTTTTGGTGAAGGGATTGGAGAGAAAATAGAGTTCATGAGCTACAAGAATGTGAATGGAACCAACTGCAAGTTCTTGTTGTCTTCCGTCGCGGTTGACGCCGATGGGAACGCCTCGGCGGTCTCGCTCCAGTTTCAGAGGGTTGAGCTAGGGTGGTGGCTCGGAGGGCCGCTTGCCTGCTCTGCGAATGCTTCTCACGTGGAGTTTTTGACCCCCGATGGGAAAAAAGGGTTCCGGTGCTGGTGTCAGGACGGATTTCGCGGTGATGGATTCCGTGGCGGTGGGAGCGAGGGTTGCCGGAAAGGTGAGTCAACATGCCGAGATTTTTCTCTTATGTTTAGTAATTTTAACTCTTTATTTTTTCCTTGGTGGCTGCCGTAATTGGTTAATTGCCTTTGACGAAGGCAAGTGGAAAAGTAAACGGTTGTAACCTGTGTGGAAGGCGAATAAAAAAACAGACGCGCCATTGATTTTCTATAAGACGGTCGTCCAGTCGTAAATCAGGGCTGTGGGTGTGGAGTGATTTACTCTACGAACCATGGTCACTTTCATAGATTCTGGAGCAAGATAAGCTTAGTGGAGGGCAAATTGGTCCTGACATTCCTTCCTTTGCTTTGTGCGTGACAGTGAGAAATATGGGTCCCACATGTCTTTGCTCAAGCATGATCGTTAGTCTTGGCCAATTGGGTCACGATAATTTTGATTAATCAGGATCTGGTCCTAAGAAGGATTAGGGGTTTCACACCACTTGAGAAAGCTGTTAGCGGAAATGAGGGAATTTTTGGACCGTAACCAATGCCTTAAATCTCCGGGAATATTGCTTCTGCATAATAGGAGAATTTCTTTTTCTTCAGTTCAGATTGGGACTTGCGGGACATAATTCAATTTAAAGTCAAAGACTGCAATTCCTTTAGTTATTTATGGAGTGATTTAGGGGGAAGCACATGTCCAAGTTGGAGAGGTTTGGACTTTGGATCAGCATTCAGCGAAGTCAATTGGAGGAGAAGACTTAAAGCTTAGCTGAATTCCAATGCCGCTTTTTTTCTCCAAAACAGAGAGAGAGAGAGAGATTTGCTGTACAACTAGCTGGACAATATTTGACACTTCTAAATATCGACGAACTTGAGATGGGTGTTTTCATTTTTTGATATAGGGAAAAGGAAGAACCCTACTTGGAATGTGGGTTTTTGGCTTGCAAGTGAATGTGAATACATAATGCATAACCTTTTGATGTGACTAAGCTTAAACTTATTCCATTATTTTGCAACATGATTTATTTGCTAATCCTTCTTTCCTTCAATTCGCATGTGATAGTTTTTGATTGCACTGCTTCAAGTTACCTGTCTAGTCAATGTGGAGGAGCAAATAGAATTGGCCTTCTCCTTGGAGGTAACTCTTTCTATTTCTTACTAGCAAAAACCCATTTTGGTGAATTACTGGAACATATTATATCTGGTACAGTTTAACGTTTCTTCTTCTGTCTTTCTTCCCCGTCCTTCCCTCCTCTCCCAGCCCCTAAACCAGATTTCGACTTCCTTTGCTTGAAATAATGGAAAATCACCCTGCAAATTCATGGACAACATTGTTATTCTTATTTCTATATGTTCCGGATGCTCTGCATTCTGCATGGTTTTGTAGAGCTTTCATCTTCTGATATATTCACAGAAACATTTATGCCATACACGGTTCTGTTTGAAATGTTGTGTCCTTGAGCACCAGAGTAAGTCTCAGGTTTCTCTGTGAGGTCCTAAAAACCTGAAGAATTTTAGATCATTTGTATAATGACAATCTTTTAGCTGAATAGGTCTCCCCATGATTTTGGTTTGAATTATCCTCATAGTTTGTTGGAAGTCCCACATTGCTAGAGAAACTAGTCAATGTGCTCCTTATAAGGTTGTGACATCCTCAAGGCGTCTTTTGGAGTTGAGTTAGGCTCACCTTTCACAGATTGTGTAAATTCTAATATGGTATCAGAGCAATATTCCTAGTTTGTGGTCCTACCGTCACCTGTTTCCACGTGTTGGCTTGGATGTTCTCCTGCCACACGTGAGGGGCATGTTGGAAGTCCCACATTGCTAGAGAAACTAGTCAATGTGCTCCTTATAAGGTTGTGACATCCCTCACTCCTCAAGGCGTCTTTTGGAGTTGAGTTGGGCCCACCTTTCACATATTGTGTAAATTCTAATATAGTTTTCTATTAAGAAGCATCAACAGGCTATCTATCCTTGCATCTGTACTTTAGAATGAATAGGTCAGCTCGAGGAGGCTGAAATCTATAACTTGGTATTAGCTGCAATGTGGCTCAACCCATTACCTTGGCTGACAATCTGACGTTTTGAACTAATGCAACTAATATGAAAGCATCATCTTTTACGGTGGTTAGGCCTACAGTTTTCACTGTTTTATAATGATATCCACATCTATCTGTTTGTAGGGATTGTCGCTGGAGCTTCTATTATGACTGGTCTGTTTTTTATCTGTTACTTTGTTCGGCGCCGGTCCACCTGCTTGAAAAGCCGAATGAGTGCAAGACGCCTCATATGCGAAGCTGCTGGCAACTCCAATGTTTCCTCGTATCCTTATAGAGAAATAGAAAGAGCCACTAATTGCTTCTCTGAGAGTCAAATGCTGGGAACTGGGGCCTTCGGCACGGTTTATGCTGGAAAACTTCAAAATGATGAGTGGGTTGCCATAAAAAAGATCAAATATAGGGATACCAACAGTATTGACCAAGTCCTGAATGAGATCAAGCTTCTTTCCTCTGTGAGCCACCCAAATCTAGTTCGCCTCTTAGGTTGCTGCATAGAGGAGGGTGAACAGATCCTTGTCTATGAATTTATGCCAAACGGAACTCTATCCCAGCATCTACAAAGAGAGAGGGGCAAAGGACTCCCATGGACAATACGTCTTACAATTGCTGCTGAAACTGCCCATGCCATAGCATATCTCCACACTGCCATGAATCCCCCCATCTACCACAGAGACATCAAGTCAAGCAATATATTGTTAGATCATAGCTTCAAATCAAAGGTAGCTGATTTTGGTCTTTCTAGAGTTGGTATGGTGGAAACATCCCACATTTCAACAGCCCCTCAAGGGACTCCAGGCTATGTTGATCCTCAATATCATCAGAACTTCCATCTCTCCGATAAAAGTGATGTATATAGTTTTGGGGTAGTTTTAGTAGAGATAATAACTGCATTGAAAGTGGTTGATTTTGCTCGACCTCAGACCGAGGTGAACTTGGCAGCACTTGCTATTGATAGAATCGGGAAGGGCTGTTTGGATGATATAATAGATCCTTTCCTTGAGCCAAATAGGGATGCTTGGACACTTTATTCTATCCACAAGGTGGCTGAGCTTGCATTCAGATGCCTTGCTTTTCACAGTGAGATTAGACCTTCTATGATCGAAGTGGCAGAAGAGCTGGAACACATTAGGCGCAGCGGGTGGGCATCATTCGAGGAAAATATATGCGCGAGATCGTCAGTGGTATCCTCTTGTTCATCACCACATAATGGAAGTGAGAAGTCACTGGGTCGTATGATAGTTGGGAAGACAGGTGGAGGGAGTCAGAGATTATCCGTTCGTTCACAGAAGGTAGACGAATATCTGGCTTTAATGGTGGAAGCGAAAGACAGCTCTCCTGTTTCTGTGCATGATCCTTGGTTAAGTGAACAAAGCTCACCTTCAGCAAACAGCTTGTTGGGTAATGTGGTTCGGTGATTTTTCTTTTGAGCTCTTAGCTTTATATCGTCTCATGAGTACCATAGAAGTATTTTAGAGCTTTTGCTTACAACAATTACTGCTTATACGTTCCATATACGTATCTCTTTGTAAGCGCCATTGTACAATGTCTCTTTTCCATGGCTTTGAGAAATACACTAACGATATTGAAAATTGATTACTAGATGTTTTCCCTATATATAATGTAAGAAGATTAAACAATGATGTTACTCAAGCTCCATTTCTTTTCTTTGTTCTTTGGCGACTTTAACCAGGGGCGGAACGACATGGGGAGCGCCCTGGGCGTAGGGCTGCTCAACCCCGGTGTAGGTGCATGTTTTGGCCAAAACCGGCACCTATACTGGGTAGGCCGATTTTTAAATAATTGTCACCTACACCGTTAAAGGGAAAAAATCGACTCTTAACGGTGGTAGTTTATCCTGCATTCATATTGAGCTATTTTTTAGCATTTTACGCACTTGGGTCAATGTATTTTTTTCTTTCTTCTTTTGGTCCATTAATCACATATCAATAAAATCTAAACTAATGAAATCCAAATTCCAAAATAAATAAAATTAAAGATCATCTTAAAAGATAAGATGAGAATTTAAAGTTCAAAGTAATAAAGACATAACTGTAAGAATATCATAAAGATGGGTAACTCCTTCAAAACCCTTACTCTTCGATCTCTGTTGCCAAGATGGGTAACTCTACTCCTCGATGTTCGTCGCCAAGATGCGAAAGGGCTCAAGTGAGGACTGATGAGGGTTTAAAGTTTAAACAAAACGATTCGTTTTGTTTTAAAAAAAACGGTTAGAGCCAAGAGGGGGAAAATGGGGTTCGCGCGGGTGCCCGAAAGGGTGGGGGTGGGAGGGGGGAGTTAAAAACATGCAAAATGGCCAATGGGTCTGGGGGACCAGGCGCCCAGGGGGAGGGGCCGAGGGGAAAAAGGATTATGTGAGAGGCCGGGAGAGAGCCGGGGTGAGGGGTTAAAAACTTAAAACACTTTTTTTTAACCTGGTATCCTGGGAACCGAGAATATCACCGGGTTTTTGGCAAAACTCGCAACCGGAACCGGCATCGGTGAAGCCAGATACAGGAAACCCGATACCGGTGCCGATGCCACCAGAATTTTCCGGTGGCATTGAGCAGCCCTACAGGTTGGGCGACTGCCCCCCTTCAGTTCTTGAAAACGTTGAAGTTTTTTTATTTTTTATTATTTGTTAAAATGTATTTGTCATCACCCGCCCCCCTTAAGCCCAGCCTCCTTCACTAATTATCCCCCACACAACTCCTGACACAATCAGTGAAAGAAGCATACTTGCATAAGAAAATAATTGCGGAAGAAGACGAAGACGTGAAACATAGAGATTGGTAAAGTTAGAAGCTTTTAGAAGCTTTTCGAAGAAGTTGAAGACGTGAGGTGTTGGAGTAAAAATTAGGGTTAATACCCTTTTTAGTCCCTAGGTTTTGGGGCGGTACTCTTTTTAGTCCCTAGGTTTTATTTTTGTTCAAAACAGTCCCTAGGTTATTTACGTTTGTCTTTTTAGTCCTTCCGTCCAATTCCGTCACTCCCGAGCCCAGTCAGCTAACGGCGGGACACGTCACACCCAATAGAATATTGCCACGTGTACTAATTTTTTTTTTAAAAAAAAACAATTTCCACATGGTTAAAAAAAAAAAAACCAAAGGTTCCCGTGGCCACCTCCCCGTCGCCGGGGTGAGTGCCCCCGGCCACCCCCGTCGACGGGGAGCCCAAATCTGGGCTCCCCGTTCGGTGGTGGCCACGGGGCCGCCTCTCCTTTTTTTTTTTTTTAGTTTTGTCCATGTGGACATTTTTATTATTTTTTAAAAAGTTGGTACACGTGTCAATATTCTATTGGGTGTGACGTGTCACACCGTTAGCTGACTGGGCTCGGGAGTGACGGAATTAGACGGAAGGACTAAAAAGACAAACGCAAATAACCTAGGGACTGTTTTGAACAAAAATAAAACCTAGGGACTAAAAAGAGTACCGCCCCAAAACCTAGGGACTAAAAAGGACATTAACCCTAAAAATTAAGGTGCACGTGCCTAGGAGTGGACTTAGTCAATTCAAATTGTTATTTGTTGTTTTTAGGCTTAGTATTTCGAGCTCATTAGCGGTATTACTTTTAATTGTTAGTAAGCCCAGTAGTAAGACCCGGCTCAGCAAGACAGTTAGTTTGTTAGATGATTCCAGTGAATATATTCAGAATTGTAGAACGGACGACGACAAGCAAAAAATAAATGAAAAACAGTTATCATTTGGAGGGAGCTACCTCAAATAACGCTCTTACATTTTTTCTTATCTTCCAAACATTTTCATTTCTTAGAAATTTCCAAAACAATTAGGCAATTGTTACAACTCCCCTCACAACTTAATGTCCTGTAGAGAGGCCCTTGTGTATGCCTGGAAGTTTTAGGTGCGCTAGCTCCCGACCTGCAATAAAGTCCGATCTGGGCGAAGTAAACCAAGAGAATTTATTGGGCCATATGTTTTATTTGTTATTTGAAAAAAAATAACTCAAGAGAATTTTAGCATTGTTTAAAGAGTTTAAGAGAAATTCTTGTTTGTTATGTAGCCAAGACTTTAAACCAAAAAACAGAACCAATAATTCCCAATGTAATCCAAAAGCACCATGATATTGACTAATCCTTCGTAGGGACACATAGATGTTGATAGATCATGATACGTGTATTTCAATATTTTTAATATTTTTAGCCCTAATTTTCGATATTTTAACTCTAAGATACTTTTGCATTATGTACGAAATTTTTCTGAGATGTCATTTCGTCTTAAGAATTTGGCCCCCCTTAACTAAAACCCTGGTTCCGCCACTTACTCTAACCTTTTATGGTCACAAAGGAATTTTAGTGGAAACACGGCATATGTACTTCGTTGCAGGAAAACACCAAGAACATGCAAGGCAATCATAACTAATTCAAAATTTTGGTCAAGAAAATAAATAGATGGAAACACAGTTCAGTATCAGGCAAAACCTTTGCAGAAAGATGGTTCTAGGTTCGCTACAAACTGATTCCGGCAGCGTTCAAAATAGTCATGTTTTATCAAGATAGTTTTCTGCAAACCTCCAGGATCCTCTCCTCTATGAAAAGCCTCTATATTACAGAATAAATAATTCCCTTTTCTTAGTATTAGGATCCTGTTCACAACAAGTACAAGATGTGCATAAACATCAGTAAGTGGGTGTCTACCTCGTACATGTATTAACCAGTGACAAATTGATGGGATTGCTTTCCACAGGGGAAGGTAAAGGTTCTAACCATGACTTCTAGGATCGACAATTTGGTGCACCTTCCTTGCTTCAGCACTCGAATACTGTCCCACAACACGGGCATGAGGTATGGACGCTTCCCCACGTGCTAAGGCGTCTACATTGTCAAGCAGATACTGCCATGGAAGCCTACCAACTACATTACCCTCCTCGTTCCCATCCCTGTCTAGAAACGCAAAGTGAGGAATGCCCTCAACGCCAAACTCGTCAAGCTCCTGTTCCCAATTTGTGTTGTCAACATTCAGCATCACAAAATTCACACGGTCCCTGCGTTGAGGAAAGAGAAGTGGAAACTGTTGTTAAGGAAAAGCATAAAGAAGTTAATACAATACGCGGAAAGCCATCCATGAGTGCAATATCTAAAATTCAAGTGTGCATTTACCAATGAGTTATAGTTGATAAGCAAAACGCATTATCCAAACATATGACCTTCATAATTGATTGATATCATAATCTGGAGAATCCCACCAACAAGGTATCACATGCGGATTGTCTTCAGCCAAAAAAGAAAGAAAGATAAAATTCGGGATATTGAAGAGACTATCATTACTTGAATTGCTGCTCGATTTTGTAGACATCTGGAGCTAATTCCCGGCATACTTCGCACCAATCTGCGTAAAATTCCACGACAGCGGGCTTCCCATTTGCAAGAGCCTACAACACCAGCCGAAAATGAAGAGAACACCCAAAATGAATGGAAGCCAATATCTAGATGGCAAAATAAGCATTACAGACAAAAACCTCTTGGTAAGGTAATGCGGCAGCAGAGAGGTCCTTCAAAGAGACGCCGAAATCTAGTCGTGCCTATAAGAAAAGCCCCACCGCTGCCAGTGTAGAAACTACCGCTATCCGCCTGTTGATGCCCTTGTCCGGAAATTCCGGAAAGCCATTGTCTGCGGAGGAACCTGTATCTTGGGGATTGTTACCAGCATCGACCAATTTTTCCTGAATGGATAAGCAAAATCAAAGAATTAAGGACCTTCCAAACGAGGAATAGGATGCGAAGTTTGAGTTGGGCGCTTGGAGCGATGGTATTGGGGGGAAGAAAGTAGAGAAGGGCAAATCAACGGACATACCGTTGAGGAGGTTTCAGTTGGGTCAGGGTTTTTTTGGCAGCAAGCTATGCTCCGGAATTTTCGGGTCCTGTTTTGGGAGTGGAGATTGGATTTGATGACAATCTGAGGAGCTTGAGAGTTTCGAAAGGTCGGTCGGAATCTGTGGAAGCCGACGGGCCTTGAGGCCACGCGAGCCATGAGATATTCCGAGAAGAATTTGAGTCAGTGATAATTAAGCAGGCCAAACCGCTGGTCGTACACCGTAGTTTGTTTGAGGATAAGATGTTACAAATGAGTAGGCCCATTTCCCTTGTCTGCTCAAACAAAAACATAATGGTCGATAAAGGTAACTTATTAATGAAACGACTTGTTTTTTACTCCCCCAAAATTGGCGTTTTCCAAAGGACTTTTTCCGAGCTGCTAGCCTGCCACGCTAGTGCTTTTTGTACTGCCAAAAAGAAAGAAATACTTGTTCCAAGCAATTTTTCAAACAAATATCTCTATTTTGTAAATTTTTTCTGTGACGAGAAAATCTCTCAAGACAGGGCCGGACCACCTTGAAATACAAACCCAATGCGTGTGGAGAGCCCTCAACCCCACAACAACAGTTAAGTGCGAGTTTGATCACGGTAAGTGTCGAAACTGCAAGTAAGAGCAGAGCATGTTTACCCAAGTCTTTCACCATCGTAGCTACCCGCAAGAACATAAAAGATAAGCTAGAGCCCGTTTACAGAGCCTTTGCCCTTAATTTTAAAGAATTTTTGAAATATTTTCACCAGGGTGATGTTCGTTTTGAGAAAAAATGTAGGATTTTAGAGAAGTTATGAATTTTTATGTTGAATAGTGTTTTATTGGTCTTTGTGTAAAGTGGAGAGAGAAATGATTTGATGTAATTGTTTAATAAAAAAGTATTGGAGTTATGTGAAAAAGTATAGAGAGAGAAAATTTATGTTGAATAAAAAATTAAAAAGTTGTTGGAGATTGTGTAAAATGTATTGATTTTTGTGTTTGAATTCTGAATATGTTCGGTGGTAGAATTGTGAATATACTTAGAATCCTGAAAAAATAGTGAAAACGAACATTCAGGTTTTTGACATCATTGATCATACACACGTTTCATCCAATTTTTTAAGTAAATTCAGAGAGAAGATGGTTCACGTGATAAGCACCTAAGTTTTTGACATGTCAACTCACCCTAAAAATATATATATAATTTTTTTTTACTTCGAATCATGCCGAATGACTTTTAATTTTTATAGTAATTACATTACAAGAAATTCAGAAAAATGCAAGAACAGTATAAAATCCAAAACAAGAATACGTTGTGATAACTGACGGCAGCTCTCCAACAAAGGGTTCACAGAAATACAGATGCACTCGTATAAGTTACGAAGGGAGCTTTGGTGGTCACGGCGGACGAGGATTACCGAATGAACCGGCATGTGTCGCATCAATCTTCTAGATATCATCCAATTTGTCGCTCAATTTACATCACCTTTGAACTCTCAACTCCAATTTTTTTTTTCTTTTGTATGGTTTTTTGACGGCCATTATTACGGGTGTCTTGTTGCCAAGAAACAAAAACAGTGAATAATCATGTCCAACCAAATGCTCCCCCCAATCTGGTAAGTAAAGAAATGAAGCTGTTAGACGACCATCAGAACGAATAAGCGGCGACAACGTCGCCTTCCCTTAGGCTTCACACATGCTTTACACCTACAATGGAGTTTTGGAAGCTGATTTGGTATTGTTGTGCGTGCGTAGTAATTATTGTTTCTGTAATATAGCATTCTTCAGGACAGACATGGCAAGTAAAAATAACAAGTTCGTTTTACAATTTGACAGAACGAAATTGCCGTAAGAAGCCGGAAAGGCTTCGCCGGAAGATCAGTGACCAAAATACTTGTACATACAACGATTACACAGAAAGGCCCTCCCATCCCATGATTGAAGCCAAAAACCCAGACTTTTGGAGACGACCAATAGACCAAATACAAACCAGAAAGTTTTACAAGAAGATAATAGACCAAAGTCGCTACCTTTAGAGTTCTTAATACTAAGATTTTTGACCCTCGGGTCCCAGTATACCATTCACAATCGACGTGGCAACCAAGATCCCCACAAACTCTGCTCCAGCCACCACTCCCGCCTGCGCCAACCCCCCGAAGCTCACTGCCGTTTCAATCCCCTTCTCCGCAGACACTAGTCCCTTCTCTGCCGTTTCGATTCCTTTCTCCACTGATTCGACTCCCTTCTCCGCCGCTTCGAACTCCTCCCTCACTATCTCCTCCGCCTTTTTCAGCTTCTTCCTCAAGCCAAAAAACGGAATGTCTTCTGCACTGCACGAAGGCAGCTCTCTCGCCGTCAAAGCTGTTGACGCTGTCAGCAGAAAAAGGAGCTGTCTCCTGCCAGAGAGAACGCTGATTTTGAGAGGCACCGGCGCAGGTTCGGAGACGTGCGCCTTGCAGTAAATAAGGGGCGGGGGCGCATTGCGGACACGACGTAGCGAGAGGGGCTGGAGCAACGGTGAGATTGTGGAAGCCATGGTTCCTTCACGCGACGATGCTGATCCTCTTTGTTTTATGTGTGGTCTGGCATTTTTAACAAATTACTTTACGAATATACCCTCGTTTTTCGCCATTTGAATTTGCCCGAGGAAAATTAGGAATCATTTTCGCTGCTCTTAATTGTTGTACCTTGACGTCGGACCTACCTGGGAATCTGGGATAAAAGTACACTTCGTTTATGCAGCTTAAACGTCTCGTTCCCTAAAATCTACTTCTTTTTTTCCGCCAGAAAGGGTTTTTGAAGCGCAGAAACGAAACCCTCCTATTTTTCCAACTCAAATTGAGCCATGGTGGGAGAGGCTCCCGCAATTGAAACCTCAGTTACAATTGCAGCCGTGAAAGGGGACGAAACCCTTGGCCAGAACGCCCAGGAAATCCAGGACTCGAACGAGGCCAACATCGTACCCAACGCTCAGGGAGGCACTGAGTCCACTTGCAACAACAACAACGCAGCCGAGACTTCCTCCAAAGGAGATCGAGAAAATTCGTTGGAGTTCGCGGACCAGTTGATTGATAGGGGTTCGAAGGCCATGAAGGATAATGATTTCGACGAGGCCGCCGAATGCTTCAGCCGTGCCCTAGAGATCAGGTTCGGTTTTCCATTGTTGTTTTGTTTTGGTTCCTAGAAATCTTGGAGGAAAGAATTTGATTGGAAAGTTTGAGGCGCATGTTCTTTCCTTCAAAATGTCATCGAATTTGACAGAAGACTTATTCTTTTTGGTAAATGGATGGGTTTATTGCTTACGCGTCATCGTTTCCAGGGTTATTGTGGTGCAGGGAACTTGTTGTTGCTTGACTTTTGCCTGAATAAGCCCTGTAACACCGATTATAAATTACCACTTTATTTATTTGTTTGCTTGATGTCTGATAGTTCCAATATTGCTTAAGCTTCTAATGTCATAAAGGGAGTAGAACACAGTTTGAACGCATTAGTCTTGAAATGGTCCAAGCACAAATTCTGAGCCATGCTTGATTTGATATTTATAGGAAATGCATGTGGTCATACTCCAGTCTTACTTTATTCTATGCATTTGGTGTTTTAAGGGAACTTTTTTCTTCTTGATAAGTCCTCCTCTACATTAATGATTGACTAGGGTTGCGCATTATGGCGAACTTTCCCCTGAATGTGTACGAGCATACTATAAATATGGATGTGCGCTTCTGTACAAAGCTCAAGATGAGGCTGATCCATTGGCCACTGTCCCCAAGAAGGAGAGTATTTCTCATCAAGAATCTGCTAATGATGGATCTGTCAAGAATGCTATAAACGGGGAATCTTCTGCAGCTTCTGTTTCATGTGAAGAGGAAGCAAGTACGAATTACCAGGAAGGAGCAGGAGACGATGGTCAGTATGTTGTTCATGATGTGTATTGATAATGGAATTAGTTTATAAATGAAGCAATATTACATGATTCAGTGCACAATAGTGCATGTTTTATGTGTCAAATTCAGTTATGCGAAATGATATCATCTAATGCATGAAATGATATGTCAAATTTCAGTACCCTCTTTTCCAATTTTAACCTTTACATATGTATGTGATATGTTAAATTCAAACAAAAAGGACTCAATCTCTAAGTTGAAGAACTTTCATTTGGCATTGGTTTTTTCTTTGTTTTAAGTGAGATAGCAATGTCCTTGTCTAATTTATTATGTGTTCTTTCATGCATTTTTTATATTGATCTTTTGGCCGTGGTCTATCTTTGGAAGATTTGCTTCATTGGGTATGCAAAGTTAGACGCTAGAATTTATTTTCAACTCGGTTGTAATCTATTGAGAAAATGGTTGCAGCTAGTGTCTTTATGGATATCACACACCTGCTCTTGTAGTTTAATGTCCTTTGCGCCCTGTATTTTCCAAATTCTGGCTCACATTGTTAGGTGGTATTTGGTTGGCAACTCATCTGACAGTCTTTTCCATCAGCACCATACTAACAATATCAGGGAAGTTCAGATACACTATTCTGCAATCATGAACCTTCAATCATGTAGGACAACAGGCAGTCTAAGTTACAAGTTGAATACAGCTGATTCCCTGTTCCATAAACATATATACTCTCCTATGCACCTGTGGGCCTAGTTGTTAAGGGAAAACTATGTGCTGAAGGGGCTTGTTGGAGTTTGAATGGCGTTTGGTGGAGGCTTATTAAACGCACTGTGATCGTAGATGATAACTAACATTGGCCTCTTTGGTATTGTTGGAGTAAGCCACTAAGCCAATGCCATTGGCGATGTCTCTAGAGGTTACAGTTTCTTGTCGTCTCACATGCTTTCTTATTCTGGTACAGTTTCATGTGGAAAAGACCAGGCAGAAGAAGATGACGATAGTGATAGCGAAAATCTAGCTGAAGCAGATGAGGATGAGTCTGACCTGGATTTGGCATGGAAGATGCTAGATGTTGCGAGAGCAATTGTAGAAAAACACTCATATGACTCAATGGAAAATGTGGACATATTATCAGCGTTGGCAGAAGTTGCTCTGGAAAGAGGTCTGTCTATGAAGTTATTCCCTCTCTTTAATGTGATCAGCACGGCTATTTTCTTATTGATTCCATAGAAATTTGGTGGCTTTCTCTGAAGCCTCCTATGTGTCTTAAAAACATGGGTTTATGTCTTTGTTATGCTCCATGTAGAGGACATTGAAACTTCTCTCGGTGACTACCAGAAAGCACTATCTATCTTAGAACAGCTGGTTGAACCGGACAGTAGACAGATAGCTGAACTGTATCCTTCTAACGATTAAGATACCTTTATGTTTTGAGATGTCAAACTTAAGAAACTGCTTCAGACCTTTTTTTATGTGTAGTAGATGTTGCCAATAAAGGCATATATTTGGTGAGCTGTAAAGTATATGAGTTCACCAGTAGTACCAGCAGTTATTCCTGTTGTTTATTGAGTCACAACCTTGACTTTGGAACTCAGAAATTTTCGGATATGTCTGTGTTTGGAGATTGGCTCCAAACCTCAGGAAGCCATTCCATATTGCCAGAAAGCTATATCAGTTTGCAAGTCTAAGGTGGAGCGGCTCATGAACCAAGTAAAGTGTATGTCAGAATCAACAACTTTATCATCTGCTTCTGAGCCGGATCAGGGTGTCAACTCCACTTTGTTGCAGCCAGATAATGCTGGGACAGAAGGAGCAGAGATTGAAACACTCACTGGCCTCTGTGGTGATCTGGAGAAGAAGGTGAATTTATCTTTGCTATAGAAAGAATGTTCATATGTTGCTTTATCCTGAGTTATTTGTCCATTGTTGGATTTGCAGCTTGAAGATCTTCAACAACCGTCCCTGAATCCAAAATCAATTCTCGCTGAAATACTGGGGATGGCATCCAATAAGCCAAGAGGCGCCGAAAATAGTGCATCTTCAGCAGTGATGAACTCCTCACAGATGGGTACTGCAAACACCAAGGGAGATTTTGACTCACCGACTGTTTCCACTGCTCATACGAATGGGTCTGGGTCTTCTGCAGTCACACATCTTGGTGTGGTAGGAAGAGGAGTCAAGCGAGTGAACTCAAGCACAGCAGAATCAAATCCAATGAAGAAACCAGCATTGGAATCGTCGGAAAATAAAGTTGATGGAAAAACCTCTTGAAGTTTCTGCATTCCGGTGGTCTTCATGTAGGTGACTGTGAGTTGGTAAAATTTTGCTGTGCAAATTGGTCTGTAGCGAACTGCTTGATTCACCATAGTTCCATAGTTGTTTGCAAGGTAGGATTCACGAATGACCTTCCTGTATGCATTTCACTATGGTCATGAGAACAACAATCGTAATATGACTTCTCCTAGAAGTTTTCCTATCTTAAATTTGTCTGTTAAATATATCTTCGTCATGGGCGGTTATAGCACTCAATCAAATTGAATAAGCAAAGTGAAGCCGCAATCCATTCCCACAAATTAAGCTCAAAGGGTTCGCAAAGGGTATGTGTTGTAAGGTGGATTGCAAGCAATGTGGGATCGTACTCCTGGGGTGGGTGTGGGAAGCACCTGACGACCTTCTCTGAGTCTATGCCAGCATTGATGAGACAAACCGTTGCGTGTGCGCTCCTCCAAGGAAACCACTACGCAGCGGCCATTGCGTGACTCGGCTTAACGACGGAGGTATAATTATGAAAATCAACACACGTATACACATACCATATATATAATTATTAATTGTTCCAAAGAGTAAACCATGGGAGATAATTATGAATCTAATTATGTGATCATTATTCAAATATTATTTTAATAGGAAAAATGTTCAACTTGGTGTTGAGAAGAATAATCTGGCTTATTGGATTTAATTAGTGAATTATGAACTAAACCCTCTTGTTTTTCTTTTAATAGTAAATAGATCGAACAGAGCATGTTATTAGAGTGTCCGAATGCATACGACAGGTTAAGCAATAATATTATATGCCCTAAGGTACGCAAGACAGGAAGTGGTGGGCGAGTTGTTGACACTATTTGCAGCAGCTAGGAAGGGGGTCCAATAATAATACAAGGAGCAAACCAGAGCATAAAAACAACGCACATATTCCAAACTGTCCCTCATATTATTATAAGGAGGTTGGCATACGTTGCAGCACAATGAAAATGAAAGTCCGTAGTTCTGTAGATTTTAGCTTTTCCTTCCATCTGACATTCGAACCCCAAAAGATAGTGCAGATAAGAACCAAAACCAAGCTATCCTTAGCCAATAAACTTTGCAGAAGATAGCAGTGTTTTTGATTGACCGCATTTTGCTTTTTGTCTTAGTATGAATATGATATCCAGTAATTTGTTTGTTGATGTTGCTTTGTGCAGGAAAAGTAAAACCTCGAAGATACCTTTGGGGCTCTTATTTTCTGAAGTTAAGAGTCTGGTGGGGCTATAAGCTTAAACAATGGAGAGAGAGAGAGAGAATTAGTTAGATATAATCATGTCCTACTAGAATCATTTCAAGTAGAGTTTGGTATAGGATGTTGATATGAATAATTGTAATGTGGGGATGGTCAAGATATGTTGACCAAACGCTAACCTGGATTTCAAACAGCATGGAACATTTAAGAATAAAGAATCACCTACTTTCTCTAATCTTGTGCATGGTGCTTCATTGCTTCAGCTTACACCGCACTTGTCATTGTTTTTGGTGTCCTTTTACGATGCTTTGTCGTGATATTTGTGCTCCCTTCCTTACCCCCCCCCCCCCCCGCTCCTTAGTTATTGCAACCGATGTCTCTGTGTGTCTGTGAGAGAGATATTTGAATTTAGACATCAAGCCTGGGAATGAGATCTGCGGGTTCCTGGATTTCATCTAGCGAGGTGCACAAGAAACAAATGGCATGCACTGGCAACTTTGTTGCGAATTGCCAAATCTGTTTTAGCTTTTGGAAAGTTTGGACTTTTATGGTTAGGCTTTATATAGTCGTACTGAATAAGAGGCCCCCAAGGGACTGTTTTCCCAAATAACTGCAAGTCTACAGCCTGTCCTTCTTTCTGTGCATTTTGTTAATGATTAGTCACCAAACCACGTGAATGTAGTAGATGGAGCTTTTAGAACCCATTTATTTTGAATGATTTCTCCTGTCCATAATTTTCATTCCAAGGCAACGATGAATTCAGAAGATTCAGCAGCTTACAGAGAGTGGGTTTTGCTTGTCTTCCACGGCCACTTGGATTGACATCATTAGCACTCTTCTCTTGATAATTATATTGACCTAATAATTTGATAATCTCGATGCGACTCCCTATCTTTCCATTAACCTTCGAAACTTTCCAAAGACACCACCTTTTTTTTAATAGATCCAAAGACACGCCTCACTTATATATATATATGCGGATGATTTGATTTAGAATTTCGTGTCATCTCATTTATTTGGCCATAAATGCATTGCCAAGGACGGGTGCTAGGGCAGATATGTCACAATAAATGAGAGGATACGATTGGATTTTGTCTCCTACGAAATCCCAATGGGTTCAAACCAAGAAATTCAAAACAAGAGAAAAGCATTGAGAGGGTTTCTTCGCTTTGAATCATGCTGTCCATGTGATCGATCTTTCAGTGTTTTTTCTCATAGTATGAACAATGGAAATCGAAAGCCTGACACGTCGAAACTGAAATCACACAAATTCCCCTTCTAGCATGGGGTGGCTCTATGCAACTGAAATGACTACACAATGTCATCTTCCTAACCATAGAGAACAATACCAACTCGTATGTCACACATAAATCATAATGACAATTAATGTACAATACATGGGTCAGAATCATAAATCACATCATCTTAGCTGCCTACTAGTGATATGAGGTTCGAAATAAGGCGTACATAATGTGAGGTTGGTCGGTACAGAGTGGTCTCAGTCGCTGGGTAGTGAACACACCACTGTCTTTATCTTCAGTCGGAACCAGCCGATGAACATCTTACGTACGATGTAGGGCAACGGTGCCCCGTCGAGTCATTAATAATTTACCTTAAATAACCCATTATGGCGTCATTTACATTTTTACACAAAAGGCAAATGAAACCAGTGGGCAAGCAATTTGTACCTCTGGCCAATGAGTGGTACTGATCGTGCTTCTGGGGCTTGAAAAAGAAATACTTTCAAAGAGATGGCACTTTCTAAATCCTGTTTTCCTTTGTTTGATATCAGAGAAGACTGGGTGGGAGTGGATGCAGAGGAGAAATCAGGAATAAAATTTATGGATGTCGAATTTTAAAGGTAAAATGATAAAAAAAAATTCTTTCATAATGCAAAACAATGTCTTAGAGTTACAATATCGAAAATTAAGGACTAAAAGCATTAAAAATATTAGAATACATGTACCGTACTATGTACTGCGACTAAGAGGTGACAATTGGATCCTATCAGTTTACATCTTCTGAAAATGTTGCAAAATGACTTCGTCTTCAATAGTTTTAAAAACTTCTTGTTCGATGTACACTAACATGCAATTATTCATCTAGTCATCTTCCATCATATTACGCAAATAACTCTTGATGATCGAATTCAAGTTAATTCCCTACTTAATTCTAAAACTTTAAAACAAATTACAAATGATTCTGATGGTTGACGTCTTGATGCCACTAGGGGTTGTTTTTCTTATATTTTTTTGTTACTACCACAATTGGTACCTGTCTTTTTTTCTTCTCTTTTTTCTTTTGACAAAAGGTTACTGGGGATGCATTTGAAATTTACTTTCTCTAGGTTCTATGGATTTAGAATTGAAAGATATTCACGTTCTCTAAAGCAACTTCCACATGCAAAGCAACAAATTGATTGCAAATCATGCTCTGAATAATAAAAACAAAATTTCTAGGATAAGCAAGATTTAGTAAAAGAGTTTCTTAGATAAATATATCATAAAAGTGGTCAGAACTTTAATTTGACATATATAAGGATTCTAAACAAAACACAACATTTTTTGAGGTCTAATAAAAATGAAGAAAAAAAAAATTATTTTAGATTCAATACCCTTAACATAGACTTAATAGGTATCGAATCTGAATTTAATAGGTATGAAGTTAGACTAAATTATGAAAAAATAAGAATAAAATGTAAAAAAAATTGTTCAATCCATGGTAGCGGACGCACGGATTCGATACCCACTGCGGAGTGCGGACGCCACTGACTGTGGGTGAGATCCTAATCCGATTCAAAGAAATTTAAGCAAAAGAAAATATGACTGTATGAACCTCTTTTCGAAGTTTGTTCAAGTCCTTTTTGTCCGGTCTGAGTTTTCGGATTCCAAGTTTCCTACCCTTTTCCACTTTGCCTGTTTTTATATTTCACTTTCACTGCTGCGTCGAAAAAAAAAGTGTCTTGGAGGTCAAGCCCTTACCCACCGCGGGAGACTTTTTGTAATTAGGGCTCCCAGAGTCATTCCAGTTTTTCCCTTTGTTCCTTATCTCTGTCCTGCTACAAAGAAAGACAGAACTCTACGTCCTGTTAGTTTTCATGGATCTGGTTCTTTAGCTTCCTGCGGAGTGCGGAGGCCGGATATATATATTATTTTCTGTCTTCTTCCTTGAGAAGAAAATGGGTGATTCCGAGAAGCCTAGCTCCAAAGGGCAAGCATGGTTTTGCACAACTGGCTTACCCAGTGACATTGTGATCGTAGTCGACGACATGGCTTTCCATCTCCACAAGGTGCGATGTCCACTTTTTATTCCTAGTCCTAGAAGTTTCAGAAATGATGACAGCTAACGAACTCTGTCTCTTCTGTTCTTTGTTTTTCTATCAGTTTCCTTTAATGTCGAAAAGTCGAAAACTTCACCTGCTCATAACCGACCAAGAGGTGAATCCAACGGAACGGGAAGAGGAGCGTGAGCGGAACGGTGAGGACGTCGGTGACGGTGATGAAGATGAGATTGAGGAAGTACACTGTCACATAACGCTCCCGCCTGACTTCCCCGGCGGCTCCGAGACTTTCGAGATGGCGGCGAAGTTCTGCTACGGCGTCAAGGTCGACGTGAACGCTTCCAACGTTGCTCCACTGCGCTGCGCCGGGGAGTTTTTGGAGATGACGGAGGAGTATTCCGAGGATAACCTGATCTCTAAGACTGAGAGGTTCCTCTCACAGACGGTGTTCAAGAGCCTCAAGGATGCCGTCAAAGCACTGAAGTCCTGCGAGAAAGTAATGCCTTTGGCGGAGGCACTGGGGATCACCCAGCGGTGCATTGATTCCATCATTGTGAGAGCGCCCTCGGCCGATCCTGCTCTGTTCGGTTGGCCGGTGAGCGACGTGGCAAACGAAGCTCGGACTGCTGCTACTTCAACGCATCAGATCCTTTGGAACGGGATCGAGGCCGGAGGGAGAAGAAAGAATGCGGGCAGGGGCACCAATGCGGAGTCTTGGTTCGAGGATTTGGCGCTTCTGAGTTTGACGTTCTTTAAGCGTTTGATTTCCGCGATGATAGCGACAGATCTGAGCTCGGAGATCGTCGAGAACTGCTTGATTTACTACGCGAAGAAGCACATCCCTGGCATTTCACGTTCGAATACTAGGAAGCCGTCGTCCTCTTCGTCCTCAATAGCGAAGTCAGAGAGTGAACAGAGGGAAATCCTGGAGACTATAATCAGCAATCTTCCACAGGAGAAGAGCTCCTCGAGGTCGTCTTCCGTGGCAACCAGATTCCTGTTCGGACTGTTGAGGACGGCGAATATATTGAACGCCTCCGAAGCCTGCAGAGCTGCTTTGGAGCAGAAAATCGGCTCCCAACTCGAGCAAGCCACGCTGGACGATCTCCTGATTCCTAGCTATTCGTATCTGAACGAGACCCTTTACGATGTTGATTGCGTGGAGAGGATCTTAAGCTACTTTCTCAAGGGTCTAGAGGAGAGACACCCAAGCGATGATGTTGATAACGAAGACAACGAGGTGGACAGAGTCAGATCTCCAGCGTTAATGCTAGTCGGAAAATTGATCGACGGTTATCTGTCTGAGATCGCCTCCGACGCCAATCTCAAGCCAGATAGATTTTACAACCTAGCCATTTCGCTTCCCGATCAAGCTAGACTCTTTGACGACGGTCTTTACCGAGCCGTCGATGTCTATCTCAAGGTACATTAATAAATTACGACACAAATTTACTTAGCAATTGATCTAGGAATGAAGCATTGTCAATTATGTGAAACCATGTCGTAGGCGCATCCATGGATAACGGAGGTGGAGCGAGAGAAGATATGCGGAGTGATGGACTGCCAGAAGCTCACTCTCGAAGCGTGCACTCACGCGGCGCAGAACGAGCGGCTTCCGCTGCGTGCGGTAGTACAAGTCCTGTTTTTCGAGCAGCTTCAGCTTCGCCACGCCATCGCCGGAACTCTACTCGCGGCCGAAACGGCGCCGCTCGACACCGGGAGGCCCTCCGTGCAGCTGCAATGGCGGGAACTGGAAGGAGGGGAAGAGGACGAAAACGAGGACGAGGAGGAAGCGGAAGTTTCGGCGCCACGTGCGGAGGGCGACGGCAGGACGGGCACGTGGCGGGCGGCTGTGAGGGAGAATCAGGTGCTGCGACTGGACATGGATAGCATGAGGACGCGGGTGCATCAGCTGGAGCGAGAGTGTTCGACGATGAAAAAGGTCATCGAGAAAATCGACAAGTCGGGCCCACCAGGGAACGGAGAGCATAAAAAAGGATCTAAGCTGACGAGGAGGTTTGGGTGTAAGTTCAAGACACAGGTATGCGATTCGCACGAACCAACGGTCACGGACCCTCCGAGAAAAGGACGGAACCACCACCACCATCAGTAATAGACCTCCAATTCACGGAAGCCGGTCTTCTTCGGGGGTCCCACGCCGTCCGACGTGTAATCGCATTGACGTCGGGACCAAAATAATGCGCTGGTGGAGCTATTTTTGCCACGTAAAAACACTGAAAAAAGCTGGAAATAAAAATGTGTTCCGTGGATCCGTAAATTGGAACCCGTCTTTTGAGGTGTGATGGGTATCACACATGAAAAGATTTATGTATGATATGATTTATGGGCACAGGAGAGAAAAAGTTAGTGGAAATTTCTCAGTTTCTTTTTTCTCCCGTTCTGTAAAGTTTGAACTCTCACTAAAATCATATCTTCTAAGGACACGTGGCTAATGTTGACAAATGTAGCTTCAAGTCCTTTTCCCCCAATGAAGTTGCAAAAACCTTACTTTTAGAGTTGGAACGTGGAAGAAGGTGAAGACCTGGAGATAATCATTACGACCCTTTTGTTCTTTGTCGTATTTTAGGGTATGATTTGGTCGAGGGGCAAGTTAGCTGCTGTTTTTTGTGTTCCTAATTCTTTCCTCAGTAATGATTATATGGTAGATAGTCCACTGTCTACTGCTTTTAGTTGAAAAAACGTCCTTAGGGTGTTTGGAAAGTGGCATAGGTCCTACCCAACTTTTCCCTTCTCAAAGCTCCGGTCTTTCCCAGCCCTATCCTTTTTTTCTTCCCTAGGCCTTTCCCAACCCTATCTATCTACTTTCAGGTAAAATATTTGATTGGAGTTTTTCTAATTGTCGGGGGTTGGTACGGTTGGATTCTTTATTGTGTTGTCTACTTTGGCTTGAACTCTAGTTCTTGAGCTACGACCAGAGAATAATGTCGCTGGCATTGAGTCTCTCCTAAGTCTCCTTTTTCAATAACCAAAGTCCAAAATCGTGACAAAGACTTTGATGTTTAAATCGGTTTACCAATATGACGGTTGGGACGTTCCATGGGCCTCAGGAATTTTGGATTGGCCTGCCGCCATTTTGGGCTTGAAAAATCTTTTCTTCCTTGTGTGTGGACTGTGGTGTAGTCACTCTGAGGCATACTGGGCCTCAATTATTCTACACTTTAAATAGCTTTTGGATTGGGATAAGATAAAAACGGCCCGTTCGGATCGTGGCGCACTGGCATAACAACACGTAAGCAATGATATGACCCAGCACAGAGTGCCGCTTCGAAGCCGAAGAAACGGTCAGGAGATCCGAAACTTGGCTCCGTCTTTTACATTCAGTGAGCTAAAAACAAGGGGCGCCCCAGCATGCCACCCTTAAAACTATAAAACCGGTTCTGATAACCAATCCAAACCAGCTGCTTAAAAGTTACTCTGTCCTGTTCCACTTTTGTGTACAGTAAATTGTGTTAGCGCTACCATCTGATCATTATCATAATTCCGTTGGGAAATTCGTCTTCTTTGGTGTTAAGATCTGAAGCACAATGGGAAGGAAAGGGTTTTTGGCTCTGAAAATTGATCCAGCCACGGAGGATTTGATCAACTCTGATATCGATGAACTCAAGATTGCTGCAAAGAGGCTTATCAACCATGCCACTAAGCTTGGCGGCCTCAGCTTTGGGACTACGTTTCTCAAATGGGTCGCTTCCTTCGGTGCTATGTGAGTATTCTTTGTCCCCATATATCCCGTAGGTGACTGAACCGTTGTCTCCGATATATCTCTAGTGGTTTGGATTTTGATCGTTTTCGGATGTGAATGTGCGAGCTGTATTTTGTTTTGGCTAGAAAAAAAAATCATTATCTTTGTCGATATATGGAATAATGTCATGCGGAAATTGGTACCTTACATGTTAGTTTTTAATTTTCTGCCTTTTTTGCCCAAATAAAATGTTGCAGCTGATGTCTTTACCTTTTTTTGTTCAACTCCTTATTGGGGCACCTATCAAATTCAAGATGTCTACTGTTTCTCTTCCTCCTTGAATATTACTTCTTTTTTCCCTGAAGAGAGAGACAGGTTGATAGGAAGGGATAGATTTATTTAAATTAAATTTTATGCCGAACTCTTCTTAATTGGTAAGCCTAACACATAGTGCGAGTCAGTCTCAAACTCAGAACTTTAGCTTGATATCATGAGAATCTAAAATTTAAGAGGATAAAAAGGGATAGATTTTATTATTTGAATTATATTCTCTAACAATTTATTTCTGAGTACAACTTTGGGCGTTTCTCTTCTGTTATCTGATCAACATCTAACAACTCGAATGTGTTATGTGTTATAAATATCAATATGGGGAGTGTATTTTTCTGTCTTAGGGGGCTTAGCAGCTGTGTAAGATCCTATACATTCTGACAGTCAGATGGTCAAAGCTCATATTAATTAAAGTTGAGTCGTTGGACAGGATTCCATTGGGCGTGAGAAGTCGAGCATAATTATATTTTATTTGGGTGTGTACACGAATGAGTGAAGAATAATTATTTTATATAACAAAGATGGAGGTGAAACTTAGGAAGCACTTGCTCATGTTGTGTTTAAGGTCCACTTCAGTTAGAAGTGGGTGGTCAAATTCTCAGCTCAAAGGGCAGGATATAAGCTTTTCTTTGTTTTTTTCCTTGCCTTAACTATATTATGCATATCTGCTTCAGTTGCTTCCCCACTTTGTAGTGTATAAAGGCATCGCAATATCTGAAGAGTATCCTGTCATGTTATATCAACAGGCTAATTTTGTGAGTGATTAGCATTTCGTTTCATCTTGCATTGCAGTTATTTGTTGATATTGGATCGAACCAACTGGAGAACAAACATGCTGACTTCACTTTTAGTCCCTTACATATTCTTTAGCCTTCCGTCAGTTCTGTTCAATTTTTTCAGGTGATAATTCCTTACCAGTGTCATACCTTCACGTTTTCATCCTTTTTTCTTTTATATTTCTTTTCTGATTATCTTCTGTTGCTTTATTTCTTGATAAATTTCCAACGATATCTTCAGAGGAGAGGTAGGAAAATGGATTGCTTTCATCGCAGTTGTGCTAAGGCTTTTCTTTCCCCGACACTTCCCAGGTATATATTTCAGTCATCTGTCATTTATCTAATTCCTTGTCACTTTTAAGCATATCCCACTTTGCCACCCCCTCCATCAATGTCCCATAGTTAACATCTTACTGATAGAAATACCTAAAGTGGCACAACTTTCGTTGGTCCCTCTTCCCCCATTTGTCCCTGCAACATTGTTATCCCCGTACGTATAGCTCTATGGGTCGTGGACACTTCAGTGCCTCTGTACACACAAACACTACTTGATAAAAACGCAAGAAGATAGAATGTTGAGTTGCTTGTATTTCTGGCTCTAAACATGTCATAGTACTGGTCTAGTGCCTTCTGAGAATCTTAAAAACCTGATGACCTTGCAGATTGGCTGGAGATGCCAGGATCTTTGATTCTTCTCCTGGTTGTGGCTCCCAGCTTCTTTGCAGACACCTTAAAGGACAGCTGGGCTGGACTCTTGATCTGTCTTATCATCGGTGTTACCTGTTGCAAGAGCACATTCGGGCATCTGGTGGGTTCAGAAACTCCTTCACTCAAACCCACGGAATATCGAACACCGTTGGCATTATCCTTCTGTTAGTCTACCCTGTATGGGCTCTAATCTTTTACTTCATCTAGGCACCAAAATTCGTCAGCGCCCAGATTTATTGTATTCTTTTCGTTAACTTGTCAAATTATTTCATTTTCATCATTCATATGTAAGACCCCAAATATGATAAGTAGCACCATCGATACCCAGTTTCTACTTTGACAACTTTCTTCTTTTTTTCTTTTTTGGGCAAGTAAATTTTTTTTTTCTTCTGCCCACTATTTGGCAGCTTTATTGGGATTGTTTGATTGGTCTGTCCCACTGCTTTAGAAGTATTGACATAAATAAATCTTGTGTATTAAGAACGATAAGGATATACGTAAGAAGGATGTTTTGCTGAAGATTTTTGCACCCCAAAAAAAAAAGATTTCTCATCTGAAAGACTTGAGTTCCAGCTCAAAAGACACATCTAGAGACTAGGGAACGTAGTTTTTGTCAAAATCTTAAAAATTTGAATATAACTTAAAAATTACAATCTTAATATACTTTACAATCTATGCAACTCAATATTATATTTTTTTTTTACAAATATAAATACAAGTCGACATCTTCTACACAAATATCAATACATCACTTAAAATTTCTCAAAACACTTCAAATCTTAAAAATCTCACCAAAACGAACATGGCCGAATCGGAAAATCTACCAGCAGATTGTAAGTGGGCCGGAATTAAAGTCAATACAATTGGGCCGCTGTTAGATTCTGTTATCAACAACGATTAATAAAGAATTGCGGGCCGCGAGAAAGTTGATCGTGGGCCCATAGAAAGGAAGTGTGATAACCTTAAACCCGAGGCCGAGGTCCCGAACCCTAAGCGGTGTTTCTCCTATAAGAACAACACGATCTACATATCTCTTCACCCCTCAGTGATCAGCCTCCGAAGTCTGTACCCCCCCCGTATTGAAAGTCTCAGTTCTGGGCTCTGCTCTCTCGCTTCTTTATCTTCCGGTGATGATTGCTTTCTGATTTTAACGAAGGTTGTACTTTCATTTTATATATAGAATCTGAGGTTTTGTACGTTCTTTATTTGGTTTTCTATTTTCTGAAATAATGATTAGTAGAGTGGGGGCAGTTTTCTGTGATGAACAACAAATGATGACGAGTCCGATCTTTTATTCCATTCTTTTAATCGTGACGATAAAACGAGGCATTTGTCTGAGAGAAACCTACGTTCCCCTTTTAATTCCCGTATGTTTTTCTTTTCAATGTTTATTCGAAACCTAATATTTCTGCAAATTTGGGATTTTTTTTTTCGTTTATGGGGTTCATTTAGAGTTTTTGGTCGGTTGGTTTCTGTGATGAACAACAAATGATGACGAGTCCGATCTCTTATTCCATTCTTTTAATCGTGACGACAAAACGAGGCATTTGTCTGAGAGAAACCTACGTTCCCCTTTTAATTCCCATATGTTTTTCTTTTCAATGTTTATTCGAAGACCTAATATTTCTGCAAATTTGGGAATTTTGTTTTCGTTTATGGGGTTCATTTAGAGTTTTTGGTCGGTTGGTTTTGAGATTGTCAGGCATAATGATGAAAAAGTAAAAATCTGATATTTATTGGGATGAACAAACACCTCCTACTCATACTGAATGCCTGGAGATCAAATTTCTTTTTCTTCCTTCTTTTGTTTTTTGGAGTTTGCTCTGATTTAGCTCTGCTCTTAATCCAAGAGAGAGGACGATGTAGCGATGATGAGACAGTATTATCACTCAAATGGATTGAGGAGCACCGATGATTCGGGTTTCAAGCACTTTTGAGCTGCTCTCTCTCTATTTTTTTTGAGTGTTTTAAGAATTTATAATTGATGATAAAGTTGTATCTTTGTTTGTATAGAAATTGCTTAGGGGTAAAAAAATAAATGACCGATGTTTGAAGTTGTTTTTTATATTTTGAATTTATTTATTTTTTATTAAAAAGTTGAATATTTAGAAGTTATTAAAAAAAGAACTAAACGAAAAAAGAAAAGTTGAATGCTCAGTAAAACAAGACATAGTACAGTTTGTCATGCTGTAGGTCCGACGCAGGGGGAGGGAGATTGAAATTCTCTCTTTTTTTTTAGTGTTTGTCGAACATAAAAAAAAATTGAAGGATTCGAATCTTTACTTTTTTTAACAAATTAAAATCTCCTTTATTTTTGTAAATCTTCGTTATAAATGTGTTAAACATTGATTGAGAGCAAACATTATAGGTAAAAGCCCAAAGCCCCTATCTTAGAAAAAGCAAAAATAGTAACCTCATATAATTAATATTTAACACATTTATAACGGAGATTCACAAAAATTAAGGAGATATTAGTTTGTTAAAAAAATTCTCGCCAAATATAAAAAAAAGTTAGAATTCCAATCCTCTCCCCTGTATGCAGCATGACAAGTTATCCCCTGCCTTTACTTCCATTTAACTTTTCTTTGTCGTTTAGTTTTTTTAATACTTTTTAAATATTCAACTTTTAATAAAAATAAATAAATTCGAAATATAAAAAAAATAACTTTAAATATTATTATTAATTTTTTTACACCCAGCAACTTATACACAAATACAATTCTATCATCATTTAAAAATTCTCAAAACACTTTAAATCCTACAAAAGTCTTCCAAACGAACATAACACAGGTTGTCTTGTATGATTATTTTTATGCGATTGAAAATAGTAATTTTTTGAATTTTCTATTTTAGCGAAGTTAGTTTGAAAATTGCGATTTTGAACTTGCTAACAAATCTTTAGTGGTTGTTCAATTTTTTTTTCCCTAAGCGGTTGTTCAAGTATTTGGAATGGTTTATAATTTGTTTTTCAGTTCGGGTCAGTACACTCATTAAAAAAGGGAAAAAATAATTTCCTAAAAATTTGATGTTGGAACTTGCAATAAGGATAACTTCAATGTCATAATGGCAATTTTCGAAGACTAGAGAGGCGGAATGAGAATCCTAATGCTTTTGGACTTGGAAATCCAAGCTGGACGACCTCACTTCTGAAGCAGTAGTTCTAGCGGTATCCATAGTATGCCTTTGACTGGTCAATCTCCGTTATAAACTACACGTAGCTTAGAAATGTAATGGGAACTGGGAAGGTCCGTCACAGAGTTATTTGGAGTATGAACTACACAATCTCGTAATTTAACAAAATGCACAGCTTCCACCGACCTTTCTGGAAGCACTCAGTCACACCGATAGATTGTAGATTCGACTCACTTAGATTGGGAAGGAGAGAAGAAAAAGAGGAGGGCTTTGAAGCTCTTCAGCTAAATTTTACTTCTTCAAATGTTTTTGCCACTTCCGTCTAAACATTTTAACTGTTTTGTTTTGAATATTGTCTAAATTCAGCTAGTTTAATGGTTAGGAAGACGACATTTTATGGACGGGTGGGTCTGGATTTCACTCCTTCCTTAAAAAAGACGTTTTTATTGTTATGTTTAATGAAATGGCGACAGGTTTAAAAATTCCATTTACCTAAACTCTCGCTAATCAAACTGTAGATGTCATAAGAGATTAGAACATGTTTGTTTCCCCTCTCAGCAATCACACCCAGTCAGACTGAAAGTATCTTTATCCCGAATGAGAAATTGCCATGTGGCGCAAAAGGAAAAAACAAGGGCATTAGCTTCAATCAACCAATAAGAGAAAACCTTATCCTATCTCTTATCTTACTCGCAGCAAGGCCACCAAATAACTGCCACCGTCCAATATCAACCTTCCCACCACACAAAAACTCTCTTTTAGTCAGTTTTCTCAGAATATAGAGAAAGATCTGAGGGTGAGAAAGAGAGCAAGAGTTTGCACACAATGGCAGCCTCCCTACAAGCAGCGGCTACATTCATGCAACCCGCCAAGGTGGGTGTGTCTGCTAGGAGCAGCTTTCAGCTGAGGTCTTCTCAGAGTGTTTCCAAGGCCTTTGGCGTGGAGCCAGCTGCAGCCAGGCTGACTTGCTCTCTGCAAGCTGATATTAAGGACTTGGCTCATAAATGTGTCGACGCTACCAAGATTGCCGGGTTCGCTCTTGCTACTTCGGCACTCGTTGTCTCGGTAAGCATTTCTTTTAATGGTTTCTTCCTCACTTTGAATAATTGTGACACCCAACTTGAGAATGATTTAAGCAAAGTGATCTTTCATGAATGTTTGGATGTCATAGAGGACTCGGAAAGATTTCGTAACTTTGGGTTGCTACGAGTTTCGTAACTTTGGATTTCATTTGTTTCCTCTGTTATTAGTCTCTGGGGAACGTAAATTCCTGCCGGACAATTGGTATTATCTCAGATCATCCTTTGCTTTTCCACGATAAAAGAGGAAGCTAGAAGTGCGTTTAAACAGTAATGTTACTTGCAGTATTCAACCTTAAACTAACTTAACTCCAGCTTGACAAACTTGTAGGCAGATTCTGCACGCCCGCTATAGATTTGATGCAGGATTGAGCAATACTAGTAGAAAACCATGCTTTAATAATCAAATTCGGCTCTCATTTGCTGTTAACGGGCACTGTCTAATTCATAAGTAAAAGAAAAGGTTATATGAGCTTCCATTTGTTAATACTTGATCTTTTGTACGGAATAATCAGAAAAAGGAAATTGATTTGAAGTAGTTCCATCATTATGGTTTCCTGTAGTTCCTTTCAGTGCTGTTGAATAGAGATAAACATCTGAACTTGGTTAACCATCACTTTGCTTTGTTTGTAGGGAGCAGGTGCTGAAGGAATTCCAAAGAGACTGACCTATGATGAAATCCAAAGCAAGACATACATGGAGGTAAAGGGAACTGGCACAGCCAACCAGTGCCCAACCATTGATGGCGGGGTTGACAAATTCGCCTTCAAGCCCGGGAAGTACAACGCCAAGAAGTTATGCCTGGAGCCCACTTCATTCACTGTAAAAGCCGAAGGTGTGAGTAAGAACGCTCCAGCTGAGTTCCAAAACACCAAGCTTATGACCCGTCTAACCTACACACTGGACGAAATCGAGGGACCCTTTGAAGTATCCCCCGACGGCACCATCAAGTTTGAGGAAAAAGATGGTATTGACTATGCCGCCGTCACTGTTCAGCTGCCTGGTGGTGAGCGTGTGCCGTTCCTTTTCACCATCAAGCAATTGGTAGCATCTGGCAAACCAGAGAGCTTCAGTGGAGATTTTTTGGTACCATCCTACCGTGGCTCATCTTTCTTGGACCCAAAGGGAAGGGGTGGCTCAACAGGTTATGACAATGCAGTTGCATTGCCTGCTGGAGGAAGAGGAGACGAAGAAGAGCTTGTCAAGGAGAACATTAAAAATACTGCATCGTCAACAGGGAAAATCACCTTGAGTGTCAGCAAGACCAAGCCAGAGACAGGGGAGGTGATTGGTGTGTTTGAGAGCGTTCAGCCATCAGACACTGACTTGGGAGCAAAGGTTCCAAAAGATGTGAAGATCCAGGGGATCTGGTATGCTCAGCTCGACTCATAGGCCTTTTTTAACATGATTGTTTTTCATTATCGCTTCAGATTTTGCTGTTAAGTCGAAGGTGTTGCTAAACTTCACTCCCTGTGAACAATCGGAGAAATACTGAGATTATTATCCAGTTTGTATATTATTATGGCTTGTGATAATGATGTTATGAAAACTTTAAAGCTCCGTTTTGAAATTATGCATGTTTCCCATCCTTTTTCTTTACAAGAACGAGGGGGAAGAGTTACTGTAAATGTGGATTGTAATTGTAATGGTTCGCTCCACAATAAAAAATTGTGTCATCCATGGGGAATGTTATTTATAGAAATCTTTTTTTTTTCTAAGCAAATGTGAAATTCATTTCACGAGGAAAACATACAAACATGCTGCCGATACATACAACCTTCTGAGGCCGGATACAAAGAACCTGGGCATAAAGCCCATTACAGCATCATACAAAGCCCTACGGGCTATACATCGAGGGGCCATAAAGGCCGGATTCCAGCTGGTCATAAAGGTCTCAATATGACGGACCTAAAGGACCATGAATTCGAAGAGGGTCCAAAGACCCGAAAGAAACTCCGCCGAAAGTGGCAGTCATCGGAGGAATGGGTAGTCACGCACCACACTCCCACTTTCTCGAGAGAGCATCCAGACCAGCAACAAAGGACAACAAGGTCCATAACAAAATCCCAATGAAATGAAAAGCAAATACACAGGGAAAACACAACAAGACAGACTAAAGAAAAGCCGTTGGCCAGCCATAATCCGGCCAAAAAACAAAACCCCATGATACCACCAAGAACCAATGCAATAGATCCAAAAAGGGGGCGAGCTCGTGTGAGACACACGCCAGCCAACAACGACCGGAGAACGCTGGAGACGATCGCTCGGAGCTGCTGATGCCTTCCTTACGGAGCGTGGCCACCGAAGTCCACAGGAACGACAGGATTTGGAGTTGAAGACAAACACCGAGGGAGACCAAAAATGGGGTCTGTGGAGAGTATCATAGAAATCGTAGAAAAGAAAAGTTGTCCCAAAATGCAACAGGAAAATATAATTTTTAAAAACTAAGTAGTTAAGGCGACCATTTGGCTGTTATGATGACAATCTTGATATTATACCCCTCTTTCGTAACGCCTCTCGGAAATGCGTTTCAAAGGGTATTATTAAGTCGATATTGGTGTTCTCAGGTCAACTAGCACGCCATATTATGATGTGAAAAACCATTCTGTGCATCAAGTCCTTGAAATTGTTGAAATAATGAACAAAAGCCTCACATCAAGATTTAGATAAAAAAATGAAACAATTAGAAAAGCTCACTCAGTTAATGTCATGTTACGACGAGATAAATTTTTCGTTAAATAAGTTTAACGGTGTTGGGTCGAATGTGCTTTGATACAAAAATAATAAACTCAGTGTACTTTTTAAAATTGTTTAAAACCCAATAAATTTTTAAAAAATGCTCTAAAATCTAGTATGTGATTTATAAATTTTTCTATAAATAAATATACTAAAGTCAAAAGAAAAAAAAGGAGAAGGAAAAAAAGAAAATAAAAGAAAACGAAAGCTTGGATTCACCTTAGTGAAAACTCCGCCGCTGCATGACAGGAGAGGAGCGTGGATGTGTGAGGAGTGTTGACGATATACCCTCCGAACGACGCAGTTTGTGTGATGTATTCTCCAACTGTCATTCATATGTATAATTTGTGGGAACCATGAAAATTGATATATTATAAAAATATTTCGCTTTTTAGCTATTAAGTAAATAAAAAAGTAATATTGAGATAATTTTTTTTTAATCACTTGGATTTATTATTTTTTCGGGTGCACGATCTAAATAATTGAAATTAGCATAGCACGCGAGGTTTAGGCCGTAGACCATGAGGTCCATGATCTTCTCAAATATTATTTTCCGAAAGAGAGAAAAAATAAATACAACGAATGATATACAAGATAGCTGAATTAAAATAAGGGGAATTCATTTTTGAGTCCATAAATTTTAGACACTTTTTCATTTTAGTCATTCACTTTCAACTTTCAAATTTTTGGTCTTTGAGTTTTCTTTATTTGACGAAATGGTCCTTCCGTCCATATGTTTAACAGAGCTCTCTGACATGTCAGCAGATTTGTACCGGTCGACCACTTCATGTGTCGTTAAGCATATGGGCAGCAGACTGACGGAATGATCTCGTCAAAAAAAGAAAACTCAATGACTAAAAATTTGAAAGTTGAAAGTGAATAACTAAAATGTAAAAGTGTCCAAATCTTAAGAACTAAAATATCAATTTCCTTTAAAATAAACCAAATCTAAGAGAGAAAAACTATTAGGTCAAACTTGTTGGGGTCACGTTATAGAGAAGTATTTTGCAGATATTATTTCAATACGATTTATAGGTATCTTTATTATTTTGGTGAGGAAATAAAATACATTGTTTCTGCCTTTTATTTACTTATAATTCTTAAATATATTGCCTAGAAAAATTGTGCGCATTTTATAACGTTTTTTTTTAATATATGTTGGTATTTGCTAGGTATTAAATATTTAAATGGACATTTAAAAATAAATATAAAAGAAAACATAGAAATAAATCAACATTAAGTTAAAAATTAAATTAAATAAGATGATAATAGAAGGCGAAGCTACGCCGGAGGAAATCAAAATCCTCCACTTAGGAAGGAGAAGATGCGATGCCGCGTAGCCATTACGTGCTCACCGCCTTTTCCTTCTTTTCCTTTCTTCCTTTTTCTATCACGGAAATACTTGCCATTTATTTGAATTCTTCTTCACTAGCCCAATTACCATAGATAGTTGTAATTCACTTTCATCTCTACCATTTTCTCTTTTTTGTTCGTTGAACGTTTCCTTTCATTTCCCAACCAGTACATCCTCTGGTATATAAGAATTCCTGAAAGGCATGGCTAAGGTCGCCGGTAATTGAATTTAATATGACGCAGCCTTGCATGCAAGAAACCGTAGAATGGACGAGCTGCCAGGGGCGTTGGGCACCAGCGCCAGCTTGGCTCTGCGGTTGGGTCAGACTGTCTTCTCCTCTGCCTCCCTTCTCTTCATGTGCTTGGACGTCGAGTTCTACAGCTACACTGCCTTCTGGTAATTATCAATTTCCTTTACCTTGAACGTTATAATCGTGTTTTAAGTGAACCCTTTTGTGGGTTTTGGCTTTTCTTCAATAGCCATCTCTCATTTTGGTCTAAATTCTTTATCCTGATTCTGGTGTGTTGCCGCGTGATGATCGCAAGGGAACGAACAGAGTTTGCTATAGAGTTTGGTTGGTGAAATAACATAAGAATTCAACAAAAAATCGGATCTTGGTTGGAAAAAGCAGAGATGTTATTGGGTTGCGAAGGAATTGGTTAAAATTCACAGAGTTTGGTCGGTGAAAGAACAATGACTGAGAAGAATTTCCTTGGTCTACCAGTGTATAAGACACACTGCTGTTTTATGCTCGCTCATGTGGCAAGTGTAGATCCTCAAGTTTTGCATCTCCTATTGCCAAACTGAAAATCATCAGTTGAGACTAAGGCCTATTTAAGTTGAGTTGAGTTGATAACAATTACAAGCTGAAGAGGTGGCTGGTGGTAGGAACTTTAGGATATGTGGTCTGAACTAGTACTTAAACTTTTGATTGATTTATAGATATCAAATTATGCAGCAGGTCTTGGCAAGGACTTTTTATTTAAAGAAATCAAATTATGCAGCCTGCCTTGGCAAGGACTTTATATTTATAGAAATTGAGCTATGCAGCAGGTCTGGGCTAGGACAAATTGGAGTAAGGTCCCTGCATGTTGGCTCAATTAGTTTGCTCAAAGCTTAGGAAAGAAAAAATGTGGTTTGCTCAAATCTTTTGAAGGGTAGGAGCTTTTCTAACACTCATCTGCCTTGTCGAAGAAGATCAATCAATAGAGTTGGTAAGACAACAAAGCATGGAATTATCAAAGTTGGGAAGTTTCTAAAGTCTCTACTAACAAGATTCTTTGATTTATAGGACTTAGGGCTCGGAGCATTCTAATTTATAAAGAACAGTGGTTGCCAATGTAAAAGTGCTAGTGTGAAGAGAAAGAAGGCAGGGGGTGGTTATTATTTTTGTGGACGTGCTTATATCATGGAAACCTGATTAAAGTTAAGTATGCTAGGAGAGGTATGTTCAATCATGATACTAGTAGTACACTGCTTTCCCATAAAGTTTTGCATCAGCGTGAGTTGGCTCTGTAAGCAGTGTAGTCCATTAAGGAGATCTTCTTTATGAATTTACTCCAGAAAGAGTGGCTGATTTCAGGAGTTGAAATGTTAGATCAGACTAACCCAGTTGATGATGACTGATAGGGTCAGATTGTTTTGTTATCTCTTGGTTGTTGGCGTCTCTCATTTTCTTCTGCAACTAAAAAAGAGAATGGCATTACGAGAGCTAAGAAATATACAAAGGTGGTTCTAAACAATTCTTGACATGTAATGTTTGACATGTTGGAGTCTGACTTGCTAAATGCACAACCGTGTCTTTAACTGTGTCTTACATGCAATATCACAATGTCATTGTCAAATATTCATGAGATGTTATGTCAAATGTTGCATCTATCTTGGATTTAGTGCCAAGCAGTGTACCATAAATAGTTTTTCAAGTGACAGTAATTTTTTGGTTGATGTCTTTATCTTTGTCATTGTTCATGTTGATCTTACAGCTATTTGGTGACAGTCATGGGTTTGGTAATTCCATGGAGCATGACATTAGTAGTGGTGGATGTGTATTGTGTCTTCGTTAGAGGTTTACCTCGTCAACCGAGAATAATACTGGTCATTATTGCAGGAGATTTGGTACGTGTAGTATCGAATTAGTTAAAATCAAGACTTTTTTTTTTTTGTTTTCTAAGCAAGATATCCTTCTACATAACTGCTTAAAAGGGTTATAATATTTTTTTTATCACAGATTTTGTCGTGGCTCTTGTTAGCTGCGGCATCCTCAACAGCCAGTGTCACAGATTTATTGCATGATGCCGGCGGAATCTACTGCCCTGCAAAGTTATGCAGTAGATATCAGTTGTCTGCCGCAATGGCTTTCTTGTCTTGGTCCCTTACATTTGCTTCGTCTCTCTTCAATCTTTGGGTTCTTCCTTCTGTTTGAAATTCTGGATGGCAGTAGCTATATGTAGGAAAGGGATCAGTAAATATTGAGAAGTCAAGTTTGCCAAAGTCTGTTTTGCTCAGTGATGGGGTTTCATAGTTACAGGAATATCAAATGTAATATAATCGGTTAGTGTCAATTTGAATTCTACTCTCAATTAAAGGATGGTGTTACAGAACCTCTTCTCCATTTGTATTTTGTATCAAGAATTACGGGAAATATATCCAAAGCTTTTTTTTTAAATTTTCTTTCAGTGAGATTGGACCGCCATCCCAATTATTATTTTTATTTTATTTTTATGAACATGCTATGAAAATCTTGGCTACAAACATATATTTTCAGCGAGAACTGATGCAGGGGGTAGGATTTTGATGAGAAAAGATGAAAACAGTAGCATGGTATTAAAGCAGTCGAGTTCCTTGGTGAACATCTACATAGAGAATCTATTTGCCATTAATTTAACAAATCTTGAAACTAAGACTAACCATACAATTAGCATAACTGGAAAAGCTCGAGAATCTCTGTTTTCAAATAAATCCATCCTGCTTTATTCAGTGGGAATGTTAAACCAGTCCCGTCCAAAGTGGCAATATAACTGTGTCACAGCTTGTAGTTTTGGGTCTTGGAGCTAGTTTTTTTCTTTTTTAACCGGGTATCCGGATTAGTTTATGCGCACCTCGACTCATCCCGGAGTTTATGCAATCCTCTGGTCCCATACAAACCGGACAATTATCAAGCCAAAAATTCTAAAATAGCCCCAATCTCCTTGAGTTATTTGATACTAAGGCAGGCTCTGCTTAATTAAGGAGTAACTTACCTTTTTTTTTCTAAGCAAATATTCATACCACCAAACCAAAGAGAACAGAGTCAAGGTGGGGAGGGGATCATCAGAGTTAAGGATTACAAGCGGAATACAATGCTCAGGGATATTGCCCTCCAAATTTTCCAAAACAGCCCACTTGGCTAAATTGTGGGCTAACATATTAGCACCGCGACAAATATGGAAAATTTCAAGCTGACATGAGAAATCAGCAACGCCTGGAAATCTTGAATGATGGGAGCAATAGACCAGTCCGGAGTAAATTGCAGCAAGCAAAGGGCATTACAAACCTGCAAGTTATCCCCCTCAAAATCAACCAAAGGATAACCAAGAAGACAAGCCTCCCTAACAGCGAATAACGCTTCATTGGCCTCTCCCACAAGGGAAGTACTTGGAGGAATTCTCTTTATCCAAGCATAGAGTATCGAGCCACAAGCATCTCTATTGTGTTTGTGTTGTAAAATTTTAGTGTTGTTAAAATTTTAGGTATTGGGTTTAGTGAAAAAGTGAAGAGAGAGGTAATTTTTTATATTTTTTGTAGTAAATAGTAATGATTTGATAAGGAGAGAGAAATTATATTGTAATATTTAATTGTGTTAAAATTTTAGAGGGGGTAAAATTTTGGTACACAAACGCAACCGCAAACTGCAGCAAGCAAGGAACAAGAATGGCCGATAGCAACATCGAAATTAATCTTCCATCTATTACCGCTAGGAGGCAACCAAACAATCTGCTTAACAGGAACAGCAGCAGCCCATGCCTTGGAATGCTCAAAAAAGAGCCTATGAATTCTGCGAATGATGGGACCAATATCCTCTCGCTTACCATGATGAATCACTTGATTACGTTCAAACCAAATAACATCCATCAGAATAGCCCCATAACGTATCAAAGATTCGGACTGATCAGCAGGAAACGAAAAGGAAGCGACCGGATTAAGCAAAGAAGTAACCTAATCCCGAATAGACCAATATCTAAAAAAATTAGTCTGGAGACCCCACGGGGATTCACGCCAAGCTAAGACAGCTTGTGGGCAATACAAGAATAAATGGGCCAAAGACTCCTCTTCAACAGCACAAAACACACAAGGCAAATTAGAAACATCAAAATCAATTGTGCGACTAAGAGCAGAACGACACGGCAAAATATCCCAGGCGACTTTCCAAATAAACTGCTGAAGCCTATCATGTAAGGGCATGTTTGAGCCCCAATTAATTGGGCTCAAAATTTTAAGTTTACTACTAAAAAATTCACCACATAATTTTTTATTATTATAATATTTATTAAAAATCTTCTCTCTCTTCACTTTTTCACCAACTCCCATAACATTTCTTTACTTTATAATATTTCCCAAACCTTAATACCCAAAATTTTTACCCTCAAACATCCCCTTAAACTCCAAAGCTGCTTCCAAAATTCAGAACGAAATAAAGAAGGCAAAGGAGATGGAAAGCAGATTTGACAGAAAATAATCCTTTAGGATCCGGAATCCAAAGGACAACAGCAGGGATATGAATATCAAGAATAAGACTAGCATCTCTCTCACAAAAGGACTGCCGAATCTTCACCTCATCCCAAGCCCGAAAACCAGGAAGGAAAAATCCTGGACTTAAGCCTCCTCATCAATGAGAGCAAAGGGGTCTCTAGGAGAAGGGGAGAAAAACTCAACTTTCGGGAACCACGGATCCTTCCAAGCCCGCACCTCAGAGCCAGAGGAGATCTGAAAACAACACCCCTGCCTTAGTAATGAGCTAACTTTGAGGATGCCCTTCCACGCCCAAGACGAAGAAGCAACAGGAGAAGCATGCCAAATAAATTTAGAATTAAGATATTTAGCTTTGAGGGCAACAATCCAAGGCTTAGAGGAGTCAGCATGCACAGTCCAAGCAAGCTTCAAAATGAGAGCTCTATTAACAGCACCCATCTGCCTAATACCGAGCCCACCCAAAGGTTTAGGTAGACAAATAGAAGTCCAAGATTTAGGAGTCCAATTGTGTTTCTTGTCATCCTTAAAACACCACAAAAAACGTATAAAAAGAGAGTCCATATGCGCACAAAGAGTTCTGTTCTATTTCCTCCACCAGAAATTCCTTAATACACGTCCAAGCTATTTTGAGGGAAGCATGGACAACAGACGCAGCAATAGATCTAGAAGTAATCACCCGAGCAACCAAAGACATCATCAAACTATTTTCTTCCTCAGAAGACACCGGTTCAAGCACAGAATAAAACTAAGGCATCCATCTCCTGAGAAAACAACATCAACGCAGCACCAGCAGAGAGAACAAACAAACACACCAGAAAGAGGGAGAAAGGCTAGCGAACACAAGAAAGCTAGAAGAGAAAGAGGAAGCAGAGAAAGCGAAACCGAAAGGAGAAACCAGGGGGACGAACCCAAACAAACTTCCACAAGGGAGTACAGAAACGAAAACTGTACGGAGAGAAAATCCGTACAGTTAAAAAATAGCAGCACCACCCGTAGAGAGGAGGAGCATACTGCATAGTAACTTACCTTTTTAGTCTCTGTCAGGGCTGAGCACAGTAGGGGTCAGCAAGTCTGGAGGACTTCACCAAAACGTCAATCGTTTTCCAAAACGCGCTTGAAATTTAACAAAAGGATCTTATTTGCCACTCCCTACTTCAACCCAGATGCCCAACTATCATGTCCCTGAGTCTCAAATGTTCGACCGTTGGTTGCCGCCTTTAAGCACTCCATCTTCCAGTTCCACTCTCTACCCACTGCTTTCACCCACAGATTCAACTCTCCTGCTCACCAAGACCTCCACCGCCGCCTAGAGAAATGTTCATCCATGAGAGAACTCAAGCAATTCCATGCACAAATCTCGAATATGCTGGGCTTGTATCCAGTCAAATACCAGAACCCAACAAATTTATGTACAATAGTTTGATCAGGGGTTACTCAAATGGTGATGATCCAATAAGGGCAACTTTGCTCTATCGCAAGATGATTGGTTCGGGCATTTTGCCCAACGAATTTACACTTCCTTTTGTCCTCAAGGCCTGCGCTCACAAAATGTTAGAAATAAAATTTTTTTTACAAATGAGACACCCAATAAAAAAACTAAATTGGATTTGTTTGCATCTCATTTATAAAAATAAAGATACAAGGGAGTTATATTTATAACCCAATATTTTCCTACTCCCCACATTGCTAAGCAAGGTGAGACTCTTTACCTTTCAACACTCCCCGCAAACTCAAGGTGGATAAACCAACAAACCTTAAGTTTGGAGTTACAAAAAATAATTACAGAAAAAAATAATTATAAATATTGTCGGTACTAAGCCGAGAAGTCGCCGGTACTGAGCCGGCACTGAGTCGGTACTAAGCCGGATGGTCGCCGGTACCAAGCCAGGAGAAAGCCGATACTGAACCGGATGGTCACCATGGGGTAACCAAACTAAAATCGAAAACTTTGCTCCGATACCATGTTAGAAATAAAAAATTTTTACTTTAGATAAATGAGACACTAATTAAAAAAACCTAATTAGATTTGTATACATCTCATTAATAAAAATAAAGATACAAGTGGATTATATTTATAACCCAATAGTTTTCTACCAATCTCCTTCTCTCACGAGCGTCCACCAGTACTCACCCGAACAACATTCGGCTTACATATTTCCTTTTCCAGAATATAGAGAAGTAAACCACCAACTATACCTTTCTTTTCCCTTTCGCTTCTCCCGTACGTATGGATACCGGGCCTCGAAAGAGTGTTTCATATTGCTGGTCTTGGGTCAGTCCAAGACTTTGTTATCATGTGGTACTGGAACATTACGCACACGGCCCGGCCCATTGAGGTAGTCCTTGGTCAATCCATCTACCGATTTGAATCTGCCCTGAAAGGGCGGGCAAAAATTTCGTTAAGAACCAGAATTTTCGGTTTTTAGAATCGAGTTCTAATTCCGTTATATATTGGATTCGGAGCGGGAAGTGATTTTTGTGGATTTCTAGGATTGGAATAAAAAATTCTGGCAGTTTTTTTTTTTAAATAGATCTTAAAATAAAGTGTAATATATAGAATATGTCCGCCGTTAGTTGACTGTGCATGTAAGGGACAAAACGATTAAATCGGAAAACAACAATAACCTAAGGATTGATTTGAACACATTTGAAACCTAAAGTCTATATTAAAAAATGGTATAAAATCCAAGGACTAAAAAGGTTATTAACCCTATCATTAATTTATGCAAACTACATGGAACTGTTATTCTAGGCTATTGTTGGCACGGCAGTGTGTTTGTAAATGGGGAACTATAGTAGATATATATTTGGAAGGTCCTATTTTCTTCTACTTCTTGGAGAGCATCGCATGAGACATTTGATCAAATTAGATCTCACCAGTATATTATAAATTCTAGGAATTTTTCTATACAATTTGGCTGGAAATGCACTCATCTGAACCTAATTGTTTCGGTGGTACCGTAAAGCGAGTAGACCTCAAAATTCTAACTCCGAGACAATCAGTCCTTTGACTGCCTCAATGATTAAGGAATCCGATTGCTTAGACGTACGATACATTCTGTAGTGAAGTTGTTGGACGTACAGGTCACAGGTGACGATTAGGGCTTTTATGGGCCAGCGTCAGCGCAGCTCAGCTCAAAACTCTCAGTGCATCGGCCTGGGACTTCGGCCTTACGTCTGGGCTAGAGGCCTTGTTGATTACTGTACGTAAACGGAAGAAAGAGTTTTGAATTGGCATCTATTTTTCACTCATATATGCATTTTCTATTTATTACTGGTGAATTCTCTCGATTAATTAAGTACAGCGCCCCACGCCCATTCCCACTTGAGCATTAAAGAAAAAGAGAAAAATATACGCCGTACTGAACAGAAACAATTTTTTGATGGGAGTATATATACATTTTCTAGTTCTGACCAACTTCACAGAGAAAACGGTGGATCCTTATTTGTATTCCTGGAAGCATTAATCAGCATCTGTTTACAAACATAGTTGAAATTTGAATTAGTTTAGGGTCCCCTAGAAAAAAAAAGAATTAGTTTAGGGTCCGTTTGTTTCATGGTAATCTTCTTTTTGTAAAGCATTTTACTCACTTTAGAGTGTTTGGATGCTCCCTGAAAATACGGTCAATGAAAATTAAATTCGGTCAAACGTAAAGTATGACCCTACTTTCCGGAAAGAGGCTTTTGTTTTAAAAGTGGTGAATCTTCTTTCCCAGCTTCTCCCGATATCAAACTCGACCGTCGACCGTTCTCCCAAAACCAAAAACGACTACTCTTCGCTCTCACTCGCTTGAAGGCTCTCACATCCTCTACCATTTCTCTCACTCTCTTGAACATTTTCCTTTCAGACCTCTCTCAATCTTACTCTCTACATGGATCTAAAGGAATTCTATCTTTGTTTCTTCCTATTTTGAATCGTTTCGGCTCTCAAAATTTAGGGGTGGAGGAGGTAGTGCTTTTGGAGGTTAGCCTTTAACATCGTAGGAAACAAGGAGTGATTTCGGCGTTGTTCTTGAATATTAACAAGTGGGTGAGTTTTCCTCCCGATGATAATTACTTTATGTAATTTCTTGTTTGTGTACTTTCTTATCTTTGTTTTTTACTTTCTGTACTTTCTGAAATTTTCTTCCTCCCATTTGGGGTTTTGACTCTGTACCTAACGTTTTATTTCTCTCTCTATGGTTTGAGGTCTTTTGTAGACCAGATCTAGAAGTCCATAGTGTTTATGATACTATTGTTTTATTTACTACTTCATTGTTTGAGAAAGAGATGAATTGAAGTATTCCACAATCTGAATATCACCAAATTGGGCCTGCCTGAAAAGAGTTGCCCACCACAGAGGAAAAGGTTTCTATTGCTCTTTGAGATATAAGTTGCCATCGTGAGATGAATTTCTGCATTGTGTCACTTACGGATTCTTGAAGTTGGTGGCTAGCTTTTTTGGAACTGTTAACTTCCTGATAATGGATCTGTATTTTGTCAAGGGGGATTTTTTTAGAAAATTGATTTTCTACCATATTTGAAGCTGCTAGTTTGTCTTAATATCTATTTCAACTTGAAGGTGATTTTGACCTCTTCATAATTTAACTTTGTGTTGATTCTTTGGAATTCATTCTTTTAGTAGGATTCCTTTTCTGGTTGTCTCCATGCTATAATAAGATTTTTAATTCGTTTAATTATCGTTCTTTAGTTTGGTTAAATAGGATATAATTATGTACTGGTTCTGATATTTATATTTTCAAAGAGCAAGTGACTTCAGTTGGTAATGTGTTTGTTATGTCTCATAAATTGTAAGTCCCATAAGGCTATGGGGCTCCGGTTGTTAGATTGGATATAATTTATGTGATAATTATGATATTTATAGTTTCAAAGAGCGAATGACTTCAGCTGGCAAGTGTTGGTTATGTCTCAAGATGCATTAGTAATAAGGTCTTATACTTGTAATGCCAATAGCAGGAAGTTTGTGTACTCTATAGTTGTGGCCTATATGGGCAGTTAAGCAGCATTAATTTCGGTTTTGGATTAAATGTCTGGTGCATACCCTTATTTTTTGTTGCGTTATATATCTTTGTTCGGTCAAAATGGATGTTTTCTCCTATGTTGATGATCTTTATGATGCAGTAATGAAGATTGAGGGTTTTGATGAGCTTACGCTTTCATCAGCTTTTGACTATTTAATGGCTAATCAGATTGTTGTCAGAGCATTTGTAAAGAAAAGTGTCAACCTTCGAAGGCATGGTTAGAGAGTTTCTTCAACCAGGGTTCCGGGCATTGAAATGTTTAAGAGTAGATTACAGATTTTCAAAATACTTGTGTAATCTCTTTATTTGTGGTTTGACTAGTTTATTATTTCTAGAATACTTTATTAGATTGTACGCGTTGAGCAAGACTGGAGGCTCATTTTAGAGCCCTACTTAGTATATGTCTATGTTATTCCCTATCTTTTTTAGTTCCAATTCATAGCATAGGATGCATGAATTTTCTTTGAGGAGAGAAAAAACCAGAGGTAGCTCAAAAACTTATTGGAATATAGCTATTTCTCAATATTTAAGAAAATTCCAAGTAACAATCCATTTCTCAGTTTACTTGAAAATCTAATGTAGCAAAAAAATTCATAATTTACTTGTGCTTAATCTGAAGGTTAGTCAAAATTTCAGTTGTATATGTCATTTGATCGATTTTTTATTTTATTTATGAATCATATAATATTTACGAAAAATAAAACTGGAGCCAAACATTGAAAAATATTTTTTAGAAAATAAATTTCAGGTAACAACCAAACACCGTAAATTATAATACTTGATTGAATCTCATTTCACAGAAAACTACTTTACAAAAAAAAAAAAAGCTCTTTACAACTTAACAAACGGACCCTAACTTAAAACGCATCTCCAATGGAGTAATTGAAAAGGTACCGACAAGATACTGACAAAGTTGTGGTCATAGAATTACTTTTACTGAAAATTAGACGAGATACACAATGAATTGTTTTGTACTCCAAGATGCATGAGCGTATGAGACCATATTTCTGGTAAAGATAATATCATAATCAATATATAAGATCAGATATGATATGATATGATATTATCTCGATGTCATGGATTCAGTTTTAAAGTGAGATATTGTTAAGATCTCAGACATTCAAGTTTAAATGTAAGAGTATATTTTTTTATCATGCTTTATATTTTTTTTTATAAATAGAGACCTTTAATTTGTACTCTCATAGAGTATTTATAATACAAAATACGTACAGTAATAATATGTTTTTATAGTGAACGTAGATATTTTAGACCGATTCACTTAAATTTATGTCTCTAATTACTATTTCTCTCCTCCCTCCATATTATCCTTCAATTATGCACTTGCAGTTATCTTTTTCTTCTATATCTGTCAAAGAACTCTTTGGTGAAGAACATCCCCTAAAGTAAAAAACTTTTGATGGTCTTGAATTTCTCATAGCACAATTAGGCATAGGCAAAGGTCAAGAACTTTCGGTGAAGGAAAAGATTAACTTACAAGCTTTATAAGGATTTTAAAAAAATAAATTCAAAGATCAGAATTTAAGCCACCTCAATTAATTATAAGATGAGATAAAGAGAGCTCAACTTGATTTAGCCTAACAAAGAGAATCTTGACGTTAAAATGTGACTTATATTCTATATATTGAACCTAAAAGCAAGAGAGATCGATAAAACAGGGAGACGATTGTAAAGCTGGGCGGGGCCAGACACCCAGTAATATAAAAAATAAAAAACACACAATAGCGAGTGGATTGCATCGACTCACATCTAGCTAGGAATTGCACCCGCCATATCAATTAATTTCACCACTTTGCTTTATTACAGGCCACCTCAAACTTCCCGGCCCTAGGTGAACAGAAACAGAAGTGCTATCTAAACACAGGCCAACTTGGGTATTTGTAATTTTGTGGCATGCAATTCATTAGCACTCCTCAGTTTCCATGTGGCTTTATTATTATTATATGATCAACCATTAAAGTACATAATTAAGTGGATGAAATAATTAGCCCAATTAAGGCAATTGGCCTAGCTAACAGCTATCAGAACTGAAAAATGACTTCCCACATGGTTGGCCCACCAGACACGGGATTTTGTCCATTAGTAATGGCTCCCATTTATACAAAAGCAAATCCCATATCAAGGAAATCATCCAATCAAACAGAATCCAATGCTCGGTTGTGAACTAAAATTTAAGAGTAATAATATTTACAATGGACAAAACAAAATCGACAAGCTCATGGGCATACGCGATTCACGACGATCGGATCAAACATTATTTTAATTCATTTCTGTTTTCCCCAAGGGCGAATTAGTCGGTCAAGATCCTAAAAAATACAGAGAAGTGTCTTCAGCTGGGATCACCTTGGATTATTATTATAATATTATCACAAGCTTCTTCTTCTTTTTTTTAATGATCTTCCATTAAAGTACACAATTAAGTGGGTGAAATATTTAGCCCAGACGAGGCAATAGGCGGGCGGCGCCTAACAGCTCTCGGAACTAAAAAATTGCTTCCCACATGGTTATATGCCCACCAGAAACGGCACTACGTCCATTGACCGATCATATTTATAAAAAGCAAATCCCAAATCAATGCAATTCACGTTTTAGCCTCGAAGTCCGCACTCGTACTGAAAATATCGAACCAAACAGGATCCAATGCTCGGTTGTACACTTTAGACTAATAAGGTCCTATAATTGAAGGATCAATTCTCTTAGGACTTAATTGTAACTACACTACTGATAATTTGTACCTCTTAGTACTAACCCCTATAATGAGGCAGGGTAATTCAGGTTGCTGTAGTATGAAAAGCAATTTTTTTTTCTCAAAATTTTCAAAGGATTTAAGCGGCATTAAGGATCTGAACTGTCCACGGTCGATAGAACTCTATACGGGAGCTAAAACGAAGTTTGAGTAGTAGGCCCGCCGTACTTGCAAAGCATTTGATTTCTACTCCACATACAATGCCGTTGTAGCCGTGCCGTAGACGTATGAACGGGTTGTAATTAGGTGCAAAGCGGCAGTGTGATCGTGGAAGGCCAGAAGGTAGATGTTGTCTTACAATGTCTTATACATAGAGATTACTTTTAGTTTGTTCTGCATTTCTTAGAGATTACCTCCTTCAATGTTCTCGAGGGACAAAACAAAACCGACAAGCCCATGTGCATACGTGATTCACGACGATCGGACAAAACAAAACCGACAAGCCCTTTGGGCAATGGGCTTCACCCTGTTGGATGTTCTTATAAGAACAGTGCATGATAATTCGGCTTTAAGACCATAGAACAAGGCCAATAATACCAGCACCTTCCACTAACATGGCCACACATCAACCACCTCCTCCACCTGCTTCCGAGAATTTGCAAGAAGCAGATAATGAATTGACCCAAGAAGTCGGGGATGTCATATCCTCCCTTCCAACAGCAGGAGGCTGGCTCAGTCATTACCAAGGATTTTGGATTCCAACCCAGTGCATGCATGGAGTTCTTGCAACCCAAAAATATCTCCAAGCTCATGAAAACGATATCTTACTGGCGACGTCTCCAAAAGTTGGCACTACTTGGTTTAAGGCAATCTTGTTCGCCTTAGTGAATCGGGTACGCTATCCTAATCCTCAGCAGCACCCTTTACTCACGAACAACCCTCATGCTCTTTTGCCTTTCTTGGAGGCAGAACTTTTTTTGAACAAAAATGAGGTTCCAGATCTCAGCCACCTCACCTATCCAAGACTCTTTGCAACCCATTTATCGTACTTGTCATTGCCCATATCTGTAAAGAACTCGACATGCAAAGTCGTGTGTTTGTGTAGGAATCCCAAGGACACTTTTGTGTCGCAATGGCACTTTCAGAACCGGGTAGGTGCCTTGATGGGGACTAGGGTCCCCGATACAATTGAAGAGTCATTTGACAACTTTTGTAGCGGAGTGTCTGTGTATGGGCCCTTCTGGGATCATGTACTGAGTTACTGGAAGGCAAGTTTAGAAAAGCCTCAAAAGGTATTTTTTTTAAAATATGAGGAAATGAAAGAGCAACCCACTACCCATTTGAAGAGGCTAGCCGAGTTCTTGGGGCGCTCTTTTTCCCCAGAAGAGGAGGCAAAAGGGATAGTCAATGATATCATAAACTTATGCAGCTTTAACAATTTGAGCAACTTAGAGGTGAATAAAAAGGAAAGCGAAATCAACTTAGGGGTGAATGAAAAGGGAAGTGCATTACAGTTTAACATAGAGAATGCCTCATTTTTTCGTCGAGGTAAAGTTGGAGATTGGAAGAATTACTTGACAGCTCAAATGGCAGAGAAATGCGACCGCATCACTAAAGAAAGGTTTCATAGCGTGGGGTTGATATTTTAGGTCGTTAAGTTATATTACTGTCATCTTGTACTGAAGCTGTCAATGTTAATGTTGACATGCAGTTGGTTAATAAAAGGTTGTCCTTTTCCTTTTGGTTAATAAATTGTTGTAAATTTGTTGTACTCTCGATTTGTTATCATACTTGTTTAAAATATTTTCTTCCATATCTTTCTTTTGGTTTGTTTTTCATCTTAATTAGATTTCACCCTAATTCCCTTGCTCTTGAAGGACACGGAAGATAGACGAATAATTAGTCCTTGAAGAGCTGACCACCCTTTGCATGGTACAAACCAATATGTAACATCCATGAATTTATCCAAGGAAAACTCGATCATCACGTACAACTTACCGACAAAAAGAGGACACTTTTGTTTTTCATGTTTCCAAAATTCTCAATTCTCGGGCAATTTGACTAAACTATAGGTACCGTGTTAATCCATCTCCAGTGTCTGCCTTCTAGTAAGATCTCACGGCTGAAATCTACAAAAAAAAAAAAAAAAAAGAGCAATATAGAATAATATTAATGGTTGGATCGATCTTATAAGAGTGAATATATATGAACGAATATTTGTAGCTCGATTATTTAATATGACGAAATTGATAGTTTAAACTTCAAAATGATACAAGCATCCATAATTCGGAGACGGAAATTAGTGTTGTTTCTCTTTGATTTAAATATTTCAACATTACTAAAACATACTCAGCCCATCTCTAATTTTTTTCCGAAAGTATAACATTTATCAGCCCAACATGTCAATTAAAATAGTCTCAAATCCCACACGCATAATTGGCAGCCTTAATTATGATATTAAAACGGAGGCTGAAATTGCATAAATTAAGTAGTTTGTTCTAGAAGTGGTAAATTTATGTGCTGATAGATTCACTCGCAAGTGCGGAATCTCCAGGGGGCCGTCGCCACCCCGAAACTGAGATGATAGCTCTTGACATTTGATGGGGATAATTTATGTGCTACAATAAAGTAAACGTACGTACAAGCGATATATATCCTTCAAAGGAAAGCCTACGCGAAGGAAAGGCATATTGAGCGCATTCGGTCGGGGACGAGCAGCCAATTACCCTCACGGTCCCACCCTCGCCTCATTGTTCCAAATATCTTTTTCAATAGTAAAGTTAGAAACATTATAATGACTACAAATCATTCGATATCTCAAATTAAAATCAAATGGACAGCACAACAAATGATATTTTTACTTTAATCCATGTGTTTGCACGAGCGACACTTCGAAGATTCGGGAGTTCAATAGTCACCCGTGTGTTTAGAATTGCTTATTTGGGAATATAGCACACTACGAATGCAATGTGAATTTAATTTTTTCTGTGGGAAATAAGTGGATCGTCTATGGGGGTTCAATTAAGGTCGGAGAGATTTGAGATTGTTTATTGGAAAAAGGGTTAGGGCTGCTGTTAATGTATTTTAGTTGGCGTAAAATTTCATGACATGTCTTAGTTTATTCCTAAGATACGTGGTTAATAAAGCTCTGCTCAAAGTCCAACAGTTCAACATGATTGGTGATCGCTTGGGAAATTGTTACAGTTTGATTGAAGTATGCGTACAGTTTGATAACGCGGAGTTGGCGCCTTGATGTTTTTAAAGCACTCGAAGTTTGATCAGAGTTCACTCAAAGTTTGATCAAGACGTGCGAAAGGGAGTTATAACAGTTATAACAGAAGCGCCCAAGATTCAAGAAGTCTTGAAACTTCGTGAATCCCTTCCCTCCAACCCTTCAGAGTATAAAAGTCATTTTCTCTCATTCAGTTAAAGAAGTTCCTGAAAATATTTTTGAGAGATCTAGCTGTTCAGAGTTTTTCGTGAGATATTCTCTGCAACTGTTTCTATAGTCTGTTATGTGTAAACTGAGAGCAAACCCTGCGAGAGTTTACTTTCTCTTATCATCTAAGTTTGGATTTCTATCACCAAAATAAACCTTGATTAAAAAGGTTAACTCCAGAAGTTGCTGGAGATCTACCAAGGCTGAGTGTTCCAGTTGTGAAGAAGCCAATTGCACGTGAGTGTGTGGAAAGATTGGCTTGGTTGTAAAGTTTGATTTTTCTGGATCAAGAATTTCAGACGGAAGAGGAGTTCCTCGTTCCCTGTAAGAGACATATCCGGATGTGGCATTCCAGGTAAGGTAACGGTAGAGTTAGACTAGCAACAAGGTGTTGGATAGTTTATAGATCACCGTGTACCGAGTTTGAAGATTCTAGTGGATTCGATTAAACCGGCTTACGAGCCCAAATTTTTTTTACCTTTTGAAAGAATTATTTCAAGTGAGTTTTCTCTTCGTAACCAAGTCTTGGTGTCTTTGTTGTGATTTTGTTTACGTTGGTTAACTTGTTGTTATTATGATTATTTCTCTCTTTAGTTTCTTTGATTGATAAAGAACATAGAGCTATATTCTGCAGATTTAATTACTGTTGTACAGTGTCCATATTGGGTTATCAATTCCGCACTTTACATTGTTGCTTTAAGTTTTTCTTGAAATTACTGACTATTCTTGTGAAGAGTGTAAAATACTTAAGTGGTTATAAAATTCAAGAAAAATCAGAACCTATTCAACCCCTTCTTCTAGGTTCGACAACACTATTGAGTCTTGAACCGTCCACTTCAGCTACAATACGTCTACGAAATTGGAGGTGTGGCAGGTGTGATAGAGACTTGTTTGTTTCGACTGTGGAGATCAAAATGCGCGTTTCACTTAAAGAGGTGGCATGCATGCGTGGTAGGTGACATGGTTGTAAGAAGCCATGCATGCGTCCTTCAATTACAAAGTTTTATTCAAAGCGATATCAATTGTTCAAATGAACTAAAGCAGCAATATCACAATGATGTCACAATTTTCTACCAATTTGATCAGAAATCAGAGCAGTGAACGAAAAGACCATAAAGAGCCGGATACAATGCCTAAAGGATCAAAATTACCTTTTGTAGGAGTGTAAGATCCACGACCCCTTTGAATGATAAGGTGGGTATACCCTCTTTTCAACAAGCCATGCATCAACTTCCCTAGTATCCATCGCTCTAACAAGAGCATCAAAACAAGTTGTTCCGACGGTGACAAAAACTGTCTTTTCCCGATTTACATCTTCAGTGTCTCCCATCTATAATTATTTACTCTTTCCACAACTTACGCCAATTAACCCTCCAGCTGTCTAGGAGAGAGAAAAAAGCCCTTCAGCCACCAGAAAATACCTATAATAAATTCAACTAAGGAACTAAGCACCTTAATTATACAAAAACATATAGTAACATTTTATGGAAAAGAAACAAAGAAAGAGACGATAATAAAATAGCTTCTAAATCAAAAAAATTCAGAACATCCCCTAGTTGATGTAAAGTTCACACACACCTAAGTGATCTATGATTACAAAACTGCATTACATACATAAACGGCCAAAAAACTGTGGAGTTTGGACCGATCATGAGATCACTTTCACTGGATTGCTTTCTGCCTGTAGCAACAGTGGTCTTGTTGACTTGGGAAAATATTACTTCGACCAAATGAGTACCATTTATGGGCTATCACACGAAATCGAGCACTATGCTTGCATGGTTGATCTTCTTGGTCGAGGAGGACACTTAGGAGAAGCAACTAGGCTGATAGGAAGAATGCTAGTGAAGACACCAGATGTGGTGGAGATCTACTTCTCTGTCGAATTTTTTTTGGTGTATATGAGTTAAGAGGAAAGAAATCCAAGCACCGAAGATTCTTTCTCTTTTTTCTTCCCCTTCCTATAAATTTAAAATCTTTTACTGATTATGAAGTGAGGAAACAACTTACAGTCTATGTTTGAAAAGGAACGTGATTGTGTACTAGCAAAAAATATACATGGCAGACCAGGCATCCCCAATTGATCCCTACGAGTTCCTCAAAATCAGCCCCAACCCAGATGGTTCTCTCACCCGACTCTCCACATTACCTGCGACCATAGGAGACCCAACGGTCAACACCACCCGGAAGTCGTCCCACCACCACTCACTCCTATGCGCCCCAACTCGCCCTCTCCAAGGGCATCCATCTCAACCACACCAACAAAACCTTCCTCCGCCTCTTTCTCCCCTATGTACTCTCTGTTAAGACACAGTCAGCTGCCAAGTCCTCTGCCATCTCAGCATCACAACATTCGTCTCCAGCTCAGCATTCCAGAATCTCCTATGCGTCAGAACATTCTACAACCTTCTCTAAAGATTCGGCCGTTACGTGATACTACCGTCGTGCATGACACTGTGCAATAGAATATTATTTTGTTAAAAGTTTGTTAGGTGGTTATGACACCTATCTATATATTCTACGGATGTACACCAAATTCATTAATGAAAACAGTAGCCAATTCTTAAAGTATTGTTTTAATATGGTATCAAAGCCTTGAAGGACTCACGTCCATGGCAGACCCACCTCCAGAAACTCCTTCCCCGCCTCCTGCCTCCGGTGTTGTTTCTACACCTACTTCCCTTTCCTCTCCTTCTACTATTTCTTCCCTTCCCCACTTGGTGACGGTTAAACTCACCAATGATAACTACCTTTTATGGCGTACCCAGCTCCTTCCTTACTTCCATGGCCAACGACTATTTGGTTACATCGACGGTTCTATTCCCTCTCCTACCCGCTTTCTTCTCGACAATCTCACCCTCAACCTTGACTTCCTCAATTGGTACCAGCAAGATCAGCTTATCCTCAGCGCCATTATTTCTTCCCTCTCAGAACCTCTCATTGCTCAAGTGATCGGCCAACCTTCTTCTCGAGCTGCTTGGCTCACTCTAGAGACTCTCTTTACATCTAAGTCTCAAGCACGTCTGGTCCATTTACAATACCAACTCGCTACCCTTCGCAAAAACTCAGACTCCGTTCCCGTTTACTATAACCGCGTCAAGCTTCTTGCTGATACCTTTGCGGCCGCTGGAAAATCTCTCTCTGACACTGAGTTCACAACATATCTCTTGGCCGATTTAGGACCTGAGTTTGATTCCTTGGTTACCTCGATTATAACTCGAGTTGACCCTGTCTCTCCTGATGCACTGTTCAGTCACCTCCTCATGCATGAGGCCCGTCTCTCCCATCACAGTACCACCGACATTTCTGCCAATATCTCCACCAAGCACTCTCTCCCTCCTCTTTTACCTCAGCCCCCCCTCTAGTCACGGTTTTCATGGACACCGTGGCCGGGGATACAGAGGTAATCGTGGTCGTGGTGGTGGTCGTTTCCACCTTCCATTTCCTAATAACAGACACGTTTGTCAAGTCTGCTTCAAGCCTGGTCATACTGCTCTTCTCTGCTATAATCGCTTCAATCAGTCGTTTCAAGCTCCACCTCCTCCGTCAGTTTCCGCTCATTACACTGCACTTCCACCTGGGGCTCCCTCACCATCTTCTGCTCCCGTAGATTCTACCTGGTATCCCGACACAGCTACCTCCAACCACATGACCGCTGATTTTCAGAATCTCTCATTCTCTTCTCAGCCTTATACTGGTGATGAACATGTCTGTATCGGTGATGGTTCTTCCTTACCTATACACCATACTGGTAGCACTTCTCTCCATACCCCTTCTCGTTCTCTCTCTTTATCCAACTTACTTCATGTTCCCTCTCTCACTAAAAACTTAGTTTTTGTTCATCATTTTTTTCTTGACAACCGTGTTATTTTTGAATTTCACTCTGATCGTTTTCTTGTGAAGGATACACTCACGGAGGCCATTCTTCTTTAGGGCACCACTAAGAATGGTCTATATGCTTTTCCTTCTTCTGCGTCCGTGTCTTCTACTGCTTCAGTGTCTCCTGCTGCGTTTGTTGGTGAACGTGCCTCTCTCACTAACTGGCACCATCGCCTGGGCCACCCTTCTCTTCGTCTTGTTCAGTCCGTCTTGCGTCATTTTCAGCTTCCCGTGCTCTCCTCTGCTCCGTCTGTCTGCTCCGCCTGTCGTACCATGAAGAGTCATGCCCTTCCTTTCCAGAGCTCCTCCTCTCACTCCTCTTCAGCTTGTTCACACCGATCTCTGGGACCCTCACCAGTCTTGTCTTCCTCAGGCTTTCGTTATTATGTAGTGTTTGTCGATGACTTTAGTCGCTTTACCTGGTTGTATTCCCTCAAACATAAATCAGATGTTTACTCTGTATTTCTCACTTTTCAGAAACTTGTTGAGAATCTTTTTCATACTCGTATTAAGTCTGTACAATCTGACTGAGGTGGTGAGTTTCAGTCTCTCCACAAATATTTCTCTGCCACGGGTATACTACATCGTGTTTCTTGTCCTCATGTGCCTCAGCAAAACGACACCGCTGAGGGGAAACACTGTCACATTGTCGAGACCGGCCTCACTCTCTTGGCCCATTCGTCTGTCCCTCACCGTTTCTGGCCCGAGGCCTTCCACACCGCAGTCTACCTCATTAACCGCATGCCTTCTCCTTTCCTTGACCACCAATCCCCATATTTTGTCCTCTTTAACTCACAGCCAGACTACCTATGTCTTCGCACTTTTGGCTGCTCTTGCTGGCCTCACCTACGGCCCTACACCCATAACAAATTTCAACCCCGGTCCCTTCTCTGTGCTTTTTTGGGTTACAACCCCTTACACAAAGGCTACATCTGTCACCACATACCTACAGGTCGAACTTACATCTCTCGACATGTCCTGTTTGATGAGCACTCTTTTCCTTTTCACACCGTGTCTGTTTCTCCTCCCTCTCTGCCACTTCAACCTGCCCTCTTACCTCTCCCTCTCAATATCTCCTAGTTTTCCTCTCCTGGTGTTCCTGCTGCGGTCCCTCTAGTGGTCCCTTCTGTGGTCCCCTCTCCTACTTCGTCCTCTCCCTCTGTTCCTATCACCTGTCCCCCTCCTTCACCCCCTCCTCCTCCTTCCCCACCTACTGTCACCACCTGTTCCTCACATAATATTCGATGTCCTAAGATCCACACGGATGGCACTATTTCTTGGCCTCCTGCTGCCCATCTCTCGTCTATTTCTCTCATTCCTGAGGAACCTACTTCCTTTACGGAGACCTCCAAGTTTCCGGAGTGGCGGCATGCGATGCAGCTTGAATTTCAAGCTCTTCTTGACAACCACACCTGGACCTTGGTGCCTCCTGATTCTTCTAACAATGTTGTTGGGTGCAGGTGGATTTTCAAGACCAAGCGAAGTGCTAATGGCTCTTTAGAACGTCGGAAGGCCCGTCTTGTGGCCAAGGGCTTCCACCAATTACCTGGCGTCGACTACACCGATACATTCAACCCAGTTGTCAAGCCTACTACGGTCCGGATCATTTTGTCTCTTGTTGTTTCGGCTCATTGGACCATCCGTCAGTTGGATATTTAGAACGCGTTTCTTCATGGTGATATCACTGAAACCGTTTTTATGTCCCAGCCTCCTGGGTTTCATCATCCTGACCTTCCCACTCATGTTTGCCATTTGCACAAGGCATTATACGGTCTGAAACAGTCCCCACGTGCCTGGTTCCATCGTCTCAGTCGCCGCCTCCTGGAGATTGGTTTTACCGCCTCTCCATCCGACTCATCTCTGTTCCTCTATGTTCAGCCTGCTCTCACCATGTATGTTCTGGTTTATGTCGACGACATTGTCATTATTGGCTCCAGTTCTTCCGCGGTGGACACTCTCATTACCATTCTTGCTTCTGCCTTTCTAGTTAAAGACCTGGGGCTTTTTCCTATTTTTTAGGTATTGAGGTACATCGTTCTGCGCATGGGCTTATTCTCTCCCAAAAGAAGTATGTTCAGGATCTCCTTCTTCGCTCCAACATGTCCTCTGCCAAGCCTATTTCTTCTCCTCTGGCATCTACTTCTCAACTTTCGGCTCATATTGGTGATCTGTACTCTGACCCTACTGGATATCGCAGCATCGTAGGTGGCCTCCAATATTTGTCTTTCACTCGCCCTGATCTTGCATTTGCCGTCAACAAAGTCTGTCAGTTCATGCATGCGCCCCGCATTCCTCACTGGCAAGCCGTCAAACGCATCTTGCGTTATCTTCGCCACAGTTCTCATTACGGTCTCTATCTTCTCTCGTCTGATACTCCTTCTCTCAATGCTTTTGCGGATGCCGATTGGGCCGGTTGTCCGGATGATCGTCGCTCTACTGGTGGTCACTGTGTTTTCTTTGGTCACAACTTGATCTCATGGAGTTCCCGCAAACAGCCAACCGTTGCTCGTTCCAGCACTGAAGCCGAGTATAGATGTGTGGCCAACACGACTGCTGAACTTATCTGGGTCCAATCTCTCCTCCGCGAGCTTGGTGTTTTTCTCCCGAAGCCTCCTCTTTTATGGTGTGACAATCTTGGTGCCACATATCTCTCGGTGAATCCCGTTCTTCACTCACGCACCAAACATGTTGATATTGATGTTCACTTTGTTCGTGATCGTGTGGCCAACGGATCTCTCACTGTTTCTTTTCTCTCGAGCTCTGATCAGTTGGCTGATATTTTTACCAAGCCACTCTCTATCTCTCGTTTTCAGTCTCTTCGTTCAAACCTCACGGTTGTGCCACTCCCGTTCGATTTGCGGGGGGATGTTAAGACACAGTCAGCTGCCATCTCAGCATCACAACATTCGTCTCCAGCTCAGCATTCCAGAATCTCCTCTGCGTCAGAACATTCTACAACCTTCTCTAAAGATTCGGCCGTTACGTGATACTACCGTCGTGCATGACACTGTGCAATAGAATATTATTTTGTTAAAAGTTTGTTAGGTGGTTACGACACCTGTCTATATATTCTACGGATGTACACCAAATTCATTAATGAAAACAGTAGCCAATTCTTAAAGTATTGTTTTAATACTCTCTCCCTCCCAAACCAAAAACTCCCTCCAATTACTTTCATGGCGGAGGCTTCGTTCTCTTTAACACTGTTTCTAAACCTTTTCATGATTCAAGCAGCATCATGGCAGCTCAAATCCCAGCTGTAATCATGTCCTTTGAATACCGCCTCGCGCCGGAACACCGTCTTCCGGCAACTTATGAGAACGCCATGGAAGCCATCGTGGGGGTCCGGAACCAAGCGAAGGACATCAATTCCTGTGACGAATGGTTGAGAGAGCATGTAGATCGAGATCAAAGGGTTCAATATCGTGTACCAATATCATGGATCACGTAGATCTCTAGGGAGTGGACCATACGATGGAGTTAAAAGCTCCTCATCCTTTTTTCCCATTAAGCAGCAGAGCCTCTCTTTTTTTCTTCCATTGCGTCCGGATTTCATTTTGCCAGGTTTCACTGTGTCGGCGGTGGTTTGTGCAATTCAATCCCAGTTGGCTTAGGAATCCTGCATCATGGATGCTGGACAAAAGATTTTGTTTTTTTGTCGCTCATAATTTTAAAAGGTTATAATTTTATTTTAAATTTTGAAATTTGATCAAAATGTAAGTTTTTTTCGCTAAATTTTGTTTGGCGGCAAGGGATCACATTATAAAAGGGCGTCAGTACGCAACTTTTTTATAAAACACAGAACTCGCTATCGGCTATTTCTAGGGAGAAGCATGGCTACCAAGTTTCCACCCTGGCTGATGTCCTTGACACCTTGTTATATTCCAACTTCGATCAAATATGTGAGGCACACCAAAAGATCAAGTATAGAGGGTTCTGCAGAGATTGCATGCAAATATTTTGTGAGAATTGTGAATCAAAAAAACACGAGCATGCTGGTCACAAAGTTTTGGAAGTAAGTTTCATATTTATAGCCCGTCTCAATTCCATAAGTTTCCAAAAAAATCTTCCTATTTCCAAAGTTATGTTTTTTCTTGATACGTTAATTGAATGTGAAACTTAAGATCCATTAATATACTCCTCCCGGCCCTTATTTTCTTGTGGTGATAATTATTGGATTTTCTTTTTTAGGCGTACAGAGCTTCCTATCAACTCGTGCTACGAATTAAAGATTTGATTGATTTATTCGATGTTTCTGACATACACCCTTACAGCATTAATTCAAGATCTATAGTCTTTCTTCATCCGAGAATAAAAGAATCTCATGAGCACCGCGCTACCACTACTTCCAAGTGTGAAACATGTGGTTATGAGCTGATACATTCATACAGGTCTCACCTGGTGAAGAAAAATAATTCATTTAGTTTTTGCTCAATTGCATGTATGGTACGTGAGATTTTTCTTCAACTATTTTTTCAGTGTTAAATTTTTCTTCATCTTCTTTTCTAATATCGTACGTAGGAATACTTAATATTTTAATAGGCTTTTTTTTATTCTCGCAAACAATTTTAATTGCAGGTCAAAATTATGATGACTGAGGCGATCCCTATGCCAACTTATGAAAGTGGTCAACCTCTTCAATGGCGTGGCAAAAGCAGCAGATCAGAGAGTGCTCTTGATCATTCTTCGCCGGAGAAGAGTACCGCCCATGAATTTCCTCAACATTCTTTCCGTAAGAGAAGAAGAAAATGGACACCTAGAAGATCTCCTCTTTTCTAGATTTCTTGATGAGAATGTGTAATGGATCAAAGCAGACAATTGCCTATCAGATTATCAATTTTTAGCACCGGGAGGTTTTTCTTTGTTGTTTACTTGTAATTGTTTTCATTGTTTTTAATCTAAACTTTTAACGCCGGGAGGTTTAACTCACTACAAAAAAATTGACCTATAGCGGCGGTCGAAAACCGCTGCTATAGCTCAAAAAACCGCTGCTATAGGCTATAGCAGCGGTTTTTTAGCGACGGTCGCGACCGCCGCTATAGCTCCGTCGGCATAGCTCTATAGCGGCGGTTTCGGTGACCGCTGGTGAAGACCTCGGGTCAATAGCTGCAGTCACGTAGCAGCGGTCGAAACCGCCGCTATAAACCCGAGCGCAGTTGCACTGAAGGTCTGTAGCAGCGGTCAGGTTCAACCTATAGCCGCGGTCTGAAACCGCCGCTATAGGTTTGCAGGGTCAAAAAAAAATTTCCCCGGGGGCTATGGGCCCAAGCTGGAGCGCTCATGGACTAAGCCTCAGAAAAAATCTCATTTCAAACTCCAAACTCCAATCATACTTCTATTAGTATTATGCACCCAAAGCAGCATAATAATGGAACAAAAACATCAATAGGCATGGGTTTTCCATCTCTCTACAGTCAATAAAATAACTATTAACCTTAAGTAACACATAAAATTTTATTTTTCTATTTTTTTTATTTTTTTTCGCATATACCTATAGCAGCGGTTCAGTCAAAACCGCTGCTATAGGTATATCTTTAGCAGCGCTTTTTTTTAAAAACGCTGCTAAAGGTATAGCCTACAGCATGACCGCCGCTGTAGGCACCATATTTCTAGCGGCGGTCAACTTGACCGCCGCTAGAGGTAGGACCTATAGCCGCGGTTTATTCGAAACCGCGACTATAGGATATCTATAGCGGCGGTCACTGACCGCCGTTACAGGATATTTTTAGCCGCGCTTTCCGAAAAACGCGGCTAAAAACACCTTGTAGCGGCGATTTTAGCGACCGCCGCTGAAAGTCCTTTTTTTAGTAGTGACTGTTTAAGGTCTCTTATGTACTGCAAAAGAACCCCCGTGTTTCATTTGCAACTCCGACGAGATGGACTTTGACTACGATATTCTACTGTAAACGGTGACGAAGTGCTTCTCAATTCAATTGATTTATGATCTCTCACTGTTTCTCTGTTTCCCGCACTTTTTTTTTTCTTTTTGGGTAACCTTCCCGCACCTTTTTTTGCTAACAGATTATCAACCCATATACTGAAGACTCTCTTCTTCTTTTTTAGTTAAATGTAACAGCAGCCGTTTCCTCTACAAATCGACTTTGAAGGTTTGTAAATATTGAAGACTTCTAATCCAACAGGCAACAACACTTGTGCTTAAAAATACATAACGAACAACTGGGCTTTGTAAAGCTGCAAGCCTTGGGCATAAGTCCACTCCAAAAACTGGCAGCAGGCCACTACTCGAAAAGTTTGACAAAAAAAAACCTAATAAGATTGGGAACAATAGGATTAATTAGTCTGCTAGTCTATGGTGTATGAACGAATCTCTAATTAGTCTCTAAGATTTAATTCGTCTTAAACTAGTTCTTAAGGAATTCTTTGTGCCTTAGAGTGGTCATTTTTTTGTTGACTCGGTTGACCTCTTTAACGGAATAAATCGCGCGTGACTAACAAGAACATATCACCACCAATCACAAGCAACTACGTGGCTCTAAGTCACCCAGGATGCATTGTCTTAACAAAAAAAATTCAGTATGGAGTTATGAGTTGTCGTTTTAGGTCCAGATGATATAGACAATTTGAAGTGGATTTTAAATCAATACCAACTCATCCAACTTCGAAGTTTGGGTAAATTGGGAACACGTGACTGTTTACTATTGGTGGTGATGTATCTTTATTAATCACATAAAACTTATTCCCTTAATAGAGTAAGTGGAGTTTGACGGAATAACTATGGTAGGATATGAAAGATTCTTAAGAGACTAATTTATGATTAAATAAACTGTAGGGATGAATTTGAAATTTAGCTTTAACTCAAGGACCAGTGAACTAATAAAGTGTAAAAAATAATCCAAAATGAAGGAGTAGAAATGAGGAAGGAAGCCGAGCAGCGGGGTCCAGGAAAGGAAGAAATAGTTTTGTGGAAAGAGAAAAGAGAATTTATTGAAAACCCCAAAAGCGTTCGTGAGAATAACTTTTTGTCGACGTGGCGTCTACATGCACGAGTGTGTACTGTGTAGGGTGGTTGTATGGGATTTGGGAAAGGGAAAAGCTGAGGAAGCTTCAACAAACGCTCGCGGTGGGTCCTTTCCGACTTCAATAATTTGTTAAACAACAACCTTATATTTAATTATATACAACGACAAAATCTTTCCAACAAAGCATGGGTTGTTGTTTAGGCAAACAAACATGGTCGGCTCCAACCAAAGAGAAAATTAGGACGATTTGAAATTCATTCTGTATTTCTGCCGTATGAACAAAAAAAAATTGGGTCTTTTATTTTATTATGGTCAATTATTTGCTTTGACTTTTACATTATAGGGAAGACAGATTAAATTTTAATCTTTGGATTATTCTTTTGGTTCCTCTCCTCCGTGTTACTCAGTACTCATGCACGTGTTGTCTGACAAAGGAACAAAATAAATAAATAACTTCCATTCTGTCCCCTTTTTATGATCTCAAACAAAAAAAAAAAAGGATAAAAATTATAATAGAGTACCGGGAAACAATGCAATCAGGGTCGGCCCGGCCCGGCCTGGATGCCAATTATAATAAAAAGAAGTGGGGCCCGGAATGCCTGACGGGCTCTGGCACCCTGCAAGCCTCGCGGGGCTCTTATAGCTACCCGGCAGACCTCAGATCAGCTAACGCCAGTTCTTGTCGGATTGTTGGGGGAACTTTTTTAAGTTTCCAAGGACCTTCTCCCCCTCCTGATCAGATCCTCTCTAGTTCCACGTGGGCTTCCCCATGCTTTGCAGCGAAGCACCGTGGACTCCTCCATCCATGCCACGCCTCCTCTTCTCCTTCTCATCATCCCTCACCTCCCCCATCTGGTTCAGAATCGCATCACCTTCCATTTTTAAATGCGCCGCGTCTCCTTAAGAATCACATCTCCTCTTTTTTTTTTTGTTGCTCTCCGCGCAACACCTCCTCCATTTCACCATATCTGCTTGTCTGCAGATAGCCGTCGTCTCTCGTCTGCACTTATTTATATTGCTCTACTTTGACATTGAGTGTAGAAGAAGAATTTTTTGGTTTTGTCTTCATCCGCCCATTTCATGATCTCATTTGTCATGATCATTGGGATACCATCAAGCTCTTTTCGATGAAATTGCGTGAAGAGGGTAGTTCAGCTAATATCAATTGTACTGCATGCAACGCATAAACTATATATATATATGGAAATTTTCACTCCGGTACACAAACATAAGCTTTTGGACTTTATCAGAGGACTCAATATATCACGTCATAGACTCATTCATAAATGGGAGATCCCATTGTTCAAGATAGTGGGGTTATCGGGTACACCTCCATTAATGACCTCCTATACCTGTTCACGTGAAGCTTTTTGCTCGAAAGGGGTAGAAATCTTTTACCTTTTTTTGTCAATACTTTTCATTTCACCAACTAATTACGTGTTGTTTAAAAGAAGAGAAAATCAACGTGCCGTGACGTCGTTTTTTCACAGCGAAATACACAGCGCACAGCCCCAGTCCCTGTCTCCGTAATATCGTCTTGAAACGTGGGCGACTGCTGAAGGACACCCCTAATGACTATTGAGTAATGCTTAATGCGAAACGCTTACAACCTGTCACTACCAACTTACAGCCTGGCAAGCCTGCCTACAGATTGAGAAGCTTGCTGCTTGCATACGTTTGCGGTCCTTCACCTTCAGCTTAATTCGGTTCTTGTCTCTAAGATCTTAAAATTGCTAATTCGACCTTCCAAGATAAGAGAAATTGATTTTGCTACCCATCCAAGTTCTAAGTTTCTAACAAACAAATCCAAACCCAACACATATAAATCCAAACCCAACACATAATGGATTAACTTATTAATATCTTTTTTCAATTGATAAAGGTAGGCACGTCATGTAGATGTTCGTTTGGAAGAAAATTGTATGATTTAAATAAAATTATGAATATTTAGGTAATGTTAAAGTTTTATTGGTATGCATGCAGAAGTTGTTAAAAAAATATTGATGTTTGTAAAAATAATAATAAATTGTTGTATTGGAATACATATTTTTTGTGATGTTTGAGTTGTAAATATAAAAGTATGATGCAAATTCTAAAAATTTGGTGTAAACCACATGGCCATAATTTGGTGTAAACCCTTTTATTTTTGTATTTCTTTTAAAAATATATGCCTTTTTCTATATTTACAATCATTAAATAAAAACACTTTGGACAAATTCATTCCGATGGAAGGTGAAATAAATTTCGATTTAAAAATTAGGCAAACTCTAAAAGTTAATCAATTTATGCCTATTTTACAAAAAAATTATAAATACGTTCAATTTATACAACTCTCTTCTCTCCGTTCACAGTTGTTTTTTTTTACTATCGACTTTGAGCAATCAAGTCGCACTTGTGAAATCTAGGTGATGTTCGTTTTGAGAAAAAATGTAGGATTTTAGAGAAGTTATGAATTTTTATGTTGAATAGTGTTTTATTGGTGTTTGTGTAAAGTGGAGAGAGAAATGATTTGATGTAATTGTTTAATAAAAAAGTATTGGAGTTATGTGAAAAAGTATAGAGAGAGAAAATTTATGTTGAATAAAAAACTAAAAAGTTGTTGGAGATTGTGTAAAATGTATTGATTTTTGTGTTTGAATTCTGAATATGTTCGGTGGTAAAATTGTAAATATACTTATAATCTTGAAAAAAACGGTGAAAACGAATATAGACGAAGATCTAATTTAGAGCAATTCCCGGGACTTCAGATAGAATTCAGGCTTTTGCTTTGTACAAAACGACAAGTCTGATGTGGCAGCTGGTACTTACTTCGAGGTAGGCTACCCGTGCTATATATTCATCACCCCCTACACTATTTTCCCTTCACCTCCTTTTCCTTCGCCGAATCCTCCGTCTCCTCCGATTTCTTTCAACACCCTCAGAATATCTTTTTAACTCTGAGTTCGGAGAAATCGGAGCTGTTGGCACAAATGGGTATTTGCAGTTCATCCAGTGCGGCGGACGTGGCCACAGCCAAATTGATTCTACACGATGGCCGGCTACAGGAGTTCTCGTATCCGGTCAAGGTCTCTTATGTACTGCAAAAGAACCCCACGTGTTTCATTTGCAATTCCGACGAGATGGACTTTGACGACGTTGTCTCTGCCGTAAAAGGAAACGAAATGCTTCAACCGGGTCAGCTGTATTTCGCTTTACCATTGACAAAGCTACGGCACCCCCTTCAGCCCGATGAAATGGCTGCATTGGCGGTCAAAGCCAGCTCCGCTCTGATGAAAGCAAGTGGGGGTGAGAAATGTGGGTGTGGCCCGAAACCGTTCTCTCCGATGGTGTCCTCAGGAGGTTATTTGAATTCTTCGAAAAGAGCCATCGCCGGTAACGGCGGCAGTGGTTTGAGGAGGGGAAGGAATGGTGGTGGTGGTAGAAAGAAGTTCACGGCACTGTTGACTGCAATACCCGAATAGGGGTACTTTTGGGGAAATAGGAATGAGTTAATTGTGTAAAAATGTAAATACACGAATGAGTTGGAGGTTCAATTTTTTAATAGCGGTTAAATCTTAGAGCTGTTTTTCACAGGATGTGTTTTAAGAGGTAGAACTGGTACCCCTCTGAAAGTATTCTTTTGCCTGTCACGCACTGAAGGGTCATGTTACAATTTTGCCCTTATTGAGGATGATGATGAGATATTTCCATAAAGACGACGACCGTGACCATTTTGTAATTTCCCTTCCAATTATAAATATGAAAGCGCAGTCACGTTTCCCTGTCAAGAACCACGCAAACAATAATCTTCGAATACTGCCTACGTTAAACTCTGCGCGTCTCTCTCAGAAATCTGTCACAGGATAAGATTAAAACTTAGCAGAGAATATGGCTGACTTCAGATGATGCCTGCAAGACATAAGGTATACGTCAAGAAATTGTACAATTTCTGAGTCCATTAAAGAGAGAGGGTCTATCGAGTTTTTTTTTTTTTGTTTCTGCATAGGGCCTATCGAGTTCGATTTCCAAGCTTTTGGTCGAGAATGTGTACAATGTGGGATTAGGCAGCACCGCAGCAGACACATCAGGCAGGCTAAACGACAGGGTGTGGGGTTAGATCTGGACTGGAGTTCAGGGAGGGATTCTTTTTACAGCTGTAACAAGCCTGTGAGGCGAACAATGATTGCACTAATTATTATAGGATGCATGGCAATTGGAATTTTCTATTTTGACAGCAATAACGAGAATGGGTTTGGTTCATAAAGCCTGTGTAGTTTTTCAAGGATATTAATAACGCCATACGCCCCTGCTATCCTTGTCATTTGTCATTGGGCATTTGCTAGTTGTTGGACTGGTGCATGCTATTTGGCTCATTGGCTTCATTATTTGGTTGGTTTGGGACACTTCAGGCTGCGTTTGCAATCAAAACAATCCCCAAAATTTTATCTCTCTCCTAATAAAATACTCTAATATAATCTCTCTTTCTCATAAAAAATATAAAAAATTACCTCTCTCTTCACCTTTTCACTAAACCTAATACCAATACATATTCTCATACCAAAAATATTACAACACAAACATAACATGAGGAGGGGAATTAATGAAGGATGGGTAGCTCGCTAGATTAATTGAATGGATATTGCTGGATTTTGAAGGGAATGGTTTGAGCAGGTTAATACAGCTGTGTTATATGATACGATGAGTTTACTGTTGATCGAGTTGGGGCCTGAGTAGTCATGTGGATCCTCATCATGTCAACTTTCAAAAAAAAAAACAGTAATGGCTAGATGATGTAAAAGTGACAGGAAAAAGTCCTCAGCTGCAACCTGCAGATGCTTTGAGCTGGTTTTTCGTCGGGTATGAAGGAAACTTCGAAGAACAAGCACACCGGCGACACCGCTAAAACAAAAGGAATGCAGGTCGCACTAGTCAGACTAAATTTGACCTCTACTTTTTTTATTTTTTATATCGATGTCCCTTTCTGATTTGGAGAGATTAGAGGCAGTTTTATAATCCCAAAGGCCGGGGTTGTGGTGAAAACCAGCTGGCGGAATCCGATGTAGATTGGAAAGCCGAAAGACTAAAGAGGTTCCTGCAGGAAAACGAACACAGCACGAGTACTGGTTCTTGATTGCTTGGCTTGGTATATATACATGTGATAAACAAGTACGAAGGAAAAGTGTAAAAGTGTACTGGTGGGACCATGATCGATCATTCCCAACCTATCATTTTTGTATGTGCAAGTTGGTGGTCTTAGCTTCTCGTGAGTTGGTCCATTGAAGGTGCTATTTTGCAACAGCTACAGAACCACATTGTTTAATGGGAGTGACTTCACAATCTGCTTATTCTGCCTTTTAACAATCAGCAACACTCTAGACTAGCCTAGGTTTTAGGAGGAAGGTAGGATAACACTCCCCCCCCCAGGGGCGGACCCAGGCCCGGGCGAACCTGGGCGGCCGCCCGGGGTCCGCCCCTGAAAAAAAAATTATGTATATATTTTTAAAAAAAAATAAGTTCATAAGCCCGTACAGCAAGACTCTACTGCAGACCACGACCGACTTAATTATTACCAGTAATTTGCTACGTACTAGTCAGTCCAATGAACCTGTAAAAGACATAAAATAGTATATATATATATATATATATGTTCACATTCATGAACCAGTTTTCCGTGTCCATGTCCAATTAATTACGCGACCAGAATTACGACTTCTAATGATCTGGCCAAGAAAAAAAAGGATGGGAATTCGGATGCCGTGGTCGTAGTTCTCGGCACGTGGTTGAGGAATTATTTGTTCTTTGTTTGATTCGACCACAACCTTAGTTGGGAAGATCAACTGCTAAGCCGGGGGTACAAGTTGTGAGATTCTTTCGTCAGCCTCCTCCTATTTGGTCCAATACCGAGTTTCATATGCAAGATTTAAGATACTACGGCAGTGTTTGTTTATTAAAATTTTAACGTAATAAAATAATTATGATATAATTTTTTTCTTCTTATTAAATTACTATTTTTTATTATAAAAAATATAAAAAATTTATTCAAATTATCTTTTCTTTTATTTTATTTTTTACTAATTCTAATATTTTAACACACAAATACAACCGACGTACTTATCTTATACCTCTATACTATATGTTTATATATGTCACTAACCTTGAATTGACCGAACGCAGCAACGCTGATGTAATAGCATTTTCACCTATCGAAATGGATTCCACCACGCAACCGCTTTATTCTGAGATTTGCGAACTATATTACGGCACGATGCTTGCGGACTATGAAATATATTTGTTCTTTGAATGGCATGTGTTCGTTTTCTAACCAGCTGATAAATATTTGCATACATGTGGAATTGTGGATCTTTCTCTCATGTGAGCTGCATTTTTCTAGCATACTAAGTGGAGTGAAAGATGATCTCATTCTACTAAAAAAAGAAATCAGCTGATTTACTTGTTAACTTATTGTTTTTTATGTGGATTTGTGTAGTGAAGATCAAAATCTATTGTTGGAGCACATTTGAACTTTGCTAATATACTTGCTTATTTGCTGGAATGACATTTGCGGTAGGTAATCTCCTTTATTTAAAACTTGTTTTCATTTCTTGCTTAACTCTAGGCTGGATTGTGAAGGAAACCGGAGGAAGGGAAGTTATTTGTGTAGTAGTTTTTAGGTTGGATTGTGATGCCGTTGAACCTAGGACAACCTTAGTTGAGCCCAATCCTGTTTGCTATTATTCTTAATTGTTCAAATGTTAAGATTTGGATGAATGATTGCATGGTAATGTACATCGAGCGGGAAATTTTTGAAACTATTGAGAACGAAGTCATTTTGCAACGTTTTCAGAAATTGCACAACAGTAGGATCCAATTGTCCCCTCTGTACATAGTACGGTATGTGTAATTCAATATTTTTAATGTTTTTAGTCTTTAATGTTTTGATATTGTAACTCTAAGACAATTTGTTACATTACGTATGAAAAAAAATCAATCATTTTGCTTTAAAAATTCGCCCGGGTTGATTTTCATTCCTGGTTCCGCCACTGCCCCCCCCCCCGGTCTTCCCTAGTGCTTTTTAGAGGGTTTTTTTTTCATCTGTTTTAGCGGGAAGGTAAAATAACACTTTCCCCCGTCTTCCCTAGTGCTTTTTAGAGGGGTTTTTTTTTCATCTTTCTGCTTCTTCTTCTAGGCACATAGTAGTATATCTCAATGTTTTTTCCTTGGGTTTGTCTTACTGTGTGGTTAGTTGAGAAGGGATGTGCGGGTGCCTACTGGGAAAGAGAGTGGAGCTTCGTGGCCTTTACTTTGTGACAACTAGGGCCATTCAAAATAACGGTCGGACCGGTAAATCGGTATATTCCGGTCCGGTTCCGAGTTACCCTCATGAAAACTCTGGACCGGACCAGAGTATACCTCTCTAAACTGGAAATTGGCCCAAAATAGCACAGTTCAACTCTAAAACCGGTCAAAAATGACATGACCCAACCCAAAATCGGCCCAAAATACTATGGCCGAAACCGACCCAGACCGATCCGGTCTATATAATCTACAAAATGGCCGGTTTGGCCGGCCCGAACCGGACCGACAGCACTTGTGGCAACATCAGTCTTAGGGGATCGAGCTAACAGTTTTGAAAGTAGCTCCACCGCCAACTTCAATCAATCATACACAGTTCCCACTCCCACTCAATTTTCCTGCGTTCTCATCTGGTTGAGTTTACCTAGATAGTAGAGACCCTCTGAACCATGCTGTCATCCGGTATTCCAAGCTTTAACAAAAAAAATTACAAAAGAGAGAAAAAAAAACTTTCATGCCTTCTGAGTTTTCTCGTGGACTTTTATGGCTATTGATTGATCGAAAAGGTACACTGGAACCTGGGTTAAACAGGTCATTGATAAATTCAGGGAACGAGTACATTTCCATTTATTCAGGCCAAATAAAGGAATGAACCAACAGATATTTGCGGATCCATAGAAATAAAAGCTCGGGATCCATCTATCCTATAAGTGAGAAAAAGAGAAGAATCATATTGAAGACCTATCGCTGATAAAGCTTGTACTACGCTTCAAATCTATCGGGCAAGTGGACAACTAGTGGTGGACTAGCTCGACTAAAGTCCAACGCCAGGCACATAAGCGAGCCAGGAAGCTGATTAATGGGAGGCAAATTTTTAAAGAAAAATGGTAAAAAAATAATTTATTTGAAAAAAAAAATAAAAAAATTAGGTGTACAAATTTTTGTTTTAGGGAGCCAATCGGGGCAGTGGCCCCAGTTCGCCCCCCTCTGCCTCCGCCGGTGGCCAGGCAATACTACAGAAAGGTCGTAAATCGTAGTCCCGAAATTATCATAGAAGTTTATGCTGTATACGACACGAGTTTGGCATTTTTCGATTTAATGCGACAGATGAGGCCGCTAAAGTGTGAGGATTGAGAACCATGACACTCCGACGAGTCGACGACGTGGTAATATGTTTAAGGAGGAGCGCAAAGTTGGAAGGACCTTGGACCTTCCACCCCAAGGACCAAAGCCATGTTTAGAAAGTTGTGTATAATTTGTCTGCCGCTGGCAAATTTGAAAGCACGGACCAAGTCCAATCCCTTCTAAAATTCGGATAGACTTGAATGGAATAGTGGCCGGATATGGATATGAGACTATGAGAGTCATTTTGGAAGTTGTTCTATTCATGAAATTATAATTTGTTTTCACAATAATGTTGTTGGCCCTGCAGAATAAAATAAACGAAAGGAAGAGGAATCTATATGGGCTGATTTTCTGGCCCAGAGATTTGATGGAGAAGGACTAAGCGTGGGCTAGTCGTATTGCAGTATTGGTCAAATACTGGAAACCCTTCGAGTTTGTCAACAAGCTTCTTCTATCCATGAGACATGGACCATTGCTTCAGAGTTTAGACCTTGACTTCAGAACCCATATATGAACTCCCTCAGAAAATATCGTCATCTATCCTAGTCTCCTGAGCATAGGAAATCCAGTTCGTAGTACAAATATAACATCGCTCCCCACCTCGTCTCTTTCTTCCTCTTTCCCTCAAAATCTCTCAGCGGCAGACACGTTCGGGACACACATGGGTGGCTGTGTTTCATCTCAGAAAGCAAAAAGTAAAGCCAGAGGCGACTTTGGAGGAGAAGGAGGACAACCAGAAGCACAAGGACTAGGAGAACCAGATTGCTGCGACAAACAGGTATCCAAGACAGCAAAAGTGATTCACATGGACGGTTGGCTCCAAGAGTTCAAGCACCCATTCCAAGCCCAGGCCGTCACTTCCCAGAATCCCAACTGTCTCCTCTGCAGCTACGAGTCCTTGATCATTGGCTCGTGCGCTCCCCAGGTGGCCGCAGAGGAGGAGCTACAACCAGGTCATATCTACTTCCTTATGCCATTGTCTTATGCCCACCAACCCCTCTCACTCCCTGACTTATGCTCCATGGCCATTAAAGCCACTTCTGCGCTCAGACACAACGGCGTTGACTTCTCCTTCATTGATTAGTTACTTCATCTTGCCGGTGATGTTAATGTAAGAAAACCAGGTACGGGCAGTCCAAGGTTTTCTTCATACAACTAATTTCAAAATTTAACGTTACCGAGCTTGTTTTTAGTGGATTTGGTAAACATATACCTTCACTTTCTCAAAGAATATTTTGTTAGCATACAGTCTAGAGAGACGTGTAAGCAAATACGTAAGAATCTTGGGACAACATATGGGGGAGGTCTATATGGTACGCGGGAAAAGAGGAGAGTTCTCTTTGGTCTGGCCATGTTTTGGTCCACATGCTGCTGCTTTTTGCATTTGGCTTTTATGGAATGTGCGTATTAAGTGATAGGGCTGTCCAAAATACCGCCCGGATCGGTTTTGACCAAAATCAGTTGACTTTTTTGAAACCGGGTTGACCGGACCAGTAAACCGGTGTATTCCGGTCCAGTTTTGTGTTACCCTCATGAAAACCAAGGACCGGACCAGAGTATACCTCTCTAAACCGACCCAAACCGGAAATTGGCCCAAAATGGCAAGGCCCAACCCCAAAACCGGCCCAAAATGGCATGACCCAAACCGGGGACCGGACCGGACCGGTCCGGTCTATATGCTCTATAAAATCCGAACCGGCCCGGACCGGATCTTGGACAGCCCTATTAAGTGATGGCTGCAAATTTCAGCACACAGACACAGAATAAGTCTTCGGTACCGGAAAGTGAAACAATATTCTATCTCAAGACCTAATGGATTAGGTACGAAAGCAGGGTCGGTGGGAATGACTCGGATTCCTTTAAGAGGCAATTATCTACAGCTACTAACAACCATGAATAATAACACATTAATGAATATATCCAATAATCTATATTAAATATCCAAAAAAATATATAAAAAAATGACAGCACATTAATATAAACTATTGGATGGATTCATTAATATGTTGTCATCTATCCAATGACGTGTTAGGACCTATTAAATCATTCTCTCAGGAAATCCAAATGCCGGTGGGAACCCCTCTTGATGACCGTTTAAACCACGGTTACGTGCCCGCAACGCCTTATATCTCAAAAGAATCTCTTCTTATAATAGTTTACACGTAAGTGCCCTACCTCTACGTGTGCAATTTTTTGTCTCGAAAAAAAAAACTCTATTAAAATTGTGTTTGCGTAACAAAATTTTAACCACTTAAAATTTCATCATAATTACAAAACACTATCTCTCATTACTTTTTCATCAATTTTTATACACTTTTTCACTCACTCTCCTCACTTTTTCATCAAACATAATATCTAAAATTTTAACAACCCTAAAATTTTACTTCTCAAAAACAGCAACAACTCTTGGGTCTACACCGATGCTTAGAACTCCTTATCTTGGACCAATTGAGACCTTAAGCAAGACCTACCTTTGGGTTATTTTGGGCCCAAATATTCAGTCCAATCTATGTTCGGACCACATCTTCGACAAACCGAGAGCGGCCACGTGTAATAAGATCTCAACTCCTTGTACATGCAAAATTATAAATGCACTTCACAGGTGGCTGAGTCCTTTCAGATCGAAGTCAACAAGCTCACGTGCTCTGATCCAGAAAAAATAGACTGCCGCTTTCATTTACACCCACCATTAAAGAACATCAAATCCCATTATAATTTCCACCGTCGGGTAGCATTGCCCGACCCCACACCTGAGGCTCCTGACAAAGTTTCTCTCGGTTGCGATTCCCACACCTTTGTCCCATCTTATACTCCCTTTGCCGAATCCCTTAGAAAGAGGCCAGTAAAATTTTCAAGAGCCATCCACTCTAGCCAAGCGTGTCTATAAATTGGTAAAACTCCCATTTGGTCCACTGATCCTAAGCACATTTAGATAGAGGAAATGGCCTACGCCTTGCTTATACTCATGGCTCTAGCCATATCTCACAACTCAGACGCCCACGGTGCTGCCCCTTCAACCCACCCCAACCCCAGCCCAAGCAAAGCAACCACGGTTCCGGTGCCTCTTTCTAACGCGGCCAAAGAGTTCCTCCAGGAACACAACCAAGCGAGGGAAGAAGTTGGGGTTGGCCCTCTCAAGTGGAGCGAGCAGCTTGCCAATGCCACAAGCCGACTCGTCCGTTACCAGAGGAACAAAATGGGCTGCGAGTTTGCAAACCTGAGCAGTAGCAAGTACGGTGGAAACCAGCTGTGGGCAAGGGGGCAGCCCGTGACACCAAGCATGGTGGTTGATGCATGGGTGAGAGAGAAGGCATACTATAACCACACCGACAACTCGTGCCAGCCGAATCACAGGTGCGGCGTCTACACTCAGGTCGTTTGGAAGAATTCTCAGGAGTTGGGGTGTGCTCAAGCTACATGTGTAAAGAATAGCACTACTCTAACCATTTGTTTCTATGACCCTCCTGGAAATGTTGTAGGGGAGAGCCCGTACTAGCTAGCTAGATCAGAAGTTGGAGCTTTCGTTGCAAAGCATCCGATCTGATGATTCCCAATCTTGATGGAAAATAAGTCTTTGATGTACAATTCTTTAGCCCAGTAACAACTGTCCGAAGAGCAACCTTCCTCTCATTCTCTCTGTTTTACAGCTTTCAGCCACTCATGGACGTACGTGTGTTCACGTGACGCTACTGTTTTCTCAAACAGTCCCTGTTCTTGAGATGGGGGCACAGTCCCTACTGTGTCAGAGACCAATATATATATTCACCCTGGATACTTATAAAATGTTCATTTTGTTTATATATATTTGCAAAAGTTGGGGCAAACTCAAACCTAAAATGGATCTCCATTTAGTATTAATGTTTTTGTGTGCAATAGGCAGACCTCACGCGACTAACCAGGCAGCACCCGTAATCATTTTGCGCACTATGGAGCAATTACAATCGAGCCCTTAAGTATTAAAACTGAGATTTACTTTCTATAAAGTCACGAAATTCGGCACATGAGTTAATCCCACCTGTCTTTAACAAAATACTCCTATGTGTTTTATATATCAGTTTGAAGTTCTCCATTTTTCACCGACGTATTCCTCTTGTCCAACCCATTAGCAGAAGGCGTCCTCCCCTTCCTGCGGAGAAGCAGCCGGCCTCTCCCCATTGTCGCAGCTGGGGCCTCCTGATATGAACCCTTCGCTAGCCCTAATACTCCCTCCCCACGGAACGAAGTTCTCGTTAATGAACGCTACCAAGGTCTCCGAGCACAGAGGCCTCTCGCAGAACAAAGGAGTGTCCGGATGATCCGGCAAGTGCAAGTAGACGAACATGAGCTTGAACCCCTCGGTCACGAAATTTGGCCTCGTCGTCCCGTAATCCCTCTCGAATGCCGCCACGAAGTCCATTGCCAGGGAATTCTAGAACATTCTTCTCGGTTTCAATTTTCGTATCTCCAGTAGAATTCTGTCGTATCTGAATCTAGACAATTTACGTGGGAGTAAATAATCTGAGTTGCTCTTCCTAAGTTAAATACCAGGGACCTGCTGGTCATAATGGAACTTAAACCACAGAATCTTATGGTTGCATATAGTCTATTTGTCAACGTATAGCCAATCTTCGCCCAGAGCTATTCACACTCAGTGTGGATCCGACATCTTGTTGCCTCGCCTTACTGATAATGGTGGCGAAGGTTCTCCACAACCTACAAATTCTGGTGGGTGTGTGTGACAAATTAATAAGGCTGTCAAATATTTCTGGCGATAGACCAGTTTATTTCATAAGTAGCAATAATGGATCAGTTCTTTCTTCCATTATTTGTGGAGGAAATGTAAGGAGTTGTGAATTCCAGTAGTATATTATCCTTGGTTGTTGGTGGAAATTTTCTAGACTTCCACGAGACCAAGGCATTCTGGCAGAGTGACTCTTCTGGCCTCTTATTTTCGTTGTTGCGGTGGAATGGGGAGTGGCCGGCTGCTTCTCAGTAGAAAGGGGAGGACGCCTTCGGCCAATGGGTTGGACGAGAGGAATGCTTCGGTGAAAAATGGAGAACTTCAAACTGATATATCAAACACACAATGGGTATTTCGGTAAAGACATGTGAGATTGACGCATGGTGAAAAATGGAGAACTTCAAACTGATATATCAAACACACAAAGGGTATTTCGGTAAAGACAGGTGAGATTGACACATGTGCAACGCACGTGATGCCAAATTCCGCGACTTTTGAAAGAAAATTGGATGGGGCAAATATTGAAAATGTCTGAAATTTATGGGGCGTAAATCGCAGTTTTGATACTTAAAGGGGCTCGATTGCAATTGCACCATACTTAAGGGGCGCAAAATGACATTACCCCTTTCAATAATCACGAAAAACCTAAGAAAAAGCTGCAAATTCACGTCGACCGCACTCATCTAGGTATGTCGATTGGTAACACTTGTCTCGGTAATTACCATGCATACAAGGTGAGTGTCATGTGCATGCAAGGCTTTGCCATGGATTACTCACGCACCAAGCTGTGGAAAATGTCGATGGACACAGGAAGTTAGAATATCTTCTAGCACCTAAGCAGATGCTCGGATATTTCACTGTAAACTAAACTATATTCTAATGTGTAGAACCAAATAAAACAGGGGAGAGTCATCATGTTTAGAGCATAAACATACGAACAGTTTAGATCATGGATGACCTCGCAACAGATATATATACATTTGCTCAATTCATAATTTATACTCTTTTACAACAGTAAAGCAATAATAGATACTTCCTGTAGGGAAACATTGAAATTCCACTACGAATAACAAATGCCATGGATCACACTTCTAACCTCTCTTTTCTGGCTTCAAATTCCACTGTACAGCAGAAAGAATATGACTGCTAGTATAAATTCCTAAGAACCTTGCGATCTACCTCAAAATATTAAGCAGCAGCCCATGCAAGCAGTCACTTAACCAGCTCTTTAGATATCAAATACCGAAAGCTGAAGTTGTGAGGAACCCACTCGATGCTCTTGCGGGATTTCCCTGCCAGACATTTCTTGACAGTCTTCCTCAAAGATTCACGCAAAGACATTTGGATCACTTCTATCACGCCAGCTGGACACAGATCAGAGTCCTTCACAAATGACTCGACAATTTTTGGTAAAAGGATTTTATGATTCTTGCTTACACCAAAGGTAGCCCGAATGTACTCTTCTTTTGCAGCTTCTAGCTCTTGATATACTCTCTTGGGTGTGTACATACGAACCTGAACAAAACCAAAAGATTAAAGGGATTTTCATTGGGCAGCAAGTCATGGTACCCTAGGGTTATATTTTCATCCTGGTTCGAATTTCTCTCGTGGTTTATGAGTTAGAAATACTGGTTAGAACTTAGATAGTTTTACACTGCCGGAAATCTCCTTTTGGGATCCATATTCCCACCGTTGGATCCAACACTGTTTCCTGTTTGGCATACCCTTCACACCATTCAAATATTGAATCAATCTTTTTGTGAAAACGGATTCCCTCTTAAGGGCTTATTTCCGAATGAGTCCAATTGGACAGCTCTTTTTGTTGATAGCTACTTCTCCATTATTATATGAATGAGATGTTTTTTGACCACTAAGCAAGATATTTGGTAAACATAACAGATACGACAATGTGAAATCGAGCAGACTTATCAACATATAAATCCTATAAAAACTGGTTTAATTAGTTTTGCACCAACCAAATGTTTCCTGTGTTCGGGGCATATATTTCTAATTTACTCATTTCAAGGTATATATTTCAACTTTATGATGAGAAGCCATGTGAATGAATGAGTACTAAAACCAGAAAGTGACAAAGAATAAGTACCGCAGGATCAGAATGGCTTCCAGAACAGAGAGCAAAGTGTAAAAGGGGTTCGGGATGCTCAATTGCATATGCTTGCCGCGCATCTCCCGATTTGAATTTCGTTCTTGGAGAAAGTAATAAGCGAAGCCACTACAAGCAGAAGCAAGATTTATCAGCCCCAATACAAATATTGGACGTGGAAGAAACTCAAATTGGGAAAAAATAGCTTCCGTCTTATGAGAGTTACTTTAGATTTCTTTATGCAGGGTTGGTTGTTTGGGGGGGGGGGGGGTGAGGGGGTGTTTGTCTATTAAAGAGACACTTTACCAATGATCGAATTTAAGGCCAGAATCATTTTGCAGGATTTGAATGCAGAGAATTCACAAAGTGATTAAACTAATCTCAAATAACCATGAGGAAAAAGATGAAAACCAAGGCTTGGGATCCACCTGTCCAGGACGAGACATCCGGCAATCCAGGATAGAACTCTGTATAGCGTCTGCACTGATGATGTGACCTCCAATGTTGTATGCAGCCTGGATAGTAGACACTTGTGAGACAAATAATCACACTGGCTATTCTCCTAGAGGACCAATGAGTCTTTATCCTACCTTTAAGAGGAGAAACACACCCTTTACATTGTTTTGTGGAATTCCGTAAGCCAAAAATGCCTATTGGAAAACAAACACAAACGTACTAAATTTACTTGATCAGAAAGACAGCCATAGAAAGGAGTACAAGTCAACTTATCCAGTGATGAGAACTATTACATGCATCACCAATGCATTATGTATGTTAATCCAGAAGGCTAGCTTCTCTTCATGTTTCAACTTCCTGGGATCTGTTTCTTCTAATTGAGAGATGAGTGACCTGTAACAGAACAACCCAGTAATGATAATGAAAATTTGCAACAGTGTATATAGATTTTAATTGTAATATAGATGTTCTTTCCTTTCCAAATGAAATTTCTCACCATTGCTGTAAGAGATTTTATTGGTTAAACATGTCATTAAGGTTCACCTGAAATTTTGTAGCAGGTGTTCAGTATCACCAAGTTTCTGACCATCTCTATAAATCCAGGGTACTTCAACCATTGTGCTGTAAGGTCCACTGAACTCTTTGAGTTCTTCCACATGGAAAGGATTATCTAAGCGTACATCAAAAGATGAATTATTCCTGAAGCCTGGACTCCACATGTCAGACTGATCTCGTGGAGAAAATGCACTCATTGACGAGATAGATGAATTCGGAGATGATAGGCCATTATGAGTCAAAGGGGGATCTGCTAGCTTGCAATACAAGGCTGACATGCACTTGATCATTTCCTCAGAAAGCCTGTTAGGTGTCTCGGGAACATGATCAGAGATGCGTGTACCAAGATGCTCTGCCAGACTGATTATATTTGATGAAGTATTCTGAGCACACTGTAGAGAAGCAACTGAAAGTCATAATCCTGAGAACGTCTTCATATTGCAATATATACATCATCTGGTTCAAGTTATACTTTTTAATAACTTTCTCCTGGATCAGTATCTTCCCAAACCCACCATGGAAATACATGATCTTTATTATGCTCCCCAAACTATCAAGAATATCAGAATTTTAAAGCCATCTCATTCAGAATATATTATCAAAAGACCAAGACTTTTGTATTTTCAAAATCTATTGAACACGAGTTTCAACACAAATGGTTGATGAAGCCTGATGTGAAATTTTGAGAAGATTATATTGAAGACTTTTAAGTTCAATGGTGGGCTTGGTAAACTAGTAATCTCAAAAAGTTACCAAGTGTTGGAACATTATAAACAACTGCACCATGTTTTGACTTCAATCCAACCCTGTCATAATATTTTGCAGTAGCAAGTTGACGGCCAATAACCCATTACCACATCATCATATTCATATATTATCCTTTCTTTTCATCATGTTATCTCCTAAAAGAGAAACTAAAATTAATAGGATATCCTTATCCTTCAGGAAAACAATGATACAATGTGGTTCAGTGCAGTTGGCAATATTAAGGAAGACAAGCTCAGTTACTCAGTTAGAGACAGTTGAATTGTGTGATTAGACTCAAGTTACCTCCATCATGGACAAAGGTTGGGAATGACATGCACGTAAAGCCTTATCCAAAACCTCTGCTGGAGGTGAATTTCTAGTTGAAAACATTGAACGATGTGATAGTGAGGAGTGACAGCGATGAACACCAGAATCTAATAGCTTCTCTTCTCCACCAATTCCATTGGATTCCTTGGCTGGATTGTTAAGAGATTCACAACCAGATTGTACTGCTGAACTTTCCCTCTTTGATTTAATATCAAGCCTGGAAGCTTGGAGGATCCTCCCTCTCGGAGTATTTACAGGTGATTTTGATCTTACATCCTTGGCAGATGGAGATACAGATATTTGTTGATCAAGTGCTTTCCGGTACAAGGAGAGGAGATATTGCTCCAAATAAACGACCTCCAACTCTAACACTGCAATTTCCTTTATCAACTCTGTGGCTGGCTGGAGTCATACCAAGTAATATTAAAATGCAGTATGAATAAAACAAAAATGCTACTCTGAAGCAAAAGGAAAACCGTAACAAATCTTTACATAACACAGGAATCGTTCATGCCTCCATGGTGGACTGGAATGGTTGAAAAATAACGACTAGTGGAATTAAACCATGGAACAAGTGACTACAAGGGTCTAAGACTCATTAAATTTACACGTACCTTTATGAAGTCAGATAGCCAATGGTGTCTAGGAGCCAACCCATAATGTCTAAGACAGAAATTACCCAAAAGGAAATGTACATTGAGAATTATTCATGGATACTGAAAGTCAAGATATTGGTTCTCTTTTTCTTTGGTAAAGCAAATTCCACCAAAATGACTAAGCAATATAATGCGATAATGCAACTCCTGCGTCTAAAGATGAAACTGAAATTATCGCCAGTACATAGTCAAGCATACATATACATATACGTACAGCTATTTTTGTGAGATAGATTACCTTGGGCATTATGGTTTCTGTTGGATCAACATGAGGGAAAGACCTATAACCCAGTGCTTTTTCTAAAGCATGGCGGACCTCAAATTGATCTTGTAATCTCTTCTCAAGCTGTAGAATCTGCATAAAGGATATTTAATAGATAAGTAAAGGTAGAAACAACAACTATCAAGCTGGATCCTAGTTGCAATACACTGCTGAACAAAGCCATGGCCAAGAAAAAAGTTTAGATTAAACTTTCTGAATCTTCTATGCTTGGAGAACAAAAAATTCAGTTCTATACCTCTTGCTTTAAAGAATGTTGAGCTTCAGCCTTAGGGGATTGTTTCTTCTCAGTTTTCGTATCCTTTAAATGCCCCATATCCTGAAGCAAGATCAAGTCGTTAAATTTGAAATCTGAGTACGTGTAAAACTGTAATGAAAAGAACTACATTTGAAGCCATAGTAATCGTTTCTTGGAGGATTGACAGCTTAGCCAACTTACCAGCTTTATACGGTCTGAGGCATCAGAGCTATCCAGATTATCTTTCTCCTGTCTTCTCTTATCAGGAAAGCTGCCAGAGCACGAGAGCATACACAAAAAATCAGTAGAAAGGATGGGAGAGGCAAGATTTGAAGTCTGCAAGGCTACTACACGAACTCTTTTTTGTTCCTTTACAACCTATGCAACAAAATATTTCGTTGGTCTACCACACAGAAGGAAAAGAAGAGGACCAGTTACATCACCATCCCCTTCCATTGGGGCCTATCAGATACAATTTTGGGACGTCGAAGAAAATTCGGAAATATGTTTACAAATTTCAAGTAATACACTTCCATGCCTCAGATTGTTCATGAAAACCCCTGATTATGAACAAATAAATAAATAACCAAAACACTATTTCCACCCTTCATGAAAACCCTGATTCCATGTCTTTGGTTTACATATCAACCAGGCTGTTCGGGGATTTCGAAATTCGAAGGAATGACTCAGAAATTATGGACAGCAACCAAAAGAACAAGAGTTATTAGGAGCTCAGATGCCTTATTTCCTTCATAGCCCGTCATAGAATCACTCCATTTAATGCATCCCAGCGATCACCATGTCAAAATATAGAAAGCGTATAAGCAGAATGATTGCTAACTAACAAAACAACTAATAACCCAGCAATATGATAGCCACCTCTTTGAACGCTTGTGCTTTGCTGTCATTCTCAGTCCCAGCAGTTTACCATCCCCACTTCCCTCAAATCCCATCTCTGAACCATTCCACACAATAATTCAGTAAAAAAAAACAGAACATTTTACAGAAGCAGAAAAGCAACAGCAAAACAAGAGCAAAAAAAAAACACTCAAACACTTACCTTGATCTGGAACAATAAGTAGATGCCCGGGGGGGTGTATGAGAGAAAAAACAGACCCGGCAATCCCAAAACCAAATGGGGTTCTCAGAGGTCACTAATTAGTTGAAAACTTCCACGTTTCTGCTTGCCTTTCAGCAAAATAGAGCTTCTGGGAAGTACCCACAAAGTGAGCATTTCGGAGCTAACAGATGCTGAAAATAGTAGAGCTGTAGTGCTGGCATAAAACCAACGGAAATGCCGCAAAGAAAACAAAAAGGTAAAACAATTCGTGTGCTTTTGACCACTGAGCCAGCCAAGAAAGGGAAAAAAAAAGACCAGTGAGCCTTCTCTTTGAAGGGACTCTCGCTATAAATCTGTATGCTTTTAAGCTTTTGTAATGGAGGAGGGACCTTTTGCCTTAAAAGCAGTACCAGTTCGTGTGCTTTTTAATTGAAGAAGAAAGTTTGCATAGACTTGCGCTACTACAGGTAGACCCCTAAATGTCAAAACGTCCAAAAGTGGACAATCTTCACTCAACCAGGGTCCAATGGGACAAATGAGAGAGAGAAACACCGGGCATGACTGTCGGGAGTGAATATATATCTATCACACACCCAGCCCTACTGTATATAACGTAATAACAACCCAGTTTCAACATTCTCTAATCTTGTTGGGAAGCAAGTGGGAGTTGGTGACCGCCCGTCCACCTTTGTCCCACACTGCTATACAAATATTATCCTATAACGTCCTATCTGTGCGTATCGCATATCAAAATATAGTCAATCCTACAGGTCTCTCTTTAGTCTCTACGATCACTTGTTGTTAGGATACGAGAAGCGGATGTCAAGTTTCATCCTAATACCAAATGGTAATGAAAGAGGTGGCCCAACATATATATGAAGCATAAAATTAAATGGTCCCTAATCAATATGAGACTCTAATACTCCCCCTCACGTGCAGGCCGAATGAACATGGTTCATGCACGTGAATAACAAATGAGAAATACAAACAAGTGGGTCAAGCCTAGAAATAGTTGGCTCTGATACCATGTCAAGTTTCATCCCAATACCAATTGACAATGAGAAGAGGTGGCCCAACATGTATATGAAGCACAAAATTAAATGGTCCCTAATCAATGTGAGACTCTAACAGATAACGGATGGTTCAAAACATTTTGAAGCCTAATTCAAAGCATAAACTATAACTCGTCAAGTAGAGAACGCATAAACTATTAACTCGTGAAATGGATAAATTCTGATGAGTAGCCTAACAGAATTTTCAGTTTGTACACAACCCCTTCGACATAGGGACCTTACCTGAAATTTGTGTCACCAATTAGTTGTCGACACTCGACAGTGACAGAAACCATTTATGATTTACCCAAAACTTTCATTCTCTGTCTCACAAAATGCCAAATCCACCTGAATTGTACCTTCCAAACTAATCCAGGTAGCTACATTTCGAACTATATCATAAATCCAAAATATTCCATTGCTTGTTATTTTGTCTATTGGCGTTAAAGGTCCATATTCATGAGAATCAATTTGTTTTCATACTTTGCCCGTCACCTTTTTGGTGACAAGACAATAAGTATATATAGCCTTATAGGGGTTAGGGGTAAAAGAGCAATATAATCATGTTGGGTTGATTAGAGAATCCACTCATTATGCCATGACCTATTATAGCATGACTCGGTGGGCATTCGAATTAATCCATCCGAATCAAACAGATTATGAAGAAATGAACACTAAACGAAAACGTGGTTACATCCCGCTGTGACACACTAAACAAGCTTTTAGGTTTAGAACAAAAGCAGGCTCACCTCAAAAGGGATGAAAGGTGACCAGGTAAGGGATAAAAGGAGACATTGGATACTCGAAAGGAGATGGGTTTCGTGGAATTTCTCTTTTGACAAATTAGGAGATGCCCAGATTGTCTTTCAGTAACCAGAAGACTAACGTTTGTCAAAGAATCCACCACATAAAATATGTTTGTAGGGCATGACCTTTCCCAAGACCGATACAAAAGAGAAAGATGGCCAGTCTCTCTTTTTGTCGTGATACTCACCTACTGAACAGAAAAAAGCTTCTTTTTCCCTGCAACGAGAGTGGAAGAGATTATTGAAAGCTTTCTTTTACATTTGTTTAATGGATACCTTTTATATTGAGATTGCAGGCAAATCCGTAGGTTAGTCTAGCCATACGAGTGTATAAAAGCCTCTTGAACTCTAGGAAGGAAATATTTATCTTTAAACAAAGAAGTGGGGTTAGCAAGAACCTGAATGGGTTGTTGTTAAACAAGCTACAGCCAGAGTGGGTTTTTCTGGTCACACCTGTCTCTTAGCTCTATCAACAGGGGGTTTGAAATATCTAACTCTCAATAAATAAACAAATGAAACTTCTATTTTATCTTATTATCATAATTTTATACAAGTCAGTTGGGTAGGATTCAATGCCAAAAGTTTTAAGAATAACGAGAAGAACATATCATAAAATATGCAGCTCAAGAGTAAGCAAAGTGATCATATTCAAATGAACTTGACAGACATGCTTCGTAGATCTATGAAATTATGAATCTACGAAATTATCAAGCTGCATTAATGACATTCTTTATATGTGGATCTCAAACGATAACATCTCCCAGAACAAAAACACAGAGTTTCATGGTTCCGAGTTTTTCTCCAAATATTGTCAGTTTATAAACACCAGATTAGGTTAGGACCCGTGTGTCTACGATTTTCAATGGCCGAAAATGTGATTTTAAGCAGCTATGCAGTGTTTTAAAAAAACTTTCCGGAAGTTAAGAAATGCCAAGATACTATAAGGCTCTGACACGACTGCAATCTCCATTAAGTTTTGCCTGGATTTCAAGGACTGCCAAAGAAGAGTTGAAAGCTCAGGCTAAATGACAACTTGTGTGAAGGTTCCTGATACTTCAGAAATTGTACTGACTGAGAACTAACAGACAAATTAGAAGTGAATATAAGAAGTGATTTGAATTGACAAGAAGCTATTAACCTTCTAAAATCAGGTTGCAAGGAAGCTGCTTCTTGCGTTCTTCATTTTGTTTGCTTTTACTTGATTGATGTTCAATTCATCACCCTTTGGGAGAAAACAGCGAGTTTGCATGTGATAGCTACAAAAGTACAGTAGCGAAGTAACTTGTCTTCTTACAAAGGCCCAGTGGTACAACTGAAATCAACCAATTAAGTAACGTTACCTGCTTGGTCCATAAAGAATGGTACAATCGCAGTCAAATTAGTTATCATTTGAGCTACAATTGTCCCTCATATTCAAAGAGTCATTAGCAATTTAGCATCCTCTGTTTGCGAGAGGGATAGATCTATACAGTAACGAAAATCTGCAATATTGAGGTGTTGCGAGTTGGAATCTCCCCAAAATTAAAATCTATTCTACGTTGCGAGACTGTCGATGCATAATTTCTCACTTGTTGGGGGCTAAGACTGAGGACTGAGTGCCTCGAGTTGCAAAACCTACATCCACAGAGTATGTCCGTTAGCTGAGGGAGACACGGTGTTTGGCCGTGCATGTGTAGTAGTGGGATATTGGGAAGAGGCTCGTAGGCCAATATTCGATTGTCTTGGAAAGGTGTAGAATCCCACGAGTCGGACAGAAAAGCGAACTTTCCAAAGAGATTTGGACAAAGGAGTCAATGCCAATCATAACCAGCAAAAGGCATCTCTCCCTTCACTTTATTTTTGTCACACCACCGCGCGCGCGCGCGCACCTTTCTCTCTTCTCATATATTAGATGGTCCAAAGTCCAACGCGCAAAGGGCTGATACCTCTTGACAGGGTCATAAGCTGGGTAGTGGCATGGGTTCCTAGCTCTGGTTTCACAATTATAACGTGTCAGCGTGCTTCAAGGCCACCACCCACCACCATGGGCAGCCTCACGACACTGATCCACCAACATCCGCTGGCCAAATAAACATTGCTTGCAGTTGGTCTAGTACCACTGCCCTACTGTGTCTTTCACGCCTACAGGATTACAAAACATCCAAGTTTCCTAGTAAAGTTGTGTGTCGCTAGGCGTATAGCTAAATGTAAATAAATTCCTAGATTCTGCATGTTCAATGTTCGACCTGTGTGGTAATCCATAGAGCATATTCCGTTGTTAGGCAATTGGCTTTGGTTGTAGAAGCGTATTTGTAAGGGAGGAATCAGTGAGTTGTAGTGTAATTTCCTGAGAAAAGCGACTGTCTTTTCCAGCCTAAAGAGAGGGGAAGTTGACAACCTGCAACCCTTGCTTTACCTTTAGTAGCTCCAACCAAAGTACCAACCCTCACCGAGGAGAAAAGAAAGAACACCATCTTTTGTTTTTGTGAAAAGTTTAAGCCAATTTCGCAAGTTGGTGTGTGCGCTCTGTCTAACGGTGACAACCCGCTTCAATTCACTTTCAAGTTTCTACCCCATGATCGTGTCACTTACTCCAATATGGTTAACAACACTTGCTAACTCCGAAAAGAATTTGGTTAACATCAGCGACTGTTGAGAGGAGCATAAATAAGGAGGAATCTAGAATTTAGAAGGAATGAGGATCACATGACACATTAGATCAAAAAATCCAATTTTTATTTTATTTTATTTTATTCAGATTTATGTCGACTTTTTAAGGAAATATTTCACAAAATGATTAGTTAGGTGTTGGGTCTGTATAATCATATGAAATTGGGCTTAAAGTAACCCGACAAGGCCTGCCAACTAAACTTGGGCTGCCTGTATTGGGCCCACTAAAAAAATTTCAAGTGTAAAGCTAAATCAGAATCAGCCCGACATCTATCCCCCCTGCATCTTACTTTTTCTTTCTCCGGTTTTAAGACTAATCTTTTCCGACTCCATCGCAAGGAAATAACTTCAACATACCTACCTTATCCTACCAAGTGGTTATGCGTGCGTTAGTCTTTTATCACCTATCGGTATGTAATTCGTAATTTCGCATCATTTGGGCTCCTCAATTCGTATGAATATTTTGTACAATAAAATAGTAAATATGTTATTTTTTTGTCGTTTCTAAGAAAAATAATTTTGTAATTTACTAGTTTACCCTCTCAAAGTTCAACTTTTCTCCGTAACATTTGCTGCCTAAAAGCTTGTTAGTGGTTATTAGCAGAGAGACATGGAAGATAAGGTTGCATCTGCCATCAACTTTTTTTTATTTTTCTCAACATGTTGGCTACCCTTTTAAGCCCTTTTGGCTACCAAAGTCTGACCAATTGGCACTAGCTTTGACCATTTCACTTGATGCTTAGACTGAATTATATTGTTAAGATTAAAATAAAAGAGAATAAAAATTTAGACTAAGAGAGAGAGAGAGAGAGGAGAAGTGAGACACAAGATTTAAGTGGTTCGGTCCATAGACCTACATCCACTGTGGGAAGGCCCAAATGGGCAGATGTGTGTACTCACTGGTGTAAGGATGAGATTACATAGAGGCTTTATTTATAAGCCTTTGATTGCAATAGCCCACATTGCTTTAGCAATGTGGGACTAACTCTAATACTCCCCCGCAAACGCAAGGTGGATACACGTTGAGTTTGGACTAGAAAAAGAAATTCCCCATAAGAAAAAATGGCGCCGGAGGATGGCCGGAGAAGGGCAGACAGTCGCCGGAAGTTGGCCGGAATCTGACCGGAGAGGCCGACAATCGCCTGAAGATGGCCGGAGAGGGTCGCCGGAATGGGGAAGACGCCGGAAGGTCGTCGGAGGAATGCCGGACGGGGCGCCGGAAGGCCCGAGAGAAGACGCCGGAAGGTCGCCGGAGGAATGCCGGACGGGGCGCCGGAAGACCCGAGAGAAGACGCCGGAAGGTCGCCGGAGGAATGCCGGACGGGGCGTCAGAAGGCCCGAGAGAAGACGCCGGAAGGTCGCCGGAGGAATGCAGGACGGGGCACCGGAAGGCCCGAGAGAAGACGCCGGAAGGTCGCCGGAGGAATGCCGGACGGGGCGCCGGAAGGCCCAAGAGAAGAACTAAAATAGGCCGGACTGGACTAGGCCTAAACTAGGCCAAGCTAAGCCAACAAGAGTGCTGACCAGCTTGAGCCAAAATGGGCCACAGGATCGAAATGGCTCCGATACCATGTTAAGACTAAAATAAAAGAGAATAAAAATTTAGACTAAGAGAGAGAGAGAGAGAGGAGAAGTGAGACACAAGATTTAAGTGGTTCGGTCCATAGACCTACATCCACTGTGGGAAGGCCCAAATGGGCAGATGTGTGTACTCACTGGTGTAAGGATGAGATTACATAGAGGCTTTATTTATAAGCCTTTGATTGCAATAGCCCACATTGCTTTAGCAATGTGGGACTAACTCTAATATATATAAACCAGGCTTTAAGTTTAAGAAATGCTAAACTCAAAACAGCATAGCCTGAGATTCAACACAAAATGAATTAAAGATTAGACACTGTTTGGATGCATTTTCCTCGCAAAAATCTGTCCTTTTCTTCATGAACAAGTGCTTAAAGTAAGACGTGGATCTTCAATGGGAATTTGCAGATGGAAAGGAACAAATAGTTCCTTCTCAAGGATTTAGAGAGTTAACATCTCAAAGGGATATAGGAAAAGTAGATGCGTATGCCAAATGGGTTCTATTTGACAAAAAGAAAAAGAAGAAGAAGATACAATAGAACAATAAGGCTGTAGAGTTAGATTTTCAAATAGTCCGACATTTTTTTTCCATATCCGAATCTATCCTTAACCCTTCTTTTAAAATTCCTCTTGGTATATAAGGTACGGATTTTAATTCCGGATCTCCCCAAACTGGGGTAAGTAACCCATGACAGATGGGTCGCCGTAACGACGGCGTTGAGAAAAGCAGCGGTGCGCGTTTTGATTGTATCATCTAAGATTCTCAGGCCCCTGCTGACCCCCACGAAAGATGTACCCCGAAATTCGCATCTCGATGCCTAATCGACTAAGCCCAAGAAAAACAAATAACTTAGAAAACTGGCATATACCACGACACGTTACGGAAACAGCCTATAGAAGCGCGCTTCGGAATCCTCCCCCCCACCCCCCAATTAAACCCAGTCAGTCTCTTCCTTTATAATTTTAGCTGTTTCTTTTATTAGGGCATCTCATCGCCAGATTAGATCCAGTACCTTGTACCTGTATCACTTCTTTGTACCACCCCCAACACGTCTTGGTTCTCGACAGTCTACATATCCCTTTGGGTTTCTTATTTATTTATTTTTCCTTCATTTTTGGTGTCACGGGGGAGACTGGACCTGAACCAATCAACCAAAACAAATCTATTTACTAGGTGGGGGCGGGGGGATCTTAGTGTTGTGTGCGTGAGAGATGTAGCTTCCGAAAATAAAAAAACACAGACCAAAATTTTCACCCCCTTCCTCATTGCCTGTGTGTGGCCTCCGTGCAAAACCATCCCTCACATACCCACCCACCTTGGACTATTAAAGGTAACATTACTACTTCCCCCACCTCTACACTTTTTTTCTGAGTGATCTGTTGGTTTGGCTTAGGGCTTTGGGCATGTCAATTGTCAATGGATGTATCTATGTGTCTGTGTCTGTGTGCGCGCATGCTTACGTTACATCTTACAGTAAATGTTTTCTTGTGACCTATCTAGCTCATACCCCTAGTTTATTGATCAATGGCAAAATACAAACACGAACTATTAGGGAAAGAGGCACCAACCCTATTTGATTCTACCTTCCATTTAGGGATTTAGGGGACATTGATGTGTTAGATTTTGTACATATCGTTCTAAGATTACAGGGGTGATTCTTCTCGATTTGGAACTTTGGACGGACCTGGAAAGGTCCCGGAACGTTGTACATGTTAACGATCTAGTGCTATTTTTACTGTGTTATCAGATAAATGAGAAAATTGTTGGTGTTTTAAAGCGTTTTTTCGTCTTGGGTATGGTCACTTTAGGGATTCAAGCCAAAACAATTCACTGATATTCACCGGCTGATGTTAGGAAGCGATGTCGTGCTAGTCTACAATAATTGGTTGGTTACCGTTTTGCACTTAGGTGGGCTTGTGATCCTTTTGAAAAATTCGCTGTATCATCCTGATTTACACGTCCTTTTCTGGCTGTAGATTTCATTGTCAGATGGGTTTTGATGCACATCTTGGCTATGTGGTTTCCGCTGTGAAGAGGACCTCTATAGTGTATAGTCAAATGGCTTTTTGTTTCGTTTATCACCATTTTTTTTACAACGAACAGGGAAACCGTCTGTTTAGAGGGTAATATTTTGCAGAGAGTAGTTATGCGTATAATTTTTTAGCATCCAGCTTCATGGTATAAATGTAACTGGAAAATCATTTTTTCCCGATGTGTATGATCAAATTGAATGCATTAAAGAGTACGCATCTGTCCACAATCAACAAATTTCAGACTTATAACTTATGTGTATTATTCTTCCATTTTTGGCTGATTCAGTGTGTATGTTTATGTTTTTTAAGTAAAATGACAGCAAAGTAATTCCTTCTTTTTTCTTCTTCTTCGTATTTTGTATTTTTCACCCCCACCACCCCAGTAGTAACTTTTGATGCTCAGGGCATGGTTAACTTTTCAATTAGATATCATAAAAATTTGGGTATTATTGACGCATTTATCTCTGTATGGTGTGCCTTTAAACGCTAATAAGCATCCATGCAGCACTTAGTTGTTCTCTTTGTCCAATGTGCCGTGGTGATGGTGTCATAAGACAGTGAACAAGAAACATATTTGGTTTGCGGGTGAAGAAAATTAGGAATGAAATTGGGAAGAAAATTCTTTTAGGCAATGTTTATCTTCATATTCTGAAATTTCATTGCATTAGCAATTGATGTTATTAGTTATGGTGCTATGACTGTTGTACTGGTTATGGTATTGTAAGTCGTAATACAATGAGATCTTGATTGTCCAGTATCATATCACACGGCCATTTTATTTAATACAGTCTCATAAATTTACTTCAGGCAGAGTAGTGATGATATCAGTTTTTTAATTGAGCATGGAAATACTGCTTGACAGCAGTTGCAAAATATGCGTCTCGTCAGGTGAAAGAAATTAACTGGGATGTCATAATTAAGAGTACTTTGCACAAGTACCCCAATGTTGGGAAGAAATTGGTTTATAACTTGAAATTGTTAATTAGATTGCATGGGATGTTTTTTTTATTCCATCCTACAGATTTACGATAATTGCAGTTGTGTCAACTTTAGATGAGAACTTCAAAATGCAATATCCGTAAATTTTTCAACTCATGCTATATCTGGTCTTCGAATAGTGGGTGGAGGGCAGGGATAATGCAGGGGCCATGGTTCCTGCTGCCCCCTCTTGTATTTTGAAAAAAAAAAAACAAAGGCATCGTAAGTTCTCATTGGCAATTCAAGCAATGACTGCGATAGAACACTCGTCCTCAGAGTATTTGCTGAGTGGATTATGTGTCTCATCAATAATCATGGTGTACAGGATTTTTCATCCCATTAACACTTACCTACATTTGTAACCTTTTCTTGTAAAACCTTAAAATTGAGCTGGTTTGGATTATACTAGTCAATTGCACGGTTTTTGTAATGCTAATTTATGGTCTGCTTTCCTCTTTACCTCCCTATATCTCACCCTTCCTTCATATGTGGAAGCATATGTTTCGACGCTGATGGCATGCTTGGTTGATCACGTCAACACTATCTATCTGGTACTTTGACAGAAGTGATCTCCAGCTGCAGCATGGATCATTGCACATATCCTCATTCCAAGTCTGGCACATTAGTTTCTAGTACTGATGTCTAAGAACTTTTGTCTTTATGATTGTTGGTAGATACAAGATATCAGATATGTATTATACCTATTTCACATAGCGGACAGAAGTGTTCTCCAAATTTAGGTTTAGCTTCGCCCTTTACCTATCTATTTGGTGGTATACTTTTTTTTTACATTTTTGTGACTCTTTCATGGGGTTGAGTTTTACTTGAACAGAGAGGGGAGATCGGGAATAACTGGCAAGATCAAAAGCATCATATGGCATTACCAATTTCACTCTAAAATCATGGAAGTGCTTCCTTTTTCTGGCGTTCAGTATGTTGGAGAATCTGATTGCTCTCAGCAGAGTTCAGGAACAGCTTTTACTTATGAAGGTGAATCTAACTGTGTTGTACCTGGAAAGCAAGTCCCATTTGCAGATGGTAGACTGACTGACGTATTGCTAAGTGTAGAAGGGCCTCGAACAGGAAAACAAGGTGAAATTTCAGGGACAGGTGACAAAGTGCCTACTTCAGAAGGCCACTGCGGTGGTACTTCATATTCAGATGGTCTGTTGGAGAGTCAGAATATATCTTGTGGTTCCCATGATTTTGAAGAGGATGATGTAAATGTACACGATTATAACATGGAACCTTGCATAGTCTCTGAGAACTCTCATATTATTGTGGATACAATTGAAGGCGAGTTTCCAAACAATAGGGAGGAGGAGTCTTCTCTTTCAGAGCCCACGTGGTTAGAAGGGGATGAATCAGTAGCACTGTGGGTCAAGGTAACTGCTAATTTTTTCACCTTGAGAAATTTGCATTCAAAGAATTCTTGGTTTTGCAGATGTCATAGTTTTTCTTTTCCCCAAATCATATGGTGTTATCCAGTCTCATGGTTTGTAGATATGAGCTTCCTGGTTCAAGAGATCTTCCTATTTTATGCTGGTCTTTTTTTGTTTGTCAAGGCTTAGTTTATACGGCAGCCTTTATTGAGAGATTACAGGAAACTCAAATAGTAAAAACTGATGCATCAATGACTCCCCTTTGACCCATACCCCTGTTTCCCTTTCCTATCTAAGAAAAATTATGGACTCAAACAAGTCTCGGTGTTCACTGTGCGTGGAGATTTTGTCAGTGTGAGGTTTCAGGTCCTTGTTATCTTCTATAATTTGTTCTTTGAGGTTCTTTATTTTTCTGAGGTGCTATATTAGTGGAAAACACATGCTAATATTATCTTATTTCAATGGTTCTATGTTTTTCCAAGTACAGTGGAGAGGGAAGTGGCAGGCAGGAATCAGATGTTCGAGGGCTGACTGGCCTCTGGCAACTCTGAAAGCAAAGCCAACTCATGACCGGAAGAAATATTTTGTTATATTTTTTCCCCACACAAGGAACTATTCTTGGGCAGATATGCTACTTGTTCGTTCAATCAATGAATTTCCGCAGCCTATCGCTTATAAGACCCATAAAGTAGGATTAAAAATGGTTAAAGATTTAACTGTTGCACGCCGATTTATCATGCAAAAGCTAGCTGTTGGCATGCTGAATATCATTGACCAATTTCATGCTGAGGTATATGATTTGGTTCTCCCATTATAGTGGTCTATTTCTTTTTCAATTCTTTGATTGGAACTTGTAACTTTTCTCGTCTTCTTAGACTACAGACTTTCTTACATGGTTGTTCTTATTAGAGATCTGCTGAAACTTGTCTAGGCATTGATAGAGACTGCTCGCGATGTGGGAATCTGGAAGGAGTTTGCTATGGAGGCTTCCCGTTGTAATGGTTATTCTGAACTTGGAAGAATGCTTCTGAAGCTGCTAAAGGTAAACTCTGTGCTCCTCCTTGCTGGAAGATTGAGGACTTTGTTCTTTCGCTCATACGTTTATTCAAGGCACAGTCGATTGAGCAATACATTGGGTTCCTCGGAGACTCAATCTTCAAGCTCATTTGCTTGGTCGTTGAGCAGCTCACTTTGGCCTGTCTGGTTTTAAGGATTCTGTTTGTATTCCTTTTTCTATTCTGTTTTGCGACTCTGCCTCTGGCTTGGTTTAGTTTTTTTATGGAATGTTGGTTTGTTGAGAAAAAAAAGGGTAGTATGGGAAGAAGGGTTGAATTCTTCCAATTCTTGTAATTAAATATGATTGAGTAATTATCTTTGTTGTAGCAAGTGAAATAAGAGTTGTAGAGTGCAATGCTGGGTAGACGTTGCTATAGTGATAAAAATGGACTCAACCAACCAATGCCACATGTTTGAGATTAATCGTACGCTTATAAGTGCAAGCAAAAATTTTAAGACATGAACGTGTCTTTTAAATAAAAAGAAATGCAGCATTCCTTGGATCCCTTAAATGAGTTATCTTGGTTCTTTTTCGAATGTCAGAAAATAGTGTTGCACGTTCCTGAAAAGGAAGTACCAACTTTTTTCTTTACTTTTTTTTTCTCCTATATTATTAGTATAATTTCTGATTCACTCATATCTGTTTTTAGAATTATGGTATTTGTTAGACCTTTCTCCCCTTGCTCTGCAACAACTTCGCTGAGTATTTTCTTCACCTACACTCTCCGTTCAATGAGAAGCCTTGAATCGTGATCTGATTAGTTTGATTGCAGTTGTCCGTGTCTCTGGTATTTGAATGACACTCTAGATGTTTTTGCATGTACTAAAAGATTAATATGAGTAGTGCTTGTCAAACCTCCATATGTTCAAGTCATGTTATTTCGTTATTATAAATCGGACTTCTATAATCCTGTACTTGATGTAGAGAATTCTTTCCCTTCATCACTTCTTTTGGTTGGCAGTGAAGTAATCCCACTTATTTCCTGCACAGATGATACTTCAGCGTTACATAAACTCTAACTGGCTACATCATTCTTTCCATTCATGGACGCAAAGATGTGAGAATGCGCATAGTGCAGAATCCATTGAATTGCTGAAGGAGGTATATAATATACTTTTCTTTTCTACTGATGTTGTATGATCTTAGATTGTTCGAGGTACTTCTCATTATCCTTACCTGTCCAAGACTGTTTCAGAGTTTTTGACGCTGAATATATTGGTGAAATAGAAATGAGATTGAAAGCTCAAGAAATAAGAGAGAAGAAGAGAAGATAAAAGCCAAAGAGAGGGGGGGACCACCACATTTGAGTGCAAAGGCTGACATAAACTTTATAATGTCAGTCTAAATATTTTAAACTTCTCACAAACCTTAAATAGAGAACAAAAGGTCCTAAGCAAACCCTAAAAGCCCATGGGCTAAGGCATAATAAAACATAATAACTAATAATCTCTCAAAATATAAACCACAACCAAATAAAGTAAAACAATTAATTGAAATGTCCCCATTAGTTTTGGTTTTGTACTGTACACATGTTTCAGAGAAAAACAAAAGCTGTACCCTTGGTGTGGTGCTTGTTTTCCTTTGGATTCGAGAGAGGTGGTTTACTGCTCTTTGTAGCATGAGTAAATCATAATTTTTTTTTTCAAAAGATTGTAGCTAGTTGGTAGATTATAGCTTTTCTTCCCTCCCACTTAGTGAGAGCCTGAATGAAGATAGCATAGTCAGCATACTTCTGATGTCTGTGGTAATAAATGGATCAATACAGTCGAGAAATAGTTTAGAATTGAACCATGTCCCCAGAAGTTTGGCTAATGCTTTTATCCATCTTTGGTACAGGAATTGTTTGATTCTATTATATGGAATGATGTCAACTCTCTCTGGGATTCACCGGTGCAGCCAACGTTGGGTTCTGAATGGAAAACCTGGAAGCACGAAGTTATGAAATGGTTTTCAACTTCTCATCCAATATCTGGTGGTGGAGACATGCAGCAGCAAACAAGTGATGATCTCTTGACCACAAGTCTCCAACTTAGCAGGAAGAGGCCAAAGCTTGAAGTTCGTCGTGCAGAGCCACATGCTTCCCAGGTGGAAACATTTGGATGTGATCAAGCGATAACTCTTGATATTGACTCTGCATATTTTAGTGGGCGAGACACAGTAAATGCTGTTACATCAACATCAGAACCCTGTAAAGAGGAGGATATAAAGGAGGTGGCTTTTCCTACCGGCACACCTAGTTGTGTGGCTGATAAATGGGAGGACATTGTAGTTGAACCTGGAAACTCTGAGTTAATTCAAACCAAAGATGTGGAATTGACACCTGTGAATGAAGTGGTTGCTACGAAATCCTTAGAACCTGGCAATAAGAATCGACAATGCATAGCTTTTATTGAAGCTAAAGGAAGGCAATGTGTGAGGTGGGCAAATGATGGTGATGTTTACTGTTGTGTTCATTTGTCTTCTCGGTTCATAGGCAGCTCTGGCATAGCAGAAAAAAGTCCTCATGGTACACCATTGTGTGAAGGCACAACAGTTCTTGGTACTAGATGCAAGCATCGGTCTCTATATGGCTCCGTGTTCTGTAAGAAACACAGACCTCGGAATGAAACAAAAGGAACACCTGATTTTCCAGAGACGCTTAAAAGAAAGCGTGAGGAGAACCTTCCCAGTTCAGAAACCACAGAATGCAAAGAGATAGTGCACGTGGGAGAAGTTGAAAGTCCCCTCCAAGTGGATCCAGTCTCAGTCATGGCGGTTGACTCCTTCCATGGAAGGAACAGCTTAACTGAAAAGGCTGAGCATCCTGGCATGGACTGCAACAGGACAGAGGATCTGCATTGTGTATGCTACTACCTGCACGAGAATACCAACCCATGTCTGGAAAGTCCAAAGCGCCATTCATTATACTGTGAAAAACACCTTCCAAGCTGGCTTAAACGTGCAAGGAATGGTAAGAATAGAATTATATCAAAAGAAGTGTTCATAGATCTTTTGCGGGACTGTTACACCCAGGAGCAAAGGTTGCGATTACATCAAGCATGTGAGCTTTTCTACAAGCTCTTCAAAAGTATTTTATCCCTAAGAAACCCCGTGCCCAAGGACGTTCAATTTGAATGGGCCGTTTCTGAAGCCTCTAAGGATTTTAATGTAGGCAAATTCTTTACGAAGTTGGTTTGCAGTGAGAAAGAGAGACTTAGAAGGATTTGGGGCTTCAGTTCTGATGAAGTTGCACAAGTTTCCTCATCTGTCATGGAGGAACAGGAGCTGTTTCCGATTGCAGGTGATGGTGTTCCCGATGATGATGATGAAAATACCATTCGGTGTAAAATTTGCTCAGAAGGGTTCCTTGATGATGAAGCACTCGGCGGTCACTGGATGGGCATTCATAAAAAGGAAGCACAATGGCTGTTCAGAGGTTATGCTTGTGCCATCTGCCTTGATTCTTTTACTAATAAGAAAGTCCTTGAAACCCATGTGCAAGAGAGACACCATGTGCAATTCGTAGAACAATGCATGCTTCTTCAATGTATTCCTTGTGGTAGTCATTTTGGGAACACTGAAGAGTTATGGTTGCACGTGCTTTCAGTTCATCCTGTTGATTTCAGGTTATCAAAAGCTGGTCAACAGCGTAATCTGTCTGCTGGTGAGGATTCTCCTCAGAAACTTGAGCTAGGCAGTACAGCTCCTGTGCAGAATAACTCTCAGAACTTGGGTGGTTTCCGGAAGTTTGTTTGCAGGTTTTGTGGGTTGAAGTTCGATTTACTACCTGATCTTGGCCGGCACCATCAAGCTGCTCATATGGGGCCAAGTTTGGTCAGCTCTCGTCCTGCAAAGAGGGGAATACGTTATTATGCTTATAGATTAAAATCTGGAAGACTCAGCCGTCCTAGAATAAAAAAAGGTCTAGCAGCAGCTTCATATAGGATCAGGAACAGGGCCAATGCTAGTATGAAGAGACGCACCCAGGCATCAAAGTCACTTAGCAGTGTAGGGGTCAGTTTACAGCCTCATGCAACTGAGCCAGCTAGTCTTGGTAGAATGACAGAATCGCACTGCTCTGCGGTTGCAAAGATTTTGTTTTCTGAGATTCAAAAAACAAAACCTCGGCCGAACAACCTTGACATTTTATCTACTGCTCGTTCTGCTTGCTGTAGGGTCAGTCTGGTAGCATCCCTGGAGGGGAAGTATGGTGTCTTGCCAGAACATTTGTATCTGAAGGCAGCCAAGCTTTGCAGCGAGCATAACATTCAAGTTGACTGGCACCGAGAGGGCTTTTTATGTCCTAAAGGTTGTAAGGCATTCAAGGACCCATACTTGCTGTCTCCTCTGTTACCTTTTCCCTGTGGGTCTCTGGGGCACAGATCTGTACGTCCATCAGACCTAGTGAACAACGACTGGGAGGTGGATGAGTGTCACTTTGTCGTTGATTCACACCATTTGGGACACAAGTCCATGCAAAAGGCAGTTGTCTTGTGTGACGATATTAGCTTTGGGCAGGAGCTAGTTCCAGTGGCCTGCGTAGCAGATGAGGGTCTCATGGGTTCTGTTCACATCCTTGGAGATAGCTCTGATGGCCAAAATGTTATGCCTTGGGAGAGCTTTACCTATGTTATGAAGCCATTTCTTGATCAATCTATTGGTCGTGATACAGAGGTATAATATCTGAAACATATTAATCCTTGGTCAGATGTTATGTGAGAGATGCTAGATCATGTTTATGTGAATTTTAGTTTCCATGTTTTATGCGTCTTATTGGCTTCTGTTCAATAAATTGGACTTAAGATGCCTAGTCTATTCTTCTACCTTGTAGATACATGTTAAATGACCTGATTAACTGGGCCTTATGCCATCACATGCAATTTCCCTTTGCTCATTTTTGTCTACTCCTTCCTCTCTGTGACACACAAATGTCCATGCTACTTGGTGCACAATGTGCAGGATATATGCATCCTCTATTACCTTGTTTTGGAGTGTGATTTGTTTCTTTTGTTACTTCCTTCTCTGTTCAGAGCTTACAATTGGGGTGTACCTGCCTACATTCAACATGCTATCCTGAAGCATGTGATCATGTGTATCTTTTTGACAATGATTACGATGAGGCAAAAGACATTTATGGGAAACCCATGCACGACAGGTTCCCTTATGATGAGAAAGGCAGGATTGTCTTGGAGGTAGTGTTTCATTCTCACTATTAGGCTGGTGCTTTTTGTATTGATCACATATGGTATCAGCATGCTTCTTAGCTTGAAGAAACCTAGTATTTACTTCAATGATTTCTGGTGGTTATTGTTGTTCTTGTTTTAGATAGATAATGCTGTTATTTCTGCCATTACTGTTGTTTTGCATGCATAGAAAGCATGAACTCGGTAAATCTTGGATGCCTTTTCTTTTCCCCTAGGCCAGTAAATCTGGGATTCACTTTCTTTTCCCCTAGGTCAGTAAATCTGGGATTCACCGAGGAACTTTCACTAGTTTTGAGAGAAAGGTATATGACTCATAACATTCGTCTAAGGCAATCTCTAGGTAACCAGCATCCATTTCTGGTACTTCCATGTGACGAACAGCCCTTGGCTGTTATTCTAGCTAACATGTTCATACTCCTCTTTAAACCTATTTTTGCATTTGAAGGTCTGCTTAATTTCTCATTTCCAATTAAACTCTGCAGGAGGGCTACCTTGTTTATGAATGCAATCACATGTGTAATTGCAGCAGAATGTGTCCAAATAGAGTTTTGCAGAACGGAGTAAGAGTGAAGTTGGAAGTCTTCAAAACAGAGAAAAAGGTTAGTAGTTTCATGAAGATATTTGTTTTCAATAGTCTATTTTGAATTTTGTCCGCATTTTATTCTCAGGGATGGGCACTCAGGGCAGGTGAAATGATCTTGCGTGGGACATTTGTATGCGAGTACATAGGGGAGGTTGTAGATGAGAAGGAAGCAAACAAGAGGCGCCACAGGTTTTGCATTTTTCTTATAGATGCAGCATTTGTTTATTTCATGTTACTCCTGCTATAAATATTGAATGGATACTTTTGATGTTGTTAGGTATAGAAAAGAAAGTTGCAGCTATCTGTATGACATTGATGCTCATTGCAACGATATGAGCAGACTGATTGAAGGACAGGTCCGATATGTGATTGATGCCACAACATTTGGAAATGTTTCACGGTTCATCAATCACAGGTGAGGAAGTGTGTTCAATTAGTGGAGAATTAATTGATTGTCCATCAATATAGTTGCCGTCACTGATTAATCCTCGTTATTTTGCACACTATCATGTGCTTTCCCAAGGATTAATAGTTAATGTCAACCACTTCTTCCACTGGAGAAATTCTTTCAATTGTTGTACAAACTGTTTTGTGGTGTTTAGATATAGGAATCTAATTTCAATGGTTCCAATTACAAAAGAACTGGGGTTTGAATTGCCAGGGAAGCTTCCCTCGCAATTCAATGCATCAAATGAGAACCTCCAGGGAAGTTGCAGCCTGAGACTAATCAGTGGAGGTCTTTTGTATGGCTTCCTAGTGAGATGAGGCTTTATCCACATGATAGTTACTCATTGCCAAAAAAGAAAAGCAAAAAGCCTTGTTGATTTTGTTCCACTTTGTCTTTTGCGTTCAGCTAATAAGATGTTGAATCTATTGATTTGCTCATGAAATCTGTTATTTGTAGCTGCTCGCCAAATCTTGTGAATTACCAAGTTCTTGTGGAAAGCATGGATAGTCAGCGTGCACACATTGGTCTTTATGCAAGTCGAGATGTAAGAACTTAGTCCCTGCTTTTCCTATAATGTCTGTCCGTATTGAGATGAATAGAAAATATGTTTCCAATATGGTATTTAAATGAGAACTCCTATAGAGCTTGTATTGTGCAAGTAGTGTGCTTGTAGTGGACCCTGGTGTTTTTCATCGTTACTTCTACTATGTTATTGAGCAGATATCTTCAGGCGAAGAACTTACATTCAATTATCGATATGAGCTGCTGCCTGGAGACGGGCATCCTTGCCATTGTGGAGCTTCCAACTGTCGGGGCCGCCTTTACTAAATATCAATCATCAGCAACACTTTCTGCCTCTCTGAGTTTTTCAATCTGGTGCTTGGTATTTTACTGGCAAGTGGGAGAACCTGAAGAACTGACATTCAGTTATCGATATGAGCGGCTGCCTGGAGAGGGCATCCTTGGTACTGTGGAGCTTCAAAAGGCTGCCTTTACTAAATATTCAATCATCCTCGACATCTTCTGCCTCTCGAGTCTTTTCAATCTAGTGCTTGATATTTTATTGGCAAGTGGGAGAGCCTGAGATGGGAAGCATCAAACCCGTTATAAAAACGGCATTGTCCCCGACCATCTAATTGAGGTTTCATCTAACTTATGATGTTCAATTTTTCCCTTTTGTAGATTAGAACCTTTGCTTTTTTGTTGATACTTCTCCCCCAAGTAGATTGTATCTACATTTCTATACATGTTTCCTTGGAGAAACGATGATGAAAACTCATTTTCTTTCTCATTCTTTTATTTTCGTTATTGTTTCCATTTGTACTGGGAATACCCAATAGGTCTGTTTTAAATTTAACTTATTTCTGCCAAACATGTTCCGTGTTCACTTGCTGCCAACAGTTTGTTGCATATCCGACAGTATTTGAGCACCCGTTTCGATCATGTGTGGAAGTAGGAAAACCTCAAAATGTTTTAGAAAGTTGTAGACATTGATTAACAAGGTTTATTTTTTTAGTGTTGTGATAACATGATGGCAATGACATCTGGTTTCATTTGTTTCTGCTTAGTAACTGTTAAAGTCACCCCCAAGGGTTTAGTGTGGTGGTAAGGCTTCGGCTTGGGTTCTAACATGTCCCAAGTTCGAGCCCCAACACCCCCGTTATCGCCCTTGACTTACCCGCTCCCTGGGTTGTGGGGTTGGTCCAGGGGGCCGGAGTTTATACTTCAGGGTTGGGCCAAAAGGGTCCGGCTTTGGGGAATTTCCTCGTCATCAAAAAAAGTATTTGTTAAAGTCTATGGTAGAAGAATTACTCAAACTTGTAGGATAACCAGGAAACGATTATTCGTTTTTCTGCTTCTTCCCCCAAATTGATTTTTCTGATTGACCTTGTTTTGCAATATTTCCTGAAACACCTCTCGAGTTCTCTATGGTTAAGGGGGTCTGGAGCACTCCAACTCATAGATGTCTAGAAGTAAAACCCCAAAAACCCAAAATGCAGCAGTCGCCCAAATGAAGACGACGTCAAATGAGGAAAAATAATCCCACATTCTCTCTCAGCTGTCAAAATGACTTTTTTTGTGTTAAGCGAAAAGGGGGAGGGGCAACCAAACTAACAATCCTCTCTGAACGTGATCAAGCACTATCTGTTATAGAATGAGTGCTACTTACTGGATATACTTGTCATTTGCCAAATGCATTAGTCCTGGATATCGATTATGATGGTGTAAGGCTTCGATACAATGGTTAGCCATCCTCATTAAAACATTGAATTGGGTAAAATGAAGCCTCAATTTTCTTAAACAACGTACGAGTACAAATCAATTACTTTCCAACAAAAAAAATAATAAGGGAAAAAAGCAAACAGAGAAGGCATATTTATCCTTGTTGGCCATTTTGTTCTGTTTATGTCTCTGTGTTCTGCCACAAGTGTGAATCGTTGCGGTGCTTTTCCAGCGCAAGCCACAAAATAGCGACTTAAATTGATGGGAAATTGACATTTTAGTCCCTAAGTTTTAGGCACTTTTTCATTTTAGTCTTTCAGTTTCAGTTTTCAAATTTTTAGTCCTTGAGTTTTCATTGTTTGACAAAATAGTCCTTCCGCCAGTCTGCCGTCCATATGCTTAACGGCACATGAAGCGGTCGACCGGATATGTGTTGAAAGTGAGCAGTCGACCGCTTCATGTAGCGGTCGACCGGGTCAAAATTGCTGAAGTGTCAGAGAGCGCCGTTAAGTATATGGATGACAGATTGACGGAAGGACCATTTTGTCAAACAATGAAAACTCAAGGATTAAAATTTTAAAAGTTAAAACTGAATGACTAAAATAAAAAAGTACCCAAAACCTAGGGACTAAAAAAGTGAATTTCCCTAAATTGATCAGAACTTCATTTCTCCTTGTTGGACCACAAAAAAGACAATTGGGAGTCCGTAACTGAACCCCACCAAGATAGCCATTCCTGTGAGCAGATTTTTCCCAATTATAACGAAGCGACAAGAAAACGAATCGAAATCATGTCGTTTTAATTCTCAACATCAAGTGTACTCCCAAAAGTAACGTAACTAATAAATGAATCAGCAAAGAAGAAGAAATTGATCTCACCAAAATCAACAAATTTTGGAAATCCCTTTCTCTGGCTTGGCGAGGGGCCTTCTGGGAGTGCTGATGCTTCCAACTGTAGAATCGAGCACATGACAACTAACCCACTCCCGGTCTTCTCTCTAACCACTCTCTCACTCAAATCCAGGGACCGGAATCCAGCTATCCCATTCACAATATCTTCTGTGACAACCTTGATGAACAAAAATAGTCCAAGCAATATTGATAGTCTAGCAACACGCCTGATTGTTGCTCTGAAGGAGATGGCCCAGCTCACCATATTAACCACACATGCACATGAATAGAGAGGAAGCCAAAAATACCAATCTACACCAACCAATGAAGATTAAGAGCAAAGGCATGGAGAAGCAGAAACAGAGTGAAAATTAAAGGGACACTGAGATTGGAGTACCATGGTCATTGAACTGAACGGAGGCAGAGTAAGAGAAGAGCAGAGTCATTAGCACCGAACATAAGCGGTACAGCTTTGAGGGCTTTGCCATTTTCTTCTCGTTTGGGGATTCAAAGAAGAAATCTTGTGGCATCTAGGCATCCCATTTGTTGGTGGTTCGAAGATGAGGATGGGAATTCTGTTTGTCAACGCCTTCTAAAAGTTCCAAGTTGTTCCTTTTTAATTCCTAAATGTTATTCTTTTATCTCTCTGTTCTTTAAAAAAGACAAAAAAATTGGCAAACACTCTATTCAAGGACCTGCAAATGGCATTGGTTGGAGTTGATCAGTTGGGTCTAAAAAATGGCCAAGACGTTCAAAAAATAAACATCTCAAACACAAAATGGTATACCATGTTTGATACTTTTCACAAAACTAAAATCTTTTCCAGAGGTCAGAATGTGTTAAAATATCCACCCTTTCAAACTGGCTTGAGTTTCATTGAAAGTGCTTCTCACGACCTAATGTCAAAACTTCCTTCACTTTGGAGGAAAACAACAGCAGCTGCCACTGAAGCCATTGTTTTATTTGTTGTTTGCTGACTGCTGTATACTTGTGGGGATATGGAGTACACAAACCCGCATGTTCGAAGAGGGAACAGAACAGGGACCATGGACCATGGTCACGTGGGCAGTGGGGTTTGGATGAAAACTTACAAAATATCAAATGTAGCCCAATGCAGGCATAGAAAACTACTTTGGCAGCTTTGCACAATGAATTATGTCGCATGCATTTAGGTAATAGGTGGTCAGTGGTCACTCTTCTTGTAAGCCAAAAAAACTGTCGGTTTTCTGTTGTTGTCATGTTCGTGTCCTCGTATCTTCGTTCGTAGAAAGTGGAGCACTTCCATGGAATGCAAATCTGGGAAGATCAAATCTGGATACAGAGAAAGAAAGATAACGAAAGTAGTTTGCTTTCTGGTTCTCGATTATATAAATGGAGATAATACGGGTTGATGCGCATCTAAAGACTCGAAAAAAAAACTAAAGACAACTTTGATAAGAAGGGTTGGGCTCATACCAGGCCTAGTCAGCCCACGTCAATTACAGCAGATCGTCGTTGTTTTGAGCTCTAATCAAATGCTCTGTAGTACGAATATCATAATTGACGGAGCAACGATCTCGGCATTGCTTGATCATTACGTTAATTAGCAAGCATGTGTGGGTAATTAATCTCGATTACCGAATTTCAAGGGTATCGGGGTGGCAAGGAGTCAGCGACCGACCACATGAGGAGAGAGAGGTCATGGTGGGCCAAATCTCCAGCATGACCACATTGCCCCCATGGGGGTTCTCTTTTTTTGTACCATTGATGATGAAAACGTGCTCCCACTTTTTCCACTCTTTCATCATTTGCAAGCTTGATTATTGCATTGCACCCAATGTGTCACACAGTTGACATGGCCCATGTCTCTTAATAATGCACGAAATCTCGAAGAAATTGAACAAAAAAATAAATACTAAAAGCGACCAAGTCAAAAAGTTTCTTAAAACTTCTCAGATTTGATACCTATTTGGTCTGCTCAACTACTCTGTTATGAGAAATTGTGCCACTGGATGGTGATGTTGTCCATTCTTTTCCTAAAGCAAACAGCAACTCATCGAGGAGCAAAGAAGAAAGATGCGTGGTGTTCCTGTTGAGCAGAATTTGAATGCTTCTTCCTCTACATGCACTAAAGGTGCCCCCCCCCCCCCCCAAGAAAAAAGTAGACATTTAGATCTGCGTTGGATATTGTACTATTCTGTAGGGTTTCGTGGTTGGACAACCAACCTTATCTATGGACATTATCTGTATCGTCTTAGGTATAGCACTGATTAGATCCATTATGCTCCCACTACGTTGCAATTGAAGTCTAATGGGTTTGGTCTTTTTGTCTTCTTAGGCATAATCATCTTAGTACAACTCATCAGTCATCAATTTGACCTTGTTATGTCTCGGTTCTCTTTTTTTGTTCTCTCACTCTGTTTTTGGCTATCAACATAATTATGCGGGTATCTCAACTTATCCATAATCTAAAAAGACCTTTTCACATTCACGTCTAGATTGTTTCTTGACCGAATATTGCTTTTTATTTTGAAATGAATGGATCTTATCAAGCTCCTTAGATAACTTATTAATATAGATTGACTTGATGCATCAAACAAAAAAGGGTCTAATTGTTGGAGATAGAGTAAACATTTTACCTTGTCGGATCCCTTGGCTTTAATCAAACTTAACCAAAATATAAGCAATTTTTAGACTGTGAATTTGACAACCATACAAGTTATCGTACATTTCAATCATTTTAGCCATTTGGGGTCGGCTCTCATAATTAGACTGTGAATTTGACAACCATACAAGTTATCGTACATCTAAGCATTACTTTTTCTTCATTCTTTTGTTTCATACCCTTTACAGAACATCATCTACAGTCAGTGTTTGAACCATCTGTCATTCTTATCTGCACTAAATTAATCAAGACTACCAAGTGCAAGGCTTGCTAATCACTTTTCCTGCAATGCCCCCACGAGCCACGCTGCATCAAGTCTAATTATGAGAGCCGATGCCCGATGCGGCAATATCACAAGGGCATTTCAGTGATTGAGTGATTCCATCCTTGCACATCCTTCTCGATGACAGCGATGGTCTGTGTAGCCTAGAAAATCCAGCAACGGCCCACTAAATGCACCAGAGATACTATTATAAAAACATCCCCAACGAAGAGAGAGAATTTTGCAGAGGCAAAGGCATGCAAATTCGGAGGCCCACGCATATCCATTCATCGAAAAAGCAAAGTTAGGCAAACTGCTAAAGTAGGAACCCCACAAGTCCTTTAGACAGCAATCTTTTTAAAATTTCACTTTTTTTTTTCTTGGGTGATCATTTGCGTAGTTCTTTAACTTTACAAATTAAAGAGCCACAGCTACACTAATGATTATCCCAACCTGCAAGTCTCTGTTTAGTGGTTCCGTTGATGCCTGGCACCAGAGCTCCATTTCAATCATTTTAGCCATTTGTGGGCTTGAGAAGTATATGAGATAAGGGATGGGTTTTCAGCGAGCTCTCAGATTACCACTTATCGGTGAGTTTAAAATTTCAAGTGTTTTTTTTTTTCACTTAGCTGTTTTGGGGGGTTTTGAGATTCCGTCTGTTTAGTATAGAACAGACCTAAGTTTGTGCTTGCTCTGATTTACGAGGTATTTATTTGATGGTTTTTAACTTTTTATGACTGGAAGTGGATCTGTAGCTGCATCTCGATAATGCTTTTGTAAATGTTTTTTGTTCTTCTCTTTGGTAGAAAATTTCGTCTGTGCAAAGATTAATCTTTTAAAGAAATTTTTGGTGGATGGTTTTCGTACAAAACTTCATTCATTGTCTCATACTAGTCGGTACAAAAGCAGTTCCTTACGTGAAGGAAGTACTATTTGAGTTTGGGGTCGGCTCGACATATTGAAAACCCAGTTTTTCAGTTTTCTTATCTGTGTTCATAGGGTGCCAGGCTGTGTTGGAGGAGAAGAGTTTTGTTGACATAATAGAAGTCCCTCATTCCTCGGGTTCTTATTTTCTTCTAGAAAGATTATCTGACTCTCTAATAATCCTTTAGGGGACGGCGGAGTTGTTTCCATCGTAAATGCCGCATGTTGAGTGAATATTGCTGTAAATTCTTGTTGAATATGGCTGAAATCAGACTGACAAGAGTAGAACAAGGCCAGACCAAGATCAGAAATGTTCCAATTGCAGTGACACCGGAAGGTTTTTGGTGTTGTCCTTCTCCTGTTGTGTTTCAGAAGACCCTCAAAGCTCAAAACCCTCTAAACAAACCAAAACCCTCCTCACCACCACCCAAGACCACTGTCCAGAAGAAACAGATCCCAGTTACTGAAAGAAAGCCAACACTCACCCCATCAAGACCGGGAATTGTTTCTGATGATCAACGAACTATTGGCTCTGATACACCTGGCCTTAGTGCACCTATGGCTGCTGAAAGAGCACCGAGACCCAAAATTGAAAATTTGCCGAGGAAGGTAGCTATTGAGTTTGGTGAGCCTGGAACCAGTGATATGAAGGTGATTTTACTTGGAAGGCAGGGATTTTGTGTGAGATTAAGCGTTCACAAGAGTGTTTTAGTGGAGAATAGCCGTTATATGGCTGACAAGCTTTCTGAACAACAGTCTCGTTCGTCCTTGCTGGAAATTGATGATTGTGAGGATGTTGAGATTTTTGTTGAAACTGTAGGGCTAATGTATTGCAAAGAAATAAAGCAACGACTCATCAAGCAAAGTGTCTCGCGTGTTCTCCGCATTCTCAAGGTAATTTGCATCAACATGTGATTGGTTTTCCTTTTTTCCTGCATTGACTAACTGTGATGTATATATTACCTTCTTGATAAAAGTTTGTGCTATGTTAGAGAATTGTCTTGGGTTGCATTTGGATTAGAGGATTTGAACAAATGGATTTAAAGAGTTGTTTCTAGTTTAAATTGCTAAATACGAGTTTTAGCGATGAATTTTGAGGGTTTTGCTTCCAAAGAAAGACTGTGTTCAACCTACAGTAACATCATACTTCTCATTTGCTTAAACAACCACTGTTCGGTGGTAGATGCAAGGGTCAGGGTGCTGGTAAATTTTGCTCAGCCTTACTCTAGCTCATTCAACGGTTTGACCCCGGATTATGGTGCCTTAGGATCAATAAAGCATGATAGCTATTTAAGCTGCAAAACTTATCTAGTGTTGAAACTTGAAATATATAAAAACTGTTTAGCTTTTGCATTAAACTTTCGTGGCGTGATCTGTTAAACTAGCATGAGGATAGAGATTGTTATGGTCAGAGATATTTTGGTGGTAACTTTGCCTAAAACATGATACTCACGGTCCATGTGGATGAGCTGAACACACATGCTCTCTGTGGACAACAGGGCCACTTCACAATCTCATAATTTTGATTTCTCAGCAAGAATATGAATAGAAGTAGAAATTATAATTTTTGCATGGTGTACTTGTGCTTTATTGGATAAATTACATACTATGATGTATTTTTAGAAAAATTGATTAAACTGTATACTTTTGCTTGTTTTGGGGTGCAAATTTCCTTCCCAATTCTGTTGTTGATCCAATCAGTACAGCCTTGCTATACTACCTTTCCTTGTAATATTGACAAAAAAGTGCAACCGTTCCATATCTACTCACGCTTGTCTTGCCAGTTATTCTGTTTTAATTAATTAGCAATCCAGACTGTTGAACTTGTATACGGGGGATCTGAAGTATTGAAGAATGGCCTTTTGGTCCCCTAACAATATTCGCCCCGGATTTTTGTACCTTTTCACAGTATTGATTATTGGAGTTTTTTATCACCTTAATTCCTGTTTGCTAAATGTGATATTGTTATTGTTTATGAAGTGAATGGTTATTACCTAGGGTAATGGAGCTTCCAGTGCAGTCTGGAGATGTCATATGGCTAAACGGATTCATTATAAGCTGATGGTATTTTTCATTTGTAGGCGGTGTTTCTTCTCTGTAAACATTGATATTTATTGGCTGAGTGGTGGACCTTTTTTTTTCTTTTTGTACTTTTTCCTGTAATTGGATTTTACTTCACCCTTTAGGCCTTACATTACATTTTTAAAAAGAAACATACTGGTTGGAGGTGTCATGCATGAATACCTCACCTGCTGGAGCTGTTTTGCAGGTTGCAGAACTTCTTGGCTTCAACTCTTGCATGAAGTCATGTTTAGAATACTTAGAAGCAGTCCCTTGGGTTGGTGAAGAAGAAGAAAAGGTGGTTTCATCGGTCCTGCGACTCCAGGGTGAGGGTATTGGTGTCACCCCAGTACTGAAACGAGTCTCTTCTGACATCTCCAAACCCCACAGAGACACACTTTCACAAATAATTGATCTTGTGCTCAAAAGCAATGAGGAACGAGGCCGACGGGAAATGAAATCAATAGTCCTGAAGCTCCTTAGGGAGAATAACAGTCTTCCAAGCTATGCAGGTTCAGGCGACATCTGCAATGAAGCTCTTTATAGCTCCTGCAAAAGCTGCTTGAATTCGCTATTGTCTTCATTTAGGCGGGCTGCTGAACCAGGGTTTGCTGATAAACCTCTGGACAGCAAAGAACCTGTGGTGAAGCAAATAGTTCTAGAGGCTGACAATCTTTCTTGGTTGGTAGAGATTTTAGCTGACAGGCAGGCAGCAGATGAGTTTGCACTATTGTGGGCTGGCCACCAAGAGTTGGCTACCCTGCATTCGAGGCTGCCAATTGTATCGCGTTATCATGTCAGCTGCATTACTGCTAAGCTATTTGTTGGCATTGGAAGAGGTGAAATCCTGCCATCGAAGGACACCCGTCAATTGCTACTACAAACCTGGTTAGAACCATTAATCAGTGACTACAGCTGGTTACAAAATGGGTGCAGGTCCTTTGATAGAAAAGTTGTGGAGGAAGGAATTGGTAGGACAATTCTCACCCTGCCTCTAGAGGAGCAGCAAAGTATTTTGCTTTCTTGGTTGGGAAGTTTCTTGAAGGCTGGTGATAAGTGCCCAAATCTTCAGAGAGCCTTTGAGGTCTGGTGGCGCAGGACATTCATTAGGCCTTATGTTGAAGCACAAGGCAATAATCTTTTCCAGTCCGATAGCGCATCGACATCGCCAGTAGTACACCCAACAAGGCATCCACATGAGTGAGAGTATACTCCACCATACAGGGATTGTGGTTCACAATCTGCTGCTAAGAGCAACTCGAACTTTAGAGAAACCAGCTAGTTATGATTGGGCCATCTCTTTATCAAGGGCAAATGTGGCAGATCCCTTGGTAATGGAACTGGCACCGTGCCATGGGTTAACTGCGCCTCATGCAGAATCTTTCGATTAATGCAATATGGATTGGTTTGACGGATGTGGGTTGATTGCTAGGAATTCCTGAGGAGTTTGACTAGAAGTAGCTCCTTCGTGTGAGTTTGTTTATCTGAATGGATAAGATTTGAGTAATGCGTTTCATTTTACCTAAATACCTGCATCTTTTAAGAGCAAAATATTCATATTATTCTCTGCTTGTGAAGTTAGATATGAAATTTATGCCGACTTAATTCGGATGATGAGATGATTATAATCTAAATCCCTTAGGGATCCCCCACTACCCTTGGAGCTGCTAGATTCTGCTCCTCATTTGCCACTTAGTTTTCTTGCGGGTACGCACGCTATTGCAACCAACAAATGCTCATTTGGTTCAGCAGTTGCACCCACGAAAGTGGTTCTGGTCAATCTCTGTCCCATTCTTCAGGTATAGTTTAGTCTTTAGATTCATTGTCACGTGTGGATATTGTTTAAAATATATATATATATAATTTTCAGGTTTTTTTGGGATTTGATCCTCGGCTACCAACCTTACTTGTAAAGCCTGGTATTGGGAAGGGCTTTAAAGTTGGGCTTAGAGGAGTCACCATGTTGGTCGGGCTAGACATTTTGAGCTTTCCGTCATGTCCAAGAAATCGGCCCAGCGCACCTGTGATCAATCTGAGCCTTCGATGGCTGGATTTTGCTGCAATAATAAAACAACTACAAAAACTCGATTGGAGAAAGTTCAGAAACGAAGCCAATACGTACGGTAGATTATAAACAATATGGGGTAATTTCATTGTTCCCTATTAAATTAATATCTACCCACTAATTATCTAAATGGATTTTTACGTCTTTTAAGTTTAAAAATGATCAAAAGTCCTCTGTCTATTTTGTGTTAAAACAGACGGATTCCATGGACAGTTGTCTTCCACGTGATATTCACACATCAATTTACGTCCTTTAAGTTAAAAAAATGATTAAAAGTCGTCCTTAGTCCGTTTGTTTAAAACAAACGCCAAAAATAGATAGATGACGACTTTTGATCATTTTTGAAACTGAAAGGATGTAAAAATTCGTTAAATTAATTGGTGGACAGACATTAATTTTTACTCCTACTTAATAGACGAATTATGAAATTACCCCCAAACAATCTAGTGGAAGATGTCATCGTACCACTTATCCGCAGCGTAACTTGTCATTGTACCACAAATTTGATGCATGCCTGACTGGGCCTCAGCCTCACTCTCCCGTAAGCATGTTTTTGTGGCTAGCGGACTAAGAAGTTGCCCAACAGAATGGCAAAGTGCTTGTTCTCGTGCTTTTCGGTTTCTTACTGATTAGAGTTTTTTTATTAGGTTTTCTATTTTAACATCTTAGTTAGAATAGAGAATCAATTTAATAAAAAAAGTCGAAAACACTATATAGCAGCTTATCTATTACAATAAATTTTAATATATGAACAATGATTTTCTATTTTTAGAGAATTATTGTCCATTTCACTATCTTAAAATGTTAATATCAATTTTTCTCTCTCCCACGCTCTCCCTCTTTTTTCTTTTTTATTTTCTTCCTTCCATACCCTTAAAAATTAATATTTAAATAGAATAGTAAAAAATATATAATCAAAATAGAGAAACTGCTGTGAGCGTTTTAAAAAAATTATAATTAAAATAAAGAATTGTGATTTTTAATTAAGGTAGAGAGCTAAATTCAAAGAAATTGCGATGAATGGTCGTCGAGAACTCACTGTTCAAATGAAGTAAGCTTCGAAGCAGTTACTGTAGGGCTCGGGACAGCAATGTTCATGTTTGAAAGCGAAACTACAACTGCATAACCCTCATCTCTCATCTGCCTCTCCAACTTTTATGGACTAAATCGAATCAATGACGCATGCACGCGTACCGTCATTCATTGCTTTGTATGCTGTATGCAGACTGAAAAACTGTTTAGTCCTTTCTAATATCACTATTTGCAGTTAACAGAAGGTTTTTCTGCCTTTCCGTGTTTTTCTCTCAGTGCATGTATTTGGATATGATTTTTCTCGTCCTACGGTTAAACTTCTGAATATTTACGGTTGGAGTTTTTCGCCAAAACCCATATGTGCAGAGACTCTCTTGATCTCCGGCTAGAGCCAAAACCCAGGCCTACCTCTGCATCCAGTTCGTTCCCATTATTTCGTGACACAAAAATTTGACAGGCCAGACACGGTCCCTGCAGGCCCATTATGTGTCCCGTCTCTATGTTTCCAAAAGGGCCCACGTAGAGGTACCTATTTGGATAGGCCGTCCTTCGTTGTCTGACCCAAAAAAAAAATGAAAGAAAAGAGTCGGATTGTATTGCAAATGTAGGTTTCTACTTTCTATAATGGCAATTTAAGGAGGGGACAACCCTAAGCTGTTCTTATCTTGCAATTCGTATTGGGATTTTGAAGGGGAAGGGAATGGTGGGGGGACCGTATTGTAAATGAAAAATTTAAAGAACTTTGAGGGAACTACCTTAGAATTTTCGTCTGCTTCTTCACATTAAATTTTAGTAATTTATGTCAACAAACAAGACAAAGAAACAATTCTAAAGTGGGAAACCGCGGTTCCACGATCCGATCAGTAGACGGAAGTAGGTCTCTGAGCCTATCAGTCGGGTCAGGTGTGACACTGAACTGTACCACAGACTCATTAGGCCCCCATCTGAAAGCAACACTTATACCACATTAAATGAAAAAGGTGAAAAAAACAAAGAAACGCCATTAAGATTCATCAGACCTAAGATGGATTTCTGATATTTTCTCTTTAACTCTTGCAGTTCGTCGAACGACTCCTAGCTGGACTCCTTTTTCAGACGTGTACAATGAAAGATGATCTTGCATTAAGGAAGAAAGTCAGTCAATGAAACATCATGCATGTGGTTTTCAGCAACTCTTCAAGGTACGTACAAATGCTGATGTCTCCAGCTATTAATTAACCATATGTTTGTGGTCCTACGTGAGGAGGAAATCAGGTTATTAGGACTAAAGCCTGAGAAGACCAATGACAGACCATTTGGGAAAACCTTAATTCTATTCAGTCGGGGGTATTTATTGTTTTTTCTTTTCTGATTTTTTTTTTAATTAGCAGCCCAGCTTCAGAGAATGGAACACAATTGAAAAAGACAATAATGCTCGCGATACAACGTCGTCCTTGTTTTCTCTTTTGGTCGTTGCTAATCTTTATCATGTGCTTTAAACGTTTTGTTTCATCAGTGGGTCTGCTTGCAGAACTTCTTACAGTAGATGATGCACCTTGACTTCACATGCGACATGATTGTTGCGGGTTGCGGCAGAAAAACGTCGTCGCCAATACCAAATAGGACATAGTATGGAGTTTCTCAACGAAAAAGCAAGGTATTAGGTAAAGAGTACTACTTGTTTGGGATTCGAAGGAAGCTTCGTGGCATTGGTTAGAAGGTAACATAAACGAAACCAACTGGTGATCTACCAGTGCCGTGACATACAATAGAGACAGAACATTAATGACAGGCTATCGGTGTTTACAACAATGTGTTGTAGCTTTCACTCTCTGAACCGACAATTTATGGTGGGTAGCTTATATTTCTTCTCAACGATGAAACAAAAAGCATCATCACGGACTTTCATCTAATTTCTTCGTCTTGTTTTTTTTTAATATATACAATACGAGGGTGGATTTCCATGTTGTAGGCAGTTAGCAAGACATGCTTAGTTAAGAATTATGTGAATATAAAAGACGGCCAGGCCAATTGTGTTAAACCATGTAGACCACACAAAAAATCTGTTGATACTAGCTAGTTGTCATGCATGCCAATTAAGATTGAGAGCTAAATTCACCATTAGCAATTATTTTTGGCATGCCACACTGTGCTTCAAGACACTAAAAAGGTTCACTGTTCTGTTTGTATTAAGTGAAGATCAAAATAATGGACTAATTTCAGCGTACTGCAACTATAATCTCTGATTTCAATTGATGCTAACGATAACTTTTTGGAAGATACACAGCATATATATAGAAAAATAGCAAACACCATAAGGTAGAACTTAAAGTTGATCTAGTACTAATTAAGCCACCACGTCAATAAGATCATATAAATATATCACTTATGAGACATTCAACGTACATACAATTGACTGGAGAGATATTCATCTAGCTGGCTAGCTTGAAGTTGTCTGTTGATGAATATATTAATCCCTGCACTTGTGAATTGTGTGAGATATTTTTTTTCCTTAACTATGAATCTAAAAGCCCAGCCCGAGAAGTTGTGAAATCCAAGCTTTGTCCATGATAGCAACTGCATGTCATGAATAACTATATATGCAAAGTAAATTCCTTAAAAATGAGGGAATTGTCCCTACGGGTCGCGCAAATAGTTATAGCTTCATGTTTCAGGGCGACGCTAACTCGAGTCCTCTAACTAACCTAGCAGGGTATAACTGATAAGGCGTTCTGTGGACAAGAATCTCTTATTTACAAATAACAGTTAAAAGTGTGGATATCAACGAACATCGATCTCATGACTAATCAAAGACAAAATAGGCATACCTTGAATTCGAATGCATCCTCTATCCACATGGTTCCGCCACGTGGTTCCACCAGCATATATAATCATTGAAAGATATAGAATCGTGGTGACATGAGACATGATAGGAGATACATAGCCAGTGTGTATGATTTTGTCATTATATATTCACGAAGCCAAAAATAAGCTAACCATTCATATAATACCCAAAAAGATGATGATCTAGACCTGAAAATTCTCCTCTCTCTCTCTCCCTGTCGCCAAATATAGTCCCATGTTATTGTAGCAAATACTTCTATATAAGGTACAAAATCTTAAGTACAGAATGGAAAATATGCAAAAACAATCTACTATACAATTATAATAGACCCCCATACATCTAGCTAGCTTAATGCTACGTTTCTGAAGATGTGTTTTCTTAGTGGTTGGGACAAAAAAAGAAGATTAAGAAAATTAAAGTTATTTTTTTCTTTTTGCCGTTTAAACTAGTATGAAACTTTAACATCCCCCGAAGTCTCTAACTGAGAAAGAAGAACTTTTCTCCGGCATGTTTCCTGCATGGCGAAGCCCTAGAGTAAGCGACACATCACCCGTCGTGGTCCCAAACCTAAAGAGCGTAGATCCAATGTCAGCATTGGCAGTGATGGTCCCGAAGTCAGCTGCAACCACGCTGCCACGGCGACAGGTGTCTTCGGCAGCCGCTGATCTGTGGGTGTGCAGGTCCGGGCTGTCATTGGTCGTCGGGAAACACCGTGACACTAGAGGTGCCACCTCGGAGGTGGTGGTGGTCGAGTTGGCCTGCTTTGCTTGGTTTTCCGAGAAGCATTGTCTATTGATTGCGATGAGTGAAGGGTCGCTTTCGGGCGCATTGACATCGGATCTTTTGCCTGTTGGCGTAGTAGTTGTTATTGTTGCTGCTGGTGTTGTTGTCGTTGCAGGTCCTGTGGTTGATGCTGGTGTGGCAGCTGTCGTGGGCGTTGGAGTTTGTGTGAGGCCACTGTTGTTTTGGTTCTTTTCTCCTTCTCTCTCCTCTGATGCATCCTCTTCTTTGCTTTCTTGTTGGTACATCTCTTCCACCATGGGTTTCCACAACCGAACCCTGGCATTAATGAACCAGTTCGAAACCTGAAACACACAATTAAATCCCCGACTTTAACGTGTCAACTAGATTAAAGGTAGACTTTAAACCTGGCGTACTTGTTTGTGCCCTTAAAACCATCCCTTTACATCATTGAACAATTACTATTAAGGGGTAAATCACATTAACAAAGTGATAATGGATAAAAATACGTACTTTTGACACTTCGCAAACAACTAATTAAAAGCGTCACCACGCGGCTTTTATCATTCAGCTTTATTAATGAACATCATTTTCTACAATTATAAGTACGAACCCACTGTCGACAAATTTCTAACGTTCTACGTACAAACAAAAATCCTAAGAATGCATTTTACGTCTGTAACTAGGGATACTACTCATGGTATATATATACGACCAAAATGTGGTTGCTTGCGGCCATATCCTAAAGCAGTTACTAGGTAACCAAAATTTTGTCTCAAGACTTTTATGCCTTGAAATGAAAACCCTAAGCTTGGTAAGACATGACAATGAATTGACTTGCTTATCAGGAAAAGTTCACCCCAATTATGATGGCTTTGAATAGAAACCAGTTGAATCCGCAGGGAACGGATTCCCTCCGAATGAGAGATTTTCGAAGGCAACCAAAGGCATGGTCCAGATTAAAAAAAGAACAAATCAACGGTTAATATATGTCCAAATCATTTAATGAAAAAAAAATTAGAGAGGACTTGTTCTATTCATTAAATGAGTTGTACTTATAATACCCGTTGATTTGCTTACTTTTAATCAGGACCATGTCTTTGATTTCCTTCGAAAATCCCTCCTTCGGAGGGAATCCGCTCCAGAATCCACATGCAAAGAATCAAAGCATTTTTGCACTCATGGTTGTATTGATAGTAGTCATAGGGCTCTTGTTTTGTCTGATATGATGTTGAGAACCCAATTGACAGGAATAGAGTTGCATGATTGTAAGCCAGCTATCATTAACATGATGATGATATGATCCTTTAGTATGTATCTCTTATTCTTGTCGTTCATTTTATATTGGAATCTAGAGCAAACTGGTTCATTATTGTTAACTAAGATTATAAACAAGAAGAAAAGCTATAAAAAAAACTTGAAGCTAGAGAAATCGCATTATCAATAGAGGAGGACAAAAAGTTTACTATTGTCCAAGTTCCCAAATTTATGTACTCTTTCTAGCTGTAATTGTATCGTGTGGTTGGGTGGTGCCATTTGGTATGAGAGAGAGAGAGAGTAAACACAGCTGCAACTCTCGTGTCTCATCTCCACTATACTTTAGTCCGTTTTTTTATCTTCAGAATTTATGATGATCGAAAAGAATCCAAAGTAAACGATGAGAAAAAACAGAGGGAAGAGAAGTGATAATTATCTTTCTCTAGCAGAAAGAGAAGAAGCTAATTACCAGAGAAATAAAACTTCAAACCATGCAAGTTCGACTGAGCTGGCTGCTGCCTGCTAGTCCCTTACTTTCCATGCGTTTCCTTTTCTTTCCTATTCGTTAAACTGGGGGCCGCTCAATGAACAGCCACACGTCTAGAAAAGATTCGCTCTCTCCCCTTTTTGTGTACTGTGATTTTAGAGTTTCATATAGAGAAAGGAGAAGTAGAGAGGACTAACCTGATTTCTCGATAAACCAGTCTGCCGTGCCAACAGATGTTTATCTGCGTCGCTGGGGTACCTGAGAAAGAGACCAATAAATGACATCAGAGTCCTTGCCTAGGAACTGTCATCAGAGTCTTTTGCCAAAACCGTACAAAGAGACACCGAACTCTCTGTACCCCTAGACGGGATTGAACCTTTCCTTCTTTCCCTGCATGGGCGTGAGAATCTAAGAGAAAGAAAGAGAGATCCAGCAGCTAGCTGCAGCAGAAGTAAAGTAGATCACTGTACTCAGTACACGATCCGTCTCAATATTATGAGTTTTGTAAGAGACAGACCCATAAAGAGAAAAGAGAGAGAGAGAGAACACAGTTGAATTAATGCAGCTCTTTTTACAGCTTTTGACTTACGAGCCAACATTCAAGGACACAGCATTACTGTTGCTATGAAACTAATCTAAAAGTTTTTTGTATTGTCTTAACTAACTTACCAATGCGTAAAAATTGTCTTTACTGCTTAACAAAAAAGGTATCTAGTATGATTGATCGATCATAAATGTTGGTGTATACACTTTCTTCATTTATATTAGATAGGAATGTTTATATAGGGAAAGGAAACGTACGGATGAAGGAAATGCTCAAAAAGCCAGGCTCGCAAGATGTTGACTGAACGTTCAGGCAACCCACGTTGGGGTCTCCAAGCTTCTTGCTCCATCATCCCCATTTGATGGAAGGCTCTTTGTTGTCGGAGGCTTTGCTCTAGCATTTTAAGCCTTGGAGTCTCTCCTTTGGTTATTCCTGAAGTCCCCGCACCATCTTTTTCTCCCAGAAGCTCACATATGTGCTTCAATTGTGCAGATATAGCATCCTTTAGACACCGGAAGTGCCGAGACATTGCCTTCTGTGCAAGGACAGTATAAGGGACTGCAGCACCAAAACCCATAACCAGATCGAATGAGTTCACCACCATTTGCATCTGTTCACAGTAGTGGTTGTATCTTCGATCCACCTGCACATGAAAAGTACGTGGACTTAAAAGTGGCTTAATTGTAAACAAAGTTGATATCCTTGTGATTTTGAGGTCGTATTACGTATAGTAAATTAAACCATCAAAGTGCTCTCGATCATTTTTTGTGAGAAATTTTGAAATCCAATAATTGTTGCTTCTTTTCCCGCTAAAACACCTCTTGTTTATCAATTTCAGAGCACGTACATTTGGGAACGGATTCTCTCCGAAGGAGGGAATTCTGAAGGCTACCGAATGCGTGGTTCAGATTAAAAGTAAGTAAATCAATGGTCATTATAAGCATACCTCATTTAATGAATAGTGAGCAACTTAGTCATTTAACCTTTTTATTCATTAAATGAGGTGTACGTATAATACACGTTGATTTGCTTACTTTTAATCTGTATCATGCATTCGGTAGCCTTCGAAATTCCCTCATTCGGAGGGAATCTGCTCCCAGTACATTTAACCCACCCACCAATTAGCAAAGTACGTTAACTAAAGAAAGAAACTTGGAAAATAAGAGAGTCAACAGAAAAAAAAAACACCCATACTACCCAAATTGAGTTGAGCAGTTTAAAGAAAAGGTATGAGCCTGGTCTATGGGAGCAGAAAATGAAAGGAGAAACAGTTCTATTTCAAGAATTTTATAAGCCTCAAAGAACTCGAGACAACTTTATATTGCTCCAAAAGAAAAACAAAGGTGAAAATTAATGCGTGAATGAAAAAGCCTGCGCAGTGAAATGATGGTGCTAATGGAAGAAAGAATATCCTCGTGTTTCTTCTTTTCGCAAATCATCAGTTTGGCAGGCCAGTGTGCATAAAGAAGTATACAGTGGAAAAAGAAGAAGAACTGAAAGCACCCCCTTCCCACTGCCAACTAAGCTGTACATTCAATATTTGCTTTTTCTGCAATATTGATATGATGGTTATGGATCTTTCATGGGCAATTACTTGGTGACAACCTCCAATGTGATGTGGCCGTCTTATGTATTGTCCATGATCTATCCAATCATCAGGATCAACTCATGTTACTGGTCGCATTACCTCTAACAGTTGTCTCTCGGGTTTTCACCTAACGAAAGCGCCTAGTACCTTATAACACACCCCCACCAATCAAATACGTGAGATAATCTAGAAAAAAAATACATGAGATAAAAAAAGAAAAAAAGAAGGAATCTGTAATCACACGCTATACCAACTTGATCCTATGGCGCCCTATTTCACCAGCCGGCTTTTCTCTCCGGATATTTATGTATATTGTATGAAAACATCTCGGGACTTCGTGTTTGTCCGGTGATTTTAAAAAATTATGTGACTTAAATAAAAAGGCCAAATGATTGACTCCTGACTCTTCAGGGGAGAGAGAAGGTGAGAGAGTAAGATTACATGCCTCGTCAAGCATGGAAAGAAGTTTGACCTTCCTTCTCTGATGCTCAATCCTGTCAGCTGCTGACAATGGAGAGAGGTCCTTTGGTGTTGATGAAGAACCAGCACCACCATTACCGGAATTGGAGTTAGGGTTTGCTTTGTGCCTACCAAATTTGTTCATCTTGAATTGACCCCTACCAACACTGCAGAACTCTTCCAACAACTCCTGGGCGGCCTTAACGTATTTTGAATTCCTCAACACGTTTACCACACCTAATGAGGAAGACCCAAACCCAACATGAACCTGATGATTCTGAGTCACTCCTTGCAAATGCAATGGCTGGTTATTATGACCACCCAAGTTCTTATAATACTGAGCTGACGATGAGCCCCCAGTTCCTTGATTGTAATACAATATTCCACCGTCCCCCATCCTCAATTCGTCAGCTTTAGCCGCTTCCAGATGTTGTAACGAAGACGATAACGACAATGAGAGGCCTTGGCCCTCCACAACTCCTCCAATTTCACTAGGGTTGTTGAGATGGGCACCAGTGGTACCTCCTTCATGACCACTATCAGGTACCCAAGTGAATTGACCAAAAGCCCCTCCTGCAGCCCCGGAGGCTGCAAACCCTTGAAGAGTAGTGGAGGGGTTTTGAAGCAATAGAGTAGAAGAAGTTGAAGGAGGCGGAGGAGATGGAGATCTTGGCTGTGGATTCATTAAGAAAAGCTGCATGGCAGCGGCCGAGTCTGCAGCATTAATGCTTGAAATCTGCGCATGATGATGATGATGCTGAGCCTGCGCTAGACTGTCACGGCTATTCACACTATTCTGATTCTTTGCATCTCCCAAGGGTCCCAACCCCACCACCATCCCTTGTCTGTTCCCGTACCACTCGTTGGCCACCCCCGTGGCCGTTGGCTGTGGCCGCGGGGAGCGATAGGTCGGTGCCATCGGTTGCTCTAGCAAGTCTGCAGCAGTAGCGCCTCCAGGATGAAAATTGAACATCTCCGATAACATCCCACCAGTCTCATACGGAAGGCCCCCGGATTCTTCTTCATCTATCCCCACCAGTGGTGGCGGTGCCGGCTCGAAGCCTAGCACTCTCAGTTTGTCCCTGCGGATCTGCTGGGCTATGTGGTGTTGCTGCGCTTGGGGATGGTGGTGGTGATGATGTTGCAGATGATGTTGTTGTTGCTCTTGGTGTGACACGGCGGATCTCTCAAATCCATTGGAGAAGCTGAAGATGCCGTGGTGGTACTCTTGGGACATAGAATTGGCAGAATTGGACTTTTCTGGGATTGAAATTGAGTGGTGGGACTTCGAGTGCGTGAAAATTGGTGGACGTGGTGGTGTTGCTAATCCCATTTCAGAGTCTTCTTCTTCATCATCATCTCTTTCTTTGGCTCTTGATGCAAAACACGCCCCCTTGTTGTTCAATACATGACGGATCAGTCAGAGACAAGCAAATGGAAGAATACCCATAATCTATTTCGAGTCATTCATAAATAACGGGAAACGAAAAATAACAGAACTATTTAAAACAAAGAGAGAAGAAACGAGGGAGAGAATAAGATGCGTCTTTGTTGGTGGTGCTTTATGATTTTTTTATTCCCTTTAATCATTTTCTGCTTTGTTCATCCTGTTTATATATATATATGGAGTGTGTGTGTGTGTGTACCTCTTAGAGTTGCAGAGTGTGAAAGGATGTAAAGCTCTCAGACATCGTTTTCCCTCCTGTGGTATTGAAATTTTCTTGAATTCCTCCTCTTTTCTTCTTCTCCCTCTCTCTCTCTCTCGCTCTCTTTATGTTGTTGCTCCTCCTGTCGTCTTTTTCTTTCTCTGTCTCTCCTTTTCTCTCTCTTTGGCCGCTCCTTGCAGTAAGTGTTTTTGCAATCACCTTCTGGAAAAAGAGAGATGGAACTTACACACTATATAAAATGAAAATGGAGGCTTTGGGTACTGATATCTTTCTCAAGGAAACTCAGGCCAGAGAGAGAAAGAGAGAAGCAGTCGCTTTTCTCGTCTTCACCTCCTTTTCACTCACCAATAATTACTTGTACTTATTTTATTTGTTGCCCATTTTGTCAAAGAAAATTTAAAATGAAATATTATAACATGCAGAAGAGTGAACGCACATACAAAAAGAAAAAAAAACTTTAATTTATAAATGCTTATTTCAAATGACCAAAATGACCTTATCTGGATCACAGTAGGAGTTCCCCCACAGTTTACAACTTGATGTCCCCAATTAATAACTGGCCTTTTCAACAAAATTATCATCAATGGTACACAAATCTCATAATATTTTCTCGTAATGACAAACAATTTTGGAAATGACGAAAACACCCTTTCAAAAGTCGGCTATTATTGTCATTTTTCATACGACCTTTGGAAACCAACGCAAACTACGGAATAAAATAAAGATAAGGTCAGTACGAAGTCATCTCAATGCTCTAAACTACCACCATCCTTCCAATCTCTCCGAATGACCATGAGGCCCTAGCTAATAATTGTATCGAGCCGGAAAAGATGTAGGTTAGTAAGGGTGTTTTGGTCATTTCGACATGCTAGTATTTTGTATCAGTAACCTAAGATAGCAATACAGGGCAAACAGAGGGACGGCTAGCGCATAGGGGTTGAAGAGGGATTTTAATTTATTAGGAAGGAAGTACACTCGGCACGAAGGCTGGCGCCATCGGTAAATAGATTGGACTGGAGACAAAGGTTAGGTTTCTGTGGGAGATACCTGGGATGAAAGGCACAAATAACCGTTTCGAGGTTTCGGCAATTGTAAGATGAGCATGTCCATTACCCTTTTGGTCTATTGCCTTTTGATTTTTAGAGTTGTCTTCTTCTTTTTTTCATTCCCTTTCTCACCTTTACAGATCTTTTTTTTTTTGGTAACTTGGTTTGATCTGCATGTGTTTTTGTACCAATCCCTTTGCAATATTAACCTATCTGGGAGATATTCCAAATGACTATTATCCTCACTTATTCGATCTTGCAATATTCTATGGATTCGAGGGGGTATACGGACATGATGTCAAGTGTCTTTATTGAGAAGATAGGTTGGTGGGTGTACAGTTTTGCCATGTGAGGGAATTTTCAGATTAATTTTTAAGACATTCGTAATTGCTTCGATTTTTCTGTAACACAGTAGTAGTACTTGTATCATTAAGTTCTGATAGTATCATTAAACTTTTATTAGTATTAATTATTTTCAACCTTTTGTTGTTCGTTTTAAGGATTTTGGATTAGAGAGACAAGCTTAAAACATAATCTAAGATTTGGTTCCCTTAAGGTGGGAGCATAGTTTCTGATTCCTCCTTCATCTTCAATTCATTCAGCCAATTGTGGAGAATAAATCATTTAACTGATCAACTTGGAACTCATTCTCCAAAATGTGCGATTTCATGTACATGCATGCCTGCACAGGCACAGCTCTAGAGGGCAGGGAATCAGACTGCCAATATCCTTTCCTTCAGGATAGCTACGTAGACAACACAACGTTATATATACATTGATAATGCACCAAATGGGCACAAAAGACAGAAAGTTCTGTCTGTTGGGATATTATGCTAATGATCATACTCTCGATACATCCTTCTTCTTTGACTTTGTTACACCAATGTTAAAGATAACATGCATCTTACATTATATATATATATATATATACTAGTTACAACTTCTTGGATTGAAGCCCAAAAAAAAAAGTGAAGTAAAACGTCCAAGGATGAAATTCCATTTATTTCTCCGATTAATCAACCAATAGTTTGCGGTAATCCCGTGATGTATGCAAATTGAAGTCAATCATCCTAAGATGCACGTAAGTTATATGTTTGACTTCCAAATGAATAACTAGCTAGCAAGCCTCTACCTTTTTTAATAGGGTTATCCGTTTTGTTTGGTTTTGGCTTGAGAGCTAGCTGACCATATGCTTATAATTAGTCATCCTTACCCTATAGTTTTAATTTCATGAATACTTATTTGTATATCCGTTTTATATATTAGTTGTTAAGAGTAATTCTTATCCAAATTAAGTTCAACTAATGCGAGCTTCTTACAGCTACAACCTCTTGCTTTCTTCAAATGCAAGAAGAAATATTAAAAAAGAAAGAAAAAAGAAGATGGAGAAAGTGGGGATTGTACGTCGACCTCTTCCGTATTCACTACAATTTCAGACTCCCTCTTGCTACTCAACACTCATTGAGAGGGAGATAAAACACTTTCTCTCCAACTGCAAACCGGCTCGACAATTGACAGCCCAACCCCCTTTTCCTCACCGTCTGTCGTCTTTCAGATCGAGTGATGTCACGTGAATCTCACCCTCTTCTCACACGCTTCACAAGGCCCACTTCATCATTGGCAAAACCTAATTATCTTATCCTCCCCTCACGTGCGAAAGTCGGCTATGCACGTATCCCCTCGTATTTATTACACATCTCTGATTTTAATCTCCCCATGTTTTGGTTGCCACATGCACACACTTTTGTCCTCTCCTTTGAGTTTTTAAAGTTCACGTTCAAATTCAACCTCTTTTATTTTTGTTTTTGATTTTTTTGGGTAAGCAGTTCACGTTCAAGTTGTACCTGAGAAAGCTTAGCAGAAATAGGAGCCTCCCTTTCATACAGGTGGCCGTTGTGGGATTTTAAAAAGGAAAGGTTTGGTTTCGCCATGGCTTAGATTTTATTTCAAGCGCGCAACAACCTCTAAACATCACCAGTACCCCCAGTACTTTATTTTCGGCACACACAAACACCAACCACCTAATTAAGTTGGTTCTTTGGATGTAAAAAGGCCAGCATCGACTTAGAATCTCTACCAGACACAAACGATGTTCTCTTAACTCAATGTTGATCTAGCTACTTAGATGGGACCAAATGCTGACGCGCGTGTGGAGCACATAATTCTTGTGGCTTAATATATTCGTTATACGTCTCGATGGAATCATGGAAGCTGTTAGTAAACATTAGGTCTAAACGTAGTTCATGAGACAAGATTATACTTTTGGTCAAGTAACTTACGGATTAAACAGTACAGCTGGATGCGTACGTAGTCTCACATCTCACTTAATCTTTGAAGCCATGAACAAAATGCTAACGAAGCATTGAAGTATCAGATGCTATATAGACTGAAATTCTGTTTACAAATTTAGAAAGAAAAAAAGAAGTTCTGTTTACAAGTTCTCTCGAAGTCTCGAATAAAAACTTCACAGACTGACGTGCAGGTTCGACCCGAGAACAAATGGTGGCTGCAGGGGTACTGTAACTACTGTTTATGGTGGAAGACAAGCGTTGATATTGAGAGGGACAAGTACTGCTACGATAACAGGACATATCTCTTGTGCAATCGACAGGTTCTACCTCATGGCGTCCTGCTGATAAGCCACATTAGACTGGACAACTCAAGGATCAACGTACTCGCTGATCTCCGTACCCCAAATAGGCAGCTCCTATGATTCCCGTCCTGCCGTCCAATTGTCATTTCAAAATAATTATTACTCACTCCCCCTAATTAAACATCCCAATCACGAGCATGCCTTTAATTGCTCAATGTTCAAAACTGACCAATCAAAGATATATAGCATTAACTATTCTGCCATTAAACGAACCCTCCTTTTGTGGCTCATTTACACTAAAAAAATAAGGTACTTTTGTGGCTCGTTTAGACTAAAAAATAAGGTATATATGTTACTATCTTCGGGAAGGAGATATAATGATATATATTGTCTGCCACTGTTTTATATCATCTCGAATTGCAGAGCAAGACGGCGACTTTCGGGTCCACAACGTGTCTCAGATCTATAAACTACGACTAGATTTGCCGCTAAATTTTCTAGAGCTCATCTAGATTTAGATTTTTGTTTTATTTTATATATATAGTTTTTTCTTAAGCCGCGCGATCGAGGAGGTATATATGTGCCATTCAGGCAACTCAATTTCAACTCATGCATACATGAAGTACAACAAACTGTATTTTCTCTGTGTAAAAAACTGCCCACCATTGGCTTCGCAGGACCCCATGACGGAGGTTGATGGTGCGCGAAATCTTAAAAATGACAAAATTAAGATCCACTTCCGTCCGTATGTGTAATTTCACGCCGCTCGCAATTTATTTTTTGCTGCTCCTACTTTACAAAAAGTAATATGGTATTCTTCTTCTAGACAGGGAAGCGGAACCTTTAAGGGCTGCATCCAACTGGCCCAGATCCCATTTTTGTTTGTTCTTCCTTTTTTTTTTTTGGTGGGGGTGGGGTCACGCACGTATAAATTATAATCGATATCTTTTGTACGTAATGCGTGCACAACCTTTGCGGCCACATGACATTGGGTAGACGGGCATTTAATAGAATCTTATTCATTACAGGAACATACAACATGTATAGGAAAAACAAATCCTATTTGTATGTTTTACGGTCACATGACATGTTTTCCGCGATCACCATTAAGAAGCAACATAGTAATTTATGTCCGAAGAGACGGTTGATTTGTCCTGATATCTGAAATCTTATTTGCACCAACTTGTCCACACACATTCTTAATAGCTAGATATCAATAAACCAGATATCACGTTGTAGTAAAACTTTACTATCGTGACAGCAATGGATATTGATTGAGGCATAGCATAATAAAGGTAAACACTTGCGTTTGTTTATCCCTGATAAGATGATTATAAAACTTTTTAGTTATTAGTACATGATAGTTAGAACCCACCTTTTGATATACCATTAAATTAACAAGGGATCCTATTGATTCAGTGGTTTAGGTTAGATTGATTTAATTGGGTTTTGATTGGCTAAACTTGTTTTTGAAGCTCTTATCTACATATCCCTGATAAGGTGAATCGTATTCTTTTTTTGGATTTGAGAGATTCTATCATCTTACTGAATTGGACACATTCAATAGCGAAGAGACTAATTAGTACCTTACAAGTTAATTGGTTGACAATGTCAAACGATAGAGAGAGAAAAAAAAACTAAAATCCATTTAATCAATTAGGTGGGTATATCATGTAGTCGAATATGTATAGCTTTTTTGTTTTTGTTTTTAACTGGATGTTTGAACTAGTTTATGCGCACTTCAATTCATATTAAGATCTGTGCAATATCTCTATCTCACACACACCGACAGGTTAAAGGCCTTAGAGGTGGACCCAAAATGTTGTTAACACCTGTATATAAGATTTTGAACTTGAAACTTTAGAGAGAGCAAACTATGAAGACATAAGCCTTAATCATTAATTAGGCCAATCCCTATAACTCGAGTATCTGTTGTTAAAACAGGAAACTTACTGACAAGACAGACAACAATTGACGCACTCACAGGTACGTACAGATCCTTCAATTCTTAGCGGCCACGGCCATGAAATTCATAGGGCTAAGAAAAATTGCCTAGTCTAGGTACTGCAGTATTAAGGTTAGAATATAATAAAGAAGGGAGAAAAGAATAAGAAAGTAAGAAGAAAGGAATAATTAAGAAAGGAAAAACAAAAGGGAAAATTAAACCCGAAAAAGAAAAGAGTGTGACAAAGCAGTCCACAGGCAAATTGATGTACGAGGAGGCGTCAACGCCAATTTCTAACTGTCTCTTTTGCCCAATTGAGAGATGGAAAAGGAAATGATGCAAAGCAAAAGGGCGAGGCAGACAAGATGACCGCAGTCACCTACCAGGCCCCTACTTCACATGAGCTATACCACAAATTACGTACACTTTCTCTAATTAAACTGCGTGGTAATATACAACGACAGGCTATATAGAAAGAGGATGGTCCCTCTTTCTGCTTTGTCCTTTAATATCACAAATATATATTATTCTTTTCTTTTCCGGATGCCTCCTCTCTTTTTCTCCCCCCCCCCCCTTTAGAACACAACACTCGCATTTACAAGGCTATATCTACGGGGGTGACCACGTACTTGATCTGTAATTACCTTTTAAGAATATTTGGACTAATTTATAACTTTCACACATAGGCCGTTAGGTAGATGCTCTTTTTCCCAAGTAATTTTTTTGGTTATCTTAGACAAAAGTGATCAACAACTACAGATGGATTAAAATAAGTTATCAAATTAGAGCCATATTCCTGGGCAAGTGCCTCAAAATCTTTAAGCCCTATAACAAGGGACTATTTCCAATTCTTAGGTAGATGCTTTTCAATTCTGGTGAGGTCAACTATGATCGAGTTGGCAAGGTTTAGAGTAATCTGAATTAATTAATTATACTACAGTTGGACATAAATTTAGCCACGACGTATGGAATTGATAAGATTTGTACTTCTTAATTATGACCAGCTCATCGGGAAAAAAGGGGGGGAAATACCCCTATGACTAAAAAAACAAGATTTTTTAAGGATTTTTGCTTTTGTTGTTTCTGCAGGTCTAATGGCAGCTCTCTCTTCGGATGTGATAAGATTCGAATCTAATTTTCTTCTGAGATACCCAAAAAAACTCTACGACCGTCCGTATTAGTTGTCACCCACTTATTAAAATTAAGAAAGAAAGAAAAATTATGATAACATATGGAGATAACTAAAACTCACTAATATATATATATATAACAAAAGTAGGTCTAAAAAGATGTTTAATTAGTACAAAAATTGAAAGACCTTTTAGGGCAGCTTGTTAGGAAAATTCTGATGTCACACATTATATATATATATATATGATCCAATGCTCTCCCATTAGTTATTTTTCTTCTTAATCTCTATCAAGAGATTGCGTCCATGCAGATCTGTTGTTATTTGGGTTACAAAAGCTGCGTGATGCATGCACTTCTAAACGTGATAGGGTTAGCTTCGTTGTTTATAATGTTCGCTTTCTCTAAATATCTCCCGAATAATCCTTCTTGGTAACAGGACAAATTGCTGTCTGAACTGAGTCAATGATACGTACAGATCAGGCCCTTTTCACCTTAGCAATAGCTGTCCGGCCAGGTTTTTGGATCTCATAGGTTTTCATGTTCAACGGTGATTGTGCATAATGTTAATTAGTTGTACCAAAGAGACCCAATTAGAATGGACTATAGATTTTTTAAAGAAAATTTTGAAAATCATTGCCCGGTTTAAATAATGGAAATTGATGACATGACACGTCACGTGAAAATATATGGCTGAAAATTTGGACAGAAATATGAGAGAGATAGAGAGAGTGAGTGATTTTGCAAGCATGATCTAAACTCATACAGTGATTTGTCAATTTTAGAAATTTATGTATTTTTTTAAAATATGATTTTAAAATTTTTTCCTTTTTAAAAGGGAAATATAATTACACTGTTTCAACCAAAGCTGATCGGTGATTTTCAAATCTCACCCGGCGTGGCCTTCTTTGAGCATGTTGAAGTACGTGAGAACCATAGAAAATTGAAGCTACCACGGCCATTTGACTAAAGTCGTATATATGAATTAGGCTCCGTGCAAAAAAGTTAATTTACTCGATGAAGATAATGAACACGTACCATATAAGTGTTAAAAGATTTTCGTTTTCAACGTGTCACTTGGGCCCTTCCAATGGCATAAGAAATCCATGACCTCACACCTACGTCACCACCGTATAATTAAGTTTATCAATATATATATTAAAGAAGAAGACGTAGAAGAAGAGATCAGATTTCCAATATTAATCACGGTCGTACTAATTAATCTTTTCCCAAAATGAATAATCAATAATTGATGAATATTTCAATTATATCCTAACCGGTTGTTTACAAATAAAAAAAAATAAGGTAGGGCTTACCTAATGATGTTATGTCCTAACCAACCATTTCCCTTAAATAAGGTACCGCTAGATACTCCATATGATGCCAAGCTACCTAGAACCTTGCATATTTTAATTTTTGCTTAAAAATTAAGCCTCGATACTCTCTCGCACCACCAAACCCTAGTATTTTAGTCGATTCGGTTTCCTCTTCTATTGGTCCAAAAAGTAGAAATCTATCGAGGTTGAAACTTGTATAATGAGGAAATGACTAGAATAATACCAAACAGTGCTCTTCAAAGTGTGCCATTCATGTCACACAAGAGCCATTCAAGATTTTGTGTTTGCTTCGGAGGAAAAAATTTGAAAAAGAAGAACAAAACAAGCTACTAGTAAACAACATAGAAATTAATCCTCCTATGTGGGGCCAAGTGTGAAAAATATTAGTCACCTTTTTATACCCCAAGAAGCTTTCAGAGGTATCAAAACATATCATATCAGATTTTATTTATTAGGTTAATGTTTTCTTTTGTTATTATGTAATTAGTTTACGATTGTGTCTATTGACGGAGTAAAACAATTGCATTAAACCCTAATAAACAATGACAGATGGGGACGGGGGACACGTTTTGAAGCCTCTTAATTTCCCACTTTCGTAGTCACTGGAGAAAGAAAGTTCTGAGTATGTGCACACGTACCTTACCTTTTCTTCCCTGTTAAACAAAATGTGAGATAATTAACCGGCCAATTGGATTAAAGAATTGAGGAGGATTTTAACTTGGATGTCACTAAATATGATGTGCTCAATGCATCTAGTTCCTACACCTACATTATTTTATTGAAAGAAAATTGAAACCTAAGATTTAAAGATCTGTGACTATACTGATAGAACCCTAGAGCAAAACGCCAAAAGCTCCCCTCTAGACTCCTGTTGACAACAATTAATACTTGACAGACTGAGATTAGAGAAAATTGATTAGAAAATTAGAGTCACAATGGCCGAATGTTAATACAAGGGGTTGGGGTTGTTGTTCTTGGGACTTGAGAAGGAAACAGCAATGTCCTTCTCAAATGGGTCACTTTCCTCTGAGATGATTACATTAACTAAGGGACCAACATTCTCATGGTATGGCTCCACCCTTTTCGAGATAATTTTACTTTCCCTGTCATATTTTACTTTTTCTTTTGCATTTCATCTGTTCGAAACCGGTGGGGGGGGGGGGGGGAGAGTTGAAAATAAAAAGGAAAAGTAAAGGCCGAGGAAAGCGTTATAAATTATGGGTTGAACAGTCTCGGGTTTGGAGGCCTTGTAGCCTATAGGACTGGCCCCATGCAGAAAACGACCTGAAATTATTGAAAGCCATAACACTTCCTGAAAACAAAATGGGGGTGCTGTCATATAGGAAGAGGGTATATCTAAAGGTGGTCCTATGTTACAATGAAGGGGTCCACGTGGCACTGCCGGCAAGGGATGGCCAAGGCCACGAGGAAGAAGTGGTCCAAACTCCAAAGGGGATCCAGCGGTGTTGAACATTATGTCTTATGACACGTGTAGGGAAAAGAGAGGTGCCAGGCTGTTGAACAAAGAGCATGGGTCAGAGAGTTTTTTTATGGTGTAAAAGGTGGGTTAGAACTTCGTAGGGGCTACTAGCTTCGTGCGGATCGGGATCCTCGAATTGCATAGCAATTCTGGAGAGACAGGGAGGTGTGGGTCCCGCACACTTGCTCGGGTAAAGGAGTTCTGTTCGGGCAGGTGTGTATCCCGAGCGGGACATACTCCACTCTCTCTACCTCTTTTTTATTATCTCTAAAATTTAATCACCCGAATTACAGAAGATCCCCGCCCCGCTCCTTGCATCCTTACAGGGGGTCTTATTCGGGTTGAAGACCAAAGAGTGGAACACAATTACTCTTTTTTTGAGTTTTTGGATGGACCTATTTGGGGGTGGAGTTCGTTGTCCTACTTGAAAGGCTCCACTAGCAGACCTGTTTCTGCTCTGCTCTGCCTTAACAGTCAATTCGTGGGCATTTCTCAATCACTGAAAATTATCTCAACCTGCCATGTGAACATTTTCAATAATATAATAAAAAAAAACTCAAGACAAAAAGTTTTTTGGTGTGCCAAAAGCATTGCGCTTTATATGATTTCTAGTTTGATGTGAACCTCTTTCAAGCACGACGATTGACAAGACAAGAACTTACAGTTCAGATTGCACTGGGTGACAAACTCATGTTCTGACATTCATCAAAGGAAAAAGGAAAAAGAGAGTTAACATTTTGGAATCGTGCAAGTACAAGCTCAGACCCCTACACTGCCAAGAAGGTGTTAGTCCCACCGTCTTGAGTGACATCTTGTTCAGGTTTAGAATTTACAGTCTATTCGAACAGAGTGCTTAATTTTGATGCCAGGAAGATTTGGTAATTTGCAATATCAGTTAATTATTGGGAAATGAAAAAGAAATTATTAATATTGTTTAACTGGCAGCCACTACTTAGATCGAAGTCTTGGTCCAATTTTTGCCTTTAGGAAACATGCGTGGATGGATGGCAAGATGCTCACTAGTTGCTTGCCTTGACCTTCTGATGCTTCTTTGTTTGGTTCTTCCTCATCCTTTTGCACTTGGTCTTGCTTTTTATTCTAGTTTGTAATAATAGGTGGCATAGATTTGGAGGATTTATCTGGACGAGTTTCTGCCTTCTCCCCAGATGACTTGGGTTCAGGTCAGATTCAGCTTATCATTCATTAAGGGGCTCTGGCTTGGCCCAGTTAGGCCCACGCTCTTTGACCTTTTTGTAGTCGGCGGCAATGGTGGAATAAAAAAAAAAGTTCAGTGGACAATCTAATCATACCTACTTCTAAGCCCAGTATAAGGAGTCTCAATTCGGACCAGAAAAAAAGACGACAAAAGGCCCAACCTTGCTCGATCCAAACAGTTAAAAGTAAGTTTGACGGACAATTTAGACTGGGCTAATCACCTACCGATATGATAGTAGGCTTGGGCTTTCTACTTGCAAATTATAGACCCCATCTGGCTGCACCGCAGCATTTCCTACGGCCTAATCGAGGCTGGTTTACAATTCAAGAAGGCATGCACATGACATGAGATATGCCATGGATTTCTCAGACTTTCTCTAGCGCCAAGGCGAATCGGGAAAAAAGGAGTAATACCGGGGGGATTATATATGACTAAAGAAGAGAATTTGCTATAGTTTCATAATTCATTGAAAGATAAACTCTGAACAATCCGAACTTCCAGAGAAAGATTTCCACTTCCAGGAAGAGGGAATTGTTTTTGAAAAAGAACAAAAACGAGAAACGAGATAAATTCGCAGGACAGAAGTACTCATACTACAATCGGAAAAAACCGGAGCAAACGCAGAGGTTTCCTTCTGCCTCATGAACGTCTACGTCGGCGGCACGTAAAAGCGCCACCATGAAAAGAAGAAAAGCCGCGACCTCCTCTCTTGGGCTCCATCTTTACCTTCTCAGCTTCTCCTTGAACCACCTCTTTATTTTCTCGGAAGCCGTCATGCGCCGGAACGTGTAGCTTCTTAGATACCTCTGCCTGGAAGCTAAACCCATATGGTACACACGTCTCTCAGAGTTGGAAACAGAATGATCCATCCCAGTTCTCTGTTCGTTCTTGCTTAAGTCTCTCAAGAATTCCACGTTTGCCTCGGGCCTCTCAAAGGTAACTATTATTGGGGCTCCGTCGCCGTCTAAAGGTTGCGCAACGCAGTCTGAGTTCATCGTCATCTTTATGTCTTGATCACCTTCAGCGTTCCAAATTGAAAACCCTGGCGAAAAATATTACAGACCAAAGTATCTACCAGCTGGGCATGTTGTCTCGGGAGTCGGGGGGTTATATTTCTTCCGAGTAGTTTTCCATTACAAGTAGTTTTTTTTTTAATCCCCATTAGACTAGTAGTAGAAGTTAAGTTGGAAACAAGAAGGCATGCTTAATGTGTGCCGTTTTGCATACAACTTCTACGTGGAATTTAACAATTAATGCTTCGTGGTTAAAATTTCTATACAATTTCCACATGGAATAGAACCCGTAATACTACGTGGAGGAATTTTATCTCCTTTTGGATTCTATTTTCACTTTTAGGTCTTGTTAGGCTGCCCGCGGCCGCGTGGTGAGTCATGTCCGCATAACGTATATCATGTACAGACTACAAGGCACAAGGTAGAAATTAATTTACCTTAGCTAGAGAGGGCCAGTCATTTTTTTTTTGTAATTAAAATCAATTGGATTTGGATCTTTCGAAGATACCTCCGCCGGAAAAATATAAAGAAAGAAAAAAATCCCCTTTATTTTATGCAGCTTTGAAGAGCATGTGACCCATGCCCCAGGCTTTCAATTATATTTTTTCTTTCCCTTTTTTATGCAGCTTTGAAGAGCATGTGACCCATGCCTCAGGCTTTCAATTAATATTGGAACTACAAAAGTGTTGGAGAACCACGCTACACTTTCCTGAAGAAAAAAGTGCTAACACTAATATCGTATTTAATTAAATTAATACTTAATAATAATAATAATATAATATCAATTTTTTATAGTTGATATGAAAATTGTTTTAAGCGGTGTTATGAAAATTGAGGTAAATTGAAGTTTTATTGAATTTTGTAAAAAAAAATAATAAAAAATTTGAAGTATGTTTGATAATTGTTGGAAATTTTTAGAGTTTTATTGGAGGTTTTAAAAAAGTGAAAAAAAGAAGAAGATGATTCGATTGAATTTTTATGTTTATTTTGATGAAGAAAGATGATTTTGAAGTTTTATTATTATTATTTCAAAATTAATATAAAAAAGATTACTAATTGTCGTAGCCCTTAGTTTAGTGTGAAAATAGAAAATGTTAAAACAATGAAAAAAAAATTAATATTTGCATCTAAAAATTCTCTAAAAATGGGTTTGCAAGCCTAGCCCACTGAGGAGTCAAGACCACTGCAAACGCACAGTTTTTAAAATTTCAAAAGCATAAAAATAAAGAAATTACTAATTGTTGTAGCCTTTAATTTAGTGTAAAAATCGAAAAGATTACAAAATTATAAACAAAAATTTATATTTGCATCTAAAAAAATATTAAAACTTAAAAATTAGTGTAAAGGTCACTTTGAGCTCTTAAACTATCAAGCAAATTACAAATAGGGCTCAAAACTACTAATCTTGACACATTGAGCCCACGAACTACAAATTTTATTAATTTGCGCCCTAAACTAAAATCTGACGGTCAAAATCGTCAGATTTGAGCCACGTGGCACGATTTTGACAGTCAGATTTTGGTTCAGGTCGCGATTTGATAAAATTTGGTAGTTTGTGGGCTCAATGTGTCAAAATTAGTAGTTTATATACCTATTTATAAATTGTTTGATAGTTAAGCGCTCAAAGTGACTTTACCCCTAAAAATTATCTAAAAATGTCGTGTTTTCAAACCTAGTGAAGCGCACTGAGCAGGAGTCAAGACCACGTCAAACGGGCAGGGATATACGCACCGCCTTTGCCTTTTGCAACAATTTCGGACCCTCAAGGAGTCAAGGCCCAAGTCAATAGTAATATATCCATAGCTCCTAGGGTCGAACAAAACCGGACCGATCTTATTTTTTAAAATACGGTCCGATCCATGCCTTTTGACAAACCGGTTCGGACCGGACTAGATTTCTTGATATAAATAAATAAAATATATTTTTTAATACAAATTACAAACTTAAAAAGTTTAGTTTTAATCTAAATTAAAACTCTACATTTTTATGTCTTTATCCCTTCGAAATTAACCTAAATTTAAAAAAATGAAAAAAAAAAACATGTCTGGTCCACTTAACCACATTTGGCTAGACCGGTCCGGTCCTCCATATAAGCACAACCGAAAATCCGGTCCGGTCCGAAAACCATATCGAAATTTCCGGTTGTGCAGCCCTAATAGCTCCTGAAAGTTGAGCTTAATCGCATAATGCCCTAAACGGCAGTTAAACTTTGCTTAGAATATTGGGTTCAAAAAGAAAGAGTTCAGTTGGAGGCCCATCAACTGTTTAATCAATGATCCAACTATCATTTCCGTCCTAAATAGGGGTGGTCAACGGTAGTGTAGGTGACGGTTTGGCAAAAATCGTCACCGTCACCGCAATTGACGGAATCACATATTTGACGCCGTCACCGTATCGCAAGGCACAATAACCGCTCTTGCCGATGACGGTATTAAGGGTAACAGTTAGACGATAACCGCTTAAAATATTTTTTTTTGTTACATTTCATTTTTTCACTATTTTAGGGTCTTTTCCTTGGGCTTTTTGAACCATTGAGACCATTTGATGTCCATATATAAGCAATAAATATAATCATTCAAATATTATAACCTACTTAAATTTTGCAACATAATATCATAATTAATAATCACATTAAATGGACAAATATCATAATCATTAATACTCATAACAAATATAATAAGTTGTCCAAAAGTCCAACATAATATCATATTCAAACATGAAGTATCCAACAATGTAACATAAACCAACTAACATAATCGCCAAATAAAAGTATGTCACATAATCAATAACCATCTAAAGTCTAAACTAGAGGTTGTTAACGGTAGTGTAAGTGACGGTTTGGCAAAAACCGTCACCCCAAATTGACAGAATCACATATTTGACACCGCCACCGCACCGCTAAGGCACAATAACCGCTCTTACCGATTACAGTACCAATGACGGTTTAACTGTCACCGCCGGGAAAATGAACACCCCTAGTCCTAAAAGTAAAAAGGGTGGGCTTTTATTTTGTTAGATCTTGATCTTGATCTTTTGCAACTCAAGTAAAGTGGACCCGTCTTTTCAATCTCCGTGGTAGATTACCGTCGGCCTCTGCCCTACTATTAATAACGTCCTGGGCTTCGATATTAAGCGTAGGAGTTGGGCTCAGCCCATGCATGGCATGTCATTGAATCCATTGGTTGGGCCTTACATGGGCTTGGGGCTAAACAATTGAGCTGGTTTTTCATTAGGCGTCTACCGATCTGCCATATTGATATGTTTCTAATAACTTAATAACTAATAAGGATTAAAATAGGAGATCGGTAGGAATTAAAAACTTTCCCAATACTTATAGGGAATGATTTAAAACGGGAAAGAAAACGACGAGGATATTTTCTGCCGACACCTGATCCTTCTAGGCAGAACCTTGTCCAATTTGGGTGTCATAGTATATAGGCAAACCGAAGCTCAAGAAGTAAGTAAAGAAAGGACGTGGGCAACCCAAGAGCCAATTGAAAACAAGACAAACAAAAAAACGATAGAGGGAACATCCCAACAATGTCGGTGGAACGAAACTGGAAATAGGAAAGTCGATTTAGCTCGTCCCTGTTTAGAATATGGCTATTTTACATGTTAAACTCAGATTGAGATAGCGAGGCAATCAGAGAGAGGGCACCTGCACCACACAGATGAAAAGACATACAAGATAAACAATGGTATCTGATGGAGGAATATATTGTACGGTAGCAGTGAATGCTCTCCTCCCGAAAAATACTAGAAGTAGGCTTGATCAAGTGGACTATGATATCCCAACGAAGCTTGTCGAAGAAGCTTGTATAAGATATTAGGGTGCACATAAATAGTAATCATTTGATTCAGTTGAGGAGAGAAAGGCCTGACAGGATTGATAACAAGGTAGAAAAGTAAATGGGACAGATAGAGTGTGAAAATGAAATTGCTGGACCAAAATAGGCCCAAGCCCGCACAAAGGAATGAAGGATATAAGGGAGAAAATAAAGATTCTAAGAGATAAGCATTAATTCACTCAGAAAAATACTAAGAACTCAAACATATAAAAATGGTAGCTACACGCAGAAAAATACTAAGAACTCAGACATATAAAAATGGTAGCTAACAAAAGCATCTGAAATATTTTTTTACGAGGAGGACCCGTGCTCTTAATTGTTTTCTCTGCTTGTAGGAGGGAGAAAAATACAGTTCAACCTTCCAGGACATCCAAGCTCTGAGTTTCTGGCTTAGTTCTCTCGGCCTTCTGCCGAGTAAATTTCCTGATAAACTTGTTAAATTTAGCTTCAAGCAGTTGTCTTCAGGGATAACATCAACATAAATAGTTTCGTGGGTAGAGAGCTAGAGAGTTAGTGGAGCTGATGGCAGAGCGTTTGGTGAGTGGTTGGTGCTCGTATCAGACAGACCCGACTTAGCCAGTCATTTTCAAAAGTGCTCTTAATTCATGACAAATATAGTTTAGTGGGTAGAGAGCTGAGAGTGCTTGCTTTCCTATAGAAAGTGATTCCGGTCTCACCCCCGTGGGCTATCTGCCCACATCCCACTTAATGAAATCATGCACCAATACCCAACGAGTGAGGCATTAGCCATTAGGCAACATCTATGCATCACTGTTGTGGTTTTTTGTATCGGCTAGGGATAATGGTAGACAAGCTTAATGATGGTTTAGCTTTTCAACATCCCTTTAGATCCTTCTACCGCGCGCACGGCTAGCTTCACATGATGTCGAGTCTAAATTAACTAAAGAAATATCGTTAATTAATCCTCAGAAAAGTGAAACCCTATAAACTCTGCAAGTGCAACTCTGTTACTTGGTCTTTTTCTCTTTTGTATCGTGAGTTTTTTGTGAGCCGTTTTACGTACCTATTCCATTTGGAAATTAAGAAGGAAGAAAAACATCAATTGGACTATAACTCATACACAACGGCCTTTAGAACCTAACAGGGAGGTTAAAGTAATTAATATAAAGGCAAAGCTGAAAAGGGGACCATTAAACTCCCTCGATGGAGGGAACTTTGGTGTGAGCTATCTCATTTGCTTATGTCAAAAGGGGTGCAAAATAATTATTGAAAAATGTCATAGAAATGAGATTACGTCCACCGAAAGGAGAACTTTCACACATCAGCGCCCAACTGCTCTGAGAGAGTGAGTTTTAATAAGAATGGGCTAGTACCTCGTCGTATATATATATATATATCCTAGTCAACTTTTTAATTACAAAGCTAAACTACTACGTAGTATAAGATATTAATTTCTTTATTTTATCTGGAAGTACATGTTTCCTCAATTAGTCCGAAACAGGTGCATATCTGAAACGTTGACACGTGGTAAAAGAATGTAGAATGTTCCGAATACATAATTCCACAAAATAGATAAATAATGTAAGTTTTAATGTATTTTTAATTCTTAAAGTATGTTCTATTTTTAATTGAACCATATTCAGACTGAATATAAAAAGTCGTCCAGTCAGGGACGGTATCTAATGAGGGGCTGGGGCCCACGGCCCCATCAACCATCACGTAAGCCAATTTTTTATTTTTTGGTTTTATCCTCTGCGTCCACTCTCAAAACAGACATATAACAAATGGAATCTAACTACTTAGGATATATATATATATATTTTGTGTCTTAGTGTTCAAATTTTAGAATATTAAAATTAATAAAAATGTAAAAAAATATTTTGAATGAGTTTTTATATATTTTTAAAATAAAAATTAATAATTTAATAAAAAATAAAATTTATATTATATTAAAATTTTGAAAGAATAAAATTTTAGTAATCAACCGCTCTAAATTGTTAAAAGCAGAGGAATATTGTTTCATGGCCTTCCTAAGGCCACGGGGCACAATCCCGCTGTGGGTTTAACCTCGGGTCCACCTGGCTCATTGGCTGGCTGGCTGGCTGGCTCAGTCGGAGGGCCGATAATACAATGAACGCAGACTTGCACCCTCACGGGTAACTATAAAACTTGAATAGAAGAAGGAATAAATCACCCTCCTTTCCCCGCGGACACCTTTGTCAACCAGAAAGGGGAAGGTTCAATGGGGTTTTTGACATTTAGTGCAAGTGTAGTGGAAAAATGGGTAGGGGATAAAGGACACACAAACAAATAGAAGAGAGTGTTAGAATCCAACACAATCCCTCACAGCTTTTATTCATATGTTTTGGTAGTTTTTACGAAGGGTAAGATTAGTTGATCAGGTTCCCAAACGATTCAACTGCTCTTGGCTTTTCTTTTTTTACCCTTTTAAGCTTGCATTTCTTTTTGGCGTAGGATCTAAGTAGTCTCCCATTTACTCTTTGGTCACACGCTTTTCCGTTTTTCGGTATCTTTTTTTCTCTCGCTAAGATGGACTCTGAGTGGCGAGTGCTAGGAAAGGCCGGTGCTTTGGAGGGTCTGATGTAATTAACGTTATGAAAGATAACATCTTTTGGCGTCTCTGATTCTTCTTCGGTGGCTGTCCATTCATGGGAATTGGGAATTTTATCTCGGAATCATCTGATTCTATTGTCTCTGCAGATTCTTAATCTGTTTCGGGTGAGTTCCTGAAACTTGGTGCTATTTTGGCTTCATTTCAGCGTTCCCTGCTATATTGTGTTTCTCTGAAATTTGTCTACCTCGGAGATTCTCATTGTTTTAGTTTTTTTAAGGAGATAATTGGATGGGGTAGGGTGCTTTCATAATAAGGACTAGTATTGGGTTGATTGTTCAGGCTTTTCTTTCGGTCAATGTTTGCACATCATATTGAAAATTTGAGGAATTGAATGATTGTGGTCAATTTGTGTCTGTGACTCTGTGGTGGGTGATTCAGTGTGTTTCTTTCATTACAGTTATTTTTGCTGATGAGCAGAGTGCTCTTCTATTACATGCTCCGAGTTTTTTACTGGGTGGTATGAAGTCACTAATTTAATAGGGGTTAATAATCTATGTAACTAACTGTTCATGCAAAGTGTTCCTTTTATTAAGCTCCTTGATATCTTCTCGATATTTTGAAGAGCTTAGAGTGGTTTCTCTTTCCGGCCGGTGAACTCTCTGAGATTGACTAGTATGGTATTTTTCTCATATCCCTCTTTCCACACAGTTTTCTAAAGAATATGTCCCGACTCTTGCTTTATTCACCAATTGCTCAATGGTTTACCGCTTCAAAATTTCGAAGGTTTGATTAAGTCACCAATCAACTTATGGCATGGTTCTGTTATATGTTTCTCAATTGCCACAAAGTTTGCTGCTCATTTTTGAAATTTCCATTACCTTCAAACTTTATCGCATATTATGCCTTTCCGTATGATAGACCCCCTATCTTGGCATATCCTTTACCATCCTAGAACTTATAACTAATCTTGAATACCTTTCCCGTTTCTTCTTCATGCTACTTCACCTAACAGCACCAGTAATTCTAGATTTTCATCTTCTTTATTGATGTCTGTAAGAACTTGTCAGTTAATGCTATACCCAAAATATGATTATAGGAGTCATTTGCTGTGGTCAGAGATGTTCTACATCCCTATCGAATTTCATTTCGCCTGTTGAAATCCAGTTCTTTAACTCAAATGACCACATTGGGTGCAGGGAAAAGCTTGCCCACCAACTGGGGGATAACATTTTGCCCTATGGGTTGGCTGACCAAGCTTCTTAGAGGTTCTAGCCATAGTGGGCAGTACCATGGGAAACATCCAGACGAAAGAATTTGGGATGAAGCTCGTAACTCAGTGGTAATCATGGTTTCTGCTTTTTATGGACATGGTCTTGTTGGTCTTGCTATCTATGATATGTTTTAGCGAGCCTGTTCTCTAACAGTACCTGATTAGTCCAACAAAACTTACATTCACTAGTTAATTTCTAAAATAGACTAGATTCTGGAGTCTTAGCATTCTTCCTTAAACTTATATGCTAGCTTGTTTTTTTAATTGTCCACTGCTAATTGGAAATCTTTGATGCAGGATGAATTAACTGATATTGAGCGCAAAGAAATTGATTGTGCTATTGCTCTTTCCCTTTCAGAAGAAGACCGCAAGGGGAAAAAAGTAATTGGTAAGTTGCATGGTTTGTCTGTGTTAACCTTGAACATGATTCAATTATCTGGGGAGGTTTGTTCAGAAGTTCCAGTCTATAAGATGACCACCCTGAATTTAGATACCGTAGAAAAACATATTGAAAAATGTTTTCTTTAAACTTTACTGGTATACCTCAAGTACTGGAACGTTACTCATGAATTGTCTCTATATGCCTTTGCGTTGGTTTTTGTTTCTATCAGAGGGTTCTGCTCATTCTCGTTAAATCCTTTTGCAATTTGTTAATTGAAGGCCAGAATGTTACTAGAGTTTTTGCTGTTAACAGTGGTCAGTATAATTTAAATCATGAACCTAGATGGAAGGAATCCGGGAGTATCTCTTATCCTGTCGGACAAAAAAATTAAAATAATAGTCAGGACGCCCCATTGTTGTTCCCCCTCTTCAGGTCAGTTTCCACACTTCATTGCTCCACAATTGATGATGGCCTGATTTCTCTAAATGTGGATATGCTATGAAGTCATCCCATGAATCCATAAATAGCTCACTGAGAGAGAAAGTTGATATCGACATCTTCTTGAACAATGGTGCATAGGGCCCTTTAGTTTTGTTTTTTGTTTTTGTTTTTGTTTCCAGGTGTAGTCTTCTGATGCAGAAATATAATGTATGGAATTAAATGGTGGGTGGGAGTTTCATGTTTTATTTTTCTTAGATGATGAACCTGAACCTGAATCAGAGGAAGATGAACATCTCATGAAAGCTCTATCTGAAGAAGATGAACATCTCCCTAAAGATCGATCTGAAGAAGATGAATATCTCGCTAAAGCTCAATTGGAGGAAGATGAACAACTTGCCAAAGCTCTTCAAGAAAGTATGAGTGTGGAGTCTCCTCCTCGATATGATAACAGAAATATATTTGAACCATTTCCTTTCTTCTTTCCGGCTGGATACAGGTATATGTGATAATTATGCCATCTGTGGTACATTACTATCAATATGCTAATTGCTCTAATCCTTAGTACGCTACAAGTTCCATATGTTCAATTTTGACTGCTGCAAAATGAATGGAAAGCTACCAAAAGGTGCATTCTTTGGACTCATAACTGCTAGGGTATAACATTAATTATTGAGAATTAGAGAAGGGGGAAACTTGTTGTGGATAGATGTTGCATGTGCAAGATTGTGATAAGATGGTGGATCCTCTTTTCTTTATATTATAATATGGCTAGTTATCGTGGTCATTTTCCTTAACTTTATTTGGAGTGCATTGCGGGAACGGTAATCACTATTTTGCATGTTGGAGAAGGAGACTTGGTCCACGTGATAAAAGATGTCATTTGTTGGACAGTGCTTTTCATTCGTTGATAATTAGGTTGGGGACTAAATAATAATACATTCCTTTCAGTGATTGCTTTTATCACAGAATCATATGAGAGACAGTAGGATACATTTGTTCTATGGCTTCTGGATGTTTTTTCCTTCCTCATGTTGTCGTGCACGATCACAGAGAGAAAAGGAAAACTGTGATGGGGAGTTAATTTTAGTTCTGTCATTTGAAGTGCTTCTTTGAAATGTGATACTCCAAATTCTATAAATAGACAGTGGCATTAACATCTAGGGTCCAAGAGAAGAGGATCTGTTTAGAGTTGAGACTAGGTGATTTTATGTTTGAGCTGCTGAAGTGCAAGTTTGATCAACAATAGAAATTTTATCAATGGCTTGAAAAGATTTTGGTTTTGCATTAAGTGGACAAATAAATGCTCAAACGACGAACATCTAACTGTTGGAGTTGCAGAACCACATAGGCATATGACTTAAGATTTGCAAATATGCTATGATTTCAAGCAACTTATCTAAGAACAGAGCTTGTTTTGATGTGATTCTATCTTCTAGGTTTCTGAGTATAGATCTTTATGGTAACTGGAGATTATAGACATTAAAAGTACTTCAGAGTTATTTCACTCAGACTCTGAAGCATTGAGTTTGGATCTGGGAACACCTTATAAAACTTCCTAAATTTGCTGTATTTTACAGAGTTCAAATGTAACCTGACCCATTTGTTGGACAAAATTGTTTTCAGGATCTGTGCTGGCTGCAACACAGAGATTGGCCATGGACGATATTTGAGTTGCATGGATGGTGTTTGGCATCCACAATGTTTTCGTTGTAATGCTTGCAAACTACCCATTACTGATTATGAGGTGCAGCCACTTGGAGTCAATTGAAAAGTTATTTTCGAATCTGAGAACAAGATACCCGAATCTTTGTTTGATTTCCTTTGATGGCGGTTCAATGCCTATTACTGAATGGATTGTCTTCATTGATGACAGCAGTTTTCTATGTCTGGCAATCGCCCTTATCACAAATCGTGCTATAAGGAGCAGCATCACCCAAGATGTGATGTTTGCACGAACTTTGTGAGTCCCTTTCGTGTTTTGTTATTTCATCTTGTTTAAAGTTGTAGAATACAACTATATTTCATTTTGTTTCTTACCGTAGGTGAATCAAATGCGACTTTATAATCTCAAAAAATGAACAGCCAAAACTAACCTTGAAGGGGGCTTTTTGAGAGGATCATAGATTTCTTATTCATAAAATATCTGCACAAAATCGTCCTCCTCATGTGCAATTATAAGGAAGAGAAACATATTCATGCGAAGATTAAAAAGCATGTCATAACTAAACAAATGGAAAGGGTGGCTTATTGGTTTTAGTGTGAACTTGGTCTCTATTGGGATGTTGTTCCTTCTAGTCTGGTCAAGTGTGTTTTTAAGTACAAAATTAGCTGACCAACTTTTTGATTTGCTAAATTGGCCAAAGGTGCTCTAATTTTTTGAGGGCCAGGTAAAATAATTCTTAATTTCTACGTCACAATACGTACTTGGTGTCTGTCAATTTGTTTACTTGATCTTTATTCTCTTTTTGCAGATCCCAACAAATTCAGCAGGACTTATTCAGTATAGGGCACATCCTTTCTGGCAGCAAAAGTATTGCCCCTCGCATGAACGTGATGGGACTCCTCGGTGTTGTAGCTGTGAAAGAATGGAGGTCAGCTATGCAGCCCCACCCCTCCTCCTCCAAACATCCTTCAGAAATACTTGTGACTATCTATATGATGTTAATTATATAATCCATAATACAAACCTTCCAATCCATGCAGCCGAGGGACACGAGATATCTGTTACTTGATGATGGTCGGAATCTATGTCTAGAGTGTCTAGACTCGGCAATTATGGACACTCATGAATGCCAACCTCTTTACCTTGAAATACAAGACTTTTACGAAGGATTATATATGAAAGTGGAGCAGCAAATACCAATGCTCTTGGTTGAAAGGCAAGCACTAAATGAAGCAATGGAAGGAGAAAAGAATGTAAACGCTGATTGCATTTTTCCTTTCATACCCTTCACATGCATTTCAATTTCTTTTACTTTATGGGAGTCTTGATTTTTACTTCATTTGCTTATGTGTTTCGTTTTTTTAACTATGGTAGGGTCATCATCACTTGCCCGAGACCAGGGGACTTTGCTTGTCTGAGGAACAGACTGTGACCACTGTAGGAACTTTTTCCCTAGTAGTTCAAAACAGTCTATTTTTCTTGTCATCTGTTTTTTACATCAGATTCAGTGATTAGTTCGATTACATTACAGATCTTAAGGAAGCCAGTGATTGGGGCAGGCTACCGGATCATTAATATGATAACTGAGCCTTATAGGCTGACCCGTCGATGTGAAGTAACTGCAATTCTAGTTTTGTATGGCCTTCCGAGGTACTTTTTCATGTCCATTTGTGCAGATCATTTTGCTCAAGAATGTTGTAAGTGACCAAAGACTACTTTGAATGCAGGCTATTGACTGGGTCAATCCTGGCTCACGAGATGATGCATGCATGGCTTAGGCTTAAAGGTGCTTTGTCTGTGCTCTTACAATTCATCTATTGCCAACATAGCAATTTTGGATAGGCTCAACCTGGAATTAATAATAGTTGTGTTCAACAGGTTACCCCAATCTGAGTCCTGAGGTTGAAGAAGGCATTTGCCAGGTCTTAGCTCATATGTGGTTGGAAGCTGAGATCTCTGTGCCAGCTGCGAGTGATGTTGCTTCATCGTCATCATCTTTGTCTTCGTCACCCTCTTCCTCCTCTTCCTCATCCTCTTCTACATCTTCAAAGAAGGGTAAACGATCAGACTTCGAGAAGAAACTCGGTCAGTTTTTTAAACACCAGATTGAGTCAGACACATCATCAGCTTATGGAGATGGATTCAGGATAGGTAACCAGGCGGTCGTCAAATATGGCCTGAAAAGAACTCTTGACCATATTCGAATGACAGGAAGCTTTCCTTGATGATTTGTAGTGCAACATCATTCTGGCCTTCCGCCCATGGATCAATGGCTTGCCTCCTTGTCATATTTAGTAAATAGGACTAAAAGCCTTACAGATTCAGGAGAAAAAATAAACTATAGAAATGCTCATTTCTATGTGCAACTGCTGTAATCTCCTCCTGACCACATAATTATACTACGTTACACTTGAATATTTACAAACCATGAATATAAAGAGTATACCTTTACCTTTTGCTTGTGACATTCCTCTCCTATTCAGTCAAAGTTCACTCAGCTGAGGTGCTACATCTTCTTCCCTGGAGTAATGGTTTCAAGATCCTTTCTAAGGGTTCGTCTCTAAGATAACCTCGTTGGCGGTTGACAAGTTTTATAGTATGCATAAGTTGGTGTGCACCGACCCACTAGTACTGGTAGCTTCCTATCATGAATCATGCAAACTGGTGATCCTATTTCTTTTGTTCTTCTTTATGGAGGGGTAATTTATTAAGCTTGTAACATTAAGAGCGGAAGAAGAAAATCTGTACACGGTCAAAACCCAATAGTAGAACTCAGTTACAATCACCGGAAATCGAAGAAAGTAAAACCCAGTGAATAAATAAAAAAATCACCTCTAAGCACCCATAAACCACTCAAGTCTGATACATCTCAATGATACAATTAATGTATGACACCAAAGCACGACACATCATTCCCCTTATTAGGTAGCCTTTCATTCTGTAGAGAGCGTCTACTACATCCATGGCTACCCAGGATACGTATTGCAGCAGTAAACGCGGACCCAACATTAAACCACATTCAACAACTTGGAATATCAGTGCAACTAACGCAGAATTTCATGCACTAGAAGCAACCTAGGGAGAATGACGGGAAGGTCGACAGATAAAAAGGCCCATCCAGCATTATGTTGGAGCAAAATATCACAGCCGTCATGAAATATAAGAGAGCTGCAATATGTTTCAATATAACTTTAGGAACCAGTTGCAAAGGGCAACAAGACATTTCAATTTTCTTAACGGTTTTCAAGTATTGGTCTCTAGCTCAAAATTTTGGGAGTTTAAAGATTTTGATGTATGAGGATTGGTGAAAAAAATGAAAAAATAAATTATTTGAGTAAATTTTTTATGTTTATTTTGATAAAAATAGATGATTTAATATAAAAAGAAATATTAATTTATAACTATTTTATTAAATTAAATATTTCACGTCCAAACACCAACTTATATACTTATTATGTCATAGCATAGCCCAGCCCAACCAGAATCCGTAGTTGTCGGAATCCAACCCCTCAGGTACCGGGTTGGAGTCGAATCCTCTGACCTACTATATAGGTGGGCCAGAACATGTCATTTACCCATTGGGGTGACAAGCCGTTAGCAGCAACTACAGAGGTCTGTAATCGAGCTATTTGTCCTACCCATTCGGCCATTTTTTTTGTTTTTGAATTTCCTCAAAACATCCACACCATTTGGTTGAAATGAAGAAATAAGCCCATCAAATTACGTGACTAATACCTGTTTTGGCCAAGCAGGAACTACACCCATACGTGCGGTAAACTGTTCAGTTCCAAGCTAATCAAGAATCGCAGAGCCACCTAAGTTCATCACTGTTGCGTTGGAAGGAGAACAACCAAAACGATTGTTTCTGCCCACCAAGTGCTTGATTTTGAGTCTGTGAACCACCACTATATGATTGCTGATAATGATATCATAACCATCAGTAACCGTTAGTCCTATCAGCGTTATGCTCTTCACCCGCTGCCAATGCATTTCAATCGACTCTTTCGTGGGATAAACCTACTCAACAACCCAACCCAGCAAACTCGCTGCTACAGCCGCCACCCATTCCCCAATAAAGTCTCCCACTACCTCTATCGTGCCAAGCTCATCGATTCGATTCGCCTTGGAATCCGTTCTAACACTCCCAGCTCGCTCTCGCCTCTCCTAAATGATCGCCTTCTCGACTGTTTCGTTGTCACTCATGCGCTCCGGTCTGCGCCTTCTGCAGACTCTGCCCTGTCCCTGGTTAACACCGTTGAAGCGATTCCGCATTTCTCGCATACCCAGAACACCCTGCATGCGCTGGCCACAATCTTGTCCAAGTTCCGCCGGACTGCGGAACTCAAATCCTTGCTTGAAGCTATCAGTGCTGGTAGGTTTTGCAATGTTAGTGTTACCTTTATGAACCTCATGCGGTGGCATGCTGCCTCTGGAAACCTTGACATGGTTCTCCGTGTTTGGGATGAGTATAGGCGGTCAAACAAGCGTGTATGCGCCGAGTCTTATAACATTGTCATTCTACTTTATGCGCAAACGGGTAAGGACGACTTTGAGGCTGTGAAGGTTTTCTATAGGATGATTGATGAAGGGGCAATTCCAAATTCTAGAACATATAAGATAATGATTAAGCACCTCGTGAACTCTGGAAAGCTAGACTCCGCAATGGAGATTTTTAATATATTGCCCTTGATGAGGATTAGACGCACTTCAGAGCAATTTTCTGTTTTGGTGGAAGGATTTATTGAGGTTGAGCGGTTTGATGAGGTGAAGACTTTGCTCAAGGAAATGCTGGTTGATGGAATATTGCCTGGAAGAGCCATGCGTTTGTCATTGCAACGAATGCAGGAGGCAGGATTTGTACTAGAGACTGATGAATTTCTTAGAGAAATGTTGCCGGATGAGAGAATCAAGAACATAGGGTTTGATGCTGATAGTGATGATGATGAGAATGACAAGGATGATGATGTTACTCATTTTAGTTCACGGGATGATGTTGATGGGCTTCAGTTAAAACCATGGTTAGACCCAAGAGCTTTGGCAAGTGCCTTGCAAGGTTGGAGCCCTAATGAGGTGGAAGCCCTGGAAAACGCAAAATTGGTGTGGACAACTCGGTTGTTTTGCAAGATTCTTAGGAATTTCAAGTCGCCAGCAACAGCTTGGGATTTTTTCTGTTGGGTTGCTTATCAGCCAGGATTTACTCATGATGTTTACACAGTACAGAGGATGCTGGCACTTTTAGCACGCCATGGATGTTATGAATTGGTTGATAAACTCATGTCCAAAATAAGAAGTGAGGGAATGAGATTGCCTTTCAGCACCATTAGGTTAATCATTGACCTTTATGGCATCTCAAAGAAAGCTGATGCTGCTCTAAAGGTCTTTCGGGATGATAAAACGCTCTGTGGTCCCATAACGAAATTCAATTTGATGCTTTTGTATTCCTCTCTGTTAAGAACCTTGACCAAATGTGGGAGGAATTCTGATGCGTTGGATGTACTTGAAGAGATGCTTTTGGGTGGAATCTGCCCTGATATCCAGACATTTTCTGGATTAATGCATCACTTTGCATTGAATGGGGACATCAAAACAGTGCAGAAACTTTTTGCAATGGTTAGGCAAAGTGGTGTGGAACCAGATGGTTATCTGTTTAAAGTACTCATCCAAGCTTATTGCAAATGCGAGAGAGCAGCTCTTGCATTGAGGGTTTTTGAAGATATGCGGAATTTAAATTTGATGCCTGATGCTGCTACAAAAGAGTTACTTGTAAAGAGTCTGTGGAATGAAGGTAGGCGGAGGGAGGCTGCTAATGTAGAAGAAAACTGTGAGGAGATAGATGATGTTCTTCCGCTAACATTGCGTGGACACTTGTGGACGGTGAGCTCTGCAGATCTCACAAGGGTTTATAATATTTATTCCAAAAGTTTTGCATCAACAGCTGGCTAGAATTTCGAGTGGTCTTGATAAACCAACAATAATTTGCTTGAAAGCTGTATGTTGAGCAGTTTTGTTTCAGAGGCCAATTGGATAAAGGCCAATTCTTTACAGCCTTTTTAGTCTAATAGATTAAGAAACAAAAATGAAAACTTTATTTATGCTGGTATTGACGTATTGCTATCATCCATTTTCTGCCGGGGTTTGGAAGTCGAAGCAAGTTTCGAGTCCACAGGTATTTCACATCTGCAAGGATTTTATTTGGATGGAACAACAGTGTGATACCAAGAAAAGACTAGCTTTCAATGTAATTCTTGTCTTGAGTCTAAACCTATTGTGATCTTTGAGATGTGAAAGCTTGCAATGTATTTCTTGTCGTGAACCTAAACATATTGTGATGTTTTGAGTGTATACTGGTCTTGGGACCGACCTATTGGAAAATTGATGTGCAGAGTTTAGCGCTTTGGTTGCAGAGGAGTGGAAGTCGTTGGCAAGGCCAAGTCTGTTTGAGGTCGACTTTAACCCGTGCTATCACCCTGTCAGCTCCTGGGTAGTGAGAAAACCATGGACCAACTATGATACCAAAACCAACTACTTCAGAAGAAGCCGCTTTTTTAGGTGTGCTTTCTTTCTTTCCTAGGGCTACTATGAGTGAGCCATCCTTTTTGGTTGGCCTGGACTTTTTAACCGACAATATTTATTCAAGCTCGGGAGGTGAACTAATTACAGTATATTCTCACTTCCTCTAGTCACATCCTATCAAACTCATCTTGAACAAACAATTAGATCTTAAATTCCTTGGTCATTTCAAAGAAAGAAGAGAAAACACTCACAGATTTATCAATGCCTGGCTTGAGAGCAATCGGTAACCTTTATCCTTCCAGAATCATCCCTGACGGAATGCTGTAAGCAATTCCTAACTGAATTCCGGGATTCCCCGAGACCCTACAACACTGGGCTGGGCTGATCACAGGCCCAGACCTGACCCAACCACAAAATGGACTTAATAATTGACTAAAAGCAACATGAGATAAAAGCTCAGCACGAAGCCCAGTTTCTGGCCCAAGGCTCCGGTCCAACCTTTCTGCTCCACCTCACCCGCACGTGTACAACCCCACTTAAGCATCGAGAAGCGTCCAAGCCCCTCAAACCAAAACTTCCGCCCGTGCCCTAGATCGTCTCCATCTCCATTCCTTCGTCATCCTCTCCCCAGTCTCCTTAACATACCCTTATTCTCAGTGGCTCACGACAGATCCATGACAGATCGAGGGGTTATCTGCGGATCGAATTTTCAATTTTTCTTCAGATTGATTTACGAAGCGAAAGAAGAAAGTCAATGGCAGTGGTTTTTGAGAGCTCCGTTTGGGAACCAAATCCGGCCCTATATATATTTATCTCATCTCGTGCTTCATCTCTCTTTTTCTTCCCTTGCGCATCCTTCAAGAGCTCCAACAAGACCCCCGACCCTCTTCGACCACGGATTCTCGCCTTCCTTCCGTCGTTTCCAACGGAACTTCCTTTTCCTCTATTCACTCGCTTCAGGTCAGCCATCCGATATGGGAGTTTGTTTGTGAGATATGTATTTGTATGCATGTATACGTGTGACCGCGAGACCCTAGCGAACTTTGCGATTGGCATTCATTTTGTTTCTGAGAAACTACAGCGAGAGAAAAGGGTTTTAGATTGCGGAATCTCTATTGATTCGAAGCTTTTATTTATAATCATCATTATTATTATTTTCTTGAGATTTCTCGGCAACCAAACGGAGAGAGGGTGGGACTGCCGTTTTGGTGAATTTGCTCTTTCAAGATTTAAATCACTAATCTGTCGTTGCTTTTACATTTCTCGCGGCAATGGAAGGACTATGGTCTGTGTTCGGAGAGTTCGAGTTTGCTCACTATGGGGTTAGCAAAGAGCAAATGGTTTTGTCTCTCTGTCTTGGTTCTGCGGCTGCTCTTTTCGTCGGCATTTTCGTAGGCGTGCTTTCTGATCTAATGTGGGTGTGATCACTTCCTTCCAGAACTGCTTTCCCCCACCCCACCCCTAGCAAAAAAAAATCATTTTGTGTGGTATTCTCTGGATTATCCAGAACTTTTTAGTATTCAAGAAATGCGTCACGTTGATATAACTTCTCATTTTTTTTCTTAAAAAGATTTAACTTTCCATGAAATTATGTCCTTCAAGCGGGGTCTTGGTTATCAAGAAGATTAAGCAATATCTGACCTAGAATTTGAACTTATGGAGTCTGGGTCTCATAATTATTGGCTTAAGCATGAACCGAGCCATCTCATTCAGTCCTATTAAACATCTTTCTCTCCGGTGGAACTACAACTTCTTTGAGTTAGATATTTAGTAACTTTGGATGATTCTGGACTTGAGGACAGAAGGTTTTTGTAACAAATTTACAGTTCACCTCTGTAAGAGTTCTTGTGCATGGGATGAACTTGTGTAGCCTGGTTTGGTGTTGTAAAGTTAAGGTCGAGATTGTAGATTTAATTTCTGAAGTTATGTTGCGATTGCTTGACCATATATAAAATACATCGATGGAGGAAATTCTGAAGAGTATTTTAAAGAATTTCAAAGAATGTGAACATTGTGTACAGCTAAGAAGTTATGGTTGCTCTGGTTTGTTTGGTGGGACACTGTTATTTGCAGGCTGGGAGTTGTTGTAGTACGGACATTACCTAACCCAGTTTGAGTTTGCGTATCAGAGCATAGATTAGATTCTGTAGTCTTCTATGTTTATTAAGTGGTATTGATTTAATAAGAGCAGTAGGGTTATGGGTTTGGGGGTTTTCTTTGGTCCGTGTATTCTGAGCTTTAATCAGGTTGAATTTAGTAGGAACTAGGAGTCGATCTTAAGATGACGAGTAAGTGCCTCAGCACGGTCAGTCACTACCTGGAAAATAGTTGGAACTCTCTTTGAGTAAAGTTGATTTCAGGGGAGAACTAAATAGTTGGATTTTCTGTCCTTCCCAATGCATGTAAATGAAAATGCAAGACCAATTAGAAGACATGAGTTTGTAGATTTTGATGAATTTAAAATGGCCATCTATTCAGAGATCCTTGATTGTACCCAGAACTGAAAGGGCTTTGGCATGGAGAAGTTCTTTTTATTTGGCTTGCAAGCCTTATATGGTACCCCTATGGGAGGATAGGTGTGATGGGCAATTTAGTACATTGTGGTGGATTATTATGGTTAATTAGACTGAGTTGCTGTGCTTTGTTTATTCCATTGTAAGGGATCCCTTCTTTTTAATTGAAGTAGTATTTGTTTTGTGTTGTTGGAGATTGAGCTTAGAGCTTAGCAAGTTTGCTGTGATTGTGATAGCTTGGTAAGGTCTGGGATTGATAGGATTTCAGTAGAATGTGCTTCTCTTAATTCGCTTTGTCTTGAGAAGCAAAACTTGTTGTAGGAGTGACAGTGGTTCAATTGACATGGCCATTTGGACAAATTGATGGTAACTATATCATCACTGAGAAAAGGGAATCCTACTATTGGTTGGTTACTTTGTTGATAGCTTGGTAAGGACTGGGATTGATAGGATTTCAGTAGCATATGCTTCTCTTAATTCACTTGTCATGAGAAGCAAAACTTATTGTAGAAGTGATAGTGGTTCAATTGACATGGTGATTTGGACAAATTGATGGTAACTATCTTAACTGAAAAAAGGGAATCCTACATTTAGTAAGTTATCATTTGTGTTCATGTAAGCGAATTCTAACTTGAATTCAGAGGGTCGCCTCCCCCCCTCCTCTCTCTTTTACTACAGGTTCCCTCACCATTCCTTGTATGGGCTGAACTACTGAACTGTTGGAGACGTGGCAAGAATATATGAATGGAGATTGCATTATGAGCTTGGTCAACCAGTGTTAGGCTAATGATATGCTCTTTACGTTGTGAGTCACATATGATGGGTTGTAACATGGCGACCAGAGTTAGTTTTAGTATTTTTTATACACTTGATTGATTAAGGATGGGACACATTTATTCGTACATTAGATCTTGGCATTATTATGTCAGATGTACTGAGCATACCTTGCCATGGCCATGCTTGGATAGATTCTGATGCTTGTAGATGTATTTTGGTATATCCGTAGTGTTCAAGAAAAGACTCCGGTGAAAAGTTTGAGCAAATCATATAATTGATTACTTCCAGTCTTAACTGTGGCTAGATCGGAACACTGATTTGTGTATTATCTACTAAGTTGTGAAGTTATTTTGAAACTCGTGTATACTTAGGGTGATGGAAGAGAAGTGCATCTGGGGTTGATATATCCTTGTTTGCTGGGTGCAAAAATGCTGGCAAGCACAGTATTCCCATGGCTCATTAGTTGACCATCATCACTTCGCACTGAAGATTGTCTAGCATATTTGTTTATAGTACTGGGGGTGTGGGGCTTGTGTTGTCTCTAATAGCGTATGATTATCAGGTATGTCTGTAATCTTAGATTTGACAAAACTAATATATATTATGGCTCATCGGATCGATGTTCTGAATTTTACCTGTTTGTTTATGATATGCAGGTTATTGGTGTTTAGTGACACTATTTTACCTCTTCAATGGATCCGTGGGGCTGATTTTACCTTCACTTGCCAGATTGAGGACCATGTGTGGTAAACTAAGTTTTCTATGCGTCATCTGTAGGGTGTCTTCTGTTAATCTATATATGTGACTTCGTGTTGATGGTTCAAATGTATGAGTTGCGAGGAGGAGAGGAGGAATGATTATCCTTTCTATTGTTTTCCACATGAGAATATTAGAAGTGTGACGCACTTAGTACGCTGTTCCTTAATTGCATGTTATTTTATTATTCTGTTTTTTCCTTTTCCTTCAGATAAAACATTTCACTTTTCTGATATGGATTATACTGAAAGTTTTCCACCCAGCAACATCTTCATAAAGAGACTTGTGACAGAGTTGATAGCTCTTTTTGCCCCAGTATTCTGTAATATACTATATTCATTTCGTATTTTGTATTTATGCAGGGAGGCTACTACCGGAATATTGGGAATGCAGTGATAATGGCTTTTGCTGCCCTTGGGCTACTCAGCAGCTGGTAGCATGCATGTATTGAAGTTATTGGGGAAGAAACCGTATCAAAACTGGTACCAGCAGTCGGTGGCTGAAGAAGATATCCAGAACCCATCAAGTATGAGAACACGCTCGACATTTAATGGGTGTGAAATCACATTAAAAGCAAAAAAGAAGAAGAAAAAGGTGAGGTTTCGGGGGTTCAGGACTCACTTATTCATTGATAAGGTGTATAGACATCTAAAAGCAAAGCAAACAACAGGAGAACAAAAAAGTAAAGCCAAATAAACATTGAATCCTAAGGAATCTGAATAGTTGATTTCATAGTTCTGTTACTGGCACCGAGTTGAAGTCTAAAGTTTAAGCATGACTAGCCCCGGTGCTGAAGTCGTAACAAGCAAAAGTTGGGATCCACTGATACCAACAACGTTTCATTACATTGAGCCGGGTAATAACTTAGTTTTACTTGATGTAGATGCTAGTAGACTCATCCGACTACAAAATCGGGCTTCAATAACGGACAATCTCGTTAAACAACCGGGCCGACCAATTGGCCGCATTAACTTTTTTCTAAACTCGATTTTAGGCCAACTAACTGGTTGTTATTTGGGCTGTTTCTGGCCCAGTTGGCGCCCAACATATTTTGAACCAAGTGGACTTTCTTTGCCCAAAGTTCCCCATCAATTTCGGCCGAACCAATAATCTCCAGTCTTTGGGCCAGCGGAGGCCCAAATAAAGGCCAACATTGTTCAAACCTGGTTCCTGGGCCGACTTTGGGCTTCGTTTAAGGTCTAAGGTGGGCTGTGATTGGCCCTAACGCCCAATCAATTTCGGCCGCAGTGGTTAATATTTGGGCTGGTCCAGGCCCAAATGGCGGCCCAAATTATTTCGAACCTGGTTTCTGGGTCGAAATGGGGCTTCATTTTAATGTCCAAGTGGGCTTTGTTGGGCCTAAGGGCCCAATCAATTATCGCCCTACATTACGTCAGAGGCCCAATTGGCAGTTCAACCTCTCTGCTGGGCCGACTTTGGACTTAGTTTAAAATCCAATGTGGGCTGTGATTGGCCCAAAAGGCCCAATCAATTTCGACCGTGTTATTTGATATTTGGGCCGTTTCAGGCCCAGATGACACCAGAAATATTTTCAAACCTGGTTTCTGGGCCGACATTGGGCTTCGTTTTTTCCAAGTGGGCTTTGGTTGGCCATAGGGCCCAATCAAATTTCTCCGTACTGATTGGTCTTTGGGCCTGCTGAGGCCCAAATGATATCAAACCAGGTCGATTTTGGGCTTCCTTTAAGGTCTTAAGTGCTGTGATTGGCCCAAAAGGCCCAATCAATATCGGCAGTAGTGGTTGATATATGGGCCGATTTAGGCCCAAATGGAGGCCCGAAAAATTTATAGCATGTATACGGTGCCACGTTTAAGGTCCAAGTGGGCTCTAATTGGGCTTCTTTGAACTGTTGTCTGGGCCGACTTCGGCTGTTTTGGGTCAAATTTTGTCTTCGTTTATCCCAAATGGCGGCCACTACTTTCGGTTGGTTTCTGTGCACTTTGGGCTTCGTTTTAGGGTCCAAAGTGGGCTTTGTTTGGCCCAATTAGCCCAATCATTTTCGGCGTACTATTTACTGGTTTAACCTTGGGCCGGTTGAGGCACAAATGTAGCTCTGTAAAATTGCTTTAGTGCCTTTATTTTACTTAGTTTTATGATGTTTAGTGGTCCGTGGTGCGCCTTACTGGCCACTCAGTTACGTAGCCTGTGCTGATAATGTGTAGGACTGAAACTGAAAGCACTTTGGGTCCTTGGGTCACATTGTGCCCAACTTGCGAAACTCAGGTTAGTTTTAGACCTAGCACCGGCCCACGTTCAAAAAAGGGAGCAGGGCTCTAATGGGCTATCATTAACGGTTTGTCAAAACGATGCTTTGTTTTAGTTTTGGGCTAATTAACTTTTTATACAAAATGAATAGAAGATGGAGCTTCCAAATGGGCTCGGATTAAGCCGATCAACCGCAACTCAACCACGGACGTGCCTTGAAATATTCAAGCTGGACCAAACCCAGGGTTTAAAGAAACACCTAAGGTGAATAGCTCGTACGAGGATTGGCCGACTGGGGTAGCATCCACGGCACCAACTCCTTCAAAAAACGAGTAATTGGAACGATATAATTATTTCCGTGGCCCCTGTAACCATATAATTCACTTCGTTAGCATATAGTCCTTCAAAATACCTACAATATTTCAAGACATTCGAAAAAATCAGATCAAACAAAATGTAGAAGCACGAACTAATTGCAGGTACAAATATTTAATCATTTAGCGCTTGATCCCGGATCGGCTTTGTATCGACCCATTTTACACCTTTGATTACAGGACAGCTGCCATACTATTGAATTAATGACAACTACCAGAAGAAGCCAACAGCAGGCCAATTCATGCAGTTATGAAGTCAATTACAGTACTAAGGCCCCAGAAAGGGTAATCTAAACTGGTTTCTCAAAGTTTTGGATTTTCAACAATAGGGGGTTGATCTATAAATTTACCAATTATGGTAAAGGGATTCTTCCATCCATTCTTGTTAACATAATTCTGGCACATGGCCAGAGGTATCCATTCCATGCTTTGGTCCACTAGTGTATGCTTACCCACGATTTAGCTGAATGAGGTTTGCTACTAACAGTTCTGCTGATCCTTGGCCTTTTATAGAGAGTAATCTCCACTCTGATTAAGAAGTCTTTCTCATAAGAAAGATTGAAATTTTGATAATGATATCTCCCCGTTGCATGGCCACTTTCAAACCAAAAGAGTCTTTGAAACCGTAGCTTCCATTCATGCACATACCATTCTACATATCAGCAGAGGATAGATGAAGCCCCCAAAAGAATAGGAACAAGAAAAATTTGGCAAAAGATGATAATGGCCCAGACGCATTTTGAATAAATGATAAGAATGAAAGAAGAATACTTCATCCTAAATAAAGGCAACTAAAGAAAACAAGTCTTGAGGGATGTTCGTTTGGAGTAAAATTGTAGGATTCTAATAGAATTGTGAATATTTAAATGATTTTAGAGTGATATTGGTATGCGTGCAAAAGTTGTTGAATTGTATTTATATGTAAAAAAAGGTAATTTTTGGTTGTATTGGAATGCGTGTTTTTGTGATGTTGAGATTGTAAATGTAAAAAGTAGGATGTAAATCCTAAAAAAAGTGGGAACCGAACATGCCCTTTGATCTCACCTCAAACAGAAACACGGTCTGCCCTCCGTCTTCAACACCAGACAAATATAACAAGAAAGAGGCAAATCTGCATTAAGGTGAAAGATATATATCAAAATTTTATAGAACCTGCGACTTCTTAATAATTATTATCAAGTATTCGAACATGCAGCAGCCAGTGACTCCTTAATAATTATTGTCAAGTAATTTAAAGACGCAGTTCGTTCAACACCCTACATATTCTATCCAAACCAATGATTCCACGGTTGAGATAAATAAAAGATGAAACTTTGCCCTGCAACTAAGCATGTCAAAAGTAAGAAGCAATACAGAACTAAAGAATAAATGGAAATACACACAATTGTAAGTGTAAAATGCCACTTCTTTCAAACAAGTCAAACACAGATGAAATTTGAACTTATTCCAACTGAGTCTGACAGATTCAGTGCGTTGGGGTCATTGGTGACTAGAGTTGTCATTTTCTTTCAGTGTTGGGGTCTTCACTTATACGGTGCATATCTGCACTCGGAACATCTTGAATGCCATAGAAAATTGGGGTCATTGGTGATGAGATTTGCCATTTTCTTTCTTGAAATCACCGTTCAAATTATAGAGGTTTTAACATAATATTTTCACCAATTGAGTTCCACTCTTTTTTTTATGGCAAATCAAATGCAACAAATTCTAGTTTTACACTTCATTTCTTCACTAAGTACATGAGAATGGCTGATCTTCCTTGTATACCTAGAGCACTGGATCTTTTGATGTCCAGAAGGTCAAAATCTCAGAAGACAATTATGGAAAATGCTACAGTATCAACACCTTCGATGTCATCCCCAATGCAATTACCTTCAATTTCTATCTTAGAGATAGTAGTATGGCCATTGACTATATTTCCTTTCCATTTTCATTTGGCCCAAATAAGATGGGAGTCAAAACATGAATATGTAACTGATAATCCCGTTATGGAAATTACATGAGTGGTTGAGAAACGGCTATCCCACATATCACTTGATGAGTTGAAAAGGGTAAGAATATGTATGCATTCTCAGATGTGTATTCACAAACATTCAAACATGTCACAAGAGAAAGTTCTATGAGTCGGAAACAAATAACGACAAAACAAAAACCAAAGCTTTCTGCTTGAGATGTACCCTTTGGTACTTCTGTGGGCCGTACTCAGCAGGATTGAAAGTGTCGTAATGAGAATTATACAACTGACCAACATCATAGCACAAGACACTGAAGGCCTGAAACATGGTGATATCCTCAGACAATCTCAAAATTTTCCTGAAATGAAAGATAAACTACTTCAACGAAAAAACAAGAAACACTAGTTACATATACAAACTTTTTGGGCACTGAAATGCAGCCAAAGCATAAAAAGTATTCCAGCACTGGCTGTTTTTGACAACTTACTGATAGCTTGCGTCAGACCAGAATACACAAATGAAAGGGAAAATAAAATAATTAAAAAGATTCTCTATGACAGTGATTCAGATATGTGACAAATTTTACAAATCAAGTCAACATATTCACCGTATAAAAGCTGGCATTTACTTTTCTCTGCCAATTTAAAAGTACATAATAAATAAATAAAGAAGACTATAGCCTGGAAATACGAAGAGGATTTGAGAAACTTTGTTTTGATTTCTTCAAATTGAGTGATCCTTTCTACATGAGAGAGAGAGAGAGAGAGAGAGAGAGAGAGAGAATTCTCAGACATTGATATTGTTGAGGAAGCATATTAATGTCATGAGTTGCAACATCAGCATTTCTGTGAAGGATGATTCAAAAGGTTCAAATAAAGAGAAGGAAGAACAAGGAAAAAAAGAGGACATAACCTAGAAAATAAGCTGATTGGAAGGAGATTTAGAAGGCAAGTATGCTGATTTCAGATGTCCACTGCAATGAAAGTAAGCATTCTATATCAAACCAACCCCCTGGACCGCAGGGAAAGGGCAAAGACTATATAAGGTTTTAGCTTTGTACTTAAACATGAACAAAGATGAGGTGTTAGCATATGCATATAAGAAACTTCATACCACTTATAACTCAAACAATTATCACATTCTTCTGGCTATGACGTAGAGAGAGAGAGAGAATGATGATAATAAATACTTTCACGAGTACCTCACCATGGATCTTGGGAAGCATTGTCACCTTTGCAATTTTTCCTCAATGAAATCCAAGACACCAGTTTCATCTTGAGCAGCACTAATGAACACACCAGAACTGTTTCACAGGAAGCACGAGCTAATAATACAGCATCTCGTAAATATAATTAATCCACTCTTAAGGTAGATAAATATTTCCATAACCATGAACCTCAACACACAGATACTTTTAAATACCACCACATTGTATCAACTGTACACATGGTCAACTGTAAAGTAAACCAGAGGATGATAGAAACATCTACAACAGAAGAACACTTGAAATAATAACAAGAAGAGTGAAAGTTAAACACATCTTCTGATCCACTAAAGGAAACATCAAGGGTCAGGACATCTATAATCTCAATTTATTCGTGTTAAATTTGCAGCTTATACACACCTACAGCTCATTATCCAGGCAAGACATTATGAACTACAAGCGATTAGCCCAGAATGAATTTAAATGTTCATTAATTCCAAAGCCGCATGGCAGACTAAAAATTTTAGCATCCATATTCTGCTTAAATATTGTGATGTACAACCAATCCAAAATGAAATCAAGCCAGGGTATTGTTGAGTTGGCGCACAAATGTTCTAAACTCAAAGCTTAAGTATGGAATCAAGACAAGTTTACAGGGGACGCAATAGAGAGCACCTACATATATAATTAATAATTTCAAAACTTCATTATTGTTAGAAATAAAAAAAAAATTATACTTGATTAGTGAGACATCCATAATATTGAAATGGATTTATTACATTTCTCACTTATATTTCAAAACATTACATTATGGCTTATTTATAAGCTCTTGTTTTCCAAGACCCCACATTGCTAAGCAATGTGGGACTACACCATATTTCAACAATTATTTAAGATCGTGATCGCCTAATGGATTCTACCCCACGTTAATTGCAAAGGTAAATATCTCCATCAGCCTAATCTAACCATAGCAAAGGAAGCTACTGCCGACAGTCTAAGACGTGGCTCTAACATTTTTATAATGCTCTGGCATTGTTCCGGTGTCGCAAAATTAGGGAAATGTAGAGCCTGCGGCCTTCAAGCGACACACACAGGGAGACAGAAGTCCTTTCGTGCCCTCTTTTGTTTCCCCTGGTCGCAAAGCTACCGCCGACGGTCTAAGACGTGGCTCTAACATTTTTATAATGCTCTGGCAATGTTCCGGTGTCGCAAAATTAGGGAAATGTAGAGCCCGCGGCCTTCAAGCGACACACACAGGGAGACAGAAGTCCCTTCGGGCCCTCTTTTGTTTCCCCTGGTCGAAAAGCTACTGCCGACGGTCTAAGACGTGGCTTTAACATTTTTATAATGTTCTGGCATTGTTCCGGTGTCGCAAAATTAGGGAAATATAGAGCCCGCGGCCTTAAGCTCAAGACCTATTGGCCGTAAAACAATAAACGTAATATACAAATCGAGCAGTATTAGCCAACGAAAAGGAGGAAAAAAATGCTTGAGGAGCAAAACTGAGCACCTGAAAGTAGATTGGAGTAACGGAATTGTCTCCGGTCTCTCCGGGAGTCGAAAAAATTGTACGAGTCCCCTCGTTGACCGATTCAAGCAGCCTCGGCCTCGTACCTGAAACATCCTGCCGAGGAATTGAAAAAATTTATGAACATGGAGACATTACCGATACTTCTTCATCTATTGAGTTGTTCTGTTGGATCGGCCGCTCTAGAACACGACGCAAAACGTTAAGAAGAAGATGAAGGAGAAGAAGGATTTGAAGGAAGAGACCTGATCAGAGAGGAAAGTGGAGGCGAAGAACTCGGCGAGGAAGAAGACGGAGCACAGGAGGAAGATAATCGGTAACCCTACCTTCTTCGTATTCAGGCCCTAATTTCCTTTCCTGCTTTCGGCTTTCGTATAGCCCAATGCTAGTTCAAATCTCGAGAAACTTGAAGCACCGTGTCTCTCTCGAGTCTCGTGGGTTGATGGTTCTCTTTGAGGCGATTCCGTTCCGTAACTTCCGTTCTTTTTCTTCTGTCACGTGCTGAATTTGGGTGCCAGCAAGAGCGGGGTAGGCTCATGTTAATGATCTGCATCGTGGTGTTGTTTTTTTGTTTTTGTTAAACTGCATCATGGTGTTGTTTCTTTGTTACTTGTTATTAGCTTTATTTTTAGGCCTAATTACTTATTATTTATTTTTAGGCATAAATGTAAAATTGGTCCTTGCCTGCGCTATAAATAAAAATCGATTTAGTCCATGTGATATGAAAAACATCGATTTAGTCCTTGTGATTTCAAAAAGTGATAAAATCAGTTCCTAATGGAGGACCAATAACAAACGAAAATAGAAGCACCGGGACTAAATCAATGTTTTTCATATCACAAGGACTAAATTGATTTTTACGTATAGTACAGGAACTGATTTTGCATTTATCTCTTATTTTTAACAAATCAATCTTTTCGGATATAATCTGGTTGAGCCAATCCTGAATCCTGTAGTCCCAGTTTTAGAAATACAGGTTATAAATTAGTCTACTAAAAGAGACGTGATTTAAGGTAGGTTCTTGGATTTCTGTTAATGCGGGCGACTGCATCTGAATTGACCCCCTCGAAGCGCTCAGCCCGCTACATCTTCTCGTCGGGTTGGGGAGACAATTTGAAGACCAGGAACCCACCGCGTTTTCGTAGTGGAAACCATACGAAACGACGGCAACTTTCTTGGAAGGGAGGATCGACTTTAATGCGATTTACGGCACTGTGCCGGAGCCTGGATTTCGTAACTAATAATGCTTTTTTATTCATTTTCTAGGGAGACTTTAAACTTAAAGAATGCATCGATTGTCCCTTTATATGGTACTTACCAGTGCCACAGGAATGATAATTGCAGAAATAGAGAGATATTCGCTCAGCCTTCCGCTTGAAGCAAAAGTGGGATTAGTCACTCTTACGGGAGATTGTGGAATACGGTTGTTATGACTAATTGAGGACGACGACATGCAATTTCCATTAGTTTTGAAGGACCTCGTCTGGTAGCGTACCAATGCAGAATTTTCTGATGGACAAATATGGTAGCCATGGCCAAGCTTTGAGAGCGAGTTATCCTAATCAGGACTCATATATAGCCAGGGCAAATTCTTTAATCAGTTTAGCCCTCTAGTTTTCATTACTCAGGAACCTTGAACGTTCACAATCATAAAAGATAGCTTAATAAACCCAAGATGTTAGTGCCATAATAGAAATAGCTTACCAATAATTTAATGCCACCAAATAATCCAATTAAGGAGTAATCGTTAATGGAAAACAATTAGTAAAATCTTAAAGAAGATGCAGATAATTTCAGTAAAAACGTGGAAGACTCGAGACAAATTTTTGCCTCTTTTTTTATGGCGGAAAGTCAGGATGGAATCCCACTCCCATGACTGCATGTTTCTGCACAAAGACTTTTCTCCTTCAATAAAGTACTGTTGACCGACTTTATTAATTGCAAAAGACTACTTAGAAAATGGAGGAATCTCAATTCCCGTTAGCTTATATATAACGGATGATCCATGTTTTGTGGATCAATGGGTTAGAGTCAGTCTGGCGTGCCTTGCCCTGCCCTGAAATGGTATACGAGTGGTATTTATGGATTGGAGGCAGGACTTCTTTATAAAGATCATAAACTGTTTGAAAGACAAATTGCCATTTATCAAACTTTTTTCCTCATAAACTGTTTGTCGTTCTGATTCATATTCGTCAACGAGGACAAATGATGATCACTTTTACAGAACTAACATACTTGGACCTTGGTTTATAGCTCCAGCCTCCAGGCTCCATATGTCCAAATTTTTGCTCCAAGCAGAGTCTGGTGCATATCAGTTTGCCCCTTTTGTATCTATCTAATGACGAGCGCAATTTTTCTTTTCTGGTCAAATGATCAACTTCTTACAAGCATTTTTACGGCGGGTCAAAAGCAAAATCACAAACACCGAGATCATAGGGGATCTCTTCCTTAATGGCTTCTCTCTAGAACTGTACAATTCTTTCGGTTTCTTAAGTAGCTCATTGATCTTTTAAGGACAGAAATTGATGTAAATTGTAAGGCATACCCGACAACACAGGCTGCACCAGACACCGAGGAGTATAGATTCAAAAAAGTCTGGTATTTACAATAACTTAAATCAAAAGAACGTCACAGAATTTCAGTTCTTTTTATCAAACAAATCCAAATATGAAGAAGGGCAAGAATAATCACTAAAATATGCATTAAGTTGTTGAATGATCCTTTTTCAACTTCTGGGAAAATAGAAGTCCCAGTGAAACTTGGTTAAGCCGATATGTTCTGTGACGATTCCCAGTTCAGTGAAGCATTCAGGATTCTTGAGAGAGAGTGCACCATTTCCTCCGTGGATGGTCGACCTGCTGGATCTTTTTTCAAGCAACTATCAATCAGTCTGACCAGCAAAACAGCAAGTTCCAAGGGATAATTTCCTTGGAGGGAAGGATCCATGAAGTGCCTCAAACTCTCGTGTCCATTGTCCTCATCGAGCACAGCATGTAAGACATCTGATAACTGCTTGTTTTCCTCCTCATACAAAGCAGCAACCTCTTTCCCAGTTATTATCTCCAGCATTAGAACCGCAAATGCATAGACATCAAGCTTTGTGGAGACAAAACCATGTTCCAAATACTCAGGAGCCATGTAACCTCTTGTCCCAACGATGTGCTTCGTCAAGGGAAATTCTCCTTCCTGCCCTTCTGCTGACCTCGCCAGACCGAAGTTTGCAATCTTTCCCCTAAAATCGCCGTCTAGAAGAATGTTACTGCTCTTTATATCCTTGTGGACATGGGGAGGAGCAGTGAAGCCATGAAGATAGTTAAGCCCAGTGGCCACATCCAATACGATCTGCATTCTCTGCTTCCAGCTCAAAAACTTTCCATCATTGCAGCTGTTATAGATCCAATCGTTCAAGGATCCATTGACAGCATATTCGTAAACAAGATACCAATGACCGCCATTAAAACAGATGCCAGAGAGGCATATAATGTTAAAATGGTTGATCTTGTTCAACAGATTTATCTCTTTTGACACATCTCCATCGATTTTCTTTATTGCAGCCAAATCTCCATTAATGCTGCCTCGATAAATAGATCCTTTAATCCAGAAAGTAGGACTGAAATTATCTGTTGCTTGTTGGAGTTCCCCAAACTTGTACACTTTGAGGGATTGAGCTACACTGGACATGCTTTCTAAGAAATCCTGAGATTCTTCATCAACATTTTTCTTTACTGGCTTCTCAGCTGCCTCGAAGATATCCGAGGCAGTAAGGGAATCAGATTTCTTCTGAATTCTACGGAAGAATACGCAGAATATTAGGGCGCCAAAGACCAATATAAGAGCAATTCCTCCAATAATCCCAACGACGACATAAACCCACGTTTTACTTGAGCTTCCAGACGAGGAAGAATTGGGAGGCGGTGGTGATGCAGGTGGTGGTGGTGGTGGTGCTATGGTTTGAGAACTTGAGGGTAGGCCTTGTAGCGGAAGTAGAAGTGTGGTGAAGGGAAAAATACCGGGGTCTGTAAGCTCATTAGCCTGCAAGATGTTATCAGTACTTACACTGAATCTTAAACCAATGGTAGAAACAAGATCACCGGAAGCGACCAAGTAACTCAATAAATACTTGACATGACCCACATCAATTTGATTCTTAGAAGGACAAGCGCATCTAAGGGGAACGGTGAGTCTTACACCAGAAGGTAGACGACTAGCGGGATAAATGTTCTGATACTGGAGAGCTTGGCAGTTTGAAAGGCCTTGGAAGGTGTTATTCGCAATCAAGAAGTAAGTATCGCTAACCTGGGTAACATAACTTGCGTTTGCTTGATAGTACTCACCTGAACAGGAGCAGTTGACTGGAACCAGCACCAACTGGTTCGTTTCGAACGAATGATTCTCGGAAAGTACTGAATTAATCTGAGAGAGCTGGGATGGGTCAGAAGACAAAAGAGCAGAAATGGTAGAAACAGTGTTGTAAGGGGGTTGGGATCTGAAAGTGAGATAGGCTTGGCAACTTCGGTTTTGGCCATTACAGAAGTACCCAGCTGCAGAAGTTGAATTGTCTGTGTTGCCACAGTCTGTTGTGATCAATCCCTCATAAGGTTGCTGAGCCAGAATCAAAGAACAGCTTGAGAACAAAATGAGCACGATAACAAAAGTAAAAGAGAGGGAATTCATTTTTACGAAACTTAAAAGATCTGAAGATGGGTACTGGATAACCAGTAGGTTGATCAATGATGTATAATTTCGACAACGTTGGAGAAGCTGTAGTGGGACTTTTTCTCTAAGAGCAGGCTCCGGGAAACAGAACAGTTGAGTTTTTCGTCTTATCTTCGTTTGGGTCAAGGCGTATGGGATGCGGACAGTGTCATCTACAAGAAAATTTGATTTTTTTTTTCACTTTCAGCCAATCAATTCGTTGTTATTCTCTGCGTTGAAAGATAGGCCAGCGTGTTCAAGCCCTTCTAGGCTTCTACTAACATGTCTGGGTGCTCCGGAAAGGAAAAATAAAACTGAAAAATGTTATTATAATTCTAAATAATTCATAATTATCAAATAATTAGAACGAATTTTGAAAGATGGTCAGGTATGCATTGGTTTTGTGAATTAAATTTCAAGTGGGTGAAAATGAAATCCCCCATTAATTAATGACAAAACCTATATCTTCGTGTTCTTAAGATACGTATACTTTTAAAGTCTTTATTTATTTCTTTTAAGTTGTTGCTACTTTAGAAAGCTTTTATGCTTCTGATAAGACTTTAATTAATTTTTAGTAGGACTTCTTTTTCTACTTAGAAACATCATAGAACTTATGGGTCCGTGTACACTGTACAGGAATGATTTGGGACGACGAAGAAGTCAATCTTCACGAATAAGGTTATTTATTCGTTAGATACAACAACCACTAATATATTCCATTTGTATATAAAATAGAAGAAGCAGTGTAAGACACGCCGCAGGAACTAGTTTTTAATTCAAATATATATAGGAAGCTAAGATAATCAAATTTGACATGATCTTTGCACTTCCTCCTGCCTGCCATAGGCCCCGCAACTTTGTCAACGGTTGGGTGCAAACGCGTTGATCTCCAGAAGGAAGAAGCGTTACATGTTAACCGATGAAAAGAAAATATCCAACAATGCAATTGTTTTTGCTTCTTTGAAAAGCACCATTCTTGGCTGTCGTTTTCTCAGAGGTGAGTGAAAGAAATTCAGACAGAAATATTTGCACGTAAATGGAGTTTAAACAACAAATATGAACTGTCCAAATACATATCCAAGGAAGATGTTCAACGACGGCACTTAGATGGGTAGTCTCATGCCCTTTTCTTTTATAATACCCAGGTCAAATATTGCGGGTAGCCTCATGCCTTTGTATGATATCCAGACCAGTTACGCCCTTACGGCCCGTCAAAGGTATGGGCGAAGCATATGCTTTCCGTGTTGCCGCAACCTACCGCCAAGTTTGACTCAATGGAAAGCTTAATAACGAGACTCCAGCCTCACCAACTGAACGGCAAATCAAGTTTGCGGCCGTTCTACAGATCAATATTCCTGGCCGCACAGATATTGTCAAAGCGCGCAATGGGTCCCAACTAACTAGAAAATGTCAGAGCAACCCTTGCTGATCACAGTTTCCACTCTCGCATTGAAGCAAGAAACTTTGAATTTACATTGTGGCAAACAATGGCGCTAGTTTTTTAGATAAAAGCAAGGCTTCATTTCCCCGTTATTGAGTTCATCATTTCCACATGTAACACATCAGAGTGGGGAAAAGGAAAAGAAAACAAGGTACATCATTAGTTAATGTTTGTAGGCACTTATAGAGAATACTGATTATACTTATAGAGCTCGGAGAAAGCTGAAGAAAAGATCCACAAGTGAGGAGGAAACCGCCCCTCTCAAGAGAACAATTTGTCTACCAAGTTCCCAAGCAGAGATACCGTATCGTAAAGAAGAATAGAAAAGCTATACCCAGACAAGAAGCGATGCAGTGGAAGTTCCATTGACAACTACCAAATCCCCTAATTCCTCCCAATTCCGTTATGAGAAGTGAAACCCCAACTATGAGACAAAGGACACCACCGAAAATGCTGTCCCGCAGTCCATCAGCCAACCAATCAGGAGTGATTACAAACAGGAGAAAACGAGCAGCTGAAAGACAGATATATAATACATAAATTAGAGCAGAACTTTGTAGAATTAAGGCTACATTCAAATGTAAAAATTCTGTTGTTATTGTCAAGACAAGATTCAGACCTGGGAAGCTTTCAGGCCAGAAGAGGTTTGCTGCAACAGCAAGAAAGGCAACCCAACAACCAAATGGTCCTCTGCATACTTGGATCAATAAGTTCAAGGGAAAACAATAGCAGAAATGACCTTTTTTTTTAATAGCAGAAATGACTTGAATAAATAAGATAACATAGAATTGTCAGCCACCTTAAAACTTTGAAAAGCACAGTTGGGAAACTTGTAAAGAGATATAATACAAGAAGGCCAGTTTTCATAGATGATCTTCGGCCTGTTCGGTTCAAGATCAACAGAAACCTGTAGGATAAAGACGTAAAATTCAATTCAGGAATTTTACAAAAGAAATCCAATCACAACAAATTGAGCACAAATTACTGAATGTCAGATGCCATCCAAAACATAAACTGGCTAAGGTTGTTCATGAATACAAAATCAACATATAAAGTCAACATTTAGATAAATCATACAGGTGCCTTGGTTGTTTCATGGAAATGTGAAATTTAAGGGACATATAGAGATGTTGCATGTCCCTATGAGATCATAATGCTTGATAGGTCGTTTAGTTGAAACTTGTCCAAAAATTGAGATGGATGAAACATGACAGCCAACCTCTAGCAGCAGTTGGAAACTATTATGACTGTGGAGTCTTTTTCATCAAGAGAAATGAACGAATGGTGGTAACCTAAGTAATTCTTTGAGAGTCAAGAGCAACACACACAGCAATCCATGTTCATGAGTTTTTTAGAACAACTTTGGTGTCTAACCCTCAGTGTGATATGTGAATGGCTGAATGCAGCAGAGACAAGAATTTGTAGGCGATCATCCAAAATAAAAGGAAAAAGAAACAAAAATTGCAATATAATTTTTTGCTGTTGATATAGCATCTGGCAGAACTGATCCCAGATTTACACACAGAATTAAGTGCAACCTGAAATATCCAAATTAAACAGCATGAAGCGTACAAAATAGGTGAGTAATATAAATCCGTGGTTTACAGCATGCAACGATTCTGTTTGCTAACTGATAATTAGATGTCAAACTTACTACATGTACCCCATCCCAAAAGCTATAAAAGTGACTACACTAATAAACACTAAATTCCCGTGAACTTAAGTCAACAGACTCAACACCGTATATCTTACAAGTCTCAAAGCATCATGGACTATTTAACTACGAAGTTCATTCCATATGACCCATGATGAGAATAATAGAAACCAAGAGAAAGGATATTAAGGAGCTATCCACTGCAAGTTAATGCAGCGGAGTATGGACACAGCCCCTGTTGTCATAGAGTTCTACAACGTGGTTCCATGACCATGTATAATCACAATAAAAGTAACGATGCCAATGGTTATAAACTACATTGGAAGAAAACCAAACTTGTCCGGGTTCCAGAAGTAAATCGAAATAATAAACACAAAAAGGGGCACAAATGAATCTGATCCCCGTAACTCCAAATTTGTAGCCAAAGTAACACCAGTGTTAAATAACCAAAATGTATTCCAACCGGTGAAAAGAATAAGAGTTACGGAAGTGTCAGCTTTAGAAATTCCATTACTTGGTCACGCTGTAGTTTTCCCCTTTCAGAATTTGGCTTCTGAAAAAATATAAAAAATGTAAGATAAACATAACAAGTTATGAACTTACCTGCCAGATTTTCTAACACCACCCAAAATAGCATTTGAAACCCAAATGGTAATGCTGGCATTTTCATACAGAGTATGATTCGATCACATGCTTCCACTACGCAAACCACTCCTTCTCAACACATAGATCCAAATCGCCCAAGAACAATGCTATAGAATACAATTTCAAAAGACAACACAAAAGCTAGTAAACCCTAAACAGAAATCTGATCACAAGCAAGATGAAACTCACAAGGCAAAGATGGTTCCTCCCCATTGAAACATGACTCGAGCGCTGCTTGATCCTTCGGTTGAAGGGGATGGTGCACGGCCAACTGCTGCTGCTGCATGCCCATCACTTGCAACCGCTTCAGCTAATCCTAGTCCCAGATTTTCCATCTTTGCCTCGCCAAAGTTCTACCTTTGGTAGGAATTTTCTCTGACCCACACCCACGGAAACCATGTTTGATCTGCGTCTACCTTTTTCATTTTTCTCTGGGAATATTCCCTCTTCTTCCAATGATGGAGGTCTGATAGTCAGTGGGCAGTGTGGAAGCCAGGGAAGTCGACCAGTTCCTGTCTCATGATCACGTGTTTTTTTTTTGCCAAGAAAAGGGAAATAAAATTCGTTTCTTTGTAGTGAACTGGATGGGCCAGTCATTGCATAGTACGTAGCCCGCAGATTTCGGTCCGCGGGAACTTGGGCGATCGAAACCAGAGGGAGGCCCATAAATTTACAGAATAACTGGACTTGTGTTTCTTTTGAGCCGACTCCAAACTTCTCTAGCTGGATATTGTCAATCCTCATCTTTCCCCCTTTCTAGAAGATTGAAGACAAGATGCTCTCTCTTCGTCAGATCTTTAAGGCACAGTCATCCTGGTCACTTCATTGGTTTCTCGTCGACTCAACCAACAGATGGCTCAATGGGCAGCTCGTAATTCTCTTTCTGGTTTTTCGGATGTTTCTTGTTTTTTTTTTTATTCTAGTGTGATGTGAACTCTATTTCCGTTTAGTTTTCAGTAATGCCATGAGTGATTTAAAAATAAATAAAATAAAAATCTGATCTTTAGTGCGTGCCCAAAGTAGGTCACCTATTAGAGAGCCGACGAGCTGCGTCGATTAGAAGACCTGCTCATGGCCTCTCGTCACAGAATTGGAATCTCTCACATTTGACAACTTTTGGGTAAATTTGAAAAAGTTACTTGGGCTAGTTGCTCACCTATTTTGACATAAACAAATTCCACGTAAGGTTGTGCTAATTCTCTATAATTATTGCAAAGCTAATATAAATTCAAATATAAATGATTTCGACTATGGATAGTAGGAACTTTTTTCCAGTGTTTCAAATTTAGTCGCCACCACAAAGTCCATTGGCCATAAGCTTCATAAGAAGAAACCCGTTAGCACTACCCAAATGTAGCCGCGTGTATGCCATGAAGACACTGAAGTTGCGCACTCGAAGCGTTAGAATTCAAACTAAAACAATCTAATTCACCACCATATTTTTTGGGATAATTGAGATGTGATATCATGTGAATGCTTATAGCTAGAGATTTGGAGGCGGTCTCTTTGTCAAAGTTTAACTTTAGCATAGTAACGGTGGTTTTGGACATGACTTTGGTGATTAATGTATGTTGAACCTAGTTGTGAGGAATGAATTAATGCATTCGCTATATTAGAAAATATAATTCTTAAACTTTTTGGAATAAGTGGTGATTTTCATATGATATTGGAGTCAAGATATTGGTATGTTTGAGTGTGGAAATTTTGGATATTGGGGTTTGGTGAAAAAGTGAAGAAAGACAAGATATTTAATAAATATTATAATAATAAAAAATTATGTAATTAATTTTTTATTATTAAACCCAAATAATTGGGGCTCAAATATCCCCAAATTAAATCCGAAAGTTATCACTATATGCTCTTTTACCCCATTTCGCATGATATTAGAATTGAGCTTGATAATGATTTCAAAGAACTTCAAAAGTAACTTTTGCTGTTGTATTTGCTAACGATGGGCCATAAAATAACTGGCCCAGACCACCCCAAGGGGAGACCTATAAAGACGGCCCATTCCGGGTGACCAACCATGATCAAGAGCCCTCAGCCTACTTGGAGCCCTAATTACCTCCCATATCCTATAAGATCTCCCTTTCTCGCCTAGCAATCCAAGGAGCTCTCTCACTCTCGAAAGGATTAAGGCTGCATTTGATACACAGGCTAAAATTTTGACATAATAAAATAATTACAATATAATCTTTCTCTCAATCAAATCATTATTTTTCACTATAATAAATATAAAAAATTAATTCAAATCATCACTCTATTCACTTTTTCATCAATTCCAGTACCCTTAAATTTTAACCTATCTAAAATTTTAACACTCAAACACAACTTAAGAGTCCTAGACCCCCTAGTATTTGATCCCCTTAAGGACTATGATTCTCTCCACCTATAAAAGGTACACCTATTATATTCTTAGGCTTAATTAATTATCTAGACAAACACTTTTCGATCTCTAACTTTGGTATCGACGCTCCCTTCCAATGTCATCCTCTCAGTGATTATTTTCAGGTATGCTTGTCTCTAGTCTTCGGAGATCTTTGGCTTCATCAAGTATCAATATTGTAACTTTGAACTCTGAGTCTCAGGTTTAAAACATAACACATATCATACAATAACTCATTCACAAAATATTATATCATTCTTTATTATGCACAAAACCGTATAAAACATATAAATTTTCAAATCAAACTATATACATATGAAATTCTATAAATAAATTGTACACACATGATGTTACTATGATTAAAGTATGAGATAAATCGTCAAATAATGTCATAGACATTACAAAGGATCCATGATTACATCCAAAAATATTTCATAACAATTACTACTATAATATAATGCACATACACATAAAACATCTCTTTTTTAAAATTTAAACACTTTTAAAAATATAATATTCTCAAATAAAATCGAAATTCTAACCTTTTAACACTTTTTAAACAGGATAACTTTTAAAAAAATTAAAATTCAATAAAAATGAAAATAATATATGAAAATCCGGATGTTACACAAGTCGTGACGTTCCCGGCCATTGGATCAAGAGAAACTTTCACAAGTCAGGACACACCGACAAAATTTACTCACCGACTCGGCCAAAGACAAGGCATTGAAATCGAGCTATATATATACAAATTAATTAACCTCCATTTCGTAAGTCCGATGGTGGGCTTCCACGTAGAATTCGGTTACTGTGCTAAGCGTTATTGTGCTGAGTATGCTGATCGACAACTGAGATTAAAAGTTGGAGATTCGACTGCTGTGATTAAACATATCATTTAAAACATTTAAAATATTTTAATTGATGTGGTACAATCTGAACTCTTGAATTTTGATGTTTTTAATCTCAGCTCTCGTTCAACATGTTCAGTACAATAACGAGACTCTCGTATTCTCACACGGGCATAGAATTGAGACAAACTGTAAACCGGTAAACGCCATGACTTCTTTCATATGAAAGGAAGAGCTAAAATACTAAATATGGCCGACCAGCTTTCTAAGCGTGTCCGTGCTTTTGAGGGAACTCTCTGGCCTCTTCGTCTACTCCAAAAAAAATGAAGAAAAAACTTTGGAACCAAAGCAATCGAATAAACTCGTATTCAGGCAAAAATTCTGCTTACCTTTATTGAGAATAATCAGCGGAGATTGGATTAGCAGCAAAGGCGGACTACAGATTATTCTCCATAACCTTTAGAGCTAATGTTAATTAATTCTATTCCCCGATGTCCTCTTAGAACCGCATAACTTAGCTTTAACTCTAAGCATTTCACAGATGGCATGACAGGGCTCTCTCTTCAAATATGATTGATTATAATGCTTCTTTCATAAGCTTTGTTATGCAGGTTAGTTTTTTTGTTTTCGAGTTCTTTTATTTATGTTTGTGAGTCTGGTGTGGTTGTAGATGTATTTACAGTATTCATCTAAAGGTATATTTAATAAAAATTTGAGGTGCATTGGTCCTTCCAACAAGAAAAGTGCAATGGTAATGATATAATGATAATATTTTTCACAACACAAAGGAAATTGAGAAATTACAAGCATCAAGCCAAAGAGGAAGCATGCTTTATTTGCCTATATAACACTCGAAACTTCAAAAAGACTGCCACAAACCACAGATACATTTTGGCCTGCATCATCTATTCTTCTGTTCTTTTCTGAATTGCTCGTTGAATACATGGCAATGATCATTAGAAATTTGTTCGATGTTGTCTTACAAATACCATTAACAATTTAACCCATCATCTGGTGAAACTCGTTAAAATCAAGGACTCCGTTGCCATCGGTGTCATAGACTTGGATCATGGCCTCGCAGTCATCTACTGACTTTTTGTCCCCAAGGCGATGCAACATCCTCTGCAGGCTCCTGGGGGTTATGCGCCCTGACCCTTTCTCCATTTCGTACATCTCAAACGCCCTCTTCAGGTCCTCGTCACCGCCACTTTCCTTCTTCATCAGCCTCAAAAAGTCTTGGAAGTCCAAGAGACTGTCCCCGTCGGAGTCAAGATCATCGATCACCCCTTGAGCCTCTTCGTGTGACATGTACTCACCGACCGAGGCGAAGTACGCTCTGAGTTCTATCGCCGAGATTTTGCCATCGCCGTCTCCGTCGAAATAACGAAAGACTTCTTTGAGCTCGTCCACCTTAGTGCTGTTCTTTGGGGACGCACGTGGGGACATAGGAGATCTTGGAGATCTAGGAGAGCTCAACGAACCTGAGCCATGCTTTGACCCGAGGCGATGGAGGCTTATCCTAAGACTTGGGTTGCAGAACCATTTCGACGGTTTAGGAACTCTAGTCTCTTCCGCCATTAATGAATGTGACATTTACCTCGAAGAACATCCTACAGAAATGCAACAACTTATATAGAGAGAAAAAGACATATACTCTACAAGATTTCCTTCAACTTTGAGAGGATTATTAAAGAATAAACCACCGTTTGGGACTTGCAACGAAGCTGAGAGAATACGTACGTAAACTTTGTTGGTGCGAGGAAACTGCATGGTAGCTTCCTAATGGGTCCCAATAATTGATTGAGCACTTTCCTTTGGAATATCGAACAGACGCTCTTCAAAGGGAGTGAGAATCACGCCGCTAGCTCGTCAAGTCTTGAGTTGACTTAAACACCTTGTTCTCCAAGTACTGCTGCTTAAACGCCTTAAATCCACGACTGTCTGCCCAAAGCAGTAAATAAATGCATATTAGTTCGGACTAAAAGGTTGATGGAGCATTGGAATTGACATTAAACACCCATACCTAACAGATGAATGAACATTTACTGATTTATGTAACAGATGTAGGACTGTCAGTGTGGTCTTGGCAGAAGAAACTTAAGGGATGCAGCCTAATCGACGCGCATGTCTCTTTTCTGCTGCGAGCCTTCAACACCGAGACAACACTTTCTTTATTTCTTTTTTCCCGTTTACTTTCTTTGTTTTTTGTCGTGCGTCATATTGAATCGGGAAAGAAACAAATAGTAGGGTGTAAATCGTGCAGAAGAAGTGATGGAAGCAAATGGAAAACATAACCTAAACATGAATCGGAGTGGTTTGATGAGCAATGCTTACGTACTTCCATTATATAATAATGAACTCGTAAAAGATGGCGTGCCGCGTTTGCTCTGCATCTCTTGCCAATTATGCTGTCCTGCAATTGTTTCCTTTTTCGTATGCGAAAAGCTACTCATGAGAGGAAGACCTTAAACGATGGCTTGGGAAGATTCATGGGTTGAGGAATATCATTTTACCATCTCATTTTCTCTAAATTATGTACAAAGTAAAAAAAAGCTTGGGAGAGATTGACGGGTTGAGTAGGTATGCAGATCCCAAGAGTCGACCTGACACTTAGGATATGTTCGTTTTCACACTTTTTCAATATTCTAAGTACATTTTCAGAATTCAAACACAAATATCAATACATTTTACATAATCTCCAACAATTTTTTTAATTTTTTATTCAACATAAATTTTCTCTTTATACTTTTTCACGTAACTCCAATATTTTTTTATTAAATAATTACATCAAATCATTTCTCTCTCAACTTTACACAAACACCAATGAAACACTATTTAACATAAATATTCACAATTTCTCTGAAATCTTACATTTTTACTCAAAACGAACATAACTCTAGGCCCAAGCTAGTCGTACTCTCATTCAATGGGTACTCTCATTTCTCTCTTCATTTTACACAAACACCAATGAAACACTATTTAACATAAATATTCACAATTTCCCTCAAATCTTACATTTTTACTCAAAACGAACAAAACTCTAAGCCCAAGCTAACCGTACTCTCATTCAATGGGTGGTCCAACTCCAACATAGGACCCGATATATCTTTAGGAAATTCTCTAGGCGAGTTAAAGAGACATCATCGAGAGTACTCTGGTCCATCTCGAGAGGAGTCGAGGGTCTTCCATTATTATTATTTTTCTAAGTGGGTCTTCCATTCTTTTATCAAAGCTTACAGCTGCTTTTTCCAGCCTTTTCTCGGCGTCCAATTAAATGCTCTCTGTTTTCACTTTAACCCCGCCTCTAGCTCTTTTCTTGGAAGTTTAACCAGTTAAGCTAACCCAACGTCTTAATAGCTGCCTTTTATCAAATGTCCAAAGTCCAAATGCTCTCTTCTTTCCCATTGGAACCACTTGTAAGGCCGTCTATTGGCGTCTCGATCAGAACAGTTCTTTTTACAAATTTGGTTCCCTTATTCAAATTTAAGGATTCAAAGGGGGAATTAATTAATCTGAAATAACGTGGTAATATTTTATTTTTCCTGCCAAACATGAACGAGTATTTTTTTTTCCTTTTTTTTACATGAATTTAGACTATTTCCATTCAAAATATTTTATTTTCCCTTTGACTAATATGTACTAGGAGTCTAGAGGCAAAGTCAGGGGTAGATATTCCCTCTATTTCATTCGTAAATTTTCAATTATGAAGGTTTTACTTTAAATGCTTCCTTAAGAATTTGTTAGAATCTCAAATATGAGGACCTTTGCAATTAGAGATAGCAACTGCTGGAATTCCCTTGTTATTAGGAGCTTTGCGCGCGGCGTAATTTGTCTTTCAAGGATACCCAGAAATTGAAAAATGCAAAAATCAATCCCCTTTTGATTTTCCTTGTTTTCTTTAATTTATTTATTTCTTATTGGGGAGTTTCTTGCGTCTGGGGTTCCTCCATGTTACGACTTGCGAGGCCCAGCTACTGCTAATTTTGCTAAACAGCTTCCTGGCCACCAAAACACCTTCTAGCAAAGACCAAGTACCTGGGTTGCTTTTCTAGGCCCACAAATATTCGGCCCACTGGCCTTACCGAATAACATCCCACCAGAAGCCTATTCCCGAGCTTGGCAACTTCCTGTTGTGCTCTGTCAGTACGTAACAAAGATAATCAACATCGTTAATCATAATGGATTAATAATAATCATCATTTAAGCACTGCTCCTTGAATAGACCTCTATTGTCTATGAAAATGATAGATAACTACAAGACGAAAATGACTCGGCGAAATTCTATATCAACATATATTTAGTCTGTGTCTGTGGATCCAACCCGGCACCTACGCGACGTTAACCACAAAAATTGTCCATCAATTATTATATGAATGGAAACGACTTTTATGGTAAAACTCTCCCACCTCCAGTCGATTGAGTAGATATACACGGCCTTCAAAGAACAACAACTAGCTACCAGTTTCCACGTGCGCGCAAGGACAATCAACTGGCCTCTTGGAAGTAACCAAGGGGTGCAATCACAGCAACAGCAATGTGGAAAGAAAAAAAAAATCGAAAACGTAATCTGAAGAGAGCTGCTGGCCATGCATCCGAATGTTGGATAGGCATGAAGCTCCAAAGGCCAAGTGGCCAAATGGGAAAAACATTTGCACACGTGTCACACGTTGTTATTCTCCAAGTTGAAGCGCACCGTAGCCGTTTCTAGTCCTTTTCCCCCTTGGTTTAAAGATTTCGCTGCTTTCCCTATCGTTATCTCGAGAGCTGGGAGCAATGACAGGTCAGCAGCTGAGACGGCAGCTGATAATGGCGGCAGCTTTATTGATGGTAGTATTCCCCAAGGGATCACTTACCATAGGTCCATATACATCATTACTCAGTAGGGTGGGTAGAACATGTGATCTTTGGTGGAACGAATTAGGTGGTCTTTTAGAAAGATTGAGCATTAATAGAGGAGATTTGCATGCAATTGCCTGCCGGCAGTGGCGCCACGATTTTATTGTTAGGGCAGACTAATTAAATAATATTATAAAAGATAAAATTTAAATACTATAGGACATAAAAAATTCGCAACAGTAATTTGTTCTAAGTTAACCTTGATTTAGAACTAAAAATAGGTACATAAAAATTTATCTTATCAACTTGATTGTATATATTCAGTACACAAAAACATATTGATTTTCTATTACAATCCACAAAAATATATCTTATCTAGATATTCTAAAAAAAGTACACAAAAACATACTAATTTCCTACTACAGAGCAACTTGACGACTCTTTAAAGAGTCGAAATCATTTATTAACATTTATATACTAACAGTTGCAGCAATTTCTTTCTCAATATAGATAACCAAAGAATTTGCAAGAAATTCATCATCCATCTTGTTGCGAAGTCTTGTTTTAATGATTTTCATGGCATAAAAAAGCTCGTTGCTCTGTAGTAGCTGTTGAAACTGGAAGAGTTAACACAAGACGAATCAATCTATCAATCAAACAGAAAAATCTTTGACTTTCTTGTTTCCACCAATTTTCGACATAACTCAGAAATTGTAGACAACATTTTTAAAGTAAAAGATTAAAAACTTAACAAAACAACATATATATGGAAAAGAGAAATGAGTTTTACTGAACATACAAATTTCGTAGCTCTACACAGTTTGCAGTTGCATTCGGCATTTTGCAGCAATTCAACCTTTGCAATTGCAGCAGTCGCTTTGAGACTTTGAGTGGAAGAGAGCTAGACGCAGAATGAATAAGAGATAACAAGGCAACGCAGAAGATAGCAAGGCAATCCAACAGAAAATTGGATGGCATTGGCGTGTGAGAGAAGCAACTTAGCGTGAGGAGGGAAAAATTTTTAGACAAAAAATAACTTTTTGTCACTTCACTCAATGTTCAACCGAATTTTGTCACTTCAAGCTCAGTGGTGCTGGCAGCTATCACGTTGGTTGTAGGCTGTGTTAAATGTTTAGTCGAACACCTATCACGTTACCTAGAACAAAAAGGGCACCTATCACGTAACTCACGTTGACTATAAGCTTGACGCAATTTTTTCAACGCAACTTTTTTACTGCTGTGAACTTTAAATAAGGATCAAATAAAAATGTAAAATTTTGGAGGGGCCTATAATAATTTTTTCAGCCAACCTCTAAATGGATATATCAAAAAAAAAATTACAAAAAATTTTGGGGGACCACTCCCCCCACTGGCCCCCTTCCCTCCGCCCCCTGCCTGCCGGGACTACGAAGCATGAACCTGGATTATGCTGGAGTCCAGGTTCAATGGGTTATTTGGGCACAACCTAGCTAACTGGGTAGGGAAACAAAGAAGGTTATATAAAAGACCAAAGTACATATGCACGGATGCTGTAATAGTGAAATTTGTCGCTTTTCGCGGCATTGAACTTGGCCGGATTAATGGGTTTTGTTCGCGGCACCATTGTGACCCCCAATTCGCAAAGTAGTTGAGCGTTTTATACTATTGTATGTAGTATCTGCACATAATCATTTCTAGGGTTTTGGAGCCAATGTTTTGCTTGTACATATGTATATGTTGGAACTTTCGGGCCTTGATATATAGGAGTCCATTTTCTTTGTTTTGGGGAGATTTGGGGTTGGTCAAAAATACATTTACTTTCCCAAGATGGCCAAGCCTAGTGTAATAATTTTCATTTGCTCAAAATTATATTTGAAAAGTGTGAAGTTCGTAGTTCGAAAAAATAGGTACTAATTACAGTTAATGATAAAACAGACAAAGAAAAGAAACCTATTGGTGTGTTCCAAAGGCTGCAGGTGATGATGAATTGGCACGCGAGAAGTACAAAAATAAAGAAATTTCAGGTTGGTGGTGTCCAGTTGGAATAAAAAAGAAATAAGAATAAGGAAATTTAAAATAAAAAATTATGATTCTACAGTAATACTATATATATATATAAGATTATATTTAACCATCAATTTAAATGGAAAATACTGCCAGTGTTATTTTTCATGCCCTATGGACAATGTTATTTTTGTAAAAAGGTGTCTTAGAAATGTTGAAAGGGTGCTAATGGCAATGGGAGCTAGTTCAAGTTCCAAAATGAGAAGCTTAAAACGGTAAATCATTTCGACGAAAACCCACTATAATAAAAACATATATTGGGAGACACAAAGTAATAAGAAAGCGACTCGACACTGACGGTATAGAAGGGACTGCGATAGAACCAAAAAATGGAAGTGTCCTGTGCGTGAAGTCTGGCAACATGGCCGTCTCAGTTGATCAGACGGCAACGTAATCGTAGAAGGCATGCTCGTTTTCCTCGGAGAGGCAATTTTTTTTTCCTTGTAAGTAAAAAAGGCTATAAAGTATTAACCATACATCGTGAAATCATGTCAAAGTCTATCACCACTTAAACTTCAAAAGTCACCACTACTTAAATTCGAAAATCTCACGTAGCACAATACTAATATGACGAGAATATAATGAGATTACTGTGATTCCAACTTTTGTTAAAATCAAATTATGCGTCCTAGACACAGTCCGCACAATACTAATCTTTCTGATGGTGTTAAAATAGGCATATTGCCTAGCCAATATTATTTGCCCATAATTTCTATATAGTAAGACACATGCATTCCCATTTGCTTTCAGTTGTTTTTTAATCTTTCTGCGTCTCCCACAGTTTAATAGGCTAGGGATACACAAGTTGCATGTTGCAATTGTGAATCAGAAGTGTTAAATTTTGCAGTATATTTTTCACCTGGACGAACTACGATGACCCACATTCACGTATATATATATTATCTATATACATCTCCCAGCATCCCACATATATGGTCACGTCGTGCAGTACTAGTTGCAAAAGGTGAGTCACAAAAGTAAAGTACAGCTAATGCGAGGCAAGAATAAAAAGGATATAAAAAAAAAGAAAAATTTACTTTTTAATCATTGAGTTTTACTCTCTTTTTATTTTTAGTCCTTAAACTTAATGAGTCAAATTTTTAGTCCTTTAATTTTCACTGCGTTTAAATTTTAGTCCTTCCGTTACCCTCCGTCACCCTAATTAACGGAATAATTTTAAACGTTAGCTTTCATCTAACACGTCACCCTTCATTTCCACGTTAGCCTCAACCAATTGAACGTGATTTCTTAAACGACCTGTAGCTTCTATTTAATTGAAACTCTACATAAAACTTAAAGCCTCAGCCTCGTCGTTCTCATGTCAAGGAACACAAAAATGTATCTTTGAGGATGCTGGAAAGGACAAAGGTGAGAGTTGCAGGCATTACACAGGCTTTGGTGGATTCTATACACGAGAAGTGGAAGTCCAATGAAGTGATGAAGTTGAAATTTGAAGGGCCTCTTGCGGTTGACATGAGAACTACGAGACTGAGGCTTTAAGTTTTATGTAGAGTTTCAATTAAATAGAAGCTACATGTCGTTTAAGAAATCACGTTCAATTGGTTGAAGCTAACGTGGAAATGAAGGGTGACGTGTTAGATGGAAGCTGACGTGTAAAATTATTCCGTTAATTAGGGTGACGGAGGGTAACGAAATGACTAAAATTTAAACGGAGTGAAAATTAAAGGACTAAAAATTTGACTCATTAAGTTTAAAGACTAAAAATAAAAAGAGGGTAAAATCCAATGACTAAAAAGTAAATTTTTCAAAAAAAAAAAGTCTAGTGGATTACTAGAACTAGTATATATGAATTTAATGAGGAAAACGTCGAATGCTGCTCTAAACTTTGCAGTAAAGCTAGAAGTTAACTTGCCTGAGTTTAGAGAATTCAATAACTTGAGGCAAGCCGTGAAGCTGGTCGAAGTGGGAAATTAAATAGGCCGAGCTAGCTATAATATTATTGCCTTGATGTTTTTCAGAAAAATGTCGTCATGATGTTCTTGACATGTTGCTGTGTTCCTTATCTATGTAAGTTTATCTTTCCTGACTCATCTCATGGCCATGGCCATAGAAAGCATCAAGAAAGAAGAATATGCTTCTACAACAGGTACACCGAATATTTTAGATCCAATATTGGGCATTGCCTATGGCATAGAAGACACTGAATCATAGAGCATCGTAAGACAGAATATGCGTACCACATGGTAGCCGTGCTTACTTTAACATATTTACATTTGACCCATAAAAGGACAAGAGTCAAGAGCTGGTACTATTTCATGATCTGCAGACTATTCACTTCAGTTTGTTATTTACCGCATAACTCTCGAGCTTTAAAATCAACGCCAACCTGATCCCAACCAGGCCATTACTAAAAAGACCGCAGGAGAGAGAGAGAGAATGCAGCTGTCTTACTGTGTAAAGGAGCAGAAGCCTTGTGTTCGGTGGGTTGGAAAATATTTTAAAGACTGCCTTTGCAATCAAAAAGACGAATGGTCCTTCGCTTTTGGGCTTGTTAGTCTCATCTGTTGGGGAGTGGCGGAAATCCCTCAAATCGTCACCAATTTCCAGACGAAGTCCGGCCATGGGGTTTCTCTTGCTTTTCTGCTAACTTGGGTTGTTGGGTTTGTTCTCTTCCCCTGGTGACAAAACGCGTGTCCTTGTGCATGCACGCAGAAGCACATAGAGCTTTTCTTTTGCTCTTATTATCATTGCGATTCTGAGATTATGTTTTTGTTTATTTTCTTGATGCAGTGATGTTTTCAATCTTGCGGGTTGTCTTCTGGAGCCAGCAACGGTGAGCCTGAGTAACTCAGCCCCGTAGATAGGTGTTTTGTCTGATAGTTTGGTGGTCCAGAGAACGGCCTGTGTTTGGTTGGCTCTGGTTCTGCCGCTATCTGTAGACTCTATGGTTGTATCGCAATGCACTCTATCAGCTTGTGTACTGTATATTTTGGTCCTCGAAAGCAATTGATTCCTATTTAGTTTTTTTTTGGTCCTGAATAAACTAACCTCTTCTTTATGGTTTTGCTGTGGATGCAGTTGCCTACCCAGTACTATACGGCTCTGGTAATAGCACTATTCGGCTTGGATTATGCACATGTCTGTCTATCCTATTCCTGTGATTCCTACATATCTTCGTGATCACCTTCTGCTTCTTTTGGTGGTGCAATAAGCACGACTGACATAAGTTAAGGTCGCAACTGGGGTAGGTACGGCTGGAACGAAGCCAAGCTAAGGTTTTGAGTAGGCCCAACCCAAGCCTACCTTTCTGGTTAGGCTTGGTTGGTCAGGTTGTCTGGTACTAATCAAGTGGCTTTGAAAACTAAGAACTTTTGAACAGCTTCCAATATGTGCCAAGCAGGTTCCATTCCAAGCCTAACCCAGCCTTGTATATGTTTGGACCTATCCCAGGAAAACATTATCCCAAGTTCGCCTCTTGGGTTGAGATTTCGTTCCGCCCACCCAAGTCGTAAACTTCGTATTTTGTTCCCTATACGTACATCTACACGAGTAATTAGGACTTCCGTATAATTTTGTTGTAATTGTTAGTGTTAATATTGTGGTTACTATGGTTCCATATTTTTCTTGCAGCTTTATACAACCACCACAATAGTATTGGTATTGCAGTGCATATACTATGACTACATCTACAGTTGGTTGAAGTGTCGCCGACAGATCAATATCAACCATGCGGTACAGTTTAATTTACTTGAACGGAAATCTAATTTGCTGAAATGTGAATACTGCCCTCACAGTCTTCCTTTCTGGCCTCTTTCTTCTTCTGGAGCATAAGTGTCTGTTCTATTATTTCAGGCTGAAGAAGAGAAGAAACCATTGAGACGCAAGTCAGGTGATTCAGGAATTCCAATACCTAGTGCTTCACTAAAAGCCACTCCTCGAAGAGAACAGTACTACTTCACGTATGTACAGCATTCTTCTCTTTGTACACGCGCGATGCATGTCTTTATGTATGGCGATCATGTGTTTAGACATTTGCTTCGTTTAATGTGATGAATATAAAACTATTTTCTTGAATTTTACAGGTCAGCCAGATCTTTAGCTGGCAGTGGTACCCCTCCCTTTCGAACCTTTCTCAGGGTTGCCAAAAGTGGTCCTTCTGCCATGGATCTTAACAGTGATTCATCTTCAGAGGACGAGGGAGCTCCAGCTCCGACTAACAAGTCCACCAGCCAGCCTAGGCCAATACCAAGATCCGTAAGTACTCTTTAGTTAACTCGCCGAATCCAGCATGGCTGATAGTACTGATTTGCTCTAATTGCTCTTCTTTCCATTGCATTTGCTTATCCAACTAATTATAGAGGCAAATTGCTGTTTCAGGACAAACTCCATTAACTTATTCTCCTCATACGTAGTTCATAACTATAATCAATGATAATAATTTCCCCATTTCTGGAATCATATCGTTTTAGTAGTGACTATATCTGCATCACGTGTACCCGCAAATTTATCATCTTAAGTTTGCTCTAAAATCACCTCTCTTCCATGTTGGGGACCACGGTACATGTTTTATACAGGCAGGTTATGGAACATTTCTAGCTGCATCAGTGAACTTGCCCCTTCAAACCAACGGTTTGACAGAAGCATATCTGGGACTTACTGCCAGGAAGCTGCTCTTACACGTATGATTACTAGCTAGTGGTAGTTCATCGAAATTCCACATGATCAATAGTAATTTATTTTCAAGGAATTCTTACTACGTCTGGGTCTTTAACAGGAACAAGCTGGGGGAGAGAATGTTTACGGACAGTGGTTGGGGTGGCTGATGGCTGCTATTTACATGGGAGGCCGACTTCCTCAGATATGGTTAAATGTAAGTACTATATATAATTGAACCTCATGAAGCACTGTTTAACTACTTTTACTTTTCGTTTTCTTTCCATAAATTGTCTCTAACAAAGTTATCGAACGTATTATTGGACAGATCAAAAGGGGAAGCGTAGAGGTCATGACATGCCCTTACCACTTTTTTTCCTTTTAGACGTACAATATATATCTTCAACATTTCGTTTGATTGTTCCAAAATCTTAATACCTGATCATGCTTTGCAAACTCTTAGGGCTTGAATCCTCTCATGTTCATTTTCGCACTAATCGCCAATGTTACTTACGTGGCAAGGTCACTCACTCTCTCTCTCTCTCTCTCTTTCAAGGCTGTTCTTTGTTTATTTGCTCCCTAATGTTCTACTAATTGATTCGTTACCCCTATGCAGTATTCTTGTGAGAACCACTGAATGGGAAAAAATCAAAGCTAATATGCCTTGGTTGCTGGATGCTGTAGTCTGCGTGGTGCTTGATTTATTCGTATCCTTTGCTAATTTTCCGGGAGAAATTAACCTCATTTATGTGCCTCCATCATTATTGTGATTGTGACCATAGCCATCATCATCATAAGTAAATAAAGTATACCTTAACAAGACATAACAGATCATACTGCAGTATATTTATTACAGATATTTTCGGAAGACATAACAAGTCATGCTAGTGGAGATTATGGAGACTATCTGGAAGCAAGTAAAGCTGCCGTTTCTTAATTGGCCCATATTGTACTTGAGATTTGCAAACCGGCCAGGATCTATCTTACCTAATTTATCCTGCTGATCACTGCAGCTTGTATTAATAGTTTTGCCTGTCTTATCCTTTATTACTTCAGTGAGTCGATCTACCTGAAAACTTATTATATATATAATTCACGGCTTAATTAGCTCGATCGTAAGTTAATTGGTCAGTGCAAATAAATAGTTCTGTCTTTGCTGGTGAATTAATATTGCCCGTTGATTCTTTAATGATTGCGGCTTTTACAAATTAAGTACAGACCATGTTAATTTGGGATTGGTATACCCTGCAATTTCCGGTGAGACCCACACTCATGAGTCCCTCTCTTTCCTAATTGCATACCCTGCAATACCCTAAGAATTGCAGGGAGCCGGATCCGTTAATTTGTCTCCGATATAATGGATCAATCGACTTTGTCCACGATCGAGATTGATAGACGCGTTTGAAGGAGTGATTTGATGGGGCTATTATTGAGTCAACTTTAATTCACGGTTGGTCCGCTCAACAGTTTTGGGCCTAGGGAAGTCATAAAAATGAAGCTTTTAAATTTTTTTTAAAAAAATTAATAAATTTAAAAGTAATCATAAATTTGTTTCCTGACTTTTTTTTCTGACTTGTTAGAAGTAAAATTATTGAATAAACTTTTGTATTTAAATTTATACAATAAATCAATTCTAAAATTTCTTTTTGTTATGTGATATCAACGTTATCTTCTAGGTTCTCTCTTTTAGTCACATCAATATTATCCACTTCTTCTAAGTTTCTATAATACTTAATTTTTTACTTATTATCTCTTGATTAGAATTTGGTTTCCTTTTGTCAATAAGATATTTGTTAAAGGAACTAAACTTTCTTTCTCATTTTTTCTTGAGTTTTTCATTTCTGATGAATATTTTCTACCAGACATTTTAAAGATCGAAAAATTTACACAAATAATGATAGATAAACAAAAGCTAATTTATATCAATAATAAATTGAAATGTAAATTCTTGAGCAATAGAAACTGAGAAGCTATTTGACGATTACTTGAGAGGTTGTTTTACAGATATTGTTAGCAAAAAAGTAGAAAATACTTCGAGATCAATGAGAAGCTTTCGCAAAAATATAGGTTGTGTTGTATGTTGTTAGAACAATCAACTACTTATAATAATCTAGCTAATTAGACATTGGGGTGCCATTGTACCGTTTAAAAAATTACATGAATTTAATTGTTTGAGAACTTAATTATCAATAAAGTAGTTGTTGTAGAAAATTGTGTTTCTAGGTTTTACGAGCTAATAATTTATTATGAATAATGCTTATCTTGAAAATTGACTTTGATAGTGCTAATTCTAGGATGTGTTTTTTTTTTCAATTTTAATTTTATAAACTAATTTTTAAATATTCCTATTTTGTATGTATTTCATTAAGTTATATCTGAAAAATTTTAGTCTTTTTTTCATTTCTCTTAATTTTAATTTGCTATAATATAGGGCCTTTATAATTTTTATTTTTATTTTTACTATAATATAGTACTTTCATAATAGGGGGCCTTAGGCAATTGTCTCACCTGCCTACCCTTTCAGCTGCCCTGGGTTTGTCCAGAGAACCTACTACTGTTCTTGTTTTGCAGTTTTCAGCTAAGAAAACATGACCACATTTTATATGTTACCTTAGACAGATAAAAGTTAGATAAGATTAAAGAAGGGGGTCCCAAGGAAGATTTACAACCCCATAAGTACCTTCAGACAAACATTAAAGGAAAGAAGTGTTTTGTGACGCTTATAAATTATCCAGCTCTACACGAGTGATGAAAGGTTTGGTCCACCGGAAAACCTTTTCAAATGGGTGATAAAAATATTTTATATTTGAAGCCTTGGACTTGGTCGAACCTTTGGGTAACATAAAATCATTTTTACAAGGGCAGAGTAGTCCATGGTTCCGTCTACATAGGAGTACCACTCCATGAATGGTTACTAGCCGAATGAATTACTTTATTGAAAAAAATCGTTAAAAATTGGGAGGTAAACTTTCGTATGAGTGTGTGGGACTCACCACCAAAGGTTGGGCAACCCCATCACTTTAATTAGGTCTCTGTCTTTCTGTTTTTTTTTCTGTACAGATGAAATCTTTATCGACGCTCCATACCTATTATTGCTTCTGTTCTCAGAAAACCCAATTTTGTTTTACAGAATCGATGTCTAGTCTTCTATCGTTATATATGCAAGGACAGACTCTAGAGAGAGAAAAAACAGCCCACGACCTTATTGAAAACTGGCAAACAATAGCAAAAGATAGGACTTAAAATAGGAACACAAAATTCGTACCCAGGTATAAAAATTGACATCAAACCCTTTGCCAAGCAAATAGAATAGGGCCAATATCATAAGAAGCAAAAGGTCCTTGTGCCGGCCGATTGCGGGCTTCCACCATCCGAATCATAAGACAAAATTAAGCTTGGGCCTTGGGAGAGTATCTGACCATCATTTCCAGCCCATGAAGAGTGCATCTTAAAAGCACAATTGTGCATGAAAAAGACCCATCTTTATTTTGTTTTTTTCTCAGCAAGATTGGGCAACGGTCAAATTCACCATCACGTAAGTTTTTTTTTTTTTAGCCAATGAGCTATGGCTCAGTTGGCACGTCCTCCTCTAAGGAGGGTCCCGAATTGGGGTTCGATTTCCTCCATTCCCTTCCTCCGGCAGGCTTAAGCCTGTATTGCCTTAAAAAAAAAAACTACTCTTTTTTTAACTTTTTTTAAAAAAAAACTTTTTCCGGTAAGTGATTATTCAAGTGTTGAGGTAAAATGGTTGGCCCATAACGCAAACGTTGAAACTAATCTTCCTTTTGCTTTTCAAGCAAGAATTTGAATTCTGGTCACACGGTCTTAACTCTTAATACCCAACTTGGTGGAAAATTCCATCACTCTGATTTGGAGACACTTCACCAAATGTACTGGTCTGAAGCCATTGCATGTCGAACAGGCAACATACAAGTTTAGAGCAGAAAGACACATTACATTTTTTTTTTTTAAAAAAAAGGTCTTGGTTGTATAAAGCTTATGTTCCAAACTTTGACATATAAAGGCTAATTAATTATGTGGTATCCCCAAACACAAGTGACATTGATGTGGGCTACTAATAGGGGTAAATAAATCTATGAGAATATATGGTTTTGGGTGTAATTTCATCAACTTGTTTAAGCAGATGGCACGCTTTACCCACCGACTGTTGGCAGCGGCACAGCTGCGAGAACTTTAACCATAAAAAGGAGAAGCTCTTTTTTTTTGTTCTTTTTTTCTTACCCAAACAACATTTAAATGGTGATAAGTGTTTTTCCCTCTAGTTAAAAATACTATGACACTTTTAGAACACCTTCTAAGACAGTCCAGTCTAGATCTAAATAATAACATCAAATTAAATCAATTAGATCTATTTATTACCGGATGATGATCATAAATGTTTCAACTTTAATTTGCGCGAGCTAATTTAGGAATGGGTACCTTTCACTTCTTTTTTTTTTTTTTCCTTTATAAGTGGGTGCCTTTCACTTGCTTTCATAGAAACGTGGAAGTAAACCCGCGAAAGTTTAAAAACATTTAAATGAACAACGCATGCAGTAAAATATACAAACAATAGTTGTCGATCTGATGAAGACTTCCTGCTCACGGTAGTACATTTTCTGTACTAATCCGTCGCCCCCCGGCATGTGGTTTTCAAAGAAGGATGTCCCGTAAGTTAGGCGAATTTGCTTAATAGAAAGGTACCTTTCTCCTTACTTGCAACTTAATGTGAAATTGCGTCGACTCAGTTATAATATAGAAGATGGGAGAGGAGGAGAGGAGAGAGAGCTCCCGCCCATGCATCATGTTCTTGTTGCGCCATCAGCTATTAATTATTAACAAACACACAAAATGGCTTTAGAAGTCTCTGGCACGTAAGGATATGCTGAATCTGGAATACGGTTTTGGGGTTTGACCGGCCAACATCATTAAATTGACGTAGATAAAACAATATTATTGGAATTCACAATTCCCATCTTAGATCTCTCCTGTTATATATATATATATATATAAAGCCTTTGAAGTTGACTTTAATTCAAACTATGTGTGTTAAGTGAAGTTCATATGCAGTACTTAATTAACGTCCATAATCCCGACAGATTTACCATGCACATAAGATTCCAGAAACTCGTAGATCTCCATTTCAACAAATCAAGCTCTTGCATGCAGAATAACTGGATTGTCGGTGGCACCTTTGATTTCTCAAAGGTTAAAATAACCGGAACTTGAGTAATTGTGTGGGTTTTTTCTAAAAGCTATATATGTTTTCCAATGTATTAGAAAGCTAATGTCATGTTCTATATATATAGTTCGGCTTCAAATTCGGATAGTCTTTAAACGCAAATTTCTTATAATTATTTTTTTTTTAAAAGAATATGATGATTTATGAGTTATCAGAAAAAAAAAAAAAAAAGCAGCACTGATCTATATGATCGGTACCTACTTAGGTGATGTGGGGGATCAGAAATAGGACCGGCCGAAGAAAACCGGACTGCGGACCAGACCAGACTGCAAAATCGAACCGGATTTATTAATATAAATAAAAAAATTATATTTTTTAATACATATTACAAACTTAAAAAGTTTAATTTTAATCTAAACTAAAACTTTATATTTTTATATGCAATCCCCCTTCAAAATTAACTATTTTTAAAAAAAAATGGAAAAAAAATAAAAACTGGTCCGACCACTTAAGTGGACTGGACCGGAGGTGATCCAGTTCGATACTTTAATTTAGGAGAACCGAAAATGCGGTCCGGACCACATTCCGATCTAAAAATCGGATCGCATTTCCGGTTTTTACCCCTAGTTCTGATAAGCCAATGGGAAGTATCAAGTGTATATGGACTACAAAACCAAGTTATTTTTCGCAACTACAATAATTGATGAGACCAGTAGTCATTAGCCAGCCACACTTAGCCATCACATGGGATTCTTTACTCTTTGGGAGAAATCTATGGTCATTTAGTCATCTTAAAATATACAAAAACGTTTTAGACTGCGTAAAATAAGTGTCGTCGTGCGGCTACTTGAGCAGTAAAACTTGGTCCTCATTTGTTGCCTGGTAAAATATCTTAAACAATAACAACACATGAATTATCTTCATGATCATGAGTCTTCTGCTTTTAATTATATTGAAAAACGTCGACGCTAAGATCACTCCATATGGAGCTCTCTTTTTCTTTCAAAAAAAAAACATCGGGCTTCTCAGCTTAATTTTTACGTCCAAAAAAGGAAATTAAGGGTACCTCGGGTTAGGGCATGCGTAAATATGGAGCTATATATGTTTCCAATTATAAAATTAGAAAACATCCTCCTCCCCCGTCTACGAAACTTGTTCCACAGATTCTCTGGCCTGCGAATTTTCCCTCTATGTGTTTGGACCGTGTCGGTAGAACGGAACATAAATTGTCTTCAACCCCACGAAGCCTAAACTTGGTGGACCCAGGTTCTCTACCAGAAAAAAAAGTTTTATTGTCCTTCCTTTTACTTCAATCTATCCAGTCACCAAAACGATTAAGGGTAGAGCCAGGAGTTCGAAGACTCGAAAACGCGTCCTTTGGTATAATTAATGGTATTCCTTGAATTTGCAAATCTTGCTTGGATGCCCCGATCTGAGCTTCTCGATTATTTATATATTTGGGAAGCTCGAAATTTACCAGAGGTTAAAAAACTTCTCAAGCAGTTAATGAAGCTTTTTCAAAAAGTCCGGAAAATTTTACGTATACATTCAAAAAAAATTCAAATATTTATCATTATTTTCAAATTCAATATTTATGATCTTCTATTCATATCATGACAAGATATTCCCAAATATTGGGGGCGTTTGTTTGTGGAAATATTGAGGTTTTTTAGAAATTTTGAGTATTGGAATTTGTGAAAAAATATAATATTTTATGGAAAAGTGGGGAGAGAGAAGATTTAATTGAATAGTATAATATTATTTTATAATTTAATTAAGAGAGAGATTATTTTGTGATAGTTTAAAAATATTGAGGAATGAAAATTTTGGAAAACAAACGCACCATTCAGTGCAAAAAAAAAAGTTATGATTTGGGAAAATTATATGGTGTACATGTCCTATGAGAGACGTTGATTGGACTCGATTATTGGCAACTTCAGTAACTCAGGGTAAGAGAGACGTTGAAACTCTCAAGGTAGATGGCGTAGCCAAGACAGGAAAAAGGAAATAGCGTATAGAGCGGAGGAACCTTGAAATGATCGTATCTCCAACTTTAGTGCTATCTGGAAGCCAGCCCATTAGCTGGAATCGTATCTCCAACTTTAGTGCTAAAAATGATGAAGAAGATTCATGATTTGGTCAATCCCCCAACGTAATGTTCGGCTTTGGAAGGACATGACAAAAGAGACCACATTGGCCTCGTATTCAATTAGTCGGGCAAAAGCTGCAAAAGAAATAGCTAGTTGGCATTCCAAAAATACCCTCTCAAGAGAGCTAATCCATTAAAGCGAAGAAAAGGGTATACGGAATATTCTTTCTTCTTAAGTCTTAACTGTCGTTCCTGTAATCCTCTGTTCCCAGGAAAAGAAAAGAGAAAACAAATTATATACTTCTGTAATATCAGTTAATGGCTGTATAATGTACAAAACGGCCTTCCTCATCGATTCATCAAACTCCAAATGAGGCCGAGAGTCTGAGAGATCTTTAGGACTTGGATCTCATCTCATATATCACGAGCCATTACCGAATACTTTAAAAATTCTCAAAAGTACATAAGAAGAGAAACATATTTAGTTTTGTATTTAATTATACCATTTCTAAGACTCGAGAGGGAACTGTGTCTGTAATAGATCATAAGGAGCCCACAAGGCGTCCAATGGGCATGGCCGGCTGGCGTCGAGTCTTACCCACGGCTTGCCCTTCCCACTCCAATGCAACAGACTCACCGGACCCGGATGTAAATCCCTACACAGCCCACGAAAGTTGTCCCCGCCAAGTCCATGCTGGTTCCACCTGAGATCCACCGGAGCTATATTCCCAGCGAAAACCAACAAAAACGGTGGTAACGACCCCAGCTCGTAGATCCGCATTCGCTTCTGGAGCTCCATCCATTCCACTATCTTGGTCGTGTAGTCTCCGTCTCGCCACCGCTGCAAGTCGATTACCATCACGCCCGTGTTGAAGTAACACGAATCACGACCCGCGAAACTCAGGGACAACGACGGGTTGGACCAAAACGTAGGCGTAAAGTAGGAGGTGAAGTTGGCGTTGCAATACTCGGGTGCGGCGAGGACCGCTCGGTCGCCAAGCGGTGTCGCTGCGAGCTTGGCAATGTCGTCGACAAGGACCAGGTCGGAATCGAGGTAGACGATGCAGCGGACACATGGCGGGAGGAGATTGGCCAGGTAGTTGCGCGCATAGTTGAGTGGACAGTCCAAGGCTGCTCGGATCGAGGTGGAGATGAGTCCCGACACAGCCGACTCGTCGAAGGGGTAGACTCGGAACTTCAGGTATGGGAAGGAGTTTGAGATGGTGCTGCGGAGAACGTCGGAGGAGGAGGAGGAGACGAAGTGGAAAACGATGTTCTCAGGGCAGGAGGAGTGTTGGAGGACTGAGAGAATGGCGGCCACTGAACCACGGAGGTAAGTGGCGTCGAGGGTCATCGCCACGTGAACTGCCTCATCGGAGCAAAGCTCCGTGGTGGTGGTGATTATAGTAGGAATAGAAGTGCAGGTTGGGGAGTTGTAGAACTTGGGGGCTTCACGGAATTGTTGAGTGGTGGTGGCATTGCAGGTGAATGAGAGCACGAGGAGGAGGAGGATGAGAAGTGAGATGTGGTGGTGGTGGTGCGGTGGTGGTCTTGGCATGTTAAGGCTGGTGCTGGGAAGGAAATTTACAAAACCCTCTTCACAAACTCCCTCTCCTTCTCCCTCTGTCTGCCTACCAAAGTAGAATATGTGACCAAGCAAATAATTCTAGATTCTTATGTGTGTTTGTTACAGTGAGTATATATGCTGAAACTCAAAGGCACTGACAGGGTGACAAATCATTTCTTTTTAGGTGTATTATTTTGAGGACAGATAAGCTAGTCTGCTTACACAATTCACATGGTCCGCTCCAAATTCGCCTTGCTTATAACGTTGAATTCACTTATCTCTAAAGACTGAAGGAATATGATCAATTATCACCGTACGTACTGGCGCAGAAAATAAAGAAAGGAGGTGGGGTCTTCACGACATCTTACGGTGGACTTGACACACCGTAAGATGTTTCATCTCTGACTGTCTTTCTTCAGTTGAGGCATCAACGTCAGGGAAAGCTCCAACTCAGCCTCCCACCTTCTGTTTTACGACAGGTAAGTTTAACTCTGGTTCTTAATGCAGAAGACACCCGGTAATTAGGTAACGAGGGAAAATACCCTTTCGGTGTCATTGACCCAGAGGTTCTCTGGCTGCACAACTGGAAATTCCGGACCGGACCGGATTTTTGGTTGTACATAAATGATCCGGACTGGAGTGGTTGAATTGGTTTTATTTTTTTTTAGGTTAATTTTGAAGGGAAAAAGACATGTCAAAATGTAGAATTTTAATTTAAGTTAGAATTAAACTTTTTAAGTTTGTAATTTATATTAAAAAATATAATTTTTTTTATTTATATTAATAAATGCGGTCCGGTTCGGTGCAAACCGATTTTCAAAAGGTTTGGACCGGATCGCAAATCCAGTCTGATTTTATGGTCTGATCCGGTATGTTGCCTGATTTTATTCAGCCCTATGACTTGAAATAGTATCTTACTGTCTTCAAAGATCAATTGCCGAAAATACACTGTACAACTGTGACTGTGGAGTGTGGACTACTAACATCGTAATACAGGAAATGGATTAGCCGTAAAAGATCCCGGCCGCCAGATCCCTTTTTTTTTCTCCAACAGATATTTTGGGAGGCTCAATCTGAAGTTATCTCAAAAGGAAATGCTACTTTGATGTCTCTTATTTTCTTACCTATATATACAATTCAGATCCGGCCACCACAAAGTACCCATCTCAGTAGTTTCTAAAACAAAACCAATCATCCCCGAGAATATCAAGCAATATAGCAGTGGTAAAACCATGATTGAATTTGAAGGTAGCAAATTTCTGAAATGAAATGACAAAAAAAACTTAACTAATAAAAAAATGTCTTAAAAATAAAATTTTGAAAATTAAAGACTAAAAATATTAAAAATATTGAAAAGGATGAAAACATGCCTTGATTCTTGGTTAAAATCAAAACATGCCTTGTGCCTTGATTATTAGTTGGACTCACGGTGACTTTGCTTGTTAGATTTGTTAAATGCATGGATCCAGGCAAATCGTACTGTTGTTTTCAACCGATTTTTGTAATTTTTCAGAATATGGAAGGAGATTCTTGTTGTAATCAAATCGTTGAACGGTGAAGCCATTTCCACCAATTAGGTGTTGTATTTATTTACCGGTTTGAGCAGGAGACGTAAGCTTCTACCGCAGTTCCCGGCCTTCGCCGGCCATTCCCTGCTGCATGCTGGTTGGTTTGCTGTCGAGTGATGGCCGTGGAACAATTTTCATGGGGGAAGGCTTAAAAAAAATCAAACGTTTTATATTGGCCAACAGAGGCCGGGGCCCAGTTGGCCCCCTTGTATCCGCCAATGCTGAATCTACCTATCTAGAAGTTTGTTTATCTCTTTTGTTGATTTTTCTTCTTTCTTTCTAATTATACAATATAATTCGAGCAAAAAAAACAAAGGGTAAATGATCTTGATCCAAATAGTAGAATGAAATACGTTAATGGCCGCTTCAATCGAATGCATTACAAGACAATCTTCCCCGTCTAGCAACCAAGTTCCCCCATTCCCCAACTTTGGGACAGCTTCAAGAACCAGCTATACTTTGAACCCAGAAAAACTAGCTAGCTGATGGATAGCAAATTTTTTTATAAGACTCTTTTGCCTTGAGAAAAAGGTCACGATTGAAAGGTCCAGAAGGGCCACTTATTTAATGTTTGAATTGACTACATTGAGTGAATGTTGGTGCTCTCATCCAGCTTCTTCTCTTGTATTTCGATTGTTTATATCAAATCACTCTATGTCGATTGCCTGAAAGATATCCAAATCCATTTCCCACTTCTAGAAGAAAAATTGACGTCCCACCTGTATGTGATCATCTATACATATAATGGTTTAAACTATCAATTCTGGCGGTAAAAGAACGTAAGCAACGATATTTATGTCTTTACTTACCCAAAAAAAAAACGATATTTATGTCCTGATGGGGCAATTAAGTAATTTGGTTACCACCATTTGTGCCTATAATCTCGGTACACCAGGTGATCGTACGACTGACCCAGCGTAGAGGTAATTGGCCGACTGTGAAAGATAATGAAAAAGTTGCCACGTAGTGTACAGGTGGGGCCCATCGCCTGCCTCGTGGGCGGATCATCTTGAATGGAGGGGGGAAAAGTAGTAGGCTGGTTGTTCTTTAAAGATCGAAAGAGACGGCCTTAATTTTTTTTCTTGTTTTCGAAGAAGACAATTTTCTCACGGTTTAAAGGGACCAAGAAAAATATCTCTGTATTGTATATCAGTCGGCTACCATTTTTGTAGTATATTATCAAGATAATTCCCATTCTTTTAATTTGGAAATTTAAAAAACTGATATTTTTTTAATATTGGTATTTATTGTGTTGTGCCAATGAAGCATTGATTTGACTAAGAAGTTCTCTCTTCAACTATTTCAGGGTAATTATCCACTGAAGAGAATCGTTCATTCCATTATTTTGCTAGTCAAGTTCATTGGGCGGCATGTGCACTTCACATGCATGCCCTTCAATAAATATTTTGCTTTTTGAACAGCAAAAAAGGTGGGGAACTCATCATCGATCTTTCATGATTACTGGGTCGTGGTGTTTTAATATGACAATGGCAGTATATATATCCGTTTCGATGGAGTTTCATGGAGCTGATTGATAGTCGAAAAGACTAAGTGGGTTCCATTTAATTGCTAAAATACATGCTGTGAATAGGATGTGCACTTCACATGCTGTGTCTAGAGGTTGTATGCTTTTTTAACACACAAAAAAAGGTGGCGAGTACATCTTTCATTGATGGCGAGCTCTTAAGTCTTAACCATATGTTTCATAACGAATTCCACGACGAACCACTTTCTTTCTGTGAAGTTTACCGGTACGGTGGTACCTATTGACAAGTTAAAGCTTGAGATCTCATCATCTTCTCGCAGAGCATATATCCAAAGCCATTTTTATGCCTTGTTTTTTCAAATTAATTCTTTTCATTTTCCGTCGTCTGACTCTCGATTGGTTGGAAGGAAACTAGGGACTTTCCCGTTTTCAAGCCATCATGTGCTGTCGGCTAGTTTTAAAAAACAGAAAAAGGGGAAAAAAAAATAATGGGGTTCTGTAAAAGAGAGAACCGTGTCCTTTTTCATTTTGATTTTTGACTTGATTCTTGAACCCCTTTTACTGCAGCAGCAGAACTCTTTCACTGTTTTGTCATCGGGATACCAGGGTTTATCACCGACACCAAGTGGTGGGTCAAGGGACGGCCTTAAAGTCAGCCCAACATGGCGGGCTCGATGTCTTCGACTTCTGAACCTTGTCCGTTTTGCGATGAAGTCAGAAAGGTCCATGCAGAAGTAGTACTGCTGTACATAAACGCGTAGACGAGTCAAGATTAGGGAACAGAGAATATATATGCATTAATGGATCGATGTAATAGGATATGCAGTAGTTCTGCTTCTCCGTGTGTACAGGTACAGCCGTAACAGCCGTACTTTTGATTGATTTGAAAGCTAATTTATTATTTTAATTCTTGAGATTGAGTACTTTTATTAAGAAATATTCGGGTGAAAATTTTGAATATTGAAATTTGAGAAATATTATAAAATAAATATATGTTATGAGAGTTGGTGAAAAAGTAAAGAGAGAAAGATTTTTAATAAGTATTATAATAATAAAAAATTATGTGATGAATTTTTTATGATTAAACTCAAATATTTGGCACCAAACATACCCTAAGTATATCTATTTGTTTTTGGAATCTCCAAATTGATACATAAAATGACACTTTTTTCTATGAAGGTCTTTGGTCTTTTTTACTGTTCTTTTACTCTGGTTTATATCATCAGTTTGTGATTTCAAACTCATTAAAAGCTAACATGCCTCCATCGTGGCTTGTGCAGTTGTGCTGCATCTTTTGAGTGATCTGCGCTAGCAAAATTCCCAAACTAAAGTGACTCTACATCTGGCTACAGATGAAGGGAAAAAAATGATTCGAAATATATTAGGGCTTTCCTTTCATGCTTCTACGAGTTAAAAGTTACTTTTGTTTAGCTTTGCAGAAAGGGCCAAAGGAAGTCAAATGCTCCCCACCTAATATGGGTCCCCTTTTTTTAATACCCACATGATTTTACGTTCAAATATGAGGGCGAAAACGAGTGTCAATTGATTCTAAGCCTCACGCTACTGCATGTCATCTGTTGCGAGTAAATTAACTTGCCTCCTTTTCTAGAATCTGACATACACGGTCTCTTACTCGACCCTACTTTCTATTAATTCTCTATTCAGTTACACCTTTTAAAATTTTAATACAATAAAATATTATAATATAATATCTCTCTCACATCAAATCATTACTTTTCACTACAAAAAATATAAAAAATTATTTATCTTTACTTTTTCACTAAACACAATACCTAAAATTTTAACAACACTAAAATTTTACAAAACAAACTCACCCTGAGGCAGGTCTTCTTGGTCTTCCACGTTGAATTATGCGGGGAACTCCCACAAGCCTAACAGAACAAAGTTGGGTGGAAGTCGAACCAAAGAAAAATTGAGGATTGATGATACCAATACTGAAGAGTTAGATAGACATGATCACACTCGCATCAAAGCCCAACAACAATGATTAGACTCATATCATATTAAACTCAGAAGAATGAATCATAACACGTATCATAGGCAGTTATAAACAATTTATTATATGCGGTGACTCCATGATCCCAACATTCCCGTAATTAAAGCAAGTTCCCGTTAAGGAGACGTGTAAAGAGCATCTCGCGGGACACAACGTTATATGAACTAGCTAGATTCCCGCTAAAAGGGAAACGAGAGAACGTGGAAAAAGCGCAATAAAAGAAGGAATGATAATCGGAAACAGAGGCGGAGGGAGGGGGGGCGAAGGGTATCGGCCGATACCCTTCACCTCCCCAAAAAAAATATTTACTTAGTAATTTGCTTTTTTTTTTTTAATAAATTGGCCTGGGCCGACACCCATCAGGCTCAGACCCAGGCCAACTACAACTATATTTTCTACCTAAAAGCCTGGGCCCGATCCCCTTGGCCCAGGCCTTTTTATTGTTTTAGCAAATGATTCAAGAAGGAACTAAAGGAAGAAGAGGAACAAGGAGAAGAAGGGCGAGAGGGAGAGACGGGTTTGTCATCTCTGGCTTGAAGCTCATTCAGGTTCCCAAACATACTACCCGCTTCAAACCTGGCTCCATGGATACCTACAAGAAGGTGACGGTCCCCCTTTACTTTTCTGTTTCTTTCCTTCCCCTTGTTTTGGAGATCTGGGTGTTTTGGGTTTTTAATTTTAGCTGAACTTCTACTGTCATTCAAGTGCTAATATTTTAATCCAATTATCGGTGCTGTGAATTAATGACGAATAAATTGGTAATCCGATTGATTAGTGGTTGATCTGGTGTTGCAGTTGGTTGTAAGAAATTATCTCTCAAATTTCGGGGAAGGTTCTGACAATTCTGCTATGCGGGGACGCTATCTTGATGCATCCTCCATGTACAAACGTGGACAGTCGAGGGAGTAGGGACTATTTGAATGATTATGACAGAGAAGAAAGTTTAGGTACTTTTCAATTGCTTGATCGTCTTTAATGTTTCACTCAAAATTTAGTGACCACCAGTGACTGGCACTAGACCTTTTGGAATTTGTTGTTTCAGTGTTTAGTTTGGAATTCATATTCCAATTTTGCCTTTTTAGGATCCTTGAATCATTGGGTAGGTACTTATCCCAACTTGTTGTGGTTGTATTCTAAATGCTCTAGAGTTGAGAAGTTATGATGTTTAAGAATGATAAAAAATAGGTGTAAATAAACATACTTACTAGAAGTTTTAGGTGATAGAGGAGTTGCCTTCTTTGATAGATGGACTTTGAAAATGTGCGTAGCAATATTGATTGATAGGATGATCCAATTGTTCTTACTTCCTATCCATACTAATGTCACTAGTTCCCATTTCCACTGAACCAAAACGACTATCACTGAAGTCTATACACATCTTTGGATATAATATGAATGTTGCCGAACGTTAGAGGCAATATGGAATTTTTATTGTTACATGGATGATGCTTACTATTGAGCTTCTTTCTCATGTGAGCTGTAGTACGTTTCCTGAATGGCAAAGATATAGGAAACCCTTCATGGAGGCACTCTCTTCCACATATCCTCGTGGCAACTATTTCTTCATTCCTGTTTGGCTACCATCTTGGGTATGTCTCTCATCCTTGAAACTCATTTTTCTCCTCGCTGATATAATTTGAGAATTGAATTAATTTATTCTCGTTCACTGTTGTTAATCCTTGAATCATTGGGTAGGTACTATTTCTTCATTCCTATTTGGCTACCATCTTGGGTATGTCTCTCATCCTTGAAACTCATTTTTCTCCTTGCTGATATCTAACATGTTCTGTCAATGAAGGTCTAGTGGTGAGTATATGTTTAGGAGGCGCCTTTGCTGGATGTCTTTTCAGTGGTTCAATTGCTGATGAGATTGGGCGTCGAAGGGCATTTCAGCTTTGCGCTCTGCCAATGATAATCGATGCATCGATGAGGTAAATGCATTGAGAGGCACGATTAAAGTTTAGTGCTTCCCAATATTGATTTATCCTTTCAGTCGAGTACTGCCAAAGCTTGCTAGCGGTAGCTTCATACTTTGCTTTAGCTCTAGCTTCTGCACTTCGCTTGGTTCCACCAAATAATGAAGGGAGTCTTAGATCCTTCGAGTGCAAAGTTAGCAATACGACTGGTTAGAGCAGGGCATAAGCTTTATTGGCTGAAATTTTTTTTGTCATTTTGCATGTAAAGTTCGACCCCCATGAAAATTGATCCTGGATCCGCCACTGATCGGAAAAGATATGTGATTCGAGAGCCATTGAATAGTAACATTCGAATAAGATATAGAGACTGACTTAAGCATCAGAGGTGTCTTACCCCAGTGTCTGGTGTCCGAGGTCATTTTTGTTATTTTTACAGAATGAATTACGTGAAGATGGAGATGCATTTATTTCGACGTGCTGGCCGTAAATCAACTGGTTCATAAGGAATCAAACAGTATGGCATAGCCAACGAAAAGACTACACATGCAGCTTCTTTTTCTTTTTTTTTCTTCCCAGTTACCAGATTTGAATAAATAGACATCGAAACAAGGCGCTTAAAACTTACACTAACACGGTTCGTTTGTTCTTTCTTTTTTGTTTTGAGGACTAAAACGGTTTGTTTGGTACACCATAAATTGGACCCCCCGGTCACTTTAATGATATTGATAGGATGCTTTACCGCCCGCTTCACTGGACTAAGGCGATTAAGTGATATCGCCTAGAGCCCTAGATCACTGAAAAGCACATCCCAGATTTGAAGACTTTTTCTATTTCTCTTTCTTTCTTTCATAAAGGAAATTACACTTTGCACCCCTGAACTATGGGGTACCTGACAGTTTGCACCCCTTTGTCTTGATTTCGTGACATTGGGTCCCCAAACTTCTCATTTTCGTCGATTTCCACCCCTAAACCAATTTATCCATTAAGACTTACGGTATTAAGTGCACATGTTGTCCACGTGAGGCACGATTCCCTCCCTCCAACACTTAGCCCAACTCTATTTTCCCTCCCGATAGTTCTCCATTTGTACTCAACAGCACTCGAACCTTACTTAACACTTGAACTTACCAAGGCAAGGTCTTTGACGCTGAGCATTTCGCATCTATTGAGCAATAATCATCAATCAAACTCTGTTAAAGGGATGTGATGGGCTTCTTCCAATTTTTTGGTGATGGGTTCTTCTGATTTTAGGATTTTCGCGTTGTAGATCTGGTTTCGAAAACTCAATATTTCGAGCAATGTTTGTTAGGTTGGGTTATTTTGATGAGTTGCACATTTTAAGTGACTTTGCATGCATAAATAGTATTGAATCGTAAAATTTGTCTTATTTGGGTGGATTTGTCTTCTCAATGTGGAATTTTGGTTTACCTTTTCAAAAGCATGTGTGTATCTTTTGTTGTCGTTCTCTAGATAAAAAAAACTACACAATTTGCTTTTCCACCACAAGTGCACTTATTTTAATATTTTATGGTCGATGTACTCAACTCCTACCGTATTTGTTGTTTTATTTTTATACTTTACTGGATGTGTGGTGAATTTTCATGCACTTATTTTAATCTTACGTGGGTGGAGATGTCTCCTCGTAGTTTGTCCTAATTTTACAGCAATATACTAGCCTAATTATATGTGGGTCTGGTTAGGGTTGATAACAGGTTCAATTCAGGCTGGATTAATAGAATGTATTTAATTTCAGCAACATTAGGTCATTTATTATATGTCGTACCAGCTAGAATTCTAGAGTACTGTTGATATGAGTTATTTGTTTTTTAATTCATTCTTTTGTTATGGTATGATATTGAACATTGAACCTTTCCCGTTACGAGAGTCAGGAAATGCCATCTATTGCAGGTATAATCAATGAATCAAGCTAATATTCATCTACTAATGGGAGAATCAAATAGGATATCTTGTTTATTCTGAAACAATGTTTTAGTAGTATTCCAGCATTTTGTTTCTTTCCAAACTTATGGGGGAATCAAATAGGATATATTTTTTCTCTCAACATTATCATATATGTAATATTATTAGTCATCATAATTTTTATTGCTTAGGCCTGATTTGGTTTCTAGGTACAAGTGTATGCTTCCATAAACTTCTTAATCTGAGCACATGGCTTTACTGTCTATTTTTTGTACGTTATCTTGTATCTAAGTTAAGTACTTACCTCGAACTAATCGTTCAAACGAATTTGTGCTTCGCGTGGGCATGTCTTTTTTTTTTTTTTGTATTCTCTTTCGGTAAGAAGCATGTCCTCCCACTCGCTTACTATCCCATCGCAGAGAACAATCACAACCCTTTCACCTGTTAACCTGATTTGATTGAAGGTGATGCAACACCGACAGTGCTGCATTGCTCACTTTACATTAGGCCAGGCTTCTGTCCTGTTCTGGAATCAACCGACCACGCTCGGATTCGATCCTGTCCCGAAAAAAAACGTAACCGAACAACTCATATTATAATTTACACAATATGTGAATACCTCGTAACCGAACGTACATATTTTACATATTGTGTAAATTCTTTTTTTTTTATGACGAGAAAATCCCCTAAAGCCGGACCTTTTTGGCCCAACTCTGAAGTACAAACTCCGGCCCCCCTGGACCGACCCCACAACCCAGGGAGCGAGTAAGTCAAGGGCGATAATGGGGGTGTTGGGGCTCGAACTTGGGACATGTTAGAACCTAAGCCGAAGCCTTACCACCACACCAAATCCTTGGGGGTTACATATTATGTAAATTCTAATATGGTATCAGAGCAATATTCCTAGTTTATGGTCCCACCGTCACTCGTTTTCACGTGTAAGCTTGGATGTCCTCCCCCCACACGTGAGGGGGCGTGTTGGAAATCCCACATTGCTAGAGAACATCCAAGCTAACACGTGGAAACGGGTGACGGTGAGACTATAAACTAGGAATATTGTTTTGATACCATATTAGAATTTACAAGATATGTGAAAGATGAACGTAACTCAACTCCAAAAAATGCCTTAAGGAATGAGGCATGTCACAACCATATAAGGAGCACATTGACTAGTTTATGTAGCAATGTGAGATTTCCAAAACCTCAAGTCTGTGGCTGATGAAGAAACTGGAGAAATCAATTTCAACCCTGTTACTGTCTTGCTTCAATGAAACACTCTGCACCCTTGAAGGAACTAGACAAATGGTCAATGGAATTATTGGATACACATTCTACCAGAGTTAAATTTTTTGTCGCAGTGGAGAACACATCCCAAAGTCCATAGCTCCACATGCGGCTGCATTCCGTTTCGTTGGGAAACAAGCTATGGTATATGGATCCAAAATCTCAACTGTGGCTGCTAAAGATTCTGAAGAAGGTAATATAGACGTTATCACTAGAATACAGATCATGAGAGTCGTGATTGCACACCATCCCTGTATCCGGATATGACCCTTTGCTTCAACCGAAGAGCAACTAAACAATTTTTTAGAAGATAACGAGTGACACTGCAGAAAAATCGAGACGCATCAATGTAAACCAATTTTATGCATCCTGCATCTTGAGTAAGCATGGACTTGTAACCAAATTCCAGAATTATTGCTGACAAAATACAAATCACTCCATCTATTGGGAGGCAAAGATCCTAACTGAAGAACAACAACTACAGACAATCCATGGAAGCCAGACTTGGGAGGCAAAGATTATCTATAAGATCTCTTTGCGCAAGGCTCTTTATTCTTCCAATCACTGAAACATCATAATCAAATCGTCCTGCTTTTACCTCGAACCATTGAAATGGGTAAGTGTGGTTGGAATCCAATTCATCAGATGACCGTGATCTATAGCCTAACCAGTATAACGTGCATTAACATAACTCGTTCCTTGGTCTCCGAATATCAGTTCAGCTCATTCACAAATGTTTCCTTTAAAGCATCATTATTGACCCTTTCTCTTCCACACTCATGACAGGAGCATTATACGGATTCTACTTTCAAGCTGGCACAGATCTCATTCGGACAACACCACTCCATTAAGCCGGTATACTAATTTTATACTGCTCTCCAGAAAATTATGATCTATATCGAGCAATTATATTAGTTATGTTTTCCCCTTCTATAGATATGAGCATCCAATAATTACTACCCCAGCTGCTAAAAGAAAAGATCAGTTTCCTATCCTCCACTATCTGCATCTAACAGTGGGTTGAATAGTTCCAACCAGACTAACAGAAATATCAGTCAGCGACAGACTCAGAAAGGGGCACATATAACATTGGTTTCCAAATAGCACAAAATGTTAATTTAATCATTGTTAGTAAAGCAGCACCATTCTTACATTTTGAAGAAAAAGCTATCACACTATGTTTGCATCAAGAGGATCGCTCAATAACATCTTTCTACTTGTTGAAGCTTTACCAATATAATAGAGAGAGAAAAGTAAATGCCATTGTGAATAGAAAAAAGAAGAAGGAGAGACTCCATTGATCTATATGCGCATTCCTTGGGATAAAGGAGTTTGAAGACCCAGGCACATATGTTCACACACTAGAGTGAGAAAGCGGAAGGCTAATTTGAATACCATCATAGAAAATCATCCAATACCATTTCTCAGATTCCAATAACAACGAATTGGAAAGCACAAAATGAAGTCTCCAAGCAGCTAATGTATATACAGAGTAGTACGTCAACCCTTGTGGGAAACCACCCTCAGTTAGCTTTTAAGAGGAAAAATAAGTTACCAACAAAGAAGAGCAACGATCACAAAGACACTAATCAGCAGAAACAGATTCTTCAATATATTATCGGCCTGCTGTCCTCGAGTGGTGGGATGGTGGAACCTGTGACCATGGCCCCCATGGAACGTATGGAATCCATACGTAAAACCAGAAGTCTGTCCATACACAGTAGCATCCGGAAAGCCGTGAAACTGAATATTGAATAAGGACGGAATCAGACCGCCAAAAGCAGTAGCCAGTGTGAAATTACCAATCCTAGCTGTCGCCATTGGCATAAAACCACCCATAAATCCAAACCCATAGTTGCTAAAGTTAAATTGATTCGCATCCGGTGGAGGAGAAGCAGCAGCAGTTTCGGGCCTTTGCCCTGCGGGGCGGTGCGGGATCGCCATACCCGGATACGTCTTGGACCGCGGATCACTCTGCGATTTGCCCCTTCCATAAAGAGGAACCAATTTTTCCTCTTGTATTAGGGCCTTACAAACCGGGCATTCCTGGCAATGAGAGTGATGGTGGAGCCATCTGTATAGACATGGCCAGCAGAAGAGGTGACCGCAAAGAGTGATCACGGGGTCCTGGGCTAATTCGAAGCAGATATTGCATTCAAAATCGCCCGCATCATTGCCGTTATTGCCAGCGCAAGACGGGCCTTGCCGTGGCATTCTGCTTGTTGATTCCCCGAATCCACCCCCCATCTCTAAACCTCGAAAGGTCAAAATTCCAGACGCCTGTAATAAGAGTAACCCATAATCAACACCACGAAAAGAAAAACGATCCACACTGATTAGTAGAGGAGACAAATTACTCAGAAGCTAATTTACGACACCAACCCAAACGCGATTGCAATCATATATATATATGACCATAAATCTCTTTATGCCCCAGAAATAAAAATTAACGCAACTAGCAGGTTAAGATCTGAAAAATACTGAACCTTTCTGATTGATACTTGCAGGGATTGGTTTTCGTTGGGGATCGAATTGGGAACAACTGCCAAACCTCCGAAAACCTAAACTTTTTCGGGACTGAGTTGACGAGAGCACTGTGGAAGATTCCACGGTTTTTTTTTTCCCCATTTTTTCCAAGTCGACGGTACACGTCTGAGATTCAGGAAGAGGATCCGATCCAACGGCTATGAACGTTTCAGACTCTTGCTCTCCCAGTGTTTATATGGGCTGCAATGCTGCATATGCCGTTTATTGCAGTGAACAAGCGTGGAGTTTGGGCTTCTTGACTTTCTTGGACGATAAATTGTTTGGGCTGTAAGTTCCAAATCAGGCCTTTGGGCCTTATCTAGTAGTCTCTCTCTCTTCTCTTTATTCTCATTTTTTGGGACTAAATTTTCTGACCAACCCTATTTATTTCACAAATAAGCCTTACAGTTGATCGAATATCTCCCTTGCATTATCACACAACGATTGATTTTATTACAGTATAGATTGTTTAAATAGAATGGAGTAGGTAGAGAATTATAAGTCAACTTTATTATAATTGGATATATCACCTACATTTATCCCAACAATAAACACTTTATAGATTTATTTATTTTCCAAGCAAACATTCCTTCAAAATATTTTTTGTCCACGAGTACCTTATAATATAAATTATTTTAGAAAGTCAGTCTATGTGATTTGTGCAAAGTCAAATAAGTTACTCAAACTTTAAAACCTATTAAATTAGTTCTGAAAATTTTAAAATCCATCAAAACTGTCACAAACTAAATTTATATTTATCCCAAATATTTACTGGAATGAATAGAGTAGGTGCAGAATTAGTGGTCAGCTTTTGTTTGGTGAGTTATCAACGCTTTACAGCTTTTTCTTTCTCGATGTAAATGACTAAATGGGCATGCACTTTGTATTGGGTCATTGATGTTTGTCAGAATTAGTGACCCTGACAAGCCATGACGCCCCACCAACATCCTTATCAACTAGTCTGTTGCAGACATGTCATGATAATTCATTGCCTTACTATGACATGGTGCACATCAAGTCTTTGAACACTAGTCAAGCCAAGCAGCAGTAGAGGACCAGTAGAAAAAGGAGTGTCATGATACAGAATGACCACCACCGACAGCCACCACCAGTGGCGGTGCACCACCACCCCTACCGGTGCTAGGTGGGAAATGGAAGAGAAAGGTCCAGAGAGTCAAAGGAGCACCACCACCCATAGAGGTGCAAGCGGAGGCGGCGCCGTAGATGGGGGTGGATGGCGGCGAGATCCCGACATTGATGGAGGTATCTTAGGGATTAGTTTCCTTTATTGTTCCGATTGAATAAATCATGTCTTCTAGATTTAGAGATCATTTCCTAAACTCTAGAAGATTCATTTCCTTTGAGTTTATGTTGAATTGGACATGTAATTATCAAATCTCGTTGATTGAATGGATTGATTCCTAAAGATCAGTGATTTGATTTAGCTTTGATTTGATTGTGATGTGATTTGAGTCAATTAGAGATTGTAATCTCCTAAGGATGACTATATAAACACCCTTATGTGCATTAGTGTTATTCATTCAGATATTGAGAGTAGTAGAGTCTTGAAGAGCCCGAGTGCTTTTGGGAGTGATTTGACCAAGCATAGACACGTATATACTAATTCGGTGTCAAGGCTAATAACCTTGTCATTTGGAATTCATTCTAGGCCAATAACCTAGTTTGGGTACCCGTTCTTTGGCTAATTAACCCTTGATCGAGATTGTTAGTGTTATTGTGGTCTTTGGGCTAATTAACCCTTAACTACGTTCTTCGTTCTCATCACTAATGTTTCCAGTGTTCTCCACTTTTGAGTATTAGATCCTATATTACAGCTTGTGTGTTGCCAATAACGGTTTACAAGGATGGATTGTGGTGATCGTGTTCGAATCACTTAGCGGAAGTTGACGTTGTTAAGGTGGCCTAGACCGGGGTCCCTAACACTATGACCCTACTCACGGTCAATTTCGGTGTCCCTATTGACATATTAACCATCAGCTTTGGCTCTGAATTGGAGGCAGCTTAAGTTTCAAGGTAGCTTCACTTTTTTTTTTCTACCCAAGGCCAACTTTCACTTAAATATGGTTGAACTGTTAAGGGTGAAAAAAATTTCTCGGTGAAACCGGAAATTCCCGCGAAAGTGATAGAATTTTTCGGTTCCGGAAGTTTTTTTAATTGATGAGTTAAAAGTTTGTTCTTTCTCCATGTAAGTGTCTTTCTTCATGTACGTGGCCGAAAGTTTTTTTTAAAGAAAATTAATTCAAGTAACTTGCTTTTCTCACACGTGGGCTGGTGTAGGGCTGTACAATGCCACCGGGAAATTCCGGTGGCACCGGCACCGGTACAGGCACCGGGTTTCCGGTTTTTGGTCTAACCGGTGCCGGTGTAGGTTTGGTTTTTTGAAAAAACCGGCGGTTCCCGGTTTAAACCGGCACCGGGTTTCCCGGTGTAGGATAAACCGGGATTTTTTTTTAGTTTTTTATTTTAATTTCTACTCAATAATTTAAACTTTAGTTTTACCTCAAGACATAATATTCTAGAAGCATGACAAGGTTTACTCAATAGTTTAGTTTCACTTGAATATTTGAGATTTGTTGTTGATTTTGTCTAATTAAATGCTTACATTCAAGTTACCAAGAAGCTTGCTAGGTGAATGAACTAGTTATTTAGAATTTTGGTAGAAAAATTACAAATTTATTGTATTTAAAAGGGTATATATGAAGGCATTGAAATCATAATTAAAGAGTTTAATGTCAAACTTTGGTAAGTACATCGCATAATATAAATCAAGAGGTCGAGATTCTACCACAAAAAAATTTAAATCAATGTATTAGTTTAAGAGTTTTTATGAAATATTAACAAATTGTCTAAATTTTAAAATTTACAAATCACTATTAAATTTATATCATGCTTGCAAAATCAGTCATTCAATTACATTTTAGTTCAAATTTCTAATACTTTTTAGTTCAAAAATTCATATAGAGTCATCAAGTTTGACCAGCGTTTGACAAACGCTCGAGCGCCCTTTGAAAAAATTCAGACAGAGTCATCACTTTTGACTAACGTTAGACAAGAACTCGAGTGCTAAGTGCAAATTTCAGACAGAAACATAAGCGCTCGACGAGCGTTTGACCCGCGCTCGAGCGCCTTAAAAATTGCCGAATTTTTTTTATTTTCCTTGTGAAACCAAGGGAAACCCTATTAGGTTTTGAACATGTTTTAAAATTGTTATTGATTTGTTAATTAGAGGGAAAACACATATTCTCCCATCTAAGTGTTGTTAGGGTCTAAACTGGATTTTTCAAAAGATAATAGTTTCTATTTACAGTGACGTCTCTATTACTTTGGACTTTAAATTCTCATATTATCTTTTAAGATGATCTTTAATTTTATTGATTTTGGATTTTGGATTTCATTAGTTTAGATTTTATTGATATGTGATTAATGGACCAAAAGAAAAAAGAAAAAATACATTGGGCCAAGTACGTAAAATGCTAAAAAAATGGCTCAATATTAATATAGGATAACCGAAAACCGCCACCGCTAAACCGCCACCGCTAAGTGCCGGTTTTTACCCTTAACGGTGTAGGTGTAGGTGGTAATTTTTTCAAAACCGGCCTACCCGGTGTAGGTGTCGGTTTTGGCCAAAACCGGTACCTACACCGGGGTTGTACAGCCCTAGGCTGGTGTTAAAAAAATAGGAAAAAAAGTTACCTGAGTCAAAACGACCCAGGTCACGTAACTAGAGACTTCAGTCTCTTCTAGTCTTCTTCTTCATCAGACATCAAAGCGTCCCGTCGTCCCTTGCGTCCCAACTCCCAGCCGCCACTCTCAGCTCTCGCTCAAGCAGCTCCCTAGCCAAGCAGCTCCCCGGCCAAGTCAAACCTCTTCTTTCTAAAATCGTCTCTGTTATCGCATTTTCTACGGCCAGTATAAGCCTGTAAGAGGCACTTCACCATATACCCAAGAAAACGAACCTTTGGCTTTGGGGCTTTGAGACTAGAAATAGATACTTGCTTAGTCGCCGATGCATTCTTCAATTGATTCAGTAGGAGGAAATTTGGTATTCTTCAAAAGTTTATCCACATAACCAATAGCTTTCTTCCCTCTACAGAAGCCCTCACAGTTCTTATCGGCTTCATGAATTCTCTCCCTCCCAAAATCTCTCTCTCTCTCTTTCTCGCGGGTTGCTAAATTCAGAGCTTTGGTGGCTGAATCTCTCACCAACTCTCTCTTGAGGTAGAATTTGTTAATTTTAATTTTGTAAAATATTGTATTCTGTAAATGTCATTGTACTTATCTTGCTCTTTGTGGTTCTCTTTGCAAGTTCATCTAGTACTGTTGGCAGTGGTGTGGGGATGGTGGCTGTTATGCAAACTTTATGTCAATAATGAGATATGATTAATTATAGTTTGGATTGAAATATTTGGTCTCTTACGCTTGAAGCATATATGTTAAGAGATAAATCTTAGTAGTGATTTTTTGTGGGATTTATCAAATCTGTATTCTAGTACACAAGTGGAGATACCTTATCTGTAGGTTTTCTTGTGATCCAGAAATTGCATTGCAAGTTTTCCTTCGTTTTCTCTTTTATGTATCAGCTCCTTCTACAACGCATTTTTCGGCCCAAAATGGAATCAGAATTTTTGAAAATAAATCTGGAAATTCCGATTCCATTTTGGGCCAAAAAATGGACTGTCCAAAATGGAACCAGAATGAAATTTTGGATTCCGATGAGTATTGGAACCGGAATCGGAATGGGTTATTCCAGTTCCATCCGTTCCGGTATTCACCCTTATGAACTGTTGCCGGATAATATAATTTAAATAATAAAATTTATCTTTTATTTCTTTTTAATAGTTTAAATTTTTAGAATAAGTGATAGATTCATATAATATAAGAATAAAAAATTTTGAGATCTCAATATTTTACCTAATTTCAATTAAATCTTGCATATATTATACTAAATTCAAATAAAAAATATTAGAAAATATAATTCAAATAATAAAATCTATCTATTATTAATGCTATAAGATAACCATCCAGAATATTACTAATCTATTAACATTTATTTACTGCAAAAGGGTATGTTTCGGAAATCGGATCCTATCTTCTACAACTGTTAGATTGAAATATTTGCCTTGCAAGTTTGTCTTGGAGAAAAGGGGCAGAAAAAATGTTTCGGTTGGCTACCCTCTCAACGCATGAGGTGGGAAGCTATTATCACAGAAAGTAAAGAAGAGATGGAAGGAAAATTGTCTTTATAGTGGGCATCGGTATCACATATTTTTACTTTCGCCGGCGGCCTGCCTGTGCTGGTATGGCTTTTCCAAAATATTGCCGAGGTACATGAGATGTTGAATGTTTCCAAAAGGACTCGTCTTTTCATTGGCCATATCTAATACAAAATGCGGGAGCTTTTTAAACTTATTTTCCCGTCTCAATGATATGAACCTGCATTGCTTTGCGCATTTGTTTTTCTCACTAGTGCCACAAACGTGGATTAATTCTTGAATTGAATTCTGCTTTAGAGAAAAGTCAATCTATACTAATTATTCCGTGGTAGAACTCCTGAGTTTTTACGTCAAGCATTAACCTCTTTGATAACTGAGGAGCAATTAGATGACACTCATCAAAGCAAAAAAGAACTACGGAATAGTGCATGATGGCAAACTCGACAAAACAGCACGTGCATGGCGTCTTATTGGATAAATCATGTGGATGTTGCTTTCAAAATTACCAAAGATATTTTTCCTTGATATAGAATCCACTGAAAGAAGGTGAGACAGATTAGACGTTGCTGCCATAGTTGACTCATTCATCAAAGCATAATTAAGAATTCTCTAAGCTAATCAGAAGAAGCAGAATTAAGGAAACAACACCCGAAATGAGAAGTATCCTAAGGGATTTACCATTAAACTATCCTTCAACAGAAGATCTTTTACGACTTGATTATCCCATTCACATGGCACATGCGGACCTGCGGTCTATGAATTTCAACTCTTTGATCAACTTGGGGTCCTAGAAAATCTTGTTACTGTACCCTTGAGGCTTGAACACGAGAAGCTTTGAACACCATTTCATCTGATCTCTTTCTCTCTCTCTCTAGGTAACATCTTCTAGAAGAGAAGTAACTTTGAATGCCCCTGGCTAGCTACTGGCCCCACTATGACTAGAAATATCAACAATTTGCTGTACCTGTTTTATTGCATGTGGAGCGCTGAGCACATAACCTTAATGCACTCAAGTTACGACAGTGAAACCACTAACCCGAAAATGCCAAATAATTTGAGGGCATTTACCCTACTACCCATGTTGATGCTGACTCCCACAAAGTCCAGTTTCAGTATCTTTTCATGAAGAAAACAAGAGTTGCTACTGTCCCACATATGTACGGCTATCCCAAGAATTGTAATGGCCGGAACAGCCAACTATATATTTCCAAGAGGCAATTTTTTAATCTGAACGGGCATGTATTTCCAGGAGACATTGGAAATTGATATGCAACAACTAGTTGTGAGGGTGGGTCAAGGAGAAGGAAAAAACAACCATTAATATAGTTGTCAACTTGTCATGCTCAAGTCTCCCAGAAAGACACTTCGAATTAGGAGGAGCTGGCTGGCCTAGGGAATGTGAGCCTTACCTACCGCAATATTGATGCTTAACAATATTAGGATCCTGCCTCATCATTAACACACAAATCAAATTAATTATGAGATCTATCAGATGAACAAAAGTCATGCATTGTAAAGTACTAGTTTATGAGCAAAAACAACCATTAAAATACTTAGTTTTGATCCACTTCTTTTCTTTCTTTTTTTCGGGAAAGTTGGTCACTAGCTAGCTACCATTTGAAGACAAAGGTAATATGACAAAATTCTTCTTAAATATTTACTCAAATGACCGACAATAATATAATATACTTTATACCGAAGAAATATGATCATTTTGTTTTGTCCTTTTTTTTTCCCTTTCACTAACCGACCACGTATCAATTTGCACGATGATATCATTTACTAATCATTCATATATAAGGTTCATACCGAGTCGAAAGGAGCCGATAAAAAGATATCTGTGAATTAAATAACGAAATAGTTTTCTAATAAAAAAAAATATTCGATTGGGTGGGAACTCATGATACGATCGACATAACAATATGGCCGGGATACGATATTTCAATTACTATTATCTAAATTAAACAAATAAAATTTCCTGAGTATTAGTTTATTGCTTATTGGTATTATAAGTCATGAGACATCATCATCTAAACAAACAGCCAATAATTAACGTGTTTCCAATTAATTAGTATATTCTATGAGGTCTAATTTAACTGCCGACTAATGACCAAACTGATAATTTAAAGGAATTGGGGCGGTATTCCATGTAAAATTCTCGTCCATAACTTTGAATGTTCGGGCCATGTTAGCCCCCCCCCCCCCCAATTGGGAATTGCCCTTCGTGATCTGTTCTGTATGCATGGAATCCTTTTCTGCTATGAAGCTTTGCATCGCTTAGAGAGGAATACAAGTTAAAGACATCCCACACAACAGGTTTGTTTGGCCTTGCTCCACTTTTGTGTGTCGAATTAGATACGGAGGCTCTTTCTTAGAAGCTTCTTCCGTTTGTTTCTTTGAAGTTGGATGCTTTGTTGGTACAGGTAGTGTCCCAAATTCTGTGGCCAGTTTGATTCGGTTTTACCATGCACAGCTCATTGCACCTCAAGATTCACATAGGAACGCTGCTATTTCCGCCTCAAGCAATCAAATCCCCACGAGATTCACGTACGTTTGATGAAAAACCTTTTCCACATTTCATGCAATGTGAAAAACAGAAATAGAAAGAACAGGGTAAAATAATTAACAATAAAGAACTAAATTTAACCAACAACTAATAAAAACAGTAGCACCCTGTCCTCCCCCTGTGTCCGTCGGTGCCGCACCAAAGCAACAAACGTTAAACGAAGCAAACTAGTAGTTGCACAACCCGCACGTGTGAATTGCGTGCCATACCTGTGCTCAACGAATAAAATATCCATCGTCGGTATAAAAGGGGACTATGGGCCCTCCGCTTCCTTCCAATCGTACCCGCCCACGTACATTTCCACAACTATCCATACGGACCAGTCGTTCACTTTCCTTAATCATCTCCGTCCAAAACGAAAACTAAATGACTCAAATGTGAAGAAGACGAAACACAGCACCAGTCGTCTCTCCCAGCCAACCTTTACGGGCCAATTTTTTCACCCGGTCAAAGTTTGGATTGAGAGTCATGATCACCCAGACGTTAACGTACTGGCTCTCTGAGCACCCTTCGATCGTCAGTTTCCGGTGGAGCCACGCCCACTCGTGGGGTTCCACGTGGTCGTTCCTCTTCACGTCTATAGCCCTGTATCTCACCGTATGCACCGTCCTCCACCTCTTTCTGGCTCTCGTTCTCCGTCCGGGTCGGGCCGTCCCGCTCGGCCCAATCCCGGCTATCCATAGCCTCTCCATGGCCCTAATCTCCGCCACCATATTCGCCGGCATCCTCCTCTCTTCCGCTGCTGAGATCCGAGACACCCGATGGTTCTGGCGCCGCTCCAAGACCCCCTTCCAGTGGTTCCTCTGCTTCCCACTCGGAACCCGCCCCTCGGGTCGGGTCTTCTTCTGGTCGTATCTATACTACCTGACCCGATTCCTCCACATGCTACGCGCCTTCTTCACCGTCCTAGGACGTCGCAAGCTCGCTTTCTTCCAGCTCTTCAACCACTCCATCCTGACCTTCATGTCGTTCCTCTGGCTGGAGTTCTCCCAGTCCTTTCAGGTCCTGGCCATCATCATCACGACGTCGGTCTATTCCGTCGTGTACGGGTACCGATTCTGGACGGCAGTCGGATTGCCCAGCGCGTGCTTTCCGTTCGTGTTGAACTGCCAGATGGCGCTCTTGGGCTGCAACCTGGTATGCCACGTTGGAGTCCTGTTGCTGCACTTCTTCGAGGGAGGGTGCAACGGAATCGGCGCGTGGATCTTCAACTCTGTGCTCAACGGCGCTATTCTGCTTCTGTTCTTGAACTTCTACGTGAAAATGCACTTGAGGAAGAGAAAGAGTGGGTCCCCGTCCCAGGCTTCTTCCTCCCCTGCGGCAGGGGCAGAGGCAAAGAAGGTTAAAGATAAGAGTATTTGAGTTAACTTCATATCCTATAGTAAATACGCCATACTTTTTAGTTTTTACCTCTTTTTTGTCATTTTTGTTACGTTCTCTTATTTTTAGATATCTTTTTTATATTTCTTTTTGGTTATGAGCATTTTGCAAATTTCTGGGGAACTTCCTTTGGCTGCTGGTACAATTAATCAATTCGGTCGCTTTCCAGACTGAAAACTTCACCCCATTAGGTGAGCTATGAGGACGACATGGCCCTCCATTGGTTTAGTGAAAAATTGGTTACGAGATTCCAAGTGACCAAAAGGCTAAACTATCCGTACCAAATATGTTAGAGAATAAAAGGGTGCTACGCAGAAATTGCACAAGGAGGGAGACCCGGAGACGTTGAAGAGTAATATAATAGTGCAGCCCGTCAGATATTTTGAGAATGTGAATTTAGTTATTGAAGTGGATACGTAAGTATAAAGAAAAAAAATGGTGTATTGTAACTGAAGATAAGATTGGATCACAATCGGCTTTGAGTATAATCTCTGTTGCTATTGGTTTATAAATTTTGACCGACACAGTATATTACTATATCAAGACGAATATCCTCCCTCCACAACCACGCATGACACAATCTACGGCTACCTGCTTGTTTTAGCTTCAACACTCAGGGATTTGTGGGCTCTAAACTTGTCCGGTCAAATCGAGAGAGAGAGAGAGATTTTGCATGGACAGATGAGGAACACGCCGTGGTTTTATGTGACAAGTGTACGGTTTGCATCCCTTCTTTACTTCGTTTCCTTCATCCGCCCTCGCTGTGCGGAATTTCCAAGAATATCGTTTGTCAAAAATATAAAGCCTGACTGAATTAGAAGATTCTATTCCAATAGAACTATTTAATTACGGCAATCAATTAGAAGAATCTCTATCTGTTCTTTTTAATTTTCGATTGCTGTCCAGATTATAAATAAATAATAGAGGAGACCCATTGAGTTCTTAAAGATTTCTTTACAACACTTACTTGGAATGTCTCATGCAAAATGATAAAAATTTATAAATTCTTTTTCCGCGTAAACATCTGGGTGTATATAATTTCCTGTCGAAATTAATAAAACTGTACAATGAGGTTGGCTTTCCATATCCCTATACCCAAAACTTTAAAGATGTTTTATTGGTCCCTTAGATGGATTAGGCCCATGATTTGTCAATAGTATGTGCTAGTGAGTTTTGTTAAATTCCTTTATCCAAAGCCCAAAATCTAAACATCTTCGCTCTCCAAATTTTTGGATCTGTACGGTCAGCCCAATTCTATAGGCTATTGCTGTTAGCCTGTTACGATGGAGTTGGTTTGGTCTGTAGGCAGGATTGGCTTATAGTCCGTCACATCTAGAATTTTTGGGCTATCACTTGAGAGTTCATCCAGTTCCCAAAGATAACCATGATCCAGTTCTCAAGTCAGAAGACAATATTAAATTGCTATCTTTTCTTTCAGCCTCATATGTCAATTTTGCACGCTTTCAATACCAGCAAGTCCCAGACCGTCAAGGGTAAGGTCATTGCCTGCCCACGAAGATCTTCCCTAGCGCAGCACTCACCACCCACCCACCTGGATGCCCCATATGGATACCCTACCCATAGCTGGCAGTTGTGGAGCACTCCAAACAAGCCGTGTCTGAATACATTTTCCTCGTATCAACTCGACATAAGATCACTCTCCCTAGATCGCATTCTGTTCTCTTGAAACTTGTTGATCCTTCTCTTCTTTTCTTTCCTCTGTCTAAGCGAGGATTGACAGTTAGATATTGCAATTTGCCTCTAGATTAGAGGGTTGTTGGTTAAGGGTGCAAAAGGCATCTTCATGTGTAAAAGGAACCGAGATGTCCAAACTGCTAAATGGCTTGGGGACTCGAAATTTGACTTCTTTACTTTTGGCACACATCATATCCGTTGCTTGAAATATTTTTTAAGGAAAATTTCTTCTATGGAGGTGAGTGTAGATTTGATTGGAGTTTGTAAACAGTTATTAAAATTTATGAAAAAAGTGTGAAATAATTTCAGACACAATGCTTGCCAATTTTTGGTACTGGAGTTTGAACAATAATTCCTTTATTTTTTTTTCTTTTTTTAATCAGATTCTGTATATATTCAACGGGCTTGAAACTTACGTTTTTGGTCCAGAAAGAAAAGGACTTGTTTGAATCATTTTGCCTTGCTGGGTCACGTTCTTTTGGATTCTACCCAGCCTACCGTACCTTACTGTAGAATTTCCCAATCTAAAGAGTTGAATTGCTGGTAAATATGTCACAAGAAAATTCCCATGTATGAAATATTTAGTGCGATTCAGAATGACGGTTCAACCCTTGGTTTCCAAAAACTTGTACGAGAAAACAAAAAAGCTACAGACTCAACACTAGGTTAACAGAAGCCGCATCTATAGTTTCAGGCTCAGCTACACATTGAGGGGAGAATTTTTTTGTTTGGGGCGGGTCTCATCCTCAGTTAATTCCTCTATTTCTGCACTGTCTGATTATCGATTTAGTGCACCAAAATGAAACTTTTCAGCATCATTGAACACAGGAGCAGCTGACTTGGCTGCTTCCTCTGAGTACAATGACATGGGATAACAAGCTCTCTGGAGCTCCCTGTACCTAGCAATGTCAAAATTGTGAACCTCCATGAGACGCCTCTGCTTCACGTCAAACCGGCTCTGATAGAAGCCTTCAAAAGAAGGCTCTTTGGAGGTTCTGAGGAAAAAGGTATAGCCAGCCATGCAGTACATGGATGTAACATAGAAGCAAATGGGCTCCATGACATCCCATGAAAGCTCCCAAAATGTGAGCCTCATGAACCCGGCTGTTTGCACAACCAGGAAACCCAGCCCGCACCAGAGTTCCCGGCGCACAAGGGCATCGGCCTTCTGGTCAATCGCTGCCTTCTGCTTCTCCATCTCTTCCAGCTCCTCTCGTCCTGGGTCATTCGGGTTGGCTCCTGGTAGAGGAATAAGGCTTTGGATGGCTTTTGCAACCTGTAATCAAAGATTTTGAAATGCTACGGTAAAGCATGGCTCAACCTATGTCCCCTATTCTTTATCAGAATTGGGCTTTTTGTAGTCCAAACAAGGGGATAGAGATAACAGCTAAACAAGTCAGGCTTAAACTGGAATTTAAAAGAAAAAGTCAGGCTTGAACTGAAACGAGGATGGCTGAAATTTTAAACCAAGGTCTTTATTTAAAAAAATCTGTTTATGGGTTAGAGGCGCAGAAAAGGTCTATTTGAATTGCCATTGGCATAGCTAGCACTCGGGGTTGGCTTCTCTGGAAAGAACTTCCATAGATGAATACAAACAGAAAACAGACGAAAAAAAATAAAAAATTAAAGAACTTCCTAATTTGTAGGCAATGATTTTTGCAGAACTCATTGCCTACAAATTAGGCCGACACCTTTTTCTCCAGTGAATCCTAATCTTTCATAATGACCTAACTAAAAATTCAGCTTAACATAAGCAAGCACCCAAAATGACAGGACCCTTCCAAGCAAGGATCAGACCAAACACCGAGAGGAAAAAGAGAGGAAAAAAAAACATCATTCCAAACGACAAAATCAAAAGGTGTGACATCAAAAGACCAAAATGTCTTTGAACCTGGCATTATTTACCTAGACCAGTCGCTTGCTTACCAACCCTAACCCCAACCCCACCTTCCCCCAGCGCCAGCCTCCAAAACTCAAGTTAACAAAACAAACGTATATCTCGAACGGTAGCCAGCGGTGTCCTACTGTCGTTACTCTTTTCCTTTTTCCTTCTTGAATATCTTTTTTCTGGGTAATTATCTTTCCTTAAATTAAAATCAGATATATCCTTTTCATTCTGATTTCTTCCCTTCCAAAACCTCACCTACTCAATTTAATTACACCTTCTAAATTAATTTCCCATCTTCCCCCACACCCCACATTTTCCCTTTGTAAATGTTTCTTTCTCATATGTTGCCTGAACTCTGAGAGCGGTAAGGACTGGTCATGGTTTTTATGCCATGACCGTAGTTTACAACCGGGTTTAAACAAACTTGTCACTGTAGGAACTGAAGGGCTTTTATGGTCCTTCGACACCATTGTCAAACGTGGAATCCTTTACCCGTTTTAGATCTGGCGTAACAACATACTTTCAATTTCCTGCCGCCAAAGAAACAAGATTCATAAAAAACTATCAGTTATCGGTAGTCCCCAAATTTAAACAGCTAAAAAAAATAAAGAATTTCGTTATCTGAATCGAACCCTTTCAGGACCATGCTAATTAGTACGTTTTATCTGTAAAACAGAAAGAGAAAAGAGAAACCCAAGAGGAGCACTACAAATGAAGAAATTCAAGTCTCAAAGAATAACGCGATGGCAAAAAACGAAGGAGAGATCATATTTTTACCTGCTCCGGCCTGAGGAAGACAATGTTTCCCAAGACGATCACGGTTCCGGACACATCAAGCATCTTGGCGAACCCATGAGCTTGATCCGGATCCGAGCAGGCTTCCCTGCAGACCCGAACAAAGTCCGGATACGGTATCCAGCTTTGCTGGATCTCTCTAAGCCTCGCTTTCACCGTTTCCAACTGTGACACCCTCAGCAACTTCCTCGCATCCTCTACCGTAAGGTCCTTAGCCACTTCCGGTCTCTCCGCAGGAGGGCTCAGGCCGTCCAGTCGGATCCGGTCCCGGCCAATGCCCATGGATTTAAGCTTCTCCATCAGGTTCTCCCCGATTGGATGCGACTGGAGCTCCGGATGGAAAGCCGCCCGCCTGTGAAGGAAGCGACGGAAAATGCCTTTATCTCCGGGATCGGGAGCAATGGCGGTTTCGTTGGGATCCGAATGGACCCGGGTCCGGACAGCGGACGAAGAAACACGACAATTCGTGAGGGCCTGGGGGGAGGCCTTGGTTATGTTGAAGAGGCGCTGAGCTAGAGTCTTTCTGAACGCCATTGATACAGGACAGAGAGAAAATTCCGAGAGAGAGATAGAAAGACAGAGGGAAGTCGGAAATCTTTCAACCGTTGGATTTCTTCGCCGAAAAGGAAGTACCTCTAGCGTCTTTATATAGGTGTCCACCTGTCCCACTACTATGGAGATGATGACGAAAATATTAAAAATTAGAAAGCAAACAAAAAAAAGTTATCGAAAACTGTGCGAGATTTTGAGATTAGACCGAAGAGAAATTGGACGTGCCGTGAGGAACGACTTAAAAGGGCTAAGGGGAAATTGGGGAATGGGTTTGGGATGGTGCTGCTGTCTTACGTTTTGGCATATTCCTTAAACGTTCCTGGCCCACTTCTCGGAAAAGGAAGATATTCGATCCTGCCCTTTCATAGAAGAAATATTCTCTGTAAGAAATTGCTGGACTCATTTTCTCGGGTTGCGCGAGAAATTCAAAACATAATAATAATAATAAAAAAAAACGGGACTCACGAGAGGAATAACCCGGGTCATCTCCGAACACGTGGGTGGATGAGGTTCGATCAGCACCGGATCTTACGAATAACGTACAGAGCCTGGTGTATCGTGGTCAAATAAGGTTCAACACGTGTCATGAGTTGGACACATCGTTATCTTTATAAAGTCAAGGGGTTTAAAATGGGCTGGCTTACACGGGATGTGCTAATGGGGGGTCGTAAAAGTTAGTAAAAGGAGAGCAAAAAAACAAAAAAGGGTTTTGGCAGCTAAGACACAAGTGGCGGATGTTGGATTGATGAGGATTATGAGTGGGTCTTACGTTCGCGCAAACGTGTCGCCACATATGCCCTGTCGCACTACTTTCATATCCGGAAAAAAGTTGTTCGCTCCACCAAGTAAATTTCCTTTCAGAAAACATTTCAAAAAGCATTGAATGTTTATTTTGGTTTTGAATATATATATATATATATACTTTTACAGTTCGTTTTAGATCATTTTGAACGGAATGTAATGCCGTTCGATTTAAAAAATGTCCTTTTTGAATTTTAAAATATTATTAATGATATATTTAATCATTATTCTTCATTTGCTTTTAGTATATATAGATGATGTTTTAATTTTTTTCAAATCTATAAAACAACATTTGGTACCACCTTAAAAAATTCTAAAATATAATTGAACAAAATGGATTAGTTGTATAAGCTCCAAAAATAAAATTATTTTAGACAAATATAAGATTTTTTTGGATCATAATATATATCAAGGTACTATTACACCTATATCACGTGCCATTGAATTTGCTGATAAATTTCCTAATAAAATAATTGATAAAAAACAGCTTCAACGTTTTCTTGGTAGTTTAAATTATGTTGGTAAATTTTATAAAGATTTAAGAAAATTATGTAAACCTTTATTTGACCGATTAAAAAAGAAACTTTCTCCTTGGACAGATACACATACACAAATAATTCAACAAATAAAAAAAGCATGTTAAACATTTACCATGCTTAGGAATAGCATCTTCACATGCATTTAAAATAGTTGAAACAGATGCATCTAATATTGGATATGGCGGAATATTAAAACAACGCATGCATAATTCAGATAAAGAACAAATAGTACGATATCAATCTCATGCATGGAATATTACACAACAAAAATATAGTACTGCTAAGCAAGGGTTTTGGCAATAGTTCATATATATATATATATATGATTAAAACAAATTTTTAAAATATGTTTTTTATAAATATTTGTGTGTAGAGTGAGATCTACATAAAAAATATTTGAAAATAGAAAGTTTTTAAAATTTATTCTCTTAGAGAATATGAAAGTGAAAAAGTATGTTTGGATGAAGATTTTTAGGAGAGGAAGTTTTGATAAAAGTATGTTTGTAAAAATAATTTTGATTTTTGAGTTGTTTTTTTTTACCGAAATTGAGGTCAGTATTAGATAAAAAAAATTATTGAAGATTGAAATGTTTTTGTAACGAGAAAAATCATATTTGGATTAAATAACATTTTAAAATCATTAACCAAAATTTGAATTTTGATCCTTTTGAAGCCAAAAACACGCAGATAAGCCATTCAAATATAAACTACACCAATTGGTTTTAAATTCAGATTAGCAGGCAACGGCATTATGTTGAGATCTTCAGAAACAGATAAATTTAAATATTTATTTTTCTTGGGGAGGAATATACTTTTTTTTTAAGTTAATACCCGCACATGTCACGGTACAATTTATTCCTTAATGGAGAAATAGAAATCAGATGTATCACACGCAAGAAATTGTCAGCTTAGAGCAAAGTATGGAGTATATATTAATCATGTTTAGCACATGAACTTATTTTAATTTTGTTAGGGGTTTAAATAAATAATTATTCGAATAATATTCTTGGGGATTCCTAAGTAAAATACAAACAATCGGTGACAGCGCAAATGAGAAAGCCTAACAGGAAAATTTGCTGGTCGTGTAAAATGTGTTTGACTCTGTTGGATTTAAGGGTGGACACCGGAACGGACGGAGCTATTCCGGTTCCGGTACTTATTGGAATCAAAAATTTTATTCTGGTTCCTTATATGGGCCTAAAAAGACAAAGTTAATTTGAGCTCATTGACCTAAAAATGAATTTTTTTGAGTTGTGTTTTGCGGGTCAAATAACTCTAAATTAAAATTATAACTAAACAACTAAATTCCAAAACAATATTTCACTATTTCAGGATTCCAAAATAAATTCTAAATTTAAATTACAACTAAACAACTAAATTCCAAAACAAAATAACCATTGTCAAAATAAACTCTAAATTAAATTTACAAAAAAAACTATGAAAAAATAATTAACCATACAAATAAAGTAAACAACTAAACATTCGTCAAATAATCCTAATTGAAAGAGACAAAACTCTAAATTAAAATTACAAAAAATTTAAAATTTTAAAAAATTATACCAGAACGGAAAATTTCATAAAATGAGATTCGGTTCCGGTACCGGAAATGACCGGAACCGATACCGGAACACCGAAACCGGTACCATAACTGAAATTTCGGGTTGAACCGGAATATATGCCACCCTTAGTTGGATTGTGCATATCTTGTACAACCGCGTTATACGAACACACGCTATGCTATTTTTATGAAGAGTCGGTATGCCGAAATTTGGTTGTATCTCGGATGGGGCCATATATTTAAATTCTTTTAGATAATTTTTTCTATGTGAAAAATTTATTATTGTGCGAGTCACTTTCCTTACCCGCTTGTCTTCAACAGTGTCTAATCCATCCGAATTCAGTGCATGAATTTGACAGTATTCATAGTAACTTTTATGGTAACACTACAATAAAAACAAAAATCTAAAGAGCTTTCATCTTTGTTTTCCACTTCTCCTCAGGATGGGTGTACTATTTACACTCCAGTCCTGCTTTGGTCGTGGGCAAAGAATCTAACCAGGCACCAGCTTCATCAACGGTCACAACTTGACTTGGCAAGCATCCTTATCGGCTCTGCAAGATGCCACGTTGAGTCGGATACGATTTCGCCTACATCGTACGTTTGTAGGCTGGAAGATTGGAGATAGAATTATTGATGTCGGAGGAACAATTTGGGGAGTAGAAGTTGGATCACAGAAAGCATCTGACTCCTAAGAAAAACGAAACATGCAAATTTGGACCTTTCTCCCCCACGACAACTCTGCCAGTATTAGGGGCCCGGCGGTAACTGGGGTTGGGGTTTTAGGCACATTGTCGTATTGACCTCTTTCTCCTTCAGCAGTCAAATTTTATTACTTTAACTCAAAAGAAAATGTAAATACTAACAAAGATAAGTGCCACATTCGTGAACTTCTGGTTTGGTAGCCAGAAGAAGAATAGTCTGGATTCTGGAAGGGCCGGCTCGATAAAATGACCATAATGCCTCGTTTTCTCATTCTCTATAACGTGAAATGCGTACAAGAAAAGACTTTCTTTGCTTTTATTTTATTTTATTTGGAAAGATCACTATACAAGGGTTCGAATTATATGGAGGAAACTTGTAGGGCTCGTAAGGGAGTGGGAGATTGCAATTTCAAGGTTACTATCCCGCTTTGAATCCTGATCAATAAAGGGTTCCAATTGGAAGGCTGCAAGAAGGATAAGTATTCGGGAAGGGTCTAGTTGACTCAGTTGATGGAGCCGAGAGTCCGAGACGATTCTTTTATTCATTCCCATGGCAATTCATCGCGTAAGGTTGGAGTAACGAAGTGATGGTGCCGGAATCAAATTGAAGAAACGTCAGCCACCAATGCACGATTATTGGTACGTGATCTTACCCTATCATTTGGAAGTTGGACCCTCAATTTTGTTTACGGGGTCTTTTTATCCTTTTTGTTGGAAAGCATATATTCTTATGTATTTTTGTCTTACAAGGAAAGAAAATAAAGGATTTTGATCATTTTCTATTATTTTTTATCAAAATATATATTTTTTCCTGGAGGTTGTTCATTGGGAGTAAAGAATGGATGCCCTGCAAAATTGCCTCTGCTTGTTCTGTACCAAACTTCACTTACGGCTACGTTGGCACACATATATATATACGGGGATGTTTGTTTGCCAAAATATTGAGGAATATTTCCAAAATTTTGGGAATATTTACTTTATTGAGATTTATTGGGGTTTGTGAAAAGTGAAGTGTGTAGGTGTTTACACATATATGCATGATCTGGTGACTTAGCGGTCGATACGCTTAATTCTGGGGAGATTTTTCTCGATTACAAGGTTACTGCTAAACTTAGGTAAGAGGTTTCAGGCGGAGCAACGTACTAAAGGTGTGTTTGTGTTGTAAAATTTTAGTGTTGTTAAAATTTTAGTTATTGGGTTTAGTGAAAAAGTGAAGAGAGAGGTAATTTTTTATATTTTTTGTAGTGAATAGTAGTGATTTGATGGGGAAGAGATAGATTATATTGTAATTTTTTATTGTGTTAAAATTTTAGAGTGTGTAAAATTTTGGGACGCAAACGCAGCCTAAATTACTCAAAAGCAAAAGCAGAAGAAGACGACATTTAGAAAAAAAAAAAAAAAAAAAAAAAAAAAAAAAAAAAAGCAGAAGAAGACGAAAACAGACACTGTTGTCACTCAAAGATTTGGTGTCATGCAGCAGGGACATGATTTTTGAGTGGTGTCAAAGATTCGGTACTGCCCTACTTTTGATGGTCTGCAATTTGCTGCTTTTGAGGTCAAAATGAGCAATGCAGTGGGGATGGATCTTGAGCCAACTCCCAGTACTGTATTCCGCTTAACGGAGGTTGGACGGAGGGAGTAAAAAGTCACCACTATGTATTCTCAGTGACTAAAAAGTAAAAAAATAAGTCCAGTGACCATTTTGTCACCGGTACTAAAATCCAATGACTAAATTGCAAAAATCCCTTTAAATAATAAAATTTTATCTTTCTATCTGCTTAAATTTTTAGGATGAGTAATAAATTTACATAGTATCAAAGCCAGTTCAGAGTTCAAGACCTCACTTCACACTATCACAATCTCAATTAAAGAAATGTTCAGCCCACACATAAGAGGAGTGTTAGAGAATATAATCTAAATAATAAAACCTTTATCTTCCTATCAACTTACACTTTTTGGGAAGAGTGGTAGATTGATCTAAAAGACCTCCGTTCACATGGAAAAATCTGAAATCTTGAATATCTAAATTTAAAACTTAATCTCATCGTACTAATAATATCATAATCAAATCTTGAACTATCAAATCTTCAAAATTTGATTATGATATTATCTCTTAAAGTAGTCTAGACACTTTGCTTACACGCATACTTGTTTATCAAAGTTGTGGGTTCCTTTTCCTTCATGAATGACATTTGTTAGGTGGAACGATGTCAGACAATACTATAGAAATTCACTTGATTAGAAGAGTGGTCTAGGAGGGAGTTTAGAGCTTCATTTCACTCTTTCTTCGGAGATGATGACTAGGATTTCCATCAATAGCTCAAAAGAAAGTACAGAAACCATGTTTCCAAACCTCAAAAGGAAAAGTTGCAGAAGCCTCCTTGAAATATAGTGACTAATGGAATCCATCAAAAGTTGGAAGCTGCCATTCCTATAGTCACAGGAATTCTCAAAGCTCTTATATGAGCATACAGGGCGCCGTTCAAGAGGTTTGAATTTGAGGTTTTATTTGAACTTGAGGAAGAGCTGCTTCAACCACGAGAACTTCTCAATAGCACTCTGAGTACTGCAAGCAAGCAGCGTAAGAATCAGTATCAAAGAATATTGTTCTTAAATACATCTATTTCCATGATAGGAGAAAGGGAAGTCAAATCGCCTGTGAAATCTTCATCAAAGTATAAAGCTCTTAAAAACAGGGAGAATAAATAGTGGTTCTCAAACACGATAATTTGAATGCGTTCGTTGGAATGGAACATAATTCTTCATATTCAGGAATGAAAAATGCAGAGGACAACGAAAAAATTAGGAAAAAATAACAGAAATGAAAAGCAAGTTGAGAAATATCTAAGGTGAATTATTCAAAGGGTTTGGATTCAATCCTACAATTAAGATCCTAGTAAATACTAAATACAAATTGAAAATCATGGCTAATTATCAATATGCCTTCGGTTTAAACTCAAAGATTACACAAAATCACAACTCCTCCCATTTCATGGGTCATATACTTAAATATCATTGCGTGCAATACGAAAAAGAAAAAAATATTCGAGTCAAAATAGTGTTAGGAACCACGTTGTTCCCTTTCTCTCTTGTGGAATCCTCGTGAAGTTCCAGTATACATGGAGTTATTTGGAGATATAGCATGCAGTGCTTTTCTCCCTCATTTTTCACAGGATGATAAAAGTAAAATAAATAGAAACACATTTACTGGAGTTGAACTTCTTTCTGACTGCCGCAGAATGGAAACTTCAGAGATGGTCTTTAGCCAGCTTGTTAGCCAAGGGAAAATTGGGTAGAGGAGAGGAGTTAGAAGAGAGATTCAAAACAAGCCAACATAAATATCAGGAACGGTGAAGATAAAAAAAAATATTTAAAGGGTAATTAAAGAAAACCACCCCGCAGTACTGCAGAAGTCTCTCTAGTCTACGATCCCTGAACAGCGGATCTTTAATTTTGTCAATTAAAGGCAAAGGCAACAGACAAGATAGAGAGTCGGATAAAACTCAATCGTGTAGGATCCAACAAATCATTCCTGAAAGTCCTAAATGGTGACAAACTTAAGCCTTGTGTTACCTTCACTTCTGCAAAAATATATGGCAGATGATTATATGAAGAAGAACAGCACCAGATGTTTTCAATTTCAATTTCTCCCACTTCTAATGCAAGCAACCGACAACAAATTTAAACCCTTGGGAAGAAAAAGGGTGGGGGATATAAATCTAAATATGATAGTGCGCAAAGGTAAGATTTATAGTGTTGAAATAGGACTTTAGCAGAGTAAAGCATACATCTCCACATATTCTTAACTCAGGAGCTGTACACGTAAAGTCAAACCATGATGGTCCATCCCTCTAGTATCATTGCGAATTTGCGACAGTCACTAGAAAGAATTAAGCTTGCATATTACGACCATGGAATAGAAACATGCTTGAATTAGCACATATGCTGAACCAACATGTCAAGGGTTATCAATGAGGTAACAATTGAATGCATGATCGTCCAATCAAATATTGAAGTTCTTATTTCTTTTGGGGTAAGTATGTCTTGAAGTTAGTACAATCAATCAACAAAAGAATCTTCTGACTTGGAAGTTTAAGTGAATCCAGTATTTGTACATATGCTGAGAACAAATAAGATGATATCCCCCCCAGTAAATCAACTGATGCTAAGAACGAGAAACAAACCTCTCATAACACATACCCCAGTCTTTTCTAGAATGCAGTGTGACATCAGCTAAAAGATATAAGCCTTAATGAAGCATGGCCTGGGGCTAATGTAGCATCTGCCATGGTATTTATCCAGGGCAGTGGTTAGACTTCAGCTACGAATATATGTCTTCGAATGATTTTTTGTATACAATAGCTACATCATTTTACAGTTAGTCTATGATATCCGTCTATACTGACAACAAACCATCAAGCAAATCAAGGATATCTAGACAGGAATTCATTGTAATCCATAGTTATCTGCAGAATATCTTGACGTTGCTTATTTGTCACATATTTAGGCCAGGCTTTTAGCAAACTTTTAAGCCAGCATTTTTATGAGAGCGTCACAGCGCCTAATTGACATTTCTGATGCTGAGACTAATAAAATTAGAACTCAGATTCACAATTTGCTTTGGTTATCCATAACCAACCATAGAGAATCCTGATTTGTCAAGCATATTGGATTCAGCATATAATCCTATGTGGTACGTGGGTTTTGATTTAGCCTAGAGAGATGTTACAGATCTACATAGATAGCGAAATCACATTTTGAGTTTGTTTAGTAGATATAGGTTGAGTAGATTAAGGCGTTCTGTCAACATCTTGAGTTTATTTACAAAGATGTTTTCCGTGGTGGTTCAACTCGCTAAAGCTACTCTATGATGACAATCTGGTTGCTTCTGCACCGCTATACACTGTTACCATTACAAGTGCAATTCTTCGTCAAAAAGTTATAGAGTGTGCACATCTTGCTTGCTACTATGTAAATTCTGCAGTTTCCCATAAAATTTAGGTGGTGGTAACTCTAATTGTGGTTACATCAGCACATTTTTCTCAAATAATAATACAAACAAGTGTATCACCAATTTGCTTAGGAAAAAAAAAGCAGTGTATTGCCAATACGAATTGATGGTGCAACTGCCAACTTCAAGATTCATAATCATGTTCTATAGATTTGCTACTAGCAATATGAAACAGAAGTTTACTTATAGACTTATTGTGCACCTAATAATCATTTCGGCGACAACCTTACAACACCCACCCCGACCCAAAAAAGGAAAAAAAAAACAAAAAGATAAGATAAAAAAAGTAAGAAGAAAAGAAAAGCCTGCTCAACACCAAAACTCTTATCTTTAGATTCTTTGAAAAAGTGTCAGCCAAAGGTAATCAAACCCAGGTGTAGGTCAGCACTTATTTGACTGAAGTATGAAATTGGCATAAACACCGGCATTAGAAAAGTTATCAAAGCAACATACCAAAGGGCTTTTCAGTTGTTTGGGTGTCTCATTATCCTTTGCAAAATCACTGTCCTTGCCCTCCTTATATCGCGGCTACACTTATCAGCATGCCCACTTAAATTCTCAACAGTATTCATAAACACTTCCAGCTTCTTCTTGATCTCTTCCATTGCAAGCTTCACTGCCTCCTCTCCTCTAAGAGCAAAATCAGCATTCTCCAATAGCGCCTCAATCTCAATTTCCAGTTTGTTGATGAGTACCCGAATGCTATCCAAGTCCTTCATTGTAACGTATGTTCCAACCTGCATTGAGCTTATTACTTCCCTTTGTCCTTTCAGTGTATTCTCATAGCGCGTCCAAAGTGAGTTGCACCATTTTCCTACTGAGCCTATAGGAACAACCAAAGCAGTCGCCAAAGCTGTTACAAGGGGTGGAGCCGCAATGGCAGCTGCCACCACAGAAAATATCAGAACAGACACAAAAGCAGCGACAAAAATGACATTTGACACTCTCCTCCAAGTCTTCATAGATTTCATTTTCTTGTCTAGCTTTCTCTTCCTAACCTGCAATTTTTCCAGCATCGATACATGCTGCTTATAAACTGATTGAAACAGTACCAAAAATTCTTCAGTAAATGGGTCCCCAGAAGCCTTAAATTTCCTTAATTCTTCCAATGTCTTCACATACTTCATCCCGTCAACCCCATCTTCTACTTCTTCCTCAAAATGCTTTACTGCAACCTGAATTATCAACTGCTTATCACGGGTGCGCTTCAGGCAGTTCTCAAGGGAAGTACAGAAGTCCAATGTCTGCAGACTATTCTCAAAGTAGTCCTCCACCAAGGAGAACAACTCTTGATTGTTCCATATATCTTTCTTACCCTCGAGAAGGACTTTGACCACTTCCTGGTTCATTTCAAGCAAACTATTGGTGACCTCTCTGAGTGAGTCAAAAGACAAGGACCGAACCTCAAGGCCTGTGGCAAGCGAGCTGATGACTCGACTGGTGCGCTCTTGGAGGGTGGCATCAAAGGACTGTAATTCCGGATCAAGCATACATGCCGCCTCATAGGAAGTTAGATCGGGAGTGAATTGGGTAGCGGTATTGATTTGGAGGGGTTGGGCTGGTGAGGCATCACCACCAGTCTTCTTGCTAGATTTCCCACCCATCATTTGCAGCTTTTGCAGCAAATGACGAGACAAGCCTTAAGAGAACTAAAACTAAGCTCCATATGTGTATCTCTGCTCTGTAAACAATGCTTTATTTTTAATGAGCAAAAATTGAAAATTTACGTTCTTTGAATTCCCTTTTCCCACTCCGATTGATTGACGCAATTGGAAGTCTAAGAAAAGAAGCAATCCAGCTAACCAGATCGCACTATCCGAAGAAAAGATGCTCTAACAGTTTACAAAATTCAGCAAAATCAGATTGATTAGTAGCATAGGAACTAGAAAAGAGCTAAATACTTGAAGTTTGGCTAAGATTTTGAGAACCCAAAAGCTTTTGCTTCAGTTAGCGACGCGAGCTAGGTCGGATTGAAAAAAATGCCAGACTCTAAATCAAATGTCGAATTTCCCGTTAAATCTCGCAAGCCCTCTATCTGAAGTGTTGGGTACCTAAACTTCAGCTGAAATGACAAAAACTAGACGGTTTTCTCCCACTTCAGTCCTCCACATAGACCAAACAAACCCAAATCCAAGCCAAACCCTTCCCAAAAGCTAAGATCTTTGTGATGTAGTAAATGATCTTGAAGAATACAAGATTTGATGAAATGAAGCAACAACTACTAAACTGGAAAAGAAAAGAAAAAATGATAATTACCGAAAGATGCCCATATATTAAAGCACGGATTTCAGACAGTATAAACAAATCAAGACAAGGACCGGTTTAATAAGCAGTCTTGAGTAGAATATGGGGGAGCTTGGAGGCGGCTCGGAAGAGAAGGGAAGTGGAAGAAAACTTACAGGAAACGAATGAGTGAAATATTAGCAATTGAGGGTTAAGAAACGTCCACAACAGTGCATTATTTCAACACTGCTTCAAGTTTCAACCACGCGTGTCGTTGAATTCTGTCTCTTTCTTTTTTTCTCTAACGCTTGATGTTGAACTCTCTCTCGTGTTGGATTTAATTTAAGACAATATATATTATCCGAAACTGAAAGAAAAACGCCAAAAGTGCGTTGACACAGGTTGCGGACGAGGAAAGGGGGCGGAAACGTCGAAGATACTTCCCCCAGTGACTAAGACCTCGAATACTTGACAATTTCTGCCTCTAAAATGCTTACTAATCGCCATACAATAATCTGTACATTCTGATGCATCTGGGTCTAGTCACTTCGAGTGGGTTTTCTTCATTTGCGCGTGCGAGGGGAAGATTCGAATTTCGGATCCAAACATCTCGAGGGTCAAATTTGGTTGTCCATTTGACTCCAAAGGTCAAAGCTTGGACGTGGTTGTTAATTTATCTGAGCGACCCAGTTTATAGAATATTAGCGTTATGAAAACTCAGTCCGTTTCGTTAAAGCACATTTTATATTTAATTACCTTTTGCCCAGCACCAACAAGAAGCGATCATCATCTCTTGTTAGGAAGGTAACTATGGTCATTCATGGCCGCCCTACTCATAAATCGAAAAATAACGCAAGAGAAATATATGACTTAAACAAGAGGGCAATTATATGAGTTCAACTGCTTGACACTTAGGGCACTGAGCTGTAGCTCAGTTGGCACCTCCTCCCTTTGGGGAGGGTTAGATTGGGGTCAAATTCCCCTACCCCGCAGGTTTAGTCCTACTTCTAAAATTTGCTTTAAAAAAAATTGTCCACTTAACGCTTACTCTAAGCTATAACATATCAAGCCCAAAAATTATGAGACAAGTAGCTCCATGATTGCCACCGTTTATATATTTTGAATCTATATGCCCTTTTAAGTATTAGAATGCAATTTTTTGTCCAAATTACGTGCAAAGAGATATAGTGTGAGAACCGAGTTTTTTTTTTTTTTAAAGAGAGGTTTTGACCAAGGCTGTAGTCGAACTCTAAACCTGAGGTTTTAACAGGAGAAGACCACTAGGCCAGACAAGCAACTTGTTAGTTTATACGCATTTGAATATATTTAAAGGTTAGCAGCTTTATTTCGAAAAATATGTCACGCGGGGATTCGAACCCAGGCGGGATGACAAAACGCAGTTGGACCACTAAGGCGCGTGCGCGCGATTATCTTTGTAATGAAACTTTATTTTATTTAAATACGTTTTGCACGAATTGAATTTTTAAGTAAAACGGTGTGTTTTGATCTTCTTCTTCTCCAAACTTTGGAATCTCGATTCTTCTGCCCTAGCCGCCTTTTTCAACCCTTCAGTTTCTCTCTCATCAAAATCTCTCTCTCTTTCTCTTCGATTTCTCATCTGTTTTAGCACATTTTCGACTGATTTTCGTGGCCTTTCAACTCCATTGTTAGGATATTGACGTTTTCTCAATAAATCAAGCGATTTATGGTGGTTAATGGAGGATTTTGAAAGGGCAACGATTTGGGGTTGTTACACTTTGATTCGACCTATAAAAGGGACATTCCACTCATAGATTATTCACACCTCTCAAACGTGAATTCTCTATCATTTTTGAGATCTCTCTCTCTTTCTCTCTAGGTCAATTTCGGTCATTGTTGAGTTTCTCGATTTTCTTCGATTCTTTTGGGTCGCTGCAATACGTGGATTTTAGGGCGGTTCGATTATCGAAGCAAATTGGGTAAGCAGAACTACTATATTGTTTTCTTCAAAAATTATTAACACGTTTTCATAAATGATTTTGTGGAAAATATTTTATTGCAAGTTTATGTTATTCTGAAAACAAATGTGGAATTTTAAAAGACCTACTGAGATTGTTTATATGATTGTTCTGAATTATTTCTCAAAGATTATGTATTCTATTGAACATCATTTCTGATTTTGAATCTGAGTTCTGATATTATATATTATCATGTTTTCAAACCCTGAGGCGATGTTCTGTTCTGTTTGATTATTGTTGTTGTTGGTACCAACTCATTACTGATTACTGGTGCACCCATTCTTCGGATTGGTTTCTGTGTGAGTTTCTCCCTAGTGCACACTTAGCGTACGTGGCTAAGTCTTAGTAGGGCAAACTTCACTTACTGTTGGCTTAATTTGGTTTGGTCGCGGTTACGGTTAAGTCGTTGCACAATCCTGCCACAGGGGTCAATGTGGCTTAATGTTAATGCCAAAGGGAATTTTCTGAAAAGCTATTTTATTTTTTGTATTTCTGATCACTAAATTGAGTATTATTTTCAAAGAAAATAATATATGTTTTTATTCTCTGCTTACTGAGTTGTCGAACTCACTCCGTTTTATTTTCTTATTTTCAGAGATTGCTCAGAGATTGAACCTAGAGAACATGTGGGCGGGATAGATGAGAGCATCATTATGAATTTTAATTTGTTCAAGTTTATGTTTTGAAACAGTATCGTTATATTATGTTTTGTTTCGAATAAATGTGATAAATTTCTTTTATTTATTTATGCTGATTTTTGGGGCGTGACATATAGTAAGTTGAAGAGAGATAGACACAAGTTAAAGAAATGATAGACACAACAACATGCAAACTCTACAATATTTAAGATTGCATCTCGTAAAGTTTTGAGCAATATTGTCTATACGGTACAATTTTAACAGAAAATTATAGAGCATTTTAGTCCACAAGTGCGTTTACGAATGAATTAACTACTTCCACAAAAATAGAAAACAGTAAATAGAAAATAGATCCTTATAATTCCATCAAGGGTTCAAAATAAGAAAAGCTGCACCTAGCCACGAATGGACAAGGGAATGAAGAAGCATTATGATTTTTAAGGGTGGAAATTTGGTGGAGGGGAAAAAACCAGACATCATATATTTGGAATCTCATCTGCTTGTTCCCTGCGGAGGATAGAAATAATGAAGGTATTGATTAAACCCGCTTGATGACCGAGAAGTTTCTATCTCATGTTTGACACTCAAGTTGCATGGTTCTTCTATTTGGACAATTATGGTTTGGATGATGAGCTCGTTAATTCATGTCTAATCAATCCAGATGCAATTATTTATGGAGCCCTATTTCCTACCAGCCAAGTTGAAAAAGATGCAGATAGGAAGCAGCAGAGCAGGTAATGGGGCATCATCATCTATTGCCAAGTGAGTGTTGAAAACAAAGAGAACTATAAGAATTCGAGAGGAGAGAGGATAAAGGAACTCATCGCAGGGCAACAAAAACGAACTACTGGGACAATCTGATTGCTTCTGCTCTAACTTGATCGGAAAACCAGAAAAAGCATGCACAATCAAGTTTGGTAGATATATTTTAGCAACCAAGAAACCTAGAGATTTAGGAGGGAAAGACAAACACGTCAATACTAATCCAAGGTGAGACAGCTTCACAGGTGTGAAATTCAAATAACACCAACATGGCAATAACTTTTGAGGACAACATAGCAAAGGTTTTCAGTCGTTCGCACGTCTGAACATCGTCTGCAAAACTATTGTCCTCGCCTTCACAATATCCCGGCTACATCTACCAGCATGCTCACTTAGATTGTGTATAGCATCAATAAACGCTTCCAGCTTCTCCTTGATCTCGTCTATGACAAACTTCACCGTTTCCTCTTCTCTAAGAGCAAAATCAGCTTTATCCAACATTGACTCAATTTCAATTTCCAGTTTGTCGACCAGTGCCCGAATGTTACCCAAGTCCTTCATTGTAATACGAGTGCCATCCCGCATTGAACTGATTACCCCACTTTGTCGTTCCAGTGCTTTCTCATACCGCATCCAAAGCGAGTCGCACCATTTTCCCACAGGGCCTATTGTAATAGACAATGCACCCGCCAAAGCTGTCACTAGAGGGGGCGCTGCAATGGCAGCTGCAACCACCGAGAGAACCAACATAGACACAAATGCAGCAACAAAAATGGCATTCGAGACTCTCCTCCATGTCTTCACAGATCCCAATTTCTTATCTAGGTTTCCCTTTCTAAGTTGCAATTTTTCCCACAACGATACATGCTGCTTATAAACCGATTGAAACAGTACGAAAAACTCTTCTGTAAATGGGTCCCCAGCAGCCTTAAACTTCCTTAATTCCTGCAATGTCTTCAGATGCTTCATGCTGTCAACCCCCTCCTCTTCTTCCTCAAAATGCTTAACCGCAAACAGAATTATCAATTGTTGATCACGTGTACGCATCAGGCAGTTCTCAAGGGCAGTACAGAAGTCCAATGTCTTAAGACTATTCTCGAAGTAATCCTCCACAAATGAGAACAATTCTTGGTTGTTCCATATATCTTCCTTACACTTGAGATTGAAATTGGCTACTTCCTGGTGCATTTCCAGCAGACAATTCACTATCTCTCTGATAGAGTCAAACGATACAGACTGAGGATCCTCCACTCTGGTGACAAGTGAGCGGATGACTCGGTTCGTGCTCTCTTGGAGGGTGACATCAAAGGATCCTAACTCCGGATCGAGCATACAAGCCACCTCATAGGCGTTCAGATCGGGGGTGAATGGAATCTTGCTAGATTTTCCTGCCATTCTTGAAAATGCTTTCGACAGACAACTATTTTCTACAAAAGTTATATTGTCAAAAATATGGGGGGGGGTCTTTTTCTCACTTCAATTTGATTGAAGCATTTTCAAATCCAAGCAAATAACCAGCAATCCAGTTAACCAGATTGCACTATCAAATGAAAGGATACTCCAGAAAATAAACAAATAGCTAAATAAGGTCGATAAGAAGCTTGAGAAACAAGAGAAGGCTTGAAGACTGGAACTTTGTCTAAGATTTTGAGAACCCAAAAGCTTATGCTATCTTAGCGACACAAGTTGGATCAAAATGACAGTAGTTGCAAAACCCAAAGTTGAGATAACTTTCCGGCGAACACTTGCTAGCCCTCTATCAAAGAGGGTTGACAACCGGACTTCAGCGGAAAAGACGAGCTAGAGAGTATTCTCTCAAGTTAATTCTCCATAGACAGCAAACAAGGTCTAATCCAAGTCAAACCAAGTAAGAATCTTCAGAAACCAAGGTCTTCGTGAGCTAAATAGTTCAATGAGCTTGAGGGATAAGAACCGACTTTATTTCATAATTGATAAATTATTGACAGATGGGTATCACTTATCAGTTAAAGAAACAATTTGAAACGAGACAAAAATTATCAGGAAATGGTAAGTTTCTATTAGGCAAGTATGAAGAGCTCACTTACCCAAATTGAAAAGTATGAAGAGCTCAATGGTGGTATGTTCAATGGCTTGGAAGCAGAAGGAAAGAGGAGGAACAGAAGCCGCACGGGAAAGGTAACGAGAAGTCGGCAATACTGTGGCCAAACAATGTTTGCTCTAGCCAGTTTCAGGTTTCGACCACGCCTGATGTTTTCTTGGTTCTGATTGAGGAGACAGATATACCTCTAGAATTGAATGAAAGACACATTTATTTTTCTCCTAAGCAATTTAAAGTTAACTCAAAAGTCAAATGAGTCAGTCCACCTTTTGCTTTTCTGAACAGTTTCTACGTTTAATTCGGAAGCATATAAGTTAAAAGAAAAGAAGACATAAATCTGGCTTCAATTGGTCGGTGAGCCGACCCTTACGCGTCAATCGGTTATTGGATAATCATCTCTTACAACCACCTCCAGAAGCCCTGAAAATGACAGAGGTACCGTCATGACTCATGAGTGGCCCACCAATAACTTTTTGACTGGCCCGGAACAGAAACACTCACTTTTTGGCTGGAAAAAGTAGAAGTCTTGCAAACTAGTTTAAGAGTAAACATCAAGTCGTTGTAGTATAGTAGTGAGTATTCCCGCTAATCACGCGGGTGACCCGGGTTCGATCCCCGGCACGGCGATATAACATGCTTCTTTTTTTCACCCGCTGCAAAGCCTTCTATGAAATGAACTGTTCGTCTGCTATTGAACGCCATGTTAAATACATAATGGATCAAAGTACCCCCCTGGCACTGTCTGCTACTTTGCTCTGGCTGCAATTATAAAAGAAAGGAAAAAAAACCCAGCTTTTTCTTATCTGGCGCCAAACAATCAAGGTTTTCAGTATATCAGTTTGGTGACCAAGGATCAGCACTTTCGATCTCAGAAAAAACATATATTTGATTGGTTGATCTACTTGGCCAATTTGTGCCTAAGGAGGCTGAGGAATTTGTTTAAACCCGTGGGCCGTGGCTATCCATTCCTATGCAATTATATGGAGATCCCTTTTTCGAATCCCTCCAAAAGATGCAGAGTACGAGAGAAAGTCATGGGGATCATCTATATGCCAGTATATCCTGATAGAGGAAGATAGATACCAGAGAATTAGATTTCAAGAACATAGGATTAAGGATATGCTCTGAATATTTGAATCCAGCAGCCTATGCAGATTGATTGCTGGAATTCCTAGCAGATTCCAAAATTCCCAGAGCAGTATCTCAGCAGCAGCATCTTTTTTTACTGATCCAGAACATATACCAACTTACAGGAGTGATGAAAAATGTGCAGTATAATCATGATAGACAAAGATAGTTGTCAATTAATTGCTTTATGAAGTTTCAACAAACAATAGATAGCCACATGGTTGTAACAACCTAAAGCGCCAATGTAATTCAGAAAGTGATCTATCGTACTTATTCGCCCTCCGCAGCATATCATCCCACAATTTTTACCCAGAACAGAGAAGACCATGAAGAACACATAAAACTACGAAAGTAAAAATCAAGAGTTTCAAGTATATAAACTGAAACATCGCTACAGAAGAATGTTTCAACTTTCTAGATATGATACAAGCTCACCTGCTAGTATCTCTGTCCTTCCTCAAACCTAATAAGCAAGAAGCTTTTGTTTAAAGTTCTTAATATATTACTTCACCTAATGGAACAAGCCTCATAGGTAAGACTAGTTTTGCCTGTGAGCAATGTAATTCGCCAGAGAAATTAACGGCACTGCCTTCTCCGGATAAAATCCAGCGAGCTGGTCCTGGGCGTCCTTATTCAATTTCTCAGCAAACTCTCTCGACTTCTCGATACCCATTAGCTTCGGATACGTAGTCTTATCAGCCACCAAGTCCTTACCGGCCGTCTTCCCCAGTTCCTGGGACGATTTTGTCACATCAAGAATATCGTCCACCACTTGAAACAGTAAACCGATGTACCTCGCGAAATTCCTCAGCTTCTCAACCTCCTCATTGGACCCACCGCCTAGAATTGCTCCTAATACCATAGACCCTTCTAGCAACGCAGCTGTTTTATGCAGATGAATGAATTCCAGGTTCTTCAAATCAACATCAGAAAGTCCTTCGGAACTAATATCGACCACTTGGCCAGCAACAAGCCCTTCGGCCCCAATCGACTTGGCTAGCTCCCCAATAGCGCGGACGATCCTCGTAGGCGGCACGCCCACAGTGGATACCGCTATGTGCTCGAAAGCGAAGGCCAGAAGAGCATCGCCGGCGAGCACCGCGAGGTCCTCGCCGAAGACCTTGTGGTTGGTGGGCTTTCCTCGGCGGAGATCGTCGTTGTCCATGCAAGGAAGATCGTCGTGGATCAGAGACATGGTGTGAATCATCTCAACTGCGCAAGCGGCGGGCATGGCGATAGACTCTGTACCACCGACGAGCTCACAGGCGGCGATGCAAAGGATGGGGCGGACTCGCTTGCCGCCGGCGAGGAGGGAGTAGCGCATGGCCTCGTGGATCTTTGGAGGTTCCTGGACGGAAACGGCGGCGTCTAAGGCTTGGTTGACGGAATTGGCCTTCTGGACCATGTAGGTCTTAAAATTGAAAGCGGGTTTTGATTCTGATTCAGATTCTGACTCTTCTCTGAGAGTGTCTTCCTTGGTGAGGACTGTGGAGACGGAGAAAAATGAGCACCGAGAAATGGGTCGTTGTCGTCTTCTGGTGGGTATGAACGAGACGGATATATCCTTCAGAGGGTGAAGGGTTTGGAAAGGCGGGGATCTGGATCTGGATGTTCCTGCTTGCTTGAACATTGAACAGGTTTGAACCCATGTACTAAGATTCACACAGCTCATGTTTCTCAAAATTCTGAAAGAGAAATCTAGGTCTTGGTTTGGTTGCAGTGGGTGAGGGAGAGGAAGAGGGTAGGGACTGAAGGATGAAGATGAATGATTTTCGACTGGCTCCACTATCTGTAATGCAGAGAGAGGGGGTATATTTGCTAATGCGTCTGAGGTGTAACCATAATTGGATAGACAACCATGGAATAGCCTCGATCAGTGATGTTTCCTGTTTCCTGAGAGAGTAGTATTAGAGCGTTCCCACTGTTTGTGACATTTACTCAGACAAGTCTTCTTCAGCTAAGCCTCTTGTGTTTCCGTGAAGGGAGAGAGCGAGTCCGTGAAGGGAGTGGAAATCGGATGACTATTGTGTTTCCAATTACTGCACTGAGAGCAACCAAAAAAAAATTTACTGCACTGAGAGACCAACCAACCATCCAAAAAGCCAGCAGTGGACAAATAAAGGATATTGGATTGGATGAGGCTTTCAGACGATTGGCAATTTGGCATCCTTTGCAGCCTCTCAACATGCGTACCATATATCGCCTCGGAATAGGATGACGTTGAAAGGTCGTACTCAGAACGGACGGTCGACGTCCATTCGTAGTCCTAAAAGTACCCTGATCTACGCCTGTAATTGGACAGTTTTCTGTCAACTCGTGAGCCGTGGGATCCCTTCCGTATTTGCAGGCTAACAAAGAAACAAAACATCTATCTGTCTAATAATCTAAGTAGCCTGCACTTACCCCAATAGAAAAATAAATGTATAAGGCAGATCTATGGCATTTACCTGTAAATACTACCTTCGTTGCATTTCGGCTACGTCGGTATCAAAACATATAATTTGTGAAAACTGAATTTTAATCCATAAACTTACATTAAAATATTAAAAAGAGATACGAATTATCAAAATTGCACTTAAAACTATCAAAATTGCACTTAAAACTATCAAAATGTATCAACATTAGCCTGTCATAAAATCTGAGATTAAAACATGTTAAAAATGGACGCATAATAATAGTTGTTGGATCTTATAATAGAGTGAATGTTGATGCATTTTAATAATTTTATTACTAAATCTGATTATTTTTAATAGTTTATACTTTTTTTGACATTTAATGCAAGTTTATAGACTAAAAATGATGATCTCTTTTAGAAAGTTTATGTGTTTCCTATCAAATCACTCTATGCATTATGTTCTAATTAAGTTCAAGAAGCCTTAGGACACAGAATCCGCAAGATTAGCGAGCAAATGTCTTAGTTTTTTTATGAGCGTGGAAATTAGAGATACAAATGAATAACCCCTTTTTATGGTGCAGTTTGGACGGATTTAATTATGGCAAATCTTTTCAACGATTCCCAAGAATATTGTCAAGTGAAATTCGAATTCATACAGAAGTTAGGCGACATGAAGGCGGCAAAGGAGGTGGGGTCTCAGTGTTAATACGAATGAATCGAATGATAGGCTGGGCGCATTAGCTGGTCCATAGGACCATATCACACCCTCGCAGCTATATAGCATATTGCCATATGCCTAAGTCCTAACCATCGCCAAATAGTTTATTTAACAGCAATTAATAGTGTGCTTAGAAAAAAAAAGCAGCAATTAATAGTGGAGGTACCACTTTTGGGGGAAACAAAATTGCAACTACTCTTCCGTTATGGGGTTCTGATACTTACACGAAGTTGTGCAGTGTCAAATATTGAAAGCAAAGTCTAGCAAGTCTGTAGTTAGGTGGATATCACGACTTCCAAATTTCTCAAATTAACATGACTTTAGATAATTTACGAAAATAAAGTTTGACATTGAACCAAATGAATATGTTTGAGATTAATTAGTAGTTAGGTTAGTGTTGCGGCTCGTCCATTCAATTTAATGTCAAACTTTAATATGGTCAACGTCCATTATATGATCATGCCAAAAGATAATTGTTACACTGAATACTCTATGCCCTTTAATTATTGAGGGAAAATAAACTTAAAAGCAAGACTAAAAAAAAGGACGGACCAAACTGAAAATGAAGACCATATTGTCCGGGGAAACATAAGAGAATGAAATTTTTAAGCATATTTTTTTTTCTAAGAAATATTCTAACCCTGTAGTTGAACACGTTTAACATGATGGGTGTGTCAGCAGTAGGTGCACTGCACCACCAATCCAATCCCATGCACGGAGATAGATGTGAGATGCTAGAGAAAAATTAAAAGGAAGAGATTTACGCAATTATATAATTCTACATAATTAGGAAGGAAAAAAAAATTAACTATTTAGTCATTAGATTTATTGCGGGTTGATGATTTAGTTATTATATTTTATTTTTTTACTATATGGTCATTGTTAATATATAGTTGTGACGATCTGGTCTTTCCATCAAATCTCCGTTAATTTTGAACAGAATAGAATGCGGTCGACCGCTACAAGTTATCGTTGCCGCAACGGTAAACAAAACGGTCCACGCTATTCCGTTTAAAAATTTAACGAAGGTTTGACGGAAAGATCAAATCGTCACAACTATATATTCTCAGTGACCATATAGTAAAAAAATGAAACTTGATGACTAAATTGTTAGTAGCACTATTACCTGTGATCAAATTATCAATTTAAAAAAAAATACAATTATAAAGAATTACACATCGTCCCTTCCGTAGCGTCTGGCCCATGATTCACGCGTGAGAAGTGATGTGAGCTCCTGGATGAAGCATAGGTTATAGGATATATAGGATCGTTAGGGTCAAATGAATAAATAAAAAAAGTATTGTGGATCGGATCCTGTAGTCGGGTTAGAAGTGCAGGGCAAAGAAGGTCCAAAAGCAAGTTTTAACAAATTGGGCTGAAAGAGAACTAGACGGTGTTGACTTTCGAAATTTAGAGGTGACAATTCGAACTGATCCGCTTAAGCCATATATGGATTTTAACCCAATGACAGTAAGCCTTCACAATCTAGGCCCAGGTACAAAGTTGGGATCATGGTATTGAAAGTATTTCTAGGCAGAGACGCATAGGAGGTCTCATTACATTGAAAATATTAAAGCCCGAGGAGCCCCAGCCCATCCTTTATATTATATGGGTCCATTTAATTACCTACGTTTCAAATGGATGTAAGTACCTAAGATGTTGTTTGGTTAAAAAAAATTGGGATTTTTTTGAATTTTTATAATACAAAAAATTTCACAACCAAACATCTTTTTTAACATCACGTAAAAATAACTACCAACAGACATATCAATAAAGTTAACATCACTTAAAAATTCTCAAAACATAATTTTTTTTTTAAAAAAATAACACAACCTGACATCTCTTATCGGCTCTTCTCGTTAATGTACGGTTCCTCAATTTGGATAGAATTGTCTGATTTTGTTTGTCCTCTCGATCTTATATTGTTATTGTATTTTCTAACAATAGGGGTGGGCGAGGGCATTAGAGATATCTTTCGGCGACACATTTTTTTTATAAAAAAACTAATTTAAAAAGTAGAGAAAATCTCGAATTTCAAAATAAGTCAAACTTTTAGATCTTAAACTTAAAAAGGTGAAAAATTAAATCTTAAAACAAACTCACGAAAGGGCATAAAGGTGGGTATATACGTATTTTTCTAAAAGGAAATATGACATATATATATATATATATGTACCAAAAGTTTCACCCTCTCCTACAACTGGTGGCTGTGACCAATTTTGCGTACACTGACGTGTCAGAGTTCTTTCTGTTACTTGGCGTCCATTAATTCATGGCTGCAATTCGATACGTATTAACAGCAAATTACTTTACTTTTTGTATATTGATCATGATATTTACTACTTCTCAGTTACTCAGGGTGAGCTAATGTACCAAAATTTTACCCCATTTAAAATTTTAACACAATTAAATATTACAATATAATCTCTCTCCCCATCAAATCATTACTATTTACTATAAAAAAATATAAAAAATTAACTATCTATTCACTTTTTCACTAAATCCAATATCTAAAATTTTAACAACACTGAAATTTTACAACGCGAAGACACCCTCAGTACGTCACCGCTTATCCCATCAGTTTCCTTAACTTGGATATTTTCGAATTTCCCTGGATGTGAAGTAAGCGCTGCGCTCATCGCTTTAGTTCCAAAATCCCAAAAACGAAGAAAGAAAAAGGAAGCACGCTCACTTCCTTTGTCCTTCTGGGTTCTCGCCGTTGGCGGTATTTTTATCCACAAACGCATTATATATATAGAATCTTCAAAACTCCTAAGTTCACAGCTCCACATTCCATACCCGTTGGCAGTCCCTCATCCGTCTTGGTACATTCTCTCTTTTCTCTTTCGGCCCTTCGTTTCTTTGGGAAAGCTAATTGCGTGCTTCTTTGCCAAAATGATAAAACTGTTTCTGGTTATTTTCTCCTGTTAAAATAGTCGCTCTCAAATGCATATCTTGATTATGAGCTGCAAGAGTGAGTTAATCGAATCCAAGCCATTCAACGTTTTTGGTTTACCTGTGATAACTGACGTTACTATTAGTTCTTCGTTCATTTACTGTGCGTCTGTCTTCATTGTTTTTGTGAAGAGTGAGAACAAATTACCACCAAGGTCTTGTTTTTTCGCCCAAAGAGGAAGAAAAAACAGATTGTCTTTTCTTGGGCTGTTCATCAATTGTCGTTCGCTTTTCCCTGCGAACAAATCCCAGTTTGTTGTTTGTGGTTTTGTCAATTTTAAAACCAAATGAAAGGAAGTAAATCCCCCTTTTTTTGTACTATTTATGGATTTCAATTCACTCCATCGTATAACTTTGGCATCGAGATTTCAACTGGCACTAAGACATCAATGAACGAATTACCCACTTGTGATTAGTTACTTCTGTATTGTCCTCTGGAAAATTGAGTCGCCAATCAGCTTTTTTCCCTTGGGCCAAGCAGTATCTTCTTTGTTTTTGTTTAAATCACTTATATTGATAGTTTTCGCCCCTTCCGTATGTTAGTAAGTTCTCCGAAAAATTTATGGTAAGATGGTGTCAGTCTGCTTAGAGTCTGATGGCTGTAGACAGACTGATACGACAAGTCAGACACAAGCTCATTGTTTGTCCTTTACGCTCTCTCTCGTGTGGATCTCTATTCTCTAAGCTATTGTGTAGTTTTATTTTGATACGCCTAGAAACTTTTTTCTTTTGGATATTTACGGGCTTCCCTCTCTATGCAAATAAAATAATGGTGTAGCTTATCTGATAATCTACACTGTTTTGGCAGAAAAATGCGACACTTTTTCCCACTTCCGTCCGCTATACTGCGACTGGCGCTAGTGGTATCTTTTCTGTTTTTGTGGAAAAGTTCACATGCTTTGCGGAAAGTTGGACACCCGAAGATAAAATCTGCTGTTTTTCTGTCCCCTAAGTTTGTTCTGGGCCCAGGATCAGTGGTGAATAGATATTACTACGATATTGACTTCCCAAGAGGTCATATTGCTCTTAAGAGTTTCAATGCCGAAGTAGTTGATGAAGCAGGGAATTCTGTCCCTCTTCATGAAACTTATCTTCACCACTGGGTTATTGGAAGATACTATCAACATACAGGTGCGAAGGATCCAGACCGCACTAATGCCCGGCAGGAGTTCAACCAATCTGACCATATTTTCCTGAGGAACAGTGGAATATGCCAGAAGAATACGCTTGGACAGTACTATGGACTTGGATCTGAAACACGAGGAACAGCCACTCATGTTCCAGAACCTTATGGGATAGAAGTTGGTAATCCTGCAGATATTCATACCGGCTATGATGAGAGGTGGATGCTTAATGTCCATGCAATTGATACTCGGGGTGCTGAAAATAGGTTGGGATGCATTGAATGCAGGTGTGATCTGTATAATATAACTCTGGATGAGTATGGCCGGCCTTTGAAACCAGACTACGCAGGAGGTTTATTGTGTTGCTACGATCATACACACTGCCGAGTGAGGGAAGGCTTTGAGGGTGCCAAGAAAAGCCTTTACCTCAGATATACAGTGAAGTGGCTTGAGTGGGATGATTCTATCTTGCCTGTCAAGATTTATATATTCGATGTCACTGATACTTGGAAAAGATTGGAGAATTCAACAGGAGAAAATGCAGAGCACAAATGCCATGTAAGTGAACTTTCTATAACTTATGGTTAATAGATGTTTATTCATTTATAATCTCTTTCAGGCGCGTGCACACACAGAGATCAACGTAGACATAAGACCAGAAAAGAAAAGAGAAGAAACCTCATAATCTTCTGGAATATGACAAGGTATTATTGTTGGGGTTTGTCCCACATCGGTTGTGGAAGGGGCTGATGGTCAATTTATAAGTGTGAGAGAAAACTTCACCTCCCAAAAAACCACCTAACACTGGTATTAAAGAGTTGCTATGGACAAAGAAGTTCATGAGAGAACTTGGTTTCAAGCAGGAAAGTTATATGTTGTTTTGTGATCTGATGGCCAAAGTGCTAATCATCTTGCTAAAAATTCCAGTTTCCATGCAAGATCGAAGCATATTGATATTCGATATCATTGGATCAGAGATGTGTTGAATGATAAATTACTGGAACTTGAGAAAGTTCACACTGATGATAATAGTTTCGATATGTTGACAAAAGCGTTACAAAGACTGATGATAATGGTTCTGATATGTTGACAAAAACGCTACCATGGCAGAAGCTTGAAAATTGTTGTTCGATCGTCGGGATGACGATTTCCTCCACATAGTCGTGAGAGGGAGATTGTTGAGGTTTGTCCCACATCGGTTGTGGAAGGGGCTGATGGTCAGTTTATAAGTGTGAAGGAAAACCTCACCTCTTGAGCTAGCTTTTGGGGTTGAGAAGACCCAAGACCACCCAACACTGTTATTGGAGCCTAGGTTTACCAACAAGTCTCGAATTCAACAGTCCATGAGATAAACAAGTTATCTCTTCCCAACCCAGGGCCAGATGCGTGGGGGGAGATTGTTGAGGTTTATCTCACATTGGTTGTGGAAGAGGTTGGTGGTCAATTTATAAATGTGAGGGAAAACCTCACCTCTTGAGCAAGGTTTTGAGGTTGAGAAGCCCAAAAAAATCACCCAATAATTTTAAATGATTGGAATAGGTCCAATTTCTATTGGACAAGACTTTATTACCTGCATATGTTCCTAGGTGCTTGATTTTTGGCCTTTCCTCTATTGTGAATATTTTTACTTATAACTGCATGTCCATGGGAATTCTGTTTCGGAAAATCTCATGCTTACACTTCCCTGCGAAGGCTGATTTGCTTGTTGCAAGAAACTATGGCCATAGTTTTTTTTTCCTGTTTTAGGCGTGAGATATTCTGTCGCATTGCTTGTAATTTTTGACAGATTCAGTAGATTTTTTAATAGACTCAATATAATTTCTTTGGTACAGGTTGAGTATGAAGTTGAATCATGTAATGCATCTCGTATGGCCGATAATGGGTGCACCGATAACAAAAGGTTAAGCCTCACTATGCTTACAGGTGGTTTTGTCGTCTACGGTGTTGCCCATCAACATGCAGGGGGTATTGGTTCAGCTCTTTATGGAGAGGTGATTTCGGCGCTTCTTCTTCTGTTTGAAGCAATACGAGTTATCAATACATTGATTACTTTCTTTGTTATCTGCTATGCCAGTCACAATCTGTTGTGGCATTTTACAAAAATTAGCCTTTTTGCAGACCTGATTTGATTGTGCTCTACATTAGATGCGTCAGGATTTCGTTTACTGTTCACAAATTTACTTATTGGGATCGGCACTTTAAACCCTTATTTATTTTTCGTGTCATAATGATCTGTTCTTTCTCCACTTCTCTATTAGAATTTTACAGCTCCTCTGCCTTTGGATGGACCTCCCAGAAATCCATGGGTTGAAATTATGGGAACATCTTCTCGTCAAATATCACATAATAAGGAGTTTGAAATGCTACAGATTTTCTTGCTCACGTGTTTGTGTGCTCTGTTTCAGGATGGACGAGTTATATGTTCTTCGATACCAACTTATGGAAAAGGAAAGAAAGCAGGAAATGAGGCTGGCTACATTGTAGGAATGTCCACTTGTTATCCTGAACCAGGTTCTGTCAAAATAAATAATGGGGAGACTCTGATTCTGGAGTCTAATTACAGTAGCACCCAGAAGCACACAGGAGTCATGGGTCTCTTCTACATTCTGGTTGCAGAGGAATCACCAAAACCCAGGGTTTCATTTCGCAATCCATTTGCAAAGGCAATTAATCAGGTATGACCATTTAGAAAGACAGAATTTCCTCATGGATGGTTTGACCGATTACTGCTCTCCTGGATTTGGTACTTCCTCGACAATGTTTAGCTGTATTATATCTTTAGAAATCAGTCCTCTGAATTTTCATGAGATTGAGATCAGACCTCTTTAACATTATTTGGTTCTTTCAGGTCTGGGAGCGGCTGTAGCTGTTGCTGCTGGTGTCTCATCAGTGTCTTACAGAGAATATATAGTTACCAGTCACTTGGTCATGTCGTGTGGCATATGGTTTATAGACATAAACTTGGGAGTTCGGTTATTGTGCTGAGCATGTTGAACGACGGTTGAGATTAAAAGTTGGAGATCAGACGGCTGTGATTAAACACATCATTTAAAACATTCAAAACATTTTAATTGATGTGATGCGATCTGAGCCCTTGAATTTGAAGCATTTAATCTCAACTCTCGCTTAGCATGCTCAGCACAATAGTGTTTAGCACAATAACCAGACTCCAAACTTGGGGCATGTTCAGTTACCACTTTTTTTTAGGATTTACATCCTATTTTTATATTTACAATTCAGACATTACAAAACACACGTATTCAAATACAAAACTTTATTACTTTCTGCATGCATGTCAATACAACTTTAATATCACCTAAATATTTATAATTTTATTAGAATGCTACAATTTTTTTTCCAAACGAACATCACTTTGTAACCTCGCGAGTTTTTTATAAAGCAGTAAAAAATAAATACAAAAGGTTTATATAAATGAATTATTTGCACTTATGGAAGGAAAAATATAAAGGTGTGTCTTTAGGGAGAATTTAATTAAGAAAACGGTTGAATCTCTCTATATTACCGTTGATTAGATAAATTAGTTTTATTCATCAACTTGATAAAAAAATAGTTTAAACACTTTTATAGCATTCGTCTTTATATTATTTAATGACCTTAGTCACAAATTTAAACCATCCTAACCGAAGATCTAAATAATTTATATTAGAAAAAGAATATTCTTTAATATTCTTAAATGCTCAAAAAAATTTCAGAATATTATTAAAAAATGAAAAAAAATACTCCGTTTTTAGAAATTGACATAGTTTCATATAAAAGTAACAATTTGATTTATTTATCAAATAAAGAGAACTTAATCATAGTATATACAAATGTTAATTACCTGATTAACATAACTACCTCAATTTTATTTGCAACCCTACCTACGAATGGCCCCCACAGGCACATGTCCACATGATTAGCACGAATCTTCATTAGGCGCCGCATTAGCCCAAAAGGCCCACTAGGGCCAGTGGGCCACTTCCCGTCCTTCCTATCCATTTCAGTTTTCCTTATGCTTCTCGGCGTAAAAGAAAAGCAAACACTTTCTGGGCAATCATTTGACATTCCGCTCTATCCCATCAAAATCAGGCGGAGCCGCACCTTGCTAGGTCATGTATTGCGATATCCGTACACGATTTACCTAATATAAGCAACGGATTCGACCCATATCGCCCCTCAAATCAAATCAAGTTCCTGCGTTTCTTCTTTACGACCTTCCCTCGAGCAGGTTGGCTTCATGTAAACTCTTTCTGTTATTTCTTAATAGCGTTTCTCCTAATCGCTATCGGATTTACGAAGTTCCATGTGCTAGTGTTGGATTCATCCTTACCATGTCACTGTAAGCGGTCAGAGAAATTTATTGGTTTGGTCTTGGATGAGATATAATTGTGCATCGGACGAGTGAATGGTTGAAAGCGTGGATGTGAGGATTTGCTGTACTTGAGCTAGATGCCAGATGCTTGTTTTGGCACACTTACATGTATATTTGATCCACAAGGGTGGGGTGAAAATGGCTTGCCAAAAAGAAAAAAAGGTGTGGTATGAAATGTGCCAGTGTTATAGTATCTTGATATTGTAATCTTCTTCAGCCAATTTGGTGGATGAAGGTGCACTTCTTGGCTAATCAGGAGAACGGATTGCTGCATCCAGAAATTTCACTGATTGATTACTTGCTCATTATGTCTAGCGATGTTTGCACTTTGAGATCTCACTTACTGTTGTTTTGCCTTGTGACAGATAGAATTGATCCTCCAACTAATATTATACATCAGTGTTTATGCTTGTAATTTTTTGGGACGCACAAAATCACATTTATTGGCCTAATCAGAATACATTTTTTTGTAGGAGATATGATTAAGCTATTTAAAGTAAAGGAAAAGCAGAGAGAACTCGCTGAAAATGCCAGTGGTGGGGTGCCTGTAAAGAAGCAATCTGCAGGGGAATTGCGTCTTCACAGAGGTTTGTATTTGAATCTCAGTATTCTCTTTGCAAACTATTTTCTTCGTCTATAGTAATTCTACTGTTATTATCTATCTTATTCATTTTTTTTGGATAGCTAAGTCGTTTTGGCAATTGGTGTCCTAATGACTTAAAGGTGTAGGGAGTGAGATAGTTTGCATTACTTAGATGGTCTCTTCAATAAAGTTGGTTATTCTTTTGGGTGAAGGGAGTTTTGACTTGGGATGCATTCAACTACAAGTTTATCGCCGTAGAGATTATGAATTGGTTACAAAGAGTGATATAAGAGCTCATCCATCTAAAGTCTATTTCCTCAAATTTTGCAGTTTCTAACTGATTCAATTTTTTTTTTTGTTTTTAAGACTTGAAGGTCTTATTACACTAGATGCACGTCATGTTCCTAAAATGTGCTGCCCCATAAATTTCCATGACTGGCTTTCTTTTGAACCTTATGTTCCAGAAACTAGAAAGTATGATTACAGACATACTAATTTGTTTGGCTCTCTTTCCCCTACGATTTTGGAAGTGTAGGTTTCCAGAATGTTTCTTATACCAAATTACTTTTATCTGCCTAGTATTTTGGGATCTTCGAGAGCAAAGAGTTTCATCTAACATATTTTGCATTTTACCTTTTGCAGATATCTCTGAGCTGAATCTAGCAGAATCATGTACCGTGTCCTTTCCCAACGGCAAGGATGACCTGATGAACTTTGAGGTTTCCATTCGGCCTGATGAAGGATATTATTTGTAAGGAGATATCTGTTTGTTTCTGGAATTAGCACAACCAAGTGTATTACGAAATCAGTTTGTAACAAATTAGTTTTCCTTGGTATGTTCCTTCGATATTAAAGTAATAGCAATATATTCTCTTTCATTTGTTGTTACAGAGGTGGCACGTTTTTATTCTCCTTCCAAGTTTCTCCCATCTATCCACATGAGGCACCGAAGGTAAAGTGCAAAACCAAGGTAGACCTGCTCATTCTCTATTTTTTTTTTCTTTCTCCTGTTTCCCCTTATTGGTTTCGTATGGTATATTTGTCTGCTTTTCGGTTCCTACTTGCAGCTCTACCATCCAAATATTGACTTAGAAGGAAATGTCTGCCTCAACATCTTACGCGAAGATTGGAAACCCGTCCTTAATATAAACACTGTCATTTACGGACTTTTTCATCTTTTCACGGTATCACTTGATGTTTTTCCCCATTTATAATGTAATGTTGCTGCCATCTGATATCTGACTGTTGCCCCTTTCTCTCTCTTTCAATTGTGCAGGAACCAAATTCTGAGGATCCCCTTAATCACGATGCAGCTGCAGTGCTGAGAGACAATCCGAAGATGTTCGAGGCTAATGTGAGAAGGGCCATGGCTGGCGGGTATGTGGGGCACACCTTTTTTCAACGGTGTTTGTAGGTTCGATCGCACGGAATACCATCTCATACATCTCACCAATGATTGAAGGCCCATGAATAGGATTGTATACTTTGGATGCCACTTCCAGTCTCTGTCGCCCCTTTTAATTGTCAGTGTGGAGCTAGGGCATTAATTCCCTAGAGCCCAAGCAACTAAAACCATAATGAAGGTGTTGTTTTACTGTTGCTTTTGTGATTCTGTCTATTATCTGATTTGTCATACACCAATGGAAGAAAGTTGCTCGCACAAAGCTTATCATTTATTAAAGTGCCATTCTTTGGCATCACTGGCAACTAACCTTCTAACCAGAACATGGTTAAGTTTTTCAGGCTAAGTAAATTTTTTTTTTGGGGTAATTAGAACGTTGGTATTTTCAATACGATGATAATGCTCAATATTGATTGTCTTGTAGACATTTTTTTAAATTCGAAAGAGTTTATTGAAATGATTGGTAGGTTATGTACTAAATTGGACGCTTAAACTAAAACTTCTCTCATCAATTCTAAGTCTTTTTATCTCATCAGCATTCAAGGACAAGTTCCTGGTGGATGTTCAAGAAAATATCAATTCAAAATATATACTAGCAACATGTTTATTTTATTTTTTTGATAAATAAATACTGGCAACATGTTTATTGGAGTAGAAAATCTTTGCGAGAGCAATTTTTGTTCTCCCTAAAAATAAAATCCACGCTAAAATTACAAAATTCTCGAGCATGGAATGTCTCTAGATTCCCAAAAACACAGAAAAGACAGCATTTTTCCCTAACGAGCTTCTAAATATAAATCAACTTCTCCAGTAATCTCAGCCATGCCAACCGACCCACAAGTGTGTAGCCAGATAGTTCGTGTAGGACGAACACTGATAAGAAATGGCACGATCACAAATTCACGGACCCGTTCGAACATGACTGCATTTATGCGATCTTTCCCCTCTCAAAGCAAAAACGGATCATTCCTAAGAATTTCCTTGAAAAGCATAAGCCCATCTCGGGTAGTTCATTTTATGAAGATAAAACCTCAACCCGAAATTTCTTGATCTTGCAAAATCTGAAGAGCCCTGATCTTCGGCAACTTGATAGTACTATTCACAGGAATTGAATTAGTACTTCTGCAGCAAACGCATCGCTTTTCAATTCATTTCTTCCTCTTTCAAGATGGCCAATCTAGCATTTTCGCGATCCCTACCGAAAATACGATACAAAGGTGTGTAAAACAAGCAACATAAACCAAATGGAATAGCCATCATCGAGATGAGTCCCTTGGACAAAGCCAAAGCCTCCCTCGTAGAACCTGAAACTGGATCCACGGATTTGGAATCATAGCCATATATCTTTTCTGCCAGAATTCCAACCAACGGAGCGGCAAAAGAAGAGAATGATCCTTCAAAAGCACAGTCAAATGCATAAATCATGGTCCGGTGCTTAGCAGGAACAACCTCAGCAAACATGGGGGCATTTGCAGCACTGCCATTCCAGCTGATGGCTAAGCCCATTAGGAAAAGGGTAGCACCAAAGGTGAAATAGCTGCTTACTAACTGGGGGATCACTTTAAGAAGAAACCATGAGAATGGGATGCCCATGAAGGCGCTAAACTGCGCACACATGATACGGCCAGAGTGGGGATAGACTCGTGTTATTCGGTCAGCTATTAATCCACCGAAGAGGGACCCAATAGCACAGCCAACAGCAAAAATACTTAGTAGGGTTGCTGCACTATTATGATCAAAACCTGCAAACATAACCAGATGGGGATCACTTATCATCCAAGTAAAATGAAGTCAAGTAGGAACAGCCAAATCCTAGCAGTCAATTTCATATGCAAGCTTACCAATTCAACTACGCTGGAGACAGGAGAAAAAGAAAAAGAAAAAAGAAAGATTTAGGGCAAGGTTACAAAGATAAAACAAATAAATTTCGCTATTTTTTTGTTTTTGGTACTACGAGAAACCTTTACAGCAAACCCACTGCACTGAGTGAGATCACCTATCGCACAAGTAAACTATGAGGAGACTAGCAAGAAGGCTCACAGCCAACTATCCCTCATTTAAGTTACTGGTCTGATCCTAAGGAAAATCGAACCTAGGACCGTGTACCTTATCCAGACAGTCTCAGGTGCGCCCTAACCATGAGAATAGAAGGAGTGGGTTAATTTTGCTTCTTTCTCATATGGTTCAACACGACTAATCTTCACTTTGGCGTTTCACAGTGATGGTGGGCCCCCTTATGCAAATTGTTGAATGGTATCTTCAATTTCATATGTTTTACATAACATAGTAAGGACAACTAGACTTGCTTTCAAACTCACCGATCAGTTCAAACCACATAGTGAAGAACACCATGGCAGTCCACGGTAGTGACCCAACAAGGCCCTGCAAGACAATTACTTGAAACGTTTGCACTTTCATAACTGCTCTCACAGCAATCCAAGACTCCAGCCAAATTGATGAGGCACTCCTAGAATTGCCCATATCTATCAACTCATTCCTGAGACATAAAGCAGCCAAGTTAGCAAAAACTGACAAAAGGGGAGTAAAAGTGCATCTTATTAAAAGCTATTTTGCTGGTTATCTGACTTATATGCAGGGGAAACTTAGAGAAACAGAAAACAAACTTTACTCAAAAAGGAAAAGGAGCAATTACTTTTCTTCATCCTCGCCACTATCATGCGTGTTTCTAGTTGTTTTTCTAGGGTCAACCACAAACAGGAAAACAAGGAACCCAATCAGTGAACTCAATAAGGCCATCATAATGAAGGCACAACACCATCCAGGCATGCCCCAGTATTGCTGACCAGCCATAATCGTTGCCACAACACCCCCTCCTATGCCACCTATGGAACCGACAAGGTTTAGCAGCCCAAATCCTTTTCCCCTCACACCATCTGTATAGCTATCAGCAATGAAGGACTGGAGAGCTGGGATCACAATCGCCAAACCAAATCCATTTATTGCTCTCCAGAATGCAACTTGAAGAAAACTCTGACTCACACCTACAGCAGCAGTAGATAGAGCCCAACAGAAAGTGCCAATCGCAAGGACTGTAGGACGATCATAGTTTATAACTAGTACCCCTGCCAAGGGTGATGCAAGTCCCTGCACGAAGTTCCTTACGAATGTAAGATACCCCAGGTCAGATGGCCTGGCACTGAAAGCCTCGCTGACTTCTTTGTAGACAGATGGAAGGAGGTTCTCATTAGCACGCTCCATTATGGCAGCCAGGTTAATAAGAATAAGAGAGAGAGAAACCCCAAAAAATTTTCTTCTCCTGTGAAACGTAAACAATTGCAAAGATAAACAGACAGTCAATGTTCTGCATGAAGTTCCAAAGAGAAACAAAATGGATGGCAAGAATTAGACATCCTTCGTGACATCACATGGTTTTGCGTCTAAAAATACAAATACCATGTAGAACAGCATAAGCATTTGCAATCTCGAAGCTACTACGGGTGAAGATGATCAACAAGAAGAAGCTGCTCTTGGTCCCAGCATGTGCTTGTGGTGAATACTTAATTAACGGAATCTTGGAACTAGAAACACAATTAAGGTCTTAGCTATGGACAAGCCTCCTGACCTGCTGCCATTTTTTACTGTCAAATTGCTACACGTCTAATCCTTCTTCACAATAAAAAGCCCTTCCACATAATGGTTAGTGTATTTATTGCGAAAAGAAAAAAATGGTATGATTAGAGTGTCAGTGGTTCCTTGGGTCAAGTAGCATTATCCCTGCTCCCAATCTGATGCTCCGGCTACTGTTTTTCCTTGCCCCAGCTCCCCAAAAGGAAGATCTACAGCTTACCTATAAGGAAACCCCATTCGCTTGACGCCCCAAAAAACAACTCATCGATATGATTTACTTACCCAAAGAAAGAAAATTGGACGCTTCTTACGTTTATACTAGCCACACAAAGAAAGGTCAAAGAGTATCAGTAACCACTAACTGTAACAGTGAAAAGGTTTCCCCATTCACCCCTATTTACCGCGTGAACAGTATTTCAAGTGAAGAAATAAGCACCTTCGAATAGCTTTTGAAGCACTTAGAAAAAAAAAATAGCTTTTGAAGCAACAATACCATTTCTAGAGCATCATTATCATTTGCTTCTCATGGATATTGGAACTACATTTGCATCCAGTGACACATGCCAACAAACCGTAAAAAGTCAGAGCAAAAGCCCTTCATGATATGTGTAGTCGGCCTCCTGTCTTCCGATCAATAAAGTATTTGATGTTTAATGTACTCCCTCGTAGTTCTGAATCCCAAATCTAAAACTTATAAATGCTGAACTGAGGCAACATAATACCACAGAAAAAAAAAAACTACCACGAAACTGATATTCCCAGATTTTCTAAGAAAAACATATCAAATCCTCAACGAATACGAATCGAACAATAATTATTAGCAACTTATTAATCACTTGCAAAATATATATATATATATGAAGCAGAAGCATTTAATCCAAACATGAAACGACAGCGAAGATGTAAACGAATATAACTGTCGAAACTGAAACAGAAACATAGGAGAAACCAAAACTCACTTCATAGCTTCCAAATGTTTGGAAAGCAGAGGTTTGGATCGACAACGAGCGCTAACTCTTCGGGAGGCACGATTAAGGCCCATGATTCAAGAATCCTCGGAGCCTACAAAACCGCAAGGACACGTCCCCCGCATCTATAGCGGATCTGGCGAGCCCACTTGCTCTGTCCAATCACTGAGTACCTGGGTACTCATCAGGAATTTGTTCAAAAGAGTACTCAGATGATATATTTCTATTTAAGTCTATCCAACACGTAACAATCCAGAGAGCCGAAAACAGTTATTCAGAATTTTCTTGCCGCGATGGAATAACCGAAGAAGGTTATTGGAGGTTTGTGTCGGATGGGATCAGTCTCCCTTTAGTTTTGGAGATTTCTTTCCAGACGTGCGCGCCCCAGGGAGGCAGTGAAATTTTAAAATCGATGGATATAATTTGTCGGGTCTAAAGTCGGGATCACGGATCCAATCCGCATGGAACCTGTCTCTATTGGTCATAGAAGTAAGTATCCAAGTGAAAGGAATCTTATCTTGGGCCGAACCCGAGGGACTACTGAACTGATCGTAGGGCTTGAATCTTCGGCCGATGAGTTTACCCTAAAATAGTTTAGAAAAATATCCAATCGAGGCATTAATATTTTGTCACCAGTTTATTCATGTAGACTATAGGGAGGATAATGTTAAACAACAATAATTTTGCAGAATTTTTAAACCTCCAGGGAATATAATTGAATCAATTGATTGTTTATGAACAAAATTTAAACTCTGAAAACTAAAAGAATTCTAAATCTAACCAACATGTTTATTGGGTTAAACCATCTTTTCAAGAGCTACATTTTATTCTCCTCTGGGTATGCTGCCCCAAAAAAAAGAAAAAAAAAAAAGAAAGAGTTCAATTGTTCTCTAATGAGCCTTCTAGATATAAATCAACCTCCAGTAATCTTTAGCCATGCAAACCGACCCACAAGTGGAGGAGATGGTTCACAATGGACAAACAGTACTTGACGAGAAGTGTCACCATCGCAGATTTAAGGAATAGTTGGAAGATGAAACGTTTCCTTTCAAAGCGAAGCAGGATCATCCCCAAGGAGTTCCTTGAAACGCATTGTTCAAGCCCATCTTGGGTAGTTCTTTTTAAGAAGAAAGTCTCAACCCCAATTCCTGTGAAGTTTGCTGATCTTGCCAAATCTGAAGAGTCCTGATCGTAGGCAACGTGATAGGCGAATAAATAAGTACTTTTGCAGCAAAAGCATGGCTTTTCAATTCATCTCTTGCTCTTTCAAGGCGGCCGATCTAGCATTTTCACGGTCTCGCCTGAAAATATGATACAAAGGTGTGTAAAACAAGCAACATAAACCAAATGGAATTGCCATCATCGAGATGAGTCCCTTGGACAATGCCAAAGCCTCCCTTTTAGAACCAAAAACTGGATCCACGGATTTTGAATCATAACCATATATCTTTTCCGAAAGAATTCCAACCAACGGAGCAGCCAAAGAAGAGAATGATCCTTCAAGAGCACGGTCAAATGCATAGATCATGGTCCGGTGCTTAGTGGGGACAACCTCGGCAAACATGGGGCGATTAGCAGCAGTGGCATTCCAGCTGATGGTTAGGCCCATTAGGAGGAGGGTAGCACCAAAGGTAGAATAACTGCTTACTAACTGGGGGATCACTCTAAGAAGGAACCATGAGAATGGGATGCCCATGAAGGCGCTAAACTGCGCACAAATGATCCGACCAGAGTGGGGATAGATTCGTGATAGATGGTCAGCTATTAATCCACCAAGGAAGGACCCGCTAGCACAGCCAATAGCAAAAAGACTTATGAGGGTTGCTGCACTGTTATGATCAAAACCTGCAAACAGAACCAGGTTGCATCACATATCATCCAACTCAAATGAAGTGAAGGAACAGATGAAACCTAGCATTGAATTCCACTGTTCACATGCTGGCTTACAGATTCAACTACGCTGGACACGGAAAAAAAAGGGCAAGGTTTACCCAAATAAGCAAATTAATTTCACTTCTTTGTCACATGGTTTGACATGAGAAATCTTTACTTTGGCACTACACCCTGATGGTGTGCCCACCAATGCAAATTGTAAAATAGTATCTTCAACTTCATCTGTTCTGCACAGGACAATAAGGACAAGCAGAGCTAACTTTCAAACTCACCAATTAGTTGAAACCACATAGTGAAGAACACCATGGCAGTCCACGGCAGTGACCCAACAAGACCCTGCAAGACAATGATTTGGAACGTTTGCACTTTCATTACAGCCCTCATGGCCGTCCAAGACTCGAGAAGAATTGATGCTGGACTCCTAGCATTACCCTTATCTATCAATTCATTCCTGAAACATAAAGCAGCCAAGTTACAAGAAACTGAAAAAAGGGGAGAAAAAGTCCATTTGATCGAAAAGCTTGATTTATATGCAGTTGGTTAAGTACACAGTGGAAATCGAAAATCAACTTGGCGATATAAGGAAAAGCTCAATTACTTTTCTTCATCCTCGCCAGAATTATGTGTGATGCCAAGTGGTTTTCCAGCTGGGTCCACAACAAACAGCAAAACAAGGATTCCAATTATTGAACTAAATGTTGCCATTAAAATGAAGGCAAAACGCCATCCAGGCATGCCCCAGTATTGCTGACCAGCCATAAGTGTTGCCACAACACCACCTCCTATGCCACCTACCGAGCCAATAAGGCTTAGCAGGCCAAATCCTCTTCCTCTCGAACCGTCTGTATAGCTATCGGCAATGAAAGAGTGAAGAGCTGGTATAACAATCGCCAAACCAATGACATTTACTGCTGTCCAGAACGCAACTTGAAGAAAGCTCTGACTCACGCCCACCGCAGCAGTTGATAGAGCCCAGCAGAAAGTGCCCATTGAAAGGACTGTAGGGCGATCATAGTTTATAACCAATACACCTGCCAAGGGAGATGCAAGTCCCCGCACTAAGTTCCGTATAAATGTAAGATATCCAAGGTCAGATGGCCCGACACCGAAAGCTTCGCTGATTTCTTTGTAAACAGATGGAAGGAGATTCTCATCAGCACGCTCCACCACGGCAGCAAGGTTGATAAGAATGAGCGAGAGAGAAATCCCATAAATTTGTCTTCTTCTGTGAAATGTAACAATTGCAAAGATGTAACAGAGAGTCAATGACTGCATGAAACTCCTCTGGAGACAAACAAAATGGATGGCAAGAGCTACACATCCTTTGTGGCATTACATGGTTTTGCATCTAAAAATACCAATAGCATGTAGAACAGCATAAGTATCTGCAACCTTGAAGTTCATTTGCTAGTTATAGCTGAAGTGATGATCCTGAACAGGAAGGAGCTGCTCTTGATGCGAGTAAGTGCTTATATGGAATACTTTTATTTAACTACGCCAAATATGAACATACGTTTCGTGAACAACAAATATTACTAGATTTTCCAAGAAAAACCGATCAATTCCTTAATGACGACGAATTAAAGAGTAATAATAATTAGCACTTATTGATTAATCGCCAATAAGTAACTAAAAGATCAGGAAAAGCATTTAATCCAATTAAACATGAAAACTGCAACGAAAACGCTAGCGAAACTGAAACAGAAGCATAAGAGAAACCAAAACTCACTTCATAGCTTCCAAATGTCAAGGAAGTAAGAGATTCGGATCGACGACGAGCCCCAAACCTTCTGGAGTCACTATTACGGCTCGTGAATTGGGAATTCTCGGAACCTCCGAAAGCGCAAGGACGGTCTCTGCATCTATTGACTATAGCGTATCCAGAACACTGCTGAGTACCTGGGGGTCATCAGGAATTTGCTCAAAAGAATATTCAAAGCAGATATTTATCTCTAAAATCCCAGACAAGGCTATTGGAGGTTCAAATTGGATGGGATCCCGGATCTGTCTCCTTCAGCTCGCTTTCAAGACGTGCGCGGCACAGGAATGTTCGGTTAAGACGTTTTTTTGAGGATTTTTTTATGTTTTGAGTATTTTTATGCGACGTTAATTTTATTGATATGCGTGTTCTAGTTATATTTATGTGGCGTAAAAAATGATCTTTCACGTTAGAATTGCGATGATTAACATCCCGATTATTTTTTATATACAGCAATCCGCAGCGGAGTTTAAAACCTCTGTAGTTGTCGCGTCAATAGTCGGGATCCACGGGTTCAATCCGCATCCAATCTGCATCCATCAGTAGGTACTAGGAAGCTCCTACAATTTTTATGTTTTTTTACCCGGGTTTTCCAATCAAGTATCCTCCACGTGAAGCGAATCTTAACTTGGGCTCGAAAGCCTGAGGGACCACTCCTATAATTTTTATGTTTTTTTTTACCCGGGTTTTCCAATAAAGTATCCTCCACGTGAAGCGAATCTTAACTTGGGCTTGAAAGCCTGAGGGACCACTGATCTTGGGGCTTGAATCTTGGGCCAGTTTCATCGGAAAATTGTTTCGGAAATAAGCGAGTCATACTTTTTTATCACTTGCGATTCCTTATAAATTGGATATCCCTGGACCAGGAACGGTGAAGGTGAACGCCGTTCATGAGCCGCTGTCTGACACCCACGTGTAATGGCCATATGTTTTTTTGCTGGCAGAGTGATCTTTCTTATCGGTTGCTTCCAAAACACGAGGCCTGGCCCAGTTGACAAATATCTAGGCCATGATATCTTGCGAGGCCCAGCTCGCAATCAAGATTTGGAGCATGGTTCCGGTTCACCAGCAGTGCACCAACTGATCAAATCATATACAGCAAGTGAGCTCTCTGGTATCTCTAATACCTCTGATTTGTTAATTGTCCGATTTAAATAAGACAGACTGTATAGACTTCAAGATTAGTTGAGGTGTACATAAATTAGTCCAGATATCCATTTTTTTAAATAATATCATAATTAAAGCATGTCTTTAATTTTTTATTAATTTTATTTTTCTCTTGATATATTATTTATTTGGAAGTCAGATTTTGAAATTAACTGCTAGAAAACTTGTGAAAAGCAACTTTTTAGATACGTTCTTGCTAAGAACATCTTGGAGACTTAGGATATTACAATTCTAGCCCATGGACATGATTGTTGACTATATACGTTTTATTTTACCCCCCACGATAAAATCAAACAAAAACTTTGGTTGGAGGAACATAACGTACTAAAAGCAAAGAATATTGTCATTTAGTACGGCCGTGATAACTGATACCCTATATCTATATCATATAGGACCAATCCACGTGAGGATTAGGTAATGTCATTGTCTCGTTATTTACTTTGCACGTATGTACAAATAAATAAGTTATCCAAGCAGTGGCGGAACCAGGACTGAATTTGAAGGGGGGCCAACTCCTAAAAGAAAATGTCAAAAAAAAATAATTAACTACTTAATACACAAAAATTTCTTAGAGTTAAAATATTCAAAATTAAATATTAAAAGCATTAAAAATATATTATATTGAAATAAAAGTACCGTGATATTTGTTGAGACTGATAGATGTCAATTGGATCCTACAGTTCTACATATTATCTATACCGTGCCCGTGTGCAAATAAAATATGTGACACACTTTTTCGCTGATTTTTGAGTGTTTTACATTATTTTCTATCATCATTGTGAGCACTATTAATTGCACCAACATGGTCACCAAATACCTCCACTTCCTTTTTTCCAATTGTTAAACCCCATAGATGTAAACACATCACCTCCGGATCTTGACTAAACAAAACACGAGGTTTTTTCAAGCTAATATTCGACTCAGAAGTAGTAGCCACGCTAGGAGTACCAGATGACCCGTTGATTTTTTTTATCAAAAACTTCTTCATTATCTAAAAAAAACGAAAACAAAATTTATCAATTTAATTTCACAAGTCACAACCTATTTTCCTAATCACAATTTCACAACCTATGGCCTAATCACAATTTCACTATCTAGTCATAATCACATTTTCAATATAATTTCAAAACTTAATTGATAATCAATAACCACAATAATATGAAAAAGAATTTGAAGTACAAAAATCTTAAAATCAAATAAGACTTGTAGTGAGATTTAAGGGAGAGACATTTAGTTAGAATATATATATAAATTTAAAGTGAAGCATGAGCCCAACCGGGGCCAGGGCCCCTGTTGGCCCCCCTTCCATCCGCCAATGTATCCAAGTTGTTCAGGAAAAACGAATAAAAGCTCAAGTAATCCAAGTCTATAAAAAGGGCCAGCCAATCAAATAAATGGCAATAAAGTAAATTCGCTTCATGCACGCGCAAATCTTTAACTTTAACTCCGGGCCAACGTCAGGATTTTTAATACGGAAGGCCGCAATTGTTTTCAGAGTTATCGTGCCCAAAAAGTTAGACTAGTCTTGAATATAAAGCGACTGTCTATAAACCCCACATGAATTTATCAATTTCAGGTAAAAATTATATTTCTATAATTACATCTAATTTAAATTATAAAGGATGTTAGAAATACGAAAATATAAATTATAAATTGATCAGTACAAGACGATAAATAAGAGATCACAATTTTTGCTTTATGGAGGTTTGGGAGATCTTACAAGGCTTCCCAATTTCCTCAGTAGTTCTTAGTTTTCGGAGTTTTGCTGGGAAGAAGAATCTGATGGTCAAATGTGTCCAGGTAGAGGTGGATGCGCGGCATCGAGTCGTAGACAAAAGATATAAAAAAAAATATCTTTGGCCAACTTTGAAAGGTGTGAAAAGCCTTGAGTATTAGATAAATATGTTGGAATAATGGAAACCCCACGTGCGCTCTTCAACCAATGACGACCAATCGAGCAGCGGCCCTTCTTGGGAAGGAAACCGGCGACAAGTGGTCCCCGCATGACGCTCGACTGTTTTCTCACCACGCCGCCCCCCACGTGTGCAAAAGTCTTGGTGCCTTCATGGCTCCGCCAGTTAGCTGTCCTGTCGCTCTCAAGCTTAGCTGGATCCGCACGTGTCCAACGCACGATTTATGACGTCTTTCAGATTAATGATTTGACTCTTTTTTTCTGGCCTTTTTCACACTTGGAGAGGTCTATTCGTACCGACTTACAAAACAAAAACGGGTCTATTCATTCGAGTTTTGTCTGAATCTTCTCTCTGCACGAGCATTTGTACTATTTGAATATTAGGCAGACGTTTGAGAGCAGCCAGTCTGCCAGTGTCATTCGCCAAGTCAAGCCGGTTCCAGTTATTTATAACTGAACTTTATTTGAAATAGGATTTAATAGGTTAATTAGGGATTGTTCGGTTTATTTAAATTTTCAGAATTTTTAGAATTTTGAGAATATACAAATCGAACATATTTTTTAGCATCATTTAAAAATAACTACTGCACGCATACCAATAAAATTAACATCATCTAAAAATTCTCAAAACACAAAAAATTCTCAAAACACTCTATAACCGAACAGCCTCATAGTTTCCACAAATCGGTTGAATGTACATGGCCATATAATGCATATGTTTGCCATATTATATATTGCCTAGAAAAAAAAGAAAAAAAAGATAATATCATAGAAGAAAGTCTTTGTCACTTTTTTATTTTATTTTTCTAAATAATCATTGTCACTTAACAATTAACATGCCTCACAAAGTGAAAATCCTGGCGTATATAGCCCTCGTTCTGTTTCTTAACGAAGGAATCCATGGGCTGAGCCGAGCCGTGCAAATCCCTTACAAAAATAAATGGATACGTAGAAGGGACCACATTCACGTGTTGTGTGCTGTACTCGACACGTCAAGGCTGGTGGTAGTCCCTTCCAGCAGGCGGGGCTCATTTTTCTAATTGGTATAGATTTCTGCGTCGCACGTGTGAAGCCGACTGACCCGTCAAAAAGTTCCGGGAAGCGTAGTAGGGCACAATACTGCACATGATTTCGACTCGCGGGATGGAAAGAGAGAGAGAGAGAGAGAGTGTGCGCTTTCGGGCCCCCACACCCTTCTGAGATAGTTGCTTGTCCATATCTGAACCGTTCAAACTGAATATCATGTCAGAGCAACCCCAAATTCTGGAGAAGGGCATCTTTTAATCATCGTGTGAAAATTGCTGTATGTGATCCAGCACATTCCCATAAACACAGGTCCCCTTTATCCAACCGTGAAATCCGATCACAATGCGATCTGACGATGTGGACGACTAAAATGCTCAATGACTACGACGCAGAAGGTGTTAGGCGCAAAAGCTTACGAGAAGGATGATGCAGTCATTCTGCTAGTTTTGTTTGGTTTTTTGGGTAGACCATCAGCTATTTTTTTTCCTCTAGGCAGACGAGCAGCTACTTGAATTAATTTGAGGTCTAGGTCTTAACCTTTCATTTCAAAAAAAGAACGACCAAGATTAGAAGAATTGTATTGCCTGATATCGCATAGGATCTTAGTTCGCACGTGTCACACTGATAAGGCTACATTGACTTCTTGTAGGTCCCACCTTACTTACTATTTCCCTAGTACACTCCCACAAGGCAGGCCTTTCTTATCTCGCCCCGGTAATAATAATAATCCAAAACGGTGAGCCGTCTTGATGAAAATCTCATTTTATCCATATTAAAATCCCTGGATTACCCTTTTAGAAGACTGGCGAGTGGCGACTCACCGCCCACCCCACACACACTTATTCTGTCTTTTGTCCCAGTGTGAAAAGGAACGGATATTTCTTTTTCTTCTTCTACAAAACAAAGAAAGCGTTATCTTTGTGGCAGAGTAGTCTGTCAATCTAATACACCTCTCTCCCTCCCCAAGAATATACAGCTACGAAGCAATAAGTCTAGACAGGGAAAAGCAAGAAGCTAGAGATAGAGAGAGCGGGGCGTTTCGCGTTGGTGGTCTAATGGCTGGCGTAGGGTCATCAGGGAGGCTGCCGACGTGGAAAGAGAGGGAGAACAACAAGAGGCGGGAGAGGAGGAGACGAGCCATCGCGGCAAAGATATACTCTGGCCTCAGAGCTCAGGGAAACTATAAGCTCCCCAAACACTGCGACAACAACGAGGTCTTGAAGGCTCTCTGTGTCGAGGCCGGTTGGATCGTCGAAGAAGATGGATCCACCTATCGCAAGGTTCCCCTTTCGCAGTCTCTCTACTGTTCCCCCCCCCCCCCCCCCCCCCCCGCGTAAATAACATAGTTTCTTCCTTTAATCTTAGAGTTCTCTGTCGTTATACTTAATGTTAGATGACAAAATCTCTTGGTTTCATTGTGATTTGTACATCAGAATCAAGAGGTAGGATCTGAGGTCTCTTTGTAAACCTGCAGGTTTTAAAAACCGATTTAGGTCCCTAGCCAAAGATTTGCAACTTAGTGTAGAAGTTGAAACGGAATACGTCTCTCTTAGATTTCTCAATTTGCTACTTCAGAAACTAATTAATAGTGTCTTTCAATATAATCTCATCTTGTGCCTGACCTTTCTGCTTTTACCTATCGTACAGGGATGCAAACCACCCCCAGGTGAGATTGCGGGCACTTCCATAAACCTTAGTGCGTGTTCCTCTCTTCAACCAAGCCCCCGGCCCCAATCCTCAAATTTCGTAAGTCCGGTGCCATCCTATCATGTCAGCCCATCATCATCGTCCTTCCCAAGCCCTACTCGTTTCGATGCAAACCCCTCGTCTTACCTCCTTCCATTCCTCCGCAACATTGCCTCCATCCCTACAAATCTCCCTCCTCTTAGAATATCCAATAGTGCCCCTGTAACACCACCTCTTTCCTCACCAACCTCCAGAGGTTCAAAGCGAAAGCCTGAGTGGGAATCCCTTTTGAATGGCTCCCAAAACTCATTCCGCCATCCTCTTTTTGCTGCTTCTGCCCCAGCAAGCCCTTCGCGACGACATCATATTACACCTGCAACAATACCAGAATGCGACGAGTCTGACACTTCCACAGTGGACTCGGGTCGCTGGGTCAGTTTCCAGACAGTGGCACACCTAGCAGCTCCTCCTTCCCCTACATTCAATTTAATGAAGCCGGCAGCACAACAGGGTCCTCTCCTAGATGGGGTTGAAGAGCATGCGGGCCTAGATTGGGGGGCAGCAGCAGAGAGAGGGAGAGGGCCGGAGTTTGAGTTTGAGAATGGCAAAGTGAAGCCATGGGAGGGGGAGAGAATTCATGAGGTAGGGGTAGATGATCTGGAGCTTACATTAGGGAGTGGAAAGGCCCATGGTTAAGCATTCAGTTGATAGTCTGGCTTGAGAATGTGAGGAGAGATTCACCCTGTCTGCTGATCATATAGTTCTGCATTCTCAAAGTTACTTGGTTCTCTTTAGCCGGCCATGTGGCGCAATTGCCTGGAGTCTCTTATGACTTATGTCTCTGAAGGGAGACTTGAGGTTGAGATTGGTGCGTACTGGTCTTCTCTTAATGTGTACAGTTCTCTCTTTTTAGGAGCCATTACAGGACTGTAAACCAATTCATTTGTTTATCAGAAGATCCACTTTTCAACAAGCTTCATTGAAGGAAAGCGTTCCTGGTTAATTATTCATGTGGTGGGAGAGGCTGAAGCATGTGACTTGGGAGGTTACTCTTTTACTCGTGAATTATGTTTGGAGTATCTTCTTTAATTATTGATTTATTACAGGAACCTACTTGAATTATCCAGTGGAGTTGTCAGAGAATTGTGGTTTTTATCCATTGGGATTAAACACCAAACACAAAGCGTTCGGAGATCGTTATTATCTCCTTAGCAAACAAATCGACTTTCTTTCGTGCTTCCAACGTGGATCTACTAGCTAACAATTGGTGTTAGTAAGTTCGAACCAATTTTTCTTCATTCGATCTTCTCTGCACATCTCAAACCCCACACCGGGAGCTTAAAACCCTTTCACTATATCATTCCTTTGTTTGTTGCATCGAAGACTAGTCTAGGATACCTGAGCGGTTATAATCTGGGTGGGGAAATCATTTCCAATGTGAGTAGAAAGTTGGGAAAATCATTTCCAATGTAGAAAGTTGAGGATACAAAGGAATTCTCACAAATCCTTTGTATCCTCAGCAATAATTCGTCAATTTGGTTGGTCTCACTAAGGAAATAAATTTACGTGGCTAACAAGAACATATTACCACTAACTGACATTTTAGGTTCAGCTGGTTTAAACAATTTGATGTGGACTTTTAAGTTAACAATTATGGTTCAACTTGGCCTTTTGAGCTACTCTTACGCACCGGGTTTGTTTTGATTGGCGGTGACATGTCCTTATTAGTAACATGTAATTTATTCCGTGGACTAATCGAGTCCACAGAATGATCACTTTAGGACAAAGGATTCTCTAGGGTTTGTTCAAGACAAAACAAACTTCAGGGACTAGTTTAGAATTTAGTCATATAGTAAGCCTTAAATTTTCGTTAGTATGTTCATTTCCGCTGCGTGATTAATACGGTTGCATGTTAGGCGTGATGCAGTTTGTGGTAACTTGATTCGGCAAACTATTAATCCTTCTGCGAATCTGCTAAGGGATTCAAGCCTGCTTTTTAATCCACCAGCCTTCTTGGGAACGATTCAAAACCACCAGCCTTTGGTGCCCCATCCCAAATTGAAAACACAGCACAATTTTAGTTCATCGCACATGCACTTGCACTTGCACGTGCAATTATTTAGCTTAAATTATGCACATCAGGAAATTTAGCTCTAATAGACTTCAACTAGCTGCCCTTTGTCAAAATTTCATATGCTGGGATATGCCCAAGGAAGAGGGCACGCCGATTTGGCTGATAATTAATATTGCACGTTTTCTCTGTAGTAATACCATATTAGCTATTCCCCCCGCCCCCCCCCCCCCCCCCCCAAAAAAAACCATATTAGCTGATGAGTTTATGCGTCGGCCCACAGCGAGTCACCTTCGGTGGATGGATGGCCCAGGATGTCCAATTGACGGGTCGACTTGAGAGCCTGAAGAAAGGCCCAACAATGTGGTTCGTTTCATACAATGTTCTGTCGTAATGGCCCACAAGTTTCTTTTTTAAAAGGTGTAGTCTAGGAACATATGATGTAAAGGGCTTGTTTGGGAAACGGTTACGGTTACAGTTTAGGTTTTGATTTTAAATTTTAAATTATATTAAAATATTATGTTGTAAGGTTTTGTTCGGCTGAAAAAAGTACAGTAGCCGTTTTCGTCCGCTGTCTGACCAGCCGCGTCTCCATCCGGGGAGTCCGCCGGCGATTCGGTGTCCGAGGGCGCCGTAGCCGCAACCTTCTTATTCTTCTTGCTAGCCTTGGGAGCGTCGGCCGCCTCTTCGAGAAGTGTGCCGGTGATCTTCGATGTCCCGACCTTCGTCTGCAGCGTTACTTCCTCACCGTCGGTGGCCAACGTATTCATGACACCGTTGTTAGACTTCAACATGTCCCTGGACATGTACACAGGCACGCCGTGAAACTCGAGCAACGACGCCTTGCCCGAGGTCGTCAAGTTCTTGTACTTGGGCAGGAAAGTCGTTAAGCCTCCGTCGAGGTTGTCCTGAAAGGTCTTCTCGGCTTCGGCGTCCGCCAAGAGAGTGTCGGCGAAGACCTTGCCACCGTGAGCGGACATTATGCCGGTGAGGTTCACCACGGCAGGGCCCGAAGTGGGGGCCGCGGCCACATCTGACTGGCTGATCTGGATGACGAAGAGTTGTACTTCAGTTCCTCCAAGCCCTTGACGAAGTAAACATCGATAGGACCGCCATTATCCTCTGGGGCGAAACCAACTTTTCCGCCCTTAAGATCAGTGATGTTGACGAAGCCGGCGAAGTCGGGGGCAGAGCCAAAATCATACTCAACCAAACAAAAACTTATCGCAAAATAATATTTTAATCTAATTTAAATTTTAAACCAAAATCAGGAACTGGACCGGTTCCCAAACAAACCTATATCTGGATTTTTTTTCGTCGTCACACAAGATCGTGTTGGACAATTATTTGAATATGCGTATAATTCTGACGTGGAATAATATAGTCGACGTAAGATGATAGTAACATGAGCGACTAATTTATATAGTTGTCTGGTCAAAGTCCATAGAGACACAGGCGGCCCCCCATTGCCTGAAAAATCTCTTAAAATTTTTTTTTTTTTGGATTTTTTTATATGGGCTGCCCCCCTTCAAACCCAGGCGCCCAGGCCAACCTAGCCGGTCTAATTTTTTTTTTAAAAAAATCAACAGAGGGTAAAATACGCATTTCACCTTGGACTTTTTTTTTAGTTAATTCGGCGCCATCCTCCCCTCCCTCTCTAACAACTTCAATTTCCCCCCTTTTCTCCCTGACGCCCACAACCAAGCCTCTCTCACTCTGCTCCCCACCTCCCGATGCTAGCTTCCGTCTCTCTCTCTCCTCTCACTCTGCCTCCACAGAACGCCAGCCTCTAGTCCTCGATCACTCTACCGACTGCCTCTCCTCCTCCGGACCTCCACAGTCGACAGAATGCCGGCTGAGCTCTCTCTCTCCCTCTCCTCCTCCACAGGACCACAACTCTTTCTCTCTCTCCATCTCCAGCTCTCTCTCTCCAGCCTCCAAGTACTCTCTCAACTCAAGTCTCTTTGTAACTCTATTTATTTTTCAATTAGTGATGAAATTTATTTTAAATTTTGATGAATTATGTGATGAAATTTAATTAGCAGATTAGGATTATTGAATTTATTGTGAACCGGATAGAGAATTCATGAATTTGTGATGAAATTTAATTAGTAGATTAGGATTATTGAATATATTGTGAACCGAATAGAAAATTCATGAATTTGTGATGAAATTTTAATTGAATTGATGTGATGAAATTTTGATGAATTAAGTACTGATAGAGAATTCTTGAATTTGCAATCTTTCTAAGCAGAAGATATTTGTTGTAAAAACCTAGATATAGTCAATACAATCACTCACATACAAACTCGAATCAAATTTCTGAATTCTGATTCGTGTAAGTAAAAAGGGAAACACGATTTGATCTTTTGGGGCTTATAGAAGGCAAGAGGAGAATTGAGCTATCTTACTCATCAAGATTAGAAGGAGACCATCGTTTTTTGCTCTTTTTATTTCCTATAAGTACTTGATCTGTGCTTTTGAATATTTAAGCTATGTTTCATTTTCCTAGTAGAATTGTCTTAATAAGCTTATAATGTACTTAGTTCCTTTTAATTTGCTATTAGGTCTTAGTATCTTTGAATTGTCATGTAGGCCTTCAATTCAAAAATGTTATGTGCTTAGTTCCTTTCAATTGGTAATTTTTTTCTTAGCTTTTATTCATTATTCTACTATGTAGTGCAGTATGGAATTTATAGAAATTTTGCTAGTTTTGATTTTAGTTTCTTCTTGTTTGAAAAATAAATCTGTTGCGAGATCATGTTATTTTTATTCACACAAAGTGGTAAATATTTCAGTCCTCGTGTTAGTCTTTCTAGGATTCTTTTTTTTTAACTTTTAAGACATTTTTTTGCATTACATAGTAAATTTTTTTTTTTGTCATTTTTCATTAAGAGTTTGCCCCCCTTCCATTACATTCCTGGATCCGCCACTGCATAGAGATAGAGTTAAGCTCTAAGATTTTATTGTTTCAAGTAAGATAATATATAGTTGATAGTTACACTGCCCGAAATGATATGTTAAGAGGTTCCGATTACGTTGGTTTGATCAGTACTTGAGAGGTCGTAATTTAGATATCATGAAGTCATCGTGAGCAGGGTCCTCAACTGGGCTTTTTCCAACAATAGCTAACTGGCTCCGACCACATAGTATTGGGAAAGTTCTAAAGAAAATTGGAAGTGATTTTCTTTAGTACAACCTTTTGTGTGGTAAGGCTGGGCAAATCGGGTTCAGGTCGGGATTGACAAGCCTTTCAAGTTCGGGTTTCGAATATTTTGAGCCGAACCTGACCCAGAAAGAGGTGAAACCCCGAGTTGGCCCCGCATACCAGGTTCGGCTCTAGTTCGGGGTGGGTTCAGCTTAGTGAGCCTTACAAGAAGTGTCCCAGAACATTTTGGGTTTTCAGGCCTAACAACATTTTGGGGCTGTACTTGGGCCCATGATGTCCTGGTAATTTTTTTTTCAAGGCCAGGACACCTTAGACTATTTGATTTCAAGCCCAAGACGCTGTGGGCAATGGGCATGCTATTTTTAGCCTAGGACATCCTGGGGCATGGGCAGTGGGCATGTAAAATCCTTGGTTATTTTTACCTGTCCATATCAGTGATTTTTACATGCCGGAGGAGTGGGGCATGAAGTGAGAGGCCAGAGAGAGGGGGGAACGCGACACTGCTGAGGGAGGAAAAAGGGAGACTGGAGAGCAGGAAAACTCGACGTTGGGGGGGGGGCATCGCAAGGGTTACTGGGTTAGGTTAACCCCTTAGCGAAACACACGGGTATAATAGAAATTCACTTTTTTATTTAAGTTATATCGAGTCGTGTTATATTCCTAGTTCTACATTATACCCGACCCGAAAGTTTAATTTTCTTATTTAAAAAACCGAACTTGTATAAACCCGTCCGACCAGGTCGGTCAGTTTGGGCTGTCGGGTCACGAGTTTTATGCCCACCCCTATTTAGATTTTGATGAATCACCAGCTTAATTTCTTGTTCTTTTTCTCTCTTTTTTTTTTGGAACTGAGTACTTCAATTTGTTAAACAACTTGGAGAGAGTCGGATCCAAAAATCACAGTTGATGAAGACGTGAAGTTCTTTCACCAGCCGTGAAAGATTGTAGTGGCACAGCCACTTGAAAGCAGCACTCATTTAGCACAAGGGAATCTTTTAGTTCATTGGGCCGTCCATATATATCTACTTCATGTCAAACTGCATATAATTACATAGATCACCTTTGCGTGATTTGAAAATGTTGTCCAGTACTGTCTAGAGGAGGATCCAATACAATAACGTAGAACTCTTTAAGAAAATCCAAACAAATTGCCGACAAAGATGATTCAACTATATACCCATAAAATTTTGATCACAATTGTTCAGTAATTTTTTTTGCGAAAGGATTCCTTGCAAAGATTATTAAAAATAAAAAAATCAATTCAACGATGACCCGATCATTTAACTTTGCATGAATTTGGAAAATTGCTTTTCATAATTTGTGTTGAGTTTTCGACATGAAAATCATTTAACTTTGCAGTATTTCGAGTACGTGCGGATGGCGTCCGAGTTCCCAATGAGTGATGGGATATTGTTGAATACGTGGGAGGATCTGGAACCCTCAACACTTGTTGCGCTGAGAGATGAAAGCCTCTTGGGTCGGGTGGCCAAGATTCCAGTTTACCTGTCGGTCCTTTAACAAGAACGGTTTCCGGTTTGAGAAGCGACTTGTTTGACTGGCTGGACAACCAACCTTGCGAGTCAATGATTTTCGTGTCATTTGGAAGCGGTGGGACGCTTTCTTACGAGCAAATGACTGAGCTGGCTTGGGGGTTGGAACTGAGCCAGCAAAGATTTATTTGGGTGGTGCGGCCTGCCACGAAAGAAGCTATGGACGCTGCCTTTTTCATGTCGGCCTCATCAGATGATGACCGATTAAGCTGCCTCCCGGAGGGGTTCTTGACACGAACGAAGAGCGTGGCTGTCGACCTGTCGTGGTCCCCATGTGGGCGTCTCAAGTTGCCGTCTTAATGCACCCATTAATTGGTGGCTTCTTAACGCACTGTGGCTGGAACTCGACGCTGGAGAGCATCACCAACGGAGTGCCCATGATCGCATGGCCACTCTATGCGGAACAGAGAATGAACGCCGCGTTGCTAACTGAGGAGCTCAGGGTGGCCGTCCACTGGAAAGTGTTGCCGAAAAAGAAAGTGGTGGGAATAGAAGAGATAGAGAAGATGGTGAGCAGGATAATGGAGGATAAAGAAGGGCATGCATTAAGGACTAGGGTCAAGGAGCTAAAGTACAGTGCAGAGAAAGCTTTGTCAAATGGTGGTTCGTCCTACAATGCACATTCGCAACTGGCACAGTAATGTGAGGTTCACATGCGACGCCAAGAAGTGCCTGCAGCAGAAGCCATAGAGCCCACGGGAGCAGATTCCCTCCGAAGGTTACCAAAGACATGGTCAAGACGTAAATAATTCAAATCAACGGTGGTTACAATTACACCTCATTTAATGAATACAAAAGCTTCATGGCGTGGCTCTCAAATGCCCCTAAAATTCCTTTTTCGCGTGAGAGACGCAATTCCTTTCTTTTTCTGCACTTCTTTCCTTCTCACGACATCTCTCTTCGTTTGCCTCTCTCTTCTCTGCTCACCGGAATCTCGATGAATTCAAGAGAAAAAATGTATTTTTTACTCGCATTAGAGACTCGAATTAGTACACTATTCGAGTAACTTGTAACATGTGCTCTTGCGAATACACTTTTTTTCGTCCGCACTCCGCAACAGTCCCACTTGCTAGTTTCGCCAATCAATGTCTTTCTCTTTTTCTTTTTGTTTTTTGTTTTTTGGGTTGAAAAACGCCAAATCAAAGTTACGGTTGATTTTGGTTGTATCCGCACGGATCATCTGTTACAAAAGTTGAAATTGAACAACAACGTTCCCACAGGCTCCGGACTAATGGAATTCCAGCCTAGAGGCTTGCGGTCCTGAGGCGTCAATAAGCTCTAGTTCTTCCTTAACGTCCGATGAGTTAAAAGGCCAGGAAGCTGGAGAATTCGTGGAGCTAGGCTACGATTGGGCCGGTAGGCCCACTTTGCTTCAACCTAGGACTGCCGACTGCCGAGACCTTCAAGGACATTATATATATATCCACTTTCCAGATCTTCTTCAAAACAGAAAAAAATCTCTTATCTTTGAAGACAACGTTTAACCGACCGTTGGACATCCTTATGCATTGGGAAGGTAATTATTGATTTGGCTGACATTAATTAATCTATGACGCCTTTTTTTTTTTGAAATTCAAAAGATATTTCTTACTCTCACATCTCTAAGAAAATAATTTTTTTTTACATTCGTCACTCAACTGCTCCGTTGACTTTGGAAACGAGGTCGGACTGAGCGGTGGAGATCCATTTTTCCCTTACTAAGGAACACAATATTATTGGCGAAAATGCTGTGGCGATAACGAAGAATAGTTTCAGACATCTCCTTGATAACAATAGGTTGAAACACACTGCATAGGGCAGACTCGCTGTTGCACCTAATCGTCAGTCAGAGAAACGGAGTTAGAGCACCTCTGCAATGAAGTGTAACCTAGCACAATCGAACGAAAGTCAAGTATTGTGCCATCATAATCTCCATTAATTATTTTTCCATTCTCTGGCCAAAGGGCCACTCCGACAATAATTTATATGAAGTGAAGTTGTTTCTGGGGGCACGTCATCCATAACCTCCAAAAATATCATATTCACTTGTGAGATTTTGCAACGAAAACCAAGCAGGCTGCAAGAAAGAGTGACCAGTTGCTTCATCCTCGACTCGTGGTAGTGTCCATGGAGAGCTCAAAGCCTCACGCAGTAATTGTCTCTAGCCCCGGTGTTGGGCACCTTGTCTGTGACCTTGAACTCGGCAATCGCCTCGTCGCCGATCAAAACTTCCACGTTACCTTCTTCGTCGTCCTTGAATCTGAAGCCTCAGCTGGTGAATCCCAACTCATCCAATCAGCCATGGCACAGAAGCTCCTAGATATTGTCGTACTACCTCCAGTGGACGTCTCCGGTCAAGTTGGATCTAATTCTCCGATCTTCACTCGGCTAACCGCCGTTATGACCGAAATCCAGCCGACTCTCCGTTCCGCAATTTTCGACCTGAAGCCTAGCCCGACAGCCATCGTTGTCGATGCCTTTGGAACTCCAGTACTGGAAGTCGCCGATGAGATTCACATGTTAAAGTACGTATTTGTCACCTCTGCGTGGCCTCTGGCACTGATGTTATATGCTCCAATCCTTGACAAGGAAGTAGAAGGAGAATACGTCGATCAAAAGGAGCCCTTGAGGGTCCCGGCTTGCATGTCGGTTCGGCCCGAAGATGTCGTCGACCCGCTGTTGGACCGGACAAAGCATGAATACAAAGCGTTCCTTCAAGTGGGATTAGAGATGCGTCAAAGTGATGGGGTTTTGGTGAATACGTGGGAAGATCTTGATACCAGGACTCTTAAGGCCATGAGAGAGGAGGAAGGCTTCGGATCGGTATCTGTGTATGCTGTTGGACCGCTGATCAAACCTGCGGGACCGTCCGCTTCGAGGAGTGAACTTTTGGATTGGCTAGACGAGCAGCCGATTGAGTCCGTACTTTATATTTCCTTTGGCAGTCTTGGGGTCCTTTCAGCCCAGCAGATCACTGAGCTGGCTTGGGGGTTGGAGATGAGCCAACAGAGATTCATTTGGGTGCTCCGCCCACCCAGCAAGAGGGATGCGTCTGCAGACAGAGGCGACGACGCCTTGAATTACTTGCCTGAGGGTTTCTTGTCTCGGACCCAGAAATTGGGACTGGTGGTGACGCAGTGGGCCCCACAGTCCGAGATCCTGTGCCATCGATCCACCGGAGGGTTCTTATCTCATTGTGGGTGGAATTCGTCGCTGGAGAGTATACTAAGTGGCGTGCCGATGATAGCCTGGCCTCTCTATGCGGAGCAGAAAATGAATGCTACAAAGCTAGCTGAGGAGGAAGGAGTGGCAGTTCGCCCGAAAATTGCACCAACCAGAGGACTGGTAGGAAGGGAGGAGATTGAAATGATGGTGAGAAAGGTTATGGAGGACCAGGAAGCTGGGAAGGCTATGAAGGCTAGAGTCAAGGAACTTAAAACCAGTGGGGAAAAAGCTTCGACTGAGGGTGGTTCCTCTTTCAATGCCATGTCTCAACTGGCAGAGCAATGTGCGATGAACTCCGAGCGCCAGAAAGGGAGGGTTCAGTAAGCCACTGCGACGAGAAGAATGCTTCTTTTATTTTAATTTTGTTTCTATCGGTGAAACCAGTTTATGTAAATCCCTGTATGGCTGTGCAAGTAACAGTAATAACTATTGAAGCTACCTAGGAGGAAAATTTCTAAATAGCGCTCTCATGTATAACATTAAAAATTATTATATTTTATTGAAAAAAGGCCTAAATTTAAGTTTTTGCGGAGGGCCTCAGATTATATTGGGCCGCCCTCGTCCTTCCATCGTGATGGGCTAGGATGATAATAGAAAATGGACTGATGGAGTCACTTTCTCCTCTTTGAAACAACCTGTTTTTTGTCCAAAACTGAAGGTAGCAACGTACAAGTTACAACCACATATTTATAAAATAAAATAAAAAATTACAACCACATAATTCACAACCTCCAGCTCGATCGGCACGTGCCGCTTCTTCTCCATATATAACTATTATAATTGGTAGGTACTACATAATTTTTCAGTCAACTCCTCAAACAAAACTAACGGACAGTATGTGAAGACGATATTCGTAAAAAACAACATTAAAACAAAAGTTGAATTTAAATTATTTAATAGGTTGTGGATATAAATAGCAACGGATTGAATAATCCCACTTGACACGAGTCATTTATTTGAAAGGGAAATTTAAAGGTTATATGAAGCTAATTAAAAAAAGTAGAGGGCTAATATTAAAAGTATTCATCGATCTTTGAATTATAGAGTAGTTAATGTGAACGAAGAGAAAAGTAGCTAGTAGTAGAAAACCAAGTGGGAACCGATCGAGAATAATGCTTATATTCTCGTTCTAATTACGTAAGTTTTAGGTATATTGTTTCCATGAGCTAACAGCCCAAGGCGACCCCCTATCAGTACTATGCATGACATGCATAGATGCAGATGATGAATTCAAAGTTTGGGAGACAAACGATCATGAGGAAGGTTGCAGTACTGCACATAGAAAATGTCTAAAATAATATTCTGCATAAAACCAAGTTGCACCTTTATTTTACAGACCTTGTCAGCTCCAAGGGTTACGAGCCGGTTGGAGGTCTCTATGTGTACAAATCTGAAAACACTCTTTTTACGTATTGGACATTTTCTGTAGTGGTAGCTATATATAATCTAATAGAGATATTTCTAAATCGTCAGCTCGTGCAAATTATTCCAACCATAAATGTGAACTATTGTGAAGCCCCGGAAATTTTAGATATTTAGACGTACGTCTACGTACTAGATACGTATATGGAAGCACTATTCGGCCTATAAATGTTGCTGCCAATAGCAAACTCATGCATCAAACACAAACTGCTTCCACCTTTTCTCCCTGATCTCTGTCATAGTTTTTTCGTACTTCGTAGCCTGTAGCAATGCAAAATACCAAACCTCATGCTTGCCTGCTCGCTAGTCCAGGCATCGGGCACCTCATTCCCGTCCTCGAGCTCGGCAAACGCCTTGTCACTCTTCATGGCTTTGATGTCACCCTCGTGGTTGTGGCCGCTGATCCCTCGACCACGAAATCCCAACTTCTCAAGCAAGTTCCAAGCCCTTATCCCCTCAGCCTCGTCTTACTCCCATATAAAGACATCACCGGCAAACTCGATCCATCCGCACACATGGTGACACGTCTCATTGTCATCATGAGTGAGTCAATACCTGTCCTTCGCTCCACAATCATAGCCATGAAGGTTCGCCCGACGGTACTCTTGCAAGGTCATCTGTTGCGATATCCGTACACGATTTACCTAATATAAGCAACGGATTCGACCCATATTGCCCCTCTAATCAAATCAAGTTCCTGCGTTTCTTCTTTACAACTTTCCCTCGAGCAGGTTGGCTTCATGTAAATTCTTCCCTTCTTCTGATATTTCTTAATAGCGTTTCTCCTAATCGCTATCGGATTTACGACGTTCCATGTGCTAGTGTTGGATTCATCCTTACCATGTCACTGTAAGCGATCAGAGAAATTTATTGGTTGGTCTTGGATGAGATATAATTGCGCATCGGACGAGTGAGCGACATCATAGGAACTGTATTTAGGTATTATCTTTATGATTTTCACTAGGGAGACGAATTTATTTCTATCTGGGAAATAAGGGAATCAAACGCGTAAATTTCTAAATCGAATGAAGGAGGAAGGTTTTTTTTTATCGTATGGTTGAAAGCGTGGAAGTGAGGATCTGCTGTACTTGAGCTAGATGCCAGATGCTTGTTTTGGCACACTTACATGTATATTTGTTCCACAAGGGTGAGGTGAAAATGGCTTGCCAAAAAGAAAAAAATTGTGGTATGAAATGTGCCAGTGTTATAGTGGACATGTTTGTTTGCCCAAAATTTTGGGGACCAGCATTTTCAACAAAACTTCAAAATTTCTAATTTTTACACATACACTTCAAACTTTTCACAAACTTCAATAAACTTCAACATTCAAAAAGATTCTCAAAATTTTGGAAATATTCCCCAAAATTTCGGTAAACAAACAAATCTTGATATTGTAATCTTCTTCAGCCAATTTGGTGGATGAAGGTGCACTTCTTGGCTAATCAGGAGAAGGGATTGCTGCATCCAGAAATATCACTGATTGATTACTTGCTCATTATGTCGAGCAATGTTTGCACTTTGAGATCTCACTTACTGTTGTTTTGCCTTGTGACAGATAGAATTGATCCTCCAACTAATATTTTACAACAGTGTTTATGCTTGTGATTTTTTGGGACGCACAAAATCACATTTACTGGCCTAATCAGAATACATGTTTTTGTAGGAGATATGATTAAGCTATTTAAAGTAAAGGAAAAGCAGAGAGAACTCGATGAAAATGCCGGTGGTGGGGTGCCTGTAAAGAAGCAATCTGCAGGGGAATTGCGTCTTCACAGAGGTTTGTATTTGAATCTCAGTATTCTCTATGCAAACCATTTTCTTCGTCTATAGTAATTCTACTGTTAATATCTTAGCTTATTCATTTTTTTTGATAGCATAAGTCGTTTTGGCAATTGGTGTCCTAATTACTTAAAGGTGTAGGGACTGAGATAGTTTGCATTACGTAGATGATGTCTTCAATAAAGTTGGTTATTCTTTTGCGTGAAGGGAGTTTTGACTTGGGATAGCATTCAACTACAAGTTTATGGCCGTGGAGATTATGAATTGGTTACAAAGAGTGATATAAGAGCTCATCCATCTAAAGTCTATTTCCTCAAATTTTGCACTTTCTAACTGATACAATATTTTTTTTAAGACTTGAAGGTCTTATTACACTAGATGCACATCATGTTCCTAAAATGTGCTGCCCATAAATTTCCATGACTGGCTTTCTTTTGAACCTTATGTTCTGGAAACTAGAAAGTATGGTTGCAGAACATACTAATTTGTTTGGCACTCTTTCCCCTACGATTTTGGAAGCTTAGGTTTCCAGAATGTTTCTTATACCAAATTACTTTATCTGCCTAGTTTTTTGGGATCTTCGAGAGCAAAGAGTTTCATGTTACACATTTTGCATTTTACCTTTTGCAGATATCTCTGAGCTGAATCTAGCAGAATCATGTACCGTGTCCTTTCCCAACGGCAAGGATGACTGATGAACTTTGAGGTTTCCATTCGGCCTGATGAGGGATATTATTTGTAAGGAGATATCTTTTTGTTTCTGGAATTAGCACAACCAAGTGTATTAGGAAATCAGTTTGTGACAAATTTGTTTTCCTTGGTATGTTCCTTTGATATTAAAGTAATAGCAATATATTCTCTTCCATTTGTTGTTACAGAGGTGGCACGTTTTTATTCTCCTTCCAAGTTTCTCCCATCTATCCACATGAGGCGCCAAAGGTTAAGTGCAAAACCAAGGTAGACGTGCTCATTCTCTATTTTTTCTTTCTTTCTCCTGGTTCCCCTTATTGGTTTCCCGTATTGTATATTCATCTGTTTTTCGGTTCCTACTTGCAGCTCTACCATCCAAATATTGACTTAGAAGGAAATGTCTGCCTCAACATCTTACGCGAAGATTGGAAACCCGTCCTTAATATAAACAGTGTCATTTACGGACTTCTTCATCTTTTCACGGTATCACTTGATGCTTTTCCACATTGATTATGTAATGTTGCTGCCATCTGATATCTGACTGCTGCCCCTTTCTTTCTCTTTCAATTGTGCAGGAACCAAATTCTGAGGATCCACTTAATCACGATGCAGCTGCAGTGTTGAGAGACAACCCGAAGATGTTCGAGGCTAATGTGAGAAGGGCCATGGCTGGCGGGTATGTGGGGCACACCGTTTTTCAACGGTGTTTGTAGGTTTCATCGCACGGAATACCATTTCATACATCTCACCAATGATTGAAGGCTCATGAATCGGATTGTATACTTTGGTTGCGACTTACATTCTCTGTCGGCCCTTTTAATTGTCAGTGTGGAGCGAGGGCATTAATTCCCTAGAGCCCAAGCAACTAAAAGTCTAAAACCATAATGAAGGTGTTGTTTTACTGTTACTTTTGTGATTCTGCCTATTATCTGATATGTCATACATCAATGGAAGAAAGTTGCTCGCACAAAGCTTATCATTTATTAAAGTGCCATTCTTTGGCATCACTGGCAACTAACCTTTTAACCAGAACATGGTAGTTTTTCAGGCTAAGTATTTTTTTTTTTGGGAGAACGTAGGTTTTTTTTTTATAACTCAGGAGCTCCCAAGGTTGGGTCACTTCGTATATCCAGCCCTACAAGCCAACCTGAGGGCATGTGTCAGCACTCCACCCAACACACCCTAGATAAGTCAGGGGCGATAATGGCAGTGTTGAGGTTCGAACTTGAGACATGTGAGAACTCAAGTCATTGCCTTATCACTTGACCAAGCCCTTGGGGGTCAACGTAGGTAATTTCAAATACACATTGAAATGATTTCAATATGATGATAATGCTCAATATTTATTGTCTTGTATATAATTTTTAAATTCCAAAGAGTTTATTGAAATGATTGGTAATTTACGTACTAAATTGGACGCTGAAACTAAAACTACTCTCATCAATTCTGAGTCTTTTTATCTCATCAGCATTCAAGGACAAGTTCCTGGTGGATGTTCAAGAAGATATCAATTCTAAATATATATTAGCAACGTGTTTGTTGGATTAGACAATCTTTGCGAGAGCAATTTTTGTTCTCCCAAAAAACAGAAAAGACAGAAAATTTAAAGAAGTTCCATTGTTCCCTCAGCTTCTCCAGTAATCTCAGCCATTCTAAACGACCCACAAGTGTAGCCAGATAGTTCGTGTTGGACGAACACTTGTTAAGAAATGGCACGATCACAAATTCACGGACCCGTTCGAACAATACTACATTTATGCTATCTTTCCCCTCTCAAAGGCAAAACGGATCATTCCTAAGAATTTCCTTGAAAAGCATTGTTCAAGTCCATCTCGAGTAGCTCATTTTATGAAGAAAAACCTCAACCCGAATTTTCTTAATCTTGCAAAATCTGAAGAGACCTGATCTTCGACAACTTGATAGTACTATTCCCAGGAATTGAATGTGTACTTCTGCAGCAAACGCATAGCTTTTCAATTCATCTCTTCCTCTTTCAAGGTGGCCAATCTAGCATTTTCGCGATCCCTCCCGAAAATACGATACAAAGGTGTGTAAAACAAGCAACATAAACCAAATGGAATAGCCATCATCGAGATGAGTCCCTTGGACAAAGCCAAAGCCTCCCTTGTAGAACCAGAAACTGGTTCCACGGATTTGGAATCATAGCCATATATCTTTTCTGCCAGAATTCCAACCAACGGAGCGGCAAAAGAAGAGAATGATCCTTCAAAAGCACGGTCAAATGCATAAATCATGGTCTGGTGCTTAGCAGGAACAACCTCAGCAAACATGGGGGCATTTGCAGCACTGCCGTTCTAGCTGATGGTTAAGCCCATTAGAAAAAGGGTAGCACCAAAGGTGAAATAGCTGCTTACTAGCTGGGGGATCACTTTAAGAAGAAACCATGAGAATGGGATGCCCATGAAGGCGCTAAACTGCGCACACATGATACGGCCAGTGTGAGGATAGACTCGTGTTATTCGGTCAGCTATTAATCCACTGAAGAGGGATCCAATAGCACAGCCAACAGCAAAAAGACTTAGTAGGGTTGCTGCACTATTATGATCAAAACCTGCAAACATAACCAGATGGGATCACTTATCATCCAAATCCTAGCAGAATTTCATATGCAGGCTTACCAATTCAACTACGCTGGAGACAGGAAAAAAAGAAAAAAGAAGAAAGATTTAGGGCAAGGTTACAAAGATAAAGCAAATAAATTTCGCTATTTTTTTGTTTTTGGTACTACGAGAAACCTGTACAGCAAACCCACTGCACCAAGTGAGATCACCTATCGCACAAGTAAACTATGAGGAGACTAGCACGAAGGCTCACAACCAACAATCCTTCATTTAAGTCACCGGTCTGATCCTAAGAAAAATCTAACCTGGGACCATGTACCTTATCCAGACAGTCTCAGGTGCGCCCTAACCATGAGAATAGTCGGAGTGGGTTAATTTTGCTTCTTTCTCATATGGTTCAACATGAGTAATCTTCACTTTGGCGTTTCACAGTGATGGTGGGCCCCCTTATGCAAATTTTTGAATGGTATCTTCAATTTCATATGTTTTACATAACACAGACAACTAGAGCTTGCTTTCAAACTCACCGATCAGTTCAAACCACATAGTGAAGAACACCATGCCAGTCCACGATAGTGACCCAACAAGGCCCTGCAAGACAATTACTTGAAACGTTTGCACTTTCATAACTGCTCTCATAGCAATCCAAGACTCCAGCCAAATTGATGTGGCACTCCTAGCATTGCCCATATCTATCAACTCATTCCTGAGACGTAAAGCAGCCAAGTTAGCAAAAACTGACAAAAGGGGAGTAAAAGTGCATCTTATTAAAAGCTATTTTGCTAGTTATATGACTTATATGCAGGGGAAACTTAGAGAAACAGAAAACAAACTTTACTCAAAAAGGAAAAGGAGCAATTACTTTTCTTCATCCTCGCCACTATCATGCGTGTTTCTAGTTATTTTTCTAGGGTCAACCACAAACAGGAAAACAAGGAACCCAATCAGTGAACTCAATAAGGCCATCATAATGAAGGCACAACGCCATCCAGGCATGCCCCAGTATTGCTGACCAGCCATAATCGTTCCCACAACACCCCCTCCTATGCCACCTATGGAACCAACAAGGTTTAGCAGCCCAAATCCTTTTCCCCTCACACCATCTGTATAGCTATCAGCAATGAAGGACTGGAGAGCTGGGATCACAATCGCCAAACCAAATCCATTTATTGCTCTCCAGAATGCAACTTGAAGAAAACTCTGACTCACACCTACTGCCTACAGCAGCAGTTGATAGAGCCCAACAGAAAGTGCCAATCGCAAGGACTGTAGGGCGATCATAGTTTATAACTAGTACCCCTGCCAAGGGTGATGCAAGTCCCTGCACGAAGTTCCTTACGAATGTAAGATACCCCAGGTCAGATGGCCCGACACTGAAAGCCTCGCGGACTTCTTTGTAGACAGATGGAAGGAGGTTCTCATCAGCACGCTCCATTATGGCAGCCAGGTTAATAAGAATAAGAGAGAGAAACCCGAAAAAATTTTCTTCTCCTGTGAAACGTAATCAATTGCAAAGATAAACAGATAGTCAATGTTCTGCATGAAGTTCCTAAGAGAAACAAAATGGATGGCATGAATTAGACATCCTTTGTGACATCACATGGTTTTGCGTCTAAAAATACAAATACCATGTAGAACATCATAAGCATTTGCAATCTCGAAGCTACTACGGGTGAAAATGATGAACAAGAAGAAGCTTCTCTTGGTGCGAGCAAGGGCTTGTGGTGAATACTTATTAACGGAATGTTGGAACTAGAAACACAATTAAGGTCTTAGCTATGGACAAGCCTCCTGACCTGCCATTTGTTACTGTCAAATTGCTACTCGTCTAATCCTTCTTCACAATAAAAAGCCCTTCCACATAATGGTTAGTGTATTTATTGCGAAAAGAAAAAAATGGTATGGTAGAGTGTCAGTGGTTCCTTGGGTCAAGTAGCAGTATCCCTGCTCCCAATCTGATGCTCCGGCTACTCTTTTTCCTTGCCCAGCTCCCCAAAAGGAAGATCTGCAGCTTATCTATAAGGAAACCCCATTCGCTTGACGCCCCAAAAAACAACTCATCGATATGATTTACTTACCCAAAGAAAGAAAATTGGACGCTTCTTACGTTTATACTAGCCACACAAAGAAAGGTCAAAGAGTATCAGTAACCACGAACTGTAACAGTGAAAAGGTTTCCCCATTCTCACCCCTATTTACCTCGTGAACAACATTTCAAGTGAAGAAATAAGCATCTAATAGCTTTTGAAGTAACAATATTACAATACCATTTCTAAAGCATCATTATCATTTGCTTCTCATGGATTGGAACTACATTTGCATCCAGTGACAAATGCCAACAAACCGTAAAAAGTCAGAGCAAAAACCCTTTATGAAATGTGAAGTCGGCGTCCTGTCTTCCGATCAATAAAGTATTTGATGTTGAATATACTCCCTCGTAGTTCTGAATCCCAAATCTAAAACTTATAAATGCTGAACTGAGGCAACATAATAACCACAGGACAAGAAAAGCACTACCACGAAACTGATATTCCCAGATTTTCTAAGAAAAACCGATAAATTCCTCAACGAATACGAATCGAACAGTAATTATTAGCAACTTATTAATTACTTGCCAATATATATATATATGAAGCAAAAAGCATTTAATCCAAACATGACAACGACAGCGAAGATGGAAATGAATATAACTGTCGAAACAGAAACAGAAACAGAAACATAGGAGAAACAAAACTCACTTCATAGCTTCCAAATATTTGGTAAGCAGAGGTTTGGGTCGACGACGAGCGCTAACTCTTCGTGAGGCACGATTAAGGCCCATGATTCAAGAATCCTCGGAGCCTACGAAACCGCAAGGACACGTCCCCTGCATCTATAGCGGATCTGGCGAGCCCACTTGCTCTGTCCGATCACTGAGTGCCTGGGGACTCATCAGGAATTTGCTCAAAAGAGTACTCAAAATGAGATATTTCTACTGAAGTCTATCCAACATGCCTGACGGCCTGAAGACACTGGGCCTAACGGCCCGCTAGCGCTTTTGGGTAAAACAACATATCTTTTTTATCATATTGGGCCAAGGCCCAAAAGTCAACAACGTATACAACAAGTAATGGTAGGACCCATCAACCATAAAAATCAGTGTCGTATACAATAAGTCACCGACTGCATTAATTAATGTTGACTAAAATGCAATAGTACATAGTACGCTTGCAAGTCAATATCCATTTCATATATAACTATGCATACAGTACATAACAATTAAAAAATATATATTAACAAACAACAATTACAGGAAGATTACAAATCTCAATTCCCACTTCATTACAATGAATTACAACTTTCTCAGCATTCGAATCCATAATCTCTTCACCATACCACTACCACCACTCGTTAGAATCAAAATAACAATTACTTATCCATACGGCATCGTATGGAACACACGTGGGAACAATGGCACACGTTCTGTAACGCGGGACAATCTTCCGTAATACTAAGGGTTGCACCGGAACAACATTTTTTGTTCCGGTTCCGTTTCGGAATAAACCGGAACGGAACCGGAATTGGAACCGGAATTTCCGGAACCGGAACCGAAAATTTCGATTCCTTATATGGACCTAAAAAAATATATTTAGTTTAGGCCCATTGACCCAAAAATGGATTTTTAAGTTGAGTTTTGTGGGCCAAATAACTCTAAATTAAAATTACAATTAAACAACTAAATTTCAAAACAATATTTCACTATTTCAAGATGCCAAAATAAATATAAATTAAAACTACAACTAAATTTCAAAACAAAATAAATATTATGAAAATAAACTCTAAATTAAATTTACAAAAAAACTATTAAACAAACAATTAATCATACAAATAAGTAAACAACTAAACATTTATCAAAAATTCAAATTGAAAGAGGCAAACTCTAAATTAAAATTATAATATTTTTTTATTTTTTTTATAAAATATACCGGAACCGGAATTTTCCGGTATTTCTGCCGGAATTTCCGGTTCCGGTTCCGGTTTCGGAATTTCCCTAAAATGGGATCCGATTCTGGTACTGGAATGCCGGAACCGATACCGAAACCTAAAATTCCGGTTGGAACCGGAACATTTGCACAACCTTACGTAATACTATACATGCGGAGGGCTGTCCCAGAAATTAATCGTGCCATCAGTGGTACGCTGGTCTTTTGTCATTGGCTTATAAGGCTAAAGTTGGTATGTTTGGCCCATTAGCATTAACCCCAAGCGCAAGGATGACACATGCCTGACGGCCTGAAGATACTGGGCCTAACGGCCCGCTAGCGCTTCTGGGTTAAACATCACATCTGTTTATTTTTATCATATTGGGCCAAGGCCCAACAAGACAATAACGTATACAACAAATAACGGTAGGACCCATAAACCACGTAAATGTCGTATACAAGAAGTCACCGACTACATTAATTAATGTTGACTAATGCAATCGTACCTAGGGGATGTTTGTTTATACAAAATTTGGAGCCTATAATTTCCAACAATAAAATACATTTCATAATTTTCAATTTTTATATATACACTTCAAACTTTTTACAAACCCTAATAAATTTACCCTCCCGATGAGAGACCCACTATGGCATCAATTGTTCTCACACTTAGCAGTTACTCTTCTACACTACCAGCACCTCAACAGCCAGCATTAATAAATTTTATTAATTTATATTATAAAAAAATTTGACTATTAAAAACGTTAAATGTTAAAACATAGTGGGTCTCTCATCGGGATCTTTCGGATATGGTTGATGGGTCCTACCACGTTATTAAGTTATGTTATCAAGACACACATGTCACCTATTTCATCTTGTTAGGCCTTGGCCCAATATGACATAACATAACCCCAAACGCAGGGTAAAACATCACATTTGTTTATTTTTATCATATTGGGCCAAAGGCCTAACAAAAAGACATTGACTTATGTGGTTGATGGGTCCTACCACATTGTTAAGTTATGTTATCAAGACGCACATGTCAGCCTATTTCATCTTGTTAGGCCTTGGCCCAATATGACATAACATAACCCCAAGCGCAGGGTAAAACATCACATTTGTTTATTTTTATCATATTGGGACAAAGGCCTAACAAGACATTGACTTATGTGGTTGATGGGTCCTACCGCACTATTAAGTTATGTTATCAAGACACATATGTCAGCCTATTTCATCTTGTTAGGCGTTGGCCCAATATGATATAACATAACCCCAAGCGCAGGGTAAAACATCACATTTGTTTATTTTTATCATATTGGGCCAAAGGCCTAACAAGACATTAACTTATGTGGTTGATGGGTCCTACCACATTATTAAGTTATGTTATCAAGACACATGTCAGCCTATTTCATCTTGTTAGGCGTTGGCCCAATATGATATAACATAACCCCAAGCGCATGGTAAAACATCACATCTGTTTATTATTATCATATTGGGCCAAAGGCCTAACAAGACATGGACTTATGTGGTTGATGGGTCCTACCACGTTATTAAGTTATGTTATCAAGACACACATGTCAGCCTATTTCATCTTGTTAGGCCTTGGCCCAATATGATATAACATAGCCCCAAGCGTAGAGTAAAACATCACATCTATTTATTTTTAAAGGTAGTGGTCGAGTGCTTCTCCTTATTTTGCCCCTTTTGAAGATATTTTATTAATAAACATCAATTTCTACATTATCTTGTTTGATTTGCTTTGTCGTCATTTAGTATTAAATTCGAGATTATTTAAATGGGATGGTCGATGGCGTTGTCCAAAACCATAGGTTCGTGAAACCAGGGGCGCTAACCCCTATACCGCGGGAACAATTGAAAGAAATTCATATCTTCGCTCCCAAATCAGGAGTATTAGGATTAATGAGTTAGCTTAGCGTACAGGGCCAATTGATTCTTAGCTCATGCGTTGAGAAAACGATACTTTTGTTTTTTTTAAGTATTTTTTTCAGAAACACGTAGGAGAACAACTACTCCAATTATTCCATGTCTTTGGGCTGGGCCTATATGGGCCTAGCAAATCAAAAGAGTGATCCAAAGGTCACGTACTCAGCCCAGCATTCTTTTAGTCCATTATCATTTTGCATTGAACCCAACATTCTGGGCTCGGTTGGGCTGAGCCAGAGTAATTACTTTGCACGCACACAGTATTTCCCTTTGAACCCCCGTCCTATGTTCTTTTTTTGTTTTTTGTTTTTCTAAGCCAATGCAATAAAAAATAAAATAGGAGCTATAGATTGAGGGAAATTTCCTTCTCTTAAATCTTAATAATTAATGGTTTTTACCACATAATATGTACGCTTGCACGTGAACATTCATTTCATACCTAACTAAGCATACAGTATCATGATGTCATGGTGGCATCATTCATTTAATTAAAATGAGCGCAGCGAATGCGTACTCTGTGATCAGGAAAGCCCTGCGATCATACAGTGTACTTGTTTGATAATTGACCTTAATTATTTGACGTTAATATTAAAAAATTAATAAATATTTTTTTATTATTAAGATATTTATTAAAAATCTTATCTTTTTTACTTTTTTACCAATTCTTATAATTTTTTTTTTTTCACAAACAATAATATTTCATAAATCTCAATACTTAAAATTTTCACACTCAAACAACACCAGTATTACGCGGGGCTGTTACATGTTACACGTGTGCATTGTTTCACACGTGAGAGATATACGCAGTCGTTTTATTTAAGTGATCATATCCGTCCGCTTGAGTTACACGCTGACGTTGAGGATTAAATTTAGAGGTTATGGTTGTGTTTGTGTTGAAATATTTTTGGTGTTGGGTTTTGTGTTGGTATTGGGTTTAGTGAAAAAGTGAAGAGAGAAATTTTTTTATATTTTTTGTATTTTTTTATGGGAGAGAGAGATTATATCGTTGTATTTTATTAGGAGAGAGAATATTTTGAAAAAAATTGTTGATGCAAACGCACCCTATAAATAATGATGCGGAGGGGGAAGGCCGTAGGTTACGAAGCCAATCGCTATGTCTTCGCAGAGGAAGTATTATGTTGATATTCATTATACAGAGTCCCTTTTTGTGACATGGCAGATTCGAGATGTGTTTATAAACACGAAGAAGATTGAGATAAATACGTTACCCGATTATGATGATTGGTTTAATCGGACGTATACGTATTTAAAGCAGCAGCATGATTCGTTCAGGCAATACTTTACTCATGCTTTGAATTTGAATCCTGGTGATATTTTGATTCTTCGTTGGCATAAGGATCTTTCAAGTTTTATGCTGACGCAGGCGATTCCTATTCCTTGGGTTCAGGTTGCGGCTCAGGTTGCGGCTGGTCTTATATCTTACTTGGATGATAATGCTGTTTCTGGAATTAATGCATTTGAGAATGCTCGTGCTGCGAGGTTTGATCATCCTTATCTTAAAGATGATGGAACAAATGTTAACGTTGTTGAAAGCAGTTGATTCGAGGTTGAAGATGAATGATGTCAGCATGACATCATGATATTGTATGCTCAGTTATGTACGAAATGTATGTACGATTGCATATTAGTCAACAATAAATAATGCAGTCGGTGTATGCTTAGTTATGTATGAAATGGGTATATGCTTTAGTTATGTATGAAATGGGTGTATGCTTAGTTATGTATGAAATGGATGTTGACGTGCAAGCGTACTATGTACGATTGCATATTAGTCAACAATAAATAATGCAGTGTATGCTTTTTTTTTTTTTCTGAATAGTCGGTGTATGCGTTATGTATGAAATGGATGTTGAGCAGTCGGTGACTCGTTGAATACGACACTGACTTTTATGGTTGATGGGTCCTACCATTTGATCAGTATTGCAAAGAGTTAGAACTTGTATTGAATTCTGAAGATTGAAGATGCTGTAAGGGTAATTCAACTACGCTGGACACGGAAAAAAAGGGCAAGGTTTACCCAAATAAGCAAATTAATTTCACTTCTTTGTCACATGATTTGACATGAGAAATCTTTACTTTGGCAGTTGACCCTGTTGGTGTGCCCGCCAATGCAAATTGTAAAATAATATCTTCAACTACATCTGTTTTGCACATGACAATAAGGACAAGCACAGCTAGCTTTCAAACTCACCAATTAGTTGAAACCACATAGTGAAGAACACCATAGCAGTCCACGGCAGTGACCCAACAAGGCCCTGCAAGATAATGATTTGGAAAGTTTGCACTTTCATTACAGCCCTCATGGCCGTCCAAGACTCGAGAAGGATTGATGGTGCACTCCTAGCATTACCTTTATCTATCAAATCATTCCTGAAACACGAAGCAGCCAAGTTACAAGAAGCTGACAAAAGGGGAGAAAAAGTCCATTTGATCGAAAGCTTGATTTATATGCAGTTGGTTAAGTACACAGTGGAAATCGAAAATCAACTTGGGGATGTAAGGAAAAGCTCAATTACTTTTCTTCATCCTCGCCAGAATTATGTGAGATGCCAAGTGGTTTTCCAGCTGGGTCCACCACAAACAGCAAAACAAGGATTCCAATCATTGAACTAAATGTTGCCGCTAAAATGAAGGCAAAACGCCATCCAGGCATGCCCCAGTATTGCTGACCAGCCATAAGTGTTGCCACAACACCACCTCCTATGCCACCTACCGAGCCAACAAGGCTTAGCAGGCCACATCCTCTTCCTCTCGAACCGTCTGTATAGCTATCGGCAATGAAAGAGTGAAGAGCTGGTATAACAATCGCCAAACCAATGCCATTTATTGCTGTCCAGAACGCAACTTGAAGAAAGCTCTGACTCACGCCCACTGCAGCAGTTGATAGAGCCCAGCAGAAAGTGCCCATTGAAAGGACTGTAGGGCGATCATAGTTTATAACCAATACACCTGCCAAGGGAGATGCAAGTCCCCGCGCTAAGTTCCGTATAAATGTAAGATATCCAAGGTCAGATGGCCCGGCACCGAAAGTTTCGCTGATTTCTTTGTAAACAGATGGAAGGAGGTTCTCATCAGCACGCTCCACCACGGCAGCAAGGTTGATAAGAATGAGCGAGAGAGAAATCCCAAAAATTTGTCTTCTTCTGTGAAATGTAACAATTGCAAAGATGTAACAAAGAGTCAATGACTGCATGAAACTCCTCTGGAGAGAAACAAAATGGATGGCAAGAGCTACACATCCTTTGTGGCATCACATGGTTTTGCATCTAAAAATACCAATGGCATGTAGAACATCATAAGTATCTGCAACCTTGAAGTTCATTTGCTAGTTATAGCAGAAGTGATGACCCTGAACAGGAAGGAGCTGCTCTTGATTCGAGTAATTAAGTGCTTATATGGAATACTTTTTATTTTACTACGCCAAATATGAACATATGTTTCGTGAACAACAGATATTACTAGATTTTCCAAGAAAAACCGATCAATTCCTTAATGAAGACGAATTAAAGAGTAATAATAATTAGCAACTTATTGATTAATCGCCAAAAAGCAACTAAAAGAGCAGGAAAAAGCATTTAATCCAATTAAATATGAAAACTGCAACAAAAACGCGAGCGAAACTGAAACAGAAGCATAAGAGAAACCAAAACTCACTTCATAGCTTCCAAATGTCAGGGAAGTAAGAGGTTAGGATCGACGACGAGCCCCAAACCTTCCGGAGTCACTATTACGGCTCGTGAATTGGGAATTCTCGGAACCTACGAACGCGCGCCCACTTGCTCTGTCCAGAACACTGCTGAGTACCTGGGGGCTCATCAGGAATTTGCTCAAAAGAATATTCAAAGCGGATATTTATCTCAAAAATCCCAGACAAAAGCCAAACAAATCAAAATTCGATCCGTGTTGGAATAAATTATAATCGAAGAGGGCTATTGGAAGTTCAAGTTGGATGGGATCCCGGATCTGTCTCCTTTTTTCTTGTGGATCGCTTTCAAGACGTGCGCGGCACAGACTTGTAGTGGAGTGTAAAACCTCTGTAGTTGTCGGGTCAATAGTCGGGATCCACGGATTCAATCCGCATCGAATCTGCATCCATCAGTAGGTACTAGGAAGCTCCTATAATTTTTTTGTTTTACCCGGTCGTTTGAGTAAAAAATTTTACTAGTTGCGAAAAAAGTGAGAGATAATGTAAAAGTAAAAAAGTTAGTTAAAAATATGAAATAAATTAAAAAAAAAAGTAAGTAAAAAAGTGATAAAATTAGTATAAAGTAAAAAAAAATAAAAAAAAAAAATTAAAATGTAATGATGTTTAGTGTACACCAACGCAGTAAGTATCCTACACGTGAAGGGAATCTTAACTTGGGCTTGTAAGCCTGAGGGACCACTGATCTTGGGGCTTGAATCTTGGGCCAGTTTCATCGGAAAATTGTTTCGGAAATAAGCGAGTCATACTTTTTTATCACTTGCGATTCCGTATAAATTGGATATCCCTGGACCAGGAACGGTGAACGCGGTTCATGAGCCGCTGTCTGGCATCCACGTGTACAGCCCATATGTTTTTTTGCTGTCCCTCCTTTTTTTTTTTTTTTTTTTTTTTAAATGCCCTCCTTTTTATTTAGCAGTGTGATCTTTCTTATTGGTTGCTTTCAAAACACGAGGCCTGGCCCAGTTGACAAATATCTAGGCCATGAGATCTTGCGAGGCCCAGCTCGCAATCAAGATTTGGAGCATGGTTCACCAGCAGTACACCGACTGATCAAATCATCAGCAACAAGTGAACTCTCTGGGTATTTCTAAGACCTTTGATTTGTTAATTGTCCGATTTAAATAAGATAGAGACTGTACAGACTTCAAAATTAGTTAAGGTGTACATAAATTAGTCCGGATGTCTATTTTTTTTAAATATCACAATTAAAGCAAGTGTCTTTAATTTTTTATTAATTTTCTTTTCTCTTGATATATTATTTATTTGGGAGTCAGATTATGAAATTAACTGCTAGAAAACTTGTGAAAAACAACTTTTTAGATACCTTCTTGCTTAGAACATCTTGGAGACTTGGGATATTACAATTCTAGCCCATGGACATGATTGTTGACTATATACGTACGTTTTATTTTACCCCCACGATAAAATCAAACAAAAATTTTGGTTGGAGGAAACCTAACCTACTAAAAGCAAAGAATATTGTCATTTAGTACGGCCGTGATAACTGATAACGTAGATGTATATCATATAGGACCAATATTCCACGTGAGGATTAGGTCATGGTCATTGTCTCGTTACTTTACTTTGCACGTACGTACAAATAATTAAGTTATCCAAGTGTTCAGGAAAAACGAATTAAAGCTAAACTAATCTAAGGTTGTGTTTGCGTATTAAAATTTTGGAAGGTAGAGTATTAAATTTGGTGAAAAAGTAAAGAGATATATAATTTTAATTTTTATTATAGTAAAAAATAATGATGCAATAGAGAGAGATTATAATATAAACCCGCATGAATTTATCAATTTCAGGTAAAAAATAGATTTCTATAATTACATCTAATTTAAATTATTATTATAATTTAATTTATAAAAGATGTTAGAAATATGAAAATAGAAATTATAAATTGATCAGTACAAGACGATAAATAAGAGATCACAATTTTTGTTTTCTGGATGTTTGGGAGATCTTATAAGGCTTCACAATTTCCTCAGTAGTTATTAGTTTTCGGAGTTTTGCTGGGAAGAAGAATCTGATGGTCAAATGTGTCCAGGTAGACGAGGATGCGCGGCATCGAGACGTAGACAAAAGATATAAAAAAATATCTTTGGCCAACTTTGAAAGGTGTGAAAAGCGAGATGAGTTATTATGTGAAGCGGGACCGTGTGGAGCGGTGCGGAGCTGCGGTCAGGATCTCCACACCGTCCATCCGACGGTCCCGCTTCTGCCACCGAATAAATGAGATGGTAGCCCGGTTTGAGATTGAGGAACCCGGTCCAGGCCTCCGACTCTCTCTCTCTCACATAAGGAACCCGGTTAGACATTCGAATTTGAGATGGTAGCGTCCAGCCCCTTCTTCCTCCCCCCATTTCAGGCCTCTGACTCTCTCTCTCGCAGAAGCGCTCAGCCCCTTCTTCCTCCCCCCATTCGGAGACTGAACGACGAGGATTAGTTGAGTTCGACGGCCAAGGCTGATGGGGTGTTGGAGAGAATGCCAAGGACAAAAATAAAGAATTTGAGGTGGCGGTTGAAGAGTTTGAAGAAGAGAACGACGACGTGGAGGCTGCTGCAGATGTACCGACAATGGTGGCGGCGAGCAACAACCACCCCCACAAGGGTTTGGCCAGGAAGGTACTACCGGACGTATTGGGTTTGTTCAATTCACGTTTGTGGAACCTTTGGAGTCCGAATGCGTAGGTCAAAATTTCAATGTTCTTTTCTTTTCTCTGTCTTTGGGGTTAATTTCTATTCTAGTTCAAGTTCTCGAGCCCCCAAAAGAAAGAAAAATGATAAAAAAGGGGAGGACAAATATTTTTCATGTTGGGTTCTATGCGTACTCGAATATAGTTACTCTCCATCTCAATGAATCTCTCTTTCCTTCCTTTTTTTTCTTTCACCGTTATGTTTTGAACATTTTAAGGTTCTCTCTTTTGTGTTGGCTCACATTGCTCGGACTAGAGTTATTGGTAGGCAGAGTGTCGTTTTATCGGCAATGAGATTGGAAAAGGATTTATATTTTTTTATTATTAAATTTTGCTTGGGAATAATTATTATTGATATCATTTGGGTTTTGGAATTGTACTGGCCACAAATGGAAGTTGTTTATAATGACATGTTGAAAGATATACTGCTTCTTAATTTTTTTGTGTTTGTATGTACAAGTCTTTTTTTTTTCAGTTGTAGATTGTTATTCTAGGTATCAATAAATATATTTATGAGAAATGATATTTACTCAGAATGCGTAAGTCCGTTCTAGATTCGTGCTTATGAAGTATTGGGATTTGAGGTAACTGAATGCAATTGTTTATCATAACAAAACTGTCCACACCAAGAAACACAGTATTGGTATGACCTCCCTCTGTTTTCGTGAGTAGGAGAAACAGAGTGTGGCCTCCCTCTGTTTTTTTTCTTTCTATACCCCCCCAAACACAACTTCAACTATTCTTTTATTTTGAATTCTGCTCTGTACACCAAGATATTAATTTTATTTTTGCTGCTCTTGTTACTACTATTGGTATGGATGCACATTATCAGAAAATTATCGATGTGGCATACTCTTTTTACCAATTATTAGCACCAGGGTGCTGATTATTTTATTTCTTCATCCTGTTGTTTTATGGGCTATTTGTCTATTAAGAATTGCTTGCTATTTGTCTAAATTGAACATAGTTGTAAAGTTGCTTTGTAAAGGCCTAATTCATATAAGTGGCCTTATCCGCCATGTATATAAGCCTAATTCATAAAGTTGCTATTTTTCCTCAGTTCTTATGTTTATCAAAACTGATGACAGTTGGTAGTTTATCTTTTTTGCACTGTAACATGATACTTCTGGTTGTAGTTAATAATGACTAACTCCTCAGTTCTTATGTTTATCAAAACTGGTGCAGGAATTGTCAGAGCATCTGGGTATCCTGCAACTTCCTGACTCTCTTCTACATATGTTTATCTTATTTGCACTTCTTGAACTCTTTAGCCCTCAAAAACTTCATTAGTATTACGTCAATGGCATTGTCTCCTTTACTAGGTAGTAATGATACCCCTAGAGGGCAATATCCTTATCTACGTTGACCTTTTCTTTCTCAAGAGTCACATCGGTGCTCTCCTTTGCAGTTTCTTCTGTGAGATTCTTCTTTTCGTCATGAATATCTTGCTTGGGCTGATCTTTGCCCTGTTTGCCGTCTTTCTTTTCGGCCTTTTCTGCTTTCCCCTCGATCACCAAGTTTCCATCCTCTTCTGTACAACTTTCTTCTTTTTTGCCTTCCACTTTGCTCCCTTTCTCCAATATTGATTTTGCAATTGCTTCTAAATGAATTTGCATCTGTACATTAGATGTTAGGTGTTATGACAACAAGTGGTGTGATGCGGCTACGATTATGCTAATTACTGATTTTCTATTTCATGTGTAAAAAATCTGCAGATGCTGGGTGAGAATCTATACCCACTTGTGGAATAGCTGGAGCCTGAAAATGTTGCTAAGGTGACAGACATGCTTCTAGAGATGGATCAGACTGAGGTGTTGCATTTGCTCGAGTCACCAGAAGCTCTGAAAGCAAAGGTGGCTGAGGCTATGGAGGTTCTAAGGAATGTTCTGCATCAGATCAACTGTCCTCATTGTCACTGAATGACAATCTTGTTTCGTGAGAGCCTTGAATGCGTGTTTATTTGTAACTTGAAATGGTTTTGAGACTGTTCTGTACTTGGTTTGATCCAGGTTAACAACTGAATGCCTCAAGTAGGATGGCTAGTTTTGTTTGTTATGCCAACTCCTTATTGTTGTGCAAGTTTGAAGATTGGGACATCTATGCTCGAATGGTCGATATGTGACCACTATTGCCAAAGATTGTGCTAATTTGCCAACTCCTTATTGTTGTGCCTTCTTGAGTTAAATGGTGACTGACGATTTACTTGTACCTCGTTCAATCTAATGTTGAGGATTAAACCACGTACCGCTGACTCGCTTCTTAAGCTCATTTGGAAAATTGACCTTTCAAGTAACTGCACAGATTGACCTTTCTAGTAATTGACATTCCTGTCTTGTGATAATCCTCCTTTCCCCCGTGATGTGTTCCTTCCTGTTTAGTCTTTGTTTCGAACTCTTTATTTCCTCTTTTAGTTAATACGAGAACAAAGTGAAATAAACCTTCATCACATAAAGGTTACCACTCCAGGTTACAAACAACCTTCTGAAAATCCTCTACAGAAAGCGTGGCAGAGTGCCAATAAGATGTCCATTATGGAGATTGTGGCTCTTCTTTCTACATATCTCCCTCCCAGCTTCAGATATGTTACGCATAGATAAACAATTTCAAGTGCGTAAATCAACCCTCATCGCAGGAAAATTAAAATAACCATCAGAAATTGTCCTGTCATTGATTCAGGCTGAAATAGATAAACAAAGCATTAGCAACACTGAAGATTATGCCGCTCCTACAATTTAGCCCATCATAGGCATTTAATCGAACAGGTTGTGTGCCATTTACATGGATAACTTTGAATGTAATGAACATAATTGCACTACCACGAGTTACATCGCTAAGATTTAGCAACAATCACAGGAAAAATTGTCTTCTGCGGGCTTCCAAACACCCTTTTTAACAGCAAGAAAGCACTCAAGCGGCACTATACCTTCTAACTCTATCCATAGACTCCCCATGTGCTCACTATTAAGATGCCGCATATTCGAAGAACTATCAAGAAACCAATCTCCGCAGCAACAACACACGCAAAACTTCCATTGGTTCTACTCCTTGCCACGAAACTCGGGAAAATGGCATGAGCTTCTGTCGACGGGGTTCTTCAAGCAGGAAGAAAAAAATGGACGAAGGATGAACCGGTCTAATGCATGTGGGTTGGAAAAAACGGTACTCCGTGGACCGGGTTTGGAGGGGAGAAGCTCATTTATTCGGTAGCAAGCTGGAGACCGTCGGATGGCCTACGGGGAGATCCTGACCACAGCTCCACACCGCTTCACACCCTGCCGCTTCACATAATAACTCATCTCGTGAAAAGCTCGAGTATTAGATAATATGTTGGAATAATGGAACAACGAGGTCTTGAAGGCTCTCTGTGTCGAGGCCGGTTGGATCGTCGAAGAAGATGGATCCACCTATCAAGGTTCCCCTTTCGCAGTCTCTCTAATGTTTTCCTCTTTCTGTTGTGTTTTTTTGGCTCTACCGTTTCTGCGTTTAGCTCATTGATTTTGCTTGTTCTCTTACATAGAGGTAATTCTATCTGGGTTTCTTCATCTGTCGTGTAGACGTGCAACTTAGTGATGCCGGAATTTTTTCTGTTTGTTGGAGTCTTTTCCTCGCCGTAAATAACTTAGTTTCTTCCTTTAATCTTTTCTCTGTCGTTATACTTAATGTTAGATGACAAAATCTCTTGGTTTCATTGTGATTTCTCCATCAGAATCAAGAGGTAGGATCTAAGGTTTCTTTGTAAACCTGCAGGTTTTAAAAACCGATTTAGGTCCCTTGCCAAAGATTTGCAACTTAGTGTAGAAGTTGAAAGGAAATACGTCTCTCTTAGATTTCTCTACATTATTTTATGGATTTGCTTGGGCTTGTAGATTATCCTGGGGTCCCATTTGAACTTCATCTGGTTGTTTGAGAGAAAAATGTTCAGAAAGCATGAAATTTGAGCAATATTTGCTACTTCAGAAACTAATTAATAGTGTCTTTCAATATAATCTCATCTTGTGCCTGACCTTTCTGCTTTTACCTATCGTACAGGGATGCAAACCACCCCCAGGTGAGATTGCGGGCACTTCCATAAACCTTAGTGCATGTTCCTCTCTTCAACCAAGCCCCCAATCCTCAAACTTCGTAAGTCCGGTGCCATCCTATCGCCAGCCCATCATCATCGTCCTTCCCAAGTCCTACTCGTTTCGATGCAAACCCCTCGTCTTACCTCCTTCCTTTCCTCCGCAACATTGCCTCCATCCCTACAAATCTCCCTCCTCTTAGAATATCCAATAGTGCCCCTGTAACACCGCCTCTTTCCTCGCCAACGTCCAGAGGTTCAAAGCGAAAGCCTGAGTGGGAATCCCTTTCTAATGGCTCCCAAAACTCATTCCGCCATCCTCTTTTTGCTGCTTCTGCCCCAGCAAGCCATTCGCGACGACATCATATTACACCTGCCACAATACCAGAATGCGACGAGTCTGACACTTCCACAGTGGACTCGGGTCGCTGGGTCAGTTTCCAGACAGTGGCACACCTAGCAGCTCCTCCTTCCCCTACATTCAATTTAATGAAGCCGGCAGCACAACAGGGTTCTCTCGTAGATGGGGTTGATGAGCATGCGGGCCTTGATTGGGGGGCAGCAGCAGAGAGGGAGAGGGTCGGAGTTTGAGTTTGAGAATGGCAAAGTGAAGCCATGGGAAGGGGAGAGAATTCATGAGGTAGGGGTAGATGATCTGGAGCTTACATTAGGGAGTGGAAAGGCCCATGGTTAAAGCATCCAGTTGATAGTCTGGCTTGAGAATGTGAGGAGAGATTCACCGTCTGCTGATCATATAGTTCTGCATTCTCAAAGATACTTGGTTCTCTTTAGCCGGCCATGTGGCGCAATTGCCTGGAGTCACTTATGACTTATGTCTCTGAAGGGAGACTTAAGGTTGAGATTGGTGCATACTGGTCTTCTCTTAATGTGTACAGTTCTCTCTTTTTAGTAGCCATTACAGGACTGTAAACCAATTCATTTGTTTATCAGAAGATCCACTTTTCAACAAGCTTCATTGAAGGAAAGCGTTCCTGGTTAATTATTCATGTGGTGGGAGAGGCTGAAGCATGTGACTTGGGAGGTTACTCTTTTACTCGTGAATTATGTTTGGAGTATCTTCTTTAATTATTGATTTATTACAGGAACCTACTTGAATTATCCAGTGGAGTTGTCAGAGAATTGTGGTTTTTATCCATTGGGATTAAACACCAAACACAAAGCGTTCGGAGATCGTTATTATCTCCTTAGCAAACAAATCGACTTTCTTTCGTGCTTCCAACGTGGATCTACTAGCTAACAATTGGTGTTAGTAAGTTCGAACCAATTTTTCTTCATTCGATCTTCTCTGCACATCTCAAACCCCACACCGGGAGCTTAAAACCCTTTCACTATATCATCCTTTGTTTGTTGCATCGAAGACTAGTCTAGGATACCTGAGCGGTTATAATCTGGGTGGGGAAATCATTTCCAATGTGAGTAGAAAGTTGAGGATACAAAGGAATTCTCACAAATCCTTTGTATCCTCAGGCAATAATTCGTCAATTTGGTTGGTCTCATTAAGGAAATAAATTTACGTGGCTAACAAGAACATATTACCACTAACTGACATTCTAGGTTCAGCTGGTTTAAACAATTTGATGTGGACTTTAAGTTAACAATTATGGTTCAACTTGGCCTTTTGAGCTACTCTTACGCACCGGGTTTGTTTTGATTGGCAGTGGCATGTAATTTATTCCGTTAACGGGACTAATCGAGTCAACAGAATGATCACTTTAGGACAAAAGATTCTTTAGGGTTTGTTCAAGACAAAATAAACTTCAGGGACTAGTTTAGAATTTAGTCATATAGTAAGCCTTAAATTTTCGCAAGTATGTTCATTTCCGCTGCGTGATTAATCCGGTTGCATGTTAGGCGTGATGCAGTTTGTGGTCAAAGTAGGCATCTTGGAATGAATACGGGGCGGGCCCTTCCCATGTGATCATGTGTGTTTTCATGAGAGCATGTGACCTGTCATGCCTGATGCTGTAGTTTACCAACCGTTCTACAAACTTGATTCGGCAACTATTAATCCTTCTGAGAATCTGCTAAGGGATTCAAGCCTGCTTTTTAATCCACCAGCCTTCTTGGGAACGATTCAAAACCACCAGCCTTTGGTGCCCCATACCAAATTGAAAACACAACACAATTTTAGTTCATCGCACATGCACTTGCACGTGCAATTATTTAGCTTAAATTATGCACATCAGGAAATTTAGTTCTAATAGACTTCAACTAGCTGCCCTTTGTCAAAATTTCATATGCTGGGATATGCCGAAGGAAGAGGGCACGCCGATTTGGCTGATAATTAATATTGCACGTTTTTCCTGTAGTAATACCATATTAGCTATTCCTCCCCGCCCCCCCCCCCCCCAAAAAAAAACACCATATTAGCTGATGAGTTTATGCATCGGCCCACAGCGAGTCACCTTTGGTGGATGGATGGCCCAGGATGTCCAATTGACGGGTCGACTTGAGAGCCTGATGAAAGGCCCAACAATGTGGTTCGTTTCATACAATGTTCTGTCGTAATGGCCCACAAGTTTCTTTTTTAAAAGGTATAGTCTAGGAACATATGATGTAAGGGCTTGTTTGGGAAACGGTTACGGTTACAATTTAGGTTTTGATTTTAAATTTTAAATTATATTAAAATATTATGTTGTTGTAAGGTTTTGTTCGGCTGAAAAAAAAGTACAGTAGCCGTTTTCGTCCGCTGTCTGATCAGCGGCGTCTACATCCGGGGAGTTCGCCGGCGAGTCGACGTTCAAGGGCGCCGCAGCCGCAGGCTTCTTCTTCTTCTTGCTAGCCTTGGGAGCGTCGACCGCCTCTTCGAGAAGTGTGCCGGTGATCTTCGATGTCCCGACCTTCGTCTGCAGCGTTACTTCCTCGTCGTCGTTCTGCACGGTGAAATCGAATTTCTCGGCCCCATCAGTGGCCAGCGTATTCATGACACCGTTGTTAGACTTCAACATGTCCCTGGACATGTACACAGGCACGCCGTGAAACTCGAGCAACGACGCCTTGCCTGAGGCCGTCAAGTTCTTGTACTTGGGCAGGAACGTCGTTAAGCCTCCGTCGAGGCTGTCCTGAAAGGTCTTCTCGGCTTCGGCGTCCGCCAAGAAAGTGTCGGCGAAAACCTTGCAACCGTGAGCGAACATTATGCCGGTGAGGTTCACCGCGGCAGGGCCCGGAGTGGGGGCCGCGGCCACATCTGACTGGCTGATCTGGATGACGAAGAGTTGTACTTCAGTTCCTCCAAGCCCTTGACGAAGCAAACGTCGATATAGCCGCCATTGTCCTCTGGGGAGAAACCAACTTTTCCGCCCTTAAGATCAGTGATGTTGACGAAGCCGACGGAGCCAGGGGCAAAGCCAAAATCATACTCAGCCAAACAAAAACTTATCACAAAATAATATTTTAATCTAATTTAAATTTTAAACCAAAATCAGGAACTGAACCGGTTCCCAAATAAACCTATATCTGGATTTTTTTTCGTCGTCACACAAGATCGTGTTAGACAATTATTTGAATATGCGTATAATTCTGACGTGGAATAATATAGTCCACGTAAGCAGGGGCGGAACTAGCTCATGACGAAGTCGGCCAGAAAAACTAATTTTTTTTTTTATATGTATAAGAGGCTTTAGGCCTTTAGCCAGGGGCGTGACAGTGTACTGTCACGATGGGGGACGGCCGACCCCCATCGCCCTGACTGAAAATACTTCCATTTTTATTTTTTTTTAAATATCTTAAGCCCACCCCAGCCGCGCTGCTTGCTTACGTGAAAAGCTGGAGCCAAAAGGTGCGCTGCTTTTGCTTACGTGACTCCGCGGTACAATGTCGCAATGCCAATAGGTACGTGCTTTTGCTACGTGCAATGTCGCAATGCCAAACGCGGAGAGAAGGAGAAATTGGAAAAAGCATATCATGAATGATTGCTTTCATTCGCATGCGGCAACGCTACTCACTGCTCCCTGACTCCGAATCTCCCTCTTCTCTCACAGTCGTTGTCATAAGGTATATGAGATATTCTTTATTTTCATTAATTTGAAATTGCGCTTATAAGTGTTACTGTGTTAGCAAAGTATATACAAATTAATATTTGCAAACATTTTAAGATTCAAATGAAAACGAATCTTTTATTTATATTTAGGCTGATAAGTTTATATTTCTTCATTTTAATAAATGTTTAGATTTTGTAAGATTTTTGTATTAATATTGTACTTGATCCATGGAGCTGACCCGATTATGAATTTGATTAGGAATTTTTTAATTTGATTATTTTTCTATTAAATAGATTTGTGTTTTCTATAATGAAGTTAATTAAAACTGACTTGCCTAATAAGATAGGTGACGAATGAATGAATGATAGTTTGGTGGTATACATCTAAAGAAATTTTTTTGAAACTATTGAAAACAAAGTTAGTTTACAACGTTTTCAGAATATGCAGTCTCGTAGGATTTAATTTTCATCTCTCAGTATCAGCAAATAGTATGTACGTGTATTTTAATATTTTTAGTGTTTTTAATACTTAATTTCTGTTATTTTAACTTTTAAGATATTTTTTACATTACGTAATAAATTTTTTTTTTGTCATTTTTCCTTAAGAGTTCGACCCCCTTCGATTGAATTCCTGGTTCCGCCACTGCACGTAAGATGATAGTAACATGAGCGACTAATTTATATAGTTGTCTGGTCAAAGTCCATAGAGATAGAGTTAAGCTCTAAGATTTTATTGTTTCAAGTAAGATAATATATAGTTGATAGTTACACTGCCCGAAATGATATGTTAAGAGGTTCCGATTACGTTGGTTTGATCGGTACTTGAGAGGTTGTAATTTATATATCATGAAGTCATCGTAAGCGGGGCCCTCGACTGGGCTTTTTCCAACAATAGCTAACTGGCTCCGACCACATAGTACTGGGAAAGTTCTAAAGAAAATTGGAAGTGATTTTCTTTAGTACAACCTTTTGTGTGGTCGGGCTGGGCAAATCGGGTTCAGGTTGGGTTTGACAAGCCTTTCAAGTTCGGGTTTCGAAAATTTTGAGCCGAACCTGACCCAGAAAGGGGTGAAACCCCGAGCTGGCCCCGCATACCAGGTTCGACTCTAGTTCGGGTTGGGTTCAGTTTAGTGAGCCTTACAAGAAGTGTCCCAGAACATTTTGGGTTTTCAGGCCTAATAACGTTTTGGGGCTGTACTTGGGCCCATGATGTCCTGGTCATTTTTTTTTCAAGGCCAGTACGCCTTAGGCTATTTGATTTCAAGCCCAAGACGCTGTGGGCAATGGACATGCTATTTTTAGCCTAGGACGTCCTGGGGCATGGGCAGTGGGCATGTAAAATCCATGGTTATTTTTACCTGTCCATATCAGTGATTTTTACATGCCGGAGGAGTGGGGCATGAAGTGAGAGGCCAGAGAGAGGGGGGAACGCGACATTGCTGAGGGAGGAAAAAGGGAGACTGGAGAGCAGGAAAACTCAACATTGGGGGGGGGGGGCATCGCAAGGGTTACTGGTTAGGTTAACCACTTAGCGAAACACACGGGTATAATAGAAATTCACTTTTTTATTTAAGTTATATCGGGTCGTGTTATATTTCAAGTTCTACATTATACCCGACCCGAAAGTTTAATTTTCTTATTTAACAAACCGAACTTGTATAAACCCGTCCGACCGGGTCGGTCAGTTCGGGCTGTCGGGTCACGGGTTTTGTGCCCACCCTTATTCAGATTTTGATGAATCACCAGCTTAATTTCTTGTTCTTTTTCTCTAGTTTTTTTTTGGAACTGAGTACTTCAGTTTGTTAAACAACTTGGAGAGAGTCGGATCCAAAAATCACAGTTGATGAAGACGTGAAGTTCTTTCACCAGCCGTGAAAGATTGTAGTGGCACAGCCACTTGAAAGCAGCACTCATTTAGCACAAGGGAATCTTTTAGTTCATTGGGTCGTCCATATATATCTACTTCATGTCAAACTGCATATAATTACATAGATCACCTTTGCGTGATTTGAAAATGTTGTCCAGTACTGTCTAGAGGAGGATCCAATACAATAACGTAAACTCTTTAAGAAAATCCAAACAAATTGCCGACAAAGATGATTCAACTATATACCCCTAAAATTTTGATCACAATTGTTCAGTAATTTTTTTTTTGCCAAAGGATTCCTTGCAAAGATTATTAAAAATAAAAAAATCAATTCAACGATGACCCGATCATTTAACTTTGCATGAATTTGGAAAATTGCTTTTCATAATTTGTGTTGAATTTTCGACATGAAAATCATTAACTTTGCAGTATTTCGAGTACGTGCGGATGGCGTCCGAGTTCCCAATGAGTGATGGGATATTGTTGAATACGTGGGAGGATCTGGAACCCTCTGTTGCGCTGAGAGATGAGAGCCTCTTGGGTCGGGTGGCCAAGATTCCAGTTTACCTGTCGGTCCTTTAACAAGAACGGTTCCGGTTTGAGAAACGACTTGTTTGACTGGCTGGACAACCAACCTTGCGAGTCAATGATTTTCGTGTCATTTGGAAGCGATGGGACGCTTTCTTACGAGCAAATGACTGAGCTGGCTTGGGGGTTGGAACTGAGCCAGCAAAGATTTATTTGGGTGGTGCGGCCTGCCACGAAAGAAGCTATGGACGCTGCCTTTTTCAAGTCGGCCTCATCAGATGATGACCGATTAAGCTGCCTCCCGGAGGGGTTCTTGACACGAACGAAGAGCGTGGGAGTCGTGGTCCCCATGTGGGCGTCTCGAGTTGCCGTCTTAATGCACCCATCAATTGGTAGCTTCTTAACGCACTGTGGCTGGAACTCGACGCTGGAGAGCATCACCAACGGAGTGCCCATGATCGCATGGCCACTCTATGCGGAACAGAGAATGAACGCCGCGTTGCTAACTGAGGAGCTCAGGGTGGCCGTCCACTCCAAAGTGTTGCCGAAAAAGAAAGTGGTGGGAATAGAAGAGATAGAGAAGATGGTGAGAAGGATAATGGAGGATAAAGAAGGGCATGCATTAAGGACTAGGGTCAAGGAGCTAAAGTACAGTGCAGAGAAAGCTTTGTCAAATGGTGGTTCGTCCTACAATGCACTTTCGCAACTGGCACAGTATTGTGAGGTTCACATGCGACGCCAAGAAGTGCCTGCAGCAGATGCCATAGAGCCCACGGGAGCGGATTCCCTCCGAAGGCTACCAAAGACATAGTCAAGACGTAAAGAATTCAAATCAACGGTGGTTACAAATACAACTTATTTAATGAATACAAAGGCCCAAAATTCCTTTTTTGCGTGAGAAACGCAATTCCCTTTCTTTTTCTGCACTTCCTTCCTTCTCACGGCATCTCTCTTTGTTTGCCTCTCTTTCCTCTGCTCGCCGGAATCTCCCTGAATTCAAGAGAAAAAATTTATTTTTAACTCACATTACAGACTCGAATTAATACACGATTCAAGTAACTTGTAACATGTGCTCTTGTGATTACACTTTTTTTCCTCCGCAACAGTCCCACCTGCTAGTTTCGCCAATCAATGTCTTTCTCTTTGTTTTTTTGTTTTTTGGGTTGAAAAACGCCAAATCAAAGTCACTTTTTTTTATTAAAGTTAGGTAACGGTGTTATCTCCTGTACCTTTTTTATTATGAGAACCAACTCTGTTTCTTTCAATTTTTTTTCTTCTGAATTTTCTTTTTCCGAACCTAAATTGTTTCTTTCAGATCTTATTTTATTGATACGTTTTCATCTCATAGCTAAATCCATAGTGCTAAATTAAGATTTCTGTACCTTGTTTTTCTGCACTTCCTTCCTTCTCACGACATCTCTCTTCGTTTGCCTCCTCTCCTCTGCTCGCCGGATTCAAGAGAAAAAAGGTATTTTTAGATTTATGTCGAATTCTTGTATACATGTATTTATAAATAAAAAAAATCACCCTACGAGAAAGAAGGATTCAGACCAATTGACAGTAACTCTATATATAGGTGGGTGCAGCTAAATTCTAAATAGGTAGAAGATTTTTAAATAAGAAAAAAATGGAACTGAAGAACTGAAAAAATAATGTTCAGCATCACACTAATAAGATCCCAAATTTAATTAAATACCGCTTCTATGCAGCAACCAAATTAAATACAGTAATTAAACAAAAGAAAATCTCAGCCGTATGATTCTAATTTGAATATGATCAATTTCGGCCCCCATCTTTACAAGAAAATTTACTTTGGGTGTCAAAAAAATTTGTCACCCAAAGTGTCAAATTCGACACCAAATAATTTGGGTGAAAAAATGGAATTATCACCCATTTCGTCACCTAAAACCCGTCAATAAAGATTTTATTTGACAAATTGACAAATTATGAGTTTTCTCGTACAAAACCGTCTAAACGCAAAAATTAAACGTTACAAAAGTTTGAAATTGAACAACAACGTTCCCACAAGCTCCGGACTAATGGAAGTCCAGCCTAGAGGCTTGCGGTCCTGAGGCGTCAATAACCTCTAGTTCTTCCTAAACGTCCGATCAGTTAAAAGGCCAGGAAGCTGGAGAATTCGTGGAGCTAGGCTACGATTGAGCCGGTAGGCCCACTTTGCTTCAACCTGGGACTGCCGAGACCTTCAAGGGCATTATATATATTATATATATCCACTTTCCAGATCTTCTTCAAAACAGAAAAAATTCAATTATCATATATTTCTCAATTTTCCTCTCGTCTTTGAAGACAACGTTTGACCGACCGTTGGACATCCTTATGCCTTGGGAAGGTAATTATTGATTTGGTTGACATTAATTAATCTATGACGCTTTTTTCTGTTGAAATTCAAAAGATATTTCTTACTCTCACATCTCTAAGAAAATAATTTTTTTTTACATTCGTCACTCAACTGCTCCGTTGACTTTGGAAACGAGGTCGGACTGAGCGGTGGAATCCAATTTTTCCCTTATCGGCGAAAATGCTGTGGCGATAACGAAGAATAGTTTCAGACGAGATCGGTTGTTGTGTTAAGCGGTGTGGTGTGAAGCCGTGTGGAGCACCGGTCAGGATCTCCCCAGTCAGGATCCAATGGTCTCCAGCTTGCCACCTAATAAATGAGGGCAAACCCCGGTTCTTGTTGAGGACCGAATTCGTGATGGTTAGACCGGAGAGGTTTCAAACATTGTTAGGGATTTAGGGATTCGAATGTTTGCGCCCATTTCGAATGTTATTTTCGATTTACCGTTTCTGCTCCCGAATTCTCTCTCGCTTAGGGATTCGAATTTCCTCCCCATTTGAAAACCACCGCATCCCCTGTGCTTAGCCAAACATCCGGTGGTCTTGGTATTGAGGAAACCACCGCAGCCCCTGCTTCCTCCCCATTCGAGCTGCTGTCTCTCTCTCTCTCTCTCGCATCCGACGGTCTTGGTTTTTGTTGTCTTTATGCTTCTTGTTCTTTTCTTTTTCTTTTTCGGTTTTTCGGTTTGTTGTTTTTTAGTTCGTTTTAAAGCTTTCAATTTGTTGGTTGCAAGGATTGTGCTGGGTCCCCGGAGAGAGATTCGTGTGAATGACGGAGCTTGCTTCGAGCCTTCAAGTCCTATGTGGCATGGTGAAAATGGTCCACGTATCCAAAAAAAGCTTGCGTCGTCTGCACCTCTTCTTGGAGAGATCTACGGGTTTGCAGGATGATGGTGTTTGAGACAGCCCACTGAGGGGCAGGGGCCATAGACAGGAAAGATTGGATTCTAAGGGCCGAACTAAAGGCTTTTCGACGAAGGTCGTCTCTGTCTCTAACATGCAAAAGATTGAGTTTATGCAAAAGATTTGATCTTCCTGCTGAGTATATTATGTCTGTGGAAAATAAATTAGTTCTTTTTTCAGCTTGGTAGTGAGTTTTTTGACGTAGGAGGTTGAGTTTCTCAGCTGGGTATTATTTTTTCTTTGGTTTCCACTTCGTGCTCCTGTCTTTCTGGAGATTGAGAATGTATAATTGGGTGATTGTGAGATTTGAAGTTGTTGAAGTCGATAACGTTTTGTCTATCTTCTCGTGATTTGTGCTCTATTTTGTCTTCTGGGAAGATGGAAGGAAACGAGGAAAAAATTGAAATTTTGAGTGCAGGAGTAATGCTACCTTCTCTATGTGACGTCCTCATGTCCTTGTATTGAATAATTTAACTGACATCTGGAAGTTCTGCATCACATAGAAAAAGTCTGTTCCTTCTCCCTTGCTCTTAAGCTTTAGTGAGACTTCCTGTAAAGTGATAGAAGCTTCTTGTTGTTCTTATTGTTTGTTGACTTTTTCTCCTTGTCTTTTGTGTTTTTCTTTTCTTTTACATATAAGTTCTGGTTGCATTTAGGATGTAGTCATCTGAAATTTTTCTTGGTATTGGCTTCATGATATTTGGTACGTTGTGAACACAAAGGGTCTGTACAAAGGCAATGAAACTGCTGAAACATCATCAAAGTACTTCAAGATTAAAGGTGATCATCATCAGGAACCTGTTAAAGAAGATGGTGGTGTGGATCAAGCAAGGTCTAAGCATGTTACGCACAATTTCTCTCTGCAGATTTGTCTTTTTGTTTTTACTTTATTGACTGTTCTATTTCCAACCTGAAACAGGCTGGTTGCCATGCTGGCCGATTTGGGTAAAAAAGGTGGCTTGTTGAAGCTTGTTGGCAAAGTAGTTTTGCTGTGGGGTGGACTACGTGGTGCAATGAGTTTGACAGTGGATCGAAGGCAAAGACTTTTATTATTATTATTTTTTATTTTTTGTCTTGGAGAGTAGCTTAGTTTTATGTAAGAAATAGGCTGGAATTTGAAGTTCATGTGAGGTACGATTTAAATGGTTAGGTAATAAAGAAAACAGCATTTGACATCACAAGTGTCGCATTTGTTATAAAAGGGATATGTATATATCCAAGTACCAAACCAAACCAAGAACGCTAATGCCCCACAGGCAAATAGAGCCCCGTCCTCGAGTTCTCGTATGCGGCTCGTAGATAAAGATACAAAACAAATCCAATCTAACCGAATAATCTCAAGACTTCATATGGTTTGTCTCATCCAACAATACTAGCACACCGAGGTTCTTGAGTTTTGAAGACAAAAACAAGGTTTCATAAATAAATAGTACTTCGGTTCCAACAAAGTGATCATAGGAGAAGATACAGTGATCTTTATCAACCAGCAAGAGACAGAAACAACTTCGGGTACATCTTAATTTGGGATGCCCGCTTCCAAGAGCAAAGAAGGCACTTCTGTTCAACAACAAAGATTCAATGATGAAATAGATTCAAGTGCATAACCCTTCATCCGCTGATCTCATCTGCAGTGATGAAATAGAATAGAAAAGGAGCAAGTTCTTAATATGTGGGCATCCTGCATTTAGTTCTTAGCAAAAGAGGAAAGAAAGAAAAAAGAAGAAGAGGCATCTGGTAGGCTACCTGCATCGTCCAATATTCAGTCTAAACACTGACTAATTACCAAGCACTATCATGCCGTATAAAAAGTCAACTGATGTGGGATGACACCTGAGAATGTAAACTAAGAAATCTGAACCTCCGCCGCAAAACCCATGACTGTAAAGAGCTTTACCTTTGATAACTGCACTTCCTAGTCATGAATGTGTGAGATATGGCAGGCAATACACAAACGAGTATATAATGGGAGCTTGCAACTGGTTGGCAATTTAACTGACGAAGACAGTTTATCAAACATATGGCATGCAATACACAAACCAACGAAGAAACCACAAATCAAAAACAGGAAAAGTGACGGAGGCATGTAAACAAACACCTGTTATGCATGACACAAATACGAAACGACAAGACATGAAATTGCAACAGAAGACTGCCAAATACGAGAAAAAATAAAGAAGATGCCAACAAACTATACAGGGAAGGGGAAGAAAAGCCAGTGGCATCCTTTGACACAAAGCTTGGGGTAAGCTTTATCCAACAGCTATGTTTAGGATTCTCCCAGGCCGGAACACACAGGATATGGCGGCTGTAAGCGGGAGATTATAAAACGAAGCAATGGATCTCCTGAAATCCTGTTAGTTTTCAAGGACCAGAAAAGAAAATGGATTTTCCATTAAAGCACTATTATGCATGTTAGAGACAGAGACGACCTTCGTCGAAAAGCCTTTAGTTCGGCCCTTAGAATCCAATCTTTCCTGTCTATGGCCCCTGCCCCTCAGTGGGCTGTCTCAAACACCATCATCCTGCAAACCCGTAGATCTCTCCAAGAAGAGGTGCAGACGACGCAAGCTTTTTTTGGATACGTGGACCATTTTCACCATGCCACATAGGACTTGAAGGCTCGAAGCAAGCTCCGTCATTCACACGAATCTCTCTCCGGGGACCCAGCACAATCCTTGCAACCAACAAATTGAAAGCTTTAAAACGAACTAAAAAACAACAAACCGAAAAACCGAAAAAGAAAAAGAAAAGAACAAGAAGCATAAAGACAACAAAAACCAAGACCGTCGGATGCTAGAGAGAGAGAGAGAGAGAGAGACAGCAGCTCGAATGGGGAGGAAGCAGGGGCTGCGGTGGTTTCCTCAATACCAAGACCACCGGATGTTTGGCTAAGCACAGGGGATGCGGTGGTTTTCAAATGGGGAGGAAATTCGAATCCCTAAGCGAAAGAGAATTCGGGAGCAGAAACGGTAAATCGAAAATAACATTCGAAATGGGCGCAAACATTCGAATCCCTATATCCCTAACAATGTTTGAAACCGGCCCGGTCTAACCATCACTAATTCGGTCCTCAACAAGAACCGGGGTTTGCCCTCATTTATTATGTGGGAAGCTGGAGACCATTGGATCCTGACTGGGGAGATCCTGACCGGTGCTCCACACGGCTTCACACCACACCGCTTAACACAATAACCGATCTCAGTTTCAGACATCTCCTGGATAACAATAGGTTGAAACACACTGCATAGGGCAGACTCGCTGTTGCACCTAATCGTCAGTCAGAGAAACAGAGTTAGAGCACCTCTGCAATGAAGTGTAACCTAGCACAATCGAACGAAAGTCAAGTATTGTGCCCTCATAATCTCCATTAATTATTTTTCCATTCTCTGGCCAAAGGGCCACTCCGACAAGAATTTATATGAAGTGAAGTTGTTTCTGGGGGCACGCCATCCATAACCTCCAAAAATATCATATTCACTGGTGAGATTTTGTAACGAAAACCAAGCAAGCTGCAAGAAAGAGTGATCAGTTGCTTCATCCTCGACTCGTGGTAGTGTCCATGGAGAGCTCAAAGCCTCACGCAGTAATTGTCTCTAGCCCCGGTGTTGGGCACCTTGTCTGTGACCTTGAACTCGGCAATCGCCTCGTCGCCGATCAAAATTTCCTCGTTACCTTCTTTGTCGTCCTTGAATCTGAAGCCTCAGCTGGTGAATCCCAACTCATCCAATCAGCCATGGCACAGAAGCTCCTAGATATTGTCGTACTACCTCCAGTGGACGTCTCCGGTCAAGTTGGACCTAATTCTCCGATCTTCACTCGGCTAACCGCCGTTATGACCGAAATCCAGCCGACTCTCCGTTCCGCAATTTCCAACCTGAAGCCTAGCCCGACAGCCATCGTTGTCGATGCCTTTGGAACTCCAGTACTGGAAGTCGCCGATGAGATTCACATGTTAAAGTACGTATTTGTCACCTCTGCGTGGCCCCTTGCACTGATGTTATATGCTCCAATCCTTGACAAGGAAGTAGAAGGAGAATACATCGATCAAAAGGAGCCCTTGAGGGTCCCGGGTTGCATGTCAGTTCGACCCGAAGATGTCGTCGACCCGCTGTTGGACCGGACAAAGCAGGAATACAAAGCGTTCCTTCAAGTGGGATTAGAGATGCGTCAAAGTGATGGGGTTTTGGTGAATACGTGGGAAGATCTTGATACCAGGACTCTTAAGGCCATGAGAGAGGAGGAAGGCTTCGGATCGGTATCTGTGTATGCTGTTGGACCGCTGATCAAACCTGCGGGACCGTCCGCTTCGAGGAGTGAACTTTTGGATTGGCTAGACGAGCAGCCGATTGGGTCCGTACTTTATATTTCCTTTGGTAGTCTTGGGGTCCTTTCAGCCCAGCAGATCACTGAGCTGGCTTGGGGGTTGGAGATGAGCCAACAGAGATTCATTTGGGTGCTCCGCACACCCAGCAAGAGGGATGCATCTGCAGACAGAGGCGACGACGCCTTGAATTACTTGCCTGAGGGTTTCTTGTCTCGGACCCAGAAATTGGGACTGGTGGTGACGCAGTGGGCCCCACAGTCCGAGATCCTGTGCCATCGATCCACCGGAGGGTTCTTATCTCATTGTGGGTGGAATTCGTCGCTGGAGAGTATACTAAGTGGAGTGCCGATGATAGCCTGGCCTCTCTATGCGGAGCAGAAAATGAATGCTACAAAGCTAGCTGAGGAGGAAGGAGTGGCAGTTCGCCCGAAAATTGCACCAACCAGAGGACTGGTAGGAAGGGAGGAGATTGAAATGATGGTGAGAAAGGTTATGGAGGACCAGGAAGCTGGGAAGGCTATGAGGGCTAGAGTCAAGGAACTTAAAACCAGTGGGGAAAAAGCTTCGACTGAGGGTGGTTCCTCTTTCAATGCCATGTCTCAACTGGCAGAGCAATGTGCGATGAACTCCGTGCGCCAGAAAGGGAGGGTTCAGTAAGCCACTGCAACGATAAGAATGCTTCTTTTGTTTTAATTTTGTTTCTATCGGTGAAACAAGTTTATGTAAATCCCTGTATGGCTGTGCAAGTAACAGTAGTAACTATTGAAGCTACCTAGGAGGAAAATTTCTAAATAGCGCTCTCATGCATAACATTAAAAATTATTATATTTTATTGAAAAAAGGCCTAAATTTAAGTTTTTGCCGAGGGCCTCAGATTATATTGGGCCGCCATCGTCCTTCCATCGTGATGGGCTAGGATGGTAATAGAAAATGGACTAATGGAGTCACTTTCTCCTCTTTGAAACAACCTGTTTTTTGTCCAAAACTGAAGGAAGCAACGTACGTACAAGTTACTTATTTAGCAAAAAAAAACGTACGTACAAGTTACAACCACATATTTATAAAAATAAAAATAAAAAATTACAACCACATAATTCACAACCTCCAGCTCGATCGGCACGTGCCGCTTCTTCTCCATATATAACTATTATAATTGGTAGGTACTACATAATTTTTCAGAGTCAACTCCACAAACAAAACTAACGGACAGTATGTGAAGACGATATTCGTAAAAAATAACATTAAAAAAAAGTTGAATTTAAATTATTTAATAGGTTGTGAATATAAATAGCAACGGATTGAATAATCCCACTTGACACGAGTCATTTATTTGAAAGGGAACTTTAAAGGTTATATGAAGCTAATTAAAAAAAGTAGAGGGCTAATATTAAAAGTATTCATCGATCTTTGAATTATAGAGTAGTTAATGTGAGCGAAGAGAAAAGTAGCTAGTAGTAGAAAACCAAGTGGGAACCGATCGAGAATAATGCTTATATTCTCGTTCTAATTACGTAAGTTTTAGGTATATTGTTTCCATGAGCTAACAGCCCAAGGCGACCCCCTATCAGTACTATGCATGACATGCATAGATGCAGATGATGAATTCAAAGTTTGGGAGACAAACGATCATGAGGAAGGTTGCAGTACTGCACATAGAAAATGTCTAAAATAATATTCTGCATAAAACCAAGTTGCACCTTTATTTTACAGACCTTGTCAGCTCCAAGGGTTACGAGCCGGTTGGAGATCTCTATGTGTACAAATCTGAAAACACTCTTTTTACGTATTGGACATTTTCTGTAGTGGTAGCTATATATCATCTAATAGAGATATTTCTAAATCGTCAGCTCGTGCAAATTATTCCAACCATAAATGTGAACTATTGTGAAGCCCCGGAAATTTTAGATATTTAGACGTACGTCTACGTACTAGATACGTATATGGAAGCACTATTCGGCCTATAAATGTTGCTGCCAATAGCAAACTCATGCATCAAACACAAACTGCTTCCACCTTTTCTCCCTGATCTCTGTCATAGTTTTTTCGTACTTCGTAGCCTGTAGCAATGCAAAATACCAAACCTCATGCTTGCCTGCTCGCTAGTCCAGGCATCGGGCACCTCATTCCCGTCCTCGAGCTCGGCAAACGCCTTGTCACTCTTCATGGCTTTGATGTCACCCTCGTGGTTGTGGCCGCTGATCCCTCGACCACGAAATCCCAACTTCTCAAGCAAGTTCCAAGCCCTTATCCCCTCAGCCTCGTCTTACTCCCATATAAAGACATCACCGGCAAACTCGATCCATCCGCACACATGGTGACACGTCTCATTGTCATCATGAGTGAGTCAATACCTGTCCTTCGCTCCACAATCATAGCCATGAAGGTTCGCCCGACGGTACTCTTGCAAGGTCATCTGTTGCGATATCCGTACACGATTTACCTAATATAAGCAACGGATTCGACCCATATTGCCCCTCTAATCAAATCAAGTTCCTGCGTTTCTTCTTTACAACTTTCCCTCGAGCAGGTTGGCTTCATGTAAATTCTTCCCTTCTTCTGATATTTCTTAATAGCGTTTCTCCTAATCGCTATCGGATTTACGACGTTCCATGTGCTAGTGTTGGATTCATCCTTACCATGTCACTGTAAGCGATCAGAGAAATTTATTGGTTGGTCTTGGATGAGATATAATTGCGCATCGGACGAGTGAGCGACATCATAGGAACTGTATTTAGGTATTATCTTTATGATTTTCACTAGGGAGACGAATTTATTTCTATCTGGGAAATAAGGGAATCAAACGCGTAAATTTCTAAATCGAATGAAGGAGGAAGGTTTTTTTTTATCGTATGGTTGAAAGCGTGGAAGTGAGGATCTGCTGTACTTGAGCTAGATGCCAGATGCTTGTTTTGGCACACTTACATGTATATTTGTTCCACAAGGGTGAGGTGAAAATGGCTTGCCAAAAAGAAAAAAATTGTGGTATGAAATGTGCCAGTGTTATAGTGGACATGTTTGTTTGCCCAAAATTTTGGGGACCAGCATTTTCAACAAAACTTCAAAATTTCTAATTTTTACACATACACTTCAAACTTTTCACAAACTTCAATAAACTTCAACATTCAAAAAGATTCTCAAAATTTTGGAAATATTCCCCAAAATTTCGGTAAACAAACAAATCTTGATATTGTAATCTTCTTCAGCCAATTTGGTGGATGAAGGTGCACTTCTTGGCTAATCAGGAGAAGGGATTGCTGCATCCAGAAATATCACTGATTGATTACTTGCTCATTATGTCGAGCAATGTTTGCACTTTGAGATCTCACTTACTGTTGTTTTGCCTTGTGACAGATAGAATTGATCCTCCAACTAATATTTTACAACAGTGTTTATGCTTGTGATTTTTTGGGACGCACAAAATCACATTTACTGGCCTAATCAGAATACATGTTTTTGTAGGAGATATGATTAAGCTATTTAAAGTAAAGGAAAAGCAGAGAGAACTCGATGAAAATGCCGGTGGTGGGGTGCCTGTAAAGAAGCAATCTGCAGGGGAATTGCGTCTTCACAGAGGTTTGTATTTGAATCTCAGTATTCTCTATGCAAACCATTTTCTTCGTCTATAGTAATTCTACTGTTAATATCTTAGCTTATTCATTTTTTTTGATAGCATAAGTCGTTTTGGCAATTGGTGTCCTAATTACTTAAAGGTGTAGGGACTGAGATAGTTTGCATTACGTAGATGATGTCTTCAATAAAGTTGGTTATTCTTTTGCGTGAAGGGAGTTTTGACTTGGGATAGCATTCAACTACAAGTTTATGGCCGTGGAGATTATGAATTGGTTACAAAGAGTGATATAAGAGCTCATCCATCTAAAGTCTATTTCCTCAAATTTTGCACTTTCTAACTGATACAATATTTTTTTTAAGACTTGAAGGTCTTATTACACTAGATGCACATCATGTTCCTAAAATGTGCTGCCCATAAATTTCCATGACTGGCTTTCTTTTGAACCTTATGTTCTGGAAACTAGAAAGTATGGTTGCAGAACATACTAATTTGTTTGGCACTCTTTCCCCTACGATTTTGGAAGCTTAGGTTTCCAGAATGTTTCTTATACCAAATTACTTTATCTGCCTAGTTTTTTGGGATCTTCGAGAGCAAAGAGTTTCATGTTACACATTTTGCATTTTACCTTTTGCAGATATCTCTGAGCTGAATCTAGCAGAATCATGTACCGTGTCCTTTCCCAACGGCAAGGATGACTGATGAACTTTGAGGTTTCCATTCGGCCTGATGAGGGATATTATTTGTAAGGAGATATCTTTTTGTTTCTGGAATTAGCACAACCAAGTGTATTAGGAAATCAGTTTGTGACAAATTTGTTTTCCTTGGTATGTTCCTTTGATATTAAAGTAATAGCAATATATTCTCTTCCATTTGTTGTTACAGAGGTGGCACGTTTTTATTCTCCTTCCAAGTTTCTCCCATCTATCCACATGAGGCGCCAAAGGTTAAGTGCAAAACCAAGGTAGACGTGCTCATTCTCTATTTTTTCTTTCTTTCTCCTGGTTCCCCTTATTGGTTTCCCGTATTGTATATTCATCTGTTTTTCGGTTCCTACTTGCAGCTCTACCATCCAAATATTGACTTAGAAGGAAATGTCTGCCTCAACATCTTACGCGAAGATTGGAAACCCGTCCTTAATATAAACAGTGTCATTTACGGACTTCTTCATCTTTTCACGGTATCACTTGATGCTTTTCCACATTGATTATGTAATGTTGCTGCCATCTGATATCTGACTGCTGCCCCTTTCTTTCTCTTTCAATTGTGCAGGAACCAAATTCTGAGGATCCACTTAATCACGATGCAGCTGCAGTGTTGAGAGACAACCCGAAGATGTTCGAGGCTAATGTGAGAAGGGCCATGGCTGGCGGGTATGTGGGGCACACCGTTTTTCAACGGTGTTTGTAGGTTTCATCGCACGGAATACCATTTCATACATCTCACCAATGATTGAAGGCTCATGAATCGGATTGTATACTTTGGTTGCGACTTACATTCTCTGTCGGCCCTTTTAATTGTCAGTGTGGAGCGAGGGCATTAATTCCCTAGAGCCCAAGCAACTAAAAGTCTAAAACCATAATGAAGGTGTTGTTTTACTGTTACTTTTGTGATTCTGCCTATTATCTGATATGTCATACATCAATGGAAGAAAGTTGCTCGCACAAAGCTTATCATTTATTAAAGTGCCATTCTTTGGCATCACTGGCAACTAACCTTTTAACCAGAACATGGTAGTTTTTCAGGCTAAGTATTTTTTTTTTTGGGAGAACGTAGGTTTTTTTTTTATAACTCAGGAGCTCCCAAGGTTGGGTCACTTCGTATATCCAGCCCTACAAGCCAACCTGAGGGCATGTGTCAGCACTCCACCCAACACACCCTAGATAAGTCAGGGGCGATAATGGCAGTGTTGAGGTTCGAACTTGAGACATGTGAGAACTCAAGTCATTGCCTTATCACTTGACCAAGCCCTTGGGGGTCAACGTAGGTAATTTCAAATACACATTGAAATGATTTCAATATGATGATAATGCTCAATATTTATTGTCTTGTATATAATTTTTAAATTCCAAAGAGTTTATTGAAATGATTGGTAATTTACGTACTAAATTGGACGCTGAAACTAAAACTACTCTCATCAATTCTGAGTCTTTTTATCTCATCAGCATTCAAGGACAAGTTCCTGGTGGATGTTCAAGAAGATATCAATTCTAAATATATATTAGCAACGTGTTTGTTGGATTAGACAATCTTTGCGAGAGCAATTTTTGTTCTCCCAAAAAACAGAAAAGACAGAAAATTTAAAGAAGTTCCATTGTTCCCTCAGCTTCTCCAGTAATCTCAGCCATTCTAAACGACCCACAAGTGTAGCCAGATAGTTCGTGTTGGACGAACACTTGTTAAGAAATGGCACGATCACAAATTCACGGACCCGTTCGAACAATACTACATTTATGCTATCTTTCCCCTCTCAAAGGCAAAACGGATCATTCCTAAGAATTTCCTTGAAAAGCATTGTTCAAGTCCATCTCGAGTAGCTCATTTTATGAAGAAAAACCTCAACCCGAATTTTCTTAATCTTGCAAAATCTGAAGAGACCTGATCTTCGACAACTTGATAGTACTATTCCCAGGAATTGAATGTGTACTTCTGCAGCAAACGCATAGCTTTTCAATTCATCTCTTCCTCTTTCAAGGTGGCCAATCTAGCATTTTCGCGATCCCTCCCGAAAATACGATACAAAGGTGTGTAAAACAAGCAACATAAACCAAATGGAATAGCCATCATCGAGATGAGTCCCTTGGACAAAGCCAAAGCCTCCCTTGTAGAACCAGAAACTGGTTCCACGGATTTGGAATCATAGCCATATATCTTTTCTGCCAGAATTCCAACCAACGGAGCGGCAAAAGAAGAGAATGATCCTTCAAAAGCACGGTCAAATGCATAAATCATGGTCTGGTGCTTAGCAGGAACAACCTCAGCAAACATGGGGGCATTTGCAGCACTGCCGTTCTAGCTGATGGTTAAGCCCATTAGAAAAAGGGTAGCACCAAAGGTGAAATAGCTGCTTACTAGCTGGGGGATCACTTTAAGAAGAAACCATGAGAATGGGATGCCCATGAAGGTGCTAAACTGCGCACACATGATACGGCCAGTGTGAGGATAGACTCGTGTTATTCGGTCAGCTATTAATCCACTGAAGAGGGATCCAATAGCACAGCCAACAGCAAAAAGACTTAGTAGGGTTGCTGCACTATTATGATCAAAACCTGCAAACATAACCAGATGGGATCACTTATCATCCAAATCCTAGCAGAATTTCATATGCAGGCTTACCAATTCAACTACGCTGGAGACAGGAAAAAAAGAAAAAAGAAGAAAGATTTAGGGCAAGGTTACAAAGATAAAGCAAATAAATTTCGCTATTTTTTTGTTTTTGGTACTACGAGAAACCTGTACAGCAAACCCACTGCACCAAGTGAGATCACCTATCGCACAAGTAAACTATGAGGAGACTAGCACGAAGGCTCACAACCAACAATCCTTCATTTAAGTCACCGGTCTGATCCTAAGAAAAATCTAACCTGGGACCATGTACCTTATCCAGACAGTCTCAGGTGCGCCCTAACCATGAGAATAGTCGGAGTGGGTTAATTTTGCTTCTTTCTCATATGGTTCAACATGAGTAATCTTCACTTTGGCGTTTCACAGTGATGGTGGGCCCCCTTATGCAAATTTTTGAATGGTATCTTCAATTTCATATGTTTTACATAACACAGACAACTAGAGCTTGCTTTCAAACTCACCGATCAGTTCAAACCACATAGTGAAGAACACCATGCCAGTCCACGATAGTGACCCAACAAGGCCCTGCAAGACAATTACTTGAAACGTTTGCACTTTCATAACTGCTCTCATAGCAATCCAAGACTCCAGCCAAATTGATGTGGCACTCCTAGCATTGCCCATATCTATCAACTCATTCCTGAGACGTAAAGCAGCCAAGTTAGCAAAAACTGACAAAAGGGGAGTAAAAGTGCATCTTATTAAAAGCTATTTTGCTAGTTATATGACTTATATGCAGGGGAAACTTAGAGAAACAGAAAACAAACTTTACTCAAAAAGGAAAAGGAGCAATTACTTTTCTTCATCCTCGCCACTATCATGCGTGTTTCTAGTTATTTTTCTAGGGTCAACCACAAACAGGAAAACAAGGAACCCAATCAGTGAACTCAATAAGGCCATCATAATGAAGGCACAACGCCATCCAGGCATGCCCCAGTATTGCTGACCAGCCATAATCGTTCCCACAACACCCCCTCCTATGCCACCTATGGAACCAACAAGGTTTAGCAGCCCAAATCCTTTTCCCCTCACACCATCTGTATAGCTATCAGCAATGAAGGACTGGAGAGCTGGGATCACAATCGCCAAACCAAATCCATTTATTGCTCTCCAGAATGCAACTTGAAGAAAACTCTGACTCACACCTACTGCCTACAGCAGCAGTTGATAGAGCCCAACAGAAAGTGCCAATCGCAAGGACTGTAGGGCGATCATAGTTTATAACTAGTACCCCTGCCAAGGGTGATGCAAGTCCCTGCACGAAGTTCCTTACGAATGTAAGATACCCCAGGTCAGATGGCCCGACACTGAAAGCCTCGCGGACTTCTTTGTAGACAGATGGAAGGAGGTTCTCATCAGCACGCTCCATTATGGCAGCCAGGTTAATAAGAATAAGAGAGAGAAACCCGAAAAAATTTTCTTCTCCTGTGAAACGTAATCAATTGCAAAGATAAACAGATAGTCAATGTTCTGCATGAAGTTCCTAAGAGAAACAAAATGGATGGCATGAATTAGACATCCTTTGTGACATCACATGGTTTTGCGTCTAAAAATACAAATACCATGTAGAACATCATAAGCATTTGCAATCTCGAAGCTACTACGGGTGAAAATGATGAACAAGAAGAAGCTTCTCTTGGTGCGAGCAAGGGCTTGTGGTGAATACTTATTAACGGAATGTTGGAACTAGAAACACAATTAAGGTCTTAGCTATGGACAAGCCTCCTGACCTGCCATTTGTTACTGTCAAATTGCTACTCGTCTAATCCTTCTTCACAATAAAAAGCCCTTCCACATAATGGTTAGTGTATTTATTGCGAAAAGAAAAAAATGGTATGGTAGAGTGTCAGTGGTTCCTTGGGTCAAGTAGCAGTATCCCTGCTCCCAATCTGATGCTCCGGCTACTCTTTTTCCTTGCCCAGCTCCCCAAAAGGAAGATCTGCAGCTTATCTATAAGGAAACCCCATTCGCTTGACGCCCCAAAAAACAACTCATCGATATGATTTACTTACCCAAAGAAAGAAAATTGGACGCTTCTTACGTTTATACTAGCCACACAAAGAAAGGTCAAAGAGTATCAGTAACCACGAACTGTAACAGTGAAAAGGTTTCCCCATTCTCACCCCTATTTACCTCGTGAACAACATTTCAAGTGAAGAAATAAGCATCTAATAGCTTTTGAAGTAACAATATTACAATACCATTTCTAAAGCATCATTATCATTTGCTTCTCATGGATTGGAACTACATTTGCATCCAGTGACAAATGCCAACAAACCGTAAAAAGTCAGAGCAAAAACCCTTTATGAAATGTGAAGTCGGCGTCCTGTCTTCCGATCAATAAAGTATTTGATGTTGAATATACTCCCTCGTAGTTCTGAATCCCAAATCTAAAACTTATAAATGCTGAACTGAGGCAACATAATAACCACAGGACAAGAAAAGCACTACCACGAAACTGATATTCCCAGATTTTCTAAGAAAAACCGATAAATTCCTCAACGAATACGAATCGAACAGTAATTATTAGCAACTTATTAATTACTTGCCAATATATATATATATGAAGCAAAAAGCATTTAATCCAAACATGACAACGACAGCGAAGATGGAAATGAATATAACTGTCGAAACAGAAACAGAAACAGAAACATAGGAGAAACAAAACTCACTTCATAGCTTCCAAATATTTGGTAAGCAGAGGTTTGGGTCGACGACGAGCGCTAACTCTTCGTGAGGCACGATTAAGGCCCATGATTCAAGAATCCTCGGAGCCTACGAAACCGCAAGGACACGTCCCCTGCATCTATAGCGGATCTGGCGAGCCCACTTGCTCTGTCCGATCACTGAGTGCCTGGGGACTCATCAGGAATTTGCTCAAAAGAGTACTCAAAATGAGATATTTCTACTGAAGTCTATCCAACATGCCTGACGGCCTGAAGACACTGGGCCTAACGGCCCGCTAGCGCTTTTGGGTAAAACAACATATCTTTTTTATCATATTGGGCCAAGGCCCAAAAGTCAACAACGTATACAACAAGTAATGGTAGGACCCATCAACCATAAAAATCAGTGTCGTATACAATAAGTCACCGACTGCATTAATTAATGTTGACTAAAATGCAATAGTACATAGTACGCTTGCAAGTCAATATCCATTTCATATATAACTATGCATACAGTACATAACAATTAAAAAATATATATTAACAAACAACAATTACAGGAAGATTACAAATCTCAATTCCCACTTCATTACAATGAATTACAACTTTCTCAGCATTCGAATCCATAATCTCTTCACCATACCACTACCACCACTCGTTAGAATCAAAATAACAATTACTTATCCATACGGCATCGTATGGAACACACGTGGGAACAATGGCACACGTTCTGTAACGCGGGACAATCTTCCGTAATACTAAGGGTTGCACCGGAACAACATTTTTTGTTCCGGTTCCGTTTCGGAATAAACCGGAACGGAACCGGAATTGGAACCGGAATTTCCGGAACCGGAACCGAAAATTTCGATTCCTTATATGGACCTAAAAAAATATATTTAGTTTAGGCCCATTGACCCAAAAATGGATTTTTAAGTTGAGTTTTGTGGGCCAAATAACTCTAAATTAAAATTACAATTAAACAACTAAATTTCAAAACAATATTTCACTATTTCAAGATGCCAAAATAAATATAAATTAAAACTACAACTAAATTTCAAAACAAAATAAATATTATGAAAATAAACTCTAAATTAAATTTACAAAAAAACTATTAAACAAACAATTAATCATACAAATAAGTAAACAACTAAACATTTATCAAAAATTCAAATTGAAAGAGGCAAACTCTAAATTAAAATTATAATATTTTTTTATTTTTTTTATAAAATATACCGGAACCGGAATTTTCCGGTATTTCTGCCGGAATTTCCGGTTCCGGTTCCGGTTTCGGAATTTCCCTAAAATGGGATCCGATTCTGGTACTGGAATGCCGGAACCGATACCGAAACCTAAAATTCCGGTTGGAACCGGAACATTTGCACAACCTTACGTAATACTATACATGCGGAGGGCTGTCCCAGAAATTAATCGTGCCATCAGTGGTACGCTGGTCTTTTGTCATTGGCTTATAAGGCTAAAGTTGGTATGTTTGGCCCATTAGCATTAACCCCAAGCGCAAGGATGACACATGCCTGACGGCCTGAAGATACTGGGCCTAACGGCCCGCTAGCGCTTCTGGGTTAAACATCACATCTGTTTATTTTTATCATATTGGGCCAAGGCCCAACAAGACAATAACGTATACAACAAATAACGGTAGGACCCATAAACCACGTAAATGTCGTATACAAGAAGTCACCGACTACATTAATTAATGTTGACTAATGCAATCGTACCTAGGGGATGTTTGTTTATACAAAATTTGGAGCCTATAATTTCCAACAATAAAATACATTTCATAATTTTCAATTTTTATATATACACTTCAAACTTTTTACAAACCCTAATAAATTTACCCTCCCGATGAGAGACCCACTATGGCATCAATTGTTCTCACACTTAGCAGTTACTCTTCTACACTACCAGCACCTCAACAGCCAGCATTAATAAATTTTATTAATTTATATTATAAAAAAATTTGACTATTAAAAACGTTAAATGTTAAAACATAGTGGGTCTCTCATCGGGATCTTTCGGATATGGTTGATGGGTCCTACCACGTTATTAAGTTATGTTATCAAGACACACATGTCACCTATTTCATCTTGTTAGGCCTTGGCCCAATATGACATAACATAACCCCAAACGCAGGGTAAAACATCACATTTGTTTATTTTTATCATATTGGGCCAAAGGCCTAACAAAAAGACATTGACTTATGTGGTTGATGGGTCCTACCACATTGTTAAGTTATGTTATCAAGACGCACATGTCAGCCTATTTCATCTTGTTAGGCCTTGGCCCAATATGACATAACATAACCCCAAGCGCAGGGTAAAACATCACATTTGTTTATTTTTATCATATTGGGACAAAGGCCTAACAAGACATTGACTTATGTGGTTGATGGGTCCTACCGCACTATTAAGTTATGTTATCAAGACACATATGTCAGCCTATTTCATCTTGTTAGGCGTTGGCCCAATATGATATAACATAACCCCAAGCGCAGGGTAAAACATCACATTTGTTTATTTTTATCATATTGGGCCAAAGGCCTAACAAGACATTAACTTATGTGGTTGATGGGTCCTACCACATTATTAAGTTATGTTATCAAGACACATGTCAGCCTATTTCATCTTGTTAGGCGTTGGCCCAATATGATATAACATAACCCCAAGCGCATGGTAAAACATCACATCTGTTTATTATTATCATATTGGGCCAAAGGCCTAACAAGACATGGACTTATGTGGTTGATGGGTCCTACCACGTTATTAAGTTATGTTATCAAGACACACATGTCAGCCTATTTCATCTTGTTAGGCCTTGGCCCAATATGATATAACATAGCCCCAAGCGTAGAGTAAAACATCACATCTATTTATTTTTAAAGGTAGTGGTCGAGTGCTTCTCCTTATTTTGCCCCTTTTGAAGATATTTTATTAATAAACATCAATTTCTACATTATCTTGTTTGATTTGCTTTGTCGTCATTTAGTATTAAATTCGAGATTATTTAAATGGGATGGTCGATGGCGTTGTCCAAAACCATAGGTTCGTGAAACCAGGGGCGCTAACCCCTATACCGCGGGAACAATTGAAAGAAATTCATATCTTCGCTCCCAAATCAGGAGTATTAGGATTAATGAGTTAGCTTAGCGTACAGGGCCAATTGATTCTTAGCTCATGCGTTGAGAAAACGATACTTTTGTTTTTTTTAAGTATTTTTTTCAGAAACACGTAGGAGAACAACTACTCCAATTATTCCATGTCTTTGGGCTGGGCCTATATGGGCCTAGCAAATCAAAAGAGTGATCCAAAGGTCACGTACTCAGCCCAGCATTCTTTTAGTCCATTATCATTTTGCATTGAACCCAACATTCTGGGCTCGGTTGGGCTGAGCCAGAGTAATTACTTTGCACGCACACAGTATTTCCCTTTGAACCCCCGTCCTATGTTCTTTTTTTGTTTTTTGTTTTTCTAAGCCAATGCAATAAAAAATAAAATAGGAGCTATAGATTGAGGGAAATTTCCTTCTCTTAAATCTTAATAATTAATGGTTTTTACCACATAATATGTACGCTTGCACGTGAACATTCATTTCATACCTAACTAAGCATACAGTATCATGATGTCATGGTGGCATCATTCATTTAATTAAAATGAGCGCAGCGAATGCGTACTCTGTGATCAGGAAAGCCCTGCGATCATACAGTGTACTTGTTTGATAATTGACCTTAATTATTTGACGTTAATATTAAAAAATTAATAAATATTTTTTTATTATTAAGATATTTATTAAAAATCTTATCTTTTTTACTTTTTTACCAATTCTTATAATTTTTTTTTTTTCACAAACAATAATATTTCATAAATCTCAATACTTAAAATTTTCACACTCAAACAACACCAGTATTACGCGGGGCTGTTACATGTTACACGTGTGCATTGTTTCACACGTGAGAGATATACGCAGTCGTTTTATTTAAGTGATCATATCCGTCCGCTTGAGTTACACGCTGACGTTGAGGATTAAATTTAGAGGTTATGGTTGTGTTTGTGTTGAAATATTTTTGGTGTTGGGTTTTGTGTTGGTATTGGGTTTAGTGAAAAAGTGAAGAGAGAAATTTTTTTATATTTTTTGTATTTTTTTATGGGAGAGAGAGATTATATCGTTGTATTTTATTAGGAGAGAGAATATTTTGAAAAAAATTGTTGATGCAAACGCACCCTATAAATAATGATGCGGAGGGGGAAGGCCGTAGGTTACGAAGCCAATCGCTATGTCTTCGCAGAGGAAGTATTATGTTGATATTCATTATACAGAGTCCCTTTTTGTGACATGGCAGATTCGAGATGTGTTTATAAACACGAAGAAGATTGAGATAAATACGTTACCCGATTATGATGATTGGTTTAATCGGACGTATACGTATTTAAAGCAGCAGCATGATTCGTTCAGGCAATACTTTACTCATGCTTTGAATTTGAATCCTGGTGATATTTTGATTCTTCGTTGGCATAAGGATCTTTCAAGTTTTATGCTGACGCAGGCGATTCCTATTCCTTGGGTTCAGGTTGCGGCTCAGGTTGCGGCTGGTCTTATATCTTACTTGGATGATAATGCTGTTTCTGGAATTAATGCATTTGAGAATGCTCGTGCTGCGAGGTTTGATCATCCTTATCTTAAAGATGATGGAACAAATGTTAACGTTGTTGAAAGCAGTTGATTCGAGGTTGAAGATGAATGATGTCAGCATGACATCATGATATTGTATGCTCAGTTATGTACGAAATGTATGTACGATTGCATATTAGTCAACAATAAATAATGCAGTCGGTGTATGCTTAGTTATGTATGAAATGGGTATATGCTTTAGTTATGTATGAAATGGGTGTATGCTTAGTTATGTATGAAATGGATGTTGACGTGCAAGCGTACTATGTACGATTGCATATTAGTCAACAATAAATAATGCAGTGTATGCTTTTTTTTTTTTTCTGAATAGTCGGTGTATGCGTTATGTATGAAATGGATGTTGAGCAGTCGGTGACTCGTTGAATACGACACTGACTTTTATGGTTGATGGGTCCTACCATTTGATCAGTATTGCAAAGAGTTAGAACTTGTATTGAATTCTGAAGATTGAAGATGCTGTAAGGGTAATTCAACTACGCTGGACACGGAAAAAAAGGGCAAGGTTTACCCAAATAAGCAAATTAATTTCACTTCTTTGTCACATGATTTGACATGAGAAATCTTTACTTTGGCAGTTGACCCTGTTGGTGTGCCCGCCAATGCAAATTGTAAAATAATATCTTCAACTACATCTGTTTTGCACATGACAATAAGGACAAGCACAGCTAGCTTTCAAACTCACCAATTAGTTGAAACCACATAGTGAAGAACACCATAGCAGTCCACGGCAGTGACCCAACAAGGCCCTGCAAGATAATGATTTGGAAAGTTTGCACTTTCATTACAGCCCTCATGGCCGTCCAAGACTCGAGAAGGATTGATGGTGCACTCCTAGCATTACCTTTATCTATCAAATCATTCCTGAAACACGAAGCAGCCAAGTTACAAGAAGCTGACAAAAGGGGAGAAAAAGTCCATTTGATCGAAAGCTTGATTTATATGCAGTTGGTTAAGTACACAGTGGAAATCGAAAATCAACTTGGGGATGTAAGGAAAAGCTCAATTACTTTTCTTCATCCTCGCCAGAATTATGTGAGATGCCAAGTGGTTTTCCAGCTGGGTCCACCACAAACAGCAAAACAAGGATTCCAATCATTGAACTAAATGTTGCCGCTAAAATGAAGGCAAAACGCCATCCAGGCATGCCCCAGTATTGCTGACCAGCCATAAGTGTTGCCACAACACCACCTCCTATGCCACCTACCGAGCCAACAAGGCTTAGCAGGCCACATCCTCTTCCTCTCGAACCGTCTGTATAGCTATCGGCAATGAAAGAGTGAAGAGCTGGTATAACAATCGCCAAACCAATGCCATTTATTGCTGTCCAGAACGCAACTTGAAGAAAGCTCTGACTCACGCCCACTGCAGCAGTTGATAGAGCCCAGCAGAAAGTGCCCATTGAAAGGACTGTAGGGCGATCATAGTTTATAACCAATACACCTGCCAAGGGAGATGCAAGTCCCCGCGCTAAGTTCCGTATAAATGTAAGATATCCAAGGTCAGATGGCCCGGCACCGAAAGTTTCGCTGATTTCTTTGTAAACAGATGGAAGGAGGTTCTCATCAGCACGCTCCACCACGGCAGCAAGGTTGATAAGAATGAGCGAGAGAGAAATCCCAAAAATTTGTCTTCTTCTGTGAAATGTAACAATTGCAAAGATGTAACAAAGAGTCAATGACTGCATGAAACTCCTCTGGAGAGAAACAAAATGGATGGCAAGAGCTACACATCCTTTGTGGCATCACATGGTTTTGCATCTAAAAATACCAATGGCATGTAGAACATCATAAGTATCTGCAACCTTGAAGTTCATTTGCTAGTTATAGCAGAAGTGATGACCCTGAACAGGAAGGAGCTGCTCTTGATTCGAGTAATTAAGTGCTTATATGGAATACTTTTTATTTTACTACGCCAAATATGAACATATGTTTCGTGAACAACAGATATTACTAGATTTTCCAAGAAAAACCGATCAATTCCTTAATGAAGACGAATTAAAGAGTAATAATAATTAGCAACTTATTGATTAATCGCCAAAAAGCAACTAAAAGAGCAGGAAAAAGCATTTAATCCAATTAAATATGAAAACTGCAACAAAAACGCGAGCGAAACTGAAACAGAAGCATAAGAGAAACCAAAACTCACTTCATAGCTTCCAAATGTCAGGGAAGTAAGAGGTTAGGATCGACGACGAGCCCCAAACCTTCCGGAGTCACTATTACGGCTCGTGAATTGGGAATTCTCGGAACCTACGAACGCGCGCCCACTTGCTCTGTCCAGAACACTGCTGAGTACCTGGGGGCTCATCAGGAATTTGCTCAAAAGAATATTCAAAGCGGATATTTATCTCAAAAATCCCAGACAAAAGCCAAACAAATCAAAATTCGATCCGTGTTGGAATAAATTATAATCGAAGAGGGCTATTGGAAGTTCAAGTTGGATGGGATCCCGGATCTGTCTCCTTTTTTCTTGTGGATCGCTTTCAAGACGTGCGCGGCACAGACTTGTAGTGGAGTGTAAAACCTCTGTAGTTGTCGGGTCAATAGTCGGGATCCACGGATTCAATCCGCATCGAATCTGCATCCATCAGTAGGTACTAGGAAGCTCCTATAATTTTTTTGTTTTACCCGGTCGTTTGAGTAAAAAATTTTACTAGTTGCGAAAAAAGTGAGAGATAATGTAAAAGTAAAAAAGTTAGTTAAAAATATGAAATAAATTAAAAAAAAAAGTAAGTAAAAAAGTGATAAAATTAGTATAAAGTAAAAAAAAATAAAAAAAAAAAATTAAAATGTAATGATGTTTAGTGTACACCAACGCAGTAAGTATCCTACACGTGAAGGGAATCTTAACTTGGGCTTGTAAGCCTGAGGGACCACTGATCTTGGGGCTTGAATCTTGGGCCAGTTTCATCGGAAAATTGTTTCGGAAATAAGCGAGTCATACTTTTTTATCACTTGCGATTCCGTATAAATTGGATATCCCTGGACCAGGAACGGTGAACGCGGTTCATGAGCCGCTGTCTGGCATCCACGTGTACAGCCCATATGTTTTTTTGCTGTCCCTCCTTTTTTTTTTTTTTTTTTTTTTTAAATGCCCTCCTTTTTATTTAGCAGTGTGATCTTTCTTATTGGTTGCTTTCAAAACACGAGGCCTGGCCCAGTTGACAAATATCTAGGCCATGAGATCTTGCGAGGCCCAGCTCGCAATCAAGATTTGGAGCATGGTTCACCAGCAGTACACCGACTGATCAAATCATCAGCAACAAGTGAACTCTCTGGGTATTTCTAAGACCTTTGATTTGTTAATTGTCCGATTTAAATAAGATAGAGACTGTACAGACTTCAAAATTAGTTAAGGTGTACATAAATTAGTCCGGATGTCTATTTTTTTTAAATATCACAATTAAAGCAAGTGTCTTTAATTTTTTATTAATTTTCTTTTCTCTTGATATATTATTTATTTGGGAGTCAGATTATGAAATTAACTGCTAGAAAACTTGTGAAAAACAACTTTTTAGATACCTTCTTGCTTAGAACATCTTGGAGACTTGGGATATTACAATTCTAGCCCATGGACATGATTGTTGACTATATACGTACGTTTTATTTTACCCCCACGATAAAATCAAACAAAAATTTTGGTTGGAGGAAACCTAACCTACTAAAAGCAAAGAATATTGTCATTTAGTACGGCCGTGATAACTGATAACGTAGATGTATATCATATAGGACCAATATTCCACGTGAGGATTAGGTCATGGTCATTGTCTCGTTACTTTACTTTGCACGTACGTACAAATAATTAAGTTATCCAAGTGTTCAGGAAAAACGAATTAAAGCTAAACTAATCTAAGGTTGTGTTTGCGTATTAAAATTTTGGAAGGTAGAGTATTAAATTTGGTGAAAAAGTAAAGAGATATATAATTTTAATTTTTATTATAGTAAAAAATAATGATGCAATAGAGAGAGATTATAATATAAACCCGCATGAATTTATCAATTTCAGGTAAAAAATAGATTTCTATAATTACATCTAATTTAAATTATTATTATAATTTAATTTATAAAAGATGTTAGAAATATGAAAATAGAAATTATAAATTGATCAGTACAAGACGATAAATAAGAGATCACAATTTTTGTTTTCTGGATGTTTGGGAGATCTTATAAGGCTTCACAATTTCCTCAGTAGTTATTAGTTTTCGGAGTTTTGCTGGGAAGAAGAATCTGATGGTCAAATGTGTCCAGGTAGACGAGGATGCGCGGCATCGAGACGTAGACAAAAGATATAAAAAAATATCTTTGGCCAACTTTGAAAGGTGTGAAAAGCGAGATGAGTTATTATGTGAAGCGGGACCGTGTGGAGCGGTGCGGAGCTGCGGTCAGGATCTCCACACCGTCCATCCGACGGTCCCGCTTCTGCCACCGAATAAATGAGATGGTAGCCCGGTTTGAGATTGAGGAACCCGGTCCAGGCCTCCGACTCTCTCTCTCTCACATAAGGAACCCGGTTAGACATTCGAATTTGAGATGGTAGCGTCCAGCCCCTTCTTCCTCCCCCCATTTCAGGCCTCTGACTCTCTCTCTCGCAGAAGCGCTCAGCCCCTTCTTCCTCCCCCCATTCGGAGACTGAACGACGAGGATTAGTTGAGTTCGACGGCCAAGGCTGATGGGGTGTTGGAGAGAATGCCAAGGACAAAAATAAAGAATTTGAGGTGGCGGTTGAAGAGTTTGAAGAAGAGAACGACGACGTGGAGGCTGCTGCAGATGTACCGACAATGGTGGCGGCGAGCAACAACCACCCCCACAAGGGTTTGGCCAGGAAGGTACTACCGGACGTATTGGGTTTGTTCAATTCACGTTTGTGGAACCTTTGGAGTCCGAATGCGTAGGTCAAAATTTCAATGTTCTTTTCTTTTCTCTGTCTTTGGGGTTAATTTCTATTCTAGTTCAAGTTCTCGAGCCCCCAAAAGAAAGAAAAATGATAAAAAAGGGGAGGACAAATATTTTTCATGTTGGGTTCTATGCGTACTCGAATATAGTTACTCTCCATCTCAATGAATCTCTCTTTCCTTCCTTTTTTTTCTTTCACCGTTATGTTTTGAACATTTTAAGGTTCTCTCTTTTGTGTTGGCTCACATTGCTCGGACTAGAGTTATTGGTAGGCAGAGTGTCGTTTTATCGGCAATGAGATTGGAAAAGGATTTATATTTTTTTATTATTAAATTTTGCTTGGGAATAATTATTATTGATATCATTTGGGTTTTGGAATTGTACTGGCCACAAATGGAAGTTGTTTATAATGACATGTTGAAAGATATACTGCTTCTTAATTTTTTTGTGTTTGTATGTACAAGTCTTTTTTTTTTCAGTTGTAGATTGTTATTCTAGGTATCAATAAATATATTTATGAGAAATGATATTTACTCAGAATGCGTAAGTCCGTTCTAGATTCGTGCTTATGAAGTATTGGGATTTGAGGTAACTGAATGCAATTGTTTATCATAACAAAACTGTCCACACCAAGAAACACAGTATTGGTATGACCTCCCTCTGTTTTCGTGAGTAGGAGAAACAGAGTGTGGCCTCCCTCTGTTTTTTTTCTTTCTATACCCCCCCAAACACAACTTCAACTATTCTTTTATTTTGAATTCTGCTCTGTACACCAAGATATTAATTTTATTTTTGCTGCTCTTGTTACTACTATTGGTATGGATGCACATTATCAGAAAATTATCGATGTGGCATACTCTTTTTACCAATTATTAGCACCAGGGTGCTGATTATTTTATTTCTTCATCCTGTTGTTTTATGGGCTATTTGTCTATTAAGAATTGCTTGCTATTTGTCTAAATTGAACATAGTTGTAAAGTTGCTTTGTAAAGGCCTAATTCATATAAGTGGCCTTATCCGCCATGTATATAAGCCTAATTCATAAAGTTGCTATTTTTCCTCAGTTCTTATGTTTATCAAAACTGATGACAGTTGGTAGTTTATCTTTTTTGCACTGTAACATGATACTTCTGGTTGTAGTTAATAATGACTAACTCCTCAGTTCTTATGTTTATCAAAACTGGTGCAGGAATTGTCAGAGCATCTGGGTATCCTGCAACTTCCTGACTCTCTTCTACATATGTTTATCTTATTTGCACTTCTTGAACTCTTTAGCCCTCAAAAACTTCATTAGTATTACGTCAATGGCATTGTCTCCTTTACTAGGTAGTAATGATACCCCTAGAGGGCAATATCCTTATCTACGTTGACCTTTTCTTTCTCAAGAGTCACATCGGTGCTCTCCTTTGCAGTTTCTTCTGTGAGATTCTTCTTTTCGTCATGAATATCTTGCTTGGGCTGATCTTTGCCCTGTTTGCCGTCTTTCTTTTCGGCCTTTTCTGCTTTCCCCTCGATCACCAAGTTTCCATCCTCTTCTGTACAACTTTCTTCTTTTTTGCCTTCCACTTTGCTCCCTTTCTCCAATATTGATTTTGCAATTGCTTCTAAATGAATTTGCATCTGTACATTAGATGTTAGGTGTTATGACAACAAGTGGTGTGATGCGGCTACGATTATGCTAATTACTGATTTTCTATTTCATGTGTAAAAAATCTGCAGATGCTGGGTGAGAATCTATACCCACTTGTGGAATAGCTGGAGCCTGAAAATGTTGCTAAGGTGACAGACATGCTTCTAGAGATGGATCAGACTGAGGTGTTGCATTTGCTCGAGTCACCAGAAGCTCTGAAAGCAAAGGTGGCTGAGGCTATGGAGGTTCTAAGGAATGTTCTGCATCAGATCAACTGTCCTCATTGTCACTGAATGACAATCTTGTTTCGTGAGAGCCTTGAATGCGTGTTTATTTGTAACTTGAAATGGTTTTGAGACTGTTCTGTACTTGGTTTGATCCAGGTTAACAACTGAATGCCTCAAGTAGGATGGCTAGTTTTGTTTGTTATGCCAACTCCTTATTGTTGTGCAAGTTTGAAGATTGGGACATCTATGCTCGAATGGTCGATATGTGACCACTATTGCCAAAGATTGTGCTAATTTGCCAACTCCTTATTGTTGTGCCTTCTTGAGTTAAATGGTGACTGACGATTTACTTGTACCTCGTTCAATCTAATGTTGAGGATTAAACCACGTACCGCTGACTCGCTTCTTAAGCTCATTTGGAAAATTGACCTTTCAAGTAACTGCACAGATTGACCTTTCTAGTAATTGACATTCCTGTCTTGTGATAATCCTCCTTTCCCCCGTGATGTGTTCCTTCCTGTTTAGTCTTTGTTTCGAACTCTTTATTTCCTCTTTTAGTTAATACGAGAACAAAGTGAAATAAACCTTCATCACATAAAGGTTACCACTCCAGGTTACAAACAACCTTCTGAAAATCCTCTACAGAAAGCGTGGCAGAGTGCCAATAAGATGTCCATTATGGAGATTGTGGCTCTTCTTTCTACATATCTCCCTCCCAGCTTCAGATATGTTACGCATAGATAAACAATTTCAAGTGCGTAAATCAACCCTCATCGCAGGAAAATTAAAATAACCATCAGAAATTGTCCTGTCATTGATTCAGGCTGAAATAGATAAACAAAGCATTAGCAACACTGAAGATTATGCCGCTCCTACAATTTAGCCCATCATAGGCATTTAATCGAACAGGTTGTGTGCCATTTACATGGATAACTTTGAATGTAATGAACATAATTGCACTACCACGAGTTACATCGCTAAGATTTAGCAACAATCACAGGAAAAATTGTCTTCTGCGGGCTTCCAAACACCCTTTTTAACAGCAAGAAAGCACTCAAGCGGCACTATACCTTCTAACTCTATCCATAGACTCCCCATGTGCTCACTATTAAGATGCCGCATATTCGAAGAACTATCAAGAAACCAATCTCCGCAGCAACAACACACGCAAAACTTCCATTGGTTCTACTCCTTGCCACGAAACTCGGGAAAATGGCATGAGCTTCTGTCGACGGGGTTCTTCAAGCAGGAAGAAAAAAATGGACGAAGGATGAACCGGTCTAATGCATGTGGGTTGGAAAAAACGGTACTCCGTGGACCGGGTTTGGAGGGGAGAAGCTCATTTATTCGGTAGCAAGCTGGAGACCGTCGGATGGCCTACGGGGAGATCCTGACCACAGCTCCACACCGCTTCACACCCTGCCGCTTCACATAATAACTCATCTCGTGAAAAGCTCGAGTATTAGATAATATGTTGGAATAATGGAACAACGAGGTCTTGAAGGCTCTCTGTGTCGAGGCCGGTTGGATCGTCGAAGAAGATGGATCCACCTATCAAGGTTCCCCTTTCGCAGTCTCTCTAATGTTTTCCTCTTTCTGTTGTGTTTTTTTGGCTCTACCGTTTCTGCGTTTAGCTCATTGATTTTGCTTGTTCTCTTACATAGAGGTAATTCTATCTGGGTTTCTTCATCTGTCGTGTAGACGTGCAACTTAGTGATGCCGGAATTTTTTCTGTTTGTTGGAGTCTTTTCCTCGCCGTAAATAACTTAGTTTCTTCCTTTAATCTTTTCTCTGTCGTTATACTTAATGTTAGATGACAAAATCTCTTGGTTTCATTGTGATTTCTCCATCAGAATCAAGAGGTAGGATCTAAGGTTTCTTTGTAAACCTGCAGGTTTTAAAAACCGATTTAGGTCCCTTGCCAAAGATTTGCAACTTAGTGTAGAAGTTGAAAGGAAATACGTCTCTCTTAGATTTCTCTACATTATTTTATGGATTTGCTTGGGCTTGTAGATTATCCTGGGGTCCCATTTGAACTTCATCTGGTTGTTTGAGAGAAAAATGTTCAGAAAGCATGAAATTTGAGCAATATTTGCTACTTCAGAAACTAATTAATAGTGTCTTTCAATATAATCTCATCTTGTGCCTGACCTTTCTGCTTTTACCTATCGTACAGGGATGCAAACCACCCCCAGGTGAGATTGCGGGCACTTCCATAAACCTTAGTGCATGTTCCTCTCTTCAACCAAGCCCCCAATCCTCAAACTTCGTAAGTCCGGTGCCATCCTATCGCCAGCCCATCATCATCGTCCTTCCCAAGTCCTACTCGTTTCGATGCAAACCCCTCGTCTTACCTCCTTCCTTTCCTCCGCAACATTGCCTCCATCCCTACAAATCTCCCTCCTCTTAGAATATCCAATAGTGCCCCTGTAACACCGCCTCTTTCCTCGCCAACGTCCAGAGGTTCAAAGCGAAAGCCTGAGTGGGAATCCCTTTCTAATGGCTCCCAAAACTCATTCCGCCATCCTCTTTTTGCTGCTTCTGCCCCAGCAAGCCATTCGCGACGACATCATATTACACCTGCCACAATACCAGAATGCGACGAGTCTGACACTTCCACAGTGGACTCGGGTCGCTGGGTCAGTTTCCAGACAGTGGCACACCTAGCAGCTCCTCCTTCCCCTACATTCAATTTAATGAAGCCGGCAGCACAACAGGGTTCTCTCGTAGATGGGGTTGATGAGCATGCGGGCCTTGATTGGGGGGCAGCAGCAGAGAGGGAGAGGGTCGGAGTTTGAGTTTGAGAATGGCAAAGTGAAGCCATGGGAAGGGGAGAGAATTCATGAGGTAGGGGTAGATGATCTGGAGCTTACATTAGGGAGTGGAAAGGCCCATGGTTAAAGCATCCAGTTGATAGTCTGGCTTGAGAATGTGAGGAGAGATTCACCGTCTGCTGATCATATAGTTCTGCATTCTCAAAGATACTTGGTTCTCTTTAGCCGGCCATGTGGCGCAATTGCCTGGAGTCACTTATGACTTATGTCTCTGAAGGGAGACTTAAGGTTGAGATTGGTGCATACTGGTCTTCTCTTAATGTGTACAGTTCTCTCTTTTTAGTAGCCATTACAGGACTGTAAACCAATTCATTTGTTTATCAGAAGATCCACTTTTCAACAAGCTTCATTGAAGGAAAGCGTTCCTGGTTAATTATTCATGTGGTGGGAGAGGCTGAAGCATGTGACTTGGGAGGTTACTCTTTTACTCGTGAATTATGTTTGGAGTATCTTCTTTAATTATTGATTTATTACAGGAACCTACTTGAATTATCCAGTGGAGTTGTCAGAGAATTGTGGTTTTTATCCATTGGGATTAAACACCAAACACAAAGCGTTCGGAGATCGTTATTATCTCCTTAGCAAACAAATCGACTTTCTTTCGTGCTTCCAACGTGGATCTACTAGCTAACAATTGGTGTTAGTAAGTTCGAACCAATTTTTCTTCATTCGATCTTCTCTGCACATCTCAAACCCCACACCGGGAGCTTAAAACCCTTTCACTATATCATCCTTTGTTTGTTGCATCGAAGACTAGTCTAGGATACCTGAGCGGTTATAATCTGGGTGGGGAAATCATTTCCAATGTGAGTAGAAAGTTGAGGATACAAAGGAATTCTCACAAATCCTTTGTATCCTCAGGCAATAATTCGTCAATTTGGTTGGTCTCATTAAGGAAATAAATTTACGTGGCTAACAAGAACATATTACCACTAACTGACATTCTAGGTTCAGCTGGTTTAAACAATTTGATGTGGACTTTAAGTTAACAATTATGGTTCAACTTGGCCTTTTGAGCTACTCTTACGCACCGGGTTTGTTTTGATTGGCAGTGGCATGTAATTTATTCCGTTAACGGGACTAATCGAGTCAACAGAATGATCACTTTAGGACAAAAGATTCTTTAGGGTTTGTTCAAGACAAAATAAACTTCAGGGACTAGTTTAGAATTTAGTCATATAGTAAGCCTTAAATTTTCGCAAGTATGTTCATTTCCGCTGCGTGATTAATCCGGTTGCATGTTAGGCGTGATGCAGTTTGTGGTCAAAGTAGGCATCTTGGAATGAATACGGGGCGGGCCCTTCCCATGTGATCATGTGTGTTTTCATGAGAGCATGTGACCTGTCATGCCTGATGCTGTAGTTTACCAACCGTTCTACAAACTTGATTCGGCAACTATTAATCCTTCTGAGAATCTGCTAAGGGATTCAAGCCTGCTTTTTAATCCACCAGCCTTCTTGGGAACGATTCAAAACCACCAGCCTTTGGTGCCCCATACCAAATTGAAAACACAACACAATTTTAGTTCATCGCACATGCACTTGCACGTGCAATTATTTAGCTTAAATTATGCACATCAGGAAATTTAGTTCTAATAGACTTCAACTAGCTGCCCTTTGTCAAAATTTCATATGCTGGGATATGCCGAAGGAAGAGGGCACGCCGATTTGGCTGATAATTAATATTGCACGTTTTTCCTGTAGTAATACCATATTAGCTATTCCTCCCCGCCCCCCCCCCCCCCAAAAAAAAACACCATATTAGCTGATGAGTTTATGCATCGGCCCACAGCGAGTCACCTTTGGTGGATGGATGGCCCAGGATGTCCAATTGACGGGTCGACTTGAGAGCCTGATGAAAGGCCCAACAATGTGGTTCGTTTCATACAATGTTCTGTCGTAATGGCCCACAAGTTTCTTTTTTAAAAGGTATAGTCTAGGAACATATGATGTAAGGGCTTGTTTGGGAAACGGTTACGGTTACAATTTAGGTTTTGATTTTAAATTTTAAATTATATTAAAATATTATGTTGTTGTAAGGTTTTGTTCGGCTGAAAAAAAAGTACAGTAGCCGTTTTCGTCCGCTGTCTGATCAGCGGCGTCTACATCCGGGGAGTTCGCCGGCGAGTCGACGTTCAAGGGCGCCGCAGCCGCAGGCTTCTTCTTCTTCTTGCTAGCCTTGGGAGCGTCGACCGCCTCTTCGAGAAGTGTGCCGGTGATCTTCGATGTCCCGACCTTCGTCTGCAGCGTTACTTCCTCGTCGTCGTTCTGCACGGTGAAATCGAATTTCTCGGCCCCATCAGTGGCCAGCGTATTCATGACACCGTTGTTAGACTTCAACATGTCCCTGGACATGTACACAGGCACGCCGTGAAACTCGAGCAACGACGCCTTGCCTGAGGCCGTCAAGTTCTTGTACTTGGGCAGGAACGTCGTTAAGCCTCCGTCGAGGCTGTCCTGAAAGGTCTTCTCGGCTTCGGCGTCCGCCAAGAAAGTGTCGGCGAAAACCTTGCAACCGTGAGCGAACATTATGCCGGTGAGGTTCACCGCGGCAGGGCCCGGAGTGGGGGCCGCGGCCACATCTGACTGGCTGATCTGGATGACGAAGAGTTGTACTTCAGTTCCTCCAAGCCCTTGACGAAGCAAACGTCGATATAGCCGCCATTGTCCTCTGGGGAGAAACCAACTTTTCCGCCCTTAAGATCAGTGATGTTGACGAAGCCGACGGAGCCAGGGGCAAAGCCAAAATCATACTCAGCCAAACAAAAACTTATCACAAAATAATATTTTAATCTAATTTAAATTTTAAACCAAAATCAGGAACTGAACCGGTTCCCAAATAAACCTATATCTGGATTTTTTTTCGTCGTCACACAAGATCGTGTTAGACAATTATTTGAATATGCGTATAATTCTGACGTGGAATAATATAGTCCACGTAAGCAGGGGCGGAACTAGCTCATGACGAAGTCGGCCAGAAAAACTAATTTTTTTTTTTATATGTATAAGAGGCTTTAGGCCTTTAGCCAGGGGCGTGACAGTGTACTGTCACGATGGGGGACGGCCGACCCCCATCGCCCTGACTGAAAATACTTCCATTTTTATTTTTTTTTAAATATCTTAAGCCCACCCCAGCCGCGCTGCTTGCTTACGTGAAAAGCTGGAGCCAAAAGGTGCGCTGCTTTTGCTTACGTGACTCCGCGGTACAATGTCGCAATGCCAATAGGTACGTGCTTTTGCTACGTGCAATGTCGCAATGCCAAACGCGGAGAGAAGGAGAAATTGGAAAAAGCATATCATGAATGATTGCTTTCATTCGCATGCGGCAACGCTACTCACTGCTCCCTGACTCCGAATCTCCCTCTTCTCTCACAGTCGTTGTCATAAGGTATATGAGATATTCTTTATTTTCATTAATTTGAAATTGCGCTTATAAGTGTTACTGTGTTAGCAAAGTATATACAAATTAATATTTGCAAACATTTTAAGATTCAAATGAAAACGAATCTTTTATTTATATTTAGGCTGATAAGTTTATATTTCTTCATTTTAATAAATGTTTAGATTTTGTAAGATTTTTGTATTAATATTGTACTTGATCCATGGAGCTGACCCGATTATGAATTTGATTAGGAATTTTTTAATTTGATTATTTTTCTATTAAATAGATTTGTGTTTTCTATAATGAAGTTAATTAAAACTGACTTGCCTAATAAGATAGGTGACGAATGAATGAATGATAGTTTGGTGGTATACATCTAAAGAAATTTTTTTGAAACTATTGAAAACAAAGTTAGTTTACAACGTTTTCAGAATATGCAGTCTCGTAGGATTTAATTTTCATCTCTCAGTATCAGCAAATAGTATGTACGTGTATTTTAATATTTTTAGTGTTTTTAATACTTAATTTCTGTTATTTTAACTTTTAAGATATTTTTTACATTACGTAATAAATTTTTTTTTTGTCATTTTTCCTTAAGAGTTCGACCCCCTTCGATTGAATTCCTGGTTCCGCCACTGCACGTAAGATGATAGTAACATGAGCGACTAATTTATATAGTTGTCTGGTCAAAGTCCATAGAGATAGAGTTAAGCTCTAAGATTTTATTGTTTCAAGTAAGATAATATATAGTTGATAGTTACACTGCCCGAAATGATATGTTAAGAGGTTCCGATTACGTTGGTTTGATCGGTACTTGAGAGGTTGTAATTTATATATCATGAAGTCATCGTAAGCGGGGCCCTCGACTGGGCTTTTTCCAACAATAGCTAACTGGCTCCGACCACATAGTACTGGGAAAGTTCTAAAGAAAATTGGAAGTGATTTTCTTTAGTACAACCTTTTGTGTGGTCGGGCTGGGCAAATCGGGTTCAGGTTGGGTTTGACAAGCCTTTCAAGTTCGGGTTTCGAAAATTTTGAGCCGAACCTGACCCAGAAAGGGGTGAAACCCCGAGCTGGCCCCGCATACCAGGTTCGACTCTAGTTCGGGTTGGGTTCAGTTTAGTGAGCCTTACAAGAAGTGTCCCAGAACATTTTGGGTTTTCAGGCCTAATAACGTTTTGGGGCTGTACTTGGGCCCATGATGTCCTGGTCATTTTTTTTTCAAGGCCAGTACGCCTTAGGCTATTTGATTTCAAGCCCAAGACGCTGTGGGCAATGGACATGCTATTTTTAGCCTAGGACGTCCTGGGGCATGGGCAGTGGGCATGTAAAATCCATGGTTATTTTTACCTGTCCATATCAGTGATTTTTACATGCCGGAGGAGTGGGGCATGAAGTGAGAGGCCAGAGAGAGGGGGGAACGCGACATTGCTGAGGGAGGAAAAAGGGAGACTGGAGAGCAGGAAAACTCAACATTGGGGGGGGGGGGCATCGCAAGGGTTACTGGTTAGGTTAACCACTTAGCGAAACACACGGGTATAATAGAAATTCACTTTTTTATTTAAGTTATATCGGGTCGTGTTATATTTCAAGTTCTACATTATACCCGACCCGAAAGTTTAATTTTCTTATTTAACAAACCGAACTTGTATAAACCCGTCCGACCGGGTCGGTCAGTTCGGGCTGTCGGGTCACGGGTTTTGTGCCCACCCTTATTCAGATTTTGATGAATCACCAGCTTAATTTCTTGTTCTTTTTCTCTAGTTTTTTTTTGGAACTGAGTACTTCAGTTTGTTAAACAACTTGGAGAGAGTCGGATCCAAAAATCACAGTTGATGAAGACGTGAAGTTCTTTCACCAGCCGTGAAAGATTGTAGTGGCACAGCCACTTGAAAGCAGCACTCATTTAGCACAAGGGAATCTTTTAGTTCATTGGGTCGTCCATATATATCTACTTCATGTCAAACTGCATATAATTACATAGATCACCTTTGCGTGATTTGAAAATGTTGTCCAGTACTGTCTAGAGGAGGATCCAATACAATAACGTAAACTCTTTAAGAAAATCCAAACAAATTGCCGACAAAGATGATTCAACTATATACCCCTAAAATTTTGATCACAATTGTTCAGTAATTTTTTTTTTGCCAAAGGATTCCTTGCAAAGATTATTAAAAATAAAAAAATCAATTCAACGATGACCCGATCATTTAACTTTGCATGAATTTGGAAAATTGCTTTTCATAATTTGTGTTGAATTTTCGACATGAAAATCATTAACTTTGCAGTATTTCGAGTACGTGCGGATGGCGTCCGAGTTCCCAATGAGTGATGGGATATTGTTGAATACGTGGGAGGATCTGGAACCCTCTGTTGCGCTGAGAGATGAGAGCCTCTTGGGTCGGGTGGCCAAGATTCCAGTTTACCTGTCGGTCCTTTAACAAGAACGGTTCCGGTTTGAGAAACGACTTGTTTGACTGGCTGGACAACCAACCTTGCGAGTCAATGATTTTCGTGTCATTTGGAAGCGATGGGACGCTTTCTTACGAGCAAATGACTGAGCTGGCTTGGGGGTTGGAACTGAGCCAGCAAAGATTTATTTGGGTGGTGCGGCCTGCCACGAAAGAAGCTATGGACGCTGCCTTTTTCAAGTCGGCCTCATCAGATGATGACCGATTAAGCTGCCTCCCGGAGGGGTTCTTGACACGAACGAAGAGCGTGGGAGTCGTGGTCCCCATGTGGGCGTCTCGAGTTGCCGTCTTAATGCACCCATCAATTGGTAGCTTCTTAACGCACTGTGGCTGGAACTCGACGCTGGAGAGCATCACCAACGGAGTGCCCATGATCGCATGGCCACTCTATGCGGAACAGAGAATGAACGCCGCGTTGCTAACTGAGGAGCTCAGGGTGGCCGTCCACTCCAAAGTGTTGCCGAAAAAGAAAGTGGTGGGAATAGAAGAGATAGAGAAGATGGTGAGAAGGATAATGGAGGATAAAGAAGGGCATGCATTAAGGACTAGGGTCAAGGAGCTAAAGTACAGTGCAGAGAAAGCTTTGTCAAATGGTGGTTCGTCCTACAATGCACTTTCGCAACTGGCACAGTATTGTGAGGTTCACATGCGACGCCAAGAAGTGCCTGCAGCAGATGCCATAGAGCCCACGGGAGCGGATTCCCTCCGAAGGCTACCAAAGACATAGTCAAGACGTAAAGAATTCAAATCAACGGTGGTTACAAATACAACTTATTTAATGAATACAAAGGCCCAAAATTCCTTTTTTGCGTGAGAAACGCAATTCCCTTTCTTTTTCTGCACTTCCTTCCTTCTCACGGCATCTCTCTTTGTTTGCCTCTCTTTCCTCTGCTCGCCGGAATCTCCCTGAATTCAAGAGAAAAAATTTATTTTTAACTCACATTACAGACTCGAATTAATACACGATTCAAGTAACTTGTAACATGTGCTCTTGTGATTACACTTTTTTTCCTCCGCAACAGTCCCACCTGCTAGTTTCGCCAATCAATGTCTTTCTCTTTGTTTTTTTGTTTTTTGGGTTGAAAAACGCCAAATCAAAGTCACTTTTTTTTATTAAAGTTAGGTAACGGTGTTATCTCCTGTACCTTTTTTATTATGAGAACCAACTCTGTTTCTTTCAATTTTTTTTCTTCTGAATTTTCTTTTTCCGAACCTAAATTGTTTCTTTCAGATCTTATTTTATTGATACGTTTTCATCTCATAGCTAAATCCATAGTGCTAAATTAAGATTTCTGTACCTTGTTTTTCTGCACTTCCTTCCTTCTCACGACATCTCTCTTCGTTTGCCTCCTCTCCTCTGCTCGCCGGATTCAAGAGAAAAAAGGTATTTTTAGATTTATGTCGAATTCTTGTATACATGTATTTATAAATAAAAAAAATCACCCTACGAGAAAGAAGGATTCAGACCAATTGACAGTAACTCTATATATAGGTGGGTGCAGCTAAATTCTAAATAGGTAGAAGATTTTTAAATAAGAAAAAAATGGAACTGAAGAACTGAAAAAATAATGTTCAGCATCACACTAATAAGATCCCAAATTTAATTAAATACCGCTTCTATGCAGCAACCAAATTAAATACAGTAATTAAACAAAAGAAAATCTCAGCCGTATGATTCTAATTTGAATATGATCAATTTCGGCCCCCATCTTTACAAGAAAATTTACTTTGGGTGTCAAAAAAATTTGTCACCCAAAGTGTCAAATTCGACACCAAATAATTTGGGTGAAAAAATGGAATTATCACCCATTTCGTCACCTAAAACCCGTCAATAAAGATTTTATTTGACAAATTGACAAATTATGAGTTTTCTCGTACAAAACCGTCTAAACGCAAAAATTAAACGTTACAAAAGTTTGAAATTGAACAACAACGTTCCCACAAGCTCCGGACTAATGGAAGTCCAGCCTAGAGGCTTGCGGTCCTGAGGCGTCAATAACCTCTAGTTCTTCCTAAACGTCCGATCAGTTAAAAGGCCAGGAAGCTGGAGAATTCGTGGAGCTAGGCTACGATTGAGCCGGTAGGCCCACTTTGCTTCAACCTGGGACTGCCGAGACCTTCAAGGGCATTATATATATTATATATATCCACTTTCCAGATCTTCTTCAAAACAGAAAAAATTCAATTATCATATATTTCTCAATTTTCCTCTCGTCTTTGAAGACAACGTTTGACCGACCGTTGGACATCCTTATGCCTTGGGAAGGTAATTATTGATTTGGTTGACATTAATTAATCTATGACGCTTTTTTCTGTTGAAATTCAAAAGATATTTCTTACTCTCACATCTCTAAGAAAATAATTTTTTTTTACATTCGTCACTCAACTGCTCCGTTGACTTTGGAAACGAGGTCGGACTGAGCGGTGGAATCCAATTTTTCCCTTATCGGCGAAAATGCTGTGGCGATAACGAAGAATAGTTTCAGACGAGATCGGTTGTTGTGTTAAGCGGTGTGGTGTGAAGCCGTGTGGAGCACCGGTCAGGATCTCCCCAGTCAGGATCCAATGGTCTCCAGCTTGCCACCTAATAAATGAGGGCAAACCCCGGTTCTTGTTGAGGACCGAATTCGTGATGGTTAGACCGGAGAGGTTTCAAACATTGTTAGGGATTTAGGGATTCGAATGTTTGCGCCCATTTCGAATGTTATTTTCGATTTACCGTTTCTGCTCCCGAATTCTCTCTCGCTTAGGGATTCGAATTTCCTCCCCATTTGAAAACCACCGCATCCCCTGTGCTTAGCCAAACATCCGGTGGTCTTGGTATTGAGGAAACCACCGCAGCCCCTGCTTCCTCCCCATTCGAGCTGCTGTCTCTCTCTCTCTCTCTCGCATCCGACGGTCTTGGTTTTTGTTGTCTTTATGCTTCTTGTTCTTTTCTTTTTCTTTTTCGGTTTTTCGGTTTGTTGTTTTTTAGTTCGTTTTAAAGCTTTCAATTTGTTGGTTGCAAGGATTGTGCTGGGTCCCCGGAGAGAGATTCGTGTGAATGACGGAGCTTGCTTCGAGCCTTCAAGTCCTATGTGGCATGGTGAAAATGGTCCACGTATCCAAAAAAAGCTTGCGTCGTCTGCACCTCTTCTTGGAGAGATCTACGGGTTTGCAGGATGATGGTGTTTGAGACAGCCCACTGAGGGGCAGGGGCCATAGACAGGAAAGATTGGATTCTAAGGGCCGAACTAAAGGCTTTTCGACGAAGGTCGTCTCTGTCTCTAACATGCAAAAGATTGAGTTTATGCAAAAGATTTGATCTTCCTGCTGAGTATATTATGTCTGTGGAAAATAAATTAGTTCTTTTTTCAGCTTGGTAGTGAGTTTTTTGACGTAGGAGGTTGAGTTTCTCAGCTGGGTATTATTTTTTCTTTGGTTTCCACTTCGTGCTCCTGTCTTTCTGGAGATTGAGAATGTATAATTGGGTGATTGTGAGATTTGAAGTTGTTGAAGTCGATAACGTTTTGTCTATCTTCTCGTGATTTGTGCTCTATTTTGTCTTCTGGGAAGATGGAAGGAAACGAGGAAAAAATTGAAATTTTGAGTGCAGGAGTAATGCTACCTTCTCTATGTGACGTCCTCATGTCCTTGTATTGAATAATTTAACTGACATCTGGAAGTTCTGCATCACATAGAAAAAGTCTGTTCCTTCTCCCTTGCTCTTAAGCTTTAGTGAGACTTCCTGTAAAGTGATAGAAGCTTCTTGTTGTTCTTATTGTTTGTTGACTTTTTCTCCTTGTCTTTTGTGTTTTTCTTTTCTTTTACATATAAGTTCTGGTTGCATTTAGGATGTAGTCATCTGAAATTTTTCTTGGTATTGGCTTCATGATATTTGGTACGTTGTGAACACAAAGGGTCTGTACAAAGGCAATGAAACTGCTGAAACATCATCAAAGTACTTCAAGATTAAAGGTGATCATCATCAGGAACCTGTTAAAGAAGATGGTGGTGTGGATCAAGCAAGGTCTAAGCATGTTACGCACAATTTCTCTCTGCAGATTTGTCTTTTTGTTTTTACTTTATTGACTGTTCTATTTCCAACCTGAAACAGGCTGGTTGCCATGCTGGCCGATTTGGGTAAAAAAGGTGGCTTGTTGAAGCTTGTTGGCAAAGTAGTTTTGCTGTGGGGTGGACTACGTGGTGCAATGAGTTTGACAGTGGATCGAAGGCAAAGACTTTTATTATTATTATTTTTTATTTTTTGTCTTGGAGAGTAGCTTAGTTTTATGTAAGAAATAGGCTGGAATTTGAAGTTCATGTGAGGTACGATTTAAATGGTTAGGTAATAAAGAAAACAGCATTTGACATCACAAGTGTCGCATTTGTTATAAAAGGGATATGTATATATCCAAGTACCAAACCAAACCAAGAACGCTAATGCCCCACAGGCAAATAGAGCCCCGTCCTCGAGTTCTCGTATGCGGCTCGTAGATAAAGATACAAAACAAATCCAATCTAACCGAATAATCTCAAGACTTCATATGGTTTGTCTCATCCAACAATACTAGCACACCGAGGTTCTTGAGTTTTGAAGACAAAAACAAGGTTTCATAAATAAATAGTACTTCGGTTCCAACAAAGTGATCATAGGAGAAGATACAGTGATCTTTATCAACCAGCAAGAGACAGAAACAACTTCGGGTACATCTTAATTTGGGATGCCCGCTTCCAAGAGCAAAGAAGGCACTTCTGTTCAACAACAAAGATTCAATGATGAAATAGATTCAAGTGCATAACCCTTCATCCGCTGATCTCATCTGCAGTGATGAAATAGAATAGAAAAGGAGCAAGTTCTTAATATGTGGGCATCCTGCATTTAGTTCTTAGCAAAAGAGGAAAGAAAGAAAAAAGAAGAAGAGGCATCTGGTAGGCTACCTGCATCGTCCAATATTCAGTCTAAACACTGACTAATTACCAAGCACTATCATGCCGTATAAAAAGTCAACTGATGTGGGATGACACCTGAGAATGTAAACTAAGAAATCTGAACCTCCGCCGCAAAACCCATGACTGTAAAGAGCTTTACCTTTGATAACTGCACTTCCTAGTCATGAATGTGTGAGATATGGCAGGCAATACACAAACGAGTATATAATGGGAGCTTGCAACTGGTTGGCAATTTAACTGACGAAGACAGTTTATCAAACATATGGCATGCAATACACAAACCAACGAAGAAACCACAAATCAAAAACAGGAAAAGTGACGGAGGCATGTAAACAAACACCTGTTATGCATGACACAAATACGAAACGACAAGACATGAAATTGCAACAGAAGACTGCCAAATACGAGAAAAAATAAAGAAGATGCCAACAAACTATACAGGGAAGGGGAAGAAAAGCCAGTGGCATCCTTTGACACAAAGCTTGGGGTAAGCTTTATCCAACAGCTATGTTTAGGATTCTCCCAGGCCGGAACACACAGGATATGGCGGCTGTAAGCGGGAGATTATAAAACGAAGCAATGGATCTCCTGAAATCCTGTTAGTTTTCAAGGACCAGAAAAGAAAATGGATTTTCCATTAAAGCACTATTATGCATGTTAGAGACAGAGACGACCTTCGTCGAAAAGCCTTTAGTTCGGCCCTTAGAATCCAATCTTTCCTGTCTATGGCCCCTGCCCCTCAGTGGGCTGTCTCAAACACCATCATCCTGCAAACCCGTAGATCTCTCCAAGAAGAGGTGCAGACGACGCAAGCTTTTTTTGGATACGTGGACCATTTTCACCATGCCACATAGGACTTGAAGGCTCGAAGCAAGCTCCGTCATTCACACGAATCTCTCTCCGGGGACCCAGCACAATCCTTGCAACCAACAAATTGAAAGCTTTAAAACGAACTAAAAAACAACAAACCGAAAAACCGAAAAAGAAAAAGAAAAGAACAAGAAGCATAAAGACAACAAAAACCAAGACCGTCGGATGCTAGAGAGAGAGAGAGAGAGAGAGACAGCAGCTCGAATGGGGAGGAAGCAGGGGCTGCGGTGGTTTCCTCAATACCAAGACCACCGGATGTTTGGCTAAGCACAGGGGATGCGGTGGTTTTCAAATGGGGAGGAAATTCGAATCCCTAAGCGAAAGAGAATTCGGGAGCAGAAACGGTAAATCGAAAATAACATTCGAAATGGGCGCAAACATTCGAATCCCTATATCCCTAACAATGTTTGAAACCGGCCCGGTCTAACCATCACTAATTCGGTCCTCAACAAGAACCGGGGTTTGCCCTCATTTATTATGTGGGAAGCTGGAGACCATTGGATCCTGACTGGGGAGATCCTGACCGGTGCTCCACACGGCTTCACACCACACCGCTTAACACAATAACCGATCTCAGTTTCAGACATCTCCTGGATAACAATAGGTTGAAACACACTGCATAGGGCAGACTCGCTGTTGCACCTAATCGTCAGTCAGAGAAACAGAGTTAGAGCACCTCTGCAATGAAGTGTAACCTAGCACAATCGAACGAAAGTCAAGTATTGTGCCCTCATAATCTCCATTAATTATTTTTCCATTCTCTGGCCAAAGGGCCACTCCGACAAGAATTTATATGAAGTGAAGTTGTTTCTGGGGGCACGCCATCCATAACCTCCAAAAATATCATATTCACTGGTGAGATTTTGTAACGAAAACCAAGCAAGCTGCAAGAAAGAGTGATCAGTTGCTTCATCCTCGACTCGTGGTAGTGTCCATGGAGAGCTCAAAGCCTCACGCAGTAATTGTCTCTAGCCCCGGTGTTGGGCACCTTGTCTGTGACCTTGAACTCGGCAATCGCCTCGTCGCCGATCAAAATTTCCTCGTTACCTTCTTTGTCGTCCTTGAATCTGAAGCCTCAGCTGGTGAATCCCAACTCATCCAATCAGCCATGGCACAGAAGCTCCTAGATATTGTCGTACTACCTCCAGTGGACGTCTCCGGTCAAGTTGGACCTAATTCTCCGATCTTCACTCGGCTAACCGCCGTTATGACCGAAATCCAGCCGACTCTCCGTTCCGCAATTTCCAACCTGAAGCCTAGCCCGACAGCCATCGTTGTCGATGCCTTTGGAACTCCAGTACTGGAAGTCGCCGATGAGATTCACATGTTAAAGTACGTATTTGTCACCTCTGCGTGGCCCCTTGCACTGATGTTATATGCTCCAATCCTTGACAAGGAAGTAGAAGGAGAATACATCGATCAAAAGGAGCCCTTGAGGGTCCCGGGTTGCATGTCAGTTCGACCCGAAGATGTCGTCGACCCGCTGTTGGACCGGACAAAGCAGGAATACAAAGCGTTCCTTCAAGTGGGATTAGAGATGCGTCAAAGTGATGGGGTTTTGGTGAATACGTGGGAAGATCTTGATACCAGGACTCTTAAGGCCATGAGAGAGGAGGAAGGCTTCGGATCGGTATCTGTGTATGCTGTTGGACCGCTGATCAAACCTGCGGGACCGTCCGCTTCGAGGAGTGAACTTTTGGATTGGCTAGACGAGCAGCCGATTGGGTCCGTACTTTATATTTCCTTTGGTAGTCTTGGGGTCCTTTCAGCCCAGCAGATCACTGAGCTGGCTTGGGGGTTGGAGATGAGCCAACAGAGATTCATTTGGGTGCTCCGCACACCCAGCAAGAGGGATGCATCTGCAGACAGAGGCGACGACGCCTTGAATTACTTGCCTGAGGGTTTCTTGTCTCGGACCCAGAAATTGGGACTGGTGGTGACGCAGTGGGCCCCACAGTCCGAGATCCTGTGCCATCGATCCACCGGAGGGTTCTTATCTCATTGTGGGTGGAATTCGTCGCTGGAGAGTATACTAAGTGGAGTGCCGATGATAGCCTGGCCTCTCTATGCGGAGCAGAAAATGAATGCTACAAAGCTAGCTGAGGAGGAAGGAGTGGCAGTTCGCCCGAAAATTGCACCAACCAGAGGACTGGTAGGAAGGGAGGAGATTGAAATGATGGTGAGAAAGGTTATGGAGGACCAGGAAGCTGGGAAGGCTATGAGGGCTAGAGTCAAGGAACTTAAAACCAGTGGGGAAAAAGCTTCGACTGAGGGTGGTTCCTCTTTCAATGCCATGTCTCAACTGGCAGAGCAATGTGCGATGAACTCCGAGCGCCAGAAAGGGAGGGTTCAGTAAGCCACTGCAACGATAAGAATGCTTCTTTTGTTTTAATTTTGTTTCTATCGGTGAAACAAGTTTATGTAAATCCCTGTATGGCTGTGCAAGTAACAGTAGTAACTATTGAAGCTACCTAGGAGGAAAATTTCTAAATAGCGCTCTCATGCATAACATTAAAAATTATTATATTTTATTGAAAAAAGGCCTAAATTTAAGTTTTTGCCGAGGGCCTCAGATTATATTGGGCCGCCATCGTCCTTCCATCGTGATGGGCTAGGATGGTAATAGAAAATGGACTAATGGAGTCACTTTCTCCTCTTTGAAACAACCTGTTTTTTGTCCAAAACTGAAGGAAGCAACGTACGTACAAGTTACTTATTTAGCAAAAAAAAACGTACGTACAAGTTACAACCACATATTTATAAAAATAAAAATAAAAAATTACAACCACATAATTCACAACCTCCAGCTCGATCGGCACGTGCCGCTTCTTCTCCATATATAACTATTATAATTGGTAGGTACTACATAATTTTTCAGAGTCAACTCCACAAACAAAACTAACGGACAGTATGTGAAGACGATATTCGTAAAAAATAACATTAAAAAAAAGTTGAATTTAAATTATTTAATAGGTTGTGAATATAAATAGCAACGGATTGAATAATCCCACTTGACACGAGTCATTTATTTGAAAGGGAACTTTAAAGGTTATATGAAGCTAATTAAAAAAAGTAGAGGGCTAATATTAAAAGTATTCATCGATCTTTGAATTATAGAGTAGTTAATGTGAGCGAAGAGAAAAGTAGCTAGTAGTAGAAAACCAAGTGGGAACCGATCGAGAATAATGCTTATATTCTCGTTCTAATTACGTAAGTTTTAGGTATATTGTTTCCATGAGCTAACAGCCCAAGGCGACCCCCTATCAGTACTATGCATGACATGCATAGATGCAGATGATGAATTCAAAGTTTGGGAGACAAACGATCATGAGGAAGGTTGCAGTACTGCACATAGAAAATGTCTAAAATAATATTCTGCATAAAACCAAGTTGCACCTTTATTTTACAGACCTTGTCAGCTCCAAGGGTTACGAGCCGGTTGGAGATCTCTATGTGTACAAATCTGAAAACACTCTTTTTACGTATTGGACATTTTCTGTAGTGGTAGCTATATATCATCTAATAGAGATATTTCTAAATCGTCAGCTCGTGCAAATTATTCCAACCATAAATGTGAACTATTGTGAAGCCCCGGATCGAAATTTTAGATATTTAGACGTACGTCTACTAGATACGTATATGGAAGCACTATTCGGCCTATAAATGTCGCTGCCAATAGCAAACTCATGCATCAAACACAAACTGCTTCCACCTTTTCTCCCTGATCTCTGTCATAGTTTTTTCGTGCTTCGTAGCCTGTAGCAATGCAAAATACCAAACCTCATGCTTGCCTGCTCGCTAGTCCAGGCATCGGGCACCTCATTCCCGTCCTCGAGCTCGGCAAACGCCTTGTCACTCTTCATGGCTTTGATGTCACCCTCGTGGTTGTGGCCGCTGATCCCTCGACCACGAAATCCCAACTTCTCAAGCAAGTTTCAAGCCCTTATCCCCTCAACCTCGTCTTACTCCCATATAAAGACATCACCGGCAAACTCGATCCATCCGCACACATGGTGACACGTCTCATTGTCATCATGCGTGAGTCAATACCTGTCCTTCGCTCAACAATCATAACCATGAAGGTTCGCCCGACGGTACTCATCGTTGATCTCTTCGGAACCGAAGCCTTTGAGATGGCCCGAGAGTTTGGGATGCTAAAGTACCTGTTTGACACTTCCAATGCATGGTTTCTTGCAGCAACCTCGTACTTTCCAACCATTGACAAGGAGGCGGAACATGAGCACATTAACAAAAAGGAACCGCTGCAAATTCCGGGTTGCAAACCGCTTCGGTTTGAGGACACACTCGAAGCATTTCTTAACCCAGATGATCCCCTGTACGTTGAGTACTTGCGCATTGGGATCCAGATACCAATGGCTGATGGAATTTTTGCCAACACGTGGCAAGATCTAGAGCCTAAAACTCTTGGAGCGATGAGAGACAGAGATCTCTTGGGGCGGGTCATTAAGGCACCGGTCTATCCTATTGGTCCCTTGGTCAGACAGGTTGAACCACCAGTTCATAGGAGCAAGATATTGGCTTGGCTGGACATGCAGCCCTCCGACTCTGTGATTTACGTGTCGTTTGGTAGTGGTGGGACGCTATCGACGAAACAAATCACAGAGCTAGCTTGGGGTTTGGAACTAAGTCAACAGAGGTTTATTTGGGTGGTACGCCCACCAATGGACCACGATGTATCGGGGTCATTCTTCACTTTAGGGAGCAGACGTGATGATGACACGCCGGATTACTTGCCAGATGGGTTTGTCACCCGGACCCAAAAGGTAGGGTTGGTGGTCCAGATGTGGGCCCCGCAAGCGGAGATCTTAAGCCATTCATCAGTTGGTGGATTTCTGTCGCACTGCGGCTGGAATTCCACTGTGGAGAGCATCGTAAATGGGGTACCAATGATCGCGTGGCCGCTCTATGCAGAACAGACTATGAACGCTGCACTGTTGACGGAGGAGCTTGATATGGCTCTAAAATTGAGGGCCTTGCCGACGAATGGAACACTGGTTGGGAGAATGGAGATAGAGAAGACGGTAAGAAAGATCATGGAGGAGAAAGAAGGGATGGCGATGAGGGCTAGAGTCAAGGAGCTAAAATACAGCGGAGAGAAGGCTTTGAGCAAGGGTGGTTCCTCCTGTAACTCATTGTCTAAGGTAGCCAAAGACTGCGAGGCCAACCTGCTGCATATTCTAAAAGCCAAGCTGGCTCAAGGAGCTCTGGGTGCATGAGTCATGAAACCAAAAACTGTTACGCCCTCCCGTTTGTTTTTTGGTGAATGCATGTTGTATCCTTATCCGTAAAAGTTATAGTATGATTAAGCTTATTGTGTGAGTGTGTGAGTGAACGGGTGAGATTAGAAGTTGAGAAATCTAATGGCTGAAAAAATGTCACGTCATTTAATGAACCCGACCGACCCGGTTTCATTAAATGACATGACATTTTTTCAGCCATTAGATTTTTCAACTTCTAATCTCACTCGTTCACTCACACAATAAGCTCATTCACACTATAACCAGCGCCCAATCGATCTATATATATATCTGCATGCGTGGATTTGTGTGCGAGAGTACATATGAAAAACTGGCTAGTCTCTAATATGATGCGAACGAATTTATCTTTTTAAATGAAACATTTATTCTTCTCCCATGTGTCTATAATTGTATGATGTTAATACCATTTATATCGCTGCGCAGAAAAAAATACCAATATCGTTATATCTATAGCCTGTCTAAGCCTGTCTATGCAATGCAAGTTTGGGTGAAGATTAGATCAACTTTGTTGCCTCAGGAGACACAGTCAATATCATGAGTGAAAGGTTTGGCAATCGAATCCTCTGAGAACCAATAACATATACTTGTCTAATATTGATTGATTAAACGAATGGGAATTATTGCTCCATGAAAGCATCTCAGGGTTTCCCAGGAAAAGTTGAAGCCAATTGGTCGAAGAAAGCTCATTAAAGAGTTACCTTTAAGACAACCTCACCTGCAAAGTAAACGTGGAGAAATTGCCTCTCTGTATAGTAAAGTTTGCCGGGGGCACTGAAACATGTAACATGCATGCATGCGAGAGACTGCCACTGGTTGAGGCTCAGAGAGTCCCCTACGAACAATATTCTCTTCCCATGCACTAAACCTTCTCAAGAAATCCTAACCATAGAATCGACACGGTCACACGACCGCATACCAAATGAGAAATCAATAGATGTTTTCATGGGCACTAACTATAAACACGAGGTTTACATGATGCAGAATTTAACTTCTCATACAAATGTTTACTTATTTCTTTTAAGTTTACTGTCGTATTGATTATTCTACATCTCGGACTTATAGATGGAATCGTCATCTTATGGGCCGTTATAGACAATTTTTGAGATCAGTACGTAATTTGTATGGACTTTGGGGGATTGTCAAGACAATATGCAACCCCCTATGCTTCAGTACTTACAAAAGGGATCATATTATCTTCCTCATTGTTGGACTTGTTCATGCTCACAGCCACGTGCCACCAGAGAAGAAGCTGGAAACGTTTCTAAAGCATATTGATGCCTGTTCGATGATCAGCTTGCACAAAATCCTGCTTCAAATGTGAAAGCAAGCGCCCTCCCTACCAGAGTTAATGGATTAACTATTTTAAGGGAAAGAAGGGATTTGTTGTGTTTGGATGCATAGAGCATCATCCAGCTCCATGCCCACATCATTTTTTATGGCGATTTTCTTAACAAAGCTAAGAAAGTTGAATCTAGAATGGACCAATTACATTAATTAAAGTCTAGATTTCAATTTGGGTGGTCAAAATTCAGAACATTGAGAAAAAAAGATGGCCTGGAAAAAAAATCTAAACAAGAATTATTAAAGATTTTTGGTGGGTTTTGGGTTCATCTCCTCCAATACTTTTGTTATTAATTGGTGGATGGTGATGATATTTTTAAGATCACGATGCATGATTAATGCCAGTGATGACAATTAATCATGCGCTCTGTCGTGCGAAACAATTTTCTCTATAAATAAGAAGAAATTACGTGAGCCTTCCAGAATAAATGCATTTTTTTATTACTATTTCTAGATCAGTGGTTTGAGAAGATTCTCTGCCTTACAAATTATATCTAACTCATAAACACAGAAAATTGGAAGAAAAAAAAAGGTCGTATTTGTTGTCCCTCTAGAAGAGAAGACGATATGTTGTTTGTATCTCAACTCATGAGTTGACTAGCAGATCATGACACTTTGACTGACAGATCTCGCGGCATCTAAATCATGATCATGACACTCTCACTTAACCACAAGCAGATTAAAATAATAATAAAATCCAATGATCCACAATCATGTTTTTTTTTGGTCCCATTCATTGCAGTTAATTAATGTCGCCTTCTTCTACTTCCTCTTATGACAAATCTTGTCTGATATCTCATCTGTAAACCTCCAGCGTCACGTGATCTCATGGCATATCTGCAATATTTCCCGTATAATCTTTCGTCTTTTTCCACTGGAAGTCGTGAAGTCACATGCAATATGTGATGTGTATGTACTAGAAGAAAGGGTGCCTGCCTGTTTCCAGCTCAGCTGGTTTGTCTCATTTGCAGACAATTAAGCTCATAATTAATTCGAAAATTAAAAAAGAAAGAAAGATAGAAACAAGCTCATAATTCATTCCCATGGTTCGCAAATAGAATAGATATCGAGATAACATTTCTTTGATCCGGTTCGAATATTATAAACACATCTCTCCCTCGTTTTCTGGAGAACGGTGTTAATTAATTAAGGGCATGTTTGGGATCTAATAATTTGGACCTAAAAATTTAGGTTTAATAATAAAAAATTCATCACGTAATTTTTTATTATATAATACTTATTAAAAATCTTCTCTCTTCACTTTTTCACTCACTTCCATAACATATCTTTACTTTATAATATTTTACAAACTCAAATACCCAAAATTTTCACCCCCAAACATACCCTTAAGTTTTCACTGTTCGACCAAAAGCCAAAAATATTTCTATATTTCCAAAAGAAAACTATTGGTGTCGTGCATTACCTTCGATCCATTAATGGTGGTATTGTTATTAGACCCAAATCAACGATGCTCTTATCAGATGCCAATTTACTTAAGAGTTAAGTGGTATTTGCAGGATGGATAGAAATGGAATAATAGAAAGGCCGGTTTCCAATGTACATCATCTCCCCAGGAGAAATTTGCACTTATGGGTTTATTGCATAGGCATTCACGTGTATTTGGAAACCCGAGGTATAAAAGGTGATTCAAACCCGCTTTGATTAGAGTCAGGAAGTTTAACTAAGAGATCAGAGAAGAAAATCACCTTATGATATACTAATTTAAGTTTAATGGACCTTTTAAATTGACCAAAAAATTGAGAAATAAATAAATCATTTAAATGCGTATCTGGAGAGGGAATTCGATGAAATGTTCTGAAAACAAGTACAACTGCTACATTTTCAAAACATTATAGAAATTAATAGACCAATCATGGGTTTAATAAACAAGACTAGTCCCAAGACCCACGCGTTGACTGAACTTTGATTGGACCTACTTACAATATCTCCGGGAATCAGTTGCATTGCTACCTAATCAAATATCAATGGCTCCCCCCCCCCCCCCCCCCCAACAAAAAAAAATGGCGGCGTCCCACTTGAGCATGTAAATTAGCAATTTACCCAAATAATTTATGCCATGCATCTGATTTATAAATTATTATTATAATTAAAAACACTTAAAAAATAAAATTACAATAACAATATGCCGTAGGATGTACGAAAGGCGAGTTAACTGGAAAATTCACCAAGGACACTGCGGTCTGCAGGCATGGCCTAAGTGACCTCCAAAAAGCCAGGGCTAAAGTTGCTTAGCCTGCAGAAAATAAACGATATACGAAGTGCAAATTAGGCAGTTATACAGAAAGCAATGGTCCGGTGGTATTGGTAGTTTTCTTAATCCCTTCTTTACGTAATTTTTCCATCAAATTAGATAGAAATGATGATAATTCTCCTTGCCTACTTTGAATATATTCATATATTAAGGGCATTATTGTCATTTTACGCGATTTGATAAAATGTGCAAAGTATAATGTGTCAAAACTCTATGAAACGAGTATGTATCCCATACGTTCTCCATCCATCTTCCCTTCATAAACAGCATGCACATTGACTCCAGCGCAAAAAAAAAACACTTGGTCCAAAGATCTCGTGCAAATTATTGTATATAACACAATTTATTTATTTAGCACGGTATCCTTTTCACTTTTCCACACCCTTAAACACTCGCAGGTTCAGTGGCTTTCTTCAGCCATGCCTTCTCTGATTCATTTAAGTAGGGGTCGAGAATATCCCTACACTTTGAATGGTAGCCGTTTAGCCAATCTACCTCTTCAGGAGTTAAAAGGCTCAAGTCAATCAGCTTTCTCTGGTATGGTGCCTGGAAATAAAATTCATCATCAGACATTGGAAGAAAGTCTAACTAATTATGGTTGCCATGCAAATATCAGACCAAACTGTTTCAACTTCATTGACTATCCACCAATTCTACACAGTAAAACCTCATGGTTAAAATCTATGTGCAGTTTTACAAAAAACGAAGAATGGTTAATACTTTAAAGTCATTAACAAACAGGAGTCGAGGAAATCTTAGAAATTCTGAGCATAAAACATTAACACGTGGAAATCTGGAGGAATTTTAATATGGATATATCACCAACTTACCCATGTTATGTGCTCAAAAGACAGATAACCCTTGTCACCGAAGTTGAATGTTGTATCAGCATCCTTCACTATAAGCACATTCTCCAATCTTATACCGAAATTCCCATCTTCATAGTAACCGGGTTCTGAAAATAGGAATTCCAACATAGTGATAAACTTAGCAGTATCCACTACAACAACAATAAGAGATTCCTAACAATTATAGGAACGGTTGCTATGAAGATGGGAAACCTTTTCTAAGCGTGAAAGCCTACGTCTGCCACTCCGCCTTTATTCCCAAGATGAATAAAAAAAAAGACAGTCCATGCAACTATCCCAACCATGGCATTCAAGGGTTTTTTTGTTTTGTTTTAGGAACAGAACAGTAATCAGTGGCAATGTTACTAACCATCCGTTACAGTCATGGATGCTTGTAGTGGGACATGTCGAGCCTGTGGTCTGAAACTAATTAAATGGGGTCCTGCACAACACAGCGATAAAGAAAGAGAATAGCAACGAACTCCAAATGAACAGGGTAGAATATGGACAATGCCAGAAATTGTCATTCATCAAGTACCTTCATGAACATTTAGGTAAGACCCAATTCCATGACCAGTACCGTGTCGGTAATCAAGACCATCCTTCCACAGAGGAACTCGAGCAAGAATGTCTAGGGCATGACCTGAAAAAGCAAGCAGATGTAAACATTTCCGCTCATCTTCAAATGGGGCAGACATACAAACATACTCTTAAAAAGATGCTCATTTTAACCGTGACAAAAAATGACAAATAAGAGTACCAACAAAATGAACTTGCGATACCATTGGTTCCATTAGGAAATCGAGCATTTCCAAGAGCAATGTGACCCTTGAGAACCTGCAACCAATAAAGTAAGTACCATCAATAGAAGTTCAATCTCCTACATAACCCTAACCATATGACATTTGAGTTGATTCACAAAAATTATATAAGAAAAAGAAGAATAAATTTCCCGATATTCTTGAAAAAGAAAAAGGAATAAAAGATGTTGTAATCACCTAAAAAGAAGGTAGGTTGCAGTGCTAAACTTCAGATAGTGGTTGAGATTGTGGAGTACGTGGCTGTGATGGTGGTATCATTGGTCATGGGTACAAACTTTTGCAGCAGGTAGCACACTTTTCATGATTGTCTAGAAGTTTATCATCAAACAAAGTATAGATTAAAAAAAACTTTTTCCAAGTTTTGCTTAATAGCAGAACATATATCTAGTTCCGAAACTAGATCCATTGCAAAGGGTGGCACATGGTTTCACCATGAACGATTATTTACTAGGCTTACTCTTGCAAGCATAATATTTACAAGCATAATATTTATAACTGGATAGACCAATTTTTTACTCCTCAGAATGATTGAGTGGTTACCATAGCACAAAATGTTCCTCAAATGCTTCATTTAAAGGCCAAAGAAAAGAGAACACCCTAACACACAACATAATCGCCTGTTTCTCCGGTTAGAATCACATCTCCCACCATTTGGATTGCAAAAAAGAATCAGAGCAGTCGTGTTTCAAATAGACATGATAAGAACTAAGACAAATTCAACTACGAATGAACAAAGTATCTTCAAAGAGAGAAATGGAAGAAACTTACTGCAGTATAGCATGCTTTCTCATGTTTTGACGGTTTTCCAAAATGAACAGTTCGTGTTATATCAGTTGTTCCATCTAGATACTTCAGATATGCCATCCAAATAATCAAACAACAAAACAAAAGCATAAAAATTATCAATACAGTGAAAAACAAAATAGGGCATTTATTGAAAAGGTTAGTGATGGCTACAATCCAAACTATTGGCAATAATTTCCTTTTATGAGAAATTAAGCAGGGGGCCTCGTTGACAGACCTGTGCTCCTGAATCAAAAAGGTAGATTCTGTCTGGATCAAACTCAGCACATGTTTCCGAATTGGGTGCGTAATGTATGATCGCCGCATTTGGCCCAACTGATGAAATAGTCGGGAAACTCAAGCCTCTGAAATACTGCAACATAATACAGAAAGAATACTGAAATATAAGGTTCACCTTCCAGCAACCAATTCAAGGTCTCGTTTTTTTCCTTTCCACCGTTAAATTTCCATCAGGTTATTCTTTACGTCCTTTCCTTTAATTTACAAAGAACATTTCAGCTTAAATCATGCTTTCAAGTAAATGAAAACAGAAAATCATCTCAACCACCACATCCTTGGTTATGATGACAAAATAGGAGCTGAAATGAGGATATCTCCAGCACCTGCTTGACACACTGTTATCCAAGTCATGATGACGCATCACAATGAAATCAGGACAGCAGATGATTAGACTAGCTAAAAACCTTCCCTGGGTGAAAATCAATTACAAATTAGCCATGCAACATATGGTGAGAACAGAATAGTCCCAGCTTGGGTAGGGTGGTGGTGGACAGTGTGGGCTCTTCCACACTACTGAAGTAGATGAAGATAAGCACAAATTTGCTACTGATTCTTCAAAGCAAGTCATAAGCATCGACATTTCTTTTAATATGAAAATCTATGAGGTCATAACCTTTTTCAGGACCGCTGTAAAGCAAGGCAACAAGAAAGTGAGTCCAAAAAACACAAACAAACAAAAAAGGCAATTTTATCAAGAGAAATCTCGACTAGATTTGTTAGAATCCCATTTCACCATAATAAAAAAATCAGCTTCAATAGGAAATAAACACAAAGTATTTCTTCAAGATATATTCCATTCCATGCAAAACAGGTCTGGCTGCTTCAGAAAAGGGTAGGCAATAAATATTTATTTATATAAACAAAAGACACTCTGATTGTCTAATTAACACTAGATAGCAATTTCAATATGATGCAGAAGTTACTTCTTTTGATGCTCGAAAGCCCTCCAGCTTATCACTTGCGGTCACCTCAGTTAGCTTCCTTGTTTCCCTGCCGTTGTTCATTGCGACAACATTCCAAAATATGAATAAGCAACATGTAAATTCCCGTCACTGTGATAATTAGAGCACATTTTGTGCTACGAGAAAAATGAAGCATACCACAGAATGAAATTTTGAATTGAGATTAGTTTATTCTGAAAATATGTGGTCAATGAGCTGATGGTATGACATCTTTCACGAAAAAGGATAGCAGGCTATATCCAAAGCAATACACATCTCAGTATGAACTATTGACTTCATCCATGATGAGAACTATCAAAATCAATCAGGATTAAAAAAAACTCACGAGTGCTTTTTCCTGCTCTCTCCTATCCCCTCAAAATAGTAACCAGAAGCACCATAAATCTCTTGCATCTGCAAATATGAAATAAAATTAGGCATTATTTTCAGGCCTAGGATTTTGTAGCATTTGTTGGCAATTAGAAAATTGCATTCATAAAGATCAAGAATGGAGAGAGAGACAGACACAGAGACAGAGAGAGAACCTTCGACAAGAAGAGACTAATACAAAGATCAGGGTTCACAGGTTTCACAGTATACCTGATTATCTAACCAAACAAGATATTGCACTACAGCTGCACCATCCCGAACATGTGCCTTTTTTAATCCTTCCAACTCAACAGGGTTCTAAAATATGATAACAATCTGTCAATAGTCATAATAGCGTGGTAGAGATATCACTGCAAAGATGCAAACATATTATGTCTAAAAATATTCAATGAACTCAATCAACACAACAATCTAATTGCTTATCTATCCAGATGGATGCATGATGTTTTATACTTGCAAAACACGCAAAAATTGTAATCATTTTTGGATAGCAGAGTGAACGAGAATTGCATAATCACATGTCTAGATCCCAAAAATCTCATCCTCTTCTGGCATGCAGCCACACACTGGTACAAGTAAATTTTAATGGGTTAGGCCAATCTATTGTATGTGTGCATGTGCTGTTTGTGAATTCCTCGTGTGAGTCTGTTTGTTTATGTTCTGTTTGTGCATTCCTCAGCAAATGTCTATCTTTGTTTAGGAGACCTGGGAAACTTACAATAAGCTCTGCTGGCATCCCACCAAAAATAATTTTAGCCACCAATATTGATAGGCTAAGAAATTTATATATAGTTTCAGCAACTCAAGAATCAGTTTAATTAGCTCCACATATCTTTTATACAGAGGGGAGTTCTATCCAAACATAATAGAATAACTAATATGTTTCAATTTTCAGTTCATCAGTGTCATTGGGTCAATCATCACCTCTAGAACAAACCATATAATACTCCATTAGAAGGAAGTACATTTACTACCTTAATAGCTTTTGCAAGGGCCAAAGGTGACTGCTGCAGAAGAACCTTATCAGATTCCAGTTTCGAGTACAAAGCATAGCAGCATGCACCAGGGTCAGCCCATATGCGGTCCAAATGATTTTTTCCTTCAACTTCTTCTTTCTCATGTCCTGTGATAACAATCTCACTAGGATTAATTTCTACATCCTTCTTATTGTCAGTTTGAGTTCCCTTAAGGACCGACAAAGGGATAAGTTCATTCGGCGCAAGCAAGGCTACATCTGAGCTCACTGCACTATATTCCTGAACTTCAATTCCATTCTCATTCAAGTAAGAGTTTACCTGCATCCAGCACATTTTTCAGAAAATTCATCAGTTAATTAGGTAAAAAAAACTATGCTCAAAGCTGGAGTAAGAAAAACAATTGAACAAAAAGGAGCTTCAACAGTCACTTTCAGATACAGTATTGGTTAACTTGATGAAGTATCCTACTTGCAGGAAAAAAACTAACTGGTGTTATCATAAGTTGGCCCAACTACCTATGCTTTGGAGAAAGCCTAAAAAGATACTGAAAACTCATATTCTATAAACTAACTGACCTCAGAGGACACCTTCCTCCTGTCCACATAAAAGAAAGCTGAGTTGGATGTCACTATAGCAAATGCATGAACAACTGGACAGTACGATACATCACTCCCACGAACGTTATACAACCAAGCGACCTGGAAAATAGTGAATATACCGAAGCTTTGATAGAGAAAATCAAAGATATAAGCACCTGAATGGAGGCCGGAGACTGAAATTTCAAGAAATTCTCACCTGTAAGATAATAAAAACAGAGAGAATATAGGCTTAGGCAACATGTTAAACTCACCTCATCAAGTGCAGCAATGATTATACCACGAGCTTTCTCTTGTTTGAGCTTTTCTCTCAAATCATTCAACTTGTCTTTTGTAGAACGACCAGCGAATTCCAATGGATGAACAAAAACAGGTCTAATTTCTGGAGCGGGCCGACTTTTCCAAACCTCATCCACCAAATTTTTAGAAGTTTGAACCAGCTTCTGCTGTTTTTTTCTAAAAGCACGCTCCCATCTTTGTGCAGTGTCTATTGACACACACCATGGATCGACACCAATGGCTGCTTCCTTTGGCAGATTCTAATACAAATAAACCACAAAATCCACTTAGTATAGCCAAATTCTTATCATTTAAGAATAACAAATGGATATTTACAATAACCAAACTCATAGCAGTTGTACAACCATTAAAAATATCCTCCTATGAAGCCAACTATTGAATGGCTTCCTTCTATAACAACGTGGGAAATTGGGATCACAAGATAGAGATTTAACAATCAGATTGGAGTTGATGAGCCAAATCCTATGTCAGCAATGCCAACGAGTGTGTGAATAAGGGCCAGTACAACGCCATATAGAGATGGTCAGAGGTGATTTATATCAATTGTAATAACATGCTTCATTAAAAAGTTGGCTCCATATATAAGAATCATGGAAGAAGATTCATAAATAAATTTTGATTTCTCAAAACGGGAAATAAAAAGAAAAGGAGAGGTGATGACACTTACAATGATCATGAGATTCTGAGTACAAAATATTTAATGATGGCAAGAAAATTCTAGCAAAAACATTGGAATGAATAATAGCAGTCTGAATTAAAACTTTAACCAGAAAGACCAGATGGAGGAACCCACTCAAAGAAGTCTTTTTTCATACATTTTACAGAAAAATTAAGGCACTCACTGGAAAATCAATATTTCTAATCTATTGTCCAAAACAGAAAGATTGTCAGATCCTTAACCTTTTGAGTTTAATTCTTAGGAAAATTGAAAAGACAGTGACTCACGTCTGCCATCCAGACATCTACAGCTGGGTCCTCTCCAATACGCATCAGTTTCCACTGATCACTAAGTTCCTGTGTTGCCTGCAAAAAGTAACGTCCATCTGTCCACAGCAGCACTTCTTTTGTAGTTATAAGTGCCAAACCTGAATGAGATCCAGATCAAGGGTAGGTGAAATGTGATGCAAAAGGCATCTACCTAAACTGATCAAAAATTAAATCAGCATAAGGAAACAAATTAAGAAACATATACGTGCAAAGCCAAAGTGAACCAACAATTGGACAGCCTTATCAACATGAATCTTTTTCCCCCTATTTTCTTTTTTGGTGGTTGTTGAAGTGGGGTTACTAAAGCGTCACAATTAAAACTTGCACGTAAAACCCCTCCTCTCCAAACATTATCTAAAACAGGCCTCTCTTTTTTTGCCAATACATCACAGAGGTAAAAACTCTTAAGGTGAGTTAACAAAAGATAGAAGAATATCAGCCACAAGGAGTTCAATGCTGTGGTAGAAAAAACTCCAACCAGCTCATCATAGGATACATTATTGTCTTAAGAGAGTACAACACCATATGTTATGTGCATCCACTACTTAAAAAGGCATAAAGTTGTTTGTTAAAAGAAAAACCGACCAGCACTTCCAGTGAAGCCAGAAACAAATTGACGTCTCTTGTCTCGGGCAGACACATATTCGCTCTGCAGCACCAAACAAATTACCCGTTAGATAAAAAAATAAAATCAGAACATCAGGCAATGGACTGCAGGACCGAATGCTGAGAGAAAAATAAGTCAAATTCAATGGAGATTTTCAGAAGAAAAAGGAAATCCTAGAAACATATATTAAAAGAAATAGTACCGCAGATGACGTGAGATGAAAATCAGAACTACAAAGGGGGAAGTTGACAGAGCCACGGGTTTTTTTTTTGATAAGTGACAGAGCCGCGGATATAAAAGACAAGATTAGAGCTGTATCGAGCAGCATGGAATTGAATTTGGGTAAAACTTGGAGGCCTTCCTAAACAATTCGTGATTTGACGGTTCTCTCTTCCATCAAAATATACAAATAAAAAACCAAATCCCGCGGTGCTAAGCGTTTCCGCAATCGCAGACCGGAGCTAAAAAATTTCCGATCGTGCCTCAGTGAACCCGCGCAGCTGATTCTTCTGAACGCAAAAAACATCGTTTCATATTCTATTATTCTTAATATGGCGAGATTTCCCAGAACGTTATTGTAGAATGCTCGTGACTATCAGAATGGGTCTACTGCAGACAATTATGGAATAAGTTTTCTCTCCAAATCATAAGAATTCACATAGAAATAAATGAACCATAAACATTAAAAAAATGTAACAGATAACGTAAACATTAACGACCTTATGGAAATGAGACGTTGGGAGACAAAATAAAAAGTGGCAAAACCTGATGATAATCTTCGGAAGGTACAACCAAAGCATCGAGAGGCGGAGAGTGAGAAGCCATTAGAGACCTCAAAGCACCCAGGGTGTCTTCCATCTCTCTCTCTCTCTTACTTTCTTTCTTGCTCTGTGATGTTGACTTACTTCTAATCTCGCATATAAAGTGTTGGAGCGAACCTAGGACAGGGAAGGAAACTGGTTATGGATTCGGGATGAGGATTCGCTGCTTAGTTGGGACGAGCTCGATCTAAAATCCCGTATTTGTCCTTGTCGCTTGCGTTTTTCTTGGGGACCGGTCTCTCTGGCTCCCTTGCGACTGCAAACGTGCGGTTTTCTCACATGCTCGACATCACTCACATACAGGTTTCCAGTTGCGCCAGCTCAGCATATGTCTTTCCTTTTGGTTTTAGTTTTTTCCTGACAAGATTGGGACAGGAATAATCTCGTAATGTAATTTTTTTCAAAAAAGATACTATAATAAATACACTTTACATTATTTAATATTATTTATAAAAAATTTATATATATGGTCCATCTCCCCAATCGTACGATGAGAGTATCTAATTCTCAAATAACTGTTCATTCACTCTGGACCTTATAGGATGTTTGTTTGTCAAAATTGTAAGGAATATTCTTAAAATTTTAAGAATCTTTATTTTATTGAGATTTATTTGGATTTGTGAAAAGTGAAGTGTGTAGGTATAAAAGTTAAAAATTTTAGAATTTGTTTGGTTTGTCCGATTTGTTGAGACCCCAAATATTTGGGGTCTCAAACATGCCAATATAATTTTTTTATAAATAATATTAAATAATGTAAAGTGTATTTATTATAGTATCTTTTTTGAAAAAAATTACATTACGAGATTATTCTTGTTTGGAATAACTTCTCTAAATTCAGTAGAATTTAGAGAAGTTATTCTCCAAATCACTTAAATAAGTACTTAAAATTGCATAAGAATTTCAGTATTTTTATTAGTAAATGCCAATTTGCACCCATCTCACTTCAATTTCATAGATGTTTCGTTAAAGTGTCAAAATTTTGAATGGGACATAATAAAATAATTATAATATATTTATCTCATTTTTATAAAATCATCTATTTTCACTATAATAATATAAAAAAATTCATTTAAATTATATATCTCTTCACTTATTCATAAATTTGTATACTCCAAAATTTTAGCGCACAAACACCTTAAGGTTGTTAAAATCTTTGGGGTGGTTAAAATTTTAGACACGAAAAATAGTGAAAAAGTGAAAAATAGATGATTTGAATAATTTTTTTTATATTTATTATATTAAAAAATATTAATTAAATTAGAAGTGAGATTATTTTATAAATATTTTATTTGACCAAAATTTTAACAAACAGACGCCATCAAGCTACTCTATACTCGTCCATGGCTCATTGAAGACCTCGACCATCTATACAAAAACAGACTTTCTAAGAATATAGAAATAAATTTGGGGAAAATATATTTTTCACCCGTAAATTACCATAGATTTTACATTTTGCACTCTAAACTACCAATTTTGATTCATTGTACCCTCTAACTACCAAATTTTGACACTTTGCACTCTGTGTCAAATTTGTAGACTAAAATGACGATAATACCCTTGACCCATTTTGCATATATTAAAGATATTGTTGTCAATTCATTAATTTATTAAGGGTATTATTGTCAAATGGAGGGTGCAAAGTGTTTAATATTAGTAGTTTGAGGGTGTAATGTGTCAAATTGGATAGTTTAGAGTGTAAAGTGTCTAACATTGGTAGTTTGAGGGTGTAATGTCTTAAAGATGGTAGTTTGTGGTGCAATATGTCATTATCCAGGTAGTTTGTGGGTGGAAAGTGTATTTTTCCCAATAAATTTAAAACGGTTCCTATAGTTTCCATTTTAATATATTTTGAACTTTAAGGATTAATTTATTAGATTTAAAAGCCAAATGACTAATCATAAAATATTAAACCACATGGATATGATGGATGAAAATTGATATTTATCCCTAAAATATATAAAAGGAAAAAACAGAGTTTAATACTAACAATTTGAAATTGTTGCCATTGGCATTCCCAATTCACAACTAGAAAAGTTTCTCCGGTCACTCTAAACGCAGTGAAGCTTCATTATATTACCTACGAATTTGAATCACATATGACAAAAAATCATGTACGCATGAGAAGACATCCAACAACTTTCACATTTTTATTTGATGAATCAATCAGAAGAATTCCAAACCATGTACAGCTTTTGAAGAAGTAGAACCCAGACGGGAAGAACTATAACAAATAACTGACTGCAATAACTAAAACTCCAAAGACCAATCAGAGAATGTAAATAAATATAATTTGAGGATCTGGGTCTATCGTATACATAATTACTTTAGTATGGAAGCATCACGCAACGTTGAGCCTCTTGACTACTGCAGCCATATACTTGCCCTGATGCTCTGCAAGCGCCAGCTCTGTTTCACTTGGCTGTCTTGTGCCATCACCTGCGAAAACTCCAGCACCATATGGTGAACCCCCGCGAATGGAATCCATCTTGAACATACCAGCTCCAAAGGTGTACCCAATAGGAACAAACAGCATGCCATGGTGCGCTAACTGGCTGATTGCTGTCCAACTGCAGCAAATGGGGAGAATGGAGACTAAATGAGTCTATACCTTCAAACAAATTCTGCTGGCTGTCTTATTAACACAAAGAATCTTTCAATCTGTACCTGCAAAAAACAAACTGACAAACAAAAATTGTATGGATACCACAAATTTAATCACGTGATGGTAAAGTATTGTGGCAGAGCCAAAACAATTGCCAAACGAGCCTCCTGACTCCTCAACGAAAAACATTAGGATGAGAGGAAATATATAAATACTCTCCAAATTTCTCAAGACTGGAATTTCTGTTTTCAAAAACATGGTCCCATGGAACACTTCCTCCTTATGGAGAAGTGTTAATCCATTCTACCATCTTAATACAGGTGGCAAAAACTCTGATTAAGTTATTTTGACAGCAGTAGTATCCTCTCTTCCGAATTAATTTAGTCAAAGGATACTGTACGTCACACCACTGCCAATGAATATAACCTTCTGTGAAGCGAAATCATGTGACAACACTCTTCCAAAGAAAGAGGGAAGGAGGAGAGAGGAGGGAAGGCCGGGTGATACCATGAAACATAGTGGCACGCACTTCCTCGAAGTTGAAAGTTAAACAAAGCTAAAATGAAACTCATGTCTCGATGAGGGTAACGGAAATTCAGACTAACCACTTCTTCTCAGGAGGCAAGCTAAAAAAGTAGGAATGTGAATAAAACCAGCTTATGCTTTCTACAATAAAAAATGCACAACAATATTGGGCCCCGATTATACACAAATTTAAGTAACTTCCTTCTGTTCAGTATATCTTCTTCTAAGAGAAAACCACATTGTGTTCAAAAAGTAAATATCAAGTTTGGCAACAGCCTTTTATAGGACACATCCATTCTGAACAATAATCGCACTCCCATTTCTCCTTAAAAATAATGATTTAAAATTCCAAGGAATGTTGCAAATCATGCCAACTAGATAGTCACACATAACAGAACAAGTGCTCTTGCCTCCAAAACTTACCGAAAACATTCCGAATGACTTATGTGAGCACCCACTTCTGGGAGCAACAGCGGAGAAGTAACATTCTATGCCCCAAATAAGCTAATCCACTTTGACAGCTTTTCAACCCCCGCAAAATCCCAAGGTTTCTCACTAATGCAGTGTACTGGTAGAAAGTCACTTTCAACAAGAATCATTATCTAATATCACATTGACAAAATGTCACACAAAGATTCTGTCCTAATTTCGAGAACACTTGTTATGGTCTTCCATTTCTAAGCAAATCCTATGGTTTTCGAATCCTCAGATCATGGCATTCCCACAACTCCCTCTAATTTCATATTGTCCTGAATGGCAATTTAAACCCCTTGATCCCTGTAATCTTTCGTAACTGTTACTCTGTTAGTACTTGCTTAAACAAAAAAGTAATTTCTAAGCATGTGGAGGTTATAATAACACTGACCAGAGGCAATCCTTCAAACAGGCTAAAGGCACAGCTACAATTATGCGGAATTTCTATCCAATTGGTGGAAGTATGCTTACGCAGTTGTTTCTTGGCCGCCTCCTTGGGTGCCCGTGCTGACGAAGAGCCCGGCCGGCTTGCCAGCGAGCTTCTGTTCTTTCCAGAGTTGCCCCGTCGAGTCGAAGAACGCCTTCATTTGAGCGGCCATGCACCCGTACCTTGTCGGGAAACCGAACAGCAACCCATCTGCCGAGGGCAGCTCCTCCGCCGTTATCTCCGGGATCCCATCGTCCTTCGGCGGCGCCTTCATCTGCTCCAACGCCTCGCTCGGCAACGTCTCCGAAACCCTGTACAGAATTCCCTCGACCCCCTCGACCCCGTCCACGCCCTTCTTCATCCTGCGAGCCAGACCTTCAACGTGTCCGTACATCGAGTAGAAGACAATGAAGATTCTCAGCTTCGCAATTGGAGCCGAGGTCGTGGTTTCGGCTGCGGCATTAGGTTCGGCCGGGAGGCGCTCGTCGTCGGTCGGGATCGGCGCGCTCGCCACGCCACGCTTAGCATCTTTCTTCTTGCTTGGGACACAGCCGCCTCCTTTCCCCATCAAGAATTAAGGAATTCTTCGACGAGGACGGACAGGGCCAAAACAGAAAAAAAAAACTCTAATCCAGTTCTGGAAACAAAAAAGTGCTTCCTCAATTTGTCGTTGAATCCGAAGTCGTGTTTGCGGATTTGTCGATCTTGGGATCTGAATTGCAGAATTTAAAAGTAAGGTTTGGCTGGCTTCCAACTGGGACTGGTTCTTTAGTGCTGTGTATTTCCGAGTGGATTATCTCACTAATTTGGGTTTCTTTCATCAGACAACAAGTACCAGTTCAGAGACTGTAAACGACGTAGGTTTGTTGCTGAACTGTCGTTGCTCTTACAATCAGCGACGATTTGTCTCTTTTACGGCGGGAAGACTATTGGCGGACCATATGACGCGTTGTAAAGCACATATCCAGTGGGCCCATTGTTGAAATAAACTATGATATAATTCTCGCATCCGTGCTTCGCTGTCGCCTTTTGCTTCGGCGGCTGATAGAAGAGATGGGCTGAGGCAGGCCCATGCCCTCTCTCCTTTGGCAGTTGACAGTTGTAATGCAAGAAAACCAAACACAAAGGGGCCCACGGTATATTAACTTGTTCTTGTGAGAAATTTAATTGATTGACAATATCTAAAATCTTGATAAATAATTAAGTTTTAATTAAGAATAACAACATCTAAATAAGCTACTTAAAAGTATAATATGGTTTTAATTGTATTATCATATGAAACAAAAAAGTCAGGCAAACCTTAATTATGGAGATTAGGGTTGCTGATCACTCCGAGAAAATGAACCCTCTGTGTTTATCAATTACTACTTAAATTCATATAAAGTTTTGATCACTATAACCCTGTTTTTTAATGATTTAGAAGAGAATCCTAACCCCAGTCGTATTAATTTTTCCTCTTGTGCATGGACATAGGATTAAAAGAGTAGTTCATGCTCCAATATTTCCATCTAGTGAGATGCAAATGCCCGCTTCCTAATGTGACATTGTTTTCAGTAGGCCCACCTTATTGGCTTAAACCGCCCAAACGCATGCATGAGAACCTATTGAAAACATATATCCTTTCTTGAAAACAAAATATTGTACTTATCCAAAACAAAAAGGCAACAGAGTATTGTAATTATTTTGTTGCCAAATTTATTACATTTGAGGCTGCAGCGTGACCTCTCAAACTTCCATTAGTTCTGAGAGTCTTGCCTGCCATATTAATTTTGTACTGAGATTACCTCCATACAACCTCTCTGTATTCTATCCAACCGACCAATCAAGGAGACCGAGAGCACCATGAGGACCGTTAAAACAATCATTGTACACGTGGCAGTGGTAAAACCAATCTATCATCCTCAGCAGTTGCACCAGAAGAGAGAGGACCCGAAATCGAATAATACCATACATGCAAGAAAAGAATTGAGTTATTTCCCAAAACTGTACTAAAAAATTTCCCTCTCGTTCTCCTTCGGTCGGGCATTTTTAAATGCCCGTATATAAACCTCATATCGAACCAAATACTGCTTTCCCTTTGGAGTTTTCTTACTTAAATGCCCAAAACCTCTATATTTTAGTGCAATGCAACAACACCAAGAAGAACAAGTTCCAGCAATGGCGGAGCACGTGGGGCCCTCTAGCGACAAGCACTACGAGCTTTCCCTTTCTCACTTGAAAGCTTACTTTGGGCTCACAAAGTACGATGAAAACGAGGAGCCTGGCAACGAATTTGTCTTTAACATCGACCGCAGTTTGCTTATTGACCCACGCAGAATAACATATGGCCACCAGATCGGTGAAGGGCCTCACTCCATTGTCTATGAAGGATTGTGGGTGTCCCTCTTCGCCAACTCAAACTTTAGTTTTGATTTTAGATTAGGTTGCTCACATTGTTTGCATGTTCTTGAATTATCATACTTCTGTTTATAGTTAATCGTCTGTGTCTGTTTCTACTTTGCTTGGTCATGATGTGGAGTTTATGGGGTTTACTTTATGGTAAAACCTTTGTGGGTTTAAATGCTTCGTGTTTTTGGAGGTTTGGTGTATGGATACTAGAGATTTATCATTGTAACTTACGAGTTAATTCGGTCTCGAAGTTCGAATTCTATACAGCCTTTTGGGAGTAAAACGCGTTGTACCTTCTTTGGGTTAGGAGCTTATGGGGTGCTTCACATTGATTTTAGTGCTAATTTATTGTGAATAATAATGCTCTCTGCCTTTTGGGTCTGCCATTAGCTTTTTATGGTGGACAATTGGATGTGCAATCTGTTCTTTCGACAAGAGAACGATTTTCCAGATTGTCGTGTTTTAGAGAAGCAGCAGGGACAACGTGTTATGGTACACACGCTAGACTTGTTTATGCAATTCATTGCTCTGGGATTTTTATTGAACTTGGATTAAGTGAATTTCTTATGTAAGTGTATGTACTTTCTGCATTTGCATGTTCACACGTTATATTCTACTGTCGAGTTATTTTTGGTGTGATTACAATCTATGCTTGTGCACTGCAAGACATAAATAAACAATAGATTTAGTTATGTGAAGGGGGAATTTATGGGGCTTTTAGGCCTCAAATCCAATTTGGTGATTTGGGACTTGGAGTTCACGTACTATTAGTGTAGGACGATTAAAGAATAAATCTCATCTAGTCGTGCTTAATAAGGAAGTGATTATTACTAGCAGGCAGGACTTGCTTAATTTGTTTTACAGAATACCGACAATGTAGCATCTTGTCCGCAGGCTAGGGTTACTTCTGTCGTGGTAGATTTGGATATAGGATGACTGTATTGGGTTTGTTGACACATTGTCTTACAATTATTGGCAACAATGGGATAAATGAGCCTTGTCCATGTTTCATAATGTGACAGCACTCATATGGCAATGTCCTTTCAACAAAAACTCCTTCATTTTGAAATTTTTTCTCGTTCAAAGATGTGCAAGTGGATTTGTCTGACTGCTTATCTGGTTCTTAAGATAATGAATTAGTTAATTCAAAACGAATCTAGGGATTGACCTTCTTTCCTCTTGCAAAGTAGTTGGGCTTGAAAAGCTGTGGTTCTATATGGTAGATCTACCATGAGAAGCTTGGTTTATTTGTTCCCCATATATAATCTCTCCCTAATTAGGGCCTCTGTCGTTTTGAGGTTCCTGAAACCTCCTTCAGGTGAGGAGTTGGGGCGAGGGGGGTTGATTGTAATGTAATTGCAGCATATCCATAATAGTGAAGGGCTGCCAGAGTATAAAGGATGGAACCTGATGGAAGCCACGAGTTTTGCCTGTGTATTTCTCTCTCTCACATGCGCAAGCGCACCCTCTAGTGTCCTTAAACTTAAAGCAACGTTTTTAAAATTTAGACACTTTTTTTTTTAATTATTTTTTACATTGGCCCCTCCTAAAAGTTATTATATTACAGTTTGGACCCTCCAAATATCACAACCTGGCTTCGCCCCTAATTGTATATTGTCTAACTTTTCAAGCATTTCGATGATTTATATATCATTTGATGAGAACGAATCAATACTAATCTTATGTTTCATATTTCAAGCCATTTTCTAAAATTAATAAGTTTAGTATCATCTAATTACTAAATAGAGTTTTCTGGGGTTTGCGTCCTTCATGTAAAGCCATCTTATGAGAAGAACAGCTGTTAAAACTTGTTACTTTAGGTATTTCCAATGTCTATAATTTAAATGCCAGGTGACACTTAAAATGGTCAAAATATGAACATAGCTTATTTAGAATGTTGAAATGGACCAGGCACAAGATAAGAAAGGAAACAAGAAGATATGCAGATGGGAGACATTTGGCCCCACATAGAGAAGCGTTGCAAGAGGGGATTTCTATAGCTGATCGCGAAGTTGGTTGTTTTCCTTTTTTTAAGTTCAGCTACTATAGTCTAAACATATGCTATTACTCTGGACATCTATCAAAACATAATTGTGCCATTTGTGGCATTGCACTGCTGCGTTAAGAACATGAGGCAGTGCATAAGATGGGCCTTTGTGGCTGTTTCTTCTTTCTTCCGCTAAATTATGTGCTGAAACCTAGTAATAGGTTGTAACATATTTGTTATAAGTTCTACCTGCACCGCTGTTTGTTCCAAGAAAAAAAAAAGTTCACATGTTTGTTGTAATGCACTTACGGATGCTAGATAGGTTCTAGTTTGTCATATATCTTTTTCTTTTAGGCTGTTAAAGTATATTTTGGATTGTTCTTGTGTATGTTCTGTTGGGTTCTCTTCAAATAGTCACTGTTGGTCCATGCTGCAACTGCCGAGTTACAAATATGTATATCGTAGTAATATGTTGCTTGAATTTAGGTTTGAATCGAAGGCCGTGGCCATAAAGGTCATACAGCCAAACAGAACATCAGATGTAAGTCTGGAGCATAAGGAAGAATTTCAAAGAGAGGTTACACTGCTATCAAGGGTGCAACATGAAAATATTGTCAAGGTACCTAATTTATTCGCTTCTACATACATAACATGCATTTCCTTTTTTAGGTTTTTTTTTTTCGAAGTTGGTCGGACTTTAATGGTTTATAAAGTAATCGAGTACCTAATACTGTTCCCTGGATTTCCAGATTGTCACACCCTCATTTCTCAGTACAGAAACTCAAATTTTTTTATTCAGATAGCATGGAAGCTATCAAAGTTTATAGTTTGCGCTTGACCATTTTGTATCCACTTTCTTCTTAGATCTTATATCTAAAAAATTGGATCATTGGACCATAACCTGATACCCCTTGTATAGCCCATTTGCTCATGTTGTCAAAAATTGGCTCATCACTAAAATGTTATCGTAGGTTTCCTTATTGAGTATTCGATACGGTGTAGATACAGCAGTTGCAATTTAATGTTTGACATGTATCCAGTAATGTCTTACATTACTCATGTGCATGGATATACCACGGCTTTTGTGTAAATGTATACAACTTTAATTAATTCCGGTCGAGGCTTAGTTGGGTTGATCATGAAGTGAAGCAGATTCACACTTGTTCCAGAATGTAAAGTTGACAGAGTTGGGATCCTGGAATGTACATGCTCATTCGTGTCTTTAAAATATGTTGAGACATAAACCAGTAGTAACCTCAAGGAAAGATGTATTTGCTTTCTCAGCTTCATGATTTTTATAATAATGTGCTTCTTCTCCTTTTAATGAGGAGTACCTACACTTTCTTTACTCATTTCCACCATATTAAAGTCCCATTAATTCTCCTAGATTTGACACCCGACATGATTTGTGTTTATGCCCATGCACATAATTTAGGTCCTGATATAAGCTGCTTTGGTTCAACAGTTTATAGGGGCCTCCGTGGAACCATCTATGGTAATAATCACTGAGCTTATGAGAGGTGGTACTCTTCAAAAGTACTTGCTTAGCATCCGTCCAAACGCTCTTGATCTGAAGCTTTCTCTAAGTTTTGCGCTGGATGTCTCGCAAGCAATGGAATACCTGCACGCAAATAGCATCATTCACCGTGATCTGAAGCCCAGTAATTTATTTTCTTCTTTTTAAACAGTTTTGGCGCATTGCAATGAGAAGTAGTCTGGTCAGCCTTTCTCTTCATTGAAACAAGATATACTTTATGATATAATGACGCTCTTCTGTCTTTATCATGCAAGCCTGAGTGAAACTAGTTGCAAATTTGTGAATAAGGGGGTCTTTGTACCATGTCATTAGCTTATCAATTAATACACTTGAGGATGTTACCATTGCTGATTTTCAACATCTAAAGGGCATAACTGTAGCTTCATTATGTTTATCTTGTCGATTTATTAGTTGTTGTATGTTACCTTATGCTTGACCTCCTCAATTCTAATACTTGGGCTATTGACAAAATGGTAGAATATTGTTCATTACAGGAAATTTACTTCTCACATGGACTCTTTTATGTTTATTCGTAGGCAATCTACTTCTCACTGGAGACAAAAGACGAATTAAGCTGGCTGATTTTGGGCTAGCTAGAGAGGAAATATCAGGCGAAATGACAACTGAGGCTGGTACTTATCGATGGATGGCTCCCGAGGTGCTTTTTCTTTTGCCCCTGGTTCTGCAATATTTATTGCCACAAAATGTCCTATTGTCTAATCAATTTCTGTTTTTCTGAGTCAGTTATTCAGCCTAGACCCTCTTCCAAATGGAGCAAAGAAACACTATGATCACAAGGTGGATGTGTACAGCTTTTCAATAGTTCTCTGGGAGTTGCTCACGAACAATACTCCATTCAAGGGAAGGAATAACTTAATGGTAGCATTTGCTACGGCAAAAGTATGTCATAAAATTTTACCTCACAAAATGCCATTTCTTTCTTAAATTTCTACAGAACTCCTCACAAGTGACCAAGGGTGACGACAAAATTTTTTTTTTAGAATCATCTATTTTTCATTGATGCAGCAAATCTTTGATGGTTCTTTGAGTGCTATTATGATATTTGATTGAATGCCACTATTTCAGAATGAACGGCCTAGCATTCAGGACCTTCCAAAGGATCTTGTTCCCTTCTTGGAGTCCTGTTGGGCAGAAGACCCAAAATGCCGACCAGAATTCATGGAAATTACAGGCTTCCTACACAACTTTTACTCAGTGCTGACGAAGCCTCTCAAGGTATTTGAGATTGAAGATCCCATGAGCACCAAGTCTGCAAGCACTGGCCATTCAATGAATAAGTATGCAGATAAGGGCAGAAAGTGTAAGGGTTGGTCACCTCGCCTTTTATCTTGCTTTGTATGTTGCTTGCCTGAATGACTGACTAGCTCTAGAATCTTGTTTTGGGGTTGGTTAGAACGAAGGACCTCATAGCCTGGGCTCAGGGCTGGGAATGGATGTACATGGTTGAGTATATCTTTCTCCTTAAAAGCCATACGGCTCTCAACTGAGCTACCATTTTGGTTGAAACATTGTACAGGACACGGGATACAAACACAAATAGAAAGTAAAGGAAACAGTATAAGTAATATAAAGATTTTGAATATTACTCTTTTTCTCCTGATTGACGGCCACCTTTCTTACCTTGAAAAATTGTACCTAGTTTGGCTCCACGGTAGGATGATTTCATTCCCTAGCATGTTCCAAACTAGATATTCCAAAATCTACAGACAGTGAGCATATCTGTGCTGCATAAAAGTGTCAATGATTTTTGCTCAATGGCCCAATATGCATGATGGTAGCTGCCTCTAAAAATCCTTAAACTACTCCATCCTGAACGGAATCAGGATAGATTATTCTTGTGGGGATTGTGACACTACCAGAAGATTATGTTACCCTTTTGTTGATGCATTTCTTGTTTGGCACTAGCTGACAACTTCCACCATTTATTAAGCAAAGAATTTGGGTTTGATTAGGTGTCTTATGGGAAATATCTGTCCTGCACTGTTTCATGTTACCGTCCATTTGATGTTTCTGATGGATTTACAGTTGAGACTTGAGCGTGTTTCTTTTTGTGGAATCATTTGAAGTTCATTAAGGCAAACGTAGCTGCATATTCTTGACATTCTTGAAGCACCCTTGCAAATTTCTCTAACATCATTGTGCTGGTTAGCTCCACTTTTGTTAGGTTATTAGCTAGCTCCTTTGTCTTCGATGACTCCCTTTTAGCCATGCGATATGTCAGCCAAATCCAGTGGACCAGTGGTTCTGGTTTGCTTGTGAGTCTCGGTGCATTTGCCAGTTCCTTTAGAGAACAAAAGTAAGATAATTTGGCAAAATTGACGAACCTTCTTGTGAGCATGTTGGTTGAATACCAAATTACCCAGGATCGAGTCTCAGTCCAGATACACTTTAGAAAGTATGACACTCGAACCTCTGGTCTTATGCAATGCCTGTTGGTTGCGCATAACGTGAGCACAGAGCTAAAATATTGCAAGCACCATGGTATGGAAATGACATACATGATGTACAGTGTATATCCAATCCTTGCCTCAGTGGCGTTATATTTGTGTCAATCCTCCTATGGGTATGAATTGAAGGGCACTGGGACATACCTTGGCGAGATTAGAAGGCAATTTGGCGTAAATAGGAAACAGTTTGCTAAGAATTAGCTCGAGTCTGTGGGCGTGGTTGGACTTTAGGGGAACAGATTAGCCAGTCTTTTCCAAGTCTTTTTCCACCCTCCAGTTTTCCTTTCTTTTTCCCCTCTAAAGCTTTTCCACCCTCCAATCTGCTTTACATTTTCCCGATGCCATTATCAGGGAGGAATAATAAGGGGGTGCCCACTGCTGTCTCAAATGGATTATAGAATAATCCCATTTTTCGGAGAATTCATAATAATCACATCAATATTTTTCCGCAATTATGATACAAAAATTGAATTAGAAAAAAGAATATAAACTTATAAAAATAAAAAGGAAATTAAAAAAAAGGGATAAATTAAATGATAGTGTGAGTCGAAGTTTAATCACCACTACATTAAATAATATTTCGTTGACAAGAACGAATGTTCGCCCGCTTTATTCTTGCGTCTCATCAGATTTGGAGGAATTTTATTTTATCGAAATTTCATGATTTGCTCAAAAAGTCAAAACTCCCGACTTAAATGAAGAGATAAGCCTACGATTGGGTCCCACCTGACGGGGCTTCCAAATCGCTATCTCGTGAAGAGAACTGGAGCAAAACCGGAGGAGAAGCACTGCAGAGCCATTTCCATTTTTAGCTTCCGAGGTCATTAAAATCAACAATATTTAAGTTTAAAAAAATTAAAAATAACGCACTGAATTTTAGCGATTTTTTTAAAAACTCATTTAGTTTCAAAAAAATTTCATTCGATTTGTCATTTCGGTATCAAAATTTGGTGGACCTGAAGCCGTTACACCTGCGAAAAATTTATCGACCAATCACAATATGACACGTGCTTTTAAATAAATAAAAAATAAATAAAAAGTAATTTAAAAAAAAAATATATCGTGGACCCCAGATCCTTACGGTGGGGGGATTTCCCTCCACCTCTAGCCGTCGGGGGAGGAGAACTCCCCCCTCCACCTCTGGCCGCCCAGAGGGAGGGAGGATCCACCCAGACAATCGCCCGGGGTGGAGGAGTCCTCCCTCTGGTCCCCAGAACTGGGCGCGACCAGAGGTGGAGGGTGGGATCCTCCTCCCCCGGCGGCTAGAGGTAGAGCGGGGATTCCCCTCTCCGTGAAAGGATCGGGATTCTAATTTTTTTTTAAAAAAATACGTTTATTTATTTATTAATTTAGATTCTTTTTATTTTATTTTTTATTTATTTAAAGGCATGTGTCACATTATGATTAATCGTGATGAATTTTTATTTAAATAAGTGTAACGACATTGGATCTAATAAGTTCTAATACCATGATAAATCTAATAAGCTTTTTAAAAAAAATTTAAAATCTAGTGAATTTTTTAAAAACACGATAAAACTGATGTGTTATTTGTAAATTTACTTTTTAAGTTTATCATTAGTTGTCACAATGAATCATCATAGTGCGTTTCTGCTTCGTCACAGTCACTTAAACGTGGACAGCTGGAATCCTCTTCCCCTATCGCGTGTCGCCCTCCCCAAGCCCTAACCGATTCCTTCCTCTCCTATAGGACTCCGCCACACTGGATCTGCCCCACACTATCGTTTTACATACACGCACGTACATAATACACGGCTTCCCAACACCACCAACAATAGCGGCAGCTTCAAGGCGCACGTACATAATACACGGCTTCCCAACACCACCAACAATAGCGGCAGCTTCAAGGCGGTAAACTAGAGGGAATTGGATTTGTTTGAGCCGGCCATTTATTTGGGTTTAATAATAAAAAAAATTATTATATAATTTTTATTATTATAATATTTATTAAAAATATTTTCTTTTCATTTTTTTCACCCATTCTCGTAACATACTTTAAAGACCGAAAGGGAGCTCCTCCGCGCCTATTCTGGGCCGCACGAATTGCCTTCTCACTTTCTCAACCCGAAAATTCTCAGCCGTTATTTTGGAAAATTAAGAAAAGGAAAAAAAAAAAAAGGAAAGCATATACAAGAAAGGGTGTGTATCCCCACTTGGACTTCCACCTCACCCTCTGAACCGCCAAGAGAACAGGTTTGTCCCTCCCTCGCTTTCTCTCATTTCGCCTACGTGTTGGTTGCTAGCAATGCTTGAGCCTAATTCGTCGCCATAGCTTTCTTTCTTTCTTTTTTTCTCGGAATTCGGCTCGGGATCTCAAATTTATTTTCTGTGGTTTCGATTCAAGATTTTGAATTTGTTGGCTCTAATAATGATAATTCATGCTTCTCTCATCTGATTAGATTTGAATTTTGCGCTTTCTAAGAAGTGGAAATCGTCGACTAATTCTGGGACAACATTTCGGCTAGATTTGAATTTTGAGTTTTTCTAACGATTTGAAATTGTAAAATAATTTCGGACAACATTTCGGCTAATCTCTGGTACTAGTTTCGGAATTAGTTACGCTTGCTTACCTGTATAAGCGGAGAATACGAGGATGCGTGGCCATGGATAACATTTAGGCTACTTAGGTTGTCCTTGTTAACTTTGTGATTTTATTTTTCATGGTAGCATGCGGGAGAAATATATCCACCGGTGTCTAGCTGAGGGTTATGAAGTATAATTCGGAAGAATTTGGTGAGATTTGTGCCTTACTTTTTAGATTTATCTTTTTAAAGTAGTGGCGGTTGTTAGTTTCAGAGTGGTATACAGGTAAAAGATGGGTTTTAGAGTTGATGTGTAATGATTGCCAGCCAAAATCTTTGGAGGAACCTGTAGAGGGTGAACCTTTAAGTTATAATATATTTAAGATTAGTTCAATTAGTACAGTGGGTTACTTCGAGTTGGTAGTACCTGACCCAGTCGACAGAAGTTTGGATGTTTATGGACGGGAAACACTTATCAGTGCATGTTGTTTAAGGGCGAACAAATTGCCTCACATGACAATGGATAGGCAAACAGTTTGGAAAGTGCTCAGTTTATTTACAGTCCTTTTACTTGGGTAAAGTGTTTTGGTTTATTCCAATCCTGGCATAAGCTGAATCAAGTATTTCATCTGCTGATCTTTCCTTTTGTGGCATTTATGCGGAGCATATCAGTAGACTACTATCTGTAATCTACGCTGACAAGGGTTAGACATTAACCGGTTATATGTATGGACGACTGAGAGCCACACACAATTGTGCAAACTGCTCCTGAGGAAAGGAATACTGTGGTCCATAGGAATGGTGCTGCATTGTTTGGGCGCTTGCCAAGATTTTGAGGAATCTTTGTGCTGTGCTGACTGTCTTTCTGGGAGGGTTCTGAAGTTGGATGAGTGCATCAACTATAGAATGGACTACCTAGAGGAATGAATCTAGTGAGAAAAGTGGGATCTCATGAGGACCAGAGATGGCAGTATGTATAGGGGTTCCTTGAAGGTCTCAGGGACTGTGAATACATGAACACTAGTTTTTGGTGAAGTTCTGATCTGTATAAATACGCATAAAGGAAATCATTTGACCTTTTGCACGTTGAATCATGAAATTAGGGATTTATGATATATGTCCTAGTTTTGACTTCACCACGGGAGTGAGCACTGTTTGACCTGTCATCTGAGACTGTGATGGCAAGGTGTGTAACTCCTTAACGCATGTATCTCGGGGGTGGGAAATTTTGTTAGGTCCCAATTGTGGGGGGTGTGGCGGCTGGGCAATGTGACAGATGCAGGCTAGAATTTGACACAAAAAAGCCCAGATTTCATGCAGGGGAGTTTACTTTATTTTTAAGTATAGAGACGGCCTTGGGTTTTACAGCTTTGCATTTTCTTGTGAATCTAGATTAATCACTTTTGTTTAATTAAGGGCGGGTTTGTTTTGTAAAATTTTAGGTATTGGGTTTAGTGAAAAAGTGAAGAGAGGTAATTTTTTATATTTTTTGTAGTGAAAAGTAATGATTTGATGGGGGGAGAGATTATATTGTAATATTTTATTGTGTAAAAATTTTAGAGGGTGTAAAATTTTACACCACAAACGCAACCTAAATACAATACAGAAGGTAAGTATATTCCTCATCTTTCAAATCGTAATATCTTCTCATATAAATGGTCATTCAAATGCTTTTTTCAGGTGCTTCATAAATATTCCTTAGGATACAAGCAAACTACTTACAGAGTGCGGAGCTTTAAGGGGAACAATTGCAATGGGGACCGGGGAAGAGGGCACACCTGCAAAGCCTTCCAAACCAGCTTCTTTGTCTCAGGTATCCTGATTCTCCTTCTACCCCTTCCCTCCCTCCTTATTTCTTCTTTTTCTCCTTCGTTTTTGGTAGTTTTGTTTTTTGTTTTAAACTATCAACATTTGTATTTGCAGGAAATACCAACAACACCTTATCCTGATTGGTCAAGCACTATGCAGGTTCACAATGGACATATGTTTAGTCTTTCTAATTTTTTGTGGCAGTTTTGTCTTTTATTATTCATCAAGATTGCTTTGAGTATACGGATGATCACTGTTAGTAACTTATAGATCAGCTTCTTGTTTAGGCTTATTATGGTCCTGGAGCTACTCCACCTCCATTTTTTGCCTCGACTGTTGCTTCTCCAACTCCCCACCCGTATCTGTGGGGAAGCCAGGTGAATATCTCCACTTTTTGGATCATGTAGAAGCATAACTTCTTTGCAGTACAGAAGGTTCTTATTTGCTTTTCTGTGGGCAAATTTTCAGCACCATTTGATGCCACCATATGGAACCCCAGTTCCATACCCAGCTTTATATCCTCGGGGGGGAGTTTACGCTCATCCAAATATGACCATGGTGATCCTAATGTTCTGTCACTTTCATTTTAGATTGGGCTTCCTTAGACGATGAGTATTTTGGTTTAACGATAAAAGCGCATGTGCCTACAAATGCAACTGTCATCCACTCTAGTGGTTAAAAGTTTTGAACTGGCCATCTTACTTTGTTCAATTTTTTACCATTACTTTTGTAGACCCCAAACCCAGTACAGGCCAACGTAGAATCAGAAGGGAAGGGCTCTGACACAAAGAACAGAGCTTCAGCTAAGAAATCCAAGGGAGCTTCTGGAATTTCAGTTAAGGCTGGAGAGAGTGTGAAGGCAGCTTCAGGTTCAGGAAATGATGGTGCTTCACAAAGGTGCAGCAACTTAAAGTTTAGCTTTGAATCTTTGCCTGACTTCTTTTTGCATCTTTTTTTTCCTCGACTTTGGGCTATTACCAAGAGTTTTGCTGTCACTACTACTTGCTAATCTGAAATTCGCTTCTTCCCCTCTTTCCCCTCCCCTCGGATTTACAGTGCCGAAAGCGGTAGTGAGGATTCATCAGATGGGAGTGATGAGAATAATGATCAACAGGTACTCCATATCAACATTAGGTGTGCTTTCTCACTTGTCCAGTTTTGCTGGTTTACGCATACCTCTGAACTTGTTATTCAGATATTCATATCTTGGAGTTTCAAATATCTGTGTTTTGCTTGCCTATTGATATGATGTATTGTCTTTCTGATGACCGATGACCGCATGCGCAATTGTGTAGGATTTTTCTGCAAGCAAGAAGGGAAGCTTTCATCAGATGCTGGCAGATGGTATATTTTTCATCTTCAACCTAAATTGTCCCTGCTCATGTTCCTTTGGCTTTCATAATTTTATACTCACTATTACTCCTACAGGAGCCAATGCCCAGAATAACTCAGTTCCTGGGAAGCCTGTGGTCTCTATGCCTGCAACTAATTTAAATATTGGAATGGACTTGTGGAATGCATCCTCTGGTGGTGCTGGAGCTGCAAAAGGGAGACCAAATCCATCTGGTGCCTCATCAGCACTTGCTCCTCCAACAATGATTGGCTGTGAAGGCGTATTGCCTGAGCAGTGGATGCAGGTATGAGCCTTGAAGAGGTTTTATATAGTCCTCTTTTTGCACCTGTTTTGCCTTCCAATTTCCTATGCACAAAGTGTCTGACAATGATGATGCCCGTTTGAAGTTCTGCTTTTCCTTTTATTGCCTCCAAACATGGGTACACTTGTGCAAATGTGCGCATGCACAGCTATGGCATTCCACACCAGCAGTTCCAATATTATAGCTTACGTGTTCATATTGTCTATGTTGGCTTTGAATTGACAACTCGATAGGCTTTCTCATGGAGATGCTATAGACTTTAAGTTCATGGTGATTGACTTGCATTTGTGCTAATTCCATAACTTGTCTTTGGGAATATTATAGAAGTTACCATTTATCCTAACATAACACCAATTTACCTTTTTGTGAATTCAATTTTATTGAATTCTAGCTCTTGATGTGGATAGGATGAACGGGAACTGAAAAGACAGAAGAGGAAGCAATCTAATAGGGAGTCAGCTAGGAGGTCAAGATTACGCAAACAGGTACAGATGTACTTTCTGCCACTTATTGGAAGCAACTGTGTACCTGTTTAACAGTATTGCAAATGACATGAATCCTATGTCTATTAGCTCAGGCATGTTCTAGAATGCCTGTTTAATGCCTCCAATTTTTTGGTTGTCGCAAGTTGAAACGGTTTTATACCTTTTAGCAAGTAACTACATTTGTTCTCCATTTGTTTATGAAGTTGGAAGAATGATACGAAGCCGAGGAAACATAATTTTCATGATTGACTTTTATGGCCCTTGACATAGCAAAGGGATAAATAGCTTGGACTTTCCATTGATTACTGCGAAGTTTTCACGTGGTTGAAGTCTTGTGTGTGTGGGGGGGGGGGATTATACAATTTTTTCAGAATCCTGAAGTACTTGGTTGATTTTGTTTATGTTTCGTCACTCGTGCATTTCTTGTCTAAACCAGGAGGAGTGTGAAGAGCTACAAGCAAGGGTAGAAAATTTGAGTAATGAGAATCGCACCCTCAGAGAAGAGCTGGAGAGGCTTTCCGAGGAATGCGAAAAGCTTACCTCTGAAAATGGCTCCATCAAGGTTTAATTTTGAACCCTTGCCCTGTACAATAACCCTCTGTGTTGACGTTTGGTTTTTAGTGATCACTGTATTCCTCGTAATTGTTTTTTAAAGTTTCCTTGATTTGAGGGGAAAAGATCTTCACCAGCCTGATGGAGAAGTTTTGACAATTTTCGATTCTATAACAGGAAGAATTGACACGGAGTTGTGGACCAGAGGCAGTCGCTAACCTAGAACAGAACATCCCCATGTCAGTTGTTCAGACGAATGGTGGTGATGGCAGTAGTTAGAAATCCTACCATGACACAAGACTGTTGTCAAAACAGAAATTAATTCAAGTCACTACTCCAGGAAGTAATGACATTGGCTCTGGTTGAAAATATAGCGTTTATTGTTACTGCTAATCTATAGTCTTAACCTTTTGTAATGGTAAATGGATGAACCCGTCCGTGTTGTATTGACAATTGTGGAGCAAGATCATATAGGAGAATACTTCGGCAACTGTTCAGGCATGGAGAGCAATCACAACTGATATTGTAGAGGCTTCCAGTTTAGTTGCTCATCAGGCATGGTGAGCAATCTCTCTGCTGTATTTGTATGATTATTCTTATCAGATGTAACATTTGTCTGCTATGGCAGCTCTATCGTCGAACACCAAAAACAAGGTGAAAAGAAGTCGAACTTAAATCGTCTCGATTTCCTGTTATTGAGAAGGTATTTTTGCTAGAACTCCGATATTCTTTAAAGAGCAAATTAGTTGTTTGTTGCCAAACATTGAACTCAACACGCTTTCAGACATAGAAGTCTCCGACGAATTCCCCGTAAATGGCAACAAAACTGATGGATGTCCAGCGCTCAAACATTCTCGATTTTTTTTTTGGTTGGACTTGGGGGAAGAACCGGATCTCCAACTTCAAACGACGTCGAAATATATGATGTGACCTGCTGGAAACTACGTCGACAGTTTTATCAAATGTTCGAACTACAGACCAACCGACAAAGAATGTGCTATTACAGGGGCATGTTAACACAAAAGCAACATACAAGCCTCAAGTTTTCGCACCTATTCCATGAAAGGATACAGCAAAAAACATCTTTAATGTTGCCAACCGTTTAGCGCAGATGCAAAACCTTCGTCTGTAAAAGAGGGATGGCAGCTTCTATATTTTGATATTATACCACACATCAATAAGGCACTTCTTTTGCTTGGTTGAAAATATAACTGCCACAGCTGCGAGGAAGAAGAATTCACAATTATGCCTATGTACAAGAAGGAAACCATCAATCATCATGATCTGCGTTGGTATCTGAGGCTTTTAACGGGATGTGAATTCTGCCTATGTACAAGAAGGAAATCATCAATCATCATGATCTGAGTTGGTGGAATCTGCGGCTCTCAACGGGCCTTCAATTGCACGATGCTGTTGTGGTCGATCAGGTTTCACTTCACCTCTAAACATTTGATGCGCTGGTCCAAGAGAAGTAAAACAATTTCAGTCCGACAAAATTCGGAAAATCAAATACCGAACGCATGGCAACTACAGTAGTCCACACCTGCACCCATAGCCTTCACAAGCAAGTTCCTAGCAAACTGAATTTCTGCTTGATGTGCACTTACAAATTTAACCTGCAAATTCGGAGAACCAGAAAACCTCTAAATCAAATTTTCAGCTTCAATAAAAAACACCTCAGTTGCACATAACATGCGGGAATTTGAAAGAACATACCATTTCAGTATATGCAATACCCTTAATATAATCAATTCTAGCTTGATGTCTCAAGAAGAATGGACGTAAGTGGTTCATGTATAATTGCTTCGCTCCCTGGTGAAAAGCAAACACTCATTTCAACTTCTGTATATACACCATGCCTAAACTTAAATATCTCACGATCAGGAGGTACAAAATTATTTTTATAAGCAAAATATGGCATCTTTCTTCCCAGGACTTGCCATATACTCAAAGAAGCATATTCTTAAACTCACATCAGCAGATGGAAGTTGAAGCCAAACAAGAAACGCAAACTTCACGTGGTAGTAGAAAGGACACCTGCACACAATTAAACAATATGAGGAATTATTTTCTTTTACTGATCTGTAAGTTGTACAGAAACTGAGTTTTGACCCGCAACCTCACCATCCTCCGCATTCTTACAAGGGAAGGAAGAGCCGTTTGAATTGAAACATTATCAATAAACTTATCCAGTTCACATGCACTAGCACTCATAAATGTGACAATCTTTCATGGAAGTCAAAACTATTTGTTCTCTTTCCTTTAAAAGTTCGACAAGAGTTTTATCATGTTGTCCAGTGCCAATGAATAACATGGATGACTATATTTTCTGCTCACGACTTCTTCCCAAGGAGAAACTCACACTCCATCAAGAACATTTTTGACAGCCAAATTGATCAGTAGGGGCCAGCAGCTTTCCTATTAGTAAGGTTTAAAAGTAAATGAACAGAGGACTGTCCAAGTATAAAAAAACATGCAAATCAAGAGGTAAAATTGGAGGACAGACTTTTGAGATATGTGTGAACTTGCACGATTTGATATGTAGATATTGTAATAAACACAATCTTATATACCCATGATCCGAGCAAATAGCATCTGGAGATAAAATTGTCTCCAAAGTTACTTTGACTAGTAAGCTTAGACACATCCAATAGGGCTCGAACTTATGATCTCCACCCTCCCCCCAATTCTTGTGGGGGAAGGCGGAGAAATATCAGGTAGAACTCATAAGTGCAAGTGTCATACATTTCATCTCAGTCAAATGTTCTTGATTGAAATAGGTGACTATTGAAACTCAGACTACGTAATCAAATCTCCAAATCAAAACAGGAAGAAAGAAATTGTTTGGATCTACATAAGACTTTAAGAATAGTTGGGTAAACATTAGCGGGATGCATACAAGATATCATCAAGTAGTTACTGTATCAATTATACCAACCAACACTTGGACCTTTAATATTGGGTCTCTTAAGGTCATAACATGTCCAATTCAACCTTATAAAGAGAACTTGTCTCACATAACCGCATGTCATTGTTTGTAATTAGAGAAATGGGGTTCAGACTTTTATACCAAGAAAGGAGCTTGTCGGAAAAAACTTCCACGATGCTGAAAGATCCAAAAGCTGTAATGATACAAAGCAGACATGAACTGATCAGATTAGGTGCATGCCATAGGAACCACAAAAAATAACAGCATCCAGGTACTTTAAAGTTGTTCCATATAAAAAAGATAACTGTATTTGTGTCACTGTTTCACTAGCATAAAAAGTGTTATTAAGGCTATTGTTGTGTAGCCTATCACTGTCAGGTCCATAGAGGATCAAGAACTAGGTTTGCCAAAATTGCTCTGTGGTTCACTCTTCACCTTCTATTCGTCACCAAACAATCTTGATGATTCACCTCCATATGCATTCTACAGTGCGAAATTCCGTAATCAGAAGGTTGCAAGGTTCCAGGGAAACAACCTTTCCTCGATAAAGGCATCCATGGGTTCTCAACATGGGAATACTGCAGGGTTTAAGGTTAAAAGAGGCCAGCCTCCACATCATCTATTTTTTTTTTGATAAGTAAGTCAATCTTATTAAAGAGAAGAAAAACAAATAACACACAACAACGGAGTCAACAGTACAAGAGATTATACTGAAAACCCAAAAAAAAAACAGAGAAGAGAACCCAAAGAAAAGCCCTCAACCGAAGTCAACCCTCAAGACAACAGAGGCCCAAAGAAAAAGTGATAGCAAACAAAAACGCCCTCAGCCCTCTAGCCACTGGGCAAAGCACAAGAAAAAAACCCCTCCTCCAAAAGATGACAATAGACAAAACCTCCACCAACGTACGCCCAAAGCCCTAGAAGATTCCCCAACAGTTCAGCTCAGTGTTCAAGGCATCATGGAACCAAAGACAATGCCCGACCTTTGTTCTTAGCCTTCCTAGAGATCGAAGAAGACCATTCATAGTTAACTGAAGAGTATAATCCCTGAAACTCCCTTAGCATCTTCCCCCCTGATTTTCTAGACTTTGTAGATCTAAGCTGCACTCTATCTCGTTCCAACTCAGCAAAGAGATTCCTCAGTTCTTCCTCATGACCGTCACACGACACCCCAACTAAAATTTAAGATGACATAACCAAATTTGTCTTTCCCAGACCTCTGAATGCCTTGGGGCCTACTGGCATAGCATCTAAACTAGAAACATTGGTGGGCTCTAATGTTCACATAAAGCATTAGGCGTAGAGTCTTGACAATGAAATAGGCCACTAGAGGACAAAATAATTAAGAAGCAAGTTTTTTTTTGTTTAACGAGGAAAATCCGGGTACCCATTCACGTGCACTGAATTAAGAAGCAAGTTTAAAGTAAGAAAGCAAAAAACAATATGATTTTCAAATTCTCTAAATAAAAAAGACGATCAGAAAAGCCAGAAAGAACAACCTGCCCAATATATAAGCATCCTTTGTTGCTCATTTTGATCCTTGCTCTCAATGGCCTTGAATGTAGAGTACACAGGTAACGCAATCCCCACAGAACAGCTGCACAGGCAGAAGAAAAGTTATTATTGTACACCAAAACAAGTATTCTGCTTTTGCTTTGTAGCTGAAGAAGCGAATGTCAACAACTGAGATGCTAATTAATAACATAATGGCCTTTTAAAAGCTGAATTTCTGCACGCTAAATACATGCTTGAAGTCACAAAGGAAATCCACAAGAATTATCAACTGTTATTGCATGCCAGTGGTGTCCAAAAACCAAAAGTATATCGAGCAAGCAACTTCCAAAAAGGAATTAAATACAGATAAAAAGACAAATTTATCAAAGCTTACCATGCCGTCCGTACTACAATGTTAGAACCAAGAGGACAAAGAAGCAATCGCAGCCCAACCTGAATCAAAGAGTTAACACGAAAAGCTCATCATCTACCAGCTCATCCAAAACAGAGAAAGCAAAAACAACAAACATCCATACTTCGCTCTATACTAACGATTCAACAGAGATATTGAACTCCCTATCAGAATTAAATTAAATTAAAAACAAGAAGGAAATGACCTTATTTATCATACTCGATGTATATACAATCCAAAGCATATAAATACATCTCTTACTTCGCTTTATATTAACAAAAGACGCGATACCAGTTATACAAAAGGCCAGATCTGTCCATATCGGATCTTTTTTTCTTTAACCAAATACATATATCTTGATCTGCCGGAACTTTCCACAATATTCTTCTGTTCTCTGAAAGCACAAACCTCATTTATAAGCAACTCTCTTGTCGTCTTTAACCAATACATCTCGCTCCGCATCTCATTGATATTGCATCATTTATCTAATCATCAATGGCCAAGCAAAATTTGCAGAACCAAACACAATCGCAGTATTTGGCTCAGACAATACGCACAGACACATAGTGATCACGAAACCCTAGGGCCTAGCTAGAAAGAGAGGAGAGAACACGCATCGAAACAGATGGAGAAGATAATTCATACCTCGTTTGTTATGTTGGATCCGAGAAGAGCCATTTCTGCGAATCCGATTACCGATATTTTAAAAATCTCCAGTGCCAAGTGTTTAAACAGTCAGCAGAACATAAATAGTTTGGGGTCTTCGGATTCATAAAAGAACGTGAATATCTCGAGAAGAAACGGTGTCGTCAGGCGCCATTTGGCAAGAAGCTATTCTCCATCCGGGGTCGGGTCCTTAAGCCCGTGAAGTGGATATTGGTTGGGCCTTTCTCGTAGTTCTTTTACTATTCTCTTTGTCCATCACTGGCCCATTTCGCTAATTTCGCTTTATAATAAAAACGTGTATTCCCATAACGTGCGGCCTTGCTAGTCCATCTAGACAATGTGACGAGGACCTGGGCTCTAGACCAAAAAATATATCTTGCAATTAGAGTTATCTAAGTTTTCTTATTAAGTTTTCTAATTAGATTTTCCTAAGCAAGGTGAGATCTCAACAATCCTCCATCCTTCGAAAACTGACGTCCTCGTCTTCTGTGTCTCTCACATTGCCTCTATAGGGAGCTTTCACCGGACTGGGCCTACCTTGACCCGTACCGGATCTATAGGGTCGAAGAAAATGGGTTTATACAAGTCACCACATGACCTAAGAAAAACACATGGGTCACCATTGATGAGGACCTGAGCTCTAGACCAAAAGACAGGTTTTGCAGTTAGAGTTATCCAAGCTCTTTTATTAAGTCTTCTAATTAGGTTCTCCTAAACAACGTGGATATCAACGTAATGGAAATTACACGTTCGGTGTGTTCAATTGAAGAGAACATTTTTTTTTCGGCACAGAGTTGAAGTTCTACGACTATTGCCGTTGTCTTAGATGGGCTAGGGATGACAGAGCCAGTCAATGCATTATATAGTCTGTTTTGTGTATAAACTGAGCTCTTGTTAAAATATAATTGTAATCGGTCATTTCTCGAGGAATATTGATTCACTCCCAGGAATTCGCCCAAGTATAAAAACTGTGAAGTTCTTCTGAATATACGCTGCGTTTTGTGCGTAACCAACAATTGCAACATTGAAATTCAGGTAAATAAAGAGAGAGTAACTGAGAAAGAACACAAAAGGAAACCAAAAAGAGAAAGGAAACGGCAGGATATAAACTCCAGATATGGATTGCCTAAAGATGTTGGCTTGGCAACAAGCGGAAGCCTTATATTAAACGACAAGTTGGACTGGTGGAGCATAACTAAGGCAGAGACCCAGATGGCCAGACACCTTTGCTAGCTTAGGCTGTTCTCTAAGACACTAAAAGAAACTAACTGGCATACAAATAAAGGAAATATAATGGTCGGGGCTAATTACAGTTTCATCCATCCCAGGCACCTGGCCAACACCTTAGAATTTAGATAATCCATATTTCCCCCAATTAACCCCCGTCAAATTCAGCCCAAACTGCTGCCTAACACCTCCAAGCTGACGTGGAAACCATGGGCCTCTCATGCCAGCAGAGCACCAATTCAGCCTGCCGTTTAGCCACTTGGAACCCCCTAACATGAACCTCTCCCAACAGACACTCGGCCTGGAAGTCCGCAAATTGGCTCAGCTGGACTGGCCTCATTCCCGCCCCAAGGAACACCTCCCTCCAAGACGGGACCCGCCTCCCCGCAGCCTCCACCGCGGCCAGAATCCTTGGCCGGAGCAACACTGTCTCGATTTTCCTGATCCAGTCTCCGTCTACGGCCGCGTCCAGCGATTCGAACATCAAGGAGTAGAACTCGAGGCTGTTCACGAAGTTCCTCCGGAATGACGCCGTTCCAGCGCCTTCTGTCCACCCTTCGCTGTCTGCGAAAACGACGACGCTAGGGGAGACTCGGCGGAGATCGCTGACAAACGCGGCAATGTTGTTGTTGGTTGAACTGAGACGGCGAAAGATGGTTGGAGATAAGACAAGAGCGGTCTTCTCTCCCTCCATGAATTTGATAGCTTTGAAAGATATCATCTCGAAGGTGCGAAAGAGAACAAAATCGACCTGAAGTCTGATTTTGAGTTCTTGAGCGAACTGTGAAAGGTTTTCTTTGATGAGTCTGCTTTCGACGGCGTATTCTTCCGGCACGATGGCGGTGACTCGCAGAAATGGTGGGTTATTGGCTTTGCAAGCCTCGGCTGATCTATCCGAGATTTCTTTCATGAAGGAAGCGTATTGGCCACCGAGACCGATGTCGAAGTCGACGATGTGGATGAAGTTTGAGCCGTGAAGAGCTTCGAGGAGGGCTTGGTTTGTGGTGAAGTTAGAGAACAGAGGGATGGGGGAGATACGAGAGAAGGCCTTGTAGGTTCTGATAGTCTGGACGATTTCCGACCAGGGAGAAAGGCGAGCCGTCCTGTTCGAACCTGCAGTAGCGAGGAGGGTCTGCAACGCTTCTTTGAAGTAAAACGCGGCTCGTTGGAGTGGTTTTCCTACCGGATATCTGAGCCGTGGATTGAGCCGCTCCAATATCGCCTGGGCGAGCTGCAACTGGTTCGAGTCGAAACACTCCGCAGCCCGAAGAAGGTCTTCTACAGTTTCAAACCCGTTGAGTCCGATATGGTGAAAATCGTGAGCCAAATCGAAAGAATTCAGATTGTGGCCCAGAGCTTGACTGGAATAAACTTCAGAGAGATTGAAATCAGAGTGATCAAACTGAGTAGGATCAAACGGCTGAGATTGTGGGAGCTCCGGAAGGTGAGGAAGTGGGGGCTCGCAGTGATTGAATTGGAGCACACTCTTCCGAGCAGGGGCAGGATCGTCGTGTAAACCCAACTCCTTAATGATCGAATCCCAGTCCAGATTATGCAGCACATGCTCGTCCCACTCAAGCGGCTCCTCCGTCTCCTTTTTTGGAAGAAAAGAAGAATCAGGACAAGGCCGTGATGACAACACCTCTGGAAGAGCCGAAATCTCGGTAGCAGAGGCCGGTTTTTCAGTGGCGGGGCTAGGGCTCTGGCGTAGGTCAAGAACCGAGGTGGGTTCGTAACAAAGGTTTGGACTATTGCTAGGGCTGTGGAAGCCTAGATTTCGGGCGGTGTTGTTGCAAGGAACCGGTTTGGGGTTGGAAGATTGGTTGTTTTGTGGAGGAGTGACGGGAACTCTCATCGCTAAGAGGAAGAACGTGGGAAACGGAGCACACTGGGCTATATATGCCGCCTCTGCTTGTTGAGTTATGAGCTTTGTTTCCTTTGAAAGTGAGAAATAGAAGAGGGGGGGCTTTTAGTGGTTATGATTGCTGGCTTTTATCTTTGCGTGCACGCCGTGCATGGCGTGGATGTATGCGAACTAATATCCCACATGCATGGAACCATGGCATACTCGACACGAGTCAGAAGACTCTTTTATCTCTTTGAAGCTTCTAATTCAAGTCACTTAACCATGCTTTTTTCTTTGCTTTTCTGATTCTCTCTTTGTTAGCTCAGCTCATGGCCCATGCCCACGCAATTTACATAGTTGCTCTCCGTTTAGGCTTTTGCTTTATGCAAGCACCAGAACCATGTAGAGAGTACTTGATCGAGCTGCGTTTTGCGTGGTCATTCATGGGCTGCTGTGGAGACACCCTTGCCGTAAGGTTCCTTCACTAGCTAATATCCAATATTATGCCAAATTTGTCGCTTTTAACCTTAACCAATTCTAGCTAATTAATAAAGTCCAGCTTAAGACTGTCAAACTTTACATGAGGGCCTATAATTAAGCTTGTTGAATTCTCAATATAATATTGAAGGGCAGCGCATCGTGTAGGGAAAATAGCTTTGTAGGGTAATATCCTTGGTAAATTCATGACCTTTCATAGTGCCATTGGTTTCATTATATATATATATATATATATATATATACTTGGTCAATCACATCGGTTCTGCTAAAGCCAAGTTTCAGCTACAATATGGGTGTGTACGTCTGAGGTTGAGAGAGAGATCAGAGACTTTCTTGTTTTCTTTCTTTGTTTCATTCATTTCGCCCTATATTATTCGTGGCGTCGGCAGTGTAAATCAAGATGGAAAAAGGTAAAAAATGGAAAATATTCCCATCATAAACCTAGCTCCTTCAAATAGGATCATGACCAATCGGTCTTCAAATTCATTAAAAGTTTTCTCAACTGAAAACGACAAACAAGTCAAATAGTTGGCGTTAAAGTTCTGTTTGTTTTGCCGTCCCCACTAGTAATAGGACACAAATAAAAGATCTAGACCCAAAGACAAAAATCGGCCACCACCCCCACCTTTACTATAATTTCCTTGTAAAAGCTTAGAGAAAGTGCCATAATTAACTACTTTGAGACGAGAGTTTAATCTTTAAACTAGCTTTCACAAAAGAAGACTTAGACGAGGGTCTCCCCCGCCCCCCCAACACCACCGTTAATATATTCACATGGTATATATAGCAAAAGCAAATCCGGTAACTCTTGGCTAGCAGCTCATACCTTTCACGATGTCAACTTTACCATACAGAAGCAATTAATAATAGGGTTGGAAAGGATGAGAAATAGGTTTAGACGATAGAACAAGCAGGCTAGAGACAATAATCCAAATTGCTGACCATTTGAGAACGAATGAAAAATGTCAAGAGACAGAGAAAGACCAAACAAGATATCTAGGCCTCTCACAGGGCCATACCCATTTGCTTTTGAACCTATTCTACAATACCTATGAAGGTTCCTAGAAATTATAAAAATTCAAGGAGAATCATAAAGATACATGCAGTTTCATGTTAATTAGACAAGTAGATGACAACCAGAAAGTTCACAAGGATCCAAGATCTAAGTTTCCGTGATTAGCTCAATGTCTGGGAGAACCTAAAACATTCTAATTAATTACCATCTATGGAGGAGATTGGAGAAGCAGCCATACTCACGTTATCCTCGAGAATCAATCAACGTTCACACTTGAAAAAAAAGGGAAACCACCACAATTCCTGTTGACGAGATAAGAGACCGCTCAAAGTAGGCCCCTACAGAATTGACATTTGTAATGCGATTTTGAGACCTGATTGGCCATAGAGGTGACCTACCCGTAGGACCCATTGGAGGCAATTTTGTCGGATATGCATGGATGCATCGCTCTTCAGAGCTCAAAGTAGGGCAGTAGAACTGTGGATGACATACGTATTCATGCAGCGTCAGCGCGTAGAAAGCACGCCAACGTAGGATTAATTGCCTTTGGCGGCCGCGACGAGCTCAAAAGAGAAGAATATGTTCCAATTCGACGATGGTGCATTGATCACTCACTAACACACCCATCCGTCGGTCCGTCCATTTTTAACGTCCACGAAAGAAACCAAATCCGACCGTTGCTCCAGCTCTCCCACCTTTGCGGCTCAGAAAGAAGACACGTGACGTACTCTCTGATCACTAAGCATCGCTGCAATTCTCCAAAGCCAGGTGCCCCCTTGTTACAGTGCTTCTATATCCATTTCAAATATTTTGGTTCGCCCAAAGGATATTATAACAGCCACCTCTCTGATCACATTAGGATTTGTCCTAGCGTTGGTGCACTTTTCTTTCTCAACCCTTTGGAAAGAAAAGTAATGACTAGCTTTGTTCTTTGATTAAAATAAATCTCCCGACTTATAGTAATAATTTTCTTTTTCTTTTTTTCTTTTGGGTCTTAAAGAGAAGCAGCCAGCAAGATGTTAAAACCCATTCTAAATGACGCATTTAATTGGAACGAACGTACGTAAAGGCTCAAAGCCTTTAATTTGCTATTTCTGACCGTACCGAAAGGATCGATAGCCAATAGCCAATACTACTCGGGAAGCGATAATCGAAAGATATTCTTTGAAGTATTTAGCTAAGGCAGTCTCTGCTTGTTGCCATATGTTTTATCAGGTAGACGTGTCTTGTCTATGGCGAAGTTCCAACAGTACTGCATGCCGATAAAAAGCAAGGTATCCCAACTCTAGCACCGGTCTCTTCTTCTTGCCACGACTTTACCTGGAGAAAGTTTGCGCACCCTCAAAAAGATGTCTTGGGTCCTCTCACTGACAAGTAGAACTCATGTGATCTTAATCAAAGCTGATGCATGTGTTCCACTACAATTTATGTTTCCTATTTTTTCTATATCGGCCTCTTTTGTATAATTATGCGGTACTTTACAGTTCTTTGTAAGGTATCCAATGCGACTACATTAGATTGGGCTTAGATTTAGTGAAAAATGATGGCTATATAGGAGGGGGAGGAAAAAACCCATCTAGTACTACTTAATAACCAGAAATTTTAATGATTCAGTAAAAGGCAAAAGAATATATGGAATAATCATTTATTAGACCTGCAGGTGCAGCTTGAATAAATCTAGATTTTGCAGCATAACTTAGGCATCGCTCCTAGTCCATATATATTGCTTATAATATTTAATAAACAGCGTAAAAAATATTTAATAGATGAACGTACGTACGTCATGTCTGTTGCTAGGGTTCCTAACATAACACGATTATTTTCCTTTCCATACTTGGAGAACAACAGATACATGATACCTGGAAAACAAAAACCAAATGGAATAAGAATTTCATAGGAATTAATTAAGCATGGTTAACTTACGTCTTTTAAACGAAACTATTATATTTTTTTTCTTAAAAAAAAACATGTTTCTCAATGTTTGACGTACCTAGCCAATTAGGACAACTTCTGGACAAGTATTCTATGAGAATACTTTATCAAATACTTAACAACTAAGGTTCTAAGGACATGACTGAAAGCACGCGGTGATAGAGAAGGAAGCTTGTAGCATACAAAAGATGACAGGTTGAGATTCTACTCTTTTTATCATTCAAATAAAGATGGTCTCCCCACTTCTCTAAAGAAAAAAGAGAGTGGGTCGAAGGAGCAGTGGAGATGATTTGTGCATAATGGTGGCGGATCTTCCATTTTTCTATATATTTACAAGCAGACCTCTGAGTCCTTTTACATGAAAGGGATCTTTAGGATATGTTGGTTTTGCTTTGGAAAAGAAATACCCCCCTGATTCAATTATTAGCTTTCTTTTTACTACCACTAGTTATTTCTTTTTATGTGATTCCTTGAGCCACATGCACTTTGGACGTCTCCCTCCCCCCTCTCTTCTATCTTTATTTCTCTCTGACCAATTCAATTGGGTACAAAAGGTGGTATTTTTCGTGCCCACTTGAACTGATGACAAAACCAACACGGATTTTCCACCTGATGAAGAATTTTTTTGGTGTCACAGTCAGAACTACTTGGATTTTTTTTTCTTTTTAATGGGAGAAATATATTTATACATTAGAAAGCTGCTTAATCAAAAGTATAATTTTTTAGAAAAAAATTGATTGAATTTTAGTTAGAGCCTAAACTAGACAATTTTCTGAAATGGCCAAAATAAGAGTCCTTGTAAGTTGTAAAATCCTCTAAAACAGTGACTGAAAATTAAAAGTACAAAACAGAAGGCGCAGTGGAATTTTACCTTTTTCATATGAACCTATCGAATTTGGGCTTCCATCCAATTAAGACACTTCGAGTTCAATCTTGGGCAGCTTTTGGCCCAAATGGTAAAAACACTGCTAGTCCGAACAGGGCTGCTCTGCCTGAGATCCCACTGGAAAACTAGAGGACAGCCCATATAAACAAAACCATTTCTCGACCTTTTTAACTAGTCTTAAAACCCAACTTAAAGGCCACCCAGCCCAGTTTGGTTCCGATCCCAGGCTTAAGCTGAAGCCCATTTCAAAATTTCATCATAGTCTTCCAACTTTTTCGAGAAATGTGTCTTAAAAACGATCAGCTCAAAACTATTTTTTTTGTGGGTATGCAAGCTCAAACCACTTGTAGCATGAAAAATGAATCAAACAAGACACCATCGTAGACACCACCAATCCCGATTTGAACAATCTCAAATAATTGGAATTTTATGGGAAGAACTCGAACTCAATCACCTGCCGCGTGTTCCATGGCAATGCACGTGTCCACAGATAAAGACACGTAGCTCTTCTGCTCTTCATCACCTTCTTCTATATAGACCCTCAATTCAAGGCTATGATCTTCAGCTCAGTATACCTTGTCTCTCTGCAAGACTGCAAGGAAACAATGAGGAGCGCAGCTTTAATTCAACCATTTCCACGCCTCTTACTCCTCTTTCTTTCTCTTCCTCTCCTTTTGCATACAGGGGCTTTTAGTGAGGATGTATCAGGTGTGGGGTGTGTAGTGACGAAAGAGGAAAGGAGGTCCTTAGTTGTGACAGAGTATGGTGAGGTCTCCGCCACTGAGGTCAGCGATGGAATCAGAGGGCTCTACCACCTTCAGTTCATCACCTTGGAGCCAAATTCGCTCTTTCTTCCAGTACTCCTCCATGCAGACATGGTTTTCTATGTCCACACAGGTGTTAGTTGCAGACATTAATGCTGTATTGTCTTTTGTTCTTACAATATGCACGAATCAGGACGATGACATAAATCTTCCAGTTGTATATATGCATTCTAATATGTTTTGGGTATAGGAAGTGGAAGGTTGAGTTGGGTTGAAGGTGAGGATAAAATGAGAAGCGTGAATTTACGTCGAGGAGACGTCTACAGGCTTTGGGCGGGCTCTATCTTCTATGTACGGAGCAGCTTAGAGCCGGAGAGGCAGAAGCTTCGGATATATGCAATATTTGCCAATACACCTGATGGCACATATGTATGAGCTTCTTATTTTTTCTAATCGCTAGATGTTAGATCTCGTCTTATTTTCATTAAGTTGCTAATAGTCTTGCTAATGTTACAAAAATACGATGCAGGAGCCTTTTATTGGGGCATACTCGAGCATTAACAACTTGGTCCGAGGATTTGATAAGAAAATCCTCCAAGCAGCCTTTAAGGTATAAGCCTCTGTTCTATGCCTTGGTTTGTGATTTTGAGTACTGCACAATGCCTGCAGTTTCACATTTCCTTTAACTCAACTAACTAATATATATGCTTTACATTTACCTTATTAAATCTTGTAGTTTTGTAAGATCTGCTATAAAATAATGAAATTCCAATTTTATCTCTAGGTCCCTGAGGATGTGATAGAAGAAATAATACAAGGAACCGAGCTGGTACCGGCCATTGTGCCCGGGGTCATGCCAAGACGAGAAGCATACGTCTGGGAATTGGAGTTGGAGACTCGGGTCCTGAAAGTCTTCCTTGGAGGCAAAAGCAACATGGAACTCAGCAAGAAGAAGAAGAAGCAGAAAACAAGAACATATAACGTTTTTGATACAAAACCGGATTTCGAGAACTGCAACGGGTGGAGCCTAACAGTGACGAGGAGACAATGGGAGTTGTTGGAGGGTACTAATATAGGTCTTTTCATGGTCAATTTGACAACGGTCAGTGAATTCTCTCAAACATCTTTCCTTGTTGTATATTTGATATCCGACACCAAATTCTAACACTCGCAACGTTGTTTATTGTGAAGGCATCTATGATGGGGCCCCATTGGAATCCAATGGCAACTGAGATAGCAATCGTGTTAAAAGGGGAAGGGATGGTACGGGTGGTTTGTTCTACCAGTGGAAACGAATCGGAGTGCAAAAATATGAGGTTTATGGTTAAGGAAGGAGACGTTTTTGCTGTGCCTAGGTTCCATCCCATGACTCAGATGTCTTTTGACAATGACTCGTTTGTGTTCATGGGATTCAGCACAACTTCAAGGATAAATTATCCTCAATTTCTGGCAGGAAAGCTCTCAGTTCTTCGAAGTTTGGACAAGAAAGTCTTGGCTGCGTCTTTCAATGTCACCGCGATTGATCAGCTTTTGGCCCAGCAGGATGATTCATTCATTCTACAGTGCATTTCTTGTGCTGAGGAAGAGAAGAGCATAATGGATGAAGAAATTCAGAGAGAAAAGGAGGAAGAGGAAGCTCGAAAGAGAGAGGAAGAGAAAGAGAGGGAAGAGGAGGAGGCCAGGAGGAGAGAGGAAGAGGAGGAAAGGAGGGAGGAAGAAAAAGCCGGAAAGAGAGAAGCAGCAGCAGAAAGGGAGCAAGAAGAAGCCAGGAGGGAAGAAGAAGAAAGGAGGAGGAGGAGGAGACGAGAAGAGGAAGAGGAACGAAGAAGAGAAGAAGAGGAGAGGGAAGAGGAACGAAGACGAGAAGAAGAAGAAGAAGAGGAAGAGCCGCAAGAAGAAGAGAGCGAACGAAAAGAGGCAAGGAGAAAAGAAGAAGAAAGGGAAAGGAGGGAGGGACGGCGAGAAGAAGACGAAAGGAGGAGACATGAAGAAGCGGAGTGGGAGGAAGAAGAAGCAAGAGAGAGGGAAGAAGAAAGGGAAAGGAGGGTGAGAGAACGAGAAGAGGAAGAAGAAGCAAGAGAGAGAGAAGAAGAAAGGGAAAGGTGGGAGGGTGAACGAGAAGAAGAAAGGACACAGCAAGAAGAAGAGAGGAAGAGACGGGAAGAAAAAAAAGCAAGAGAGAGAGAAGAAGAAAGGGAATGGAGGGAGAGTGAACGAGAAGAAGAAGAAGAAGAAGAAGAAAGGAGGCAGCAAGAAGAAGAGAGGAGGAGACGGAAAGAACCAGCAGCAAGAAGAGAGAGGGAAGAAGAAAGGGAAAGGAGGGTGAAAGAACAAGAAGAGGGGAGGCAGCGAGAGGAAGCAAGGAGGAGACAGGAAGAAACAGAGCGGCAGGAAGAAGAGGCCAAGAGACAAGAAGAAGAGAGGAGGAGAAGAAAAGAAGACGAAGGAAGAAGAGAGAGCGAAGAAGAAAGGCAAAAGAGGGTGAGAGAACGAGAAGAAGCAGAAGAGAGGCAGCGAGAGGAAGCAAGGAGGAGACGCGAAGAAAGAGAGCGGGAGGAAGAAGAGGCCCAGAGACAAGAAGGGAGGAGAAGGAGAAGGGAAGGAGGAAGAAGAGAGAGGGAGGACGAAAGGGAACGAAGGGCGGGAGAACGAGAAGAAGGGAGAGGAGGAGGGAGGCAGCATGAGGAAGCAAGGACGAGACAAGAAACAGAGTGGGAAGAAGAAGAGGCTAGGAGACAAGAAGAGAGGAGGCGAAGGAAGAGACAGGAAGAAGAACGACGAAGAGAGGAGTAAGAAGGACCAAGAACCTGATGGAAGACAATCTGAAGGGGACAGGAGAAGAAAACAAGAGGGCACAAGATGAGAAAGCTAGAAGGGCAGAGTAAGAGGAGAAAGGCAGTCGTGAAGAGGGTAGAAAAGTTCTGCGTTTGTGGAGGGTTATCGTAGCCCCGTAATTAACTCGGCCAGTTTTCAGTTTCAGTATATGCATAGGAATAAAAATTAGACTCTTATGGCGTATCTTTTGTTTGTCGTGTTTTGGTTAAATAAGCTTGTGGTCCATGTTTATGAAAGTAATGGCTGAAAGTGAAAGGTTAAACTTCTGTAGCAGGGGGCGTCAATGGAAGTCTTTAGTCTTTAAGTAAACGAGAATATGTTTGATTGGGAACAAATCGTTGATTCGTTGGGCAACTTTAGCTCCGAGAGGAAGGAACAATTCAGAACAGTGCCTACTAGAATAAGTAGGGGGCATTTCAGAACGGTGGTCTATAGAATACTTTCGGCAATTTTAGCTCCGAATACGCTTCGCTAACCAAAATCAGAAGTTGGATTGATCAATGTTTGCTGCTAAATTTAAGTTTTCTTCGTCAAGTTATAGCTTCGGGATGGATTAGTATTGCTGTCGACAGATGGTCTCCATCATGGGGCACGAATGAAATATCTTAGTACACAGGAATTACAGTTCCTAAGCGAACAAATACAAGAAGCACACCTGGTTTTGCCCCTACTTGAGCTACAGCTTGGATCGTATCTTTTACTAAATCCTGGCTGAATGATTATCTAGTTTAAAACATTGATAAGTACCCATCCTCCAGACTCCTTGTTAATCACAGAAAAGCTATTTGACGTCAAAATTCGTAACAAATTACATTCGAGCGTTGGATTGAGATGAAAAAAAGGAAACATGGCAGGTCAGACATTCAAGGAAGTTACAGTTACGTACGCATCTCATACCTCAAATTGGAAGGGGAGAAAAGCGCAGAGCTTCCTTAATGCTGAGAATAATATCTATTCAAGCAAATTTGGCGTAGCTATACTGGAGACGAAAGACTCGCACTGGCAGAACCAGTTACATATGCCACAACAACTGTGATGTCATCGAGCTTGCCTCCATAATAACGGAACCCGGCATCTTGAGCGGCCGTAGAAAACGGTGTCTGCCGACTTTTATCCAGTGCTCGCTGGCGTGCTAAAGCTGCTATTTTCTGAGCAGTTACTTGAGGTTCCAAGCCAGCTCTAACCCCATGGACAACAACAGCTGTGACCTCACTATTATACAAGTTGTCAAATAATCCATCTGTTCCAGCAATAACTACATCTCCAGCAGTGACGGGAATTGTAAAAACCTGTATACATAGATCCCAAAAAGATGCTGAAGTCTGTGACACACGTATACCTAGTCCTAATTAAGCAGCCGATTTAATTGACATATACTATTGGGGGAAAAATATTTGAGATGCAGCTTTCTGATTTTAATTATTAAAAAAATCCCATAATATGTACTGACCTAATGTGACTTAGTGAACAATATCTTAGCTCTTAAGAGTTCCACAAGTACAGAAACTTAAAGCTAACCAGAATTTCAAATGTCATCTGCCAATCTATCTGCATAACCTTCGATCTAAAAATGTGTGCAAGAAAGAGAGAGAGAGAGAGAGGATTCTCCGACAATAACCATGGCAGCAGTAGTAACATATTTAGTTGCCCGTGTCGCAAAATATATATGCTCTCCTAATTTAGGAGAATACATGCATTCGTTACGATATATCACTGACTCAAAAGCAACTCTATATTCCACCCACGTACAAGACACAAGTAAATCAAAACTGTTTTTCCATATACAGAGATCGATATAGCGTCCAATAATACTAATAATGTAACTATCACCAACACTACACACAAGATTGCAATCTACCAATGTCAACTGACCTGCCCAGAGCTGGGTAGATCACCCCCACTGCCACTCTCCAGCTGATATGTAAAGTTGAAGCCATGCTGCTGCACTGGGGATCGGAAGACAGAGGAACCATCCCTGACCACTATGAATCCACTGTCTCCTAGATTAATAGCATGTAGACCCTACAGAAAGAAGCAACAGATGAAACCATATAACACGGGATGGGAAATGTTTCTTGTCTTTATCTCTGTAAAACGGAAAATATACAAAGTGGACACAAAGGTTATCAAACGTTGATCAGAACGTGCAAAAAGTTTCTGTGACCAACTTATCAAAAAAAAAGTTTCTGTGACCAGACACCTCCATCATACACTCCATCCAAGTTCCAATTCTGCCGATGCCTGCAGCCTTCAAGCTGACTTCAATTCTCCAGTACACCAAACCCATCCACAGAGATTTCATTCTATTAAACATTGCAATTTTCAGCAACCTTTTTGCCTGAATAGGCTTGCAATTTACAGGGAGAAGGAGGGACGGGGGAAGAGCAGATGTGAGTGTTGGACAATCCCAGATGTAGAATTAGAAAAATTAACCTCTCAACAAAGATGCAATTTCTACTACATCCAAGAGAAAGAACTGAAACTTTTTGAAAATGTGACTTTGTTGACGACAAACAGGAGTAATCCTCCAGAAGTTCCCAGGCATAAAATCTGATGCTAATCCAGAAACCGCAGCAATCAGAGGGAATAGCTTCTGTTCAGCCAGAAGTCATTCACAGAAATTCATAAACTTGTAGTTGTAGCTATCCAATTAGGTCCCGTGGAGAGAAAATTATATGTGAGTGTGTACGTGGGCAAAAAGCAAATCTACATATTCCCTGATGTCAGACAAAGGCCAGAGAAAGTTTTATTTTCTCTCATTGAAAGCACCCGTCTCATAATATTATGTCTGATGTGTAAGAAATTCCATATTTCATAGATACTAAAATTTAAAATATTCCCTGATGTCAGACAAAGGCCAGAGAAAGTTTCATTTTCTCATTGAAAGCACCTCACTCATAACATTATCTCTGATGTGAAAGACATTTCCATATTTCATAGATATCAAAATTTAAAAGAAGGGACAGGCAAAAGGCAATGGTGAAAACTATAAATAACAGTAAACAAGAAACAAACCTTGTCTGTGAGAGCAATGATGCACGCTGTTGAGGAACCCTTGGCCTTTGTGCTTGAGTGGGCTTTCTCTAACACCCTGGCAGGGTCAATAGAACCCTTGGGCTCCTCTCGAATTGCTGTCACTGAGAAAGACATGAGTTCGCGAGCAAATTGCCCTGAATCAATACCAACCTCAGCCCAGCCACCTACACCATCCGCAACACCAATTACCTGTTCGTCTATGCAAATAAAGTGAGCATCCTCTCCACCTGTCTCTTCCTTGTCAGGATGTGGCAGGTAACTTGATCCTGAAATCAGCTTCAGGTTTCTGTCACCCAGAATAGATCTGAACACCAACCAAAATGTACAAGCATAAAAGGTGAGAAACAATGAATCCGAATTCACAAGTAAACTTGTCTCTTTTCTTTTGGTTGTTTTCGCCCGGGGAGAGAGAGAGTGAGAGAAAAAGACATAGAAAGCCCATACTGTACAAACAAAGAATGAAGAATAAGAGAGTGCATACTGGCCAGATAAAATGGTGGAATCCGCAGGCTGTACATCATGAGAATTGCTCTCAAAAGAAACATCATTAGCAGCCCCAGTAGAATGACACGCAGAAGATAACATGTGAAAATTCTTCAGCCATGGTCCAACAAATGAGTTAGGTTTATAACTCTGCTGCAATCCATCGAAAATGAAATACCCACACATAAGATGACTGTTGGGCCCTTGCTGGCTTCTGAAACTCAAGCTAGCTTTGCGGCATCGGCTGCGATTTCCACTCTTGTAAAAAACACCATTAGGCTTTGTGAAGTCTAACGTATTTCCGCAGACATATACATCTCCCAATAAAGCTTTGGAAGTAGAAGCTGCCATAGATTTTTTCTCACTATACTGGCCAAGAGTAAACTGAGAGGCTTTGGTTTTCAGAAAAGTTGAATATGGCAAGGAATGAAATGGCGCTGAATTCCCAAACAACAAATTCCCTGGTCCAAGTAGCAAATTTAATGAACCTCGCCACCCACCTCGTTGCTGAATTGTTGCTCGTGGGAAACCAGAATAGATAGTAGTGTTCAGCTTCGAGAGAATGCAAGATGGCATCTTAGCACAGTATACAGAATGCGGTTAAATCAATTACTCTTGTCGCAGAAGTCCTAATTTGGATATCATGTAGAGCATAGAAGGTCATTACTCCCAACACAACTATCGCCACCGCTTACTCTGTCACTGGAAGTGATTCACAGTGGGCCTTCGCAACAGAAATTCATGTTTCCGAAACCTCTGAGAAGCACAGAAAATGGTCCATATTACAAGATAGAAACTTCTAAATAGAAGCAGGAACATGCAGAAAGTTTTGGATTAATGAATTGCTATTTCATTCAACGTAGAAATGAATAATACACCAGCCTCTCCTAATATACGAGTGTGGACTCTATTAATAACAGAGTGTGGGACACGATTTAGACCCTAAACTTTCCTAGAGGGAGGGTGAATAGTAAGTTTAAAATTTCAGCACAACCTATTTCACCCTAATGCGGAAAACCTTGTACAACTCTCAGCACAAAGAATTTTATTGAATCTGTCCAGATATTAAAAAATATCACACAACCCTATTAATGACAGAAATTCATTATATTTAGTCAATTTAAACAATTCTAAGATCAACTAGACAATATCACAAACACTAGGAGTGCAGAAAATTCTTAGTCTAATATTTTGAACCAAGATACACAACTAACCTACCAAGATTCGAAATTATATTATGCTAATCAATTAACAAGCAAATATAAAAGGAATTGAAATGCAAACAATCACACAAACACAAGAGATTGTTTACGAAGTAGAAAACCTTTTGAAAGAACTCCTTAAAAAGGGAAAAACAACTCCGGGCTCACCGCCGGTAACCAATCCACCAAAAGAGAAAAACACTTATAGTCGGTGACTTTGTTTACCACAAAATTTTGCTACTTAACAAATCCTAAAAGAAGAAATTTGTAACAGTCCCACATTGGTTGGGGAATAAAAGTAATGTCTTAATATAAGCTTGGAGGCACCTCCACTTGGTAAGCCGGTTTTCCAAGATGTGAATCTCCAAGCTTATGTGGGTCCATTACAAATGGTATCAAAGCATTTGTAATGGACCCACATAAGCTTGGAGATTCACACCTTGGAAAACCGGCTTACCAAGTGGAGGTGCCTCCAAGCTTATATTAAGGCATTACTTTTATTCCCCAACCAATGTGGGACTGTTACATACCACCACCCTTTAAGACCAACGCCCACGTTGGTCGAGCACCATGGGGCTTCTATTCACCGGACTGGGGTCATGCCCGTTCCACTGGATCCATGGTCATGCCTTCTATTCCTTGGACTAGAGTCGTGCCCGTACCACCGGATCCATGGCCGGCCACTCCGTAGGCGTTGTGGCGGGGTAGAACAAAGCCCACAACCGGCTCTGATACCATTTGTAATGGACCCACATAAGCTTGGAGATTCACACCTTGGAAAACCGGCTTACCAAGTGGAGGTGCCTCCAAGCTTATATTAAGGCATTACTTTTATTCCCCAACCAATGTGGGACTGTTACACAATTCGAACGACACGCTCGAATCTGCATCAAGCGATAGAATCAAAACCTTTGAATCTCTCTCTCACTTCAATGAATCTTGATCAAAGCAAACTTGTTTCAGGACGATTGAAACTCCAATCGACAATCACAGGAATTCCGATGTTTACCCACTGCCACAGTGGGGTTTTGTTGGTGGTGATTGATTTCTTCAACAACACATGATCGAGGACAATGAAAATCTTGATTTTTTTAGTCTTCAAGAACAACCTCTTCTCCAATCTTCACAAATCTCTCTCTAGAAGGCTTCGTTCAGTTTCAGATATGTTTCTCATCTATTTTCATCGAACTCTCACCATCCAACGAACAAAAAGTGCATTTTAAATGACTGGGTAATCAAACGCGATAAGTCACTAATTATTTCTCCGCATTTGGGCTTGAGCCTCAAGCTAGCTCCAAATTACAACGTGACTTCTCCAAGCTTGCCTCAAGCTAGCCCAACCATCACTGCACTTAACCATTTTTAACAACTTTATAACTTCTAGATTTCTTCACTTCTAAACCCTTTCAACTGAAAGCATTTTCTTCATCAATCATATACAAGACACCGTTTCTATACAACATAAATGTCTAACTAAGTTATCAACTAACAACTTAACAGTATTGCTGGGTACTTAATAAAGGTAGAATTGCTGGGAGATATATTTGCATTGAAACAAGCGAAGCCATTTCTAACTCTCCCTCTCTCTCCCTCTTTCAAGCTTAAACAACTCAGACTCCTAGATATTCATTTCAGACCAGAAAGACAATTTTCAGGAAATTGCAAAAAGTACTCGAAACAAAAACCCATAATCTCTTCGTTTCCATCTCTAATACACGATTCAAAGTGATTAGAAGAAAGATTGGGGTTTGGGTTTTGACAGAGACACACATGCAATTCTCAGACTTAGCTGGAACAAGCAAGGAATGTTTCTAAATAGCTCATAATTTCAAGAAGCCACACCTGTCTCTGACGGAATACGAATATACGATGTTTGAGCCCTCCCCAGACGGTACCTCTGAGAGCTATCCACCCAGAGAAAGCCTGAACCGCTGAAAGAAGCTTCGAATCGATCTTCGGAGCTTCTCTACCCGCCTCTTCTGCGCAAGGTTGACGACAACCTAAACTAATAACCACGTGGGACCGAATGGTGATCCGTATTCCGTAATGTACCGCTGCTCTAATAACGTTTGGACATTAAAGCACCTACTAATGCAGCCAGAAACTTGTATATCTTTACCAGTAAGTCCAGAATCAGTGTCGTGGTAGTCTAGTAATTTCATCTCTCTTTTATCATTATCTAATGTAAGCAGCAAAAATACTACTGTCGCGCGCTTTTTTTATCCTTTATTTATTTATTTGATAACCTTTTTTTTTGCTCTGTCTTTCCAATTTTGGTGTCTTACCTCATTATTTCCTCCGTCTTAATATTCCAATGAAAATATCTTATTCACTTTGCATAATTAATTCAGAATTTACATCTTCTTTAATTAAAAATACTTTCTCTTTCTAATGAACCATATTCCCTTAGAACGGACGGACAATATCCATACAATAACTAGCAAATTTATAAATAAATAAATATATATATTATTAGAAATTTAGAAGGATACATAACAAAATAATTATTTCTACAGAATAAACTACGTCGTCTTGAATGAACCAATTAGGGGAGGGTACTGTTCAGCAGTTACAGAAGTGATGAGCTGAGGTGCCGTAGGGCGGTGTCCACAGACGTCGTGACCCACGTCCGTACGGCACTCTCGGCCCCCCCACAGCCGGAAAAAGGCCCATTTTGGCAAGCAGTGTGGAGACGCAATTTGCAGCGTCGTTTTGAAGTCCTGGGCACAAATTAAGTGGGCCCAGTCTGGCAAACAGGGGTAAGACATGCAATTTGCAGTGACCCCACACAGTCCATTTGCGTTTGGAATATAAATTAAAGCCTGCTGAGTGAAATTGGGCTTCCTCTAAATTTTGGGCCTCTCGGATGTTGTCTTTGTATCATCTTTCCCTCTTTGACTCTCTAGCCTTCGCCATTCTCCATGAAACAACACGAAAATCTAAGATGAAAAGGGAGTTTAACTAAAATAACCAATACCCAAATATAAAATTCGGACTTACCGGCCTCTTGAAAAAAAAAAAAAACCCTTTGCGATTGACGCTTCACACTTTGTGTAAAAGTCTAAAGGATAGCAGTGTTTATCCTTTTGGCTGGTCACTGTCAATAATAGAGAACTCTACAACAAAAGCAACTTCAAAATACTGTGGGATCGCGATTGCCTGCCCGAATTGCAGGCGATCGTGGTCGAATACTGTGGAGTGTCTTTGTTCACATCAAGTGTGAACGGTACTTGGATCTTTGTGTTCATAGTAGCAGTAGTAGGATCCTTTTCTAGAGTCGTGTTACCTCTCATTGGTCTACAATCAGAGAATATTATAAAATATAAATGACAGTACTCCACATGCTTTGGAAAATGGGAATAAACCCACCAACATACCAGACAACCACAAAGGGACAAAGAATCAAGGAGTCGAACTGGTACTCGGAAGATTCCCAGGACAAATTCTAGCCGGGTGAGCATGAATCCCTCTAGATACTCCTCCCATTTTAGCTCTATTTCTATAAAGATCCATGCAAACTGGTGGGGGCTATTTTAATCTAATTTTTTGCTGCTTTTTTTTAATTTATTTTATATGTTTTTATAATCAACTCCTCAACACGACGTTCCGCATATCAATTTCATTAGTTTGTTGTAAGATATGGGTGTACTGTACAAAGATAATTAACGCCATATATATTAAACTCCCAAGTAAAATCTAGATTTCTTTTTCGCAAAATCATCACTCGTGCCAACTACCTTATTATTTAATCTCGAATATCAATAATATATATCCAAAAGGAAGAATCAAGGGACACTGCATTAATTATTAATATATATACAAGAGTGGGTCCGCTGCTTTACTGATAAAGCTGAAGATCAAGTGCAAATTTCAGGTATTATATATTCACCAATAAAACGGGCAGAAAGATGCCAAGCAACAAGGTTGAGGCATCTGGGTAATACTGCACAAACAATTAAATGTTTGTGTTTATGTAAGGCACTTTGTCATGTTGTTTTGTTTTCCACTGAAATGACAGCTTCTGCGCTATCGTTTTACGAGGGCTTTTTTCTAGGATCCTTTTGGCCCTTGGAATTTTACATTATATAAATTAAAAAACAATTTTGGTCAATTAACAATACGTATGTCAACGATATATTTATTCCGCTTACATGCGAACACGGTCAACGTGGTTTACAATTTTCTTTAAAAAAAACTCTTCTACTTTAATTTGGTTAATTTTGATCTATGTTTTTCATACATCTTAAAAAAGTTTCTCTGTCACCAATTTAATGTTTTTTTTTTCGCGTCTAATGGAGGTTCACATCATCCTCAATCACGAGCTGACCCGTGGACATGCAATATCTCGCTCCTCAACTGCGCCATGTCACATGTCACGCAAGTCATGCCATGTATTTAATTAAACGCGCGTTAAGTGAGGGACCACGAGTCCTTATAGATTTGTAAAATTCAAAAAAACATAAACAAATTCAAAATAAGGTCAACACATAGCATCCCTTCATCACCTTAGCAAATAGCACAAGAATATAGCCTCAAAACCAATTAACAGTGTCTTCAATCGCCACTCTCGTGTCTGCTGAACACAAAACGCGCGTTTAATAAAATACGTGACATGGCGCAGTTGAGGAGAGAGATATTGTGTGTCCACGTGTCAGCTCGTGATTGGAGACAGTGACGGAGCCATAAGCACAATCAAAGGGGGCAAACTCTTAAAGAAAAATGACAAAAAAAAATTACTATGCAATGCAAAAAAATATCTTAAGAGTTAAAATATCAAAAATTAAATACTATAAACACTAAATATATTGAAATACACGTACCGTACTATTTGCTGATACTAAGAGGTGGCAATTGGGTTCTACACTTTTGCATCTTCTGAAAACGTTGCAAAATGGCTTCGTCTCGATAGTTTCAAAAATCTCCCTTTTGATGTATACCATCATACTATCATTCAACCATTTATCTCTCATCTTATTGCGCAAGTCAGTTTTGATAAACTTCATCGCAGAGAATATTCTCTCACGGTTGCAGTCGTAACTGATAAGATCAATGTCAATTTAGGTTGTGTTTGTGTTGTAAAATGTTGGGTATGGGAATATGTGTTGGTATTGGGTTTAGTGAAAAGGTGAAGAGAGAGGTAATTTTTTATAATTTTTGTAATTTTTTATATTTTTTTATGGGAGAGAGAGAGATTATATTGGAGTATTTTATTAGGAGAGAGATAAAATGTTGGGGATAATTGAGAGTGCAAACGCAGCCATAATCAGTTGATAAACTAATGGATATAGAGTATGCTTACTCGTTTCAACCATCTTCACAGCAAGACCTCCAATATCTTGAAGCCCAGAAAAAGTATCATGATTTATCACATCATAAATGTAGTTTTGAAGCTGATCTCTAAGTACAACATGATCAATTGCTGAGAAATTTTCTGGATAAAGCTCAGCAAGACGAAGTAACTTAGAATGATCATAAACTGCAAACGAGTTTCTTGGATCAAGACATGATATACAAAGAAGTAACTTCGTACTTGCTTTAGTGAAACGATGATCCATCTCTTGGGTGATCAAATCAATAACTTGGCAAAACACTTCCACACGAAAACGATCAATCTCCCAGATTATTTCTTCCATTAGGTGCTTAGGACTCAAAAAATTTCAGATGCATTGGTAATTCTTATTTTTTTGTTACAGAAGAATATGAATGAAGACAAGGTACTATCTTATATATTTTTTAACAGAAAGTTAAAATAAAAGCTAAGAGGACTCTTTACATAAGCTAATATGGATGATAGTTTACTTGTTAGTTTACAGTACCATTATCCACAAAACCAGTTAGATTCTGAATCAAAGTCGCATGAGAGACTTTCACCTAATAATTACATAAAATGTCACTTACATAAGACGTTTCACCCTCAGTTAAGTTAAAAAAAACAGAAAAATAGGGTTGGGCTGGGCTGATTGGGCATCAAAGGGGGGCGGGCTGAGGCATATGGGCAAGCCATAGGGGGCGTGCTGAAACTCTAATGGGCCAAGGGGGGCGCCTTGACAAAAAAATAGTTTTTTAAAAAAATAACATGTAAAAATATTTTTTTTGGGAGCCGAGGGGGGCGGTGGCCCCCCACTGCCCCCCTTGGCTTCGCCTGTGATTGGAGACGATGTGAACCTCAGTTAGACACGTGAAATAAAACGTTAAATCGATGGGGTCACACTCACGAATAGAATGTTTTAGGAAAACTTACGAAGAACAGATAACAAAATCAACCAAATTGAAGTACATAGACTTTAAAAAAAAAAATAGTAAACCACATCACCTTATTCACATTTAAGACTATTTATTCAATGGGGGTGTACTAGAACCTTGACATTTCGACGATAACCAAATGCGTTTGGTATTTTCATTTTTAGAGCGTACCCAAGTTTTTGATCAATTGATTTATCCTTTAAATTTTCATATATTAATTGTTATTATTATCGTTTTAAAATTCAAAACTAACGGATTCTTAATTTTTAAATTTATCTGCATGGACCGTAATGAAAGCTTAAAGATTGAACAACACTGGGGTGTGGGTCGCATTTAAAATAATTCGGAAAACTATTGTAATGGAATCCGTGACGCCAACGCTGCCTGAACACTATTCTTCATGACCGTATCGACTGCACAATGGCAGGTCCAAGTCAAACTTCAACACCTGCAATAAAATTTTGCTTCAGAAGACCTTTCCTGCCCAAATCTGCAACTTTAACAGTGGAATCCATCTGCCGCATGCACCTGCATCGCTCGGGCATGTTTTCTTATCCTTCTCCTGTAGTGTAGCTTTTCGGTATTCGTGTATTCTCAAGATTTTTTTAATTTTGAGAATACACAAATTGAACATATTTTTTAACCTCACTTAAAAATAATTATCGCACGCTTACCAATAAAATTAACATCACCTAAAAATTCTCAAAATACAAAAAATTCTAAAAAAACTACCCAACCGAACATCCTCCTTAGTTTAAGCAACCTCTGCAGAATCATTTTTACTAAAAAGAACTTTAGAGCTTACACGGACGGTGTGAAAATTTCGAATATTAGAATTTAGAAAATATTTGGGGCGTTTATTTTTCAAAATTTTCACTCTTCAATATTTTCAAACAATCATAAAATAATTTCTCTCCTCATTAAATTATAAAATAATATTATATTATTCAATTAAATCTTCTCTCTTTTCACTTTTCCATAAAATACTATATTTTTTCACAAACACCAATACCAAAAATTTTCAAAACCCCAATATTTCTACAAACAAACACCACCATTATAAAGTAAATGTATGTTATAAAAGTTGGTGAAAAAGTAAAGAGATAGAATTTTTTTAATAAATATTATAATAATAAAAAATTATGCGATTAATTTTTTATTATTAAACCTAAATAATTGGTGTTCAAACAAGTAAAATATGTTCGAATTTAGGGTAGATATTAATAAACAGTTATGAACGAATTGATCTACCTATAAATGATCCGGAAATAAGGGAAATGTTCGTTTGTAAATATATTCTACATTACAATATCATTCAATAAAATTTACAAAATCGAACATCCCATTTATAAAAGTAACTCTAATATTTTTTATTAAATGATTAGGTTAAATCATCTATATATACCTTTTTATAAACTAATACAAATTAAATATATTTTAAAAATTTCAACATTTTTATACAAAAAAAATCTATAAAACTCCCACGTGAATATTAACCATTATAGAAATTTTAAAAATCTTAACACTTTTTTAAAACCGAACATCCCATTTAATCGGAGCAGCATCCACGTTGGTTGATTTTTCTCTCCTTTTCCTAGCCACGTCAGTGTTTTCTCACCCGGGGCCAGCTGCTAATAATATTCTGGTGACAGCATGGTGATGCCGGGCATGATGAGTTCTGAGGGACATCCCACAGAGCCCAAATTCTGATAAATGCTCGTTTTCCCATTTGGGTCCACTCCAGCTGGGATTGACGACTTGTGCTGCGTCGGGCTGACAGCAATAAATTCTTTCTCTTCGGGGAGAAGTAAAAGAAAGAGTGCGCTGAAATTAGAATGAAGTGACTGAAAGCAATTTCCCATTAAGTACACCGGTATACGTTCGTTTTCACCCTCTATCATTATTATAACAATATTCACAAAATTGTTAAAGAATATATTCAAAATTTAAATACAGATATTTCTTTTTTATATAATCTTCAACAATTTTTTAATTTTTTATTTTATGTAAATTTTTTTTTTCACTTTTTCACATAATTCTAATATTTTTTATTAGACAATTACATCACATCATTTCTCTCTAATTTATACAAAGACAAATAAAACACTATTAAACATAAATATTCACTTCTCTAAAATCTTACATTTTTATTCAAAACTAACATAACCCAGGTAAGTAATTCCAACGAAAGAACATAGCGATAGGTACCAAGAGGCATTTGATTAACTTTTATGGAAATTTTATCTTTTGTATAAAGGAGGCTTTTGAATGATTTTTTCGAGTAAATAAATAGTAAATATAGGGTATGTTTGGTGCCCAAATAGTTGGGCTCAAATATTTGGGTTTAATCATAAAAAATTCACCACATAATTTTTTATTATTATAATACTTATTAAAAATCTTCTCTCTTTACTTTTTCACCAACTCTCATAACATATCTTTACCTTATAATATTTTTCAAACTCCAATACTCAAAATTTTCACCCTCAAATAATAACATGGGTCTTCCGTTTTCCAGATAAATCAGACACATGGCCATGAGCTTATCTATCTTTCACGATCTTACTATGAGGATGCTCAGTTGTATTGTTTTTGAGAATTTTGTTGTCTTAAAATTTTTTAAGTGATGTTAATTTTATTGGTATACGTGTTGTAGTTATTTTTATGTGATGTTAAAAATAATATTTAGTTGTAGAATTTTTAATATTGCGAAAAAAAAAATCTTTGACGCTTTTTTTGAACCGAAGAGACTCAGATCTGTTTAAGCAATTTTCCACGAACGATTCATTCTGCCGAAGACCATCGTATTTATGTGAAAAGATGGCAGCAAATTTCCTGGTTGCTCATAATTGCTCTGCGACCCAAGTCCAGTTTAAGTTATAAACGAATTAAGAAATGGAACAGGGAAAAGGGAAACCACTTGAAACTCTAGTGATATCCGCACACCGACCTCACCTCAATCTTTTATCTTCAGCAAGCTTAGAGTTAGTGGACAACTTTTCTTCTATCCTCTTTTAGCTAAAGAACAGAAAGGTCGCTCATGGTTTAAACAAACTTGCAGATAGACACGATATCAATGTCAAAGTCGTATGCTGCTGATAGATTGGTATTATATCATGAATAATCATAACCGAGAAACAGGACAAACGAAGCCTTAAAGACAACCTAACATATCTTCGAATAGTTTATTAGCTGTTCACCGAAAATCAACCTGCCAACCAAATAACATTTCTTGAAGCGATAAAACACACCAAAAGATCCAATGGATCTAATGATCTATAATAAGTTTTACTTCCTGTCGCTTGTCCCCCAAGAAAAATTTTACTCGAGTGAGAACACACTGGCTTCAATAAAATTTAAATATAATTACATGTGATTGAAGGTTGATCAAGTTCATGAGCCTAGCCTAAACCCAAACACTTCATTTACTAGATCACCCCCATTACACATTTGAGGGGAAAAGAAAAAGGGACGCGGGGCTTTTAACTCAACAAGACAAGGTCCTCATAGCCCTAGTAATTTCCAAGGCAGCAGAAAAGTAAAAAAGACCCAACTGCCTGTAGCTTAATGCTTGTCTCCACAAGAGCAATATTTTTTTAATGTAAAATTATAGCTTATGATTGTTCCTCCTCCAACTTCGATTTGCCCAAAGACCAGACGGACCTTATACCATACCCCCGTTCTCCATAACAAACACATAAATACATTTTCTTTTTCCTTTCCATTGCGTCATGAATTCCTTCCAATGTCTTTGCTGGAGAATTCCGCACCTCCATAGGAAGCTGCTGCCGCAGCAGCAGCAGCAGCCACATCGAGACCACTACCGATAGATGTGATCAGAGCTGATAGTCCACTACTGGGGCTGCCACCAGCGGCCATTCCCAATCCCAGAAAATCGAGGGTGGTCTGCTTAGGACCAAACAGGGAAGGAGTTCCCATCATTAATTCCTTCAACCCTGAGCCACCATCACAATGCCCGAGTCCAAGCCCCGCAGCAACCGAGGAATTCTCTGGTTCTACTTGCCGCTGACTCCAGTGCAGACCATCTTGCTGTCCAGATGAAGATGAAGATGAAACTATGCCAAACCCACGAAGGAACGAGGCATTTGTTGCGGCGGCCCCCATTTGAGCAGCTTTCTGCAGTAGTGCGGTGGCAGACATGGCTGGTTGTGGTGGTGCGGTATATTGCCGGCGCTCTTGCCCTGCATTTCCAAACATTGATGACCCCGGATTGGTGGAGAGGCAGAGAGAAATTGATTCTGTAGAGGAAGGCCGCGCAAGGTCTGTCGGGGGATCAGGAGGCGCCATAGACCGGATAAGGTCGGTAAATGCAGGAGTCTGAGGAGTTTGCAGGCTTGCTGATGCAGTAGAGGAAGCAAATAAGCTTGCGAATACACTACAGCTTGTACTCCCATTTCCGCTTGAGCTGGTGGTGCTGCTACAGCTTCCATTTAACCCGGTAGTGGCAGGTGCCTCTTCTAGTATTTGCGGGGGATTTTTTGGCAACTCTATAACAAAAGCCGAGGGAGAAAAAAGAGTACAAAAGGGCAAATTAAAAACAGACGAGACATGTAAAGTTGAGCTTTTCTTTATGAAGAACTTTAGAAGAAAAAGGATAATCAATAATGGTTTCCTTTCTTTAAACCCCCTTGCCCACCCTCTTTTTAGACTTGGGTTTCTTTAACAAAGACTGCACAAATTGAATCTAAAGAGTTGGAAGAAGTCCCACAAATAAGCTTCTTGTTTTTACTTGTATTTTATCAGCTCACCAAATATCAGCTCGGTTATTCAACTCTGACACAAATCGAGATGACAACAAAGGTCAGTAACAGACAAATTTACTAAACTCCCAAGATCTAAACAGATTGAGAAAGAAAGACGGAGAGAGAGAGAAACAATAAAGCTTTGTTATTTATTAAGACAAAGCCACACATCCGACAAAACAGAAAACGATGAAATTTCCAAATTTGGATCATATTTACCGGGATTCTTGTTCGGCAAGACCGAGGACATTACACCAGTAGGCCTCGGAGGAGCTGGTGGAGCTTGAGCTTGAGCTTGAGGTTGGGGTTGAGCCGGAGGTGGTGCTGATGGAGATGAATCAACTGCCTGGTTATTCGGGTCTGACTCCGTATTCGGATTCACCAACGCCTGATTCTGAGTCTGAGCTCTGGCGCTCTCCTCTGCCAACGCATCGCAGAACGCACGGTGCGTGATAAAGCTATCCCTCCTTCAAAGAACAAAAAACCACAACCATTTTAGCAAACCGAGTAAAGCCCAACAATTGCATTAACAAACGGATTCAAACAAAAATTCACACTAAAAAGCCAAATAAAAAAGTATATAAACCTCGAAAACAAAGTTCCACAGTCGCATTTGTACTCCCTAGTGCCACAAATCTTTGAATGGGCTTTCCAATCCGACTGTACCGCGTATTTCTTCGAACACTTATCGCATTTCCACTTTTTCTCGCCGTGTTTCCTGCAGAAATGCTTCTTTATCCCCGTGAGATCGCCCAGAGCTCGAGAAGGGTCGTGATGCACACACGATGGCTCAGGACACACATAGACCCTCTTCTTCACCTCCTTGCTGGACCTCTGCCTCAGCTTCCATGGAAGATTGTGACCCCGCCGATGCAGCTGCAGATTCTGATCCCTCTGAAACCCTTTGTTGCAAATTTCGCACACGAATCGGTTCGTGGCCATCAGTGTCTTCGGAGACAAAGCAATAACCTCCGCATCTGGATCTGTCAAAACCCCTCAAATTCAAAAAAAAGTCAAATTACCCATAAACAGGATCGAAAGGAAAATAGGCAACACCAGAATTAGAGAAAATAAGTGTAATTCATATTGGTACCGGGCATTCCAGGAAGGTTTCTCTTTTTTTTAGCGGTGGGCTTGGGAGGTTGACTCTGATTCCCAGAGGAAGAGACACTCGCTTCCCCTGAAGCTGTAGAAGAATTATCTAAGTCGATCGGCATGAATACTGCAAAATTTTAGCTAGGGTTCTCTTTCGAACTAACTTAACCCCTGGACAAGGACAAAATCGAAAAAATCTCAGGGCATTTTATCTCATATTTCAATATAAGCTTAAGGGAGACAACGTTTTAGGGTTTCCGTCTCTGCTCTCTCGCTTTCTTATCTACCAGTCAATCAGCCCCCCCCCCCCCCCCCTCTCTCTCTCTCTCTTTTTCCTTTACTCACCTACCGGTTCTGACGGGCTTCTGACCAAAATTCACAGTACCCAAAGGAACCTCAATGATTAAACCCAAACACTGAAAGAAAGCTTTTCTTTCAGCTCAGAAAAAATAACTTAAAACACAGACGACACAGATCAGCACCGGAAAATTGATCTCCGGCGGATAAACTCTCACCCAATGGTCAAGACAAATAAAATTACACCACTTTTGGTCTGGATGAACAAATTGGAAAAGTGTCCGCGACTATTTCTCAGGTTTTTGAACTTTTGGGATCACTCTATAAACAACCAGATACTTCAGCAAAAACAGAGAAGAATCAGACAGGGTATGTTTTTATAAGGCGGCCAAGGAGAGAGAACTACAAAAGAAGAGAGATCTTGTAAGTTTGAGAGAGAGATTGCCAATTTAAGTCTTTGGTCTACGCTCTCCTCTCTGCCTTTTCATACTAGAAAAATTATTAAAGAAAGTAGCAGTTCTAAAATATTTTAAGTGAGTTTAGTTAGTGTTAATCAGAGGAGTATAAAACAAAGGATTGGCAGCGACTTCTTGTCGAAAGTAAAGTTTCTAATCTACGACCCGGGATTTTACAATTTACGGTGCAGTTGTCTAGGCCAAGGTACGTGGGCACGTTGTCGGAGGTCATCGAACTGGCTGTACTGTTCGGTGCCTGTGGTTTAGCGAAAGTTTTGAACATGGATCGTATTGTCCAAAACAGAAGATAGGTGTTGGAAGGTCCGGTGCTTTAAATTCACAAAAGTCAAACAACTTTTTCCTCGATTCAAACCTTTTAAGAGTTTTAAGCCACTCTAGTCTTGCCACGTGCGTTTTCTTCCTGAGGTCGAGCATCTTTGATTGGGACTCTTTTTTTTTTTTTATCTTTTTGTGTTCCATTTTCTGGATTAGCACTACCACCTTTTTTCCTTCTTTTTTTTTGTCGAACCATTAAACACGACTCCCACCAATTTCTCGAATGGTCTATGGTTTACACGTTGGATTACTGGGAGGCCAGGTGGCATGCCCAGACAAATTTCAAACCTGCAGCTGATTACTCATAGGCCCCCACCTGCTGATGCTGCGCCCATAAGATAAGATTGACCCTTGAGGCCTCACAGGAGGGAGAGGTGCAGATTACAAAAATATAGAGAAATCGACCATAAGGCCCAAAGTACCTTTCATTTTTCGGGACTTAATAATAATTATGTAGCCCGACTCATGGAGTAAATGACGTTTCATCGCAAGTTGATTGGTATGTTTTTCCTCGCGTACGCTATCGATTCATATTTTTTCTTATTTTCAAGCATCATTTCCTTTTGTTCATTTGTTTTTGTTTTTCTCCCCCACCTTTTCCACTTTCCACTTCCAGGCCTTTTTCCTAAGTTCAACGTATGAGCCTTTTCTGTCTAGACTTTGTACTTTTGTAGTGGCTTCTTTCTATAGCCTCATGTCCCTCTCTATTCTCTGCTGTACTATATTCATCTTCCTTATTATCATATAATCGATGAGGAGAGGAAATTTTGTAATTTTTCTAATACCGTAAAAATATATATATATTTTAAAAAATGTCTAGCTACTGTTGATTTTTAATATAACTGATAAATTAGAAATATAACTTTGGTTCTACTTACCGAGTCTACTCTTAGATAGCGTTTGTTTATCGAAATTTTGGGAATATTTTTAAAATTTTAGGAATATTTTAAATGTTGAACTTTATTTGAGTTTGTGAAAAGTTTGAAGTAAACGTGTAAAAGTTAGAAATTTTGAAGTGTGTGTTGTTTTGCTGGAAATTTTGGACCCCAAAATTTTGGGCAAATAAACATGTCGTTAATCTTTATCTTATAGCTTTTGAGATTAGTCAATTGAACAACTTTGATTTTCGTGCAATTATTTGGATAGCATGTATTGTATAACTGGAGCTACACATTTTTTTTTTGTATACAAAGACGACTACTTTGGATAGCATTCAACTTGGGGTATCTTTTTCTTTTGGGCATTCCACGCAGGATATCCATTTGGCTCACTTTACGTGCAATGAGCAATGAAATATGTTGTTAGGCAAGTCTCCTATCCCGCACGCATTTTTTGGTCAGCGCTCTTTTGGCATGATTAATGCGAGAGTTCAGCCAATGTGATTTGAGTGGAACTCTAATTTCCAATATTTCTATATATTTGTAACCGGTGGCCGGAGAAAATCGTAAGCCATGTGTATTGGAAATAAAAAGAAGAGAAGGACAGTTATATATTTCCACGAAAAAGATAAATAAAATAGTAATGTGAGATGGGGGAATAAAATCATAACTCATCATGCAAGACTCGTAGTTCGGAGAGAGTTTTCAAAGGAAAAGTGAAAAAGTAACAACTTACTAATAATATAGCAACTGACAAAAGCGTGCATGATGGGACTCTTTACGGGGGGATTTCACTCAATGGTAACTTTATTAACTCTACAGTAGAGACTATTTATTAAAAGCTGGTATGGTAAATATATTTTAGTTTTCTTAATCTGGTGTCGTTTATGCCACATAGGCTGTCGTTTTAGCAAAACCTTCTCATTGATTTAAGGTATTTGTTGTTTATTATGTTTTACTTTTTACATGTAAACTATTTTCAAAGATTCTTACCCACGTAAAGGCTGGGTGATCTGGTACCCCTTCGATCTCCAATTTGGCCATGTGATGACATGCATGCATATGCAATAGTATTTATGTATATCTGGTACGGTGAACCCGCGCAGAGAATCTTTGCAACTTCCTAATCGGGGCGGGTTATTTTTCCTCTTACTTTAAATATGTGCATGGCTCCACATTTTGATTTGTTTTTTCTAATTAACATTATTCGGCCAAATGGCAAGCTCTTATAATTCTTAAAAGAGCTTATTAGAATGTGGGGGGCTAAGATTCTCTATAAATTTATACCTATCCAATTTAGAGAGTAATAGACAAAACAGGAGGACTACATTGTAGATTCATATTATCCGAAACTTTACATGTATAATATTAAATTATACTATATAATTCGATCATGAAACTGTTGAGGTTTTAAATCCAAATATGCTTTGCTTTGAATGCTAGAGTCCACAAATCCTTATCTTTACTTGGGCTGGTGCTTTAATTGTATGTGATTAAAAATAATACTAATTATTTTCAAATTAATTGGTTTAAAATTGTACCCAAGGATGATAAGGTTGAGTTAAAAGACAGGGTATGAACTTTGGGATACAACCCAAAAGCCGGCATGTGATTCTCCACATAACATCATCACTTGCATTGACTTGGATTGCGTTTCCTTTTTGTAGTTCAAAATCCTCATCATTTACGCCATGATCCCTGTAAAACTTTTTTGCCCTAGTTAGAGACGGCGAAAACCAATCACTTATCTGGCGTCCAAATTTTTAAAGACTCGTTAGGTATTGATAATGTGGACAGGCTTCAGTCACCCACCTAATTTTACAAACTCAAATTCGTCGTCTTATGCGAAAATGTGTAGGCATCTTACAAGCACAAAAAGAATACTATTTCAGATTAGGTTACTAGCTTCTGCCGTGGAGTACTTCGACAGTGCTATGGACGTATACCTAATACCTAGTATGTCTGTTAAGATTCGCCTACGGTCTAAGGGACATCATCTTCATTTTATATCTGGAGCTTCTGGCTCTTCCTCATCTTCAAGGAGTATCTACGTTGCTACTTAATTCTAGAGCCAACTTTTGTAGTTTGAGTGTCTTCTTATTAATCTTTTCGAGTCTTGTTGTAATACGACAATTATGAACCTGGTAGAGGATTAATCTCGGTACATGAGAAAATAAAACGTTGCCTCAAATCACACAGCAAATAACAGATCTGCGATTAAGAAACTTCAGCAGAATCAGGCACCAATCCGAAGCTAGGCTCAATCTACATCAGGTAACCAATTACTAGAGTCAAGATTCATCTAAGTTTAGTTCATGCTAAAAGGAATATTGATCTCGTAGGATACGTGTGCTTGAGCAATAGTCGACAAACATAATCAACCTTTTTCCCTTTCGCTTTACATGAAAAAGTCCACGATCAACAAAAGAATGCCTTTTTCTCCTTGCTGCGGAAGCGCGCAGTTTCGGAAAGAAACACGGCATGAGTCTTGGCTCCAGGGTTATAGATTATCCGCGTAACTATTTCCAGCTCCTTTTTCTCTGTCTTCGCGTACTCACCTCCCCTCTCCTGTATTGTAATTGATCCTTTCTCTGTCTTCGCACCGACATGTCAATGACTTTCACTCTCTTTTGCTTTTTTATTGCTTGGCAATTTAAGTCACGTACCCCACCAAGGTTGAACCGGTGAACACTCAACCAGTACTGTATTGTATTCAAGGAAGGCGGAAGTGCCTTGGCCCTTTAGGCTACCGACCATTGCCAGGAGGTGGAGAGTACAGGATATCTAACTAAGGCACCTATCATCTTTAATAATACGGTAATACCTTCAGTTGGAAAAGATTTTTCCGGTCTCGCTATTCGGATGTGGACAAGAGGTTTACAATATATAAGTGATCTCCTCTCCGTGTAAACTTCAATCTCTGTGACAAATCCCATCAGGCCGTCTTCCTAAAAGAACACATGTATAATAATCTCTCCTATCGCTCTCTGATTGAAGCCCAGAAACGAGATCGATTGGGTTTATATGAAACGAGACATATTTCTCTTCGGGCAAAGAACGTACAAGCATCCAATAAAAAAAGTTTTCCTCCCTTGCAGCAATGTGGGGGATTGAGGTAAAATATAGCACAGGGACGCCAGAGCTAGCTGAGGTTCATTTCATCTGGACAAGCACAAAGCGTCATTCTCGTTATGATTATGTTATTGACTTTATTGCTGCAACGATCTGATTCCAATATTGAAGTTCAATGGGAATCTGATCATGCTCGAATGTACACGTACGTTCCCAGTCTTGTGATTTTCGAAAGTCAAATTTATGCTGTTTTCCTAGATACACGTAGCTTGAGAATGGCAGCTTAAAAAAAGAAGAAAAGAGTAGCTTAAGCGTAAACACTAGGGCACGCGTGTGCAATTTGCAAGGATTCTGAGGCACCTTGTAGTAGTAGTAATTAACATCTACAATACTGACTTCGAGCACACCTTTGGATGAGTTCCAACGTTGACATGTAACTTGTAAATTATAATGATAAAAGGCATTGGCGTTATTGTGTCAATTTTAGCAACAATAGGAAAGCATTACCATAGCGAGAATTTTCTCTCCCTCTAGAGAGAATCTCTAGATCTTCGTCTCATTCCCTTTCTCCAAGTGAGACCTCCCTTTCATCTTGTGAGAGTGCCCAGGGCCCCAGGCTGGCCTCTCTCCCTCCCTCCCTCCCTCCCTAATGCCCCGTCTGATCTTTTCCTCTCCTTTGCTTTCGCTTTCCTTTTTGTATTATTTGTTTTTCATGTCTCGAAGCTTAGATTGACCTTTTGCTTTCATCCACCACACACACGTAGGTCCCTCAATTGGCGTTATTGGTTGGGAACCCTCTGTCCCTTTTATAATTGTCATTTTATTCCTTACCCTTTAACACCTTTTACGTTTTAATCTTTAGATTTCAATTTTTAAAATTTTGGTCCTTCACTTTTTTATTTTTCACAATCATTCCGTCGGACTCCATATTTCTCTTAACGGCAACTCTCTTGTGTCAACCAAATGTATACGGTGACTATGTTTGTTTACTAAAATTTATACTTCTAAAAATTTTAACATAATAAAAAATTATAATATAATCTATTTCCTCATTATATATTTTTAACACGTGTTGCATTGAGTTTGGAATAGACATCACCCTAACGAAATTGGATTGGGTGACACTTGTGTGTTCAATGCTGAAATTTTGGGAAAGTTAAAATTTTAAGATATTGAATTTGGTGGAAAGTGAAGAGAAAGATGATTTTTAATATTTATTATAGTGAAAAGTAATGACGTGATGAAGAAATATATATTATATTGTAATTTTTTATTATGTTTAAATTTTAAGAAGTATACAATTTTCTTTATCAAAAGAAAAATTTATTAATAACCAAATCCAAATGATAAAAAGATTCATTTAGAAATCTAACGATTTTTTCAAAATTATGCTAAAACCTAATGAAAATACATTTTCCTTTTTCTTATAATATGACAAACCCCGTGATTATCTTCTCGTTTGAGAAGCGGTTATTTGACTCAAAATAGCCCAAAACACATTTGATAATAATAAAATTTGAGGGCACGGTTTGTTTTCTACTAAAAGACGGTAGTATTACGGTAGAATTGTGAATATTTATATATATTAGATTTTTATATAAAAGTTATTGAAAAGTTTTAAATGTGTGAAGATAGATGATTTGATGTAATTGTTTAATAAAAAATATTAGAGTCAAGTAAAAAGTATATATAGAGAGAATATTTGTTTTAAAAAAATATATTGGAGTCTGTGTGAAAATTTATTAAAAATTGTATAAAATATATTAGTGTTTGTGTATAAATTTTTAAAATTTTAGAAGTTTATTTTGTAAATACATTTATTTCTAAAAAAAAATTGTAAACTTCCAGAAACATAATTTGTATTAATCGTGTTTCCTAACAGGCTTTTTGGTCAGTTTTATTCTTTTCTTATTTTGTCTTCAGTTTAACGGAGAAAAAACGGAACGATATTAGCAACTAGAAATTGCATACAAAAACTAGAAATTAGAAATGGTATGCGGGGGAATCGGAAAAAAGAAAAAGAAAAAGAAATGGTGCGGGAGGCACAGAAAGAAGATGTCAGCTGTGATTACTGTTTACTTACGCCCAAAAGAAAACCAAGGCGTGTCACTGTCCAAAATTAACGCATTTCACAAGCCTCCCCAGTCACCGGAGCGGCTGCTAATCGACGGTCCGCCCCGAGAGAGATAGAGTCGCAGGGACTCTTGAGGTTTCAAGCATGGACCTGGAAGACTTTGACGCGCCGAGCCAGGTTCCATCTCGTCCCCAAAGATTTGCGCCGAGATCCAAGCCCAACCAGAAACCAAAATCGGAACCAGTCTCGAAACCGGAGCCCCAAGATTCAATACCGAAGGCAGAACCCCAGGAACTCGATGCCGCACTTCGGAATGTAAAGGCAGACGAGGAAGCAATGGCTGCAAAGGTCGAAGTCTCCTCGGCTTCGAATGGTGATGTGAAAATGTATATCGAAACCAACACGGAAGCTAAGAATGAAGCAAAGGAAGATGATAGCGCGGTTGAAGACGTCGTTGTTCGCGAAATCGACGTCTTCTTCAACGCTCCCATGGATGACGACACTAAGGTCGGTGTACAAATTCACATATCATCTTCTCGTTTTTTAAGTTCCTCTCCTTTCCGTACTTAGTTTATTTGTGATGATGTGTGTCACTTTTCTCGATTCTTCTGAAAATTGTTATCAGCTGTATGTATTGCAATATCCTCTGAGGCCGTCGTGGCGACCGTATGAACTGGATGATCGTTGTGAAGAGGTGCGTAACTTAGTATATCATTCCAGCATATTGCTTCTTGATTTTCTTGTTAGAGAAAGTAAGGAGATAGGAGTTTGGCGTTTGTTTTTGTAGGTTAGGGTGAAGCCAATGAGTGCACAGGTGGAAGTAGATTTGGCTATTGATGTTGATTCCAAGAATTACGACCAAGATTCCGACAGCCGATTGAGGATGACGAAGCAGGTCTATTTCTTATTATCTGTGTGTTCTTTGTTAATCTGTTCCAGAGGAATATATATATATCTACGCAGATTTCGTAAACTATCTTGCGCGGAACATTAAGTCGGCCTAGGGGTAAAGGTTCTACATCCACTGACCACTTGTTTGTAAGTTGATATGACATGTTAATCAGTTTTATTGTTTAAGCTGATATCAGTGAACTGTAGTTAATAATCGGTTCAACTGGTTCTTCAGTCCAATCCGGTTTGTAAAATATGGTTGAAACAGAGTTAAGGCCAGTCCACTCTTGAACTGGTCCAACCATCAGGTCTAGTCATTCTTCTTCCTGGTGCATATTCTATACGCTTGTACTTATGAAGCCTTTTTGAGAGATCCTACACATATTGGATTTAGTGCCCTTAAGCATCTTTGGCACAAAGTAGGGGAAGAAATATTGATGGGGATGTAGGTGGGTTTATCAGCAATATAAATATCCTCCTATCTTCTTTTTTTTCAAGATTTTGGTTCTCTACTCTATGTAACAATATTGTTTCTGGTAACATCGTTCCTACTTCTAGCTATAGGTTGGTTTGCATTTTATCCAGTGTGGGAAGTGGTTTCTGTTGATGACTGAGTGGTCCTATCTGACCATAAGAACAATGGTGTTATCCCCAACTATTAGGTAATTAGGATATGTTGATGTCCTTCTCTAATGACCAGTATTGTTAGTCCACTACTTTTGGAGCTTATTTGCATCTTCTGTAAGATCATTACTGTCCTATCATTACCATTGTTGTTTCTTTTTCCTACTATTGTTAATGCCTTTGTGGAGAACCACATTTGTTGGTGTCTTGATGTCCTAAGAAGCCTTACTTTTTACTATCACAGTTATTCTGTGTGTAGGGTAGTACATAATGCAACATGACTTCATTCTTCATGGTTTCTCTTTAGACTTTGTCATCATCATGGAAGGTGCCACACACAATTGGCCATGCTATCGGTGTTCTTACGGGTAATAAGGTATGTATATGTAGTTTTGTTAGGTTTAATATATATGCTAATGATTGTGGCTGAAATTACATGAATGATTGGTAGATATGGTGGTCTATTTTAGAAGGCCTAGTCCAAATAGACCTTCATTCCAAGATTCGCATTACTAATAAAGGTTCTTTCCAGTGGAGCGTCAGTCCCTTGAAGGCCTTGTTTGCTTGCTTCAAAACAAAAATAGGGCCTGGTACAATTTACATGCAATTCCAAACAATTACAGCCAGCTTTGGATGAGAAGAGCTTCTAATGTTTGCTGGCAGAATAGTTTTCCTGCCATTTTGATATGTGCTCCCCCCCCCCCCAATAATGGAAGAGAAGATGATATGCTTATGAAAGCAAAGTCAATGCTTGACATATTTTTCATGGGCTTTGATGAAGTCATTTTCTATATAGAAGTAATTTAAGATTTCTGCCAACAAAGGTTCATTTGTGTAACTAATGAAGTGTTTATTTTTCTAGTTGATTCACAATTCTCAAGAAAGCTGTAGTATACTCCTTAGACCTGAGTGAATGGCGTACCCATCAGGTGCTTGACGAAGCCTTTAGGCCCACAAGGTTCTCTCTTTTGGTTTAGTATAAGATTGGCAATACAGTTCTGGGGTAGTGTTAAGGCTAATGTTCCTTCTACTTCTGAGTTGATCCTGCCTGTCATCTGCTTTTGACTGATAGTTACTTTGTGTTTTGAGAAGTGATGTTCGCAACAAAGCATGAGCTTGTGCTTGTTGAGCCACTTAACCCAGAAACTTAGGATACAAACCCAAGGTTCTGCAGTTGGCTCAAGCATGCCATCCAATCGCCAGAGGCAGTTAGTTAAATCAAGAATGCTGTTCCGTTTTATCCTATATTATAGGTAGTCTTGCTTGGAATGAAATTTGTGACTGACAAAGCTATCTCTGTGCACGTGCATGAGAAAGTGAACAAACACGTGCTTGATCTATTGTTTGGTATTTTCTTATATAAATTTATCAAGGAACATGTATTGTTGATTAGATGAAATTAACTTCTTTTATATGCAGCTAAATTTCTTTTTTGATGTGGAAAGAAAGTTAGAAAGGGAGAGTTCTTCTCCCTTGTAGGCCTGCTTTTATAACCCTCCAAAAATGGGAGGATGTGTATGGTGAGAAAGGTGGTATGATGATTTTTTTTTGTAATGACCAATTTACCCTTACATTGTTTAAGAGAAGAGACAAGCCAGAGAGTACACCTGTATCATCTTGTTTTATGCTTCCTTTCTTTTCTGTTATGTAGACAAAGCAACATTAGAGAAAATCTCTACCATTTCCTTCCATCTCCTTTCCCTAGTGACAGGCTTTATCCCTTGTTTTCCTGTCCGGAGCACCCTGTCAATTTTATTGAGCATTAAGAGATTTGTCTTCATTTTCATTATGCAGTTACACTTGAATACGATTCATGCAGTTGTACAGCTCCGACCATCATTGGAACATCTGAGGTCTGGTGGCTCAAAAAGGAAGAACAATGTTACAGGAGATACAGAAGTTATAGTTAAATTGGAAGAATCTGCCGAAGGAAAATCTGTTGGTCCCTCTAAGAAGCAGGTGTTTATTTTTTTCTTGCAAGCCTACAGAAGTGCAGCCATCTATCGTAGAAGAATATGAGTGGATGGATCTGATTGTGTTCTTCTTAGAGACTCATTGAACATATCCTAGTTTAGTATTTAGTTGGTACTCTGACATCTCAGCTTGTATGGTTCTTCTAGTTGGATTTGTCACTTGGATTATTTTAAGATACAATGGCTTTGTATGGGGCCAGGACTAGTAATAGGCATCTGTGGTATAATATATTCTATTGCTCACAAGCTGTCATAATAACTTCTTATTTTCCTGCTTGTTTCCTTTCTAACTCAATTGTATTGGTTCAGAACAAACGAATGGAGTCTTCAACTGAGAAGAGAATTGATGATGAAGAGGTAGGGCTTTTTTGAACCTTTGGAAAATACCAATGTTGATATTTTGTAGATTTCTTTGTCATAGAATGAAGATTAATTAGGTGCTATTCCCCCTGCCCCTTGGGCACTTTTTGTACCATGTTAGAGTATATTTTTTTGTTTTCCAGGGCAAACGTGGTTGTTTCAATCTTTTCAAACAATTACTAAAAAAAAGTGTGCAGCTAGGGGTTTTGATTAATTATGAGATGTAAGTCTGAATAAAGGTTGTTCTTTGACAAAAAAATGTTTTTGTGTATGGCATAACATATTGTTGTGTGTGTGCACCTAGCAGTTCGTTTTCTTTATCGATTTGGTTATTGTGATTGGCATATTTAATCTATTACTGAAGTGTGGAAATAATTTGTTTTTTGTTTGCCTTGGATTCTATGTTGGTCTAGCAACCAACAAGCAGCAGAACACTGTCAAGTTTTTTTATTTATTTTATCTTTCCAGTTTATTTTAGCCTGTCATTGTGTGGTAGTGTTGGAACTAGCAATCTTTGCCTTCTTAGTTAATAGTAGAGAACGACAGTTTTGGTTTTGTCCATGCTTTCAAACTGAGAATTAATTGGATTAATTGTTCTGAACATTTTTTTCTGTTCTTTTCCAGCCTTGGATTCCTCTCATGTATCATGGTGCAAAGAGTGAGCTCTCTGCCAGATATCTTCAAAGAATGGCGGCACAAAAATCCTCTTCTATACAATTTACAATGAATCCGTATGCCTTTTATTTGCTTAGTGATCCATTCCATAGCATTCCCCCCTCCCCCCTTCTTCTCTTTCTTCTCTCCTCCTCTGGCCTACTGGAAGCCCATTGAGCTAATGTGCTACACAATGGGAGGTAATACTCCCATTGATTTAAACCCTTAAACACCCTCCTCTCTGGTGTGGGCTTGTAAACCTTATCTGTACTTAAAACCTCCATAAATATTTTAAGTATGGTGCATTTGCTCTCTTATAACCTTTATGCTAATCATTTATGTTTACTCTTTGATTGCTGGTTGAAGGTATGACTACATTGACTCCTTGTGTCCTGTGGCATCTGACAGCAGCATTAAACCAAAACGTCCTTCAAGAAGGTATCAGTCATCCTTATCATTTAATTCCCTATTTCGGTTTTACTCATGCTAAGGCAGTCCAGGGATATGTTCGTTTTCATACTTTTTTCAGGATTCTAAGTATATTCACAAATCTACCACCGAACATATTCAAAATTCAAACACAAAAACTAATACATTTTACACAATCTCCAACAATTTTTTAATTTTTTATTCAACATAAATTTTCTCCCTCTATACTTTTTCACATAACTCCAATATTTTTTTATTAAACAATTACATCAAATCATTTCTCTCTCTACTTTACACAAACACCAATAAAACACTATTCAACATAAAAATTCACAACTTCTCTAAAATCCTACATTTTTTCTCAAAACGAACATAACCCAGGATTTTGATTTGTCTGTTCCTTTTGGATGGTTGGCTAACAGTTGCAGCTATCAAATGCAAGTAGCTATCTCACCGATTTTAGTTTATTGGGTCTTCTTGAGTTAGGCATTTGTTAATAATTGGAGGAGGCAATTATTTCTTGTGTGATGAGTGGTTTGGTTGCTTGTGAAGTTCTGTACTGATTTTCAGTTGTGTTTCTGACATGTAATTGCTTCTACATTATTCATATGTAGAGGAACATTTTTTTTCTTTGCCATAAACTATCACGACGTATTATTTGCACCCTAGAAACTTTAAATTAGTGCCGGACCGTACTTTAAAGTTTCGATGTCAATTTTTAGTTTTCCCAAGAAAGAGCCATCAGCTTAGAAAATGTCTCACACATACAGCATGTGTATCTGGCCTTATGTGAGTGATATGGTTACCATTAACAAAATAGTGGCAACAAGAATGGACTGTTTTACCTCTTCACCTTTCTCTTATTTTCTTACCCATACTTCGCTGAGAAATGTAGAACGAGTGGGTGGCTTCATGGCTACCAACTACGGTCCATGTCGTCTGTAGCTGATGTATGCTTCATTTCGGACTTTTCCTAACTATAGATAAACCAAGGTAAGGTATGGTTATTACATAGAAAGTCCTATTATCTCTTTTTTTGCAAAGGATGAAGGTAAATGATGATTTGGACCATCTACTCCTAAATTGTTCTCCCCAGGTCTGAAAAATAAACACTGCTCTATATGTGTGGCTGGGGGGGATTACCTGTTGGTCTCCCTTATATTGATTCAGTTTATCTGCTTGACGTTTCCTTTCCAGATGTCTCTTTGGTATTTGCTATGACGAGCCTTTACAATTATGATACACAAACTATTTATTTATTACTTGTGTGTTATGTATGTGTTTTGTTTGACATGTTTATTGCTGTGGTTTTTCAATGGAAAATGCAGTACTTTGTTCCTATTTTTTTATGTTACAGTCTAAATATGTTTTTCGTTTGTAGAATTTTAGAAATTTTATGGATAATGTTTCAGGTCTTTGCTCTCATTGCCTCTGGAAGAACGTATTAAGAAACTGCTCTGTGAGGTTTGTCGCAATTTACTTTACAGTGCATATATGAATTTTTTGATGATAAGGTAGTAGCACTTGAAGAAAGTTGGTGTTGCCAGTGCATGTGTGAGTGCACAAGCACTCTAACGTGCATGTGTCAGATTGAACCTTTCCAATAGATCAGTTTTCAAAACGAATATTGAATCTATATTTTATCTTCTATGTTGTCAAATAACTTTTATTTACAGCACACTGTGCTGTTAAATACTGCCTTTATTCAAGAAATAGTTGTATGTCATCCAGCATCAAGCATTGTGTCCTTGGTCCACCGTCACTTGTTGGCTTGTCTGTGGTATAAGGATATTTGCATTTCACAGTAATTTGCAGTTCAAGAGAGCAAGAGCAACAATTTTGTATTGTCAGGTCGAGTCCCATGAGAGTGGTGATATATTTATATTGAAAATAGTTATTGACCTATGGTGATTATTATTAGTTTTTCCTTTGAATGGAATACATCCCTCTAAATATACCTTATCTATAGAAACAAAGTAACTTTCCAATCTATTGATTTGTGTTTTCACTCTGACACCCACATTACAGCCTTATTTTTTGCCCTTTTAATATTTACGAGCAGGCTAGAAAAGGATTCGCAGTTTGATTTTGTTGAAAGTATGACCTGACCCCATGCAAGTCAATGTGTGGAATTTACGAATTCCTGAGATATTCACCTTCTATCTTAGGTCCACTCTGCACTAGGTACATTGTATGTCTAGGAAGCCCCGTTAACTTAACTACTGATATTTTCTTTTCTATATGAATTCGAATCAGCTTACAGATGGGTCTTTTTTTTAACCCTTTTTTTCTTGTGCAAACCTGTCTCTATAAAAGGAATTTGGAAGCACGGAATTTTTGTTTTTTTTGGGGGGGGGGGGGGGGTACATGGATAATACTACTGCAGAGCTATTTTTTAGAAATCACTTCTTTTTTTCCTGTGCGATTAATTTTGGAGCTTTGTTCTCAGGGACCCCCAGTTCAGCGATTTAGCTATCTGAAACACTTTGCTCCAGATTGCTCTGATGAAGAGTGTTTGGAAGCCCTTCAGAAGTATGCTCTACTAGTCCAGGGTCTTTGGGCTCCAAAAAGTCCATTGCTCATTCCAGACGATGGTCAATCATCCTTAGCTAGGGATTACCTTCTTCTTTTATTTAGCAAGAGTTTAATGATTCGAGAAGAAGATATTCCAACAAATCTGAAGAGAACTGTGAAAGTCTTCCTGGATGCTTTCGCTGTCGAAAGATCTTCCTCCAAATTTAGATTTAAAGAGCCTGCTGATGCTTCGTTTATAAAATGCTACCCAGGAATTGTTGATGCGCAAAATGAGGTTTGGAACAGAATTAGAGAAAACTTAGATAAATATATCAGAGGTGATAAAAGCGGGTCTCGGGAAAGGATTGCTATCTCAAAGCCTTCAATCAGAAGCACGCCTAGGAAAACTGTGAACTCTGATAGAAGTTTGATAAAAAATGCAAGTGGAGAATCCAATTGGAGGAAGACCATCTCAGAAGAAACTCGAGAAGCTTTACTAAACGGACTACCGAAAGTTTTTCAGACTCACAAGGTTTGCAGGTAGGATTTTGGAACTTTCATTTCTTCACAATCTGCTACGATATCAACCCCTGGTTAGCATTGTTGATTGTAATTTCAACATCAAGCCTTCTTTATGCCAAGAAGTCGTGAGTGTTGTAGCATTTATATTGAGCATAAATTTGAAATATGTTACAATATTGAACCTCGGTTATCATTGTAAATGTTGATTTCAATATCTAAGTATTGTAGTGGTTATATTGAGCATAATGTTGAATGACTAACAGAAGGTTATGATGATTTTTTGTTCCATTATGTCTCCTTTCGTATCTAGACTGCGGTGCTGCTTTTGAGTTTCATTTAATTGTTTGATGCCATCAAAATAGCATACATCAGATTTCTGCATACTATAATTTTGGTAGGTAAATGTTTTCGTATTGCAAGTATTTTGCATGTGTGGAACTCACTGCGATGTACTTTCTAAGGAAGGACACTCTTAGGGTTTAGGTCCTCTTACTGTTATTTTAGGGTTGAACCAGTTGTCAATCTGAGCGTCTCCTCCCTAGGAAAAACCTTCATCGATTTTACATGATGTAAGCTGAGGAGTATTGTTCTTTTTCAACTTTCTTACTGTGGTTATGGTACATCCCGTAAATTAAGCTTGTTACACACTTCTCCAAACAAGTTTGGCATTGTCTTCATGAGTTTTTAATCTGGTGAGTTTTACTAGAACTGGAAGACAAGCCATAGAACACCAGTTTTGGTGGCAGGTGTACTATAGTTGTGGCACCTTAGTGCTTTTACTGGTAGAGTCTTTTGGTGGTAGTGAACTAATTTTAGTAGTTTTAAGACTTACTCTAGATTCTGGTTTTGAGGAGCCTGGTAAACTTGCTAGGGGATAGAATTGTTCGTGTATTTTTTTCCCAGTGTTTAATGTTGCTTAAATTATAGCATGACTTAATCTGAAATGCTGTAAAATGTATTTGTCTTCATATTATAGGTGAAGCCAGGTAAACTTGCAAGGGCTGGAGACCTTTGCATGTTGATTGGACCCGGTTTAATGTTGCTTTTAATCTGAACATGAATGCAATTATGGTGATGTTATAGGTCATGCTATCGTGTGAAGCCCCCTATCATACAATCTTCACATGGTCTGATTTAGTAGTTTTTGCCTCACACAATTTGAACTTCTCAAGTGCCTCAATGTTAGGGGTAAATATTGATTAAACTTCTCCAAGATCTTGCTCCAATTATAGTAGAATGATAGTGTGATTTGCTTAGCAGCTTCCAGCTTATATGTGAACGTCTGCGTACATTAGCGATTTCCCAGTCTACTCTCCCAAAGGCAGATCCTAGAATGGCTGTTGCTGCTGCTTACGGTGTTGATGCTCCTCCTGAAGAGTTTCAGGAAATCATAAACCAAGTTGCAATGAATATTCATGGTCTTTATGTCTTAAAGTCATCTCCAGAACACCCAGAATATGATCCACTGAGGTTGTTCAAAGATTCCTTATTTAATTTTCTTTGTTTCATTTCCCCCCCCTTTTTTTATAGGTCCAATTATGTTGTCTTTGCATTGGGTACCTTTCTTTTTTATGGTTTCGTAAGTAGTTTGTCGAATGGTCCCCCTTTGTTTTCTTTGCATTAGGTACATCATGCACAATAAAACAGCTGGTACAGAACTGAGGACGTATTGCACACTTGTTATGTGTCATATGGGTCAATAAATACACAACATGGCAGTCATAAGTGGAAGAACATGTGATGGGCACGTTTAAACCTCATCATGCTCTCAAGTCAATCAACCAGTTGATTTCATTGCTGGTTTTCTTAATCTAAGGAGATATTTACCTTCTAATATCTTTTCTTGAGAAGGTAAAAAGAAAGAAAGGAGAAACAAATAATTGTTTAAAATCTTTTATTGTTTTTTCTTATTTGTTGAGAGGGAAGATTGCACTTTACATCTCTAAACTAACACCTCATTTGCAACGTGCCTCCGAACTGCTCATTATTCCCCCTAAAATACCTTTTTTTTTGCATTGTGCCAACTTCATTAAGATTTTAGCTGTTGGAAGATTTATATTTCACTGATGGGACACATTGAAAAAAGTGGTAGTTTAGAAGGTCAATTGCCAAGAATGATAGTTTAGCATAATTTTACTCTTTAGACCCTCCCATCTCTCTCAATATGATTGCATTCCTTCTTTAAGAATGGCATGCTTTGGTCCACGCTTGGTAAATATCATACAAAGCAGAGCTTGGTTGTACTGAGTGTCACGTGGTCACCCCTCCATCTTCTGTTCTATATCCCTGCCATTATTGATGGGCCTCTATGGCAAGAATGTGATGTGAAACATTATCAAATTACATCACAAAGTACTAATTTCTTGTTAGACGATATTTACCAGCTTAATGGAACTAGGACTTGATTCTTCAGATTGGAGCTTAGAGATGTGGTTCAAATACTTGTGAAACTGAAAGGACCAAAATGGAATTCAGTCATTTTTCTTCGTGTCCAAAATTTTTATGCACCCAAGGCAGTGTTTCAATGCTACTCTATTGGAGCTTTATGAATTATAGGAATAATTTGCAATAATAACCTTATGATACTCAAAGTTTATGCTGGTATAGACATTCTGCATTGGGGTGGTTTGTGTATTTTCTCTTCTCAAAAATGTTTTTCCATGCAGGAGAGTTGTCATTGACCTTCTACGTGCAAAACCACGTGATGCAATGCTTAAAAAGGCTGATGTATTTCAAGCTGCAAAGATGGTTCTTAAGAGGGATATCACGAATAATGAATATAGTAAGGTCAGTGGTTAATTTTGTTTATTCAGATTTGCCTTTGATCTTCTTCCACGTATAAATAAATAAGAACAATGACAACAGCGTCAACATAATGCATGGACGGAGTTTTGTTTTTGCAAGTGGTTAGTGTTACCAAATGCAAGAGGGGACTTGCCCCAAAGAAAGTGTGTAGAGGGGAGTTCTTGACTGGATGGATCTGGATCCTCTCATGTTCTTGTTCACAACATGTGACTTGTGTCTGCAATATGCAGTGTAGAGTGTGGCAACGATCATTCAATACCCAAGGGACCCATTCCCCTTCATGATGGGGATGCATTCGGAGCCACCAAGTTAACATTACATGGATGGGATGTCACCTACATGATCATGCTTCTCATGATGATCATAAGAGGATTCGAACACAGAGCCAGAGAATGCACTTTCAAATTTGATTTGAGAGGTCTTCACTGTCACAAAGTTTAACTTTAACCGAAGTATTTAACCATATTACAATATTTTGCTTTATGAAAATCAAGATTCATACTTAACCCAAATAAAAAACAGATTGAAATTCGGAGCACGAGTGTTGTGATCAAATAAGCAAAAGTCAAGTCACATCATGTGGGTTTGGTTCAGAGCATGATTGTTGTGATCGAATGAGCAGAAGTCACATATGTTGGTTTCTTACGGTTGGGAATAATGATTTCATTCGATTTATTTGGCACACAAGTTCTTTGATGTATGATTGCACCTAGGCCTTTGCTCATGGGGTAAAGGAAGGGTGGGTCGATGGTGTTGGATAGAATGTTCAAATCTTAGCAATCTACCAATCTATGTCCGATGTATGTTTATATTTCAATTAATCTTCAAATTATTTGTCGCTTCTAATAGGGCACTTAGGTTGTGTTTGAGTGTTAAAATTTTAGGGTATTGAAATTGGTGAAAAAGTGAAGAGAGAATATTTGAATGAATTTTTTATATTTATTATAGTGAAAAATAATGATTTGATGGGGAGAGAGATTATATTGTAATTATTTTATGAGGTTAAAATTTTAGAAGGTCCAAAATTTTGGGAGACAAATGCACCCTTAGTAATGATGTTCATAGATGGATCTTCCTTTGATAGACGAGTGATCATAAATTTTTGTTAGACCTTAGATAAGATTTTGTTGTACTGTTCTTCAGGAATAGTCAACTACCAAAAACTAAGAGACCTAAGACAGTACATATGTGATTGAGATTTCGTCTTCCCATCAGCATAATATTAGAACAGTGTTAAGCTCGTCTAGATACCTCCAATTTTTTCTAGTTCAGAGATCAGCGGTGCTTCTTCATATGCATTCCCTTGCTTGGAGTTTGTCTTCTTTTCAGATCTGCACCTTTTGATGTATTTTCTTTTTCATTTGCTGATTCATGAACCTTTTGAGGATTAATATTAAGTCATGAAGCTTGTGTTTCATAGTACTGACTCATGCGCTATTAAGAATTCAAAGTAAATCCAGTGCATTTTGCTGCATCTAAGTTCTCATTCCGTATTACTGCAGTTATGCGCACGTATTGCCATGTGAATTGCAGGTAATCTTGATAATAATAATGGTTTTCTGCAGGTCATGAGTGATATTTGTGTTTCCAAGGCTTCCGCTTGGGTCTTGAAAAATGGCGATGGAAGTTCAACGTGATTGTACAAAGATTCATTGGATTAATGAGAACAAAAAAATTTGATCAAATTCAGGCTACAAAGAAAAGCAAGCTACAAGATGAGGACGCTAAAGCATGTGCAACTGCAACCTGCGTTCTTCAGGTGCTTGTTTTCTGTCACAGGAGATCTATGGTGATTAGGGGTGTCCAAAAAACCGGCCGAACCGGTCCGGTTTTGGCCAAACCAGTGAGAAAAAACTTACCGGAATGGCCGGTCCGGTGAAACCAGTACACTCCGGTCCGGTCCGGTCTCGGTTTCATACATATAAAAACCGGTACCGGACTGGAGTATACTGCTCTAGACCGGTTTGAACCGGTTTATTAAAAAAAACTAACTAAAACGAAAACGAATCACGCGACCCCCTGGCATTCTCTCTCACTCTCACATTTCAAACCCTAACTCCCCCCTCTGAGTTCGCGAGGGCGCACCCTTGACCCCCCCTCCCTCAGTTCGCGTTGGCACAGCACCCCTCCCCGCCCCCCTCAGTTCACGCAGCACCCCCCTCAGTTCGCACTTCGCACAACCCCCCTCATGCAATAGCCCCCTCCTCTCACGCACAACCCCCTCACTCCTCAGCCCCTTGTTGCGTGTCTCTCTCCCTTGTCGCTCAGGTAATTGATCGTCTCTTGTCGTTTCTCTCTCTCCCTTGTCGTGTGTCTCCCTTGCGCGAATTGGTGTTGTTCTTAGTTAATTGATCGTCTCTATTTTAGTTAATTTACTGGGACTTTGCAGGTTAAAGGATTGTGAATTTTTGCCGTGTGTGAATTTCTGTCGTGTGGTTGTTTGTTCACCTTTGCTAGATGGATAATCAATCTGAACCATCCATAGAGGGTCAGGGAGCATCGTCTATGTCTCTTGTAATTGATTTAAAATCTGGCCAAGATGTCTCTAGTCCTACTCCTACCCCTACCAACCAAAATCGCCCACCTCCCAAATGTAAAGCATCCATGGTATGGGAGCTCATGGCAAAGAAGACAGATTGTGATCCCTTATACCCCATGTGCTTTTGTAACTATTGTCGGAAGGAGTAGTTAAACATGTTTATGTTCTAAATTATTAGGAATAATTTTTAACTCACGAGTGACTCGGATTGAGATCAAGGATGACTAATTAGATTGATTTCATGGTAAAGTTTTATTTCTTTTTTATAATAATGTCCATTATTGTTAATTTGTATAATAGTTTATTATCTCACATGTATATTTTTTTTGTACAGCTTGATGGGAGATGGACAATTGGACAATTGATGATGGATATGGACTTTATTTTATTTTTCTACTATGTTGTTGGCATTTATTAATTATACTTTTAGTTTGTTTATTTGATTATTTTGTTGTTTGTTATGGCTTGTAATAGAGTAGTGTAATTACTAATTAGTTCCAATTGCATTTCTATTTGATACTTTTATTTTGGACTTTCTTTATTTTGAAATTTTTGTTTGGTTTGTTGATTTATAATTATTTAAATGTATGCTTTAAGTCTTAAGATGTATGATTTATTATTCTTAAAAATCTATGATTTAGAATTATTTAATTAGTAACCTAGTAATTAGTATAATAAGTATTCTTTAAATGTATGATTTAGAGTTCTTTTAAGTTTGTTGTAGAAGAAAGGTCACAATTGTTGCATAATTTGATTGAGATCATAGTCAAAATTGGATGTTAAAAAACACTAAAAAATTGATGTAAAGAAGCCCAGGAAGTGGTTAAAAAAAACCCAAAAAAAGAACAAAAAAAGTCACTTAAAGAAGGCCCAAACAGGTGAAATCGGCCCAAACTGGACTGATCCTTGGCCGGTCCGGTCTCATTAGCATGGTCAGTCCGGTTGACATACTCTGGGCAAATCCGGTTATACTGGCCAGACTGGAGCGAACCGGCCAATGAACACCCCTAATGGTTATATACTGGTGCGCTTCATCCACTCCCAATCCCCTACGTGAAAATGCTTTAAATTCAAGTTGGTGCATCCCAGCTGAGAAATCCGACTTTTTCTTTTTCGTAGTGTGCGGATGTTTCTTGTGAATTAATCTTTTCACTCGAACTTTAATAGGTACAAGTGTAAAATATTTGGAAATCATCAGGGCCATCTCATTGAGAGAACTTTCATCAAACATTTGAGCACAAAATTCTGTACAAATCAATGCGAGGCTATAAACAGACATTGCATTTCTTTCGCCCCTCCATCGATACGTAATAATATTTCAATATCAGAAGAGCTTGAAAAGAGTTCAAATAGACAGAAACAACTACCCTAATGGTTGCTTAGTCTATTGGTCAAATAACCCTTGAATCAAATGAAATTATTTGTATCTTTTTCTATTAGTATTTTTATCCTTATTGTTTTGTCTAGTCTATATTGAGATTCTTAATAGAACTTCCAATCTCCCATACAGTGCACTTCTTATTTTGTTTGTTACAACCAAGAGGGGCGAGAGAGACGAAGTGAGGCTTAACCTATCCCAAACTCCAAAATAAGAAAATCTCCATCATCCATTAAACTATGAACTTTGGTTCACCCTTTTCTAAGGCGGCAATACTTACAATCCAACTCTTGAAAAATTATTGAAATGCTAAACCTTGCAACTTGAGGCACCCATGAATATCTATAACGAGCATGATAGTTCAAATGGTTACCTCTTAAAGAATGAGAGTGAAATATTTATGAGTGTGAGTGAAATGATGTTAGTTTAAGAGATTATTCTGTAAAAAATATATAAAAAATAACTTAAAAGAGTTAATTATAATTACGAAATTAAAATTGTAGGTATGTAAATAAAAAGTTGCCCAAATTTTTTACCATTTTTACTGTATGCCACGATAGCCAGGGAGTTCTAATACATGCTTATGCAGAAGACAACAAATTAGCGATTGTCATTTCTCAAAGGTACTTAAATCATTTTGGAAGGATGCTCTATGTGCAATTAAATGGCAACATTAATTTTTTTTTCACCCGAGTCTAGCCCTCTCTCTAGACGTTTCCCCTTCCCTCCGCCTCCCCTCCCCCCTCTTTCTTCCCTGTGACCGGTGGTGGGAGCACTCCTGCTTCTCCCACCGTCCCCCTTCCGTTCTCCTCCCTCTTTTGGCCGGCTCCTCTTCGAACCCCCCTCATTTTGGTCTTCCTCCGGCTTTGCTCTCAACTCTAGATCCCGGCTTCCCGGTGGGTCTTCGACGGTCACGTTCGGCAGGGACGGCATCAACTGCTTCTGGAGCTCGTCTCCAGTGTTCTCCGGTCACCATCGGGCGGTGCGTGTTCTCTCAGGAGTGCTTGGTGGAGTCTTGGGGCCATGTTTTTGATTTCGTTTGTGTTGATGTCCATTTCGTTGGGTTTTGGGTGTGGACCTCAGTGTCCTTCGGTGCTGGTGTGGACGTTCTCTCGAGGAAGTGGGAGTGCGGTGCGCGACTACCCACTCCTCCGGCGACCGCCACCTTCGGCGGTGTTTAGTTCGGGTCTTTGGACCCGCTTTATCTTCACGGGCCTTCGGGTCCGTTCTTATGCGGCCTTTATAGCTATTGGTTGTACCTCCCGTCGGGCGTTCTATGTTGATGTAATGGGCTGTTTGCCCCGGTGCCTTGTATCCGGTCTCGTCTGGTCGTCTGTATCAGCATTATATTCTTTGTTTAGGTATCAATGAAATGGATTTCATGTTGCTTAAAAAAAAAAATGCCAACATGAATACTGATGGCGCTCCACGTGATGGAAAGTTCTATCATCTGCATGTTTATTGGTTTTTTTTTTACAGTATTTATCTAAGGGAGAAAAAAAACAAGTAGCTTTCCTTTTATTGATTTACCATAATACCCATGGTTTTTTTTTTGGGGGTGGTAAAATAAAATACCCACGATTGGTTTTTTTTTTCTTCTGAGCCATACCCACGATTAGTTATTTGTTCGTTTATTGCATTTTTTTTTCTTGGGGGGTTTTGGCGATGTGTACAAACACGTTCACTGCGGGCCAGGTATAAAGTTGGGAAACCCTTCCTGAGCCCTAGTGATTTCAGTGTTTTGAGTGTTTTCCAATTTCCTTCCTAATTAGCCAGAGCAAATTTTCCGAGAAACACCCGTGAAGTAAGACAGAGAGATCGAGATTGAGAAAAGCAAAGCGGAGATGTCTGATTACGAAGGAAGATACGAAGGCAACGGGGAGGATGCTGACAATTATGGCGGTGGGTCCTCCCCCCAACCTCATGGTGGCAGCCATGGCGGTCCGGACGATAACAGCGACTCCAAGTCTCGGGTATATGTAGACGTGGTTCTATTGCTCGTTTATCGACTGGATGTGAAACTTTGAGATTTTGGTTGAACCTAGGGTTTTTTTGACAATAAGGTTCACTTTTGGAGCTGAATTTTAGGGTTCAGAATATAAGAATCGATTGAGTTTTTCGTTCACTGTTTTAAATTGTCAAAAGAGCATTTATGCGAAGTAAATGGAGCGCTTTAGGATTGTGGATGCATCTGCGGTCTTTTTAGTTGAAGAGAAACATGAAGAGTTGATTTTAGGGTTTTACAACTGCATTTAAGGACTTCTATACCTTTTTTGGTTGTACACTGTGAAGTTAGGTCAGCTCGCTTGCCAGAAAAAGGGGAGGTTTGTAATGAAAAAAAATATTAATCTCTTATGATAAACATGAACAGGATGTGATAGTTTATTTTTACTGAGTTCATGGGTTTAGGTAGTTATATCATTTTTGGAGTGATCTAAGTTTACTGCTTCATGGCTTTTCTTTAATTGCTATTATTCCCGTTGCATGAGATGATGTTTAGGTTATTGCAGAGTGAATGAGTTAGATAAAGCCGTATTTCTCTATTGATTCAATAGATTTTGGAGGGACACTTTTTTCTCACAAATAAAAAGGGAAAAAGGATTGTAATTTAGAATGTGCTTGAAATTTCATACCTTTTGTTTTTTCCTAGGGAACAAGCTTTGTTTCTTGTCGATATTCCTTCCACCTTAGAACATATTATAGAATGTAAAGTAGAACCCCCGTCTATTCTGTTTAATCTCATGTACATTATTTTACATGTCCATGTGTATGCGTTCTGGATGTAGTGCAGCCTACTCTTCTGGTCATCTATTGCTTCTCGTGGTTTCTCCTTCTGATCAGAACTGTTTATTTTTCTCAGTTGCTTTAAGATATACTTGTAATTAACTTCAAATGAATGGCTTGTGGCGTGATAGCCATTTACCAGATCAATGATTCTGTTGTCGTGTAAGACTTGCACTTCATGTTTGGGTGTATAATCTTTCTTAATTGCTCGAGTGATTTGCTCTTTTGTTTCCGGTGATCGTTTATTTAATGGAAATTGCTAATATAACTGAATCACTTGCAGCACGGTTCTCGGGATTATGAAAGAGAGTCTTCCAAAAGTAGGGAGAAGGAGAGAGATAAAGGGCGTGATAAGGACAGGGACAGGGATAGGGACCGTGATCGGGAAAGAGACAGAGGAAGTGATAGGGAGAGGAGTAAGGACAGGGACAGAGAGAAGGATAGGGAAAGGGACAGAGATAGGGACCGGGACCGTCACCCTAGAGATCGCCATAGGGATCGGGATCGCAGTGAAAGAAGGGAACGGGGCAGGGATAGAGATGATGATGATTTTTATCGAAGCCGGGACTACGACAGGTAACAAACAAACTGATGTGCCTTGGATGTATTTCACTTGTATTCTGCTAGGAGTTGAGAGTTGTTTTGATTTCATCATGTGCATTTCACTTCCAGCAGTAAATTGGAATTTCTTGATATTGTACCCAGATGAATTATCTTGTCAATATTGAGCAGCTCTGGTGCTCAGTCTTTGGGTGTTAGCCACAATGTTTCCTTTGGTTCCTTGTTGTGTTGATGGCACATTGCCTTTTTAATTTATTTACAGACGAAGGGATCATGACAAAGACAGAGAGGATAGGCACAGGCGCAGATCTCCCTCTCCTTCAAAGGGTATATCCGAGCACAAATCAAGGTCAAGGTCTCGCTCTCGCTCAAAGAGGTATGTTATGCAAGATATTAATTAGTAATTTAGTGATAAGACTGAATTCCATTGGGACAGTGCCGGGTTTTTTCTGATATTATTTTCTGCAGTTATTTAATATGTTACTTTGGTTCTATTGATTTAATTGCCTACTCTGGCCCAATAAAATTTTCTAGCTTGGTATTTACTGACAGCAGTTTATGTATGTGATTTCATGGTCTTTTACCTTTTCAGGTCATGTAAGCAACCTGTATTAAATGTCTTCTATCTTTGGGTTTGTTGTACCTATTGCATACATAGTAGGATTTTCAGAAGATTCATGCTGATGGTGTCTTCCGAAAATTATTTTTCCCAATCACCAACTCTTGTCAATTTTATATTTTTGTAATTATATGTGGGAGATATTGTGATAAAAGATGGCATCTTATCTAGTAAAATATCTGCTACGAAAAGATGTTATTTCATGTAGAATTGTCATTTTTTTCTTCCGATAAAAGATTGCATTTTTTCATGTACAAACACCTTATCTCTTACTTCCTTTAGGGTCTGTCAGGAAATTTTGGCGATTAAAAACTTTAATTTTTTTTAATCTCATTTTGGAAGTCCATCTGTATTCACTTGCTAGTATTGTGGTCGTATAGTTTTTAACCAATTGGGCATGATTGAACTGTAAAATAAGCTGGCAATTTTGCTGTGCACCATTAGTGGATAGGTTTGAATTCATCCAATGTATTATTTTGAGCTCATCAAAATAATTGAACACATTAATCTATTTGGTTCGTCTTGATTTGTGGAGTCCCATTATAGAGTTGTATTTTACTGGGTGTGATAGTAGAGTGCCTTTTTCTGTATTTCAAGGAATTGTATTGATAGTCAATGTACAAGGTCCTGACCATTGTGTAAGAGGTCATCCAGCTACATAAGATACACAAGACATTTGTTATTCTGTTTGTTAGTTCATTTTGTCATTTTATGGTTTATATTTCTGCCTGTGGTATATCAGGTTATGACCTTTCTCTTTTGTCATGTTTCTTCTTTGTAGTTACCCCACTTGTTTCCCTGATGTAATCAAACCTTTAGTGCTTAAAAAAATGTCACTTGTTTTGTTGCTTTGTTCTTGGTTTCCTAACAGTATTTGCTTGCAGCAAAAGGATTAGTGGTTTTGATATGGCGCCGCCTGCCTCTGCAATGTTACCTGGTGCTGCTGCTGCTGTTGCTGCTGCTGCAGGTAAACATACCCTCTTTATGTATATAAGAATGATATAATTTGCTTAACTGCTTTTTGGTGTTTTGGATATAGTGTGGAAAGTTCGTAACAAATTGCATGGTGTGATTTGGTAAGCGTTATCTTGTTCTTTCATTTGCACACAGTGCTTTCCAATCTGTGGTCTCTGGATGGACTGTTCTTCTATTTTGTTTACTTGGCAAATCATTCTGGAATTGGAACTGAGAGATGTTTCTGGTTTTTTTGTTGTCTTTGGTGTTTGTTTGTTTTGTTTCTTTGTCCTTTCTTATGTTGTAAGAAGGCAATGTTGGGCTAGTTGCCCCACTGAGCTGACAATGGCGGTGAGCCGACTTCTGTAGCTTTTATGTACAAGGAGGAAACAATGCACCGGTTTGATGGGTCTTGTTCGTCTTCAACCGGGAACTATTGCCTGTTTTGGTAGTCTTGCGAATATTACCTCCAGAACTTGTATCTAATGTTCTCCTTTCATCTCCTTTAATGAATATTATTGAAAGAGGTTAGGATGTGCTTAGTTTAATGTGCTCTTAAGGAAGAGGATGCGATGAGAGTCAAGTTACGATGAAGTAGTGTAAGATATTATTTTACTGCTCTGTCTAAGTAGTATAGTCTTTGTACAGGTCAGCTTCCTGGGGCTAATACGACCATTCCTGGGATGTTTCCAAACATGTTTCCTTTAGCAACTGGTCAGGTATGTTATCTCTCTTCTTTCTTACTCCTTTTCTCGCTCTCTCCATCCCTTGTAAAATATATTTACGAGGATGCTTTAACATTAATCATATGCCGATTGTTTGCACACAGCAGTTTGGAGCTCTTCCTGTCATGCCAATTCAGGCAATGACTCAACAGGTTTGTAAATTTAGCACTATTAGAAAAAGTTGTCTTCAGAATCTACTAGAATTATTGGATCATACTAACATCTTACCTCTAATGTGAGATTTTGTGTGGTTTCAGGCTACTAGGCATGCTCGGCGGGTGTATGTGGGTGGCCTTCCTCCGACAGCAAATGAACAGGTTTGTTAACCTTGTTGACTCCCCCCCCCCCAAAAAAAAAAAAGTAGAACATAACTTCTGATTGTTACCCTTCACCTAAGTATACAAAGATCTTGCTTCATCCAAGAGTTGTAATGGTCTGCCATGTTCTACTGCAGTCTGTTGCGACATTTTTCAGTCATGTTATGGCTGCAATTGGAGGAAACACTGCTGGTCCAGGTATGCTAATATTTTATTTCAATTTGCCTTCATAAGTAATCGATCTGCATTTGTAATTGGATGGTTCCTTAATCCGTTCTGTTCCCTTCCACCCCTACCTCCACCTCTTCCTGAGCAGGAGATGCTGTTGTCAATGTTTACATAAACCATGAAAAGAAGTTTGCTTTTGTGGAGATGAGATCTGTTGAGGAGGCTAGTAATGCAATGGCTTTAGACGGGATTATTTTTGAGGTGTTTATTGATCTCTTTGACGCCTGTCCGTTACCCTTGACAAGTGAAGTTGATACATGATATGGGACTGACTTAATTAATTTGTTCTACTTCTCCAGGGTGCTCCTGTCAAGGTGAGGCGACCTAGTGACTACAACCCATCTCTTGCTGCAACGCTTGGTCCTAGCCAGCCCAACCCTAATCTGAACCTGGCTGCTGTTGGGCTAACACCGGGGTCTGCAGGTGGCCTTGAGGGTCCTGACCGCATTTTTGTGGGTGGGCTTCCCTATTACTTCACGGAAACTCAGATCAGAGAGTTGTTAGAAACTTTTGGGCCACTTCGGGGTTTCGATCTTGTGAAAGACAGAGAAACAGGAAATTCAAAAGGCTACGCATTTTGTGTTTACCAAGATCTTTCAGTTACGGACATAGCTTGTGCAGCTCTGAATGGAATTAAGATGGGGGATAAAACTCTCACCGTTAGGCGTGCTAACCAGGGTGCTAACCAACCAAAGCCCGAGCAAGAGAATGTATTATTGCATGCACAACAGCAGATCGCATTGCAGGTGATCTCTGTCTGATTTTTTCAGATGTTTATGATTTTTTCAGATGTTTATCTCGTCAGTATAACCTCATTGATTTGGGAGCTAATTTTTGTGTAAATGTTTTATATTTTTGCACTGGGTTTTGCAGAAACTCATTTTACAACCCGGTGCGGTGGCCACGAAAGTTGTATGTCTGACTCAGGTGGTTTCACCGGATGAACTCAAAGACGACGACGATTATCAAGACATTTTGGAAGACATGAGAGAAGAATGCGGAAAATTCGGTAAAACCTTGGTCTAACTTGTTCTCGTGTACTGACATTCTTTGTTTTCTTGTTTTGTATTTTTCACCTGCCATGTATCTTGGATATATATTAATTTTCTCCGTGTTAAATCTTTTTGTTTTACAGCTTTTTTCTAGTCCCACATTCTGCTTAAAAGAATCAGGCCTAACATTCACAGACAGAAGCCTCTATAACCTTCTTCCATGTTCAACTTTAGAATGTTTCTTTAAATATTCTGCACAACTCTGATGCATTTTGGATTTTTAATGTGATTTCCAGGTTCACTGGTAAATGTTGTCATCCCACGGCCAAACCTGAACGGTGAACCATCACCAGGAGTTGGGAAGGTTTGTATGATTTCCCAATTTCCATTTATTTTCTTGCAGTTGAATCTTTGAGTAATAAATGGGAATTGGAATATGTCTGTCCAAGACGGCATCAACTGTTTGTCCTTCGAGGCCAAACCTGCCCTTATACTTCTCTCGTGCTTACCAATAACTCATAGGAAGTTGGAACTGACTTGAGAGCTCTTGAGTCTGATGAACCTGTTCTGTGGGAAATTGATTGAAATGTTTAGGTGGTATTTGGAGAACTGTGGTGTTTGCAAACCAAAATTTTGGGTGAATTTTGGTTTATGGGAGTTGGTGAAAAAGTGGAGAGAGATAGATGGTTTCAGTGAATTTTTTTTTATATTTTTTGTAATGGAAAGAGAGATGATTTGATGGGGAGAGATTATTTTATAGTTATTTTATTATTATTTTATTGATCAAAATGGTCAAAATTTTGGTTTGCAAACAAAGTAACATCAGAAAAAGTAACACGCATTCAAAATGAAATGGCGGTGTGCACTTGGGGTATGCACGTGCCCTATCAGTTGTTTGGCAACAAGAAAATCTTGTCCTTTGAATCTAGTGGGACTATTTTAATGTGTTTTGTTACTAGAAATTGCTGAAAATTTTCTTCTCTTATCAGGTTTTTCTGGAGTATGCAGACATTGATGGTTCTTCTAAAGCCCGATCGGGCTTGAATGGAAGAAAATTTGGTGGGAGTCAAGTTATGGCAGTCTTTTACCCAGAGAACAAGTTTGCCCAAGCGGACTACGATGGGTAGTTATTATTGTCTCATCTCCGAGCTAATGTCATCTTGATACGATTCATGATTCTGTTCAGATGGATGGAAATATTCAAGCCTCGTATCCCCTCTTTAATTTTTGTTGTTGAGTTAGTGGAGTTGTGAAAAATCTAATATGGTATTGGACTCATTTAGGGTGTTTTTGTCCATGTTAATTGGTCCAAATAGCAGAATACAATTCAGATTGTAACTTGTTGCAGTTCTCTGAATCTGGTCGTTATAAATTCCTTAAAACGCTATTCGTTTGGTGATTTACTCCGCGGATAGAATATATCATTACCTCATGTGACATGATGACTCATCATGTATAAGGTTCTATTTGCAACCTACGAGCTGTCAAATTTTTGAATTGCATTTCTTACGTTTGAAATTTTCCTCGTTCGGACTAAACTCTATATCTAGAACTCCATTTGAAGTAAGACGGATTTTCGGCATGATATCTTATGGATTAACACCGTTATGCACGCAGTTCTTAGTAATCAGGTTAGGGTGATGTTCGTTTTGAGAAAAAATGTAGGATTTTAGAGAAGTTGTGAATTTTTATGTTGAATAGTGTTTTATTGGTGTTTGTGTAAAGTGGAGTGAGAAATGATTTGATGTAATTTTTTAATAAAAAAGTATTGGAGTTATGTGAAAAAGTATAGAGAGAGAGAATTTATGTTGAATAAAAAATTAAAAAGTTATTGGAGATTGTGTAAAATGTATTGGTTTTTGTGTTTGAATTCTGAATATGTTCGGTGGTAGAATTGTGAATATACTTAGAATCCTGAAAATATGGTGAAAACGAACATACCCCTACTGAATTTTTATTTTTTTAAATCCCTTAAAATAAGCCATTTGCAAAAAAAAAAAATTCTCTATGTTAAACCCGAAAGAAACAATCTGGAAGAAATTTCCTAATTCCTACTCCAAATAAAACCTTGGAAAATTGCGTTCCGAAGAATCTTGTAAGGTTTTGTTTTTTGGTTGAGCTGCGAATCTTGGAAGTTTTACTCGTCCGTTACTTGCAGTTGAACCAGTAAAGCCCTCAACCTCCCTCGTCTCCTTATCTTGGCAAAACCCCTAAACCCCTCAACGATGTCGTCTTCCATTCCTCTCCGCCATGTTCGCCAACTCTGCACCGCCGCCAATTCCTCCTCAATGTCCATTTCCAGGGCAAAATCGAAACTCCGGACTGAGTACGATCCTGACAAAGCCCTGGAAATCTACTCCTCCGTTTCGAAACACTACTCCTCCCCTACCTCCTCCCGCTACGCTCAGGACCTCACTATCCGCCGTCTAGCCAAGTCCCACCGCTTCGCCGACATCGAGTCCCTGATCGAGTCCCACAAGAAAGACCCCAAAATCAAAGAGGAGTCCTACTTGTCCACTTTGATACGATCCTACGGCCGGGCTGGCATGTTTGACAACGCTTTGAGGACCTTCGATCAAATGGACGACTTCGGTACTCCGAGATCAGCGGTTTCGTTCAACGCCTTGCTGTCGGCGTGCAATCATTCGAAGATGTTCAACAAGGTCTCCCAGCTGTTCGACGAAATTCCTCAGAAATACGGGGTCTCGCCGGATAAGGTTTCGTATGGGATTTTGGTCAAGTCGTACTGCGAAGCTGGTTCACCTGAGCGGGCTGTCGGGATCTTCAAGGAGATGGAGGAGAAGGGAGTGGAGATAACGGCTGTGACGTTTACTACCGTATTGAATGCTTTGTACAAGATGGGGAAGAGTGCGGAGGCCGAGAAATTGTGGGATGTGATGGTGATGAAAGGCTGTGAGATTGATGCTGCGGCTTATAACGTGAGGATTATGTATGCTCATGGTGGTGAGCCGGAGACTGTCATGGCATTGATCGATGAGATGAGTAACGCAGGGTTGAGACCTGATACAATCAGTTATAATTACTTGATGACATGTTATCTTAAGAGTGGGATGATGGATGACGCCAGGAAGGTTTATGAGGGATTGGAGGGAAATGGGTGTAATCCGAATGCAGCTACTTTTCGGACTTTGATATTCCATTTATGTAGGAATGGGGATTATGAGAAAGGATATAAGGTTTTTAAGGAAAGTGTGAGGGTGCATAAGATTCCGGATTTTGGTACAATGAGGCATTTGGTGGAAGGATTGGTGAAGAAGAAGAAAATGAAGGAGGCGAAAGGATTGATCCGAACAATTAAGAAAAAGTTCCCGCCAAATGTCGTTAATGTGTGGTTAAAGTTGGAGGAAAAACTAGGTTTGGCTTCTGTGGATGCTGATACTGTTGAGGAACTAGAGGCTGCAGCATAAGGGTTTATGACCTTGTTGTTTTGGTTATTGAGTTGGATGTGTTTGTGGCTTCATCTGTAGCTACAACTGATTTAATATGATTAACGTTGGGAGTTTGATGGAGGACGCTTGTTGGCATTGGCAGTCCCCTCCGCAAATTTTGTTTGAGCTTGGTACGAAGCTGTTTTAAGCTGCCAAGAGGCGTTAAAGCTTCAATACAGTTAAAATGTGTAGGGTTTTTCTTCCCCTTTGTTGGGCAAATAATTTGCAATGCTCAAATCTTGTTTTCCTTTCAGCTTCTGATTCCTAGGTGGAATTTTTGTTTAACATGGCAATTGGCTTTCTATAGGCATTGATGTCAGTCGAGACTCGAAATTTTGTTCTCCTTGCATGTTGTTTTCCCCTTGTTACTTTTGCGCATCCTGCTTTGCCATGCCAAGGGAATCAGAGTCTTGACAGCCTTGTTTGCTTCACTAGTTCTCTTTTTGTATCTTCTATGACATTCTTTGGCGTAGTTGTATTGGAGCATCAAGCATGTAGGCTAGAGAACTATACAGAACAAACAATACTCTTGAAAGATGAATTCGTGGGATGCAGGATCAGTATTACAGATTGAGATTGTAAGTTCCAGTTAGACTCATATTTCACTTATGTTTAACCCTACATAATTGGTTCTTTGCATTTGCGAGTCTCTCTAGCCGAGGTAGAAAAGCCTCATCTTACACTTTCGTCCCACTTACTTTTTGTATCACTTCAAATATTACGTAATTTCTATTAAAAAAGTTATTTGTTTTCTAGATTTCGAAAATGAAACAATATTATAATATTGAGGTTTTATTGTTAATTTTCGATTATCAAGATTGGCAAATCATTGATATATGTGTGTGTCGAAAAATAGACAATGAACTCACCGGGTAGCTTAAGTGGCAGCGGGAGCCTTAAAAGTATATGTTAGGTGCAAAAAATTGGAGAAGGGGGAAGCAGCCGAGTCAATTTCTTGAGATTTGCGACGTTGAATCCAATTGTTACGGATGTTGGGTCAAATGCGTTTGAACCTGGGGCATGTGAATGAGTGATGAGATTTTCTTAATAAAAAATAAAATAAATATGAGAAGAAGAAGAAGGACAATGCGGTCATTCTCGCATAGGTAAAAGCCGAAAAAGAGCTAAGCAATTGGGTTTCCCGAAAGCCCTAAAAGTTGCCGGGTGATGATGACCATGTGAACTCGATCCGAAGGTTTTTGTCTAAAGAAGCTGAATTTTCTCCTACATTATGGAGGGGAGAAGGGCCTTAAAGCCCAAATATTTGGCCCAGCCCAACTTGATCATTTCGTACTAAGGGCTCCATTGTTACATTACTGAGTTTGTTTTGCTTGAAAATGTCTTTTTTAAAAATATTTTCAATTTTTTTTTGTGTTTGGCAGTAGCGGAACATAGATATCAGAGTTAGTCAACGAAAAAATTTACCTTATAAGGTTGAAAATGACTTACCATTTCAAAATGTTCAACTTTTTGTCATTCTTTCTCATCCCCATCTTGACTAACTCAAAACACTCAATCACCTCCACAGTGCGCAAAGAGGAAAAATATGACCGCTTGGATTTTGTTTAAAAGAAAAATTATATTATATTATATTTTAATTTTAATTTTATCTGATATTATTATATTTTAATGGGTTAATGACTTTTTTAGTCCTTAGGTTTTGACAACTTTATTTTTTCGTCCTTGGGTTTCCTCATTTATCACACGTAGTCCTTGGGTTTCATGGTTTTGTCAAAATGGTCCTTTCGTCCTCTTCCGTTAACGAAATACCCAGTCAACTAACGGCCTACACGGCATCACCAATCAGCCAGTGACACATGTCATTTTTAAATGTCACGTCACTTTTTTTTGCCACATCAGAAAAACAAATTTTTTTAAAAACAAATAATAATTTCGTCGAATTTAAAAAAAAAAAAAAAAAAAAAAAAAAAAAAAAAAAAACCCCAAAACCCCTCTGGAAGGGGTGACCGGAGCCACCAGCCTCCCTTTGCTGGGTTGGCTCCTGGCCACTCCTTCTAGGGGGGCCGGTGGCTCGCCGGGGGGGGAGCCCAGATCCCCCGGCCTCCCCGCGATGATCCCCATCGCGGGAGGCCGGTGGCTCAGCGAGCCACCCCTCTCGCAGGGGGGGAGCCCGATCCGGCCTCCCCCCCCCGGCGAGCCCGATCCGGCCTCCCCCCCCCGGCGAGCCACCGGCCCCCCTAGAAGGAGTGGTCGGGAGCCACCCAGCAAAGGGAGGCTGGTGGCTCCGGTCACCCCTTCCAGGGGGGTTTTGGGGTTTTTTTTTTTTTAATTCGACGAAATTATTATTTTTTTTTTAAAAAAAAAAATGTTTTTCTGATGTGGCAAAAAAAAATGACGTGACATTTAAAAATGACACGTGTCACTGGTTGATTGGTGATGTCGTGTAGGCCGTTAGTTGACTGGGTATTTCGTTAACGGAAGAGGACGGAAGGACCTTTTTGACAAAACCATGAAATCCAAGGACTACGTGTGATAAATGAGGAAACCCAAGGACGAAAAAATAAAGTTGTCAAAACCTAAGGACTAAAAAAGTCATTAACCCTATTTTAATTTATCAACATGTAAATGTCCTAAATTATTTTTTTTTTAAAAGCCACATGTATAGTTGATATTGTATGAAAATGAGTCACATATGAATTTTTCGTCTATATGGGGCAAACATGTCCACTTGTATTTTGTTTTAAATAAATATTATATTATAATTTTTAATTCATATATATTATTTTATTTTTGTATTTATCTAAATGTAAATGACCTAAATTATTATTATTATTTTTAAAAAGCTATATATGTAGCTGATGTATCTGAAAATGAGCCACATGAATTTTTTGTCCAACCTCGAAAGGCGAAAGTGAAATTTCATTACTTTAAACATTATTTTACTTATTACGTGAATAGAAGGCGAGACATTGTCCATCTTTTTGGACCCAATGATCGCTTTGACGGTTTGATCCGGTTGGAAAACATTGTTAGGTGGAGAGTTTGGTTGAGGCGACACATCTTTTAAAAGATAGCGCATGTGTTCTAGGATGAGCTAACGAGAATAGAAATCTTGTGTGTAACAAAATGGTAAAAGCTCAGCAAAATAAGTGGGGTTTAGATTCATAAAGGAATGAAACCACAAGTTTCAAAAAAAAAATTAAGCAGTCTTGATTTCAAAATGACATAAAAATACAAGTATGTGATATATATTTTCTCATTCTTTTTAATATCTTTATTTTTGAAGGAGTTAGTCAAACATCAAAATTTGTTTAATTTTCGGTACAAATATTTTCACTTTAAATATTTTCTCATTTTCTTTCGTTTCACGCAAAAACAAAATCAACGTTTGAGACTGTCAAGGTTTTTCCTCGAAGCAGCAGCTGGACTGGGTTTAACAGAGGGAGAAAGCGAAGCTAGCAAGCAATGACGACTAGAATAGCGCCTGGAGTAGGAGCCAATCTGCTGGGACAACACTCTACCGAGAGGAACCAAGACGCCACTGCTTACGTCGGCAACCTCGACCCTCAGGTCCTCTGTGCCCTTTTCTCCTTTCTCATTTTCTTTAGTAATTGATGTCCGTACTGTGCTCGAAAAGAAGTGACTTACCGCAGTTAGGGATTTTTTGTTCTCCATTTCGTTCTGGTTTTCGTTTTTATGCAAGGGCTCCCCTGTTTACGATTTCAAGTTGTTGATTCCTTGAGCCTGTTTCTGTTCCTTTTGTTTCTATAATTGACAGGTAACCGAGGAGTTACTCTGGGAGTTGTTTGTTCAAGCAGGCCCTGTTGGTATGTCCTGGCTTTCTTTTCTTTATTATCTAACTAAATTTTTATAATTAGGAATGGAGCAATTTGTATCTTCTTCTTAGGCATCTTGGATTTTGTTTTCGCGTTTACATTTTATGCTGTAAGAGCGTAGTTTAATCTACAAATTTGGCAGAGGTTTGTTGGTTTCTAATTCTTTTTTTGTTATGCTTTCTTTTATTTTTGCTAGGGTTCTTTTTATCTGCTTATTAGATTGCCCAACTGTGACCTGTCCCCTTTCTGGTTCAGTGAACGTCTATGTTCCCAAGGATAGAGTGACAAATTTGCATCAAGGATATGGATTTGTGGAGTTCCGCAGTGAAGAAGATGCTGACTATGTGAGTGTTGATCACATATGGTGGCCATGCAGTCTATAAAACTTGCAACTGCATGTGATGATTATGCGGCTTAACTGCAAAGATTTACTGTCAGATTCAGTTCTGTAGTTTTGACTAACGACTGTGTTCCTTGTGGTCAAAATGCAGGCAATCAAGGTGCTAAACATGATTAAACTTTATGGGAAGCCAATACGTGTAAATAAGGTTTTTTTTCTCCACTATTGTTTGACACCATTTTTTCATTTTGCAATATAAAAGTTATAATGCAACGTTACGTTTGAAAGGTGTATTGTTCCCTTATGTCTTGATGTATTTATGTATCCGTCACATGTGATTTGATGAACTATTGTGGTGTTTATCTTGTGTTTTTCCCTTAAATCTTTCCCTAGGCATCCCAAGATAAAAAAAGCTTGGATGTGGGAGCAAACCTTTTCATTGGGAACCTCGACCCTGTAAGTTAAATTTTATCTGAGTTTTGGATACTAACCCCAGCTAGATTACTGGTGCTAACCTTTTTATTACTTGATATCCATTTCAGGATGTGGACGAGAAGCTTCTGTATGATACGTTTAGTGCATTTGGCGTCATTGTCACTAACCCCAAGGTTAAATTCTGTTAGTATCTGACGTTAAGTTGGAGATATTATATAATTAGGCAAACTAGCTGCTGATTAGGCTGTTGTTTTTCCCCTAATAGTTGAAACAAGATATATTAAAGGCTTAATTGCATCCAGGGCCCCTGAGGTATATGAGGTTGCAAACGAGCCTTTGAGGTAACATTTTCAACAAATAGACCCCTGAGGTAGAGTTTAAGTTAATCGAGGCCCCTCCATCTATTTCCCGTTAGTCCCGTTAACGCCTATTGCTGACAGAGCTTTAAAATTCACGTCATAATGAATTAGAAAGCGTCACATGTCCAATTAAAATGTTCATGCCACATCTGCGTCAGGCGTCTGCAATGGGGAGAACGATGTCGTCTCATTAAGTTGTTTATCTTTTTTTAACCAGGCGCGGTGAGCTTGCAGACACTTGGCGTGGATGTTTTAATTGGACCGGTGACGCTTTCTAATTCGTTATGATGTGGATTTTAAAGTCCTATCAACAATGACCATTAACGGAGCTGACAGGAAATGGACGGAGGGGCCTCAATTTGACTAAACTCTACCTCAGGGGTCTATTTGTTGAAAACGTTGCCTCAGAGGCTCATTTGCAACCTTCGTATACCTCAGGGGCCTTGGGTGCAATTAAGCCTAAATTAAATGATCTTTCAGCACTTGGATTTTCTCTAATACCATTTTGCACTTCATTTATTCCTTTGTTTGGCATGGAACTGATTGCCTGCATTGTCATCTGTTATCTTCATATGTTTTATGCATAGCGTGTGCAGTTTATCTGACAGTATGTTATAATTTTGTGTCTAGTATGTGTGACTTTTTTGTCTCTCTTACTAATATCTAGTTAGGTGATTGTGGGACATCTCTAAATTATAGTCCTATTCTATTATCCTGCTACATGGGTTTGTAGGTTGCAGGGTAGATTTAAAAAGTGTGCTAAAATTGCTTATCTGGTTCATGTGGTGTGAAAGGAAAGTGAATATCTGAGCTATCTTCGATATGTCAAATGCATTGAAGAGTAAATCAGTGGAAGAAGGAACAATTTGTAGTTAGCCTTTACTTTCTTCTACTCACGAAGGCAATCCTCTAATCCTCCGGAAATTGGAGAGCAGTTGCTAGTTCCCTAACTCGACTTTTGTAAATGTACCATCCACTCCTTCAATAGTGATAGAGACTGATCTTAAATAGTTAGCTTATCGTTTTCTCCCTCTTTAAACTTTTTGAAAGGCCATTTAGATAGTGATAATTATGGTGAGGCTAGATATCAACTTAGAGAGTTCTTTGGCAAGACCAAAACCGCCTTTCAAATTGTATTGTAAAGCTTCAGTATCACAGTATAGCTTATTAGGAAATCTTCTATTACGTCTCCTGTGAGTGGTGTACCATGTTTTGTTCCTGTTCTGCATGCCACAATGGTCCATTCTTTTAGGTGAGTTAGACCAGGATCCTCATGGAAAATGTTGGAGCTACTTGATGAGCATTTTTTGCATGGCCTTCAACTTTCCGTGTTGGTTTTCTTATATGAATTTACTTTTGTTTTAGGACAACTGGATGTAAACCCCTCTTCCGATCTCTACCTGCCTGTCTTTGCGTGGCACGAGTTGTGGGCTCAAAACATTTGTACTGAATGTATTAAAATATTTTTCTAACGTATGTTTCCTACCTATTAAAATTTTGATGCTTCTATTATCTGGATTTTTATCTTTAGAACTCCTCTTTTCCAGATCATGAGAGACCCGGAGTCTGGAAATTCGCGTGGTTTTGGGTTTATTAGCTATGATTCTTTTGAGGCATCTGATGCTGCTATCGAGGTATGTGTCCTCTGCTGATATTTTCTGATCCTTCAAATTTTCTTGAGAAACACGAGGTCTAATGATGCAACAATTAAATAAGTCATTAGTTAATTGTTCAGTCTTTCTAGATTTTGATCTGTATTTATATCTGAAAGTTTTGAGGTCCACTTGGTCATATCTTGAGCCCTAGTCTCCTGATGATCAAGGACTCCGGGTGTGCATTTAGACAAATAATGGGGCTTCTAGTATCTAATTTCCAATGTGTTGTAAAGGTACCATAATGAGTTGTAAATTGTTGTGACATGAGACATAGCAACCCTATGGTATAGAACTCTTTTCTGATAATATATGAAGTTGATTTGGTATCGATTTTCTTGTACATTTACAGGCAATGAATGGCCAGTATCTTTGTAACCGTCAAATTACAGTTTCATATGCATATAAGAAGGATACTAAAGGAGAGCGTCATGGTACTCCAGCAGGTTAGGGTTTTTTAGCTGCTGCTTTTAGTCGGAGTAATTCATGGTATCATTGCAAACGTTGCCTTGCTTACATGCTACCATGTCAATGCAGAGAGAGTGTTGGCTGCAAGCAATCCTAGTACACAAAAGAGCAGGCCTCACACTTTATTTGCCAGTGGACCTCCAACACTTCAGAATAATCCTCAGGCCAATGGAACTGTACCTCCACGACCTTTTGCAAATGGTTCTGTAGCTCCAGGCCCAATTGCTACATTTCGTCCACCACCACCTCAAGGTGCAGCCTTCCAACCTATGCCAATTGCGGGACAACCAACTTGGCAGAGTCACATGCAGCAACAGGGACAGCCAATCCCACCACCTGGTATGCCTCCACATGTTCAGCAGTTCAGGCCACCTCCCCCAAGTATGCCACCACCCCCTCCTCCACTGGCAGCTCCTGCTCCTCAAAGACTTCTTCCCCCACCAATGGGTATGGGAGGCCAACCACCTATGTGGCGTCCACCCCCACCCCCACCTCTCCAACAACAGGTTGGTAGGCCCCCTATGCAACAAATGTCAATGCCTCCCCCTCCCCCGCCGCATAACCTCAATAACCCACCACCGCCACCTTCAAGTTGAAATCATGAGAAGTCATTCTGAATGTCTGTTACATTAGGATGTCTTCAATGTTCTTTTTAAATTTTAGTTGTTTCTGAATTAGGATAATGCAGATAGTAATATGTACAACACTGGTTTACAATACACGCATCTAAATTTGACTGAAGGAGTATATTAGTTTTTGGATTCTCTTTCTTTCTTATGCCCGAAGTGCCATTTTTTCAAATCACCCGTAAACATGAATGTTGGTGATTTCCGGATGCAATGATCAGATGATTGGATCTTTCTGGTCTCGGAATCTCGTTTTGATCCGGATCTAGTCTAGAAATACTATGCGCATGCTCTTTACGATTTGGAGAATGGATATAACCTAGACTCACTAACAGAAGTCCCGACACTGATTTTTTTTTTTTTTCCCTATGATGGAAGACGAAGACGAAGATAACGACAAATAACAAAGTGAAACGGGAATGAGTGGGTTGGATAGTAGGGATGGTCAATTTATGGAACTCACATGTCCATGTGTCATTGATCCGCGGCAAAGCTGATTCAAACCAGAATAATTAGAAGCACTGTCTTGTACATTTCAGCTATACACCAACTTTAAGGTAGCTACTTCCAGTCAACGATCTCGATCAGCAAGTCGAAAATTGCATCTAGAAGTCCCAGGTGCTCTCAGCATTTAGTTTCGGCATGTGTAATCCATTCGCCAACTCCCACAATGCTGAGACCTGGAAGTTACAAACAAGAAATTAGAACACGATAAACTACATGTAGAGAAGTGGTTGTGGTTACCATTTGTGCAATTAGAAAACGGGGGCGGGGGGGGGGGGGGGGGGTTCGAAAACATTTGCTGACCAAGCCAAAGGGAGTTAAACAAGTTACATTTTTAGAGATCAAAACAGCAGAAAAATCACAAGAAAAACGGTTAGAAGAAAGGAGAACTTTATTGTTTACTGTTATTTAGATTCAAAGGAAAACTTTTTATATTCAAGACGTTTCAAAATAAAATAGCATATCAGACACTTGCATCAGCAACCTACACATTCTTGTGCCAGTAAACCTTTCATTTGGCCTTTGTTATCTGGCAACCTACATTTTTTTTGGGGTAAGTTAGTAATATAAAAGCAGAAAGAGAAACAAGGGGAAGGGGTGCCCCAGCCAATTCACCATAGAGGTGTTACAAGAGGAAAAAAAGTAAGCGAGACAACACAAGCAAAGAAAGACTATCTCCTGAGCTTCAAAATGGAATCAGAGAGACACCAATTGGCAACAATAGTGCGGTTTTCCAACGTGGGAGAGAAGCCCTTGAGGAGATTCAATTTTCCCTTAACCAGCCCATAACTAAAAACATGATAATACCTAATAATGTCATACCTTGAATCTCAAATTATCGTTGTAGTTGGAATTCGGTGACCATTCAAACCCCAAAGTCTTGCTTGATGTCCTATAAGATGCCCCAATCAAATTGCCATCAAGAATCCTCCGAGACACTGCCAAGACCAAAGATTTACTCCCAAAGTCATAGCATGGCTCCAACGTTGTCCCTCCATGGACGTAGCTGTACTTCAACTTGCAATTCCCAGAATCAAATGCATAATTGGCTGATATTTTGTTAGCTGAATCAAGCTCAAATGTTCCACTTAAAGCAGTCCGGTTCTCGCCCATCTGGTGAGTGTAAGTAAAATTCAATGGTTTCTCCAAGACCTTCACTTTCTTCGTGAATTGAAACCGAACATCCTGCAGAGATAACACACATATTGCTTTTCGGAATCCAAAATTCCCTGTGTCGTTTCAAGGAAACTCTAGGAAATGGAAAGAACGGTACAAAAACGACGAGATTCCCCAGGTATTGGTTTCCGAAATGCAAAAGCTTTTTCTCCACTGAGGACTTAACTAACAAATTGGCAGGCTTCACAGTATCAGTAGCACCAAAAAAATACAAACTTTATACTAGACTTTCCCCTTTCTTTCTTTTCCAAGGCTTTCGCGCAAACGAAATGCACTGAAATGGCTAATACCTCTGAAATAGAGGAAAAGTAGGCGCCAGAAAGTGAACGTAAGCCAGATACACCGCAAAAGGAGGGGAGGGAACAGAAGAAGAAAAACGAAATTGTTTACCATCCATAAGCCAAATTAATCACAATTAGTATTCAATTTAGAGAATACTACTTTCCGTTTCCACATTTTCCAAACAAAAATGGGTTAACTTTCGTGAAGAAGCGAACAGTGTACCTTCTTTGGGACGTCGAAGTCGATTGCGAACGAGCCAGGCTTTTCAACGGAGAGAAACAAGTCCCCTAAGGCGGACCAACCGGCGGAGCTGTCGTCAGTGACGGAAGCTCGGATGTCGAATTCGCCGGCGGTCACAGCGATAGTGCCGGAGAAGCCGCCGTCCCCGGAGCCGTAATTTCGTCTTAAGGAAGCAGACTTAAGCATGGTGTTTACAAGATAGGAGTAGGGATTGAAACCGCAAGGTTCTGTACGGACTACGGAGAGGGTTTTGGCAGGGTTTCTAATGGTAGTGGAGAAAACGAGCGTGAGGGAAATCTCGCGTACCTTCGCGAATTTGTGCCATACTTCTTCCTAATTCTAATTAAGAAACTAATAACGATTTTTTAAAATAATAATAATAATAATAATACATTCAATTTTGTGAAATTGTGTCATATTTCTTTCTAATTTCAAAAAGAAGCTGATAGTTTCTTCAATTAAGAAATATTATCCATAAATCACTAACGGAATACCGAAAATAAAATTGGAATTTTCGCTGCGACCTTTCCTCATTAGGAACCTCTAATTTTGGGTTCTTGTTTTTGTTTTCTAATTTAAAAAATTAGGTTCTCTCTCACAAGAATATAATGCTTTGTTTTATCTTTTTAGTAAAAATAAAAATAAAAGAGCAAAAACCTTTAAATAATTTAAAAATCTTCCAGGAAGAATAGTTATCAGTCTAAATTCAACCTGAACTCAGCCCAGGCCCATACCTCATCCTTTGTACTTGGGCCAAACCCATTTAAATTCAAACGCAATATAACAACTCTATTCACGGCCATGACATAAAGATGCCAGAACCTCAGCTGGACCTGAACCCCGTAAGAAATGGACTCTCTGGCCCATTCCCGGGGTAAAGTTAGAACAGAACAAGGCTCGGGAGAAAATAATTTTGAAATTACGGCCCAAATCCCCTAGTCTTCAGGGGATAATCCAACGGCCTATATACTCTGCGTTTCCAGCACTGACTGACTGGACTGACTGATGACTCATGAGAAGATGATGAAACAGGCAGGCCGGCTAATTCTATGCTAGGGATCCATCCACACAAGTGAGATCTCTGCGTGTTTGAGTCACGATTAATTGGGATAAAAATGATAGGTTCACTACTAAAAAATTCACAAAATAATTTTTTATTATTATAATATTTATTAAAAAAAAATTCCTCACTTTTTCACCAACTCTCTTAACATTTATTTACTTTATAATATTTCCTAAAACCGAATACTCAAAATTTTAACCCTCAAAAGATACCTTCTCATGCGCTCAAAAGGCTGTCGTTTTGGGAAACGAGCGGGACATTTTTAGCGGGTTTCTGTCCTTAGACCGGCAGGGAATCTCCGATACCCGCTGAAATTTACCTCGGGCTGTAAGATCTCAATCTCTTTTTTTTGGGGGGGGGGGGGGGGGTAAATTCTGTGAACTTTTGGCGTGCCCTTCACGAAACGGTAGCAGAGGACTTATCCGTTTACAGTGTTTCTTGAACTTGAAGGCTTCAGTTTTTACCTGTGAAACTGTGAAGAGACAGAGAGGGAAGTGATAGATATACAAGGCAGAGGAGTACGACACGAGGCAAGCACAGGCCTCGTCGATGACGAGGGCAATTTCGTTATCTAGTGAGGTGCATTATGCATATGCGGTTGTCACTTTTTTTTTTTTTTTAATCATATGCGGTTGTCACTTGATTGGCAGATTGTTCTACTCATCAAAAGACGCCGCACCCTTATTGCTAAAGCAATTTTGTCGCTACCTCTAAAATCGAAGGCAGCCGCAATCATATTGCTCCTCCTAGCCTTGTAAGATGGACCGTCTTCGTGATCATTAGAAGCCATTTTTATCTAGACCTCCCCTGATATAAAATGCTCGAGGCCAAGAACCCTTCGAGTGAAAAACAGCAATTTCTCGGAGAACGGCACTTTCTGAACCGGGATATGATGATAGTTTCCAACTTATTGGGAACATGTGGACCCTAGTTCTATGAGTACTCCCATGTGCACGGGAATAATCAGTGTTAGTAAAATGGTGGAAATTAATATGCATATTGCATCCCAAACAAATTGCTCGACCTTGAGATTCTTGGTCAAATCCGTATACGAGAGTGAAGTAGGGGTCCCCAACCCAAGAGTTCGATGCTGATCCACATGTCACTTTGAAATGACCATGCTTATCCACCTAAAGTGTTAACTCGGTCAATCAGCTATGAGACCGAGCTGAGTGGGTCCATTCTATTTAGGATGGAAGAACCTTTTCTTTCTGTCGGAAACCAGCAGGTCCAGATTATCCGGTTCCCCGATCTTCGTTAAAAAAAATTGCGATACACCTTTTTTCATCAATGCAAGTTTCGCATGCCAGAAGGTAAAAGGCAAAGACAGCAGCGTTAACATACAGAAGAACCCTTGATCATTCACAGTCCCACTCCCACAGGCCACAGATTTTCTAGTCCACAGGCACAGTTCACGTCCTGGTTGCAACGCAGGCTCAAGTGCATAGACACCTTATGCCTTAAAAGTACGGTAATCACTGCGCGCGCTCTCCCATGAAAAATGATCGTATGGTAATTAATTGACAAGCCACGAGAAAAGAGAGAACCTCCAAATATACGGACAAATATTAAAAGAGAAATTATTTATTTCTATAATCTACATCCTAATTCGATTCAAAGAGCCCTAGAAACATGTCGACTAGTTGATCTTCTACAAAACAAAGTCTCCCAAATCTCAGCGAAAGCCTGAACAATAACTCCATGGTGTTGCCTGGCGTTCAGTGACAGAAAACAGTGCAAAAGTTGCTCCAAATCCTTCTCATCAGACATCTGCTTCTCCAGGATCATCTCCATCATCGACCTCTTGAAGTCCTCATATGGATCCTCTGACTTTTTCACCACAGCAAAGCTCTCCCTCACCTTCCCCTCCACTGTGCATGATATCATCTTCTGGAACATCGACAGCCTCGCCGGCGACTCGCTCTCCGGATACGAAGGCGCCAGCGTCCCCGGCTTCTCACCCTTCGAAACGCAGCGTTTCACCTTCTTAACTTTCTTCGCTTTGCTCTTCTGCTTCTTCTTTCGCCTAGTGGAGACTGTGGAGCTCAGTGGTATCTCGCGTATGGTCTCCAAGTGAGGGTTAAACTCGGACGAGGAATCGTTGGAGAAGCTTCTGGAAGAAGAAACTAAGGTCTCGGTCTCTTCTTCGTCTCTCTCATCACGACCTTCGCTGCTGAACAGTCCGCTATCAGCTGAAGAGGTGCTGATGCGAATTTTCGCTGCCGTTTTCTTCTTTTTGACTCGTCGTTTCTTCTTTTCCACCGTGGAAGGTGGCGGCGGCGGCGGAGCAAGACCCAAAACGTCATTGTCCGAATCGGAGTCGCCGGAGACCGAGGAGTTGTAGATTTTACGGCGAGGAGTCTCATCGTAGACCTTGGCGACCACGTGCCACTTCTCTTCTTTTTCCCATTGAAACTCGGGTGGTTCGGTTCGGTCATCGTCAGAGAGAGTGCGTCTTGATCTGAACCCGCAGCCGACGGATATGAAGGCAGATGACACGTGACGCCTCAGGGACGAGTGATGCGGTTTGGAGGGTTGCAGTGGGTTAGTGGCCGGGAAATGGAGGTTGATGAGTTCGGTTTCCACCGGAGAGGGTCGGAAGATTGAAGGAACAGGATCCGCTGGGAGAGTGGCGGGGTCTTTGGAACGGCAGGATTGGAAGGACGGGATGACTCTCGAAATTCGGAGCTTGAAACGTTCAGCCATTTTTTCTGTTCTCGGAGCGCAATGCAGCGTCAAGGCATAAACTGTTTAGTCTGTTTCTCTAAGAAAAGTGGGGGGTCTATATAGGCAGCTGTGGGGTGCTATTTAATGGGTTTTTTCACACAAAAGAGGAGGGCAAGAAAATGGATTAGCTTTGTCTTGTCTGTTAGAAAAATGCTATATATTTTTTTTTCTAAGCAGAAAAATGCTATATTAATATAGACCATCTTCTGCCACAGGTTGGCTAATAGTCACCTTTAATTTATTGCTTCTCAGCCAAAAGAATTCGATGTAAAATACAAATGTAATTGAAACATGTGCCAAGTGAAAAAAGTGTCATGATTTTACGACAGAATTGAGTCAGGCCGTTTTGTTTTTCCTGTGCTATGAAATAGGGTAGAAGCGCGGAGTTGATAATCTTGGGTGAAACCTTACTGTATTCTCCATGTCCAATACATATGTGTTACCATGTACGTTGGGCATAGGGAGATCGAAATATCAAACTGTCCCTAGCATTGATCTAGTATCATGGGCTAATAGAAGGCAAGCGAAAGTCAATCATACATAAAAAGCTAATCTAGAAGATAGTTTGTATTTTCTGGTCCCAACTGTTTCTTTGCAGCCTTAACCTGTACCTAAATATTCTAGCAGGGCATTGCCCTTTTTCACTCTACCTCTGGGCTTCCCTCTCCGTTTTTCAATTGTTTTGGAGCCCCCATCTTCGAGAGACCTTGTAGAGAATTTAGTGATGAATCATGATCTCGGACTCGGGGTATCTGCTGGCTATCCGCCATCGAGCCGTACGCTGATGGAATCTTTGGGGGATTGGTAGATTGCATGGTACACTGAAACTTACTGAAGATGCTTAAGATTACGTCTTTGTTTTGGTGTCTTGATGTTTGCAATGAAATAAATAGTTTCAAATAATTACTATTGTTTCTTCTTTTTCCCGTGAGATTGAGATCAATTACAATATTTTCATATTTGTATTCTATAGACGAAAATGAACAGAAACACCATCACGGAGGGCATGAATTACAATCTTTTATTTGTTGAAGTTTACTGGGATTACATGTGATAACGAGCGTACTATTCATGTAGCATAAAAACATAAATATGATGCAATTTTGTGTGGCCAACTGACCAAGTGACTAAAACCACTGGAAAATCTTTAAATCTTCACAGTACTCTTAGCTCGTTATAGAATAGTCACTAGGAAGATGACTGCACAGAAGAGCAAAAGGAATGCAACATGTGCTCGTTAGAGACAAGCCTGTTCTAGTGTTTAAGCATAAACCATGTCTCATTTTACTCCTAGAGACTAGAGTTACTTATTGCATACTAGCTTATCACCTGCGGCTGCGTCAGACCCGGGAGGAGTAATGTCCAACGGCCTATTGCAAAGGGCAGTGGGTAGGAAAAAAATTAGTGAAAAAAGTGGCAGAGAATATAATTTAAATAATAAAATATTTTTTTTATTCGTTTAATTTTTTTGGATTGAGTAGTAGATTACACGTGTTATTAGAGTTAAGTTCTTGAATTCGAGTTCTCACTCTGCCCTCTATTCCATTCAAATTTTAGGTCGAGTGTTAGATTAAAAAAAAACAACTAGAGCCTTCCCTCTCAACGTAAACAAAGGCATAGAGAATCGCTCAAATGAAAAAAATAACTGACTGTGGCCCTTCAAAAGCGTGGAACAGAGGAAAGGGCCTAACTTTTGTTGGGTAGAGAGTCAAGGAAAAGTCAATCCAACGAAGCTCTCTGTCATGACCATGGCGGGGATCCAAGGAAACAAAATCATCTCTTGCATCAAAGTGTCTTCCTTTTGTTTATCTTTTCTTTCTTTCCCATGTTCTTCCATTTCTTCGTCCTTTTGGGATATGGTCTTTCGTAAAGATAATGGCACTTTCACACTCAAAGGTCTCTCCAAAATGGTCGCTATCTGCATCTAGTCAGATTGTTTACCCACTCCAATACTCCATCCCCGAGCCTCAACATGTCGGTGGAAACTTTTATATGGATTTTGAATATTCTCAGGCTATAGTCTTCGAACTGGGCCCGTCTCGTCAACGGCCTCTTAACTTAAATAAGGTCTCTTACGCTCCCCCTAAGGGTGACCAAAGTTGAACTTTCAAGAGAGGTAAACAATTTCTTTGCTACACAGATACTGGCCGGTCTCATCCGAGCTCTTCTTCAGCACATATCTTATTCCATAATTCTTTTTTTTTTGCTAATTATTCTATAATTCTTGATAATGATACAAAAATCAGCATATGTCCTGGATAAATATTGTGAAAAGATAGCTTTTTCGGTCCTGGAAATATATTGGAGATTCTGAGAAGCAACGTTTGGGAGTTCTACGGATTTTGAGAGACATCTATTTGGTTGAAAGTTGAAACCCTTTGGACAGAACTTTGAGGTAATTTGGTGACGAATTCTGGTGGTTCGGAGATTTGAGTTAAGAGTAGGCCATTGAAGTGGGTTTTGTGGAACCGGCCGCGTATAAAATTAGGTCAAGCCAGCGCAAATATCACCCATCCATCGAGCTTGGTAAAGCGGTGATTTTGTGCCGCTCGAAGACTGACAATATTCTTTCTACTCTTCATCCTTTAAGCTAGTTGATGGTGAAGTTCATAAATAAAGACATTTTAGTGGATGGATGGCTAGGATTGGATTCTTTAACATATAGACGGTCGTTATCTTTTATATTATTAACAAAATGAGCTCTATTTTCTCCCTTGTCTATTCGTGGTTAGTGACAATTTTCCCTTCTTAAAGTTCGTTTATTTTACACTAATTATTTACATTAATCGACCTTTTACAGTACATATTCATTGGCTATTGCATTCGTTTTCAGTTCAAGTATATTCTACCACTTTCTGGTATTCAAATTTGTGGTAGCAGCGTTATGGAATACTCAACAGTTGCAGTTATTGCCTCCCTGGTCCTCTATCGGGCCTTTATAATCTAGCTAGGGAACTCGCGTCGAGCTGATTGGAAAATATTCCACTGGTTTCCTTTCCTCTCGTCTCTTTCTTTTTGACTTATTATTGTGTTTTTATTGAAAAAATTTTGGTATTAAATTTTGTGCTGGTACCGGGTTTAGTGAAAAAGTGAAGAGAGATAATTTTTTATATTTTTGAGAGGTAATTTTTTATATTTTTTTATAGGAGAGAGATAAATTATATTGTAATATTTTATTGTAAGTTGGTGAAAAATATTATGATATTTTTTATGCAAACGCACCCTTAATTATTGTACCGGTTATGTATTTTTAGTTTGGAACGTTTTAATTTCGAAGGTACTTCTAAGTTCATTAGGTACATTTTTCAGACAAATTGGTTCTCCATCCAATTGTCGTTGATTTCTCTTGCATCACACACGTCATATAACCTGCAAGTCAATTAAAATGCCATGTCATCCTATTTAATGACGTGTCGCAATGGAAATTTTGTAATGACACGTGACAGCCTTTGATTAATGGCGCTGAGTTGGCACAAACAAGTCACGTGGACATTATTCTATTAGGTGGCCAACAACAATGAATGGGAACAAGAGACCAATTTGTCTTGAAAGTGTACTTCAACGACACTACTTTTGAGCTTAGAAAAAAAAAGACACTACTCTTGAAATTAGTATATCAATAACTAAAATGGGATGTTTGGGTTGAAATTTTCACTTCTCAACATTTTTACACGATTATAAAATAATTTTTTTTCTCATCAAATTATAAAATAATATTATAATATTCAATTAAATATTCTTCCTCTTTCACTTTTTCATCCAATTTTATAAAAATATCTTTATTTTTTCACAAACTACCGTACCCCAACATTTACGACCCTAACATTTTTACATTCAACTACAATTAATGAGCCTTTCTTTTTTCCGGTCGGATGTTCAGGTCCAATCAACACTTTGAAATATCCTAGCTAGACACGGCTCCTTTTTGGCTACAAAAGCTGTCGAAGGAAATTTAAAGCATTAAAAAGAAGAAAGGTAATGAAAAGATACGTGAAGAATCAGTTGATTTACCATAATACTTTAAATGTACCTTTTTCGTATAATTTTCTCTACAAAATAACAAAGATAACCCGAACACTTGTGTGTAGCATCTTTAATGATTAAGTTAGTATTTATTCGTAATACTCACTATTCAACTTATCATTTTTCACTTAAATTTATTCTTTTTTGTACTTTACTTTTATAATATCTTCTTCACGTCCTCGCATTTTCCCGACTTTTTCTTGGCCTTTATCCCTCGTTTCTATCATAACGTGGGGAAAAGATCTTCCCATACATCTCTTTGTGTGCAATTGGTTTCTTTACATGAGAATTTTCAAGATCGTAGGGCATACACGTCGATAAGGTGACTTATAATCAACGTGCTTTGTGGAATGACCTCATCTCCTTTGGGCTTAGGGCCAAATGAGTCTTTCACTCTTTGTATGATTAACTTGTTCGGCCCATTTTGATTTTGGACCGGACTAATTCAGTTTCGGTATCATCAAAAGATATTTTTTAGGAAGGCAGATCGCGGACATGAACAATATTGCAGGAATACTAAACAGAAAAGCCTTGCTAATAACATCTGCAGGTAATTGCCTCGTTCTCGTTCGATATAACTAATTAATATCCCTTATTCTAAGCTTTCAATCTCTTATCAGTCTAATAACATCTCGTTTGCTGTTGGTCAGAGCCAATTAAAGGTGATAAATTTGTATCCTAAATTGCAGGCCGGCACCGGTAGCTGGTTAAAGAAATGAACTTCTGGGTCTCAACTCGCAAATTAACATCGTGAATCGTTTAGCCATGGTGGGTTCTCCGCCCTTACTGGACTTTTCCGGCACATTCTTGAGCCATTGTGAATCGTACGTGATCTTTAGAACAATCATTGGAACATGCCACAATCTTTAGTCAGATCGATTAGATTGGGAAGTTTATCGATTGGTCAGGCAAATCCTACCGCGCGTCCCGTACCAACTAGCTCGATCGTCTGTCAAGGTCATAACCAGTTCAACCTCGCGAAAATATCAGGAATTAGGCAAAGATACGATGCCCCTTTGATCATGCTATTAATGGGCATCAGCTGCGACTTTTATAGAGCAAGGAATACTTTTGTAAATTAATTTTATATTTATATTTTATTTTATTAAATTTCCAAAAGTATTTTCGATTTTAAAACTTTTATAGACATTAATTATACACTTTTGTAACTATTTTATTATTTTCTCTACTGTTTTATTTATTATTTTTTGTGATAAGCTAATTCTCTTGCACAGGGGATTGCCAAATGGGCTGCTAGGGATAGGTTTGAGGGTACTGTTCCCAGTATACGTAATCCTTTCACTCTTTTTACTTGTGATAATCTTCTCCGGCCCTCCACCCATGCTTAGGAGTTAGGACCCAGATTTACCTAGAAAAAGAGACTAAATACTAGGGCCCGCTTTAATGCGATAATGACATGGGCCAAGCAACAGTGACTTTAGACCCTAAGAGTAAGACCATCAACTTTCGTGCTTCCCAATAATTGTAGAGTGTCGAATTGATGACCTAGTTTTATAGTAATACTACAATGATTAAGAAATTGGATGTTCCTACAGATTAGATGAATTCATCTTAATGGGAAGGAAATTTTGATTATGCTAGATCTCACGTGAGAGAAGATATAAGGAAGGAGAGATTGTCAAGTTTCATATTGAGATTTTAGGTTGAACTGGCTTTATAATGATCTAAAAAGCTTCAAAAGCAGCTCTTTTTTTAAAGTCAAAACACAAATGTACCTTATGATAATAATTTTTTTCAGCCCAATAAGAAAGGAAACCGTCCCAGGCTGGACAGAAAAGGCAGATGCCCCTCCTAATACTGACAATATCTCATCAACCGCGGATCAATATTGAAAAAATACTGGCAACCCTCATAAATGGGGGTCACATCAAGCATGAAAATGTGAGGTCTTAAGGGAAGTTAATCATCTGATTCTCCGACAAAGAAAATGTTAGAAAGAATAATATCTAGCCATTAAATGAACAAACAAGAACCGTCTTTCTGAGTGAGAACCAATGGGGAGAAAGAAAGGGAAAATGTGTCCCGCTTAATAAATGAGGGACAAAGGGTGCATGATAAAAATAAACCGTCATAAAAGAAAAAGGAAGAAAAAGTGGAGGGGGAGAAAACAGGCCGAGGGCTAGTAAGCCCTGGTACAAAAATGAAAGAGGAATGATAAATATAGAAAGAAAGAAGCCGAAAAGTACGCACATTCTCTCTCTCATTGATCATAGAACTAGCAAACAAAAGATATAAAAAAATGGTGACTAACAATGACATCGAATAAATCCCCTATAATGAGCTTATTTACTTTGCTCATAGGAAGAAAAAATGAGAATCTAAACCTTTAAACTTATCTCAAGTGCTGGACTTTAAGCCTAGCTTTCTCGAGCTCTTGACTCATTAGATACTGAGATAGGCGGGTTAAAAATAGTTCTATCAGTACCTATTGTATTCCTTAGTCAGTACAAATGGTAACAAAACTCATCCTCAACAGGAAAGTTGTCTCGTGCCAAGTTGTGGGTTGTGTCACCTCATGAGCCCTAAGCACAGACGAGAACATCTCCCGTATATGATACCTTGGTAAATGGGATCCAACGTTACCTTACATGCTATATTTCCACTATCTCCGGAGGTGGAAAGAATTGAACGAATGCTCTTAAGCAGGTCACTATCAATTAGAAAAAAAAAATACTCTTTTCTCTTAAAGTACGGCGAAAGGTTTAGCGTAATTAAATCAAATGGTGTTTAATTATTATTCTCGCCGCACGACAACCGCGTCTCCCCGTTATCTGGATGTCTTGCTAATTTGATACCACGTTTAAAATTTAATATAAAAAAAAGTATATCATTAAAGTAAGCGAGCACTAATTTGAAACAAGGGCATCAAGTGCAGCGGAAAGCGGAGCTAATCGAAACTTGTCATCAAACGGTGTCGCTTCGTGTCGGTTCTCTTGTTGCGTGCATCGACGTCATCAAAGAGGCGTTAGATCCCCACAACAAATCAACGGTCCATATCATCTTGTCGGCCGGACCAGGTTACGGTACAGTCAAACCGAGAACGATAAAATAATGTGGTCGCCCAGATATATTGAATTTATGCAATTGACTCCCCTATCCCATCATTTTCCCCGAAACAGGAAAATCTCTCTGAGATCGGGGTCTTTTTCCCTTCCAGTGTCCATATCAGACTAAAGAATCGGCAGCCGCAGGCTCTGAAATTAGAAATTACCTGTATCTAACAAAATCAGAAGAATAATTCGAATCCAACCACGAAATCTCCAACTTCTCTGTGATCGAAATGAAGGAGAAGGATGACGATGGTCTTCCAACAACTATGGTTAATAGCAAGAAAGAAAGCGCAGATTTCAGCGTCTTCGCTAAAGGCCGGTACAAGTTCTGGGCATTGGCGGCCATTTTGTTGCTCGCATTTTGGTCCATGTTAACGGGAACCGTAACTCTCCGTTGGTCCGCCGGTAACCTCAACGGCCTGGTTGACGACCTCGATAACCCTATACACGACGATCTCGACGTTCTCGTAAGCATTCTCCTCTTTCTCTATCTATCTTGCTCTGCATTTTGTTTGCGTGTGTTTTTGGAGTTTGGATCTTGTTTGAACTTTGATCAATTCTTACGTAATGCGTAGGAAATGGAGGACAGGGAGAAGGTGGTGAAGCACATGTGGGACGTTTATACCAACAGCCGTCGGATCAGACTACCGAGGTTCTGGGAGGAGGCCTTCGAGGCTGCCTACGAGGATTTGACCAGTGACGTCCCTGGTGTTAGAGAGGCTGCCATTAGTGAGATCGCTAAGATGTCTGTGCGCTCCGTTGATCTTGATCCTCCTGTCCAATCAACGGTTCGTAGTACTTCTCCTTTTTCCTTGTCTTAGAGTTACGGATTGGTACTTTCTTGAGGGCTTGATTTAGGGATTTCAGCTACATTTTCGGCCCTGGGGCTTCGAAAACGATTTTGCTGCTTGCGAAGTTCCAATCATCTATTTACTGGTGTTCTTTTAGAATCCCATTGTTGGAGTTTTTAATTCTTCAAGACTTGAATGAATTGCCTGCGGCAGTTTTTGTTTTCAAGTAATTGTCAAATTGTTCAACTACACCAGAAACTAAGAGATAGCGTGATGATTTTGAAGTAGATTCGAAAGTAATCTTGCTCATTCCGGTGTGGAACTTTGGTATATTGTTGTCAGGTTAGGATCCTAATATAGTCTAGAGTTTAGGCTACTGTGAAATCGTTATGATATAACCCGTTTGGGAGCGGGGAAACTTATGCCACATGGTTTGATTTCTGATTTGTCTTAGATTTGATGTATATTTATTAGTCCGAAGGATATTACTGATCCTATTTTGCCTAATTGGTTTAATCTGAGAATTATAAACTTCTATTGAACCTGCTAGTAGTTATGGATGGCCGTTTTTATCTTCATTGTGATTGAATATATTGTTTTCCTAATTAGCAGTAATTACTCCCTTGACACTTTGGTCTTATGTCATTGCTATATTTGTTTTCACTCAGCTTAAATACCTGAAGGTGCTTTGCCCCCTTTGTCTTCCTCGTTTCCTATTTAATCTCTCTCACTTCTCCATCTTTGGAATATCCATTCCTATCTCATTCCTTGTCCTTTCCCTATTGTATGTGAGAGTCGGGATATTATACATTTGTAAACCAAAGATATAAAGTTTAATAGTAATTTAACAATTTTATGAAGGATGTAAAAAGGAAACAATTACTTAAACAACTATCTTTAAGGAATAACTCCCAACTCTGTTATCTAAGTGGATGCTGGATATGATGGTTGATCTATGATTCCAAACCATCCATATGCCTAACTAGATTAATACTGGAAATGGATACTCACGCTGATTCAGATAGAAGTTCATGTCTATCTTGTATGATTGAAAGATTGAATTCGTATCATGTGGATGAACACCTGTTTATCTCTCCTTTACAATGATCCACTTTAACCACCTTTCATGGGGTGGGCCAAAGGACCCTAAATTTGTCTGTCTCCTACAGATCCATGACATGTTCACCAGGCGAGATTGAGAAACTTGCAGAAAGTCCTTTCAAAACCGAGCATGAGTTTGTTAATCCCTGAAATTCCTATGATTTATCTTTCTCTTCCCCTCTACTTAGCCCATAAGCTCCTGCCCTAATGTACAATTGCTTGGTAAATTCTGCCAATTTTTTCATTATATTTAGAAGTAAGGTCAGAAAATCTAGTTTCTCTGAATAAGTGACATTTGCGGGCAATCTTCAAGTCAATGTCTATATTATTGTTTGGCTTAATCAGAGATTTTGGAGGGAGTGACTATGTAGACCTAACAGGACTTGGTCACTCCTTTGTATTTGAAATAGTCTAGAAGAGGGGTGTAGAGTTAGGAAAGCTATAAGCTAAGGAATTTAGTTGGCCAAGTTATCTGCTTATTTCCTTCAAATCCATTCTGCCAAGGGACAACAAGCAATAAATTTCCACCATTCAGAGTGTGGGAAAATGCTGAGCACATTCTACGACTTCTATAGTGCTATTTTGGGCTCTGTAGGTTGGAGAAAGTGGCAGACTCGTAAATTTTTTTCCTTTGTTGCTGTTCCTTGCGAGTGCAAAGGTCAAATTTAGGCTCACTAAACTGAGTTAATAGTTAGAGTTAGGATGTTCATGAACAAAATATGCAAGGTGGAGATAAATTGAGCCCTGTGGCATTATAGGAAGAGAAAAAAGAATATAAATTGGTGACAAGTTATATATTTAGTATGAAATAAGATAATCTAGCATACAGGAATTGTATAAGACACATAAAGAATAGCTATCTGAAAACTTTGGTCCAGTAATGCGTTCAATTGGAAATCCTCAGGCAGTAAACACAGGATGAAAGCCAAAAGAAGACTCTCAGCTTTGGTAAAACTTTTTGTGGTCCTCTGGTCTCTTGACCACTTCGAGTTAAAATGGCAAACATGCTATTAGCCTCCTAGACAACTCATGTTGGAGTTTATGCAAATCTTTTATGACTAACTAGATTATTTACCATTTACTTCATTTTGAAATATTTTTTGGGGGCATTGTGTGCACTTATATGCTTGTATGTCTGTAACTTACACTGTGGTAGCCATGCTCTGATTATTATCTGTAGATTTACCTTTGGATAGAAATTATTGATCTTGATAAAGTTTATATCCTCATCGGTTCCAAAGTATTTAAGATTGTTCCCTGCTCTTTTATGTTGCGGTCTATTTGCTGGATCCAGATATAGGTCTGTATACTAACAGAAGTGGTTCGGTCCTGTATTTTTCCTTTCTATATCGCCAGACTGCCAGAGAATTGAGCAAGAGTCTGAAGCAAGCAGTGAGAGGCAGGGAAGTTGTGATCTCAACAGGTGGTCGTCGATGATATAAAGGATGTTGAGGATTCGAGGATTCCTATCTTCATTGTGTACTCACAATTGCACATATCCTGCAGAAGTTTGTGGAAGGTAGTGATGAGCCAAATCATACTCGATTCTTAGGTGGTTTCACAATGGCTTCATAACAGGGATGAACATACCTTTAATTAGGTTATTATTCTTCCAAAGTTTGGCTGTTACAATATTTCCATGCAAGTTGAGGAACTGAAACTACCATCAAATAGATCAATCAAGCGACCAATTTTTTGATGAGATTATTTATGTAGTTGAAGTGAAAGAATTTGCGAATATGAGTTCCATATTAGCAGGGACAAGCATGCAGTTTTTGGACAAGCATGAAGTTTTTGTTACTTAATATATGTTCTGCAATGTAAAGCACAATACCTTTCCAAATGAAAATGAACACACCAACACAGATGGTTGCTTGCACTTGCCAAGGTCCTTCATGGACCCGTTGATTCAATTGGATCTAGTTCAGAATTAAGGAACGAGGAAGTAGAGGCCTTCGTCAAGCTGATTTCATTTCTCTTTGAATCTCACTCTCATCTTGCCCGAGATTTCACTTGGATTTAGCAATTTTCAGGACAATATGTGTCAAAGAGGAAGAGAGGGGAGTTGAGTGAGCCAATTTGAAAAGATGGAAAATATAATAAGGTGCCAAAAACCAAAAAGAAAAGGAGATAAACCAATAAACGAAAGTTGGATTCCCTGATTCGCCACCCCCACAAGTCAGGCCTTCTCGCACTACTTGACCCGATTAGCAACTAACATTCCGTACCTCATTCGCAAGCCGCGCAATGAAGTGCCCGTACTGCTCGTCGGCGCAGGGACGATGCGCCACCACTAGCTCTGGCCGCTCCATAACGGAGTGCGCGTCATGCGGCTGCGTAATTGAAGAGCGGCAATCGCAGCCCCACCACCTCTTCCACGTCCGCGCCCAAGACAACCCTCTCTGCCTCGTCACCTCCGACCTCCCCTCCCTCGAAGCCCACAACCACCACGAACGCGACGACGAGGATCCCTTTGAGCCCACTGGCTTCATCACAGCCTTCTCCACCTGGTCCCTCGATCCCAGCCCTCTCTTCCTCCGCTCCTGTATCTCCTTCTCCGGCCACCTGGCCGAGCTCGAGCGCGTCCTCGAATCTTCTTCTTCTTCGTCTTCTTCATCCTCATCGACGGTTGTGGTAGATAATCTGAGGGCGTACATGCAAATCATAGACGTCTCCTCGATTCTAGGCTTGGACCACGAGATATCCAACCATGCGTTTCAGTTATTTAGGGATTGTTGCTCCGCTACTTGTTTGAGGAACCGCAGTGTGGAGGCGCTTGCTACTGCTGCTCTTGTCCAGGCCATTAGGCAGGCCCAAGAACCCAGGACCCTCCAGGTACATAAAAATTTCACTTGGATTCTCCTGTCGTTCTAACTTTTTGTTCTTGTTTTATCGTCTGGTATGAGCTTATGCTGGGCTTTTGGAATTAATTGGTGCAATGGGACTAGATTTTGTGGAATGTTTACTCTTTCGCGTTGTTGTACATGTATTTGAATTATGTTTTTTCTTTTGCCTAGATTTTTTTCGGTATGTGAAGGTATTATTGTTTAATTGTGGCTTGAATCATAAACTCTAGAACCCGCACTGTCCTCCGTTAACTGCTCGTTTGCTAGGGGAGTTAAAATATCAGAGAATATATTTGTGCTTTACAACACTGAAGTTTGTGAAAGAAAGACAAACATGTCGTTCACACACATTGTGTAACTAGATCATGCCAACAGGTGCAAGAACTTGCTACTGAGTTGTAGGGCTGGGAATTTTATGTTTGAGTTGATCACTCTTATCTTTCGCTGCAAACTAAACTACCACAGAAGCTGGGTCAAGAAAAGTTGCTTGATGTATTTACTTTGAATTCCCCGAGGCAATGGTTCAACCTTGGTTCTTAATGGATTTTATGAAAAAAATTAATTATTTCATGTCATTTTGTTAGCCACCATATGTAACAAAAAATGACTGGTGTGGGTGTGTGTGTCTGCGTGTTGGCGCATTTTTGAGAGTTCTGAGAGAGTTTCCTGACTTCATCACCTAGGTTTTACGTTTGTATGCATGAGTCTGAAACACAGGATGCATGCACAGACTCACCAGTTCGGTGCTATCTTAGATTAGTTGTAAACTGACCCTTTTCTTAGTGGTATGCGTTAGTTCCATAAATCAGATTGCTGGTTCTATTGTGCTTACTTGAGCTGTTTGTCTTAAATACACATTAATTTATTTTTAAAGTTCCTACAGTTAAGCGTGTTAACTTTGATAGATGAAACCATTTAATCACTATCTACGTGATGAGATAGGATGTGCATCATCAAAACATTCGCAAGCTAGACATCTTTGACTACCGAATTAGGGCCACATTATTGATACATGTTTTGTCTTTTCTTGCAATATATGAGGCCTTCTCTAATTTGTATATTGATCTTTGTCTTTATGAAAAGTTGGCAGGCTGTTCTATCACTTCCATTTAAAGTTCATCACAAGCAATAAGAATATTTTTGTTTAGATGTGGAAGTTTGTTTATATTAGAACATAAGGGGTAGTATTGCTGGAATGAACTCTAGGTGCCAATCCTCATGTCCTAAAGCCTCTTATCCATTTGCTGTCTTTTGATTCTAGTGCTATCTTCCTGGGGTCATCTCTCATGCATTTTGGTCCAAATGGAAGTCATTTCCACTTAAAAAAGCAATGATTTTTTCCTCTTTAGTGAAAATCTATAAGTTGTTTCTACCTCTTTCTAGCATGATAAGGACACATATAGTGGTCATTACTGTTTGCAGCAATGGTTATATTGTAACAGGGATTGGTTCCTAATGAATTTTGTAAAGTTATCAGAGGATGATTTTCTCAAACATGGATTATCCGCTATGCATTATTATATAGTCACAGTAGTTTTTCTTACCAAATCGTTCTATTTTAGAACTCGTCTAATATGGCTTCTGATTGTACACGCAGGAAATCTCAATTGCAGCCAATGTAGCCCAGAAGGAGATTGGAAAGTACATCAAGATACTCGGAGAAGCTCTACAATTAAGTCAGCCCATTAACAGCAATTCCATATCAGTCCATATGCCAAGGTTCTGCACACTTCTCCAACTGAACAAATCTGCTCAGGTACACTTTTTAATTGCAGATTAGGTCTGTTCACATCAGAAGTTTGTTTTGTGATGGCATTTCTGCAGTATTTTCCTCCAATCAACTATTTTGGTTTATATGAATATGAAATTTCGTTCATAGGAAATGTTCTGTAACTGATATCAATAGCGTCGAAATTAGACGTGCTACAACTAAACCATGTGGGTCCTGCTAGTCTTATTTTGCAGCTTAATTTGCTTGGATCTATAATTGTTCTGGTTCTTTATTGTAACTTGTTCTATGGATTCAAAATGTAATGAAAACCAATCAGCATTATTCAGAAAAAATAATAATAACTTTTCAAGTTGTAACACTGCTAAAATTTTGCTGTTAATCAAGTTTGACCATGGTCCTGCATATAATTTTAGGAGCTTGCAACTCACATTGGAGAAGTTGTTATCAATAAATGCTTCTGCACTCGAAGGAATCCTATTAGCATTTCTGCAGCTGCTATTTATTTGGCCTGCCAACTAGAAGACAAACGCAAAACCCAGGCAGAGATTTGTAAGGTGACAGGCCTCACAGAGGTCACTCTTCGTAAAGTCTACAAGGAGCTCTTAGAAAATTGGGATGATTTGCTCCCATCTAATTACACTCCAGCTGTTCCTCCGGAAAGAGCATTTCCCACAACTGTGATTGCTTCAGGCCGTGCTTCAGCAACAAAAGTTGATTCGGTTGAAACGACTTCTTCAATGGACAGAGATAAGCAGCCAGAAGTTAAAGGCAATAACCTAAACGAGATCCTAGACACGGGCCATCAGGGTAGAGCAAAAGAGGAAGCTGAAAGTATAAGTATCTCTCATGTCTTGAACCGGGTGCCAACATTCTGGCAACCCCAGGCTCCACTTGGGACTTCTGGTCCTAAGACGCTGGAGGACAAGCATCAGAATATCACGCGAGGAACTGACATCAATGAACTGCACACAAACCGCCAAGACTTGGAGCAAAAGGTAGATCAAGAGACAAATCGTGCTACTAATCCCCTAAAGACAAACCAGCTCGCAAGCCCTCCAACTTCAAGTGCGAGCTCTGTCTCCAGGCAGTTTTGGCCCCCTCCTATTTCTGGGCCTCCAACAAATGTTCGATTTGTTCTGCCACCGCATGCAATGCCAGGTTATGCAGAGCATAAGGGATCCGGGAGTCTAAACTTAAGTAGAAATTACAGTCAGCGTGGGGATACCTAAGCACAGAGGTGGATTGTTGCTTGTCCCTGTGATGTATATACCTGTGAAATACTCTTTATGTTCTTGTGAGCTGTTTCGATTCTCCACTTCTCATAGCAGTTCATTGCAAAATTGACACTGTTTTATGTTTTAAGCAAATGTTCAGTTATTTGGTTGAACTGAGTTTGGGACTTATTTCGAAGCGATCACACAAAAGTTTGCAGTTTCTTTCCTTTTTCTCGAAATTAAATGGCTAATACCTCTAATTTGTTGGAATTATGCGCTGAAGTGTTCCCTTTGATAGCAACTCGAATAATTACATCCGAAAGGAAGTTTTGTAATTTCTGTCCCGGTGCGAAGGAAGTGTAACAGTTAATCTCAAAGAAAATATTTTGGGAAAAATACATTTTTCACTCACAAACTACCATAGGTTTTACACTTTGCACCATAAACTACCAATTTTGATACATTGCACCCTTTAACTACCATTTTTTGACACTTTGCACCCTATATCAAATTTGTAGAAAAAATGACGATAATACCCTTGACCCATTTGCATATATTAAAGATATTATTGTCAATTCATTAATTTATTAAAGATATTATTGTCAAATGAAGGGTGCAAAGTGTTTAATATTAGTAGTTCGATAGTGTAATGTGTTCAAAGTGAATAGTTTAGGGTGTAAAGTGTCTAATATTGATAATTTGAAGGTTTAATGTTTTAAAGATGATAGTTTGGAGGTGCAATGTGTCATTACCATGATAATTTGTGGGTAAAAGTTATATTTTACCCAAATATTTTTCTTAACCATGCGGATAAGATGCTGAAGATTATATTTTTATTTCCTTTCCCATGAGCTCGAGAGAATAGTAGCTGTCCAAAGGTCATTTTGCTTTTGAGTTTCTTCTACAGTTCTACTCAGCCTTTTAAGGAGCGCACGTTGTTTTCGGGAGAGGCTGTATTTTATTAGCTTATGATTGCCCAAAAAGTGCTGCATTCAAGCACAAGTGAAGACAACGACCGGCGAGGACATCTACATCGATGGGATCTACCTGCAGTGGCGGATGTAAGGGGTGGCCCGGTTGGCCCCTGCATTATGCATTAATTTTTTTTATATATATAATTATATGGTTTTTTTCATTAAACTGGCTCCCCTGGACTCAATAATCAGAGTAAAGTTAATAACTTATTGTACTTCAAGATTCAAGTAATATCATGAAAAGGTAGGGATGATTCATGGTTGTTTCACTTTATTATTTTGCAAATCCTGCCAAAAAAGAGAATACCGAATATCATTTGAAACTTTACTTTATAGATTATTTTAGAGCTTGATTATTTATTTGAAAGTACAAATGCACAATGTTAGAGAGAATTCAATTAATAGTAGCTTTTATTTTTTAAGTATTGATAGGAGTAGTTTTTCTAATTTATTTTCTATGAGAAATTGATAGAGACTTATTGATACTGTAATTTGTTTTTACAGTCATGGTTTATACAAGGATAATATATTTCATGTCACCTTTTACTATATTTTATCATTGGTTTAATAAGAGCAAGTTTTTTAACTAAAAAAAGCAGTGAAGGGCAACACGCAACACACAAGAAAATCTTTTTAAGTTTTTAATACATACTAATAGTTGCCACACTAGCACGAGAGTGGTAATCAAATTAATTTGGGAATATGAAATAAGAGTATTAAAGGTAGGTGTCTCGGTCTCAGGGGTTGTTCGGCCAAACAAAATTTTCAGAATTTTTTTGAATTCTCTTAATACAAAATATTCTATAACCAAACATCATTTTTAACACTACATAAAAATAACTACAACACGCATACAAATAAAGTTAATCTTACATAAAAAATTTCAAAACACAAAAAATCTTCAAAGTATAACATAACCGAACAACATCTTAGTATCGGTATCAGTAGGAGATATAGGGATCGAATTCTTCACTTGCAAAATTAATTTTACTTTCTATCAGGCTGTAATGTCGGTCATTTTTTCTCACGTGAATAGTTATAACTCAAATCAACATATTCTAACCAGCGAAGTTTATACGGCAACCTTAAAAAAGAGTAGATTATGTTGCCTCCCTTCCACCTTTATTACCAACAAAAATTAAGAATTAGATGGTGCTTCAAGGTTTTGCAACTTAAATGGTAAATATAAAAATAATATTATTATCCACATTATAATAATCAAATAAAGGACTATACATCTACCTTTTACCTCTTGGATTATTTGAATCAACTTTTACGACAGGGGTCTTGTTGACGTTATATTTGCTCTAATTCTTGACGAATTTTAATCTACATGTCGAATTGCTGCTTAAAATTTAGCAAATTTTATTTAAAAAATTTTGGGATAGAGGTCCGATTTAGCATTTTGGTCGATACCAATCAATATTTATATCTAATAGGCTCCAATTTCTTGGAAAGCCATTCCTAGAGCCTATTGACACATAAAAATTTAATTTTTTTGGACTTAACCAAACCACACTCAAAGCTGATGTTGTGCTGTATCTAATTGGTTAAAGATGAGTACTTCAAAATTTGGGCAAAGAGAAAATTGTTTATCTTTTTCTTTAAATCGACAAAACTATCACCAATGGTGTCAGCTGTTACTACGGTTATGTTTGTGTTGTAAAATTTCTGGTATTGAGTTTATTGTTGGTATTGGGTTTAGTGAAAAAGTGAAAAGAGAGGTAATTTTTTATATTTTTTGTAATTTTTTATATTTTTGAATGAGAAAGAGAGATTATATTATAGTATTTTATTAGAAATTGGTGAAATATTTTATGAAATATTTGGTACAAACGCAACATGATCTAATGGCATGTACGTAATTTACTCAAACAGAAGATTGTCTGGATATATATATATATATATATATATATATATTTTGTCTGAGTTTACTGTTACTAAAATTTTATATCCAAACTCCAGGTACATCAGAGGAGACGTGTCGGATTGCCTCTCTCCTCCTCCTCATTCTCCTCACTCTCCTACACCCTTCTCGAAAACAAACACACTTACCCCCAATCTTAACCGTCCATACCTCCACGTCATCGATGCGTGCCTCTTCAAATCCAACGGTCCAGACTTAAGTATTCAAACACATTTGTACTTGACGGGCTCGCCTCAAACCCCGAACCCTAGCCACGCACCGAGCGCCCCTCCCCCTGGAGAGGTTTATCCCGACTCGCCCATTTTAACCAATAGCGGAGGGAGAGAGAGAGAGAGAGAGGGGTCTCTTTGTGTATTTCAAGCATTGCGAACTTTGCAGAAGAAGTAGTCCGTACATCTGGAATCAATTAGGGTTTTAAGCAGGACAAAGGGATACCTATTACGCCTCAAGCGATTTTTCAAATCAACGGTTGGGTGCTAAGAGTAAGAGTTAGAGTTAGGGTTAGGGTTGTCTTACTAAGATTTTCAGTTTCCTCAATGAAAGTGTAATTTCTTCTTTATTTTGTAGCAAAATCTGTGGGTTTGCTCTAAAATAGCTCTGCATGGTCTGAAACGATTCGTTTTTGAAGGTGTTAAAATTGGTGGATGAGATACAGGGTTTCGTATTTGATGGACGAGATCTGGGAGCGAGCCGTGGAGACAGCGCTAGACGGCCAAACAGACCACGCCTCGGCTCGAACTCTAACCCTAGACGGCGCAGTTAAGTGTGTCCAAGGTCGGTTACCTCCTCCAAGCCTCCTTGAGAGGTTCCAGAACCTTCAGCACCTCTCTATTGCTAACATCGGCGTCTCATCCCTTGAGCAGTTCCCTCGCCTTCGAAACCTCCAGAAGCTCATACTCTCCGACAATCGAATCGCCGGCGGCCTCGAATTTCTTGTCGAAGCGGGTCTTGACTCTCTCCGAGACCTCGACCTCTCCAACAATCGGATTCAGTATATCGAGGATCTCGCCCCGCTGGCCCAGCTGAGGCTCGTTTCTCTGGATCTCTATGAGTGCCCCGTTACGCGCGTTAAGGATTATCGATCTAGGGTTTTCGGATTGATCAAATCTTTGAAATATTTGGATAAGACGGACGCGGAGGAGAACGAGCGGCCGGAGTCAGATGATGAGGAGGAAGAAGAGGATGACGATGAGGATGACCCGGGGAGTGGTGAAATCGACGGTGAGGATCTGCCCTACATGAATAATGGGCACAGTGAGGGGGTTGAAGGAGTTGTCGATGTTGACGAGGATGAAGAGAGTGATGCTGATGAGGAGGAGACAGAGACGGCCAGGAGAGTTAAGGGGCCGAATCATCAGGCTAATGGGTTTAGGGTCGAGCGTGTGGAGGAAGTGGAGGGCGATGAGGAGGAAGAGGAGGGCGATGAGGATGAAGACAATGAATCTGGGGAGGAAATCGATGAAGAGGAGGGCGACGACGACGATGTGGTTGAGGTGCACGAGATTGAGGACAGTGAAGATGAGGAAGATGGGGTTGAGGATGAGGATGACGATGATGAAGATGACGAGGATGAAGAAGAGGAAGTAGACAATGACGAGGGGGATTTGGCAGTGCCTGAGAGTACAGGTCGTTTGACGAACACGGAGGGGGAGATTGATGGGCATGAACAGGGAGAGGATGATGGGGATGAGGATGATAATGGCGAGACTGGGGAGGAAGAGCAGGGTGTTGAGGCGGATGTAGAGTTTGAAGATGAAGAGGGTGAGGAGGAGGTGAGATTGCATTTTATTCTCATAACAACTAGATTCGATCTTTTTTGCCATCTGACTGCCGTGTCTGTTTAGCTATAGATAGGAACTTGGATTCTTTGTTTGAAGCCTGTTGCATTTCTTTTTCATGCAATATTACTGCATTTGGAGGTGCTTTTTTTTCCCTGCATTCATCTGCTCTCACTCGTGTAAATATGTCGGATTGTGGAAGATGATTGCTATTTGCATGTCATGCACGTGGTTGTAGTCTTAACTAATTGGAATTTGGTGGCGTATGGCTTATTGGATCAGCTTGATAAATGGTTTCTGCATGCCAAGTTCTCACTGTTGGGTAAAAGGTTGTTAAATGTACAATCTTTTGCATCGATCTGTGGGTGAAACGATGTGCAAATTCATATTTCTATCTAATGGATACAATATTGTTAAGCATGTGCTTTTTTGCATTGTTCATCAGTGGAATTATTTGATATTGTTGCAAAATCTTTTATCTCTTTGTAAAATGAGTTGTCTTTGTGTGAGTTTTGGTGTTAGAGCTGAATTGAACTTTTTTGCTGTGTTTTGATACATTAGTTGATAGAAGGGGAGATTTTCTGGGATCCTGCTGGTTCATTCTCTTTTTTCTCTTTCAAGCAAGTTTTGGAGACCCAAAAAAAGTGCTGCAAACAACGCACTTAGTTTTGTAAAAGCTGTTTTTAGATTGACTGCAACTTGCTCGTTTACATTTTAGTGGTATTTTTTGGTACATATTTTGAAGGTTTCTTCCAACATGCCCTAGAATCTAACAGTGGTCATATTTTTTTTAATGATATTATAAGTTCTTGTTCCCCGAAAAAGAGACCAAAAAAAAAATGCTGCAAACTACGCGCTTGGCTCTGTAAAGTAGGTTTTGGAATTTACTGCAACTTGCCTGTTTACATTTTAGAGATATCTGTTGGTACATCTTTCAAAGGTTTCTTCCAACACGCCCCTAGAATCTAATAGGTTTGAGATAAATTTTAATGCTATTATGAGGTCTTGTTCCTAGGAAAAGAAGGGAATAATTTCCTGATATTTGAGGCTCTTTTACCTTATCTCTTCTCGACATAATTTTCAGTTAAGTTATGGTGAAACTTCTCAATTGCAGGTTTCCATATTTTGTATTAGTAAAGCTACTCTTCATTTTCCCTTGGTTTTCCAGGACCATACCATTCAACAATGGAATAGTCCAGCATTTGCCCCATATTTGAAATGTTTAATGACCCAATAGTCAGATATCTAGTTATTCTTTGTCAGGATTTGGTTTTAAATAATATTATACTTTAAAAAAATTTCAAACATACCATGCTCCATTTTTTAGATGTTTGATAACCCAATAATCAGGTACATTGTTATGCTTTGTGGTACGATTTGTTTTTTTGGAAACTTACGGAGGAGGTACATAAAAATTAATGTTTAGGGAGTTGTTGAGCAAATTGCTGCATATCTGTCAAATGTGCTCTGATTGAAGCTGCATTAGAACTCATCATTGGATAACAGGGATGTCTTTGTGCTTCTTATAATGGAAAGAGATTGATGATCAATGTAGATATGTAGTGATTCACGTCCCATGATCTTCGTATTTTCCATTAATGCGGTATTTCTCAGTGGTTTAATTTTAGTGTTGTCAACATTTTAAACTGATTTCTGAACCTAATATTTCCGTTTCGATTCTCGAGTATATTAGACTTTGTGAGGTATATACTCGGGTGATATTGTAGCTATTTCCCTTGTTTACTTTCGGTGTACCTTGGTTTGTTCCATTTGGGGTCTTTAATAGATTTGTGTTCTTTTTCGCTAAGCGATAAATTTTGTATTTCTTGAAAAGAAGAAAGTGTTGTATATTTGGTTACCAGTTTTCATTGGCGCTTTTTAATGTGATTGGTAGTTCTGTATTTTATTGTTGGAGATTTTTGTGATCGTTTTGGTGGCAGTAAGTATTTTCTTTGTTTGATTGGAGTTTTGCCCTATTACTGAGATTATTTGGTTGATTTGCGTCTCTGCTGTTGGTTTTCTTAGATAATTTCTCGTGTTTTCCTCCAAGGATGCTGATAATTTTGTTTGAATGGCAGGAAGAAGACTATGGTGCAGGCTACTTAGTTCAACCAGTTGGGCAGGCTGAAGAAGATCATGTTGGAGGTATAGACATGGCACCCGGAAATGAAGATGATGATGCTGAGGAGGAAGTTGAAGATGATGCTGATGTTCAGGTGCTGCCCCCCTCATCTTCTCAACATAAGAGGAAAAGGGATGAAGATGCAGATGAGGATGACAATGGTGAGGACGATGAGGAGGAAGATGATGTTGTCGACCATAGCAAGTCTTCGAAGAAGCATCGTTAGCACTCCCTTTCAAATCTCCTATGTTACTGTTATGTTAATGTCTTTCAAACATGGAAACAGGTGAACCTCACATTAGATAGATTGGTTGGTAGTATGGTAGTGATTTTGGCCATCTTCTTGGACCATTGGGGAATGGAAAATGTAACTTTGGCGGCATATGTTCAGTTCAAAAAGCCGTTAGTCTTTTGTCCCGGTCTCCCCTCTAGCTCTAGCTTTTCTTATATAGCCGTTACTGTTTTTTCAAATGGTAGTTATGAGCGGTTCACCGCCCATAATCACTTGTGCAGTTTCTTAGGGTTCTAGACTAGTAGGACCCAAAAAAAAATCCCGGAATTTGTTTTTTTTTTGTTTTTCCAATTAGTTTTTGGGAAAAGGGGCCAAGGGGGTTATAAGACTCTTGTAGATAGCTACTGCTCTATGTTTTATTCAATCTAGTGGGCTTTCGGCGTCATGACGTGTTCAATACTGTATCTTATTTCATAGTTGACGTGTGATGTTTGGAGGTTGCTTTATTTATTATCGCAGGGAGGTAGGCCAGGTTGCAATAAGTTTTGGGTTTGATGGGGAAGGATGTGGTGGAAATATGCCTGCTTTTGATTTTTTAGGATGCTGGATCGTGCGGCATCCGTCCCGAAACCTAGGTATCGATTCTTGATCCAGCGGTTTAAACCCAGCTTTTCTCTAGGCAGCTGCACTATTTTTTGATTCCATAGAATAGTAGAAACTTCTAATGCTGGTGCCAATCTGTGTGGCAGTTCAATTTTGTATATCAAGCTGCAGCTTTGCTTGGACGCGGCTTCACTTTCGTATTGGTGGTTAACCTTATCGAGCTTCTTGCGAGCCTAATTAAGCGGCTGTTAACTAATGAAATACCACCTACTCTCTGTGTGTTTGGCGCGGCTTACGACTCGAACAGGTGGCTAGCTTTATAAGCCATTTCAAAGCAGCTATATGCCAGGCCGAGCCGAAACAACTACCCTGGCATTATTCCACAAGAATCCGCTTCGCCCTGCCCCTGTCAAGGAAATACTGTGCGTCCCACTTTTCCGAGTCTCTTTTTTTGGTGAGCGACTCTTCCGAGCCTTACATGGGGCTTCGATTAAGTGAGTCCACACGTGCAAGTAAATAAATGGATTACCCGATCACAAATAAATAAATGGATTACCCCAACTATTCTGAACAAACTTTTAAAATAAGGTTGTTTATTTGAGGCGTTATTGTCCTCGTCCGACGTCGTAACATAAGAAATTAGACGTGCAACACCGCACGAGTGGATAAGGTGTCAAGTGGTCGAACTAATCTTGCTTTATATAACCACCCAGTTCAAAAGAACTTGCAGTGGCACCTCTCCTCTCTCTCAAGAGAGAGGACTTGAAGGAGCAAGCCAAATTTTGTTTCCGGCCTATCCGTACGGAAGCCTAGAAGATGTTATTACTGTCACCACCACGATCTTCCCTACCATCTCAGCGATTTCACTTATCCAGTAAAGCGCATGGCAGAGCGAGATTGCGCACACCGCTCAAACTGCTTTGCATGGCAAAAGAGACAGCGACAGCAGCAGCGGCCTTGTAGAGAAAGCGGCTATTGCATGGCAAAAGAGACAGCGACAGCAGCAGCGGCCTTGTAGAGAAAGCGGCTATTGCATGGCAAAAGAGACAGCGACAGCAGCAGCTGCCTTGTAGAGAAAGCAGCAATAGCCGGTGGATTGGTCTCAACCCCGGTGATAGGCTGGTCTCTCTACACGCTCAAGACAACAGGCTGTGGCCTCCCACCGGGGCCAGGGGGCTCAATAGGTGCAATAGAGGGAGTGATCTACTTGGTCGTTGTGGGAATTGTTGCTTGGTCCTTGTACACCAAAACCAAAACTGGTTCGGGTCTGCCTAATGGTCCTTTCGGGTTGTTGGGAGCTGTTGAAGGTCTATCATACTCGATATTGCTTGCCATTCTCGTCGTGTTTGGGTTGCAGTATTTTGAGCAGGGTTGTATCCCCAGGCCTCTCCCAGCTGACCAATGCTTCGGCTGAGACTCTCTTTTCTCCTCTCTTTGAGGATAAATTGGATAATGTGGTATGGGCCACAGCCATTCTATCTTTCGTCTGTGGCTGTCATTTTGTCGAAGCTGTCACGTTAATTTTCTTTACTTGTATTAATATTCTGCATATGGTTTCTAAAGATGCACTTTGCTTGACTGTTCTGTTTACACGGGGAATATTTCTCTTTTTAAGGTTGAATCTGCTCCGCTTTAAAGTTAAATGATTTTGCACCTCTAAATTCCAGCTTTTTTAAGGCCGCCTCTTTATGAGGCTTTAATACATATGTATGTAATATGTAAGAAATTAAGAAATCCTGCCTGCGACACAGGAACAGAGAGATAAGGGGGTGGGGAAGGGCAACATTGTCCTCTCTAAACATCTTCCCTTGAAAAACCTTCTAGGCCATTGATAACAAGCACCGTGTAAGGCAGTGATGATGACCATTGATTTACTAGAATCAGATGAAGCCAAATTATTTTGTAGGTTCAATTTTCATCATGGCTGTGGCTTCTGAAACGTCTAATTTGAACAGGATGTGATGGAGTCAAAACACAAGTCCATAACTTCGACATAAACCAAACAGGCCGAATTTGATACCCATTTTGGTTCTATTGGGCTAAAAGGTCATTTTAAAGAATAACGATTTTGGTCTATTTACAAAGAAAATTGAGATGCTGACATTGTCAAAGTAGATTATCTTCATTTGAAAAGGTAGTCATTTTACCAGCGAGCGTTAGCTCGTGTGGTACGTCCTCCCTCTGGGGAGGGTCCTTTCAGGGGTTTGTATCTCCGTGTCCCCCATTCCCTGCAAGCTTGCCTGCTTTACTTAAAAAAAAAAAAGGAAGTCATTTTACGTAAGTCATTTTGAGTGCTAATATTTTGGCAACAGTAGATTATCTTCGTTTGAAAAGTTGACATACAAGGTGTTTACACAAGATTAGCACTCCAAATTTTGATTATATCTATCAAATTATTCTTTTTTATTATAATATTCATTTAAATATTATTTCTACGTATTTTTTCACCAACTATCATAAAATAGCTTTACTTTTTCACCAATTCTCATATCCCAAAATTTTATCAACCTTTTCAAACATCCAAATTTAAGGGAAGTGTATTTTAGATAAGTAAAACAAACAAGAGCCTTAATTAATATTTTTTTTATTGGATTCCAAAAAATAAAAGGAAAAAAGAAAAGAAGAAATTAAGGAATGAAAATGATGATTTTAATTACTTTGGTATATAAAGACGAAATAGAACTCCAATAATATATGGGAAACATGTTACTATCCAAACAAAGTGCTGGGCCAGCATTTATACTCGCGAGTTCGTATCTTGAGATGAGCTTATTATCCATGACAAGACTTCTAGATTCGGGCGTCCAAACAGAATCTAGTCAAGCGATGGTCTTCTTTCTTGATTCTTCCGAGTGTTATTAATTCAAGAAAGGACTCCAGAGTAGACACCTTTCTCCCTGCCTAGCCGTCTTAGCGAAAGCTCTGGATGATCAAAACCGCGGTACTACTGCTTTAGTAACTGTCATAGATTGTATAGTCTTGCAATTGTAGATTAGCAATAATCATGAAGTTAATCGTGATTAGCGCGCTTCTGTAGGCTATTGCATCTTCCAGATCAGAATTTGCGTTTTTGCTCCTGATCACTTTACTTCGCTTCAAATATATTTGAGTACTTCACTCTCGAGCGTCGGTACTCGAAACTATTTGTTCGTTTACAAGTGATCACTAGGGCCTGTTTAGTTGCCGAGAATAGGAAGGGAAATTTAACAACAATTCTTATTGTTACTCGTGATTGTAATCTACGTGAAGAAAAGTCGAATCAGACAGTGCCAGTTGCATTTTTTTTCTAGGTAGTGCCAGTTGCATTTCACTCTGTTCAGTGATTGTCTTGATGTGATTTTAAGAGGCTGTTCGGTTGTATAGTATTTTGAGGATTTTTTTGTGTTTTGAGAATTTTTATGTGATGTTAACTTTATTGGTATGCGTGTTGTAGTTATTTTTATGTAGGGTTAAAAATGATGTTTGGTTGTGAATATTTTGTATTCAAAAAAATCTTGAGAATTTTTTTTGGCCGAACAAGCTCTAAGTAAGGCTGTCGTATTGTTTGCTTAGCGCGTAGCGCCGTTTGAATTTAGGTTATGTCTTCTGAGCTCCTAATTTTCTTAATTACCGCCAACCTATGGAGTGTTGACTATTTCTTGCTAGTAAGTTTTGCTGATTACAACTGTTCAATTGGAACTCCAGCGCCTTGGGTGGTTGCTTCCGCACCACCCTCTCGTAGGGTAAACTTAGCAGATAACCGGAATGGAAGAAACCATCTTTATTTGGTTTTCTTGAGAAAAGAAACCAGTCATTTCTGTTAGATTTTTATTAGTTCTATTTGTTTCGTCAATGAACAAAAGAGGAGGCGCAATTTGAACGGGAGTTCCGAAGAGGAACTGAAAATGGCAAGGTATAGGACAAAACTGGAACTGTAAGCAAAGTGAAAGAGTCTTGCTGTTACTTAGAAAAAAAAAAAAAAAGAGTCTTGCTGTTATTCTGTTGTGTGCCTACACATTAAGGTGTTGATTTTTTCGAGAAAAACCAACAAAACTCCTAGTTACTATACTACTAGGTACGTAACATTTTCACTATGGTCCAAATGAATCGTGGTGTGTTCGTAATAGCCTATGCATGGTGATTTTGCACGATTGTTTGGATGAGTTTCTGAAGACAATTTAACTTGGGTAATTTCAAAATGTATTTCTAAGGCTTTTAGATACATCTTAAAAACTTTTCCTTTTGAAGAAAGAAAGGACATCGCAAAATGATGTGTGCATTCTTGAATATATATTGGATTGAGGAATTTTTGCTTGGGGAAACAGTATAGAGTTTAGATGGCTTTAAGATAGACAGTATTTCTTTATAGTATTCATCCATATCATTAAAGCGGTTAGTCTGGAAATGCTGCCAACAGGGATTTTCCATCCCACAGGCTATTATAATTCAAGGAATATTAGCATGTGCCGTGTTTTATTCACCAACTTGTTTCTGAATACTGAATGCTGCTACAAACCCTACCTTAGCCACCAATTTATCGTCGAGGGATGTAAAAATTGGTGCAATTGAGAGTTTGCATATGGACTTACTAACTTAAGTGAATGAATGAAACCAAAAGCCAACTCTATATTCTGGATCTTGACTTTGAATTTCTTTTATGTCCGACCTGTATAACTCTTTTCTGTACTTTCCATTCTACTTACAAAGATTTGATGTCTTGTTACAGTTCAATAACTGAAAAAGATATTTACTTAGAAGTCTAATGGATCGAGGAAGGAGATCAAACATGGGCATTGCAAACAAGAACAGTGCAATGTACATGGACCTCAAAGATATAATAAGGGAGCACACTCTGCCTTTTCTTCCTGCAAAATCTCTTTTCAGGTTCAAGGGGGTTTGTAGGGACTGGAAGCTACAGATCTCAACTCCTTTCTTTGTGCACAATCAGTCAAATAGTTTCCATGATTTCTCAGGCTTCTTTTGTCAATCTTGTTCAAAGCCACCTTCATTTATCTCCCTTGACCCGAATTCATATGGCGTTCCAGACCCATCTTTACAGTTTTTGCCTGAACCAGTCGACATCAAGACTTCTTCCCATGGCCTACTGTGTTGCCAGGGTCGCACTGTCGACAAGGCCTACTACATCTGCAATCCTGCTACCAAGCAGTGGAAGAAGCTTCCTAAACCTAATGCTGATCATGGGTCTAAGCCTGCCCTTGTACTTGTATTTGAACCATCTTTACTCAACTTTGTTGCTGATTACAAGCTCATTTGTGCTTTTTCATCTGCTGATTTTGATGATGCATGTGAATTCGAGATTTATTCCTCTAAAGAAGGATGCTGGAGAATTTCTGGTGACTTATTCTTTGGTGCTGCAATGCTCAAGCCTAACTCTGGTGTTCATGTGAACGGAATTGTTTACTGGCTATCAATGAATGGCGGGGTTATCCTTTTTGATCTTGGCATGGATCGGTCACAACGCCTTTTTGGGCTTATAATCTGCTTGGGTGTGATGAACGGGAAGCTTATTTCAACTAATTTTTATAATCGAACGCTGCATGTGTGTGTGCTTTCCAATGCCTACACAAACACAATGGGGATAAACAGTGGAATCAGGACTTGGGATACAATTCTTACTGTCAAAATGGACAATCTTCCAGAGCTTAGTCGACTAGATCCCGCGCACGAGGAGCAACCTGTGCCCTTTTCAAGCGGGGATATAACATTGCTTCACCATGGGAGAAAACTCTATACATTTGACAGGAAGACTAAAGAGTTTGGATGTTTAAGTGGCGAAGATGATTATGATGCGACTATTTTTGGTTATGTGAATAGCCTAGTAGAAATTTAGTTTGGCTTTCGTCTTAGATGTGCCACCATATCTGCATTGCTGTCTAGCCATGAGATGACACACTGGGCAGTTATATCAGGTGGTAATGATTTGGAACTTCCGTCTATGGTAGAAAGTAAACAATTTAGGACTTTTGATTTGGCTGTGTTACGGGTCGATATCTTGCTACTTTCGTCTTTTTTTATATAAAAGACAGCATGTATCAGCTTGAGGTTAAGAATCAGGATGTGAACTGGATTAAAAATTTCAATGAAAATGTTTGCTTTACCTGGATCTTTATTTTAGAAGAGAATTAGAGTTAGGATATGAAGTAGTATGGAAACATATGTGGCTTGTGGTGGGCTTACTTCATTTGAGATGTACTTAAATATCCTCGACATTTTTCTGCCTTCCAAAAATGCAATAAGAATTCAAGTTTTTCTTGCAGGATATCAATTCCCATTAAACTGGGTTTTCAATAAAAGTTTTTGGAACTACTAGTCCTTTTTTTATTTTCTAATATTCTCTAAGCAAAACAGCATTGAACCACAAGTGCAATATATATAATTATATATTGCAAAAATATGGATGTAGCTTAATTTCATTTTCCCTCCGAAACTTGTTTGGCGTGATATTTTACACTAATTGGGTACAGAATATTGGAGGTTTTTCAGTTTTGTTTGTCTGAGGCAGTGTTTGTTACAAGCGTGAAGAGAAGCGGGCAATGAGGAGATGTTTGAAGCTAATTTTGGTTACCTGCAAGGAAATTATAGGTCTTCGTAAGATCAACTTGAACATGGCACAATGGCAACCAGGAACTGGTAAAACGAATAACCGACTCAAACTAAGTTAGGGGTGCCAAACAAAAGAAGGATCAGGCTGTAGAGAGAGAGAGCCTACTTTGTAGGTAGCCATTGGGAAGGACAGGGACTCCTTTCTATTATGGAAATTTCAATATGCAACAGAGTTTCTCTCTTTTTCCTTCGAGAACACTCCTATCTTCCATCAGGTACCTTTTTCCAATGCAAAAAGTTTCTATCTTCAGAAAGTCATCATCTATTCTAGAAGATTCAAAAGCTTAAATTGTAGTATTGTATGCAATCGATCACAATAAAGAAACACGGTACTGGACGTCGTAGCTTTGAGTTTGAAGGCATCGTTTAAATCTTGAACGGGTTTTCATGACTGATTTGAGTTTTTCATTGCAATTTACATTGTTGCAAATCTTAGTAATTTATATTTGTGTTCTATAACTCTCGTCTCTTTCGAACTTCTGGTCTTATTCAGGGGTGTCGCATCGTTGAGACGAGCAGTTGCGGTCGAGGTGAAGTTATTTCCGGCATATACTTTGACGTCAACCTTTGCCGGATGTTCGTGAACTAATAATGTCTTCCTCTTCTGCGACTGCTTCGTCGCCGGACTCTCCACCGCCGTCAAATTCATCATCCTCATCCTCACCAACTCCATCGCCACCCTCTAAGTCATCACCACCACCTCCTCCCAAGGCATCTCCATCACCTCCGCCATCCCAGGAATCTCCACCACCTCCACCAGAAGGTTCATCTTCACCACCGCCCTCTTCCTCCAATGGCTCTCCTCCACCACCTCCAAAAAACAGTTCAAGTCCCCCATCATCCAATCATGTACCTCCGCCACCTCCCCCCCATTCTTCCACAAAATCACCTCCACACAAAGTATCACCCTCTACGCCGTCTTCGGGTTCTGATAGCACAGCGTCAAGTTCATCAGGATCTAATGACAACCTACCTCTTATGATAGGAGTTTCAGTTGCGGTAGGGATGTTTATAATCGCATTGATCGTCATTTGTGCACTCTGCGCTGGGAAGAAGAAAAGAAAGCATCATCATATGCCGATGCATTATTATGGAGATCCTTCACAAAAAGGTGACAAGCCCATAACCCTGTTTTGTGCTTCTGAAGGATCTTGGACGTTCATTAGGCAATATTTTTTGAATTTAGTAGTATTACATTCCTTGGGAAAATAAATAAACTTTAGAATTGTATGTTTCCAAAGGTTTTTCAATACTAGAATAGAAATTAAACGATCTTATTAGTTATTAGTCGATCACTTCAACTTATCATTTCAGGCTTGGCTTTAAGATTTGATAGTTTCACAGGGATAATATAGGGATCATATATGACTATGAGACTGGTATTTCAAATAGTGAAGTTGATTGTTAATGTTTCATAAGGCTTTCCAAGTTTTGCTGCAGTATAGATGCAAATATCCTTAGAATGGCCTATATTCCTCGCCAGACACGGAGTTGGGTGTCTCATTTGTCTCATATGTTTCAGGCATGCCGCAATCTTCACCTCCAAATATACTTTTGAAATCACGAAACATTAATCTTTCGAGATCTTTTTCTTACGAGGAACATTGAGTGCATTAGTGTAAATGGCAGAAGAAAGGATTAGTAAATATGGCTCAAATTCCAGTTTTGTTTTATCTAAATCCAATCTATTGTTGATTCTTCCTGCCATGCTCCGCAATCAGCAGAACTGCTTTGGATTGTAGATTACAGTGTATTCTACAATTTATTGCGCAGGAAGTGAATACTACGACAATTCAGGTCATCCTAACTGGCCGCGCAAGAATTCCCAAATGGGGGATCATATTGTCAGGCTATCCACACCCACAGGCTTAGCGGGAGCACCTGCTGGCGTCTGGGCTTCACCTCCTCCACCCCCGGTGATATCAAGCAGCGGTGAAATGACCTCCAGTTTCTCAGGCCCATACAAGCCCGCCTTGCCACCTCCCTCACCAAATATCGCCCTTGGATTCAACAAGAGTACCTTTACTTATGAGGAGCTAGCTGCTGCTACAGAGGGGTTTTCCCAGGCCAATTTGTTGGGTCAGGGCGGGTTTGGTTATGTGCACAAGGGTGTGTTGCCTAATGGACAGGAAGTTGCGGTTAAGTGTCTGAAGGTAGGCAGCGGACAAGGAGAGAGAGAGTTCCAGGCTGAGGTTGAGATCATTAGCCGTGTTCATCATCGACATCTTGTGTCACTCGTTGGGTATTGTATTGCTGGTGCGCAGAGGATGTTGGTTTACGAATTTGTTCCCAACAAGACCTTGGAATATCACCTCTATGGTATGTTCTACGCTTGTATAGTTGTACATACTAAATCAACATTTATTGTCAACTTAATTATCGGAAAATTAATAATTTTGGCTACCCCTGTAACATGTAATTGTGAATACATAGTATTTTTGCTAATTATATGGATCTCAGACATTAATTATTGGCTGCAGGAAAGGGTCTTCCAATTATGGATTGGACAACTAGGCTTCGTATAGCATTAGGATCTGCCAAAGGGCTTGCCTACCTTCATGAAGATTGTAAGAACACTATTTAGAACTTTAAAGCCTCTCTCTCTCTCTCTCTCTCTCTCAGTCGTCGACTTAATTGGTTCTGCATGCAGGCCACCCTCGGATCATCCACCGTGATATCAAAGCGGCTAACATTCTCCTCGACGACAATTTTGAAGCTATGGTATCTGTCCTTTACCTCTAGTCGTCCAACACAAATATTTATATTGATATAATGTCTAGAATTCATTGGATTTCATAAACTTTCATACAATATGATGCTCTTAAGGTGCTGAAGCTAATCAGCAACCATTTATTGTTCAGGTAGCTGATTTTGGATTGGCGAAGCTGTCTTCTGACAATTACACTCATGTATCTACACGTGTCATGGGAACATTCGGGTACGCTGTAGGATGATCCTCTATTCAATTTTTTGGGGGGAGTCGGTTTTCCTTGACAACCTAGAAGTTATTCGATAACATAACCAACTAACTTGCGGGATAGATTATGGTAAAGAAAACAGAGACTTGTGAAGATGAACTGAATCTACCCTGGGCAGGAAGGCATAATCTGAATAAATGCGCCAATGCAGGTATTTGGCTCCAGAGTATGCGTCCAGTGGCAAGTTGACAGAGAAATCTGATGTTTTCTCATATGGGGTCATGCTCCTGGAATTAATAACAGGCCTGCGACCTGTGGATCCTTCTAGTTTAATGGAAGATAGCTTAGTGGATTGGGTTTGTACTTCCTTCGTACTTCTCTTATGTTGAATATTTGCAGCTTAGAAATCTGATGTTTGTCCTGTGACCGAGTGAAAAATCTCTGTAAATGCGTAACAAACTGCAGGCTAGACCGCTTATGACTCATGCTTTGGACGAAGGCCAATATGGTGAGCTGGTTGATCCACGCTTGGAGAACAACTACAACCCCAATGAGATGGCACGCATGGTAGCCAGTGCTGCTGCCAGCATTCGCCATTCAGCGAGGAAGCGCCCCAGAATGATGCAGGTAGGTAGCTCTAAGTTTCGCTCCGGAAGGAAAGCAAAAAAAGCTGCATAATGTTGAAAATATCGACTAGGAGTATCTAAGAACAAAGAAGCGAAAGTTGGTCTTCGTTTTTGAGAAATTTAAAAATCACTTGGCTTGTTTTTTACAAGATTTTAAAAATATGCCTAGTTTCTAGAATTGACAAAATATTGTTTAAGTTTACGCTAAGCTTGCAATATCACTCCCCTGTCACATTAAATCTGTGTCATATCATTAAATCTGTGTGATTTGATCTGTCAATTTTAGAAACCTAAACAATTTTTAAATATCTCTTAGGCAGTAGTTTTGAAATTTCTATTGTTTTTTTTTTCGGGAATTAGATATACAATACACGCTTTAGATCTCTAGAAAGTTTTTTGGTGTACAAAACGCTGCTTAACTCGGCGATGATATCATGGAAAGCAGATTGTACGTGCATTGGAGGGAGATATGTCGCTGCTGGAGGACTTAAATGAGGGGGTGAAGCCTGGCCAAAGCTCGATGTACAGATCGAATGGGAGCTCAGACTATGATTCCAGTGCGTATAACGTTGACTTGAAGAAGTTCAGAAAGATGGCACTGTCAAGCCAGGAATTTGCGAGCGGTGAGTATGGCTCATCCAGTAACGAGTCCCGCGAGATGGGCGCTGGAGGGAACCAAAAGCACTACCTTTGAGCTGCCTGACTACATGCAGTCTACCGCTATACATTCGAATCCGGTTGTTGTTTCTCATTGACTTGGGATTTGGGTTTTTCTAGGTGACACAGAAAGATCTGTGGTTCCATTTATCTTTTAAACTAATTGGTTTATTCCCTTTGTAATACGGATATGTACTGTCGCCTAAACTAAGCAATGGAGTCACATCTAGCTTATATGGCCTGTCAAACTTATTTGTATCATCCAATTGGATCAGCTATAAAAGTTTTAGGATAGCTTCAAGCCTTCGAACAGATTTGGTAATATATTAAAGGGTTAAATATTTATTTCATCTATTGTGATCCATTTTAACAAATTGTTCTTCGATTTTCAACTTGATAAAAAAGGTCCTTGAATTTATAATTTTTATCAAAGAAATCATTTTCTTAAAATTTCATTTTCAAAGTTAATGATTTACACGTCATCTCTCATTATAATTTTTTTTATTTAAAATATTTAATTTGTTTTATATTTTAAAAAAAAAAAATTATACGTCACATGATTTTATAACTATTTATAAAATGGGTCAAAATCTATGGACCAAATAGGTATATAATCCTGTATTAAAGGTCTCGTTGAATCTGTTTTACTGTTATTAAATGGTCCGTGGTCCGTTAAGGATTGGGCTTGGGTAAAAAAGCCCAATACATGTTTTACAAAACATGAACAGAAGGCAAAAAAAAACTAGAGGAATCGCCCAAGGCCGAAAGAAAAAATTGCCATGGACTTCTCACATGATGTAGCTATGAACAAATCCATTTTCTCAGCCTGTCCGGATAGCTCAAGTGGTAGTGGGATTTTTGAGTGTGGGTTAGGTGTACATTTAAGGTCCCTTTGTTTGTTTATAAAATAAATTCAGTAATTTGTTTTACTTATTTTCAAATATTTGGTAAGCACTTGAAAATAAGGTCAAAGTAAAAAAATTTCAAGTCAACCGTAAAAGCTCTATTATTTTCCAAAAAAAAAATTAAGCTCAACTTTTCCGTAAACCATTTTTTTTGGAACATTATAATGTCTCATATCTATGAGTAGAAATCAATAAGCCTCCCTCAAGTTCTAAAATATTTTATTCCGCTCCATATGTTTAAAAAACATACAATTTTTGCCTTCTGTTTGATTTGACAGTTAAACGATATGCAAAATGACTGAAAGGCCCATCAAATATAAAATTATTAAAAATGATATATAAATAAAAAAGTGATTATTTTTAAGGGAAATTGGTTTTTTAGTCCTTAGGCTTTGGGCATTTTTTTCATTTCAATCCTTCACTTTCAACTTTTAAATTTTTAGTCCTTGAGTTTTCTTTTTTTTTGACGAAATGGTCATTCCGTCAGTCTGCCGTCCATATGTTTAACGGTACATGAAGCGGTCGACCGGGTATGTGTTGAAAGCGAGCAGTCGACCGGTACAAATTTGATGACGTGTCAGAGAGCTCCGTTAAGCATATGGACATAATGGTCATTTCGTCAAACAAAGAAAATTCAAGGATTAAAAATTTGAAAGTTGAAATTGAATGACTAAAATGAAAAAGTCTCCAAAACCTAGGGGCTAAAAAGTGAATTTTCCTATTTTTAAATAAAAATTAAATTTGAAGGTTGCATATGATAGTTTATAGTTTTGTATTACTCTTTCCAGGTCATGTGGACACTTCTCCATTAGTTGGATAACGACAATTGAATAACGGGAATCAATTTTATCGCAAAAATGTACCTCAATCGTTGAAATCAGTACAACAAGGACTAAAATATGAAAAATTTGAGAACAAATTTTCATGCCACGAGGCAGTCTATTATTGACGCTTAGATGACATTTAAAATCCACATATGCACTGTTTTGTCCGTTGGCTAACAACAATTGAATGGAGATCGATTTGTCTGTAAAAATTACCTCAGAGACAGTTGAAATCGATACATCAGAGACTAAAATTTCAAAAGTGTAAACCATAGAAACTTGTACTATAACTAAACATTTTTATGTAAATACGTAAATCAAAGTGTGTTAAACATCAAAAAAATATTTTAAAAGAATAATCAAACACTGAAAAGGAAAAAAATTTCTTAAAAACTTTTTGATGAAAAGTTTTTTAAGTAAAATAATAGTTTTACCAGCATACAAACGGAGCCTTAAAGTTTAAAACTATCATTTGTGTAAAAAACTCAACTTAAATGTGGGGTTAGATTGATCAGTCTCTCTAAAGTTTGTTGTGATATTAAATTTAACTTGTGCAGTTATTGAGTAAAGTTTATCCGAATTCGGTGTACATAAATAGATGCATGAATCTCCCTGGTTATAAAATAAAAAGAGGTTAATTTTCTCGTGAGGTTTTGTTATTTAAGTGGTCTGTTTCACGTGTCTATGACTCTACTGGACGTTGGCCTATTAGATAAGGAGGCTGTTGGTTTCAAAACAATAAAAAGATGAGAACAAAACCAAACGAAAAAGAAAGATCATAACGACGTCGTGCTTCTTTTGGCATTCGGAAAAGAAAATAATAAAGAGCGAAATGCCATTCAGAAAAAGAAAATAATAATAATAATAAAGAACGAAATGCCACCATCATAACGACGTCGTGCTTCTTTTGGCATTTCAATGGAAAATCATACTGTACTACCTTCGGATGAGCCACATGCATGAAGCAACTAGGCTTGGCCCCCTGTATATATACCCTCTCGAAAGCCCTCCTCTCTTTTAGCTGCCGCTTTCAGGGGTGAGAGGGCTCCTTTGCTTACCCGACCCGGTTACTGCAATCGGATCCGAACAAGCCACTTCGATGCTTGTCATATCTCTGATCTAGTGACCAAACTTTGCCTTTCTTAGAAACATTAGCTCGGCTCTGATCGCTTCGCCATGGGAGACTACAACGATGCCCTCTTGCGCAACCAGCAAAACGCCGCCGTCCAGGGCCGCACCAAAGTCCAGAACCGCGCCAACGTCCAACAGCTCAAACTGGTTTCTCCTCTCCTCCTTCCTTCCCCCGCTCTTTCACTTTTTGTTGTTGTCGAAATTCTAGGTTTTTTCTTGTTTCGTCGTAGTTAGGGTCTTCCGTAATCTCTTTGTGACCCTAGGTCTGACTATATCAAAATACATTGAGAATACTGATATGTTTATTTTAGCTGGATAATAGCTAATCCTTGTTGTTTGCTTATATTTAGTGGATTTGGTTCGAAATGGTTGATTATACTTCTCAAATTATGCTGTTTTACAAATATTAGAATAGAAATAGATATAAGGGGTTTCATGGTGCCGTTACATGCTCTAATTGATTATGGCCTTTGGCTTGCGATGCAGATTGGAGCGAGTCATCCGACTGGTCTAACATCCAGCCTGTTGAAGCTCTTTGAGCCTCGACCTCCTTTGGAATTTAAACCGCCTCCGGAGAAAAGAAAATGTCCACCTTTATCAGGTTTAATGTTGCAATCCTTCAGATAACTCATCTTATCCTTGACGTAAAATTGAGAAAAGCAGTAGAATTTACTTATTGGTTGCTACAGCTTGTTTAATGAGTTGTATCTGAAATTATATTTAGTATAGCATAATCATCCTTCTTTGTTATGTTATGAAGGGATGGCGCAATTTGTGACTAGGTTCGCGGAGCCTGGAGATGCTGAGTATTCTCCACCCATCCAAGAGGCTGAGACTCCTGTAAGATGTTAGACTCCTGCCGGGTTACGTTAGATTATCCTTTGGCTATGTCTTCCCAAATTGCTGAATGGATGGCTGATCGCTAATGTTGTCATCTTAAAGCTAATAGATAATATTTATTGTTTCCAACTGATAAATGTAGTGGCTTAAGTAAAAAGCCCTGATAGATTTAATGGTCCATGATGACTTGTTATGATACTCCTCCCGAAGTGATACCAATGAAGAATAGAGATGATTAGTGAAAAATTAGTACTATAACTCAACTGAACTGGCCCTAAACTCATTTGCATGGGTTGGCTATGAGTTAGCAATATAACACAACTGGAGGAAACTTTGACTGGCGTACTTGCTTTATTGGCATTTTTTCCCTCCTTCCTCTTTAGCATAACTTGGAGATATATTTGTGTCGAATGTATAACGATGGATTTCATATGTGTGAGGTTCTTCTGATACTGTTTAGTTTTCCTGTTGTTTTGTTTCATTTTGTGTGTGCATGCCTATGTATTAGTAAAACAATTTCCAAAGGAGGAGCTTCATATTAAGCTATTCCAAGGACTCAAACCACCCGCAGCCTGAGAGGAAAAGCTCCAAACTAAACACTAGCGTGTAGAATTAGGAAATGCTCAAGTGTAAGTTGGTTTTTGCTACATATCTGCTTTTTTATGTCTCCATGGCTCCAGGTACAAAGAAGGGCTAGAGTACACACGTTAAGACTAGAGAAGGGTGCAGAAAAGGCTGCTGAGGAGCTACAGAAATGTGAAGACACTTGCCCTGTTTAACTTTTTGAGATCAATGGCTTCAGTATATTTGTTCTGAGTATACTTTTTTTTTTGCAGATAATCCACCGGAAGACCCAAATATTTCTGGAGATCCGTACAAGACATTGTTTGTGGCTAGACTTGTGAGTGCTTTTTAGCTTCTTATTTTTTTGTAACATGAAGCCAATGTTTTGTTTGAGATAACTTGGTCATACTGTCTGCCTGCAGAGTTATGAGACAACTGAGAGCAGAATCAAAAGGGAGTTTGAGTCCTATGGCCCAATCAAGCGGGTAGGTATTTTGAGCATTCCCCAAGGGGATTCGGTAAGAGGTTCAGTCTGTCTAGCATTATCCTTTTGTTATTTCATTAAGAAAAAAATTTATGATTTAATGAAAAATGTAATAATCTAAAAATGTCTTTGCACTCTTATTTTCTGTTTTTGAAAAATGAATTTCTTCTTGATTCCATATTTTCTAAAACCAAGCATGTTAATATAATTCCACTTAATTAAAGGTCTTGAAAATCTCCTCTCAGCCAACCTGATAAGATTTCACGAGTCATAATATTTTTATTCTAGTTGTAAATGCATCTGTAGTGTATACTCTGTTCAGCATTTATTTCAAGTCTGAAAGAATATTTATTTAAATATGGTTTGCCTCAATTTTTCATCTTCGGGGTGTCTATGCGAGTTGGTAATGAGAGCGCTGGTATCCCTGTCAATTATCTGGTAATGGCCTACGGTTTGTTTGATTGATCCTCTCATCTCTCTTGATATAGTTGGGTTTAGAGATCCTTTTTGGACCTTGAAGGTTTCTAGGCACTACGTTATTTTCGACATACCAAGAATATGGATGGTAAGAAGGTGGTTCATGCATTTGGTGAACGTATTTTTTGATTCCATAATTTTCTACCAACCCAATTCCAAAGATGGTGGTTCATCCTGCACAGCAAAGCTGAAAAATTTGAGTTGAGCAGAGTACTGATGTGTTGTACCTTTTGGCCTTTGTTTTCAAGCATCAAATGGGGATTGACAACGTCTGTTCTTTTTCCTGCGCTGGGTAAAACATGTTGGGAGTATTAGCATCTCTCTCCTTTGTTTGGATTTTTAGTACATGCATTTCCTGTTGCTAAGACTTTTACTTTTGGCTTTAAAGGCTGTCAAAAACATAGCAGCAGTTGAGAAGATTTCCTGGTATTTCTTATACTATTTTTAGCTTTCTAGTTTTTAGAAAATAAAAATCCCTGGTAAGGGGAGGCTAGTCTGTTCAACAACTGTTAAGTTGGCCACAAATACATCAGTTTTTCCGCAACTCTAGCTCGTGGTGATGCATCTTGCGATGGGAAGCTCTATTATTTGAAGGTGAGCACGGCTAATGAGGCATAGTGCCTGTCTGCCGTGCCATTTAGGATTTACTATATTTAACTTCCTTTTACAGTATCTTAATCAGGAACTAGGAGTTGTAGGTCCACATTTTATAACTCTCTGCTCGAGATCTGAATCCTTTTAAGCCACTGGTGCTTATTTCTTGTAATCTTTACTATGTAATTTTCAGGTTCGTTTGATTTCTGACCGAGAGACAAATAAGCCTAGAGGCTATGCTTTCATTGAGTATGTGCATACACGGGACATGAAAGGTACTATATTTTAAGCTTTTTTATCTGTTTGATTTTTGCTTTGCTGAATATTTCTGAAATATTTTATTTTACACTACAGCTGCATATAAACAAGCTGACGGGAGGAAGATTGATGGTAGAAGGGTGCTTGTGGACGTTGAACGTGGTAGGACTGTCCCAAATTGGCGTCCTCGACGACTTGGTGGTGGGCTAGGAACTACCAGAGTTGGAGGTGAAGATGTTAATCAGAGATATTCGGGAAGGTAAAGACTGAATTGCAACAATTTCCTGCAATTTCTGGTGACCCTTTTCATGGTTCCTTACATGCTGTTTATTGTTGATTTATTGAAGGAGTTTAAGTTCCATTAGAATTGGATAGCTGATAGAAGATGTATATTTATCTCTGACTTGCTTGTTCCTCTTCATGGGTAAATTTGGGTAGAGAAATCAACTATTTGGATTGAAGAGATTTTCCCCCCTAATAGTTTCTTGTGAAACACCTGGGACTTTTGATGATTGGTATGGATGTATTTAATTTCGCACCTCATTGAAGCACAGATATTGTATATTTGCTTAAGATCTTTGGTTTTGAGTTTAACTTATGCAAAGGGCGTTCAATTTCTGATCTGGGTGAGGACTGTCAATTTGAATTGTTCAGGGAGCAATTGCAGTCAGGAGGAACAGCTCACTCAGAGGAGCCAAGGGCACGGGAGGATCGGCTTCCAGAACGGTAAGAATTTTCTAAATGGCTTTGTGTTTTGGCAGTTTGCTTAAAGCCTTAGCTGGTAACGTTTGTGCTCCACAATAAAATGATTGTCATATAGTAAAGCAATGGTTTAATGCGTGTTTAAATTATAGTCTAGAAAAGCTTTATATTACGTTGATGAAGTAACTAGTATTTGTGATATCATGGCAATCATGTTATCTGTAACATTATGGCATGTTCCAGTTGAGCTTTTTAGTTTCTGTATCACCATTGTTGATGCATATTCTTATGAATGTAGTTTAATTGATTGTTCTGGAAAATTGATTTCAGGGATAGGGAAAAATCCCGTGAAAAGGGGAGGGACAGAGAGAAAGAACTGGAGAAATCTCGTGAACAATCCCATGACAGACATAGGGATCGTGATCAGAGGGAGGATAGACACCACAGAGATCGCGATAGGGACAGGGAAAGGGAAACAGAAAAAGACCGAGGTCGTGATCGGGATCGGGATCGTGACCGAGCACGTGACAGAGACCGAGGTCGGGATCGTGGTCGTGACACTGAGCGTGATCGACATAGAGACCGTGACCGGGAACGTGATCGTGTTCGTGGTCGAGAAAGGGAGGGAGAGAGAGACGACCAAGACCATGACCGGGGGCAGTCCGATGATAGGGAGTCTAATTATGATCGAGTTGAATCAAAACGTGAGAGGGACCGGCATGGTGAAAGGGAGCAAGGCCCTGATCACCCAGAAACCGAGGATGATCGTGGATGGTATGAACAGCCTGAGCATGGGCCTAAGCATCCAGACCAAGACCGTGACCCTGAGCCCAATGAGCGCCATCGAAGTCGGGGACAGTATGATCCCATGGATGTCCAGGACAACCAGGACCGTTACGATCAATATCCTGACCGTGGTCATGTTCACTATGATCGGATGGAGGATGATGATTACCATTATGAGCGTGCAACATCTGAGTCCCGTGAAAGGGAAAGACCTCGAGATCTGGAACGTGAATATCGACGCTCAGATAGGTCACTTTCTCGGGAGTATGAGTACTGAGAATGCTAGTACTTCTCAACTTGGGCTTTTGCTGGTAAGGCTTTTAAGGCCCCAATGAATTTCTACCCTTTTATGGGCATTTCATGGTACTGGCGATCCTACTTAATTCTGCATATGCTTCTTTGTTAAGGACTTCAGGGTATAATTTCATTCAAGCTCAGAGGTGTCTTTGGAGCAACTTCCTTCTTTATGGATGTTAGATTATCCTTTTCTTTGTTGACAGAGCTGCTCAAGGTTCTCTTCTTGTGCTTGGTGATTTTTGTTTTCGTTGTTTGAGCTGGAGTGAACATTATGTTGGTTTTATTTGTAGCTTGTTTTTTCGTTTTTCTTATAAGAAGTGATCGACTGATATCAGTATGTTGGTTCGCATGTGAACACTACTTCCAACTTATTTGACCTGTGATGAAGTGAGACATTATGTTTTCTTTATTTGCAGTTTTTTTCTTTCCTCGAGTAACTAACTAGTATCAATTTGTTGGTGCGGATGTGTCACACGTTTAATATTATGTGCCTGGCGTACGTTTGAGCTGGGTTGACCGCGAGGCGTCACAGGCCATATGGGTGGAGCGCATTGAGTCTTGAGTTCTAACATTCGTACTGGTTACATTCGTTCGTAAACTTTTCATGACAGGATAATTGGGGCCTTCCTTTGATATAGAGGGAATGTGCTGATATCTTGTTATACAATTAAGCGATTTTAATAAAGACTAGTATTTTCACTTGTCCTAAAGTTTTGATTTGATGGCCTTTGTAACGCGCCACCGCAATTGAGCATATTGTTCCAAATTTCATCAAGATATTTGAAGACTTCCAAATGCGCTCTTTTGTAGCACAGTTTGCAACTAGGCATGTAAGTCCGGTGCAAGACACTTGTTTGCGTCTCAAACTTGCTTGTGATCTCGTGTAACCTTGCTGCCTGTGGTAGTAGCTGGTTCAGGATTCTTACGTGGGATTATTGTAGCCCCAAATTCTCCTGCTGTGCAGTGCAGGGACTACGTTGTTCAAGACACAGCAAGTCGTATTCTTTACACCTTTGCTAGAAGTACGAATTTGCTACCTGGGTTTTTTGCCCGAGTGGTTAACCCTTTCAGCCTGCTAGTGACCTGAGGTGATGTTTGTTACTACCGCATGGAGTGGTTACCTATTCGCTGTGACGGCATTGAAGGCTTGACTGCTAACGGTATGCGTCCCGCTGTTTATATCAATTTTCTGGTAGAGAAAAAACCCACACGACAATGACCAAATAAGAGGGAACCAAAAGAGAGATGGGTTTGAGACTTTGAGGGGCATGAACGCTATAACACAAGTCACAAACTAAACCCAAACGGAAACTGTTTTCAGGATTTGTTTTTGCGAAGTATCAGAACTGAGCTTCTACGGATGCGAGCGAAACAGTGTGGGCTTTGTGCATTGGGCTAAGTTGAATGTCAGCGAGGAGAGGCGCGATTAATGGGGACCAGTACGATAAGTAGCTCGCCTTTTGTCCGTACCACCGTTTGCGGTAGCCGACGCAATGTAGGCTATGCATGGGGCTAAGGAGATGTCAGTCCCAATTAAGCCCAATAGAACAAAATCCTAGCTCGGATTAACAATGTGTACGCCAATGGACACACAAAAAGCCACCGTGTAGAAATTGAAAAACTATTTTCTAGTATCGTATTTTCAATTATTGTTATTTTCGTAGAGGTATATCCATCCAATTTGTTGACCCTCTAGTCTAGAGGAACCTACTGAACTAAATGATAGTGTCACGATGGTGTGTCCTAATAGACGGCTTACGTTTTTGTTCGGAAGTGCAACGGGAAGAGCCCCGAAGAAGAGGCCAAGAACCAACTGAAACAGCCATGAAGCTTCATGCAGTTTGCTACAAAGGAGTGCTGTGTCAGTAGTATCTCTGCTGACTCGGGTGTTCCAGTCATTATAACAATTAACAGGAGGGAGGCGTTGGCGCAGAGAGTTTCCGTACTGCATTAAAACTTTTTGTGACGCTTCTGCGAAATTTCCTAGAAGTCTCCTTGTCTTGGGCTTGTGTTATTAAAGCAGGAAGTTGCTTGCCTACTTGCCTCAGATACAAAAGGAGTGCTGTGCTGTTATATATATATATAAAACAACTATTCGTTGACGGTTGATGTATCATTTCCCACGTTACTAATATTCACGATGGTTCATAAACTAGAAATGGATGATTTCGGAATTAAAAAATGACAACTTTCGACGTTTCTTGTCAATCATACCAAGAAATTCAGTCGTCCCAAAAATAGGAAGCAGCCATGAAGCTTCCACTTTAGCGGAAAATCAGAAGATGCTTTTTACAGTGACCACAATGCAATATTAGGAAATTGTTAGAATTCGGTGGCTCATGCATCGGACGGATGGATTAACGAACTTCCACTTATCTTGTCTTTTAAGCTTTAGGGATTGTCTGCAGATGTCATCTCATTCACAATTTGAAGATGGTATATATGCTCTGTATGTTTTCACTTGAGATTCAAATGTTTCAGGATAAAAATCACTTATAATATTCACTGTTAAGATAACGTATACCCAACGTGACCAACTTAACACCTATTTAGACGAAAAAACCTACAAGTTCGATTTACCGTCCAGCAATAGAGAAATTTGGGCTCTAGGTATTTTCGTCTGAATAAGTGTTAAAGTTAGTCACATGAAGGACACATTATCTCAATTCCGTTACATTTGACTGCCAAAATAAACAGAAATTAGAGAAACGATATGATTATCCCATCTTTTAATTAACTTGATATAAGTTTACCATTGATGCTCCCATAAAACTTTGGATGAATGCGGTGAAAGGTGATGCAACCTTGGAAATTTGTGCTTGACGTACGTTCGCGTTCGCTTCACGGGATCTATGGTTGCATTTGTTCAAAAAATTTTACAAAATATTTCACGAACTCATAACAAAATATATAAATATAATCTCTCTCTTCCATCAAATTATAACTATTCACTACAAAAATATAAAAAATTATATCTCTTTACTTTTTCACTAAACTCAATATCAAAAATTTTACAATATATTCAAAATTTTACAATACAAACATAACCTACGTCACGTGGGTTGTATTTCGATTAACAGAAACCGAACAGTGAACCGATATATTTCGGAGTTGGAAAAGAGGGTCTGACGCAGCACGTACGTAAAAGCAAAACGGCTACCTTTGCCCAACCCGTCGGCTTTCGCAAACTGAAGTTCACGTGAAATAAAAATCAGTCCCGCTCTCAATTCAATATTCTTGAGACAAGCAACCGCAAAATTGAACTCCAAATGGAATGCTTCTTTCTACAAGGCACTTGAAAATAATGAAATCCATGCAAAATCGTAAAATGCATCGAGGAAGTGTCCATTTGTGTCGCAAACCGGTTGGTTTACGGTTAAGAACTCGACAAGAAAATATAACTTTAAGTATCTGATGAGTAAAAACAATCTGGTTTAAGACTTTATTCAAGGTTAATTATATTTCTCGCCTTCCGTCTATATATCGAGGTTCTAACACTTTTACATTTCGAATTATTGATTTTATTATATTTCGCCATTCAACTATTAACGGATTACACTTTACACGAGTTGTTAAATTGGACTAACATTTGATATTTTAATTTAATGGAATGAAGATTTTATCCCCATATTTTTTATTATATTTTTGTATAAATATTTCGTCCATTTAGTTAACTAAAATATCAATTTTTATTCAAATTAACAATAGATTATACAAATTATACAAGAATAAATAATAGTTAATAAGCGAAATGTCATGGAATTGATAATTCGAGAAGTAACGTGTCAATACCATAACAGTTGGTGAGCGAAAAATTGTATTTACCTTCTTTTATTAATTAGTTTAGGAAATGAACGTCTATTACGCATAATACTTATTAGGGCTGTCCAAAATATCGGCCGGACAACCCGGACCGATTTTGGCCAAACCAGTTAAATTTTTTGAAATCGGGTTGACCGGATCGGGAAACTGGTGTAATCCGGTCCGGTTCTGGGTTACCCTCATGAAAACTCGGGACCGGACCGGAATATACCTCTCCAAACCGGTAATCGACCCAAAATGACATGGCCCAAATCGATCCAGACCGGATCGGTGAAACCGGGGACCAGACCGAAAGAATGACCGGTCCGGTCCGGTCTACATACTCCACAAAATGTCTTGTTTGGCCGGCCGGATCGGACCGAACCGGACATGGACAACCCTAATACTTATGATTAACCAATAATTGAGAATATTTTGAAACTTATGTTGTGTTTTCCCTCCTTTTTCTTTGTAGATTTTCTCTCGTGTGTTTGTTTACCCACGAAAAAGAAAAAAAATAGTTACACTTTAATTTCGGCCTCAAAAAAGCTTTCACATATCTTTTACATTAAAAAAATAACAAAGAAAAAGGAAGTCCTACTCACTGACTGGGCCACAGAGAAAGAGAGAGAGAGTGCGAGAGAAAATATATATGTAGACAATAGGCAGGTGCTCAGAGAGTGCACACCTCGTTCTTCATTTCTTCGTGTGTTTCTCCAGGCTAGTGTGAGTGTTCTGTGCAGAAAAATACGGGGAGAAAATTGTTAGGCAAGGGAAAACATATAGAGAAAGTTATCAGAAGCCATACATTCTAGCTTCTCTCGCTTTTAGCTTAGCATTCTGTAGACATGGCTCAGACTCGCCAGAACCAGAGAGCCTTGGCAATATCAACACCCGCCGTAGCGTGGTTTTTGTTTTGGACCCTAGTCATGATGAGCAACGTTAGCTGTGCGGAGAGAGACTTGAAAGATAAAGAGCCAGAAAATTTTGTAACTGCGACAGAAGTAAGAGGACTTCTACATAAAATGATTCATTTCCTCTGGCAGAGTGGGAAATCTGCTTATGAGCATGTTTGGCCGGTGAGTTTTCTACTGTCAAACTTTCTGGCTCATTGGCGATACTTCTATTTTTAATATGCCATGACGACTAAGATTCCTAGCCAGTGGATCTAATCTCTCATAAGCTGTACTGCTTAATTTTTGTTTCCCTTCAGTTATCATTCGAATATCTTCGTGTTGATATATGATTCATTGGTTGAACAGGAGATGGAATTCGGTTGGAAAATTGTAGTAGGATCAATAGTTGGATTCTTTGGCGCAGCATTGGGTAGCGTTGGAGGGGTTGGAGGTGGTGGAATTTTTGTCCCAATGCTCTCCTTGATAGTTGGTTTCGACCCCAAGTCTTCCACGGCCATCTCTAAGTGTCAGTATTTCCTCTACTTGATTTGCATCCGAACATGTAGTTGTGTCTATATAAACCAACTAACAAACAAAAGAAATACGTTTAGTATGCATGCATGCATCTTTCATACATAACTTGATGCATTCATTATACATAAATACAAGCATGCATCAAAAGCTAAGTTGAGTATGACCTTTTATTATGACAACTAGATTCCCCTCTAAATAGAAAACATAGGGTATGTTACAATTCCTCTCTAACAGGGTTGATTTAATTATATTTTTCTGATTCTTCTAAAGTTCCAACGAAACTCCTTAAAGTTTGATTAAAGTGAGAAATAGAGATTTTCCGATTACGAAATGCCAGTTCATCATCTTTTCCATATTCCTAATTGGAGTTTTAGGAGATTCTGGAGTAGGAAAGTAAGCAGGTGGTCTAGTTGATACTGCTAGGAAATAAGATGTTAAAGAGATGGGGATGTGACTTAATTTCAGTATTTCACTTGAATGTTTCAATACAATCCAAATGGAAAGGAGATTTAATTTCATCTTTTGAACGTCAAGGAGTAAGTAATTAGACCTATTCACAGAGGATGAATTGTAGTTACCAGAAAATATAATGTATTTGATTCTACCTTCTAATTGACCATTGCAATTTTATGGATGCAGGCATGATCATGGGTGCCGCAGGATCAACAGTATACTACAATCTCAGGCTTAGACACCCGACATTGGAGATGCCCCTCATAGATTATGATCTGGCATTGCTCTTTCAGCCCATGCTTATGCTAGGAATCAGCATTGGAGTTGCCTTCAATGTCATGTTCGCTGATTGGATGGTCACAGTTCTGCTTATCATCCTCTTCCTAGGTATTGATGCTAGTAGATATCAGCACCAACCTGTTTCCATTTCAGCTCTAGTGAACACAGCAACACAACACAACTCAAATGATATTATCCAACTTGTTTCTTCTTTTATTCGCACAAGGGTGAATATTGTTGTTTTGGACCTTAAAGTCAACTTTTAGTTTCATATATCTTGATAATCGTGATGATTACTCACTTGAAAATATTGAGCAAAATGATTTGAATGATTTATGAAACTATGAGTGCCAGGTAGTCAAGGCTCTCCCAGCCTATGCAATTTTTTTTTTTGGGAAGTGAACCAGAGGAATTATTATTTCAAGTTAAATGCACATTCTCCCTACGAGTTCAATGGCACTTAGGGTCATTAGGATTTCTTCTTATTAAACTAAAATGCAATTACAGTGAACATTATTGGTGCTAAGTAGTATTCTTATTAATATAATGCAATTACATTGAACATTATTGGTGCCCAGGCACATCAACAAAAGCTTTATTCAAAGGTATAGAGACATGGAAGAAAGAGACAATGATGAAGAAGGTAAGAATTCCACTATATCTTAATCAAAATGGGCATCCATGTTGTCAACTTACCAATGAAGAAATGCAAATGCTACTTGACTTTCAGGAAGCAGCTAGGCTGTTGGAATCAGAAACAAAACCTGGTGGTGAGTACGCATAGTCCTCTGAGAGCACGATTTTCATATAAAAATACGACCTTTTTTTGGTTTAGTTTATCATAATTAAGTATCAGAAACAAGAAGGACTCTGAGATATAACTGGCAAGGAAAACATTGATGGCATAACAATCTGATCTAGTAACAATTCATCGTAGTTGAATTTATCTTGCTTTCCATCGATTCTAGTTCACTACTGTTTTCTGCTTTGAGTATATTTGAGTAGGAAGAAAAAATAATCTCTTCATACCTATGCCTGCCGTATGAAAGGGAAAAGCTTACCACTAGACAAAATCTAGAATTTAAGATTGTAAGCAACTAATGCACATCTAAATTCACTGCGTTGGGCATCTAACATAAGTTATTTGGTAAAGGGATTTAGAAAGAAGTTTCAATATATTAGGATGCAAACAAAAGCTTTCCAATTTTTCCCATTTACGCATTTAGGGTTCTAATTTGATTGAGGGAAGAATCAGTTCTACAACCTTTCTCTTGAGTTGCCTACTTATCTCAGAGGACTGGCCCCATAGGATACCATCCTAAGAAGGATAAACATTATCATAGCAGCAACACAATGTAGTGCCGGCTGAACTTAATTTTTTACGAGCATGCCAGGCATAATTCAACCGACTAAGATTGATGAGGCCTACCATACAAGCTGGTTTGTTTGTCCACTGTCTACAAGTTTGTAAGTATATTGAGTGAATGTGGTCTGGCAAATTCCTTAACACATGAAATGATAGAACTCACAAAGAAATTCAGCTGCCTGCATGTTTGCAAATGTGAGGTGATTTCAATCAAACCAAGAATGTGTCATGACCTCTAATATCAAACAAACAAACAAGGAAGATGCCCCTCCATCCCCCAATTCTAAATTATTCTCCTCCCCAGATTTTTTTTTAAAAAAAAGAACGAGAAAAACAAAAATCTTCCTAAGCACAACAATCTGATGGCATGACAGGGGATCTAAGCATTGAGGGAGAGAAATCCCCTTTATATATTGCATGTTGACAGAGAATTGTGCTAAACTCCTGAACTGCAGATGGTTCCGGAGAAGAGTACAAAGCACTGCCAAGCGGTCCTGCTGATCGGCAAGAGGAGGAGGTGAGTCCAAGAATGTCTAGGTTTCTTTAAGGCAATTCTCTTTCCAGAATTCTTGGTTAGCTAGTGTCATTGTGGCTGCTGTTATACGATAACTTCTACTGCCTCATCCAGGTTCCCCTACTACGCAACATATACTGGAAAGAAGTATCACTGCTTCTGTATGTCTGGGTGGCTTTCCTTATTGTTCAGATTGTCAAGGTAAGTTATTGACCTAGTAATTCAACTCTTTGCATAGCGAGTCAAGTTAATTCTTACTACGAGTTTACAACTGTCCTAATTAAATATCTGTAGCGGTAGGGATTCTTGGCTTCTAAAGGCTATGACCAATCATGCTAGTTCATCACTGCATCCGCCGGTTCAGTTGTTTGGTGGTCACTGCTTACTGTGAGATTGTCTTGTGTCACTGAATGTGTATCTATACTTGAATGCAGACATATACTGTAACCTGCTCCATCAAGTACTGGATTCTGAATGGCTTGCAGGTAGAATTTTTACAGCCTAGTCACATTTCTTTCAGGATTCATGCAGAGAAAGAACAGTGGCATGCACACAGAGAGAATTTATTTTCCAGCTTATAGAAGCTTCAAATGGCATGCACATACTCAGAGAATTTAAAAATTAAAATTATTTTACCAATGGAAAGACCAGATAGAATTCTAGGATAAAATTTTGATTGTAGATTTTCCAACCCTGAATTACTACTGGATAGAAGAATCATTGCCAAATTACTACTAGCAGTCTAGCAAGGAAGGACAGGATCAAAATGCTCACCCACTGTAGTGAGCAGATGCTTTTCCTATTCTGGAGTAGAAACAAGATGTCATGGTAGATCCCATAAGGCACATCAATAAGTCTAATCTCAAGAAAACTTTCTGCACCCATTTCTTTGGGAAGGTTCATGATCGATCTAGTCATTGTGGGAATCATGCACCTAAGACAGATCAAACATGCTCTATTAAACTACATATCACAACTTCCCATGATAAAGTAGCTCAACGTGATGGTTTCTGATTTTATAGGTACCAATTGCTGTCTCAGTCACACTTTTTGAAGCCATAGGCTTATGCAAAGGGACCAGGGTGATTGCATCCAAGGGAAAGGAAATCACAAACTGGAAGTTGCATCAGATTTTTCTTTACTGTAGCTGCGGTATAATAGCTGGTATGGTAGGTGGACTGCTTGGGCTAGGAGGTGGTTTTATCCTGGGACCCCTTTTTCTCGAGTTGGGAATTCCTCCTCAGGTATCTTTAACATTTTTATGCGTCTACTATTATTAATCCTCTTAAAGAAACGATGTGAGGTGATCCTTGAGCCTGGTCAGATTGTAAAGGATTTGCAGGAATGGGAGTGGTGAATCTTATGTGTAAATAACGCGTAGCACAGTTAAGTGAAACAGGGTTAGTTGGGTTGGATCTTATGTCTAATTCTCGCCTAGCGCTGATAAAACAAAATAAAATAAAAGGGAGATCATGGCTGTAAGCTGAATCAAACATCGGACAAAAGCAATGGAAAGATCTAGTTCCCATGATGTTCACGAGTCAGAAAATCTAGTGAAGAACTTTTTGGTTTGGGTGGGGGGGGGATCATGGAACGGTTTCAAAATTATATTCAGTCCAGAATGTTGACACTTCTGGGCAGAAAATGAGATTGGTTTAGAACAAAAATTGTTGCCTGAATCAGTAACCAAATTTCTAACCCAGAAACAACGTAATCAAGAGAATGCATAAAAGATAAGTTGAGTACCCTGTAAATAGGAGATAAGCTAAACTTGCTCAATTCAAGACCTAACATGAAACCTCTGACACACAAAGACACAGGAAAGTTGAAGCCAGCTTATGAATTTGCATATTTTGCAGGTAGCAAGTGCTACATCAACCTTCGCAATGGTATTCTCGTCTTCTATGTCGGTTGTGCAATATTACCTTCTCCATCGTTTCCCAGTTCCATATGGTAAGTAAAAACAGAGTCATTTCTTACTACAAGAATCTGTTCTATACAGGAGGAGACCCCATACTTACTCATATTCAGCTTACTCTTTGCTGCAGCTGCTTATTTTGTTTTAGTTGCGACAATTGCTGCCTTTACCGGTCAGCACGTAGTGAGAAGGATAATTGCACTGCTTGGCAGGGCATCAATAATCATCTTCATACTAGCTCTCACAATCTTTGTTAGCGCAATCAGCTTAGGTATGTGGCTCTCTGGCTTGCCATGATTTAAAGGAAACACAGCAATTCCAGCTTCCTATTTTTTTTCATTCATACTAAGGTGCTAGATTCTTCTATTCATATATTACAGGTGGGGTTGGCATAGCAAATATGGTCGAGAAGCTGGCAAATCAAGAGTATATGGGTTTTGAAAATCTGTGTCGTACAGCTTAACCATGCTGCTTATCGATGTTGTTGTTGACTTTCTCAACAGAGAGCACCTATGGCTATATCCCCGCTACATTCGGGTCTACAAAGTCCCCTACTTTCAGATTTGCTTTCAAGCACAGATCATCGATGATCTATATATATCTCTAGATGTTCAATTCATTTTATCAGTCTCTGGTGGAACTTCAATATCGTGTCTTACTATTCCAGCTTATTAAAATTTCTTCTACTGAAAACACTCCCATGATCCAAGAATTCTGTAAGCTCACCTTTGAGTGCAATAACAAGAAATGCAGGGTTTACAGTATCCTCATGCTCCTTTGGAGTAGATGCATTTCTTCATAAATAGCAGATCACGAGCCCCTATTTTTGTAACTGCTTTAATTTCCACTGCAAGAATTTCAGATTGTTAGCAACAAAAGTTTCACATTCGCAGCGTCATTGTTTAAAAACTAGCTGAGAAATAATAATAAACTCTTAGAGAAAGCAATTAAGTTAGCAAGAGACATTAATCCCTAAGGGTTGCCCAGTGGTTAAGATTTGGGTCTCGGTGGTATGATCCCTCCAATGTCTCAAACTCATATCTTCATAGGTGATACTAATTATTTGAAGTCACTCTTTTAATAGCTCGATTTGTGTGAAATGGTAAACTGCATAGGCCTCAGTATTAGTTGAGATGGGCCTAAGTTGTCCGACACCGAAGTAAAGAAAAAAATCTGTAATAGACACACAATTAAAACAATAAATAAATTCACATATCTTTCAAAAGTGGAGTCAGTTGTAGACAAAGCCGAGAACTGGCAGACAAAGCATGCGCCCCTTCATTCTGGGGATGTGGGGAACCCATCACCTTCCAACATGCCCTGGCAGTAGACATAGCCGCAACAATAACAACAAGCCCATTTAATATTCAAAAAACTCCAACGCCCAAGAATGACCTTGCGAGAAAAAAAGAGAACAGCGTCGATAAGAAGGTCTCCAGAGTAATTTTTCCGAACATTCTGGGGCAAAATTGCAGCTTTGTTTTCCCGCCCAACCCAATCAATTATAAAAATAAAAATAAATTAATTTCCCTTGATCAGTGTCTATCTTCCACCTCTTGTAGCTTTCCAACAGTTTCATTTTGTTCCCTCTGGCTCTCTCGATTATACTCCATTCCTCTCTGTTTCGCTGTCCGGAACATCCACTCCGTACGGTTTGTATTTTGCAGATTTCATGCCTATAGTGTTTCTGTGTAAAAGAAGCAATCTATGTTATTTTTCTTGTGAAATCGCATTGTAGCAGTAAGCGTTCTGAAACGGGACCATACGGCTAATTGTTAGGAGAATAAAATCACCTATATGCACTCTACAATTTGTTGGTGTCTTCGATTTTTTTTCTGATATAGTAATCATTTTCGGACTGTTAGGGTTAGTAATGGTCGCGAAAAGCGAAACGAAGGACGACGGCTCTGCAGAGTCGCCGACTTCGGTGCTCGAAGACGAGGTTTGCTTCCATTTTACCCTTAATGGCCTTTCTTTCTGTTTCTTTTTGCTCGTTCTGTTTGGTTTTCGGGACTATGATGGAATGTGAAGAAAAAGCAAAAGAACCAATGTGCTTTGTAAACGGCATTTTTCGGATATCCTGTGCTTATGCATTGTTTTTAGTGGAGATCCGCTGTTATTTGTAACCTGTTCCGTTTTAATTTGCTATTACAACTTGTCGCGCGCACAAAAAAATTAAAAAAAAAAGCATCTACATGTATTGTGTTTTTGGACGCATCCATACTGGTCTTAACTAAGCATGAAGGATATCAGGATGGCATAGCTTGACATTAAATGTTGATTTTGTTAAATTTGAAGGATATCTGCCACTTGAAAATGGAAGTCAAGTTAGAAGAAGAAACGACTCCAAATGCAGAAAATGGAGATTCCTTGATATCAAGAGCAATGGCTGAGGAGGAAGAAAAGCTGTTGGAAGCTCGGGTGAAGGAGGAAGATGAAGAGCGGAAAATGGTGCTAGAGGAGGAACCACATTTGAATGATAGTCAGTTTACCAAACTGGATGAACTTCTAACACAAACTCAGATGTACTCTGAGTTTTTGCTGGAAAAAATGGAAGATATCACAACTGTATCTTCTCATGAACTTCTCTTGCCATGATTTTTTATTACTGGGGGTAGTTGTTCTTGTTGCTGACTAAGTGACTATTGAATATGCATTGCTAGAATGGAATGGATCAAGAGAGTGAAACTGTTGAAAAAAAGAGAGGTCGTGGTTCAAAAAGAAAAGCTACAGCTCATTACAACAATGTGAGCATTCATGCGTTTCTTTTGTTATGTTGAGACTGTATTTACTTTATATATGTTCCTTGTCTCTGGAATAAAGTTTGTTGTGTTGTGCATGTGCAAATTGGTAAATTGTCACGTAAGCAGAAGAGGAAATTCATTAAACTAGCGGATTGAAAAAGGTTAAATAGAGAAAATTTGATCACTTTTTCTTTAATGAAATATTTTTCTTCAACTACTTGGCCATAAAGCTAATAAGAGATAGATTATTTCCTCTTAGTAATATTGAAGTGAGAGAGATTGGTCTAAAAGGTCACGGTCAATATCATCACTATCCTCTAGGTGTGGTTTGTTTTTGGCTATACATGCATTAATTGAGAGGGGTCAACAACCTTTTTAGAGAGTTTTAAGACAGAACGAATAAAGGCAATATATGAGATTGTACCAAGTATGGTAGGAGTTCCTATATAATTTGAGCTGGCAGAAATAATATTTGAGGAAGCTTCAGCTGCTGCTTTAAAACACATAGTTGCTTTGCCACATGTTCTCAAACGCATCACAGCTATTTATTCTGCCGAACGCCCTGCTTTCTCATCCTAACTTTTTATTACATACCTTTTCTCTTTTATTCTGTGTTGCTTTACGCTGACTCAATATGTAATTCAGGTTATGACCGGTGAATTTTTTATTGTGTGGACGCCTGCATCTTCCTACATTATTTATTTTCTTGTTTTCTGTTGTTTTACAGGAGAAGCATTTTTGCTTGCTCTTTTTACTTCAAATCTTGATAGCTATATTCTTCCCGCATTTAGTTGACATATTACTTGCAATTAGCTTCCTCGTCATTCTGTTTATCTGTCCATTCTAAGCAGCTGTTTTACAAATCTGATCTCATGGTTTTTCTAGTCAACTAATGAGCGTATTTAATTCGTCATCAGACATTTTGTTAATGCTTTTTAGAATTTTCTTTATTTCATATTATTATACTCTTACAGAGAAAGGCCAAGACGGCAGTTGCAGCCATGCTTACGAGATCTCATGAAGCCAAGAGTGCTGAAGATATGAACCTGACTGAGGAAGAAAGAGTTGAGAAGGAACAGAAAGAACTTGTACCCTTGTTAACTGGTGGAACATTAAAGCCTTATCAAATTAAGGGTGTGAAGTGGTTAATATCACTATGGCAAAATGGGCTGAATGGGATCCTTGCAGATCAAATGGGGCTTGGAAAGACCATTCAAACCATCGGTTTTCTTTCTCATTTAAAAGGAAAGGGATTGGATGGACCATATTTAGTAATTGCTCCTCTTTCTACTCTCTCAAATTGGGCAAATGAGATCTCAAGGTAAATTTTCATCTTCTGTTTATGGTAAACTAAGGTCTTTATTCAATAATGTGTTTCCCCCTCTCTTTTTTTTCTTTTGTCCTTTTGGGTGGTTCTTTTATTCTTTTGCTTTTGAATTTATTCAAATAAGGTTTGTGCCCTCGGTGAATGCGGTTATCTACCATGGTGACAAGAACCAAAGGGATGAGATACGAAGGAAGCACATGCCTCGGTCAATTGGCCCCAACTTTCCTATTATTCTGACCTCGTATGAGGTAGCCTTAAATGATGCAAGAAGAGTTTTTAGGCATTATAATTGGAAATATCTTGTAATTGACGAGGTGAGTAACCTCACTAATTCATCTGTTGGATGCTTTCACTTTAAATGATATGTTGAAGCTTTCAGGATGAAGAGTTATCTAAATTATATTGTTCTTTTTGAAGGGGCACCGGTTGAAAAACGCGAAATACAAACTGATTAAGGAGTTGAAATACTTACCTGTAGAAAATAAGCTTCTACTAACTGGGACACCTCTGCAAAATAATTTGGCAGAGCTTTGGTCATTGTTAAACTTCATTTTGCCTGATATTTTCTCCTCTCATGTAGAATTTGAGTCATGGTGAGTATGCTTTGCCCATCTGCTAATGTTCTGTAGTCTGATTCATGAAAATCTGGTGTTGTGCAAAGCTGAATTTTCATTTTAAACAATACCAATATGAAACATAGTCATAGAGCAAGAACTGTGACTAGTCCTTTTGCCAGCCTCTTGCTATATAGATACTGCCATATGCTTCTTTATTTCCAAATGCCAATATGTTTTGGTTTGGAGAAGAAAGATATATCCGTATGGTTTTAATAATTTGGGTGATTTGATTGTTCTGCTTTCTTTTATCTTAACGGTTCGTTAATTTTAGCATCCATTGTGTGTTTTAGTAGCACTTAAGTATCCATTGTTGTTGAATTCTCACCTTTGTTTTCTGAGTCATAGATATTAAAAAGAAATGTATGTACATTATCAGGAATGAGGTTTGTACTGCTTCAGGTGGATGATTCTTTAATTTGATGTAGTAAGAGTGTTTGTATTTGGTGCAAGAATGGAGACTATCATATGCTCTATTGATGATATCTCCTGGCTTTGATATATAGCTTTTGAGACATTTCTTTTCAGGTTTGATCTGTCAGGAAAGTCCAGCAGTGAAGCAGTGAGGGTAGAATTGGAAGAGAAGAGAAGTGCTCAAGTAACCGTCACTATTATTTTCAGATGTTTTGTAATGTTTAGAACATTTTACATTAAATATAAAGTAGTGTCTTTTCATCACTGGCAGGTGGTAGCAAAACTCCATGCTATACTGCGTCCCTTTCTTCTTAGAAGAATGAAGGCTGATGTTGAGCAGCTGCTTCCACGAAAAAAAGAGATTATACTCTATGCTACCATGACTAACCATCAGAAAAATTTTCAAGACCATCTAATCAACCAGACCTTGGAGGACCATTTAATTAAGAAGGCAGATGCTGGTACTTTTCTATGGAAAAGCTTAATTGATTATATATCATTGCCAATTGAAAGACAAGTGACTCATCTTTCGTGCAATTTTATTCTTCTGGGTTTTATTGTATTCTCCTTATGTTTGTCCTTAGGGTATGCGAGTCTTTTGGTTTGTGATCTGGTAGTTTGAAAGCAAAATCAGTGACAAACAAGAGTTTTGTCTTGAATTGACGAAGGGCATGCTAGGTATGCATTAGGCACTGAGTCTTTTGCTACCAATGTCAATGTGTTAGATCTCCTAAAGTACACCTCATCTTGGTACAAATATCTGGACAGTCTCCTTAATTTCATATTGATTGTTGCTTTGATGACAGATTAGAAAGAAAAAGGATTTAATGATGACACCATGCTCTGAACACTGTTTTGACGTATTATTGCTGCTGCAAGCAATTTCATAGTAGTCTTCTTTGTCTAGCATATACACTATGATGCACAATATCCAGGGGTCAATTCTTCTACAAAAATGGCACCGGATTATGGTTCAGGGTCAATTCTGCTAAGACTTGAATTTTTTTAATTAACATTATATTGTCTTATATACTTTCAGATACTTTCAGTTTATTTTGCTGCACGTTTGTAATTTGCAGGACGTGGTATGAGAGGAAAGCTTAATAATCTGATGGTCCAACTTCGGAAGAACTGCAACCATCCGGACCTCTTGGAGTCTGCCTTCAATGGCTCATGTATATTTGTTTTTCCAGAATGCATTATTTGTATTGGTATCAAATGGTTGCCATGTAAGTCACCTAACTCATAGCTTTGTCCTTATTTCTTGTTTTCAGATCTCTACCCACCTGTTGAGGAGATAGTTAACCAGTGTGGTAAATTCCGCTTGCTGGACCACCTTTTGGAACAGTTGTTTGCCCGTAAACATAAAGTATGTTAAGTCTGTTAGTTCATAAACACTGGTTTATTATCAGCTGCCTTTCATGTGCTATTTCATTTGCAATCAGGTTCTAATCTTTAGCCAATGGACTAAAGTTTTGGATATCATGGATTACTACTTTAGTGAAAAAGGACTTCAAGTTTGTAGAATCGATGGCAGTGTGAAGCTAGAGGAAAGGAAAAGACAGGTTTGTCCTTCTCTAAGTTTCATAAGACAGGTAGTTGCCAGAATTCTTGCATTACTGGTTTTATGGCTTATGATTTGAAAGACCTATACTCCAGATCGTCTATGGTTTTATTGGTTGTCAATGTAGCTTCTACTCCATTTCTCATGTGCTGTTTCATCACAGGCTCTCTGTTCCGTAAAGTCCAGTTATTCAGTTGGTTGTGATTTTACCATCCTGTCGCGCTAACATTACAGAGTTATACTGAGAATTTTTTCTTTCCTCGTTTTTTGCCTTTTTGGCTCTTGTGCCTTCAATGCAACCTGAGCCCTAGGGTAGCATTTAATCCTGCACTGGTGAAAGAGATGCTCCTGCTGATCGATTGCAGTGCTTGCCTTTGTCAATATGGTATATTGGTTTTGGCAAATGACTCTTGATTAGTTCAAGGAAGCAATAGCCAAACTGTGGTAAGCAATTTGATTCCAGTTGTGTTCAAAGGATTGGATGTGCACTGTATGTGGGAGTGAAGATGGTCTACTTTCCTCTTCGAGGCCTGGTCCATTTCTCATTTTGTTAGGAATTGTCACCTTTGTGCTCCCGAAGTATTGTGGATGATAATCAACCCAAGCTTATTGGCGAATCGTCTCTGTTTAAACAGATTGAGGAGTTCAATGATGTGAACAGCAATTACAGAATATTTCTTTTAAGCACTAGGGCTGGTGGACTAGGTATCAACCTCACTGCAGCTGACACTTGTATACTCTATGACAGTGATTGGGTATTTCCTTAATGTTGTCTTCCTTATTACTTTTGTTTATTCCCTTATGGAACATTCATTGTTCGTGAGGTCTAACATGGTGTTGCATGTTCCTCTTGCACTGCAGAACCCTCAAATGGATTTGCAGGCCATGGATAGATGTCATAGGATTGGGCAAACCAAGCCTGTTCATGTTTACAGGCTGGCAACAGCTCAATCTGTGGAGGTAACTCTGACGGCCGTTTTTTTTTATGATCTGCAACTAAGGCTGCGTTTGCGTTCTAATATTTTACGCACTCTAAAATTTTAACACAATAAAAAATTACAATATAATCTCTCTCTCCCCCATTAAATCATTAATTTTCACTACAAAAATATAAAAAATTATCTCCCTCTTTACTTTTTCACTAAACCCAATACCTAAAATTTTAACAACACTAAAATTTTACAACACAAACACACCCTAAGTCTTTGCAGGCGGTACCTTTAAAAATATTTGACGAAGTTTTTGTCAACAGGGTCGCATCTTGAAAAGGGCTTTCAGCAAATTGAAACTTGAGCATGTGGTGATCGGGAAAGGCCAATTTCACCAAGAAAGAAGCAAGTCTAACTGTACAGATATCTTGCAGGTTTAGTTCCACTTAAATTGTTCCATCTTTAGTCATTCCCCTTGTGTTGGTGTGTCACTCCTTTTTGGGTTTTCTTGAACTTTGCTGGCAGATTTGTGCTCTGGAATGTGAAGACATCAAGATTATTTCATAGTTATCCCGTTTGGAAATTACTACTTGTAATTCGCATTAATCAAGAGAATTGATAGGCAGGGGCTGGTATTCAGATAGAAAAAGGGACAACCATGGGTTGGTCCAAGCTTCCTAGATTTAAATGGGCTTCCTTGGATGCGTTTGCAAACTTTAATTAGTTGAAATATTTAGGGAATGTTGTGAAAATTGAGGAGATTGGAGTTTTATTGGGTTTTGCGAGAATGTATGAAAAAAAAATAGAATTTTATAGTAGTTAGTGAAAAAGTGAATAGAGAGATGATTTGAGTGAATTGTTTATGTTTATTATGATGTAAATAGATTATTTGATGGGTAAAGAGAGGATTTTGAAGTTTATTATTATTATTTTTGGTGGGACCCTTGATTGGTGTGAAAACATAAAAAGTTATAATTTTGTGAGAAAATTCACGTTTTCATCTAAAAATTCTTAAGTTGTGATTTCATCTAGTTGTGTATGGGATTAGTGTTTGATCAAGGTGTGAGCAGAAGACCATGAGAATTAGACTGCGGGGTTCGTTGTCAGTTTGTATACTTCAAATCTGAACTAAATAAACCTTGATCCGGATTTGACCTCGTATGAGTTTTATTGAATCTCAGGAGGAGGATCTACTGGCATTGCTCCGAGAGGAAGAGACAGCCGAAGACAAGAGAATACAGACAGATATTAGTGAGGAAGATTTGGAAAGGCTGTTGGACCGCAGTGATTTGGTTGTTGGTGCATCCAACAATGTTGAGAATTGCAATGGTGCTGGCAGTTCTCTTCCCCTTAAAGGCCCTGGTTGGGAGGTGGTGATGCCAACGGCAACTGGAGGCATGCTGTCTACCCTTAACAGCTAAGCACTTGGAACTTGGCGATCGGGCTCCCATTTTTGTGATTCTGTAAATTTTGGATAGCTATTGTAAACAATAGGAGGGAGTCCGACTGGTGGTTTTACTTTTTGCACGTGGTCGCTTAGGGGTTCCACCATCCATGCCCAAGACAGATGTAAGAATGAAATTTAAAAATGAGATGCATGCAGATATATTCTCATTTTTAAATTAAACTGTTTCCTGTGTTGATTTTAAACGCAAGCCTTTATGGCTCGGTGTATTAGTTTTGGTTCTCGTTTTATCCTGAAAAGTAATCGAGTGGCAGGTTCTTTCAGGCTTGAGCAATTTCATATTATTGAGCTGCGAAACTCATTTCATGAACGCAGATAGTCGTGTCGGGATGGTTCTATTACATGCAAAGGAATGTTGGGTGCAAATTTGCTTACTGAAAGCACACTGGCAGAACGTTAGAGAACCATCCAGAGCCAAAAAATTTCCGTTGCCGGGAATCGAACCCGGGTCTCCTGGGTGAAAGCCAGATATCCTAACCGCTGGACGACAACGGATTTCTTCACATTGCTTTGGTATTATTGATAAATATAACTTATTATATTACTACTGTGTGTGGGCTGAACCTCTTACCAAACTACTGAAGCCCATCAAGGCCAAAAATTTTCAACCCGCAATTTTTTTTTTCGACTGGGCTTGTGGTATTACTACCCTCGATTTCGAGTATTTGTTATAGGTGCCTGGGGCACGGCACCACACATTCCGAGTAAACATTAAAACGATACACCAACGACCAATGGTTGGTGTGTAGTAAACCCGCAGGGATAAAATTGCGTATTCTTTCAACAGCAGTCATTTATTACGTCTGTAAAGGCGATCTTTGAAAATAGTTTTCACTGTTTGGTTCATAGTGATGATCTTTACTTTACAACAATTCAAGACCCAAAATCATCAGCCAAAAGCTTATAATTAAGAAGAAAAACAAAAATTCTCAGACGAAAGGGAAACCAGTGGCTGATCGCCTAATGTTCCAGCCAAAAACTCCTATACTTCACCACAATTCGGAAACGAGCAATAATTCTCGGCTTCTCCCCTCCTCTCTCTCTCTTTTTTTTTTTTCTACTTTGCTTCTCCACTCGTCACCTGAACTATTTATTCATCTCGGAAACGAGCTATTCTCTAACCAGAATTTCCTGTAAATTTGTTGGTCCATCTCGTACTCGCTGGGTTTGTCCTATCAGAAACCATAATTCCAGCTCGGAAATCTTGCCCTTTGGGGACCCCAGGTCGTCTTTGAGATCCGTGCATCTCTTGTGCTCCGGTTGAAGCCCGGAGAATATATATACGATCGAAGAAATGATAACTCGGTCCAAACTCGTCGAGCAACTCAGAGACTACCAGATACGATCCCAGCACAATTGGTCCGCTCTCACTGTCTTCTCCCCCAAACCCCATATCATTTCCCGGTAAAGTCTTTTCTCTGTTTTTAAAAAATTAATAAATTAAACATCTTGTTTAGGTATCTAATAATTCTTTACTAAGTTGACTTCGTTTATTTGGAACTTGGAAACCTGGCAGTTTAATCTTGGGCATTATCTAGGCTCGCTTTTCCTTGTTGAAGTTCCTAGTTTCTTTATTCGAAGGTTTACTCTAAGTTGTTTCACAAAGCATCTGTTTTTTGTTTATAACCGTTCGTTGTTATTTGAATTTAGTTATACTGGTCAACTATTATCATTCCTTGGCTCTAAAAGAAGTTATTGTTAGAGAGTTACCGCTTTCGAAACACGTAAATATGTAAATTCCATAGTGCTTCCTGTTTTTGTTATTTGGTTTTGGTGAATTCATGTTCGGTCCCAGATATACTATATAGCAGTCAAATGGTGGATTTGATATTATTATTTAGTGAAGTGCTCTAAATGTGCGCTGGTGACGACAACATACATTTCTCGACACTTCCTTGATTTTTATTGTTGTCTGGAGAAGTTACCTGGCCTTTATTTTCGGGATATCAAACTCGTCCAATATGTAGTTTTCATTTCAAGTTGTTGTACACATAACCAAAGTATTGTCTTATTCCACTTTGCTTCGGTATCTTCATGGAAACTCAAAGAAAGAAAGTCTTGTGAATTGTGATAATGCATAATTTCTTGGCACTTCGACAATATACCAATTATGAGCGAGTTTTGTTCCTTTTTTTATTTGGGTATGGTAGGGGGAAAGGAGTATGCAGCCAAATAAGTTTGGAACTGAAATGTAAAATCCCGGATTCATTATCTATAACATCTCTTTACCAATTCTTGTGGACTGAAAATAATACCTTTTATACGCAGCTGGGACTTCCTATCCGGACTAGGACTCCCAAAAGTATAGGGCTTTAGAAGGTTTAGTTAGTAAGCAAAGCTGTAAATTTTCAAAGACCAGCTATGATGACCCAATAAGGTGAAAACTTAACAAGGGTGGGTAGTATGTCATATTGCATTTGATTAGAACTAAAAGTAATTTATTCAGTGAATTGCACGTAGCTTGCATCGCTTGTAGTAACATTATTAAATGGGGCTTGTGGGATAAACTTGTCACCAAAGGTTAGCTTACATCAGTTGCACGCCATTTATTTATATGCTGGTTGTGGGAAGAACTTCACTCTAAAGTCCTAAACTCAACTGCAGTGTGTTGTACCTTATTTATTGAAATGGAGTTTAACCATTTCCATTGCTTCTACCTCCCAAAATCTGACAACTGTTTGCGGTCACCACCTAGCTAGGTACAAACTTGAAGGTTAGCGTGTAAATGGTTGGAGGTCGTTTTCCAGGTACTCTTAGAATTTGTTTTGGTGGAGGCAAGCGGCTTTGAGGGAAAAAAATGGAGGGGCCTAAAATACGAGGTATTAATCCGGTAGAATAGATAATCGGATGGATATCAGTTTCTGGGTGCCCATTAATTCTATTAGCAATGACTGCATCCTATCCTCATGCTGCAAGGATTTTGCACATGTAAGAAAATGTTTCCTTTGACTGAGAATTACAATTGAACTCTTTGGGTTGACACTTGCTTGCACTGCTGGACAAATTAGTAAGGCTGGCATAGGCTGTGGACTAAAATGCTTATAAATCGCATGGAGTAAAGTTACAATTTCTCCAACCTCATTTAAATACCATAGATAACATGTTGAATTGATGGGACTTTGATACACGAAGGCATAAGAATTTGGGATAGGGGTTGGTGCATCAAATCTTGTGTGTAGAAAGGGGTACTTGATACAGAGTTTCATCTACTTGTATCAAGACCCAATGAGGTTGCAGCTACTTTGAGTACATCAGGGATGGGTATAGTATGGGGAAGGGAAATGTGGAGAGAGAGAGAATGGGTGTGAATGCATGGGGATCAACTCAGTCGGGATTTCAGTAGACACGACTACTGAGTTTTTTTGGGTCCTTTATTTGCTTGTCGGATTTTGAGTTATTTTTTATTAAATTGAGTACTAACATGCTTTCTCTAATTTTCCTGGTCTTGAATATATCTTAACTGTCTCCATTCCCACTTTATTGGGTTCCCTTGTCACTCATTTCTTCAGTATATTGTTTTCTGAAACTTACCTCAAGGGAACCCTTGTTGATTATCTTGTTTAGTGACTGCCCCATCATCAGTGCTTAAAAAGCCATTAAGATCTTCATGTCTTCAATGACATTTGATGTAAAAGGTTCTGTTAACTTCATGCAGGACTGATGTTGCCGTGGCAATCTTTTGGGCCGTAGTGTTTAGCATGCTTGTCATGTCATCCTATATTTCCCTTTACTTCAGGCACTTTTGGCTTTCCTTCGTGATTATCTGCATTGGCATCTTTGTTCCTGTGCGCCTTAGAATATCTAGGCAGGCACTGACCAGGAAGAAGGAGAGAAGATTGCTGTTGCCATTGTCCATGTGAACATCTATGGCCGTAGAACTGTGTAGCCATGGGCTTTGGCAAATGGCCCATTGCTCGCTCACCTTCAATTTATTTGGCTTTGACAATGGTATTAGATGCTTGAGTGCTGATATTGGTGAATGTGGCTCTTGACAGCCGCTTTTTTAGATGGAGGATATGATACTTTTTAATCCTTTAGCATATTGCATACACGAAGGCATAAGAATTTGGCAAACGCCATTTCTTCGGATGTAAGAACGATAGAGTTTTGAGCATAGAGGAAAGGCAACTTAGTATTATTATTTTCTCTCTCCCTGGTTTGTAAATTCAATCAGTTTTAAGTGACTTTTTGCTTAAAGATCATGTGGATCAAGTTGTTGTATATTTTCTGTTCTGGTTTGAGGCACAAGAGGAGTTATCAACTTACAAACTAACTGTTAAAACTTGGCATATATGATGTAGGAAATAAAAGGGACAAGAATTCAGTTGTAAGCGGGGCATAAGGCCTGCTGTGTATGCGGAACTCATCATGTCATTTGGCTCTTCTATTTCTTTCTGATTTTCTACATTTTATGCTAAGCCTATTAAACTGGGTTTATACTGTATTTTTTTTTATGAAGCATCTCGTATTGTTAATTATATTTTAGGCTAGATGTTGGGAGAATTACGAGAGCTTATTCTTACACAACGAATTGAATAGGTTACCCTAGGTAATAGCAGAAATAAATGTTGCAAAAATTAGATCAAGGTGTGCCTCAATGATCGGATGAAAATACATGTAAATAATATCACATTTGCATTATTCATTTGTAGGAAAAAAAAGGAGAAGAGGAGAGGTGGTGTTGGGGGGGGGGGGGTGTGGATAAAAAGTCATTTGTTCTTTCCCTTGTTATATTAGCTCTGGATCGGAAGGAGGTATAACTTGCTCAAAGGATAAATTGAAAACTATCTACTTTATAATGATTGTTGCATATTGGGTTTGCTTATTTGCAGGCTTTCCCAATAGCTGTTTTTTTCCTTCTTTTCTTTCCCTCTTTCTTTTCCTTTGTTTCGTAATGCTGATAATAGAAATGAATTGTGGCTTTCTCTGACCTATAAAAACCATATATATCTAGAATCAATACTTTGGCACTTTTCATTCATTTTGAATCTACTTGGATATTGTACGTGTTGATTTTTTGTGATACATGGTTTACATCATCATCGTTTCATCTGTTTTTGCTTTGAGAAAATGGACAGACTGCATCTTATGCACGGGAAAGGGAGAGGGGCGTGTGGGGACCTCGACTTTCTATTAAGACCAATTTGCTAACTGTGCAAAATGTCCATACAAAATCCAATTGCTCTCAATCACTGCTGCATTTGGTTCATAAGTTGGTCCCCCGATTGGTTTCAAATCTTCATGCTTCTTTTTGCATGGAGATTGTTGAACAATTTATGAGAATCAGATGCCAGCCAATTTAGCTAGACCCAAAAACTTGCGTGCTTTACCTGTTGTCATTATTCTCAGTTTAGTAGTGCTGTTGTGGTCCCCCACGGGACCATTTTGTTCTGTTTCTCTTCAACAGGGCTCAAGTATCAGTTATCATGAGCAGGTAAGAAAGAAAAGTAAGAAAATAGAATGAGAAACGGGTTGTGGTGGGTGGCATACAAGTTGCATTATTGCTCTACCTTAATGAGTACGTGGCCCTCCAGCAAATGCTGCAGGGGCCTCTTCTGTTGGATTTTAGATGAGTATATGAGTAAATGATTACTGCAAATCCCTGTTTCTGTTTCTTTGTTGTTCATCCAAGTTGCATGGGTTTGGTTTGGTACTTCATAATGACTTTATCTTTCCAAACGAAGATGCGACCCACAACTGTTTTTCTTTCTTCCCCCTATCCTCCCTCATTATTTTCCTTGGATATAAGTACTTTGGTCTGAAGAAAGTGTCATTGATCTTTGCTCTATGGGACATAATTTCCAGGCAGTTGTAGGTACATTCCAACTGTCTTCTTTAATCGGCGTGTCAATCTGAGACATATCTGGATTGAGTCTGTGCGGGTTATGTTTTCCGCTAGCTGTCACTCTCTCTAAATGGGTGATATAGTAGCAGTTGGGATACTGTGAAGTAACAGTTACTATTATAGGGAGTGGATCAGCTTGTAGGAGGATATTGTAGGGTTCATGGGCTAGCTCGATGGTTTATATAATCCTACATGCTAATGGTGGTGCATTATGAATGGATTCATTTGCTGTTTGCGATGCATACAATGGACGCATGGCAATGTGCTTTGAGCTTTTGAGTGAAAAAAAAGTTGAGGTAGTGGCACAAAGTACCTTTATCAAACATGTTGTCCACATGAAGCGCAGTTTGGGCCCGCGTGAGTACAACTTGACGTTGCTTATTATATCTTTTTGTAGGAAATTCAGCTTTGGGTTTGTGTTATCCATTGGAATGGTGTCAGTAGGAATGTAGTGATTTTTTTTATAGCTATGAGATTGGAATGTTAGAACCGAAAGAAAGCTTTTGTACAGATAAAGTGACATCATAGAACTTGTCACGAAATTCTGCCCTCTATATTCCATATATTTCTCCTCTCTGAAAAAAATATTTGTTTTTGATTCAGGTGAAGATCGTCTTTGATACGAAATGTACGACAGTTGTTCTCTTGGGTGCTAATTTTTTCAAGAAAAAAAAATATATAATCGCCTATTGAAAAGGAGAAAGAAGCTTATTTTCCTCGCTTTTTGTAGGTTATAGCTTTTACATGGATCAAATAATTTATTATATTCCCCCATCTGAAGGGGAAAGTGAGTTCTGTAGGTTCTGAATGGAACATCCTCATGTAATTCTCTGGCTGCTTTATACATTGGAGGCCACCCTCTTTTGTTCTTGTCGGGGGGGTTTTTTTTTTATATAAATGTTCCTATCAGGTTTTCGAAATGGTGGTTACGTGATATGTCCGGAAACCAGTTCATCATTGTTTTGTAGCCCAGTTCACGGCCTCTTTCATCTCTACTCTCCTAAAGAACTCCTAGGTCTTGTTGTCATAGAATCATTGACCCGCTCTCTTTTTTATGTGATAAGACAAGGCAATACTCAGTTACATTGGACAAAAGCCCAAAATTCTCGGCCAATCAATACTCTTCCACTAAATCTTAGATTTATTGTATGCTAAATCCTAACTCTTCCTAATGTTATCCTTGGTGGCATCCTGCAAGCCTTACGTTGTTTGAAATTTTATTTATGGAGCCCCACATCCTGTATTGCTAATGTTGAGAACCTGTCTCTTTTGCTGAAGAAGAAGAAGAAGAAGAAACCAGATAAGAAGCCCGAAGAGGGCACAATTACAAAAATCCCCAGTACAGAGGCCCTTGCCTTGAAGATATATCGATGAAGGATGCTGCATTTAGTGCCCCAAAAGTGCTGCTTAAATTGATGAATCTCATGGCGGAATGGGAATCCATCGGTGCAACTTGAGCTGATTTTGATATCCTATTATCTAATTACTTTATACAGACGTGTACTGTTTAATGCGTTTGGTTCTTCTCCAGTACAGTAAAACATAAATGGAACAATCTTTTGTTCCTTATCCAATCGCATCCCTGATCCCCCTACGTAGAAAAAAAACAATGTCATCAAGTTATAGCTCCTAATTAGTACGTATTAGGGTTCCAGATTAATTATGATCCTTCATTATAAAAAGCTGACACTTTTTTTTGTCTAAGGGCACGTTGGTTTTGAGAAAATTTTAAGGATTTGAAATATGACGTGAATATTTAGATGATGTTTGAGCTTTATTGACATGCATGTAAAAGTTGTTGACTTGTATTGATGTTTGTGAAAAAATAATATTGAGTTGTATTTGAATACGTGTATAGTAATGTTAGGATCGTAAGTTTAGAAAATTGAATTCAAATTCTTAAAAAAATTCAAAATCAACCTGCCTTAAATTTTCTCGAGACGGCTATGAAATATTTTGCTCGATCGGAAAGAGATTTGGTTTGAATCATGGAATGATTATGATTTCTAGTTATGGGCTACCACGTGGTGAATCCAATTCCCATGTTGTGCCTCATTGTGATGAATTGAAGCTAAACCCTATCCAATACCCCTACTTCCCTCATCCTCCCTTTCTCAATCTTCCTCAATGAGAGAACCATATTGTTCCCCTTTTTATTTAGGGAATTTAACAATTTAGTCTTTGGGTTTTGATTATTTTAACAGTTTAGTCCTTGAATTTCAAATTTCAAATTTAAAGCCCTTAAGTTTCATACTTTTGACAATGAGACTCTTCCGTCAGTCTACCGTCCATATGCTTAACAGAGCTCTCTGACACGTTAGCAATTTGAAGCGGTCGACCGTTACATGAAGAGGTCGACCGCTTCATGTATAGGTCGACCGCTCATATTTTACACATATACCCGGTCGACCGCTATATGCTCCGTTAAGCATATGGACGGCAGACTGACGGAAGGGCCTCATTGTCAAAAGTATGAAACCTAAGGACTTTAAATTTGAAATTTGAAATTCAAGGACTAAACTGTTAAAGTGTCAAAATCCAAAGACTAAATTGCCAATTTCCTTTTTATTTATTGATGTGTAAGAAGCTATGGATTCCATGATCAAGACCCTAGCTAGTTATCTCCCTATCCTACTGAAAAAGTTTAGCTAATTAAAATATCCTTATAATAAAATAGAAAGAAAAATAAATTTAACGCATGTTAAGTATGTAACAGTCAAATAGAAGCTATCTCTTACGAACTCAAAATTCTTAATTTTTTTTACTTTCCAAACATTACTTTAGACTCAATAATAATCAAATAGATATGTTAGAAATAATTATAATTTCATTGGCAATAAAATGATGACATTAAAGGAATACTATATTATTAATTAGATTGAAGTGGCAATTGCTTTAAGCCTTATTTTAATTGTATGATTACCTCTGTCGCCTTGTCCTTGACCAGTAAACCAGATGCTTGGATACCTAACGGGCATGACGAGGCCAGCGACAGTAATCAGTGATTTAACTGAAACAAGAATATCCTTTTTTATAAACAATATTTGAACACACTCAATACAAAGAAAAGGACAAATTTGACAAAGATTTTGTTTTTACCTAATTTTATAATCCAGTGATAATATTGCTTGTCTTTTTTGTTTTTCTAAGCTATAATATTGCTTGTCTGACCATCGTAGAAATCCATGCATTTACTCGAGATGTGTTTCTTTATATGTAAACATCGGCCCTTCAAAACTGTACCATCCCCCACTCTGTATAAGCCATGGAGAGACAAGGAGTATTATTCTAGAGAACATCATTATTTACAACTTGAATCCAATTTTTTCTTTTTTTCTAAATTGCATCCAAAAAATTTGAGTTGGAACGAAGAGAAAAAACTGGTAAAAGATTTGTGACTCGAAAGAAGAGCCCCAAAATTGCGATCATTTAGCTGACAATGGCTCGAGAATTCTTGGAGCAGCGTGCGGCCACGTTTTCAGCCAAACTCGCGCGTGAGCAATGATTCAGGTTCCCTTGGTTTGCACAACCATGATGGGGTTCAAGCCTGGGACGGGGGACCCTTCTTCCCACGACTCTTTTCACAAACCCTGACATAATAATTTCCTCCTTCCCAGCTTTTTCTTTTTCGATTATGGTGTAATACAGCTTAAACGCTTTTGATTGTTCTCTCATCAAACTTTACTCTGCCTTCTCTTTTAGTCAGTCACCTCCGGTCCTCCCCCCCCAAAACAAAAGCGGGAAAAAGAACTCAAAGATTGGATCCTCCAGCTATTGGAAGCCAGCGGCTTGTTTATAAACTACAATTTCTTTTAAAGGGCAGAAAAATAAAAGGACGATCTCTATCGAGATGTACGCTATTCCAAATTCATGGAAACAATTATATTATCTAATCAACAATGATACAGCCAAATCCCTCTATTTTTTCCTGTATTTTAATGTATTTGTTCGATTTTAGATTTGGATAAATCCTTGTCTCTGATCTAGCACAACAAAAGTGTTGATGAGAAACACTACCCAAAGATCCAAACTTATAAATAATAACGTCGTGCCCTTTTCACGTTCTTTGAAAATATTGGTCAGTATTCTAATACGACCACTATCGAGCACCGTGGAAAAGGGTGAGGGAATAGAAACCACAAGCTTGAAGACGAGGTAAAAGTATTATTGCCTTTTCTGTATATTTTAAGACTGGGCGGTAGGCAAGAGAGGATAAGATTTTGAACTTAAAAGATAATATACGTAAAAGAAAAGGACAGAGATTGAGAATACCGACAGGCAAAAACGCAACATTTTAATTAGGTCAACTACGCAGGAAGCGGTACGTCCTTTCAAGTCTTCGCTCGATTATCAAGGTTCTTTACACCGTTTAGACTAGCCATACTGAGCACGATATTCAGCCGTACACAGTCTGTCGTCATGGCATGCGTACTCGTCGTTTCCTACAAAAGGAACAAATAAAGACTCAGAGCCAAAGCTGGAGAAATTACAGCACCCTACTCTGTACAAATTGCTGTACTTTCTTGTTTTTGTGTTTCTGTACAAATTGCTGTACATTCCTTCCCCCCACCCTCGCTCTGTCTGTATTCTCTTTTTCTCGTCTCCTTCGTTTCCTAAAGAGTTGCGCCCCATGTTTGGCTTTGCCAAGTATTCATTTCCTTTTTGTTTCTCTTTCGTCCCCTCGCTTTTCAATTAGAGCTGAATAGAACCGGACCGCAGACCGGACCGGAAAATTTGACCGGATTTACGGTTCGGTCCGGTTCTAATACTAAAAATACAATCCGGTCCGAACCGAATTTAAGGACTAGATTTATGCGGTCCGGTCCGGTTTATATATTTTTGAAATGCGATCCGGACCGGACCGGACCGCATTTAATAAATTTTATTTTATTTTTTTAATTTTTTTATATATTAAAAAAACGCGCAGTGCGCACACTGCGCAGAGCTACACTGCACTGCGCAGTGTAGCTCTGCGCTGCAGTGCAGTGTAGCTCTACACGGTAAGAATAAAATTTGAATTTTTTTTAAAAAAATAATTAAATCCGGTCTGGACCACTTAAGTGGTCCAAACCGGACCGCATTTTAAAGGACCGGACCGCATTTCCGATTTTCACCCCTACTTTCAACAGCTACTGCAGAACACAGACAATAATAACAACACAAACAACTAGTACAGATTATATTTGAAAATTGGACAAAATTCAGTCAAAATGTCATCTTGCTATCTGGATGTGGTGATGCACTATTTAATATATATTTAGATTGTTCCAAAAACCCTTGAGCTGTGCACTTTATATTTTGTGATTTTGTGAGACTTGAACGTGGGTTCATATGTCAAATCAAACAGAAAAAGAACTATGTTCCACAATTATTTTCAACGTAATGATGTCAGGCCAAAACAAAGATAATTCTAACCTATTCTTAGAAAGGAGATACTGGATCGAAACCTGCAATTCTACGTCGAACGGTTGGGTAATTGAAGGTATTCATTCGACCTGCAATTTTGCCGTGGAAAACAGTGTCTTCTATCACTTCATCATCTTGATTATTCGCTCGATTGGATGGATTTAGCCAAACACACAACAATCATGAGCTCACGGAACAAATAGTGTAGGTAACGCATACAAGGATCGCTAAAGTATCAACACGGGAAAAAAAGTCAACGACAATGGTAAGCACTGTCCCGAGTGAAATTTTTTACTCGAACGGTGTCTGATGTGGCTCCAAATGGGGGACAAAGCCCATGGTTTACTGTGGTAAAATCCGAAGGCGTTGTCTCCATTAAAGATCTTTTCCTTGACTTTGCTGGCTATATGCTGCAAATACCAGTCTAATCAAATCAGGCTGTAAAGGATATTCCAGGCCTACTGACTAAAGTACACGGTTGGTGCGCAATAAAGTTTCGACTGCATACGTCTTGTCAACCACACGTGTAGTCTCGCCATGTGGAAGATACCCAGTTCAGGCCTATGGTCGCAATGATTAGGATGTGTGCCCACCCACACGAGGTGGCCTCCGTTTGTTTGCATGCATGTGTCGTCTTGGTTAGGTGGGTAATTTGATTATTTCGACTTTTGAGATCAATTATTGGGACACGTGTACATCTTTGGAGCCCTTCGTTCAAGATTTAGAAGAAAGATTTGCAAAATCCTTATGCTGTAACGGCTTAGATCCACGGAGTATGCTTCTCAATAGGTGGGAGCTTTTTCTTTTTCCCTTTTTGGCCAAAAAGCGCTGAATGGGGCAGTTTGATATTTTCTATTTGGATGAGAGTATAAGATTATCGTATTCCTTTACACACTTATGGTCAAGAGGGATTCAGATGATCTTTAAAGTACGTAGATACTCCTAAAAAAAACAACCAAAGAAAATAATGGTAAAAAATGCCGTTGGATTCGACTCTAAACGACTATCTGGGTATCTGCGGTGGCTTGGTCACGCAGACGAAGTACTTTGAATGGTTTAAAAGAGGTAGACTATCTTTCATGGGAGGAATGTGAATTTGGTTAAGCTTGGAAAAGGAAGTTAGCAGATGAAACATGGGAAAGTCAATAATGTCCGTTCGTGATTTCTTGGGAATTCGTGGGAAGTAGGTATTGCCCATGCAGAAGTTACGTGTATTTTAAGTTATTAAAGACATCTATCTTTGTTTTTCCTACTATTCAGACAACAAAAGACGGAACGGCCGGACACCCTTTTTGTTAATGTGCATACCTTTTCTAATTTCTTCCCAACTTGAATCCATTGTTTTCCAACATAAAGTCGTTTTTTTAAAAAAAAAAAAAACTGAACATACCGTTGGTAGCTCGAAAAAAGGATAACAGTGATAGAAAGAAAAGAAGATAAACCAATGATAACTTAAATATCTGGTACCTAAAAAAGTTATCAACGAAGCTAGCTGCAATTTTCTAGATTGTCGCGACAACTATCCTCGATCGGTGTTCCTTTTAGAAAATACTTATTTTTCAAATTAAGGACGCGTTCATTTTCAGAATATTTGCAGATTATTGATCGTTTTGAAATTTTTAGTTGATTTTAAAATTGTATTGGAATGCGTGTAAAAGTTGTTAAAAGATATTGTTGTTTGTAAAAAAGGTAATAAAGTGTTGTATTGGAATGCGTGTGTTTTTGTGATGTTTGGATGGTAAAAAAAATAGAATTTAAATCCTACGAAAATGTAGGAATCAAACATGCCCTAAGTGTGCGTATCTTTGGTACTTCGTGATCTAAACTATTTTTGCAAAAAAAAGGTAATGTTTATCAATAACATATGCAGTACTCAAAAACTTCTACCAGATTTGAGAAAAATAACAATAATTAGAACAACATTAAAACAGAAAAGGAGGGACTAGAGAGCAATTTTTTTGTTTTCGTATGCAAATGGAAACCAAGATTTGCATATTACCCTGACCTCTTTATCCCTTTGTCAAAGCTTCGTGTAGTGTCCTCATGCCATCAGCCATGAATGTCATGCACGACTATATATATCATGTCAATTTTTCTGCCTTTTTTTAGCTCGTATACATATTTTATGCAAATAAATTAACTCTCGCTTCCCTCATTTCATCTTGATAATATTGTGATTCTAAAAAAGGAAATTGACTTTAAACAAAATGCTACACTCGCGCTGAAATATCGGACGAGGGTGTGCACGGGAGACTTGGAAAATGTGAAGACGGGAGTAAAAATTGCTTATGATTGTCCAGGCGGCCGATTATAAATAAATCAAATCCAACGCACCCTTAGCAAGGCAAGAAAGAGATCTTAATTATGTATACCTACCAATTGTAAACACCCAAAGCCGATAGCTGGATATCTATTAATAGATTGGTCTCCCGAGAGCTACGACACCCGCTAGCAAGAGTCCATGCCCTCTCATCTAACAAAGGTTAGGCGGCGCAGAGAGAGGAGTAAGATCGAGGATAAGAACGGAGAGAAATATGGCTGATAGCCTGATAGTTAAGAGACCAATGTTTATCTTTGTGTTAACAATATCTCGAAAGAAATTAAACTGTTGAATGTTTTTACTGTCTCTCGATCTCTCTGTCCACACAAAATTATTATTGGGGCCACATATTAGGTACATCCTAGATTTCTTCATGATTTGAACAGCTCAAATGAGAATGTTGATCAATCATGGAGAAGATTATTTGCTACTGGTCATTATCATCGATCAATTAAATGAAAGCAGGTATGCATCTATGAGAAAATGTATTTCGAAATCTCGGATCACTGATTGCATGTTGTCGTGTAAGGCAATAACAGGAACAAATACCCGTTGACATGGATGTATTAATTGTTTGTCGTGAAGTAGCAATTAGTCGTCGAAGGCAATTTGCAAGAGAAGCCAGGGCCATTAGCTAGCAATTAATGAAGCATATATTACTGTCACTGGCCTTTCGGAACACCGAACACGCATGATGGTTCCAGATCAAGGCCACTTGCTAATAGGTTCTGTGAATGAAGCAGTTTAATTTATGGTCTGCAATAGTAATTTTTAGTTTCTTTCGATGGAACTCGGCTTCTCTTTCCAAAATTCTAGGGCTTAGTGCTTCCCCATAACACATTGACATCAATACTACTGTACCATAACACAGTGACATCAATACTGCATGTGATGTGCGACAGGAAATTTCTGTTTCATATACGTGCACGTGGTAATAAATAACGATTTTACTTTCTTTCATAGTCTTCGTGTCTATTCGTAGATCACGGCTCTGATGGTAGAGACCGATCGACTCTAATTTAGAGTTGTGGTGTGTGGCACTTGGATAGTGAGAATAGTATCTCTCGTGCAGGTTTTCTAACTTCAGTGTTGTTACATACAGGTGAACTTATATTTATTTGAATTAGTTGGTAGGTTCTTTTAACTGCAGGTTTCTTATCAGTTGGTTCTGTTTTGATGTTAGTTATGGATAAGGTAATTCGTGTGATGTAACTACAATCACAAAAGTGAGTTCTATCAATAAAGTTGAGAGGTAGCTTCCTCTTTTATGAAAAAAAAACAAAAATCAAAATTCTCTCTCTCGAAAAAAAGTCGAAATTATTCCTTATGCAAGATAAAATATTGTTCAAATTGAAAAATATAATTCAAATAATAAAAATGTTAGAATTGGAAGGTCGATGCAGGACAATAGATGAAAGAAGAGGTGTGCAGAATAATACGTTTTATCAAATAGACTCAAAAGGCTAGAGAATAGCTTTTCTTTATTGAAATTGTGGAATGTATGGGAACCTGTGTCTCCCACTGTAGAAACCGACTTACAATAGATGCTAGACACTTCTAGCATACCTTGAGAAACTCTTTACTCTCGATAATTCTACATCAGTAAAACAGTCTCTTGAACTAGATTTTTCTAGAAAAGTGCATTAATTTAACACTCCTCCTTAATGCACTTTTCTCATACTCCGATCATATTGCGTAGAATTTCAAACTTGAATTTGGGTAGCACCTTAGTAAAAATATTCGCCAACTGTTCTTCAGTCTTGCAATACTTGAACTCGATCTCTGTCTTTGGTGGCTTCTCTTAGAAAGTGATATTTGATCGCTATGTGTTTAGTCCTGTTATGAAACACAGGATTTTTCGTCATAGCGACTGCTGATTTGCTGTCGCAGAAAATATCTGTAGGCTCCTTTTGAGTTTGGCCCATGTCATAAAAAATTCTACGCAGCCAAATTGCTTGACTTGCACATATTACTCATTCTACATATTCTGCTTCTGCTGAAGATTGTGCAATTGTGTCTTGTTTCTTTGATGCCCATGAAAATATTCTAGATCCTAGTGTAAATGCATACCCTGAAGTACTTTTCATGTCATCCACTGATCTGCCCAATCACTGTCGGTATATCCAAAAAGTTTTGAGTCACCGGCTTTCTTTTTGCATGCAGAAGTATATCAAATACAATCCATTAGTTTAGTAAAAAGGTTGTGGAAGTATGGCCAAGAAAGGTCACCGCATGAATTATGAACAAAACACATTTCGGGACTAGACAATGTATGTTTATTTGGAGATTAGCATTTTCCAAGCGTAAAGCCAATTTCCATGCTACTTTCCGCTATTTTCGCTTAAAGACAGAAGAGAAGCTTGTAAAAGCAGCCTATTGGCTTCAAAGCTTTCACTAACGTGGTGTTCGGTGGAAATTTCCAACCTCACATTTTTCATTTACATTACAAAATTATAAAATAATATCTCTTTCTATTAAATTATTCTTTTTATTATAATATTAATTTAAATCTTCTCTATTTCACACTTTCATCTTATCTCGTAAATATTTTACTTTTTCACTGTCCCAAAATTTTTACAGCCGAAACCACCTGCGTAAGTGCCTTTTAAAACTCCTGAAAATGGAAGTTCTTTTGCAAGAGACGTAGAACCGGCTAAGCAATTCCACGCAAAACGCACAAAGTTATTCAGTCTCCATGGCTGACTCAGAGCTAATACTCTGTTCTCTTCCATCCATCCTAGCTCTACTTCTGACCTTCATTCTCATAAAAAGAAAGCGAAGCAGACTCAACCTCCCACCAGGTAACATGGGCTGGCCTTTTCTTGGCGAAACTCTCGGGTATCTCAAGCCTTACTCTGCTACTTCTATTGGAGAATTCATGCAGCAACACGTATCAAGGTAAAATCAAACCCATCCACAACGAACAAGAGCAAAGAGCAGCTAATCTTGTTCTGTTTTATACTTATTCTCACTCATTCTTCAGGTATGGTAAAATTTACAAGTCTAATTTGTTTGGCGAGCCAACCATAGTCTCGACAGATGCTGGGCTGAACAGATTCATCTTACAGAACGAAGGAAGACTATTTGAATGCAGCTATCCTAGAAGCATAGGTGGAATTCTGGGAAAATGGTCTATGCTGGTATTAGTAGGAGACATGCATAGAGACATGAGGAGTATCTCACTCAACTTCTTGAGCCATGCCAGGCTTAGGACCCATCTGTTGAGAGAGGTGGAGAAGCATACCGTGCTGGTACTGAGCAGCTGGAAGGAGTATTCTACGTTTTCAGCTCAAGATGAAGCCAAGAAGGTAAAAACTCATAGACATCATCTTATTAAGTTCAGAAAGACATTTATTGAGACAGCTTAACTTATGAACGAAGAATTGCAGTTTACCTTCAATTTGATGGCAAAACATATCATGAGCATGGATCCCGGAATGCCCGAGACCGAGCAGCTGAAGAAAGAATATGTTACCTTCATGAAGGGAGTGGTGTCGGCTCCGTTGAATTTGCCTGGGACTGCATATAGAAAGGCCTTGCAGGTAACTATTTACCCCCACTGGATTCGAATTCTCATTGTTTTGTAGGTAGCGTCATGTCCTTAACAAGCTTCATCGTTTTATGTTCTGCTTCACAGTCTCGAAGAACCATCCTAAAGTTTATTGAGCGGAAAATGGAAAATAGAATTCAGAAAACGAAGGAAGGGGGCCAAGATTTGGAGGAAGATGATCTTCTTGGATGGGTCTTGAAGCATTCGAATCTTTCAACGGAGCAAATTCTTGACTTGATTCTAAGCTTGCTTTTCGCTGGCCATGAAACTTCATCCGTTGCCATAGCTTTAGCGATATACTTCTTGCAAGGTTGTCCTAGTGCCATTCAACAACTAAGAGTAAGCACCAGTTAGTGCCTTGGAGGCATATCCTTTCTAGTAGTATCGTTTTAATCAGATACTAAATTTGTTCTGTTAATAAGTCTTTTTCCTTTTTTTTTTCTCCTTTGTGAATTTCAGACAGAACACCTTGAAATCGCCAGATCCAAAAAGCAAGCAGGAGAAACGGAGTTGAACTGGGAAGACTACAAGAAAATGGAATTCACCCAGTGTGTAAGCTCTCTCAGCAACACTATAACTCATTTGATTGCAGAATTTCAGAATTTCGAACGGAATAATTACATGAAGGCCAGATTATTAAAGACCCTTTTCTCTTGTGAAGGTTATTAGTGAGACACTCCGGCTTGGTAATGTAGTAAGGTTCCTCCACAGAAAGGCACTAAAAGATGTTCGTTACAGAGGTAGGACAAATCACTTAAAATGGTGATTTTGCTCGATGGTAGCTAGAATCTGTCCCGCTCTAAAATTTCTTGCATTGTTTATCATTCTGTTTGAAAGGTTATGACATTCCATGTGGATGGAAAGTGCTTCCGGTGATCTCAGCCGTGCATTTGGATCCTTTGCTTTTTGACCAGCCTCAACAGTTCAATCCGTGGAGATGGCAGGTCAGTTATGAGCCTTTGACAGCATGCACCATCATGAACGCTATCATTTTTTTATTATTTTGCTGAAATAAAAAAGTGGGAGGAAAAAAGGGGAAAGGTTTGATTAATTAGCAGAGGTCCCGAAGCACTTTCGTTGGTTATTGGTGTGGCTCTTAGTGGCAAGCATTGGACAATTGGTCCTAGACTCAATTGGTGCTGCCAATGATTATCTGCGAACGGTGGATAATGGTCAAGTAGATTTGTTTGCGTCCTTGCTTGATAGTGTGAACCGAATCCAAGATTTCTCCTGAAACTGTCGCATGTTAGATGTCATTGCAGCTATATATGTTCTGGCGTAAGAAATTCTAAATAGAGTTCCATCAGAATCTTATCACAGTAGCAGTAAAGAATCTTCATATCAAAATGCTTAAGAATAAACGAAATGAAAAAGATCTTTTTAAGGTGGAAAATTGTATTTTACGAGTCTGAGATTAGAAATAAATACGTGGAATAGGTTATGTTAGAGGGGTCGAAAAGAGATCCAACTTAGAGAAGAAATATCATAGAGCACAAAAGTGATGTACCCTGCCCCTCCCTGCTACCTTCTTGTCTTCAAGTACCCTTTAAAACAGCATAATTATGCACAAAATGATTTCACAATTGACATATCATTTTCTTCTTTAGTTCGTGTGGCAAATTCATGAGAAAAAGATACTGTAATACACATTGTGTGGGAGTACAAGGTCAGTTCAGTCTCAGATAATTAAAACCAAAGACAAGCTCTGTTTTACTGTTTAAATGGAAGGAGAAATGACTGAGGAAAGTTTTAGGTGAAAGGTCTGTAAAAGCATTCCATATCTCTGCATTGGGATAAGGCATACTTACAAAAACACGCTCCGATCACACGGATTTCTTTCCAGATTAACTGTCGTAATCAATGAACCAATGTTCCACACGGTACGGCCGCTGGCCCTACGAGTTGTGACCATCTCCCCCTCTCCCTCTCTCCTGCGTGCGTGTGGGCAGGGCTGGGGTTTGAGATGATTAGAGCCCATGTGGATGTGGGGTTCTCACGTGCACGTGCATTGGTGCCTTTCTCCGGTGGGTCGAAAGCAAAACTGGTCCAGACCATTCCGAAAAAGAAACAAATAAATTCTGGTTCTGGAAAGTTACCCCTAGCATAGCAGAGAGACAGAAGCCAAACTTACTCTCTGTGAATTGAGGAAGATAATGTTGCGACCAATTCAATGCTGTTACTCTCACACTATGTGTTAGTAGATTTTCTGACATCTCTAGGCCACAAGAAGATTTCTAATCACTCTTAGCTGCAAACTTCCGAAAACAAAATGACCTGAGAAAGGTCAAGAGATAAAGAGATTGAAAATTTTAATCTCTATTATAGTTCTTGCTAGAGGCCTAAAGTACTAACTAGTTGTTAGGCCCGTGTCCTATGATTCTGGTCAAAACACTTGTATATATTGTTTATTTCCTTGCTGTAATGGAGATGGTGATTGAGCAGAATAATGGAATGCGTGGATCAACAACATCTGGTTGCCCGGGCTTGACAACATGTAATAACTTCTTGCCATTTGGGGGAGGACCACGACTGTGCGCCGGATCAGAATTAGCCAAACTTGAAATGGCCGTTTTCATCCACCATCTGGTCCTCAACTACCACTGGGAGTTAGCAGATATGGATCAAGCTTATGCGTTCCCCTTTGTCGATTTCCCCAAAGGCCTACCAATCAGAGTCCAACGCCACAGTTCCATGTAGTTTCAAGCCAACGGCCCCTGCAGGTGAACTTCAAGAAAAGACAGACAGAGCTCCTCAATCTCAGCCTCAGCCTCTCATGCTGAACATAGAAACAGAACAAAGCTCATTTGTTAGTGAAGATTGAGTTCTTGGATTTTCCAACGGCTTAGTGTAAAGCTATTTTGACTTTATTCTGCTGTAGCTCACACGAACAAAGGGAAGACAGAGAAATGAAGTACACAAGATCCTCGGACCACCCCCACATTGTAAATTTGTTTTCCTGTAGTCCCTCCTGATATTCTGACACCTCGATGTTGGGAGTTGGAAGTAATTAATATTCATTCATATATGGATCTTTACTTTAATATACTTATGAATGAGTTCTGTCTTTTTCTGCTGCGTTGAGACTGAAGAAAGTGCTTAGAATCTACAATGGAAGATATGGCATGGTGAGATGACTATGCTACGGAGTAAATACCATCACTTTTCCCGCCCCACCGTGAAATAATGCTCCCCAAAAGTAGGAGTTAATTATTTGCAACCTAATTAGTAGGAATTAATTATTTGCAACCTAATTAGTAGGAGTTAAACATATTCACGAAATCCATATTAGAAAGTTCTAGCCTCATTTAACAGAAGAATACCGTACTTGCACGAATATTATGCATCACTGTTCATTTGAGTTATCTAGCTGCATATGTTACGTTGCACACTTATTATGTATTGGTTGTTCCTCAAAGCCAAGGAATCACTTATTTACACATGGAACTTTGATTCCTGATGCCTTATTGAGGACCCTACTTCCCTCAAAAACAGAAATAAGGAACCACTAGTCCTGTAACTATCTAGGAATAGTCCCTTACGAGTCCTCTCCCCAGTGCAAAATGGAATGAAACCGAGAGGTCAAATAAAGGCTACTTTGTCTTTTAGGTAGCTGTCCCAATCTCTCTTTTCTTTGAGCAAAAGTTAAAAAGGATTTCACTTTCTAGGCGTTCTGGTTGGCACCGTATCTTAATTTGGTTGCTTTTGCCTTCACTACTTGCTATCTTCTCCTATTATGAATCCCCAGCCCGTAGTCCGGCAGTTTCCTTAATGGACAAAAAAAAATTCAGTGAGTGGATTTGTCACCCAACAGTAACTGCAAGCAACTGAGCAAGGGAATGGAGGGAATGGGAATTGGGAAATACCGGAGCAGCAAGTCAACGAAGATTCCAAGAGGCAGATATAACTAATAGGAATTCATTATTGTAATGGGTCCGCGAAATAAGAAGGCAGGCGAAATGAATTCATTAAGGTCCTGGCAATGGGCCTCTCTCTCGGTTGACAATGGGAATGTCGGCCACATGTGTCGACCATCCCTTAGACCCTTTATTCATACAACTAGATTGCCTCGTTGCAATTTGTACCTCTACTTGCAATTCCAACCGGGATCGCCAAACCAAAAAGCAATGTGCCTCTTCAATAGTTGCTATCTTCTACGTATGATTTTGTGCCTATCTTGTCTAAGGCAATGTGTGGATGTAGAATTTGATGAAATTTAATGAAAATTGAGAAACTTTTTGTGCATTATGTTTGCTTGGCCTATAATTGTACCTCTTTCCTTTTCCCAGCAAATTTTTTTCACGTCGTTTAGCAGCACTACTTTCATTTTCCGAAATAGCAAGATTTACTGATACCCAAGTCGGCAGCTTACGCAAGTCCTCCACTTCTTACTAAGCTGACTATGGCCACTTTGTTAGGTTTCCTTTCGTTTTCCAGTGTTCTTTTATATGCTTCCCCGCTGCGATTCGTGGGTCTCTGTTAATGCTGCTAATTGTAGGTGGTCTTTTCCCTTCGTGGTATGGGAAGCTGCACGTTGTGAATTTGAACGTGGGCTCTCAAAGAACTGTTTGGGAGCAACCGACAAAATCGTCATGCACAGCTCCCTGTCATTATCCTCTCCGGTGATTAGTATGGATTCAATATACAGGTCGAAAGCCATGTCTCTTACCTAAGGGTAGGGGGTCCACATTTCGTTGCTCAAATTATTAGTTCAATGAGTAACAGAGGTATGGAAACATTTTCCTGTAAATATTTTCCTCGGAAATTGCTATTATTATTTTATTATTTTCTTCCTTCCCACGAGCAACGGCTGATCGACTGATACGAGAAGTGTCTTCCTAGGCCTCAGCTCGAGACGTATTCCAGCCCACATGTCCGCACAGGCCCATCTGCCAATTTTTTCCTGTAAAAAATGATTATGAAATACATAGCCACCAACTAAATAGAAGATAATAAAATAAAGAAGAATGAAGAGAACCATTTCTTAACTACCCCCACCAAAAAGAATAATAAAAAAAAATAGAGAGTTCTGGAGAACCAGTTAAAGAATGGGAAAAAGGCAATTGCCTTGAGGTATAGAGAAAAAAGGATCCATCTCGTTTCCTCCTCGACTAGGCCAGAATCCTCTGAGCCCAAGTTCAATTTTTCTGCTTATACAAAGCCCAACCCAGAAAGCGTCCCGCAAATCCAGCCCCTCATCATGGGCAAAACCAGTGAAAATTTCAAAATTCAGTGACACGGGCTTGTTACAACTTACAAGGTTAGGAATTCCATATCAGCAATCGCCTAAACAAAAGGAAATCGTGTCGGTGACTGTTTCAATTTGTTTAACGGAATGAACAGGGTATCTAGTACCAAGACAGTCAAACGTTGCGTTTTGAAGTCACCTCTCCCGAGTCCAACTCCTTGGATATGTTTGCCCCGTTACGTTGTACTTTTGAGACTTGTCAACGAGACAGTCAATATTATATTTAATTATTGTAGATTTTTCACTTTCTATTTGAAATATGTACTCACTAGTCAGGAATTATCCATCCCTTAATACATTACATTTACATTTTCTGTATATTTTTTCTATCAACTTTCACAAAAATTAATTTTTAAAAAAATTAAAATGGAATGGGTGCCGTCTAGTTTGATAGATATTCTGTATTCAGAAAAAAAAAGATAGATATTCTGTATTAAAAAAAGTGTAGTTATTAGAAGAAAATATGTTTTTTCTTTAATTTAATTAGGTTAGATGAGAGAAGTGTGTCTCCTCTTTTCCTATAAGGGTTTCTGGAACAGGCGGATTATTAAAATGGGACTTTCTTCAGCTTCAGTTGACAAATAAAAGCAACTTTTTGAGTTTGCATACGTTTCCTAAGCTTTCGTGGACAAATCAAATGGGACGTCTTTTTGGCCGTTTGTGGTGGTGACAAAGGCTACGTGGCTACGTCTCCGTCATGACTCATATCCTCGGTGGCTAAAAGAGCGCCAGCGCGTTTCCTCTTCGTACCAGACTACCGGTCATTAGTCGACCGTCGACGTGGGTAGCTCCGGGTTCCTAAATTCCGTCGTGACCACCATCTTAGGTGAAGAGGCGTAGCGTACTGAGGTTGTAAGTTGACCCAATATTACCAAGTTTTTGAGAATTTTTAGATGATGTTGACTTTATTGATATGCGTATTTTAGTTATTTTTATATAGTGTTAAAAATGATGTTTAGTTCTATAATTTTTGGTGTTCTGAGAATTCAAAAAAATCCTGAAGATTTTGTTTAACCGAACATACTCTTAGTAAATTACCAATTTGGAGTGTTTTGGTTTTTTTCTTTTTTGAGTAAGAGCTTAGTGGATGTTGGTTGGTAAAATATTCTAAGCTATAAATAAATAAAACAAAATTTACAAAAGGAAAAGTTAAAATTTTAATAAAATTCTACACTAATATCTGTAGTTTTAACACAATTTTCAATAATTTTTTTATATAAATTTCAATATATTTTTTTAAAAAAATTATAATTAATCTTCTATGTCTATACTTTTTCACTAAACTTTAATCTCTCCATAGTTTTTTTACTGAACTTCAATATTTTTTATTAAAAAAATACATCAAATCATCTTTCTCTACATCTTTTTACAAACTTTAATAAAAATTAATTATCTTTATAATTTTATACCAACTTTTACACAATAAATTTTTTTTTTTTAAAATCTTATATAAAACAACATCCCCTTAGTTAGAATCATTTTTCTCAATTTATCCCAAGTATAGATCAGAATATGTAGCCCGGATAAAACTAATAGAAGATTGTGTGCGCGATAGATCGCGTCATATATATATCACCAATTAATGGTAGTTTTTATTTTGAAGAAAATATATTTTTTACTCACGAATTATCATAAGTTTTGCAATTTGCACTCTAAATTATAAATTTTGATACATTGCACTTTCTAACTACTAATTCTAAACACTTTGCATCATTTATTCAATTTTTAGACTAAAATGACGATAATGTCCTTAATCTACTTTGCATATATTGAAGATATTGTTGTAAATTCATTAATTTTTTTAGGGTATGGTACAAAGTATTTAACATTAATAGTTGGGGTGTAATGTGTCAGAGTTGGTAGTCGATGGTGCAAAATGTTTAACATTGGTAGTTGAATAATGTAATGTGTCAAGACTGATAATTTATGATGCAATATGTCATAATCGTCACAGTTGATGAGTGAAAAATTGTATCTATCCCTTTTTATTTAGATATCCCTATCCATAATTGCTACCTACTACTCCATTTATATATCTAGGGTGATAAGGCGGTGATCTTGTTCTGGTTTTCTGGTTGTTTTGGTTAATTTATTTTGTTCAACTTCTAATTCACACGGTTAATAGACTGTTTCTTTTTCAATTTTATTTTATTTTCTTTTTAATTCTTCACCTATGATCTGGCTGGTTAAAACGTGGCTCTTATTTTGTGAATTACTGAGGAGAAGATAACCAATACAGAGGTTTACGAGGAAATGACCATTGTTATTGCTACAAGTTAAAAATGAACCACAATGTATCGTTATGATAGACGTTTCCGATTTGTCCACGTAATAAGCTAATATTTGATTTTAAACGCATTACGAACAAGCCAATCGGAAAAGGAAATAACGTTGGCTGCAGGGATTCAGGGAGGCTGAACCATTATTTCCACTTCCCAAGTTGTCATTTTTCACGTCTTCAAAAGATCCAAAAAAAAAAAAATATATATATATATATAATTTTCACCCACAAATTATGAGGGTAGTGACACATTACACCCTAAATTATCATCTTTAAGATATTACACCCTTAAATTACCAATGTTAGACACTTTACACTCTAAACTACTCACTTTACACATTACACCTTCCAACTATTAATATTAAACACTTTGCACCTTCCATTTGACAATAATCCCCTTAATAAATTAATGAATTGACATCAATATCTTTAATATATACAAAATAGGTCAAAGATATTATCGTTATTTTAGTTTATAAATTTGATATAGGGTGTAATATATCAAAATTGGTAGTTTAAAGTGTAAAAGTGTTCCAAACCTGAGTGGTAATTCAGTAGATACAGTCGAAGATCAGGGGCAGTCATCACGGTTCTCCTAATCATATGCAATTAGCCACCTCTGCCGTCCCTTTGTCCTTTTAATTCCTTCCCATTGCGCCCCCACAGCACTGTCCACCACGACGGACAGAGATCAGGGCAAGATAATGGATCCTACCGAAAGGTCCTAAACAATTAGAAAGTCGGAGGTAGCTCAGTTAGCTCGACTGAGATGTGGCGGTGCGTTTCTCGAGGACTTCGCGTCCCTTCTTCGGCCTCTTATAAGAGATCGCTCCAGAATGACTCTCTCAGATCTCATATTTCACGCTTTTTCTCCGCTGAATCGGTGAGATTTCTTTCTGTCTCTCGGAGTCTGGCCTACATTTCTGACTCTTTCCATGATCGATACAATTCTACGTGATCCTGTCTTCCTCTCTCTCTTCCTCACACACGGAGTTTCACTTTCTCTTTGTATTATCGTTTTTTAATTCATCGCAACTGCTTGAAGCAGACGCAACTGCGAATGCTTCAGTTGCTTTTAGGATATTAATATTTTAACTTCTAGTTGCTTGTAGTATTCTATTCGCTCATCTCATTTATTGTCATTCGATGGATTTTGTACTTCTGCATTTTTGAGCTTTCGTATGGTGGCAAGTGGTTATAAAGACGTGCCTTTTGCCTGTGGCAGACCGGGGGACGCTCCTCGTACACTGTGGTTGATCACACATATGATGCGGTTGTTGTAGGGGCTGGTGGCGCTGGGCTAAGAGCAGCCATAGGGCTTTCGGAGAATGGATTTAATACAGCTTGCATTACTAAGCTATTCCCTACTCGATCCCACACTGTTGCCGCTCAGGTATGAGAGATTAAGGAGCTGTTCGGTTTGGTAGTTTTTTGATAATTTTTTGTGTTTTGTGAATATTTAGGTGATGTTAACTTTATTGGTATACATGTTGTAGTTGTTTTTAGGTGATGTTAAAAAACATGTTCGGTTTGTGTATTCTCAGGATTCAAAAAATCCTGAGAATACAAACAAACCGAACAGCCCCTAGAAGTACGAGTCGTGCATATGGTAACTAGTTCATTTACAAGGTATTATGCTGCTGTTTCCTTTCAGTTCTATGTTGTTCTAAACTTCTTCATGGTATGATAGCATTTGTTCTATCTTTGCTTTATGCGTGATTTTTCAATACAAGGCTGTTTTTCTGGAGAAGTGGTTGTAGAGTTATGTGGTCATTGACATGGATGCGTTGAGAGGTTGTTTGCATTTTTCTTTTAATTATAGTAAGTAGCACATTCTTAGCAGTATGATCATGGCTCTGTGATTTATTGACAAGTATTTTTCGGGAGGTTGTTTGGGTTGTTCTACTGGTGTGTTTCAGTGTTAAAATTTTGGGGTGGTTAAAATTTTAGGGTATTGGAATGGGTGAAAAAGTGAAGAGAGAGATGATTTGAATGAATTTTTTATATTTATTATAGTGAAAAGTAATGATTTGATGAGGAGAGAGATTATATTGTAATTATTTTATTATATTAAAATTTTGGAAGGCCTAAAATTTTAGTACATTCCTGAAGATATGATCATGGCCCTGTGCTTTCTAAATGACCAGCACAGGAAATAAATTCTTACTTCAGATTACATGAAAGCCAGGTGGTAGCCTATTTTGGTTGACCACAAGCCTTTTGTAATCATTTCAAATTACCACTTGAGTTTTGTATCAAGTTGTCTGAAGGATAGAGTGTTTAGTTTTTGGTTGATCCTATGCATTAGAAACTAATCGATCATTGGTTTTACGATGCAAATGTTCTGTTTCCTTTAACAGAAAATTTCGAATCTTCATCCTGCTCCTCATACTGTCAGTGTTTAAATATTGTTGTGAATGGTTCCAATCCTTTACCTGAATGTGACAGCTCAATGCTGTGTAGGGTGGTATAAATGCTGCATTAGGCAACATGACTGAAGATGACTGGAGATGGCACATGTATGACACTGTCAAGGGAAGTGATTGGCTTGGTACGTTCCCTGTTAAAAACAACAAATCTTTCATTTTGTTTGCTGTGTTCTTACATAGTATCCTTATTGGATGCTTGAATGATGCAAATTGGGTCTTTTACAAAGCACAATGTGGATTATTATCCTATGGTGCTTCTATTGTCTCCTTCCAAATCGCTTCAGTACTATATCAATCCAGTGCCTTGCTTTGTATTTTCCTGTTATATATACATTGCTTGCCTGATGTGCTGGTGTGTTTGCTTTCCCCAAACATGAAATGTCTTGTGGAAGGAATATATAAGTTCATGACCTTTTATTGAAAATGGCGACATTCGGTGCAAGCACACCCATTGCATATTCATATCCACTTTTTATGGGTCATTTTTCCCCCTTCTCTCTTTGGTTGTACTTTTAACAAGGGTCTTGCATTAATATAGGTGATCAGGATGCCATTCAATATATGTGTAGGGAGGCACCAAAAGCTGTGATTGAGCTTGAGAATTATGGATTACCATTTTCTCGAACTGAAGAAGGGAAAATATATCAGCGTGCGTTTGGAGGTCAAAGCCTTGATTTTGGAAAAGGTACATTGATGCTGTCAACCATGTGTGGACTTTGAATGACATTCTCATGGACTATGTTTAAAGTCATCTGATTTTGGCTTCTTTATTTTTTCTATTTGTTATAGGTGGACAGGCATATCGCTGTGCATGTGCTGCTGACCGAACTGGACATGCTTTATTGCATACACTCTATGGCCAGGCCATGAAACACAATACTCAATTTTTTGTTGAGTATTTTGCTTTGGATCTATTAATGAACAGTGATGGTAAGTTATGGAATGATAACCATGGGGTTTCCTGGTTGATAATGTAGTATAATGATCCACCCAGATTTCATAATATTATGATGATGTGTTTTCATGGATGTTGCCGCTCTCCAATTCTTTTTAGCTGCATCAACCACAGGCCTTTCTCAGGCCTTCACCTGAGGATGAATCTGTCTCATTCCTTTGATCTCTGCTAGTTAATGAAATGTCTCTCTGTCTTCACCTCATGGTGATCTGTGGTGCTGTATAAACTTTCAGAGTCTCCCTCTCTCTCTCTCTCTCTCTCTCTCCCCCCCTCCTCTATCTCTTGTTCTTGAGGAACCCAGAAGAAAGACTAGCTTTGTTCATTTTCTGGATTTGCTTTTTTACGTTTGATATGAAATATCCAGGAAGCTGCCAAGGAGTAATTGCATTAAATATGGAGGATGGGACGTTACATCGATTCCGTGCTGGTTCTACAATTCTGGCTACGGGGGTACAATATTGTTCTTTACTTTTCTTTATTTGTCTGGGGAGTTCTTACCGTGATGTGTTTTTTAGTTTAGCGAAAATACCTGTTTACATCATGTTTCTCTCAGGGTTATGGTAGAACATACTTTTCTGCAACCTCAGCCCATACATGCACAGGAGATGGCAATGCCATGGTTGCACGTGCCGGGCTCCCACTTGAGGTTTTTTTGTTGCTCTGCAATCTTGAATTTCTGTATTGGTATCTTTATTTCCTCCGTTGATTATATTCCTCTTGCAGGATTTAGAGTTTGTGCAATTCCACCCAACGGGTATATATGGTGCCGGTTGCCTCATTACTGAAGGTTGGTACATATCGAGTTTTCATGGAGATCCAATAGTGTCTTTGTTTGCATCCTCTGTGGAGTGTTCTTGTCCTTTCTTATGATGTAACTGCAGTAATCTTTTTTAATTTAAATCAGAAATCTTTCTTAAAACATTTTCCGTGGCATTTTATATGCAACTTGTAGGATCCCGTGGTGAAGGTGGTATTCTGAGGAACAGCGAAGGTGAACGTTTTATGGAACGATATGCCCCTACTGCAAAAGATCTTGCATCAAGAGATGTTGTTTCCAGGTCCATGACTATGGAAATCCGGGAGGGTCGGGGTGTAGGTATGAAGTTCTCCTACAATTATGTTCTCCATACTTGTCCCATGTTTCTATCCTTTGATGGAAAGCATATCTCTTACAGTTGTTGCATGTGAAGTTATGCTAAAATTTGTACAAATTATTGATATCTATCTGTTATCTGATGAAATCAATGAGTGATAACTGTTCATGATTATATCCATGTAGGATAATACATATTACTCATTCTCTGTCTGTTTGTATTCTGTGTATATATAGTACACACAGTCAATAGTTTTATGCAAATTCTATGATCTGAAAGAAACCTCTAGAGCAATGATTAGGAGCAAAGCGTAGATGTAAAATCTGGATACCTTCTTTGGTGTTTACATGTAACTGTGATTCTGATTTATACAGGACCTCTGAAGGACCACATCTATCTCCACTTGAATCACTTGCCCCCCGAGGTACTTAAGGAGAGACTCCCTGGTATCTCTGAAACTGCTGCCATATTTGCTGGTGTTGATGTTACAAAGGAGCCCATTCCTGTTTTACCAACTGTGCACTACAACATGGGAGGAATTCCCACTAATTACTTGGGCGAGGTATGATTTAAAAGATGTCAAATAAAGTATGCCCTTAAAACTACTCTTAGTGGTTCATAAGTTGATTCTCATATGTGGTGTATTCTTTCTCAAGACACATAAATAAAGTAGAATAAATAATTGTACTCAATTTTAGGTTATTTTTGTACTTAAGGAATTGGAAGAGCTAGTTTTCCTGGAAAGTGAGAAGTTCCATTGGAAGGTGGAGAAAAGACTGAAGCTCAGGTGCATGGTTTGTATATGGGAAAGCTCCTACGCAGTTAGAGAAATTAACATGAAGGATGAGTGTGTTCTATAAAATCTTGGAAAGATAATGAGGGGTTTAGACATTGGATAAGCTGGTTTCTGAGAAAAGACACCATCTTCAGATCTTATAATATCTCAAGGCCCTTGAAACCTGTGCTCTTTCCCTCATCCCAAGAACGCCTCATCAATCATAAAGGCAGCCATAACTGACGAAACCTGACACTGGTCTAATGAAATATTTCCAAGTTTGAATCTTGTCCACTTTCACCTTTGCTTTCTTTCCTTGTAAATAATGAACAAAGGTAAGGAACATTAGGCTCTAGACTTTGAAGATACTCATGTTGTACCTCAGTCATAAACTATCCTAGAACCTAATTCTGTGCAAATCTGCTGGTTTCTTATCAGTATGTCTTTTGCTCCTCAGGTAGTTACTATTAAAGGTAATAACCCAGATGCAGTAGTTCCTGGATTAATGGCTGCTGGTGAGGCAGCGTGTGCATCAGTTCATGGTGCCAATCGACTTGGTGCAAATTCCCTTCTCGACATTGTTGTTTTTGGACGAGCATGTGCAAATAGAGTTGCAGAAATTCAGAGACCAGGCAAGCTTATATTGACATAACTTTGAAAACTTGATTATGAATTATGAGTGAAAATCTAAAGGTGCCTCCTATAAAAAATTTGTAGGGGAGAAACAAAAACCTTTGGAGAAGGATGCTGGCGACAAGACCATTGCATGGCTGGACAAAATAAGAAATTCAAATGGCTCATTACCAACTTCAAAAATTCGGCTGAATATGCAACGAATTATGCAAAGTAATGCTGCTGTGTTCCGTGTACAGGAAACTTTAGAAGAAGGTATTTCTATTTTGGCAAGTTCCTGTTTCCTTTTTTTTTTAATCATTTTCCTGTTGCTTGAAGTCAAGACTAGTAGCTCAGTTCGGAACAGAGACTAGAGTTTCCTTGCAAAAATCTCTGCATAAGTTCTAAAACCTTTTGATTAGCCCCAATAATGAGCATCTTTACCTGCAGGCTGTCACTTGATTGACAAGGCATGGGAGAGCTTTCCCGATGTTAAATTGAAGGATCGGAGCTTGATATGGTAAATATGGGGATAAGAATCTTGATTATCTAAGTCTTTCATGCAAATGATGTCATATTTTATAATCCTAAATTCTAAAATCTTTTGACAGGAACTCGGACTTGATAGAGACTATTGAGTTGGAAAACCTTTTGATAAATGCATGCATCACAATGCATTCTGCTGAAGCCAGAAAAGAGAGCAGAGGAGCACATGCTCGTGAAGACTTCCCGGTTAGTCCTGTGTCTTTGCGAGTTAATGGCTTTACTTTCAAGCTACTTATCTTTATGATGAATAAAGTTTCTCTCGTTGTGCAGAAAAGAGATGACGTGAACTGGATGAAACACACATTGGGGTAAGTCATGTTATCAGCCCTTTTGAAAGAATGGTATTGATTTGAGATCAATGATTAATCAAGGATATAAGTTGCCCTTGTTGAAGTAGGATACTTGGAGCGCTTTTTGTGTGGTGTGGCAATTGATTCTCTTGCCAAAGCTTCTGTTGGATGACTAACATTATAGTCCTATGAACGTGATTTGGATGGTTTATTGTTGTGGTTGGGGGGTGGTATCCCTCCTTTAGGCCACTTTTATGGTCCCAGAAGTGGAATAATGATTTCACGGGAAAGGAGGAACCTTAAATAAACTTCTTGTAGCACCGACAGTGTCCACAACTGGAGGGAACAATGGGTAAACCTTTCTCCTGCTCCAGATCCAGAGCCTGCCACCACTTTGCAACCTTCAGAGGAAAAACTGGAGCAGAAGGCAGTGGTGGCATGTCACAGAAAATAATTATACTATTATAGTTAGTTTCTTCCCTTTTAAACATCCAAACATAGAGAAATTTTATACCCTTTTCTTGCCTTAACTCACAAACTTGCTGTGACACGGAAGAACAGTCACCTAGGAACAACAAAATAGAGAGCGAAAAAGAGATGGATTGGATTTCTTAGGAATTATTTTAATACATGTTGATTAGGAACATTTATTGCAATAGCAATTTTTAGGGTCGTTTTTTTATTTATTATTTTTCTGAAGAATGTGCATCTGCGAGAAGCTTAATTTAAGCAACTAATCAATTGGCATCCAGGCAGACTAGTAGACACCCACTCCCAATTAGTGAAAGAAATGGCAGATGTATATAGTTTCATATTCTTGGTGTTGAAAATAATCCTGTCCAAACTTGTTATCTTACTGTAAGCCTTGACTGTTTGTTAACTTTAACATATATTTATAGCTCTACATGGTTAAAACAGTTGCTTTAGAAGTGCGCTAGGAGACTGATCTGAAAAAGTCACAACAGCTTTTACAAGAATGTTCGAGAGAGAAATGAATCCAATGAAGTCTGAAAAAAATGTGTTGTTCTCCATCTTGATTCATCAAGCTTTCCAATGCAATTGACTCCCCCGTGCATCAACATTGTCTCCTGATACCATTTGCAGTCAGTTAATGAATCAAACTGCTACCTTCACTGAAACAACCAAATTACTTTGTGTTCAGTATTGGTTGGAGAATATGTTGTCACCATAAATTATGAATGTTGATGCTACTTTTTTTTTTCTTCGCTCTGTTTTAGTGACAAAACGTTGTACTATTCTGCTTCAAATTTTTAATTATCCGACTTTTTGTTCATTTTGGTTTGCAGATACTGGGAAAATGGGAAGGTCCGGCTAGATTACAGGCCAGTTCACGCGTACACACTAGATGATGAGATCGAGCCATTCCCACCCAAAGCTCGAGTATATTGATACGTTGGCTCCAAATATCTGCAAGGATGGTTTCTTTACTAGGGCTGCACAACCCCGGTGTAGGTGCCGGTTATGGCCAAAAACCAGCCCTTAACGGTGGCGATTTCCGGTTATCCTACATTAATCTTCGTAATAATAAAATGCGACAAAAGGAATGAATTGTCCTTTGACAAAAGGAAATTGTTTTAGCTTCCAATTTGGAATGTGTAACCGTGTGAACTTTAAGAATTGCAAGCCTTAATATTATGCAAACATCAAGAAATAGCTCATTGTTGAGTACAATCTAATATTTGCTTCAAAGTACCTTTCAAGACAACTTGATGAGTAACCTTTAAGCTCACAGCCAAAACATCGGCTCCACTTGTGAATACAATATCCGCAGCATCAGGATCACCAAAAATCTGGCCATCCATCCAAAGTGTAAGCGAGGAAGAAGAGAAGTGGGGCACGAGGGTGAAGGAAAGCAATGATTAGTCAAGAACATCAGTCAAAAGATCCATCTCGGTAAAAAAACATAGAAAGTGGTCCATTAACTTTACTTCTAAAGCTATGTCAGAGACAACAAGTTTAAGAAGTGAAAAGTTTATCGCAACAGAATTTTTAGGATCTTGAAGACAAAGGTGTCCTCCCTCCCTCTACAAGAACAGAATGTTTAAGATTCTGGGGATGAAGGTATCCACTTCCTGTCGAAGACAACACAAATAGATCTACCAGAGTAAAAATTATGCAGGTAGAAAAAAAGTGGGGTTTGAGCCTTGCAAAAGTGGCAAGACCATAACTCTCACCTACATGTGTGACACACTGGCAAGTTGAATAATTCAGTGAGCTACGTACATTAGGAGTGAATTATTGCAAATTCGAGTGTAGATATGTAGATTTTAAGCAACTTACATTGGCCTCTGCTGCTGGATTCACATTTCCATTTACTGCAAAACTACCACCAAGAACAACAATCTGCCCAATGTTCTTCGAAAATGCTGGATCTTGTTTGATAGCCTACACCAATATATGGCCTGATTTAGAACAAAATGGGCATTCAGACTAAAGAACACACACAGGATGAGGATTGTCACTCAGTCGTCTGTCAATCGAAACAACTCAGAAGATCAAAAAAAGAATGACAAACTAAAGCAAAATAAATAAAAGCGTGATAATCAACATACAGTTCAGTTATGTTTGAGAAGACGCACTTAACACCTTGCCACATATCCCCGCACGGGTCTCCTCCAACAAGAAGCCACCCAAGAAGTGGCGGGTACCCCAGAGCAACATATAAGCTATTAATTGCCAACATTGGAAACGAAAGAGACCACAAGATAATTTAAATTACACTGCGTTTAATTTGTCTCATCACGGTACCCTCCGAAAGAACCAACCATGTTCAAAGTTCGACCTAACAAAGGTGGAGAATTAGATTGACAAGGATGCTAATGAATTCACTAACATTCTCCAGATGCCATTTTTCGGGCATTCAAAATTAATATCGAGCCATGGACAAGCAGCGTTAACATATGCTGGCAGAGGAAGAAATAAAATAACCAAATATGATTCAATGCAACCAACCCTTGTTTTGAGTTCGGTTTGCTGAAAAAATTAACAGAATAAGAAAAAATCTTAAGCAAAGATGCCACTTTTAATCATTTTCCTTTTACTTTCCCCAACACCAATCAGAGCACAATGAGACAAACATAATGAGAAAATGTAAGCTTTGTACTATACCATCTCGACGGTCAGTCAGCCCAACACAAAATCTCGCCGAGAGATTCAATAACAATCCAAAACAAACCTCCGCGTATAAATTCGAAGGGAGGCGTGGCCGGAGAAGGGTGGGGGAGGGGGGCGATTGGAAAGGGTGGGGAGGGAGAGAGACGGTCGACGGCGGGTGAATAGAAGCTCGACCACGAGGGAGGAGGGGTTTTAGGTTTAACGAAACGACGTCGTTTTAATATTAAAAAAATAAAAATAAAATAAAATCCGGTTTCCTGCACTTAGTGTCGGGTAAATCGGGAACCGGGAAAACCTCGAGGCTTTCTTAAAAATAAGACACTAGCACCGGTGAGACCGGGTACGAGCAACACCGGATTTTACCGGTGGGTTTGTGCAGCCCTATTCTTTACCAGCATCCGCAACTCACAAGAGATAAAGTGGAGGGAATAATCAATAGCTCGTAGAATTCATGGATATATGACTAGAGGCATAGCTTGGTATTATTGCCGAGAGCCTACGACATATAATCATCGCCATTTGGACTTAAAGTGGCCTCTTGGACTTAAGAGTGAGAAATAATTTTATATGGAATTTATTATTATGGACAAGATGTTGCACTTGTGAACGGTGTGTTACTCCCAAGCAGTGGTAGTTTAGCTCCCTGTTGCATAGAAGGGCGTTGTCGGGGTTATTTTTTCTTCTTCTTTTTCTTTGGTCCTCGTTACGGCTGCACTTTTCACTTTATATACTGGCCGTCACAGGATGTGGCATTCATTTTCATGCTTGTTAGTGTTATCTATCTTAGCGACTTTGCAGAAGATGCCTATAAAAAAGTCAAGTAGGCTATTAGCAGGTTCAAAATGTGAGGGCATATTACAGACATGAGAGTGAATGGTTTGGAAACTATAATTTTAAGCTAGAACAGGAGCTAACGATTTCATCGAAATGCCAAGAATTGGTTCATCCAATTAGATGAAATATGGTTAATCCCAGTAACTTTATGATCGTTATTTCCCGTGTTACAACTGCATCCAACAAACAACATGATAAGCTGGCGATTTTCCTAAATAAAGTTGTATTCGACAACAAATCCAATCGGTTCCTCCCTCCCCATCTCTAGCTGCGTGGATATTTGTTTTAGAGTGGAGTACTATCATTCTGCTTGGGTATATCCGAGCAGTGGGACCAAGACATGCTCCGAGGTGGATGTCGGCCATGTGGTGTGGCACACAGACGGGCGGGCCGCTCTTGAGCCCTCACTTAGATATAAAAGAACAAACAGAAGATATCTTCTGCCCAACAACAAAGAGAGCCACACAAATGAAGGACTCGTTTGTTTGTTTTTCCTGAAGTTAATCAATAATAGCAGACGCTAAGTTCATCACAAAATCAAAACATCGCAATCATGGGATAGACAAGTATCAATCAGCTATTGTCAAGTGGGCCTCTGCACGTTTGAAAATAGAGGTGTTGTATGATTTAAAGCAGTCGTGATGACTAATTAGAAGTATCACTTTCGTGTAAAATATTTGAAACGGTAGAATATAGAAAGAAAGTCATGAGTAGCTTATTCAATTTGTCAAAGGAACAGTATCTTCCACCATCATGTACCAACGTCTTTCTCCATCCCCAGCCCAATTGAAAGCCACTGGTGTCGCCCACTTTTTTGTTTTCTTCCTTTTGTGTATGCCTAAAAGCGTCGCCTACTACTTGTTTCTACCTACTGCACGAGTAGTTTTGAATTCTTAAGAAAGCAGTCTTTGGATCAAGGCACCGCTTCATTGCAAGTTTGACTGAAAAACAACCTTAGCGTCTTGATTTACTAAGGAACAACATTTCAAACAATCACTAAACTGTCTGTCTTAGCTTAAATTATTGATTAGCTAATCACAAAACTTGCTAAGTTATTGATTTACTTTTCTAATGTTTTTTTTTTTGCATTTTAACCCTCCGAATTATTTTTGTGTAATTGGCCTCTTAATATCTAATCCTGGTTTCGTGCCTGTCCTTGGAATTTAACACGTAGCTCTTTTTTTATCCATTCATTGGTAACGACTTCAAGTGGAACTAAGACTGAAGAATTCCATATATATATATATATCAACGAAGAGAAAAAGAAGCTGCTTAAAATGAAGGAGGGATTAGAAAGAGGTTTGGCAGTTGAGATGGGGGGATTATTGGATGCCAATAACGATAAGTGGGGAACCCTAGTAAAGACTAAAGACGAGTGAAAAGAAAATTAAGAAAAAATTGGAATCGGGTTCTCTAGTGGGCCTTCCTGAATTAGAAGATAAGCTTAGAATCGATTGCTTTGATTTCCTGTCTAATCATCCGACCAATGACTGCTTGTTAATACGACTGGTTTTATCCATTTAGCTGTTCGTGTAGTAAAACAGTGATTTCTCAGATAAAGGTCTTTAATATATAACCTTTTAAACATGTTTTTTTTTTTTACCTTTTAAACAGGTTACTTCAATCTCCATTTGTTTTTCTGGTAGGTATGTCCATTAGTTCCAAACTAGTGGACAGGTTCAACCCTTTGTTTTTCCTCACCATTAGTGGGCACTGAAACGCGTTGGCTATTGGCCTTGAGCCAAAATACACATATTGCATCCATTATAACTATGAAAAAACAAGTTGAAGAGAGCGTATGTATTTTTTTTTCGTCGAAATGTTATATATATATATATATGACTTAAAGCAAACATTATCTTTACAGATATGTGCTTTAGATAACTTGAATTGGATACCCATCGAACTATCATTGGCAGAATGAAGACGTTCTTTTGTCTTCTCATAGTATTTGGTGGGAATAAGACATTCCTAGATACAATTGAGATCATCACCTAAGTCAATCAGAGCTATAACCTCAAAGGAGTATTCAGAATTTACTATGATTGTTACTTTTGAATGCCATTTTTGAAAATGCATTGGTGTTGACTTCATTGATTTCAAATTCTTATTCATTTACTATTCCTGGAATGGGCGGAATGGAACCAGATGATCGGGAACTCATGGAAGAAGAAGATCTAAACATCCTATTCATGTTTAAACTTTTAGACACTTAAATCAAACTAAGACAAAAACTTAATGAACCAACAATATATATATATGGGATAAATACAACATTGGTCCATGTTGTTTACTCCAAAATCAAATAAGTCCTTAAACTTTAAAACACATAAAATTAGTCCCTAAAGTTTAATATTCATCATGACTTTAGTCCTTTCGGGACCTTTCAAATGTGAATGATTTTAAACTTTAGAAACTAATTTTATGTTTTTTAAAGTTTAAGGACTTATTTGATTTTGGAGTAAACCACAAAGACTAATATTGTATTTATCCCTATATTAATTTATAATAGTTGAATTCAAATTAAATTTTTAAGTAATCAATGAATCTTTGACTCACTAACTTTTTATAGAAAAATGTTTGATCTTTAAACAAAGTTATGAGCTCCCTAACTCAATTATGAAAAGATTTTATGCAGATTAGGAATATCATAAATCATGGATCCACTGGAGTCGAAATTAAAAAAATTGGACTTCTGACAATCTCACACAGGAGAGAGACACAAAAAAAAAATGAAAGTGTTCACATGGGTCAGTACGAATATAATTTCTTATAGCTTCATCGTGGAAATAACATTTAGGACAAGATTAGGCTTTGGCACGAATGCAGCCATCAGATAATCCAACTAGACGTTGTGAGTTGACTCTAGAGACCACCACCGAGCCTTGATACAGTAGAGTTGCTTTCGCCGGGCCGCTGTCTCCCCCGCCCGTCAAAATATCCTCCACCGTTGCTTTTTTTGAGTGTTGCATTCCGGTTGGTCCGAATACTACCCATGTGGACCCCATATTCCAGCTCTTTTTCCTCTTTCGACATCGGCACAAGGGGCCCATGTGGTCCAATGGGCCAACTAGCCGCCCAAAAAGAACGGACCCCAATTGGCAAAGGCCTCCACTTTCACCAACAAAGACCACACACTATGGCGTTTTTCACCTTTACCGTTCTCCTTTTTATCCCTACTTTCACCTTAACCATCATTATTTAACGCCCCCTGCTGAATCGATGTTTACGTGTCATCATGAAAAGATGGATTCAGAGCTTTATCCGACGCTGTAGTGTGTGGATTCGTCGTGATCACCCTCGGAGTAACAAAAACGGCGTAGTCTGTTGCTGTACTAAACTACAAATCCGTCAAGTAGAGGGCTCGATCGCCAAAAATAAGCGGTAAGCATTCGTTTGCGCTTCCCCAAAAGATCACTGGTGCTGACCTCATGTAGAAGGCGACACCGACGCGCCGTATATCGACGTTCCGTATCAAGGGACCCGAATAGAGCGGGAGGAGAAAAATGGTACACGTGGAGGTCGATGACTTGGTATTGTCATATCGAGGAGACCGGGTCCCGGTGTAATTTGAGAGCCACGTCATACAACTAGTGAGACGAGTTGTAGCTGAGAAAGCCAGAAAGGAGTAGGGCTCGTTGGGTTCGGCCAAAGTTACTGTGTGATTCAGGTTATTGTGTGAATGTATGAGTGGACGGATGAGATTACAAGTTGAGAAATCTAATGGTTGAGAAAACGCCACGTCATTTAATGAACCCGACCCGCAAAATCGACCCAGTTTCATTAAATGATATGATATTTTTTCAGCCATTAAATTTCTCAACTTCTAATCTCACCTGTCCACTCACACACACCATAACCTCACTCACACAATAACCATGGCCCGTTGGGTTCTCATCATTTCCCAGTTTACCACCCATTGTACTAATTTTTTCTAGGCGTTAAAAGTGTGGATCTCGCCGTTCCTAGGTAGGGACTGTAACGCCTTGGCCCCTCCTTCTGGGGTTGAGCTTTCATTTCTCAAAGCTCTCTCTCTCTCTCGAGCTGTGGATTTAACGGAAGAGCAACGAGAAGGCAGGAAAGGAAAACTGAAAGACCATCACAACCACCACAATAGCCCTGGATGTTCGTCAAGTGCCGAACAGATATCATCCAAAGAACAACCGCTATTGTGTCCGTCTAGCCACACCGGTTCACCCTCTTTTATGCTTACCATTTGAGCTCAATGGTCGATGACCAATAATCGTTAAATTTTTTTTGGGTAAGTGGACCAGTACCCATTATTCTATTGTTTAGTTTCAATACTTTTTTCTTTCTCCTCTGTTTGTTTATTCGGTGATCTTGAATGATGTTAAGGGGATTGGAAATGGTTATTCCTTTTCTAGTATTTTCTGAGTGGAAAACAAAGAAGTTGTGATGCAAGGATCGTCTGGTTTGTGCGAATATTTTGTTCGGCTTTTGGAAAGCTATAGCCTATTGCACACGGGTTTCTTCACTTCCATATTTGGGTACTGTGGTTTTGGAATCGGTGGTTCTTGTGCTTTTGGAATCGGAACTTTCTGGGTCTCGTGTGTTTGGGTAAAGCATCTATTGGTCTTGTTGCTGATCATTACTTCCTCTTCATCTATTTCCAGCACAACAATCTTCATGTCTCTCTCTCTAGAGATTTCTCCTTGTAATAACAGTGGGTTCTAGAGCGGCCTTCCACTTCACTGGTTTGCGGCGTTTGCCTCTGGCGGCTTTCCTTGCGCTTGTGAAATCCACCGTTAAGGACGAGCGAGGAATCGGCCAGGAGAGGGGATAGATAGACAATTCCACAGAGCGGCGAGTGACTTGTCTGTTTTCCAGCCCTTAGATTCATCTTGCATAGGTGGCGCCCTCTCGTTTAAAAACGGGAGGGAACGAGGGGCCCTCCAACTGGAGGTGAGCCGCTCCCTCATTTCCTAGCTTCCCATTTTACTATTTTTCTCGGCTCAAAAGTGTGGAGTTTTCTGTTCCTAGGGAGGTAGTGGACTGTAATCAGCGCCTTGGCCTCCTTCTGGGATTGAGTTTTCATTTCTCAAAGCTGTACAGCACCTAACGAATATCTCACTTTCTGTCTCATTCTAGGTCTGTGTCTCTCTTTCTTGACTGTAAATCACTGTAAGTGCTCATACAACACTCGCTCTCCTATTGATGTATTTGCGGTAATGTGAGTGCAGTTTTTCCGAAGAGATTTGGCCGGAGAATGGCATATATGTGCGCAGACAGTGGGAACCTCATGGCGATTGCTCAGCAGGTCATCAAGCAGAAACAACAGCGAGAGGAACAGCAACAGCAACACCACCACCACCATCAGCAACAACAACTTGTGGGCCTCAATCCTCTCTCCTTAAACCCATGGACCAGCACTAACCACACTTTGTCCGGTTCCCCAAATTCGGGTTTCGTGCTCACAGGTACGGGATTCTCAGACCCATTTCAAGTCGGCGGTGGCCCGGATACCGCAGAGCCGGGATTTCAGTTTCCGAACTTGGAGCACCACTCGATCGGGTTCAGGTTTTCAGATTTTGGTGGTGAGTTCGACTCGGATGAGTGGATGGATAGCTTAGTGGGAGGTGGGGATTCAACGGATAGTTCCAATCTGCCTTCTGGATACGATGGGTGGCAGAACAATGCTGATTTCGGGCTCTACGATGCCTATCCGTTTACCGCCGGCCCGAGTTGTCTCAGCGTCCCTTGCTGTCCGTCATCCGATCTCAACCGAATTATCTTCTCAGACACTCAGAAGAGTCCAAATCCAAACCCTCCACTTCAACCCCCGGTCCCCTCCTGGATGTCTCCACCACCACCAACACCATCATCTCCGCCGGCAGTAACTAAAGATATCAAGCCACCAGACTCTGCACCGCCGGACCCACACAAGAAAGACGCCGTTGGGGTCTCATCTAGCTGCTCTCAGGAGATCGAGTCTGCACCACCTCTTCTGAAAAAGCTCCTTGACTGTGCTCGACTAGCGGAGCCCGAACCAGATCGTGCCGTGAAGTCATTGATTGGACTCGGGAAGTTCGTGTCAGAGCAGGGAGATCCAACTGAGAGGGTGGCCTATCACTTCTCTCAGGCACTGTACAGCAGATTGTCCATACAAGCAGAGAATACTGTCGTTGAAGAGACCGCGTCCGAGGATTTCACACTGGCGTACAAAGCTCTAAACGATGCGTGCCCATACTCGAAGTTTGCTCATTTAACTGCCAACCAAGCAATACTTGAAGCTACAGAGAGCGCAACCAAGATTCACATAGTAGATTTCGGGATCGTTCAAGGGCTTCAATGGGCGGCCCTTTTACAAGCTCTGGCAACGCGGTCCACCGGAAAACCCAATTTGGTTCGCATCTCGGGCATACCGGCCCGGGCACTCGGGAAATCTCCGGCGGCATCGTTACTGGCAACTGGGAACCGACTACGTGAGTTCGCTGATATCCTCAAAATGAACTTCGTCTTCGAACCTATCCTCACCCCGATAGAGGAACTCAATGAGGCAAGCTTCCGAGTGGATGCGGACGAGGTATTGGCTGTGAATTTCATGCTTCAGCTATACCATCTATTGGACGAAACTCCAGTTGCTGTCGAAACGGCTCTCCAGTTAGTTAAGTCGCTCAACCCAAAAATTGTTACTTTGGGAGAATACGAAGTTAGTTTAAATGGGCTGGGGTTCTTTCATCGGTTCAAGAACGCGTTGAGGTTCTACTCGGCCGTGTTTGAATCGCTGGAGCCCAACTTGAACCGAGACTCCCCCGAGAGGCTCCAAGTAGAAAGACTATTGCTGGGCCGTCGAATTGCCTGTGCGATTGGACCTGAGGAACCTGGAATCAAAAGGGAACGTATGGAGGACAAGGAGCAGTGGAGGGGTTTGATGGAAAGTTCAGGTTTTGAGCCTGTAGCCCTCAGCCATTACGCAGTTAGTCAGGCTGGGATCCTCTTGTGGAATTACAATTATAGTTCCTCGTATTCTCTAATTGAATCTTCACCTCGGTTTTTCTCTCTTGCGTGGAACGAAGTCCCACTGCTGACGGTATCTTCATGGCGTTAATTGGTTTGGCCTGAACTTGGAAAATAGCGTCCACCAGGTCTTTTTTTTATTTCTGATGTGGAACAGTTTAGTGTCTGTACGCCGTTGTCGATCAGCTTATTTTGGAACTTAGTCATGCTTACTAAACTTAGACTTAGTTTTCAGTGCCCTCACAGTGGCATTAAAATCTCTGCATTCCCAAAACTCTGAAGCTTTTTGGGCCAGAACCTGCTTGTTAATTTTGCAATTTGTGCTTCCTTTTTTTTTTTTTTTTTACTTCTTAACTTTATCAACATTATATTGTTCTTTATGCTTTTTGTTGGGGGGGGGGGGTTTGTAACATGTTTGGGATTCGAGTATGGCAAACAGTGAAAAGGGGGGAACGAACATGGGGGGGGGGGGGAGGAAAATTGTTTCTATCCCCTTAGTTTCTGTATTCTGTATGTAAATTTGAACCCTTGATGTAGTTCAATTCCAATGTCCTTGTGGACTATACTATAATTTGTGATCCAAAGGTGAGAACCTCTGAATCTCTCTCTCTCTGTGTTCTTCTTTTTGCTTGGCTCTTGATCTTTAACGCTTAGGCGGCCTCTTAAGTGGCTCACTGGTCGCTTAGAAGAAAAAAAAAAGTGGCTCACTGGTAGTAATAGTCTAAGAGATAGGAAGGGCACGTGGTTCTGTGATTTTGATCAAGGCACACGCCATCTCATATTTGTTCTTGCTTGCCGAATTGACATATCTGAACTGATGGTGGTAAATAATAAATATGCGTCATTATTACTTGCCGAAAGATTTTGTGGCATTTTCCCGCAGGTCCAATGGATAATATATGATTGAAGTCTGCAGCATTATGATTTCTTGAACCGGTGTTTGATTATGACGTTGATAGAGGTTTTTTCATTGGATTTAATTGCTTATGTGATGAAAAGCAGAAGACCTCCAATAATATGAACTTGTTTAATGATCTCAGGCGATCTTTTTCCCTCAGTGTGCAAGTAGCTTCTCCATCTTCTAGGCTGTTTTTGGTTGGTTTTCCACTGCCACTGCGATTACTTTTTTGAATCTACGTGAGGGCCCTGCTGCCTTTCCTGCCAATCGTATCTGTTTTTCTGAGTGCATGGACCAATTTTTCCTCTTGATTTTGGCTTTAATGCCTGTAACTTTCATTCTGCAATCGAGCTCTGTCCTCTCTATGAATGCTTGACATCTTTAGGCTTAAAACAGATAATTAGGGACAGCGAAACCAGGCTCTTTTCAGGTCTCTATGAATCGATGGGTCCGTGGATGACAAGGAAGGCAATGGACTGCATGATATTTTCCATTTATGGTCCCCTGATCGTGACCTCTCGTGGTCATTGTAAAATGCACATTTGAGTACTTTAAAAATTTTATTTGCAGAGGGGTCCCATAAAAACCAAAGATCTATGCACTTTGTAAGGTTCGATATTCATCTCCGTCTAACTTCAACCTCTCGCTCGCAGATAACAAGCCCATCCAGTCCCATCGATCCCTGAGCAGTCTCTGGCTAGCCTAAATTGCACAATTCGACCCCAACAGACTTTTAAAATTGATTGCTTAGAAGAAGAAAAAATTAAAATCGATCGAGTTTTTGCTTCAAAGCCCTCTGACAAATACGGTGCACAGCGTTTGTATTCTTATATATTATAGATTCCGCACTCATCCCTTCTTCCGTGTCTGCCGCGAAATGTTCGTATGAATTTCATGAAAGGGAGATACTCTTTGCTCCAGTAAGTCGCCACCAATCTCCATAGTTTACATTTGTTGGACGTTAAGTAGCTAATTCAATTCGTTGAAGGTTTTGGATATCTGCTTGTGTTAAGTTGGTCCCAGCGACCATGCACCCGTTTCAAGTAATTAGGAGTACAGGGCCTAAGTCCTAATTAAAATCAAAATATCAGCAATTAAAATCAGAGGTCTTCCTTTTGGTCGTAATCATGTACACTTTAAAATTACAGGTCATTTGGACGACAATTTGTATTTCCTTTGAACTCTGTTGGTGAAATTTCTTAAGAAGACTTTTTTCCTTTTTTTGTAATATATCAATCTCTTTTTTTTGTACATGTGTGGCTAATTAAATACTACATACATTGAAACATTACATCATGTTGGATTAATCCAACTACTTTCATACTGAAAAGCAGTAGAAGAGAGGAGTACGGTTAAATAATAAGCTGGATATATATTATGTCGAGTTGCCCAGAGAGCTAGCCTAGCTAGCTTGTATGTCGTTGTGTAGTTGCTTATGCGAATACTCTTGAACACCAAAGCTTGAAAGTGGAAAAAATCATGAACTTAAAAAATTTGGTGGCATGGATCTCAGCTAGAAATAACCTTGGTCCACGTTTAGTGAAATAACAACGGGATTGAAGAACCCAAAAGGAGAGAGTCAGAAGATCAAAGGCTTTGATATAATGTAGAAAATAAGAGAGAAGTAGGAGAAAGAAAAGAATTAAAGTGGTTTGGTATGGAGAGACCAACGTCCACGGTAGAAAGCCTAATAGACTATATCTTTATATCTAAAGTGTATTTAACTTGTACATAGAATAGTCTTTTTATAGGACCCAACTCACAAAGAACTCACATTCTTATTCGATATGGGAGTTAGACAATTTATATCCTAACAGAAACTTTTCTGTACTAATGTGGTACTTAAAAACAAGGGTGGAGATATGTTCTTTATAAACCTTGCACATCCAATGTAGAGTGCAATTGCATTCAGCTTTGACTGTTCATGAATTGCTTCAATTCTTGCCACCTAATTAGATGTTGTCCATGATTAATTTCTGCTAATGCGTGAAGCCGGGCCAAGGTTAAAGAGAATCTTGATGCATTCATGCTGGTGAGCTAAGAAAACCAATGTGGAGATTTAGGGGACAAGCGAAACATCACCATACCTCACCGGAGCAATAAGGACCTACTAGAAGGTGTTGAAAGGTTTCCATTTGAGTGGCACACAGAGCACAAGAAAATGGACCATTGTGATCGTCGCTTGGAGTGACAAACTCATGAACTTAGCCTTGAGTTTGGATTCCATCCAAACTCCCTCCCCTCCGACCGGATTGCTAGATGTCATCCAGTCGAACATCCGGCGATGGGGAGCGCAGGCATGGACGTTGTTCGAGCTGCCCGGATAGGTATGGGTCCCGGGTGGGACCCACACTCCTCCCTCTCCCCACCGATATCCAACTGGATGATATCCAGTCATCCAGTCGGAGGGTCAGGAGTTTGGATGGAATTCGAACTCCTTAACCTTTAAAGAGTTTTATTTTTTGAAGTATGCTCTTGAAGGGTGAAATGGCCGGCGTTCTGAGGAAGCCGAATGCAGGCAGCCATCAGCCATTGTTTACGGATAGAGATGCATGGTTGGTCTATTTATATGGAGTTCATTCACAATGAAAGAAAAGGGCTATTCCGATTGTTAACACATCTCTTCGTCTTTGTTCTGCTCATATCTGTGGGGCTCTCGTTGAACTGTGTATTCCATAGGTTAAAGAAGGGCTTTCATCTGTGAGATCAAAGAAAGAGAGGCTGATAACACACTGTTCAATTCAATCTACTCGATTACATGAGGTTTTATTTTTAGCCAATTCTGAGTTAAACAATAACAAATCTCTTCATTGTTTTTTTTTCATCCACTTTAATTACATAAAGTCCAAATGATGACGTTTTGGCGTGTTTTGACTCCCGCCCTTCACTTGACACCGTTAACTTTAAGTCGAAGGACCGAAGGACCGGTTTATGTTTGTATTGTAAAATTTTTTATATTGAGTTCAGTACAAAAGTGGAGAAATGTAATTTTTTATATTTTTTGATGAGAGAAAGATTATATTGTAATATTTTATTAAAAATTAGTGAAATATTTTGTGAAATATGTTGTGCCGCGTTCAAATACTGGAATTCAAAGAACACGTAACAGAAATTGAACGAAATTTTTTTTTTAATAAAAAAAAATCGTTTAAAAGCATCAAACCATAAATGCTAAAGCCTGCAAGAACACTGCTCTATTGCCCCCGGAAAACATTTGATTCTTGCAGGGGGGGAAGAGGACCAAGAAATATCAAAACGACAGTTTTAACCGAGTACGAAGTGGCTTCGCGGTTCTGTTCTGTTTTATAGTGTGTCGCAGATTGAGAGGTTGCGACTCTGACAGCTGCAGTAGCCTCCGTATTTCAGAGCTTGTATTCATGACGTCACATAAAAGGGCGTATTGGTAAGCGCCTTGGCAAAGACTGACGAATATGTGATATCTGCACCGGTGATTTTATCAACGCCCCATGTTTGAATGTGATTGATGACGTCATTGATGCAGCAACGGTCGGGTGGTCCCTTATTACCTTGAGACACTGGGGCTGGTGCTGGGGTTTTTTTAGTACGTGCACGCAAAACAGTGTCAAAAACTCCGAGGGTGCCTCCACCCTCTCCGGCTCAGTCCAAAGTTGGCGCAGAAGCCAGGAGCTGCTGGGTCTCTCACCAAACTCTCCATTTTGCTCCCCCTCCCTCTTCAGAATTTGCCCGTTGGGGTTTGAAACTACGATGGCGCTCCTACCGGAATCTATCTGTAATGCCTCCAAAACACCCCTACACTTTTGACTAATTGATATTAACACTTTTTTTTTTCTAGGCACTAATTGATATTAAAACTCACTTCTATTGTTACTGCAAAGTCTAGTGGCTAATAAAGAATAATGAAAAAAGCGACTTTTAGCATAATGAGGTAGATAATAAAGTCGTCCTAATGCGAGCAAACTTGTGTATTGATTGACTTTTTATATCTCGATACGATGATGTCACTAGAGTACTCTGAAACATGATGATGCCAAGAATCATCATAATGTTCGGAAGCCAAGTTAACCTGCAGGAATCACCGAGGGGGTGATCTCGGGTTCTGAGATTCCGACGTTCAAGTTAGATCTGGAGAATAAATATATTGTTTAAAGAATGGAATTAAGCGTCAGCGTCAACGTCAACATGAATATATGAAGGAGAATATCTGACTATTTATATAGGGAAGTGATAGTCTCAAAGAGAGTATAAATGTATGAGCTTCAAGACTTCTTATCTTACCTGGAGTTTCTAAGATCCTTATATTACCAGGAGTCCTGTTGTAGAGTTGTATTAGGAGAGTGTCGCCAGTCATTTGAATTGTCATGAGGAGTTCTCGGGTGGCTAGACTTCTGTGTGAAATCGGATGTCAGACTCCTATACGAGATCGGACAGTCGAGACTAGCCAACAGACTAATGAATCCGAGCCTAAGTGGTTTGATCGGACAGAATATTTCATGACCCATCACAATCCATTTTGACAAGCCTATGCAGGAGTTTCTAGGACAACCTATTTTACAGACTCTTCAATGCAGACCTATCCTCGGAGATTTCTTAAGTAAGCTAAATTTTATATTGTCACTTTAGTTTTTTCATTAAAAAAATTCCCAAGAAAAATCCTTAAAAATCACTCTTCCACAGTCCACGACTCCACATACTCTTGCTCTGTTTTTTATGTTTTTTTTGGGCTAAACAAGCGGACTGTTTTTGATGCACTTGTAAGCATGTTCGAAAACTAAACCTAGGATGGTTAATGTTAGAAGAACTGAGCCGACAACATTTTATTGCTGGTCCTTGTGGCTCAGCCACATCGCTTCCTGCTTGATGTAACTACTGTTGGGCAACACTTGGGTTTGACTAACTGGAACAAATGAACGGCCTGTTGTGCCTTTCGGACTGAAGCAGCCATGAATCATAGGCCCTATATGGCATTGATGGGCCTAAAAGCCCGTCTCCATACCCGTCTTTCCACTTTGGATCGTGACCCAAAGATGAGTATAGATAACAAAATTAACTTTTGCTAAATCAGCCATTGATGGACGACCATGAAAAAGTCATACGCTGGTCAGCATGCACACAAAAAAAGGCGGAAAATGCCAAAAGAAACGACACAGTTCTCTTGTTATGCCAAGTGTAACTATTAGGCAATACCAGCTATATCATAGCTTTAAAAAAAAAAAACATATCTGCTATTATAACGTGAGGATGTTTGAGCACCAAATATTGGGTTTGAGTTAATATTAAACCATTCACCACAAATTTTTTTTATTATAATATCTATTAAAAATTTTATCTTTCCATTTTTTCATCAACTTCCTTAAAATATCTTTACTTTATAATATTTTACAAACTTCAATATACAAAATTTTTACACTCAAATATCCCCTATATTAGGGCTGTTCAACCCCGGTGTAGGTGCCAATTTTGGCCAAAACCGGCACCTACACCGGATATGCCGGTTTTAAAAAAAATGTCACCTACACCTACACCGTTAAGGGCAAAAATCGGCCCTTAGCGGTGACGGTTTTAGCGGTGGCGGTTTCCGGTAATCCTACATTCATATTGAGCCATTTTTTTTAACATATTACGCACATAGAAAATATAAACTCTACACTAATACAATCAAATTCAATACAAAATCAATAATATAATCTAAACTAATACAATTCAATCCAAACTAATACAATCTAAAAGCTCAGTATGTCATTAAGCATACTGAATCCTCTGAAGACGCCCAAGTTCCTCTGAAGACGCCCAAGTATTACACGCACACACAAAACGTATATATCAGAGTTCAGGAAAAAAGAAAGGTTGTTAAATCTTTAGTAAGCAGATAGTGCACAAGGAAGGCCCCACCCAAAAAGGGGGCCAATCCCCGTGAGGGGTTGTTTGTGTGTGTTGGGGGGGGGGAGGGGGCTACAGTGTTTCTCTGATTAAAAGCATTCACATAGACCAAAACGTACAGAATAAAGGAAAAGGTGAAATGAAACCATAAATCCATCAATAACCAAGAGATAAGCAATCTGAAAAGCACTATTTGCAGTCTGTTAGTGGAATCTCAAAACCTTCATACCCACTGGAAATCAACAATATTCAACACAACTGAACCACCCTCCCAAAAGCACTTCTTACCTTCCTCTCTACCCTGCCTTTCTGGCTCCATGAATGCTTGGAACCACCCTCATAAAATCCCTTCCTTACCATCCCCTCTAGTATGCCTTTCTAGCTCCATAAATGCTTAATACAATTAAACATAACATAGACCACACCAAATGGTATCAGAACATAACATAAGAAATGCATATTATCATATTGGATTCTTACTAGGTAGAATCGAGACTTACCTTTTGGAGTCAATGCACAATTACTGTTAGCAACATTACAACAGAGCAAACCTAGCAATGAGCATGTGGGATTGACAGGCCCTTTCAGATTTAAAGCACAGATCTAGTTAGTTTCCTAGGGGGTCAAATTCCCAATGGGCACAAATTGAGTGTTAGGCTAACGAGTAAATTGAATCTCCACCTTTTCCCCTTTCCTTACCTATCCTTTTCCTCATCAACTTATAACTTTCTCCTCAACATTTCAGATGTTGTTTAGCTGCATCACTGCATGCTGCAACAGCATTTCTTTCTCTATTTTATTGTTACCATTATTCCTGAAACTTGTTTCCTCTCCCTAAGTAGATACTCTCCTGCATTTCCCTTACTTCATGCAAGCAAGGATGTTATGCTCTCTCTAACCAGTTCTGTCCTACTTAAATCCTCACTTATGCAGAACAAAATAGCCAAAGTAGAAAATGCATAATACTGACATCAGAAATTTAAAGCTAAAAAGACAAACTGATATAGCTGTTGATCTCTATAAGATCATAACACAAGTTAACGTGATACAATAACAAGAGAATCCACCTGATGCTGCCTTAGAGAGCAAAAAAAAACGATATAATGAGGAACAGTAACAATAGACCACTCGATTCACTCCAATGCCCCCCCCCAAAAAAAAGGCGGGCCACAACTATACTCATATATAGCTAAGAAATAACAAAATGCTAATAAAATAAACCTGCATGGATGACATTCCCAGGTCCATTAAGATGCCATCAACTCCAATATCTAATTCTAAGGGTTTCTCATCAACCTCGTTGAGCACGGATTTGATATGCCTAAAATTCTTCAAGATGGTATACGTTTTCATGTCTGAAGTTGGTTAGTTGGGTGACATAGGGTCAACATCCATGCCAATATAAAGCTTCAATTCTGGGTGGGCTCCAATTATCTGTTGAGTGAGTTATAAGCTATTAGAATCACTAGCATTTGGCATGAGAAACTCAAAGCCACAATTGGAACATACAAACATTGAGATCAGAAAACTGATAATAAATCTTCAGTGAAAACACCAAGCACAAAAAACTGACCAGTGCACAAATCAAATTTGTGTTAGCCTTACAAATGTCGGAACAGAAAATAACCTAATCTTTGCATGCCAGAACATCAAAAATTTGTAGTAGCAAGGGTGGGCGCGAATTTGATGTATTTAAAAGTGTCGTAAAAGAGGTAGAAGTCTGCTTTCCTAAAATTTTGAAATGAATAAATAGAATTATCACAATGAGAGTAAATTACAACCGATAGGTTTCTGATTTCCTATAAATTCACACGTTTAGGTAGAAAATCCAACTTCGGGGACAGATTTACGAGTTAACTAATGATTTTTTATCCTTTCAAAGTTGAAAATACGAGCATATACGAGATGCTTCGCCATCTAGTTACTAGGCATCGGCATTTCAGTAACAGTTAAATTGAAGAATAACCAGAGAGAAGAAGGAAAGGAGTGACTGACGGCGGCGGAGTGTCCAGTCGCCCCGACGGTGCAATCGACGAAAGAGCGGAGGGGCTTCGAAGAAGAAGAAGAGAAGACGTCGAGCACTTCACCGAGCATCACCGGGACATGTGCGGCGCTGCTGTCGGCGTACAGCTGGGCCGCGTTCTCGTCCAGCTCCCATTTCTTTCCGCTCCCTCTAACCTAACATCATCTACTCACAATGGGGGGATTTGCTGGAAGACGAAAAAAAAAGGGGCGGGAACCCGGGAACCGGGAATACCCCGGGTTTCCCCCAAAATAAGGCACCGGCACCTACACCGGTTTCCCGGTCCCCCGGGTTTCCGGTGCCGGTACCGGTGTCGGGGCCGGTGCCACCGGAATTTTCCGGTGGCACTGAACAGCCCTACCCTATATCATAAGCTGTGCGGCAGAATGAGTTGATATTCGGGATGTTTAGAAGGTTAAGGCTAATGTTTCAAAATATTTTATTCTCATTTTTTCATTAATTCTAATACTTTTTCACCGATCTCAATAATTTTTTACAAATTCCAATATTTTTTAACATACTTTTCACTAATCTTAAAAGAATCTATACTACTTAAAAAAAATACAAACACAAAAACATATCTCAAAACATAAAACAAACATAACTTAAAAATTTTAACTTGGAACATTTTTACACTGTTATAAAATAATCTTTCAACGTTATATTATAAAATAATATTATAATATTTAATTAAATATTTTCTTTTCACTGATCGAATACCCAAACATTTCCTACCGACAACCGCGATTCGAGGAGCTGGCGCTGTATCGTCGTCTTGCGTGAAAAACGCAACTTCCCAGATTTTCATATTTAAATGAATTATTGTTGACATATTATTCTCTTTTTTAATAATCTTGAGATATTCCGTTGTGCGTGATTACAACGCATCTTTTGACGTGTCGGTGGAGCACCAAATAAAGGGAGGCCAGCTCATGAACGGGATTAACTTTAACGTTCGTAGGAACAACGCAATCTCAGAAAACGCACTTAACTTTTGATTCTTTGAATGGTAGCCGGTGAGTCGTCCTTATCTTTTAATGATAAGACCAGAGGATTGGTCCCTTCGAATCGGACATCGTTTCTGACTTCGTTGCCACCCCTCACGTTGATCATTCTGTCTTGGGTATATTTAAGCAAGTACTATCGGCTCCAACCTCCAAGGAGCAAAATGATGAACCACGCAATCAGATCAACTCGAACATATCCACTAACTTTGTTCTCAGCACCTGTGTCATATAACGCCGGAAGGAAAGCGCCTAAGGTCAGTTTCAAGAAGGTCACAACAATGGCCAGTGGCCAAGCTGATAGCAAAAGTAGCAAGGACAACACCCAGAACCCAAATGAAAACACTGGGTTAGCGTTTTTCTTTTCATCCATAAACGTAGTCTTAATTTAATCGCAATTTACTGATGTGTTTGGGAATTAGCGACGTGATGTCTCATTCGTTTGGGGAGGGGTACGCCACCAGGTCGGATGAGGAAGGATTTGGTGGGACATACGGGGGGAACCAATCACTTCCACAAACCGAGGAGCATCAGCAGTCGACTGTCCATGGAAATCACCCTGGTACGTCACAATTTTCAATTCGAAAATTGCTTCCGATTAATGTCCCACTCATTTTGTAGGCCCCACTCCGTCTAAACTGCCTCTTACCGTTTAAATTTCCACACCTGATCAGTTTCGTAGGTTTTGTAGTTTCTCTTTTTCATTTGAAGCTTAAAAATCTCATCTGCATATACTTTGAATTGTACATGTACGTGAAGATTATGACAAGAGCCAGGGGAGCGAAGTGAAGGAGAAGGAAAAAGCACGTCACCAGACCAGCGCAAAATGATCGTAGGATGTATTGGAATGGATATATGAGAGGGTGTTAGTAGTGCTTTTATTTATTTTGTTCCCTCTGGCCATGTGCCCACGGCTAATCAAATGCATGAGACTGCTAGTACTTCTCTATGTATAAATAATCTAATACTCCTACTGGATGTTATGTTTTTCCCCCCAATTTTTTTCCTAATTTTAATTTTGGCTTTTATGTGCTAAACCCTGGATTGGTTACTTATAGCGTTATCTTGCAACAAAAACAGATTGTAAGTGGCACTTGTGTAATTATCGACGTGTTATATGTCGCAGCCATCACAATTTTTTTTTGCTAGTTTAGGCTCGCTACATGGACAGGAATTATTCTTGCCATATTATAATGTACGTGTTTGATTTTGCAACTGCTTTCTCTAGCAATTTCGTTTTAATTGGCGTAATCTTTCTTTCAAACACACGATAACATCTCGTGAAGACCCTTCATTTTAGATAATTTTTCTTCTAGGAAGCGAGCACTCTTCTCTCTTTGGTTCTCTTTCACAGGCTTTAATCAACTGTAAAATTTGAATACGAAGACATTAATTAATCTTTGTTTAAAATAGAAGGCCACACTAAATTAAAATTATCAAAATTGGTTTGTGGACAGGGCCTTGTTTCACGAGGTTAACTTAAAATTATTCACTCTTCTTTTTTAATAATTTTCTTACGGAACAATTAAAACAACGCATTTGTTTTTACTAAGACATTTACCCTTTTTTAAAAAATAAAATTTTGAATTGCGGTAGCAGAACGTTATCATATAACGCCAGCAGAGGATTATTGGCCCCGGTGACGTTGTTTTTTAGGATAATTTATGCACTTATCGAAAATAGCGATTAACCAAAAAATTTAACAAATGAACATTGGTTATCTATTTTTAGATAATTACTGTTCACTTCTTCATATTAAAATACTAATATAATTTCTCTTTCATTTCTATCTCCCACTCTCTCTATCAAAAATTTATATTTTGCCCTCATTTCTTTTTTCATGTCACAGACCGTTTCAAAGTTTTAGTCTAATAAATAATTATAAAATAAATTTTCCTTTCTTAATAAATAATTTTTTTATCATAATAAATATAAAAAATTCATTCTTCACTAATTTTAAAAATACGACAGTTGGAATAAAATAAAATTTTAAAAATATGACCTTTAGAAAAAGATAATTTAAAAAATTTGAATTTATAAGATAAGATAAATATTCAAAAATATGATTGTTACGAATATTTAAAAATATAAAATGTTAAAGAAAGAATTGAGAAATCTTTGAAAAATAATATTTTAATAGAATAGTAAAAGTAGATGGTTAAAATAGAGAAGTTGTTGGAGATGTTTTTAAAAAGTTAGTAGTTAAAATAGAGAAGTGTACTTTTTGGTTAAAGTAGAGATCCAAATATGAATAAGCTGCTAATAATGCTCTAAGGAATGTTCGTTTTTTTAAAAAAAAAAATGGTAAGATTTTTAGAGTTGATAAAATAATGAATATAAGGGGAGTTTTGTAGGTTTTTGTATAAAAATTAGTGAAATGTTTAAAGATATTTAATTTTTGTGTAGAGATGAATAATTTTATGTAATTTTTTAATAAAAAAATATTAGAAATTGGCAATTTAGTCTTTAGGTTATGACCATTTTTGCATTTTAGTCCTTAGATTTAAAACTTCAAATTTAAAGTCTTTATATGAGGCCCTTCTGTTACACTGTCGTCCCTCCCCTTAACGGAAACTCTTAACACGTTACCTAAAATTTCACGTGTCACGCTGACCTGCCACATCAGCAGCAACTTCGGATTACGCAATGGTTATTTTCGAAACGGAGTCGTCCATCATTTAGTCTTAGGCTCCCACGCTTAGTTTTTTTCCCAAAATGAATCAAAACGGCGCCGAATTGAATCTGCCTTCACACGCAAAGCAACGTCTCCGCGGTGGCATGCAGATCTTCGTCAAGAACTTTTTTTTTTCTAATCCAAGAGCCTTCAACTTGCCATTCCCATACTGCTTTTGATTCACCCTTCACAAGTTTTGGATAAGGATTTACTCGAGAATCTTCCGGACAAATTCTTTAAGTGCTCGTCCCCTAGTTAGCAAGTGCAGGTCAGACTTGGCAAAAGCATTCCACTACACCTAGAAATATCAGGAGTATTCCAGAGGCGTGAAACTGTTGCAGAACAAGACAAATTCACACAAGAATATTCTCCAGGAATATAGTACTCTGTTGTAATCACAAACGTGTATATATGCAGTTATATACGCTCCCAGCTAGTGCATTACAAATCATTGTAGCATCACTGCACGGGCTCCCAGACGCTAGTGGATTCTACTTCATTGGTTAGATAGTGCAGCAGTGTGGAATCAACTGCTAGAGAAAAGAAGCTTGAAGACTGAGAATTCGATTTTAAGATATTCTCCTTGCCCAGCTAAAGTTTGAGAGGTGGGAGTTGATAATAGTTCTCATATTTTTATTGTGTAACCTTCATGTTTTTTATGTGAGCTTGTTTGTCTATCTGAAGTTTTTAAGTTATGTGCAGGTCATAGGTGGTAAAGAAAAATCATTTTGTTGTAACAGCGGTGGTTTATGTATTATTCTGGACATAAAACTTATTCTGAATCCTGCCTGCGGAACCAATTAAATTATTCTTTATATAACCGAAGTTTGTATGCAACCATTTTTCACTCTTTCTGTTCCCCCACTTATAGCCAGGCTCAGTTCTGGTTTAATATTGTTTGATTTTGATCATATATAAAAGCTTTGAACATTTTCTCTCCCCCAGCAAGTGTTCCTTCTTCAGTTACAAGAAAGAGTTATCTGATGCGTTTGATTTTTGATAATATGGGAAAAGCTTTGACATTCTGTTTACCTGAGCAAGTGTTCCATCATCATTTTCTAGGAGTTCATCTGATGCGCAGTATGGTCCAGACGGGCTACCTCTTATCATCTTCAAACGATGGTCTCTGTATAGGCTTTTTTCAGCCTTTGAAATCTACCCTTTTTCTTTTTGGCTCAGAAGAAAAGAAAAAAAAGAACTAGAAGACCGAAAAAACTCTCGTCTGCAGTGCAGGAGTTCCATGCAGGGTGATAAACGACCGACCCTTCTCGATACAAATACTGTCATTCCTCATCTGTATCTATGCCTGACAGGCTCATCGTTTCACTTGGCTGCCTGATGCTCCCACACAGCATGACACACGTCTTGCAGAGCAAACACGCGTCGTACAGACGCGAGGGTCATGCCGTCCCCGTGGACTCCTTCTGGATATTGTAGTTGGCCATGGATAGCAAGACTGAAGTTCTCTCTATTATTTAGTACTAGAAACAGAGCAAACATTCTCTCTGAAGGAGAATACATATACGGAAGATCAGATGGTACAGGAGAATGTGGAGGACCTTAGGGTTTGTGTGGAATCAGTTTGGCCTTAATCTTCCACCTTCATCACCAGGTTCTATGAGAAATTAACTCCACGCATTCATGATGTAATTCAGTTTCGTGAAATATTCATCTTTTGTACAGATCAAGAATACTCTCTCTCGTTTTGCTTTGTCATAAACGTTGCATTGCGTGTGAAGGCAGATTCAATTCGGCGCCGTGTTGATTCATTTCGGAGGGGGGGGAGCTTAAGACTAAATGATGGACGACGCCGTTTAAAAAATGACATGCCTAATCTGAAGTTGCTGCTGATGTGGCAGGTCAGCGTTACACGTGGAATTTTAGGTGAGGTGTTAAGAGTTTCCGTTAAGGGGAGGGACGACAGCGTAACAAAAGGGGCTCATCGTTGAAGGTATAGAATATAAGAGATTTAAATTTGAAGTTTTAAATTTAGGGACTAAAATGTAAAAAGGGTCATAACCTAAAGACTAAATTGCTAATTTTCCAAAAAAATATTAAAATCAGATGAAAAAATTAAGATAAAATATTTGTTATATTTTTAAAAAAAAATATATTATTGGTGTAAAAAATTGTTAAAAATTATGAAAAAGATATTTATATTTATGTATAAATTTTTAAGATTTTAATATCGGTTTAGTAAATTTTATTATATTATTATATTTTAGAATACGTTTTCAAACAAACATCCGTGAGTGAGTTCGATTGAGTGTCAATAAGACTTAGAAAAAAAGAATTGCGTGTCAAGAAGGGAATCTGACGCGTCAAAAGAGACCCGTATCTTGTTCCTTGTTTCCTAATCGCAACCGTCTATTTCACCTTAGAAGTGCTTCTAATCCAGTATACATATGAATAGGCCTCCTTCGTCACTCCAGTCACTACTAGTGCCTAGTGGCTCTGCTTGGTCTCGCCCTTTGCCCATACTCTCCGTCGAGCCACTGCTTACGGCCTTCTGTAGTATGGGGACCTCGCCCCTACTCTTTAAAACTTGCCATCCCGCTCGAAACACTTCCACGACCCCCTGTCCTTGGCCTTCCATCATGGTCCGCCTTCAAATATTTCGAGCCGACTTCTCCGCGACGTTTTTCGTTCTCAAATTCAGCCAGATCGCTTTGAGAGCTACATGCTGATGGACTTCTAGGGCTTGAACCGACCGAGATTCGGTTTGATAGTCCCTGGCTCGAGAGTCTTCGTTCCAATATATCTAATCAAGGTTAGGACATGGATTATATCCACCTTCTTTTGATGATGATTTGTTTTCATTCTTGATTTGCTTTCTTATATCTCTCAATCTCTCATCTGCTTCATTTTTTCTCCAGATCTTAATATGATCGCTTCTTTTGTGATACTACTGTTTCGATTATGTAGCCAATACCAACGTGGTTCGATTATTCTTTCGATTGATTTCAGTATTATGCTGTTTGACGAAAGGCTAAGGTGTAACGGAATATAGCAGATTTTGAATCGAGGTTTAGTGAATTTCAATGGGAAAAAATATAAATATAGAGGTTTTGAGGAACCAGTTGATATGTGCTAAGACACGAACGGTTAGTTCTGGACAATAGTCGGTATGTGCATGAATTTAGGAATAAAGGTTGCTGTCTCTGGATTTCAGTTATGTTGTGATTGGATTATTTCTTGAATCAGAAAATGTGAAGCAAGAACACGTTCCTAATTTGAGTATAGAGCAAGAACACGTTCGTGCATTACGATTGGACGTATCACTTGGTTTGTTGATAGTAGCAAGGACAGAATTTCTGTCGAGGATTTTTATCAAAATTTAGTAGCTGAAAACAGTGCTTATTTCTTATATGCTGGAAGAGTTGTATTCCAAAGCTGTCCTTGAAGTTGGTGATTATAGTACTTGAGCAATGTAATGTAGGGGTTGTATATTAGAAAAATTGCAACGAGTTGCGGATGAGCTAGAATTGAGTGCTCTCAAGACTAAAAAGGTTGATTGAACCCTTGCTATATGGTTAGCTGATTTCACTAAGAATCAATGGAAATTGAAGTCATATTCTTGATGGTTATTTTGGGAGTAATTTAGTTGAGACTCAATTGGTAATGGTAGGGACCATTTAAAGGTGATGAAACATAGGCTGAAGAGTTAATGATTATAGCTCATCAATTTTATGGATAGAGTTTGAGTGAATATCAATCGGGAGACATAAGTATATGTAGCTTGATGAACCAGTTGATATGTGGTAAGACATGGAACTGTTAGCTTACGATAAAAGTTAATGCACCGGATTGGTTGACTCGTGCAGAAATGTGAGCTAGAGGTTGCTATCCCGGGATCTCAGTTATGTTTTTGGTTTGATTAGTTCTTGTATCAGTAAATACGAAGTCCTTGTTTAAGCTAAGACTTGATTCAAAGTGATTAGATCTCATTTGGGTATACAGCAAAAATGCTTCCATGCATTGGGATTTGACATATCTCACTTGGTTTATTGATAGTAAGAAGAGCAGAACCTTTTTTAAGGTTTGTTTGCAAACTTTAGTTGCTGAAAATCGTGAGTCTTCACTATGCTGGAAATTATTTTTACTAAAATTGCCCTTGAAATGCACAGGAATTATATAACTTGATCGATGTTATGTTGGGGTTGTAAGCGAAAAAAATGGCAGTAAGTTGTGGCTGAGTTCAATTGCTGGAATTGAGTTCTCACCAAAAAGGTTGATTTGACCTGTGCTCTATGGTTATCTGATTTACTAAAGAATCAATGGAAATTTTTAGTGAAACGCTTGCTAAGTGTTTTGGAGCGAATTGGTTAAGACTTGATTATTTATTGTAGAAACAGTGTGATGGTGTATAGGCTAAAGATTGTGTCATTTTAGGCTCATCAAGTTTGAGGAAAAGTGGGATAAGATTCTGTTTGTGTATAATTAAATTCGCTGTCCTGGATTAAATTGACTTAGTGCAGAATTTAGCAATAAAGGGTGCTATCCATGGATGTCAGGCATGCTGCGACTTAGTTCAAGAATCAGAAAATAGGAAATCATTTTTATGCCGACACTCGATCCACAATGATTCAATCTCACTGGGGTATAGAGCAAGAATGTGTTAATGCATTAGGATTTAACATATCACCTGGTTTGTTGATTGTAACAAGAATATAATTTATTTTAAGGAAATTTAAGTCATGCTAAGGAATTTTTTTGGAGTAATTAGTTATTTAAGACTCAATTGGTTAGGGTAAACTAGATGTACGTGATGATATACATATGGCCGATCAGTTTTTGATTTGGGCCCCTCAATGTTGTGGGAAGTGGGATAAGAGTAATAAGGTTACAAATAGCATTTGACTGCGGACAGGTTGAACAAGTTGGGTGGGGGGTAGGAAGGTGCAGAACCATGTTGGTATTGGCTATGTATTGGAATGGCTTGCTGGTGCAGTTTATTTGATGAGCTGGTGTTGTTGAAATGTGGCAAACTTTTGAGCCAGGATGTTAGCATGAAGACGAGCCGGAGGTTAGAAAACAAGCGAGTCATCTAAACGACGATATGGACTAATAGCCTATACAAACCATTGTGGGCAAAATCTTGAAACACCACGCATCTCTAAACAGCCAAGACCTTTTGAGCTCATTTGACTCCAAGTTGAAACTCAACCTTCGAGGAACTAAGTATGTTTACTCTTCAACATGGTTGCTCAAAATCAAATTGCATTTTGGTCTTGGATGTAAAATTTAATTGAACCTTTCCAATTTTATTAGGCTTTTGACATATATATTGATTTTAGGATCACATATTTAGAGTTTAAGATGAGATATTTAAAGTGCAGGGTATATCAAAAAGAGATATAGTAAGAGAATTCTTTTGTGGTTTGAATTTGAATATTTTTTTCTGGGGTTTGAGTTAGAATTTCATTTAGATTAGTTTTGGGCTTTTACTGAGGTCTTGTTAGGGTCTCATGTAGAATCTTATTAGTAGTTGTTCAAAGGCTCCATTTTATTCTAGTTTTGTGGTAAGGTGTGGCTACGATACTCTCAGCGCTTGAGACTTGAAGGTTGAGTCTTAAAAAAAACACCAAGGGTTTTGCTTACTGAAATTATAAGACCACCTTATGCAAACGTAAAGCTTGTAACACAGGAGCCTAGAAATACAAGGGAAACTGGAGTTTTTATATATGCCTTCATTATCCCTTTGTGATGATATTGGGGGTTAACAGATCAAGAATGCAAGGCAGGAGTATCACTTTAGTACAGTTTACTTTCTTTATATAAGATTGTATAAAATTGCACCGTGTTTGATTTTTTAATTATTAAGGTTTCTGATGTTTTAAGTTTTCAATTTGATTATTTTTTACGACGAAATGGTTTCCCACTCTGTTACAAACTCGTAATAGTCTCTCTTGCTTGCCGAGTTCTGTTGAGTTTATTTCCTATGTTTTTCCCACCCTTTGAGAGTTAAGAGGAAGGATTTTTCCTATGTTTTTCCAACCCTGAGAGAGTTAAGAGGAAGGATGGTGTAAGTGTTTTATAGGATGACTCACTTTGGATCTTAGAATCATATAATGTATTTGACATGTGAGTCTTGAGAATTATAAGGCCCGCCCACCATACACAAAAGTCCCTATACAGATGAATTCAAGTAACTCCTTGGGCAGGTATAGAGTAGTTTTCTATGTTCTGTATCTATGGCTTTCGTGGTGACAACTCATAAAATGGGAAGTCAATTTTGTTGTGTGTGGCAATCCAATGAGCATCTTTGCATATGCATATGATTCTGTCAGGAAGCTTCTAGCCCTTATGCTGCAATCTGGGTACAGACGACGGTTGAAATTTGCAGCTTATAAGAAGATTGAACGGAATGGGTACAGATATGGTTGAAATTTGTAGCAATGGTTATAATAAGATCCAAGATGGAGTTTTATTTCTTGGAAAGAGTTTCTTTTATTTTTTTTCTCATGATTTGCTTTCAGATCCATGTTCTGAAGTTTTTGTCAATTTGGGATTTTCGGCTTTTCTAGAGGAGTTTGGTATAGAAACACATGACTTAGGTGTGGGAGCCGTTTCTCACCTTAGCTCCCCCTGCAACCAGGAATGTGAAGGAATACTAATTTGGCAAGAGGAAGCCAACCACATTGGACATCTGTTGTCAATACCTTCGCTCCCCGAGTTGAGCTTATCTCTGCAGTCAATTATGGTGATAGCGAAAGGATTTGGTGATATTATGGAGCGGTTGGGTATTAATTTGACATTAACAGGGGTAGTCAGGAAAGTGACCGTGCAACTTCAACAACCGTTGATTCACAGGGGTAAGTCAAATAGTGGTAAAGCCTTTTCTTTTGGATTTGGTTTCGCTTGCCCCCATTGTTCAATTTCTTCCGCTGTCTGCTGCTGTTTCTATGCTGGCATTGATACTCTCAATTCCACCTATGGTCTTGGTGTCAAGTTTATCTATTGAGAATTAGGAATGTAGGGATTGGTATGCTGGGTGGGGCGGTTTAAGTTCTCGTTATCTAGTTGTGTTTTGAGTGTTAAAATTTTGGGGAGATTAAAATTTTGGGGTATTGAAATTAGTAAAAAAGTGGAGATGATTTGAATGAATTTTTTATGTTTTTAAGTGAAAATTAATGATTTGATGGAAAGATTATATTGTAATTATTTTATTATGTTAAATTTTTGCAAGGATAACACGGTCAATTATTGCAGCAACTTTAGTTCCGGCTCATTTCAAATCTTTATAACAAAAAATCTACCTGAAACTGTTTTGAGTGCTGGTATATAAAAGAAAGCAAAATAACAGAAAAATAATATGCGTCGATGCATGGTTGGCCAACATAAACAATATCACATTAATTTGTGTTGAAGGTTTGTCAAAATAGCTTTTTGAGAAGTTTAGGTCTTGTATGAGTTACGATACTGGTTTCAACCTTCACCAATTAGAATGTGCAGTTTTGGAGCGTCTGATTTATTTAATCCTATTTCCGATCCACAGCGCGAAAAAATGCCGAGTCAAACGGCATAACGACTAAGCTGACCAAAAAAACTTTTAGGCAATACCAGCTATATCATAGCTTACAAAAACGCTACTTCCCAGATTTTCATATTTAAAGGAATTATTGTTGACATATTCTTCTCTTTTTGAGTAATATCTTGAGATATTACATTGAGCGTGATTACAACGCATCTTCTGACGTGTCAGATGGAGCACCCAAATAAAGGGGGCCAGCTCATGAACGGGATTAACTTTAACGTGCGTAGGAACAACGCAATCTGACGCTTCAGAAAACGTACCTAACTTTTATTCTTTGAATGGTAGCCGAGGCTCATATGAGTCCGTCCTTATTAAGGCACCGCCTGCACGAAAAGTAAGGCAGTGCCTCACCCAAGTGGCTTGTTGAATGGCCGTCGACCTCCCTTGAAATTGTCATCTCACCCGTTCAAACCTTGTTGAGCCTTCTATAAAGTTAGGTCCTCTCTCCTCAATCCTCGTTCATCTAATTCTTCGCCTATCCTCGTTCATCTAGTCCCAGCAGGCAGCAGCAGTACGTCGGAGCTACCCTTTTCCTGTGCTTCTACGTCTTATTAGATCTATCTTGATCTAGAGGTATGTTTTCCTTTTTTGTTCCTCATCTTTTGTGGTTCGCATCTCTTTTCGAGGAGTTTTTCGCTAACTTATTTATGCGTTCGTTTCCCAGTGAACATGGCGGTTTCTTGCTATGGGGTTGATCCGGGTCTCAGATCGTGCGTGGTGTGCCATATCGATGGCGAGCTCGGCGGTTTATGCAATTTCTGCGCAACCGACCCAGATCTGTGCCGTTTGCTAAAGTCCAAGGCCAATCGCTAAATACTATAGTGATCCGAAACTCTTTGTATCCGATTAGTAAGCAAAGGCTTTGTGATGTAATCGGCATAAATCTCAACGCGGTTGTTAGAAGATGTGTAAGTAATCAGGGAGGGCCTAATTTCAGGGGGCCTGAGTCCCTGATTGATTTCTATCTGTTTCGACCTTTGCCATGACGGGTGCGCTTGCATGGCAGGTCACCGAATTTCTTAATAAAAATTTCAGTTTTTTGTTTCGAGGAGAGATCGCACGGGGATTTTATTGCCCGGGGTCTCTCCTCTGGTGCGTCGTGTCCTGCTGCTTTGGTTTGCTTTCTTTCCCGTGGTATATTTCTTCCATCCATCTTGATCGTTCGTCCCTGCATCTGATACACAGACAATCCGAGCCGGTAGATCTGTACAGGGCTGGTTTTAACTCCCGAGGATTAAAGGTACACACATCATCTTCTCCCCAACTTGAAATTACATTTCCCAAATTTACTCTCTTAACAATTTTTAATTTCATACCGGAAGTCTGAGCACTTCAGAGGTAGAAGGATTTTGCGTAAGCTCAAGTAATCATAAACGCGTTTGATCAGCAATGGTTATAGTTAAATTATGTATTGCCTATTATAGCTTTGTTTGGACTTTCGATAGCTCAAAGGGGCTATAAATAATGTTACTTGTGATAGGCTATATTTGATGTCTGCCCAGAAACGCGTTGTTGATTCGGAGCCATTCGCGCAGCCTTAACTCAGGATACACTTAATATTGCTCAATAGTCCTAATCCTACGTGAAACCAGATTTAAATGCTGATGTTATGTTTCGTCTGCGCATTTATTACTCCTGTTCGAGTACAATTCCAGAATCTGGTCAATTGTGCTCTCAAAATGCATCGATGCGATTCGTGGCTTTGCTCTTTTGGTTCTTGTTCGGTGCTTTTAAGTTATACAGATTTTATGGGGTTCTATTATAATAATGTTGGAAATCGAGAGCAATTATTTGTATCTCGCTGGTGTGCGACTAGGAATGGATTTGGTTTTCTATGTAAGATGCTCTGGCAAGTTGGTTTTCTTGTTGCTGATCAAGAGCTCGGCAGCGCGACCTTCACAACTGGATCTCTGAGGGAAGCTCGAAGGTTAGCGGTTTTCTGGAGCAAGGCGTCAGGTGTCTCGGGCTGCAGTTTTGTGAAGAATCCTAGGCGTTTCATCTGAGGTGAAAATTATGGCTCATGTTGTCCAATTATTTTTGCATTTGATATGCTTTTGACATGTATATATTGGCCATCTCATTACCTATCTTCGTTTAGGCGGGACTTTTGATGCGCTGGAGTAGGTTCCATTGATTTGCTACGTCGTCGTTATTTGGCTATGGTGGCTTGACATGTTTATGCCATCATTCTGTTTCCACTTATCTTTCTGATTCTCTTTTGAGTCTCTCTCTTATTTGTTATTTCGTCCCATTTTTATGCTCTTTTCTGGCCCTGCACTGTTAATCTTATAGCTACAACATTTTGAAGTTGTTAAACGTTGTACGCACTTATCTGCGAATTCAGGTATCGGATGAAAGGGAAATAGACATGTGAAGATTGCGCTGTCTATGCGAAAATGGGAACAGTGGCAAAGCATTTTTCTTTATGAGACACTTCATGTATAGCTTTTTTAGTTGGGTAATTGAAACTAGAGGTTACAGTTTATGGAAATAACCTGATTCTCGATGTTTTAGTTTGCGTTGTTTTCTCGCCGGATTAAGGTCTTGTTTAAACATGATCAGCGAAGAAAATGTTCTTCATCTACTATTCTTTTATTTACATAGCTTTTTACTGGGTTAATTGAAACTAGAGGCTCATTTTATGGGAATTCCTTCGTTCTCGATGTTTTGGACTTTCTTATGAAATGGTTTGCGTTATTTTCAATGGTCTTAAAGATAATGAACTAAGAAAATGTTCTTCTTTCTTGTGTAGGGAGTGTTTATTTTTGTTCCCTACCAGTGGTTGGGGAATTAAGTTGCTTATATTATCCGTTTTGACATGTTTATAGTGGTATTTTTTTAGGAACGAAATTCTGTCATTTGTGAATCTTTCACGCCTAGTTTGTGTATGGTAGGAAAGCCTTGGTACGAGTTGTCTAAACTGTGCCTGTGTTGTACTTTTATAGCAAGTGTAGTGTACTGTGCTAAGCGGAAAACGTATTCTGAGAATCTGGAGCACCTGGTCCTGTACTATGATTTGTCACTTCTCCGTGACGAAATTGTCGTCCGTTCAGAATATGAAGCCTACCCCCCCTCTCTCCTCTTAATCTTGGATGGGGGAGCCGTCGAGGGCCTTGTGGAGCAAAAAAATTAGTGGGTGGTTAATATGAGGAAAGCTGTCAGCCGCCGCACTCTTGAAAGTATAATTGTTCGGTGCTTGTGCATGGGCGTTGGCAATCTTGGCTTTTGCGACGGGAAAAACATGAAGATAGAGATAGCTTTTTTGATAATCAGTAAACCCATAGTGCCCCCAAATTTTTGTTTTGAATATGTTTATGGTCTATCGGTTAGTGAAACATATTTGGTCTCGTTATGTTTTTTGGATTCAGCGATACCTTGTTGCTCTTGGTAGATCTGTAGCTCAATTTGGAAGAGCGCTCAAGTCTTTAGTGTCTTGGAGATGATGGTGGTTCGAGTCCACCCAGATCTTTAATCTTCTAAAATTTCATTCCATGTAAGCTAGAATTTTGCTCGAAGAAAATACGGGAGATTAATTTATTTTTCAATTATTTTTCGAAATGTAAAGGATGTCACCAAAAGTCCTTTGGCAAGGGTATAACGTAATAAAGATTTTTCTGTATATTAATAAAATAATTATTAATTTTTTATTATTATTATAAATAAATATTTTTTTTCATTAATTTCAACTTGTCACAAATAAAAAAAAAAATTATAAGAATTAGTAAAAAAAAAATAGGCCATAAAATTTTAGAAAGTAAAAATTGTGGTTCGTTGCAGGTAAAACTGTTTGTACAACGTTAGCTTCATCTTCTTGACTTTTTTTTTTCCTCAGCGCTTTACCTTTTTGATGTAGTTGTGGACTGTATGCGGTTTCATCTTCTATCCTCCCACCGCTTCGAAACCGGTTGATTTGGTACAGTCGTCACGTAGGAGCCCTCGTCCCAGAAATTGATTTCATGCTCAATTTGTATGTATTCGATGCGCAACTACTCTGATGCTTTGTGATTTTTTTTTAATCAGCTTCTGTAACTTTTTTTTTTCCTTTTTTTTGCTTATACATTTTTAGTCTCACGCATTCTTCGATGTGTTTTTGACGCCTCTTCGTCCAGGTTCTTCCAAGTGCAGGATAAACCCCAAGGGGTTGCAGGTTTTTTTTCTACCAATTGGGGCTCTCCCTTCACCACCCCCATGGGGATGGTCTATTGGGTTCATAACTACTCCTCTTACTACAAGACGCTTACCTAGCCAACATTTAGATCCGGCTCTACCCAAACTTTTCTGGTTCACCCTAACATTCCCCACTTGTCCGACTGTTGCTGAGCTGTTTTTGGATATCAAACGGACCTCCCCATAAGGTAATTTTAATGTGGCCGATTTCCCCTCTTTTGCAATCAGTTTCGCTACAGCACCTGCTGCTCTAGCTAATTGTCCAATAAATTTTTTTCAATTCAGTGGCTCAAATTGCTCGATACGGCTCAAGTTTCTGATTTTAGAATATATTGTTCGATTCGGATTGTGTGTTTGTCCTTAATATATATTTATCTCATCTTCATCTTCCTCAATTTACTCAACAATTTTAGGCTTCGTGTATATATATTAGCCATTGTTTGATTATCTATTTCGTTTTTGCATTGGCATTCTTCTATTATAAATAGACAAATATTACTCAACTTGACACAATTCTGATATGAGAATTCGTCTCCCTGAAGATTCTGATTTTTATCCCATTTATGCCGTGTTTGGGCCGCTAAGCAAGTACAATCTCTAGTCTAAAACTTCCATCAGTTTGTTTCTTCTCGCTGCGCCCTTTGCTTACAATGAATTATGAAGGGGCTCAGAATTGCTTGCCAAACAAAAACAAAAAAGCTGCGAAGCTCAACCTTGCTCAATGTTTTTATCCCGTCTTCTTTGTAGTGAGTTGGCCTTTGGGTTATAGAAAAAAATGAAGAGAATTTAATACGAAAGACCCAGCTTCCATAAGAACTTTCAATGCTCTTTCGTACCAAATGCTGTAACCAGCTATAATTTTATAACAATTCCACTGACAAACTCAATAATAAATTAAAGAATCAAACCAAACGACTTACAGACAGTTAATTGATTAACACGCATGAGTTGTTATTCAAAGACCATACCACGTCGAAAGTACACATCATATTTTTCCTATTGAATTAAATTTTTGTTCGCATCTGCGTCAAAATTACTGTTCTCACCTCCTTGAATTCGACTTATTACATCACCATCCCTGCACAGGCCACTGCCTATCAGGGTCAGGAAGCCAGGAAGGTCGTTTCTTCTTCTTCTTGTTCACCTGTTTTTCCTCTACAACCTTCTCAGATTCCTGTCTGGCCTGAACGTCGCCCGAGAGTTTTCTAAAACTGAATACCTTGCTAATTACAAGCCACCAATCTTTGGTCTTTTTTCTTTCTGTCCTGGTATTGTACTCGTCGATTAGCCCCATTGACTCCGAGAGCCTCTCATAGCCCGCAATTCCAGCACATTCCGCGGTTATAGTCTCCGATGTGAGTACCGAGCTGTATGGTCTCTCGAATGTTTTTATTGTGTTTCCACCCGGTTGGGGTTCCCTCTTATGGAGGCTAGGATAGCTTCGTCGTTTTGGTAATATGAGGGGGTGGAGTTCGTGAGTTGAAATAATTAAATACTAAATGGAATGCTTCTCGTAAAAACTGGCAGCCAATCGATAGTTATAAGCTCTCTCTCTTTTTCTTTTTCTTTTTTGTGAGAAGGATAGTTATAAGTTCTAGGTTGGTCTATTATTTCAATATTTTGAGTTTGACTTAAGCAAAGGAGAGCATAATTCAATCTTCAAGTTATCGTTAAGCAAAATACGGCGTCGAGATCACGAGTTATTTGGTCTGCGCTGTTGTTATAATATATAGACTGTATATATTCAGAAACACAAAAGTCTAATGGTGATGGACACGTGGTGATAGTTTTGGAGAGATGATGTATCCTGTATGCTCTCGTTGGCTCGCTGCTAAAGGAAACGCTTGTCTTATATGCTTCAGCCCAGTTATCTTCATAGTCAAAATTGGCCTAAGAATCGGCCTCTCTTTAGTCTACATTTGGACGAAAGGAAATGAGGAAAATACAGCTTCAATAATATACGTATTTTAATAACGCCCCCTAAAGCGGCACCAAAATATATGCACGAATACTTTACATCTTAGCTTCTCTTCGTAGACGTTGGATTTGTTTGAACTTCATAACATGAACTTTACATCTTCGCTTCTCTTTATAGCTACACTTCTCTGCCTTCTAAAATACACTAGAATCATGCATGATCGTTGGTTGGGCTGAATTCGGAATATGACCATATTGCTCCGGAGGAACCTTTTACTGTGCCTTTTTGTTTTTGTTTTTTCTGGGCAACTAGTAAATGCAAGGGGAAATTATAAGAGTTGGCACAATATTAAGAAAATGCCCATTAGGCATGCTACAAGATACGGGCTTAAAGCCGTCTACAATAAGCAAAGTAGGCTCAAAGCCCACGGAAACCAACAGGGTCCAAAGACCCAAAAGCTACAAGTTTATTTAAATGTCACACAGAGAGCGTATGAGAAAAAAAAATGTCGCATAGAAAGAGATAAATGACTAGTTTAACTGCCCCCACCCAAAAAAAAAACGGTTCAACTGCTCATTAGCACGGCGTTTGTTTCTCAATTTTTCTAACCATCGATATTTTTAAATAATTATAAAATAATCTCTCTCCTCATTAAATTATAAAATAATATTATATTATTCAATTAAATCTCCTCTCTCCTCAATTTTCTATAAAATACTATACTTTTTTCACAAACTCCAACACCCAAAATTTCTAAAATCCCAATATTTCCATAAACAAACGCACCTAGATAACTCGCTTGCTTGGGCACCCATGACAGAAATGCATATTTCTTTTTTCATTTATAAAGCATTTAATTTTTATTTTTTCACTTGAATCTCGGTATCAACTATCATCTACAAAGCCTATCAAAATTTTACCATCAAATCTTTGATGTGTTATGTTTGGTTTATTTAAATGTCACTTGAATCTCAGTAAATGTTATGTTTAATTTAGATCTTAAAACAGTTTTTGTATTTTTATCTTTTTGCAAGCAATTTAGGTTTTTTTGTGATTGATAAAAAGTTGTTGAAATTTATAAAAATAATTGAGATAAATAAAAATTTATTAGAACCGGTAAAAAAAGTGAATTGAGAAGTTTTTAAAAAGCTCTCGAGATCTTGAACCACTTTGATATGAAAAGGCTTGGCTTATCTATCCACCTAATTCAAAGTTCCAACAAACCTATACGTTGAACGGAGGAGACCGAATCTTTTTCTTTCTGGCAACGTGATTCAGCATCACTTCATCAACCAGAAAAGCACGCGACAGCCCTTTTGTAACTACTAATTTCAATTTGCCAATGAGCTATGGCTTAGGTGGTATCTCTGTGAAGGGTCCTGAATTGAGGTTCAAGTCTTCTCACTCTTCACTCTTCACTCTTCGCAGATTTAGGGTGTGTTTGTGTTGTAAAATTTTAGTGTTGTTAAAATTTTAGGTATTGGGTTTAGAGAAAAAGTGAAGAGAGAGGTAATTTTTTATATTTTTTGTAGTGAATAGTAGTGATTTGATGGGGGAGAGAGAGATTATATTGTAATTTTTTATTGTGTTAAAATTTTAGAGTGTGTAAAATTTTAGGACGCAAACGCAGCCTTAGTCTGTTTTGCCTTAAAAAAAACTACTAATTTTAATTTTTAATTATCACTTTAATCATAGCCCGCTAAACATAAATTGCCGCTGTATAAATAGGCACTCCATTTGGTATATTTTTCTTGATTTACTTCGAAGCTTATGTTTTATCATAACGGATGTGTTCCCCGTAATTTAGATTCGAGAGTAATTGTCAAAAATCCAATATCTTTTTTTTTGTCCAACCTATAAAGAATCAGTCAGTTTTTAAATGAATAATAATCAGATCATAACCACGGACCGGATCGGCTTGAACCTCTTTGATTATACGACATTGTAAACAAGATTAAAGTAATTGGAATCATCACGACCCCCAACCATCCTAATGTTGATAATTGCCACGTGATCCGTGTAATTGGTATTTTGGTATTCTATTCGGATCACGTCTCCATATTTAAGAAAGGGCCAGTCAGGCGTTTTGAATATTAAACATCTGAGAGAAAAAAAAGTCCGGCGGAAATTATACGCCATGTTTAGTCCTTAGGTTATGGACATTTTTTTTTCATTTTATTCCTTCATTTTTAACTTTCAAATTTTTAGTCCTTGATTTTTTTTTTGACGAAATGGTCATTCCGTTAGTATGTCGTCCATATTAACGGCACATGAAGCGGTAGACCGAGTATATGTGTTGAAAGTGAGCGGTCGATCGCTTCATGTTTGCTGATGTGTCAGAGAGCTCCGTTAAGCATATGAATAACAGACTGACGGAATGACCATTTCGTAAAACAAAGAAAATTCAAAGACTACAAATTTGAAAATGGAAAGTGAAGGAGTGAGATAAAAAATGCCCAAAACCTAAGAACTAAAAAATGATTTTTTTTTTTTAAGGCCCATCAACCTAACTTCTGGCCATCTATATTTGGTCCAACAAATTATACAACCATCATCGCCAAAGAAAAACAAATAAAATTATAAAACTTATTGGTTTCATATCCTAAAGAGTGATGCTTTACCTGACCACCACCTAATAATATTTTATTAATTGGTGACCCCAAAATATATTTACGTATCTCACAATATATTTTTTATTTAATATAATAAGTAATATATATAGAAAAAAATAATTTTTTTTACCCCACACATATGCTTAAAAATCCAATACTGTCCCTTGCTTTTTCCCACTCAGTGTGTAGCTTTAAAAAGAAGACCTACGCAGTTCTCTCTCCCCTCTTTCTCTCTCTCACGAGCCACACCAAGCTCCTAGCTCGGCGACAGGATTTAATGTCAGTGTCAACATCGTGACGGGAAAAGTAGCCAATAGAAACGCACGTCCCACTCTCTCTGTATATTCACCTACCCATCGTTCTTCATCGCCCAAAGCGCTGAGAAACACACTTTGTATAAGGAGCTTCCAGTCTCCTCCGCTTCACCAGGTGCGTTACCTGCTTGAATTTTCATATTCAGAAAATGAAGACTGAAACGATTTGAGTCTCTGTGCAATTTGTCAAATTGCATGCAAAACTTTCGTCTCTGCATTTGTCGCTGTTCTGTCACCTGTTCTTCCGTACTTAGTTTTCTGAGACTACTTAGTCCTTGACTTTTCTGTCACCTGTTAGATATTTTTTCAGTTGTTTTTAAGTGGATCTCGTACTTTTTATTCGTTTTGTAATGTGTTCGCAAGTTTCTTAAGCACCTTTGGCTGATGCTCGAAGGCGTCTAAATGCTGTTTTTAGTGGTAGGGATTCAAAGATCTCTTAGTAGAGTCATTCAGTTACTTCTGTTATACAAGCTGAAAAGGTTGGTTTCTTTGTGACTCTGATGGTTGTACATATTTTGAATTGCGTCAACGTTGAGATAGTATTGGGGATTTTGGGAAACCCATCTGCCGCCAGATTCTTCGCTGTGTTACTCATTCTTGCTTTGCAATTGTCGACGGTTGAATTCAGGAGTTATACGATCATTGCTTTCTTCAAGAAACAGAGGGCCGTAATGGAACTAGTGGAACCGCTTCAATGTTGAAAACCAAAAGCTGGGAGCAATAGATGGATTAGAGGAATACATTCGAATCGGGTAGGCTGATCAAGTATATAATTAGTAAGAGAACTAGCAGTGATCTTTACATAAAATAGTGAAAAAGGAAAGAAGAAAGGTTGACCAATTAAGTATCACACCCAGTGGATTGATTTCGAATGTGGCTATTCAAGAGAGGTGGCTGGGAATGGCCGGACTTGGTTCCAAATAACTCTGTTTCTTTCCGCTTGCACGGTTGATATGGTCACATTAGCAGCATCGAGTGAAATGAGGTTTGCTTGGAAAAAAAAGGAAGAGTGAAATGACATTGGATTACTGATGGTGGGGAGTGATCAGTATGTGAGATAGGGTTAGAGTGTGTCGTGGTTTATGGAGATGAATGGTTTCATTGCATATGCTCCGGATGTTCCAGTTTCTGGGAGCATTTTTTTTAATGTTAGATGGTTCTGTTTATAACTTCAGTATTCTCCCAAACTTTTATATTTTGCTACTGTGGAGTTCATATATTATGAAGAGAATTATTAGATTGGCCAAATAAAGTGAAAATGCTATCTTGAGTATTCTAAGTATGTTGTCTAAGATGAATGCTATTTCCTGTAGGTGGACCCCTTTGGCATTCAGCATGTATCTTCTGAGAAGGAAACCTCAGAATATTCAGGAGGATGACTCTTCACAGAAAGATGCGAAGGTAATTAAGTTCTTGGACAGACATCTAGGGCAGTCTGATTTTTTTTCTCTAGATAACCTCTTTGTTTTTCTTCGTTTTACTTATTTCTGCCAACCTTTCACTCTATTAGGATAGACTGCAAGCTTTTAATCACATATTGAAAATATATATTTAATGAGGCATATTTACAAGCAGATCAGAGAACTCAGGGCTGCTCTTGGATCTCTATCTGGACGTAATTTAAAGTTCTGCACTGATGCATGCCTGAGGAGATATTTAGAAGCTCGGAACTGGAATGTTGATAAGGCTAAGAAAATGTTGGAAGAGACATTCAAGTGGAGGTCCACGTATAAGCCTGAGGAAATTCGTTGGGTAAGTTGACTACATGACTTTCAGCATGAAAGAACTAGAAGTACTTAGGTTGCTATTATCCATGGTGTTCGCTCTGCATCTCATCACATATAGAGGCTTCTCTTCACATATTTGGCAGAGACGAATTTCAAATTAGATTTCTCTCCAATAATCTTGTTTACTACATTCATTAATCCGAGTGCTGCTGAGGTCTAAAAACTTTTGTGCACTGCGTATAGCTCTCTGCCCAATTGATCTGTAAAAACTTTTGTTCTGTAAACAATCTTGGTGCTGTTCCAAGTTCAACCCCGGTAGAAATTTCAGTTCCAAACTAGCTAAAATCAGATGAATGAAGAAGTTGGGAATTTTGGTTTTTGTTGCATGAGCAAATCAGTTATCACCTTTAACACACCTTTCACCTTCTGCATGTTGTAGCCTCAGTCATCACATACATGCAGCAATTATTGATGTGAATTTTTTAAGTAATAACATTTCATTTATTCATGCTCCTTGCTTCACTTATGATTTTTCCAGAATGAAATAGCCCATGAAGGTGAGACTGGCAAAGTTTCCAGATCAGAATTTCATGATCGACTCGGAAGGACTGTGCTTATAATGAGGCCAGGGATGCAGGTTGGTACTAGGATTTTCTGACACTTAGCTTCTCTGAACTAACTTGCTAACCCTTTTTCCCTTTGGTCAGAATACCACATCAGGAGAGGATAATGTTCGCCATCTAGTCTATCTTTTGGAAAATGCTATCCTTAACCTTCCTGAAGGGCAAGAACAAATGTCTTGGTTGATAGATTTCACTGGATTTTCATTGAACACCAGCATTCCCATCAAAACTGCCCGTGATATAATTAACATTTTACAAAACCACTACCCCGAGAGGCTTGCTGTTGCATTTCTGTATAATCCACCTAGGATTTTTCAGGCGTTCTGGAAGGTTAGACCTCCTGCTCTGTTTTCGTTTGGTTTTCCATTACATAGATATTGTCATTTACTGGTATTTTTTGGATCTGAGTTTGACAATTTCTGCTTCTTTCTTCCTTGAAAACTTAACTCAATCATGCATGAAGCAAGTCGTTGTAAGATGCGCTGTGTTGATGGGGTTAAGTCACTCCCAGATAGATTAGGACCTGTCTTGATTGCTCTACCTGTGCACAAAGGGTGCCATAAAACGTTGGTTGCCAAATATATCTCCCATGATCAACTCTTGTAGACATTCACCTACTCAGAGCAATTGTTTCTGCTATTTTTCTCTATTATTTCAAGCTGAAGCCTGAAGGCCACAGAATAGTTTTTCCTCTCCTTTTTGTTGCTAGGTGCAATTCTAGGCATGAATTTGATAGAGGTGTGAGATAATTCGTTTTAGATGGATTCCTTTGGCTAGCCAAAGAATACATACTGTTGCAGAGTCTGATTTATCTTATTTATAAGCAGCTAGATCTTGCATTTATGAGCTGTCTTTTTATTTCTATTTTTATAGGCTGTCAAGTTCTTCCTGGATCCGAAGACATCTCAGAAGGTGAAATTTGTATATCCCAAAAGTAAAGAGAGTGTGGAGCTCATGAAGACGTTTTTCGATGTAGAAAACCTCCCAAGCGAGTTTGGGGGAGAAGCCACCCTAAACTACGACCATGAAGAGTTCTCGCGATTAATGGCCCAGGATGACGTAAAAACTGCAAAGTTCTGGGGATTTGAAAAGATAGCTACCACATTATGAACACCATTCAGGAGTGGGTGGAGGTGATACAGGGGCCAATATCCATTACCACCTCAGCTAGCTGAGGCAGCATATCTAGTCCTCTTAATAGTGCGCAGCTAATCCGTGTAGGTACGATGCCGGGTGACCGAATTGATAGATGCAAGCTTTTATATCAATTTTATTATCTGGGAACAAGAAATGATGCTCTTGTACTTGTTCAGTTCGTCGTTAAAGTTAATAACTATGCGCTTCTTCTCCGTATTCCTCTTTAAATACCCATGTCTTCATAGTTCCTAATGTTCGCTACCAACCACAAAATAACCAACGCTGTATGTCTAGCCAATTGCCGCATATTAATCTGTTAACTAGAAGTCTTGCTGAGAGATTCTTTTGGTCAATCTGCACGAGGAAACCTAGGGGTTCCTGCATGAGATGGGCCTGAGGGGCCACACAATGCAATTCCGAAAGGCACTGCGAAGTGCGGACCCCTTGGGATTCTATGTATTTGTAGCCCCGGTTGGGCTGGTGAGAATCCGGCCACCGTCTGCAAGCCAGGATATGTAAAGTTACTGTACCCGCGGTGCTCTTTACTTCTCGCAAACTAATGCATATGAAATGTCCATAACCAAGTTCGTTGATTATTGAGGCGAAGGGTCCCAAGTTTCGACTCTAGAAATCAAAATATTGAAGCGGTCATGAAATGTCGATCGAATGACACTGGGGGCGCATGAAGCATTTACCAAAGTTGTTAAGGAACGCTTGGTGAAACTTGAATTGCGCAGTTGAGATGCCAGAAGGTTATTACAGTGGACTTGTCTTCAGCGGAGCTGCGGAGGCGATAACTTTCCATTCGGTTCAATATTGTTCATATGAAAAAAAATATGGATGAACAACTCTTCCGATTCTAGCCAATAATGCCATTCCATGATCGTTGTAGAACCTCCAGCACATCTTTTTCCCCAAGGTTTTCCAGTTTTGGTTTATGCCCCGAGCAATGAGCTATAAAAGGGCAAACAGACTCGACAGAAATCTTAAGCCTTTTTTATAGTCTAGCAGCAGTCTTTTTATTGGTGTCCGGTCATCAAATAGTTGAGAAATTAGACATCCAATGTCTGAAACTTGAAGAAGCCCCCTGCACTGGATTATACTTCTTATACAAGTTTCACAATGGAGTCTGGAGATATGACAACTTAGACCACTTTAGATCAGAAAGCCGTATTAGTTTATTCATGATGCGTATTTGGCTGCTTACTAAACTACACAACATTGATAAGAATTCAAACTAGTCAAGGTATAGGCCTCGGCAGCGTGGAGGTTCTAAATTGCTCCTGTTGGCAATTGAAGGTGGACAAACACTTTTTTCTAAGCAGGTGGCCAACCACTTGGACAATTGATATCAACAGGGGCGTTGTGCATTAGGGAGTCTACTATTAACATGAAGCTCCTGACACGTCCATGTGAAACAACAAAAAGTAAACTAATCCACAACGAGCTTAAAATATTCAGCACATAAAATGCACATTACAGAAAATGCCAGTTCTTATTGCATCTGACAACTGGTGACTTTTCCCCTGTACAGGGGGCTACGAGCAGGAAAGTGTGTACTTGGTCAAAGTTCATTGGAGTAGAGACACTCATCCACAAGTTGGCGAAGGTTGGGATTCTCCAAGGCTGCAGCAACTCGTTCCTTGTCATTTAACTGCTTATTAACTACCAAAAGAGCAAATTACAAAATATCGGCATTAGTTTTGGGCCGATTGGAGTATGACGTTATAAAGGAAATCATAAATATACACCATAATAGAAAGTGAATCTATGTACCAAATATGCACGAGATAAGAAGAGATTGACAAAAGATGAAACTACACTCTCTTATATCTTATGATAGTAACGATAAAGCTTAAGATATGTCATTAATCTTCCGAGCGAAGACATTTTGAGGGATCTGGTTAGCTTAATAAGAAAGAGTAACTTATATTTCTCTATCCCCTTCATAGTTACTAATTGTTCTCGTCAGTGCTCCTCAAGATACTAGATAAAATAAAGGAGATTAAATACCAAATCTACAAAAAGCGGGATGCCAATAACCCCTTTTAAGTTTGAATGGGGAGATTTTCCATAGCATCATGTCCTCTTGGAAAACCGGAAAATTTGTTCCCATAAGGATGTTTGTTAGCCATTCCAACTGTTTGAATTTAAGATTGGAAAGGAAAAAAAGTTAATCTCCAATGTTTTTTTTTTGTTGGGGCGGGGGCAGGGGGGATATGGTTGGGATTCACCTGATTCTTCATTTGCATGAGATCCAGGAGATACTTTGATGTCTACCTGAAAATACATATCATTATGGATGAGAGAAGATGCCAATAAGTATATCAGATGATGATAGAGAAATGCAGAAAGAAATAGCCTAGCTATCTTTTAAAAAATCCACATATTGCATCGAACAACAGCTGATGCCATTTCATTTCAGCATATAAATATAATCTACTCAGCTTTGGAAAATCTTCTTTTATAGTATGAAAAAAGAAGTTCCGCAGTAACAGGGTCTGACAGACTTGCATTCAAACGAGCTTCTGCTAATCTCACTTAAGCAAGAATTCGTTTATAAATAGAACACGAACCACCTGCAGCTACTCAACTACTTCTTTTACAACTACAGACAAGTAAGAGTACAGTAATAGTCAAGAGTCGCCATAAGTACAAAGTGCTCTTAAGGTGGAGTATGGTAAAACCCTACCAAGAGCAACACAGAAACTAATTTGGACTCTGCAATTGAATACGGAACACTGACCTTATAATGCGGAGGGAAATAATGTTTTAGTTTCACTCTCAGGCATAGACCGATTACGGTAGCCATACTGCAGTGCTGGATGGTAGGCGTGAAAGTTATCCTAAAAGAAGCAATTAAATTTCAGAACCACTAAAGCAATGAAGGAGATTAAATTTATAGAATTTTCAAAAAGACAAGTTAATCAAAGTAAACGCATTTGCCGAACAATACTAAAAACTCAAGAAAAAATAGTTGGATCACTTCCATGAAATTAATGGCCACTATGAAAGAAGCTAAGGAAAGGAAATTGGAGCACAGCGAATGAATACTCACAGAATACGACCGAGCTTGTCATCGACGGTGATGGATTCCTCCGAAAGAACACTGAGCTGTTCCAAGGAGTACGGATGCTCCGGATCTCTTATATCCCTCACGAAATTTATCAATTCGAGTCAAAGATCCCAAATTTGTAATATAATAAATATTCAGGTGCCGAGATACTGAACTAATCCCAATAGGAGTCATTGGCTCAGAGCTCGGGCACTAAAGGAGCCCAGAAAACATGAGACTTCATGAAACAGAAAAAAGGATATCATAGATTTCGAGAGGATCAACGGCGTCATCTCCATGAGGATCTTCGGTGCGAGCGACTCTTTCCTTCTTAGCGTGAACCACGGGGTTCGCGTTGATCAGACCCAGAGTCATCTTCTCTCTCTCCGTCCTCCCTCCGCGTTTCTTCGTTTTTAAGGTTCACGGACCGTCCGGGTCTTGCGAGTTTCCTGTGGGTAATTATTTATTGGATAATTGGCTAATTGCAATTTAGATTTGTAAAACACCCTGACACGTATAAGCACTTTTCGAAATTGCCATCGAGAACACACCACGTGTTGCTCGTTCATGTATCGGGTCAGTGCAAAACGGGCGGTTCCTACTTTAATTCCCAGTGCTTCGTCTCCGCTACTGTGGGCTGCATTCCATCTCACAGTCAGTGGCAGCTGCTGTCAGCAGCACTGATAAGACAAAACGTCACGAGCGCTGATCCTTTGTAGAAGATTAATCCGTGGTGCACAGAGAATGAAGTTGTAAGATTATACGAAATACGGGCATGGACTTCATGCTTCGTTTTTTCTCTTTTCCTACTAAATAATTAGCTACTTAAAGGTAGTTATTAGTTTGGCTTTATTTACCAGCACTAAACATTGACCCTCGTAGCAAATACATCTAGAAGACAAAATATTAAAAATTAAAAAAATCCGTCCGCATTGTTATTAACATTAACAGATCTACCATTGATTTATGACTTATTATTCGTATAATATCTAAAATTAAAATAGCAATAGGTGCCTTCTAATTTATATTTAAAGCAAAACATCAACATTTTTTTAGATCTGTTTTGCTAGGCAAGCAGAAACATTAACTGTTCGGTTGGAATGTTTTTTTGAGAATTTTGTGTGTTTTGAGAATTTTTAGGTGATGTTAACTTTATTGGTATGCGTGTTTTAGTTATTTTTATGTAGTGTTAAGAATGATGTTTGGTTGTAGAATATTTTGTATTCTGAGAATTCAAAAAAATCTTGAGAATATTTGTATACCGAACAGCCCCTAACTACCGATGTATTTTTGTGTGATAAAAGGAACGATACAAGTATAAATAGTTTGTTCCAATCGTGTTGGAAAAAGCAGGAAGCGGTGTCGTTTTGGTTCAATTATGTTCATCACTGATCGATATTATACTTGAAACTCCGACCAAAAGGTTCGGAAACGGATCGACGACGACGAAATGGTACACAGTGCCTATGATTCCTTCCAACTCCTCAGCGGTTGCCCTAGCAAAATCGACGCTCTCGAATCTTATGGCTCGAAGCTCCTCCTCGGTTGCTCTGATGGATCCCTTAAAATCTACGCTCCTGAAGCCTCCGGCTCCGACCGCTATCCACCGTCCGATTACCAGGCCAGAGCACAAGAGCTGCGTAAGGAGCCGTACGCACTGGAGAGAAACGTAGCTGGGTTTTCGAAAAGGCCTCTGGTCGCGATGGAGGTCTTGGAGTCGCGGGAGCTCCTTCTATCTCTCTCGGAGTCGATCGCCTTCCATAAGCTCCCCAATTTGTTGACCATCGCCGTGATCACCAAGGCAAAGGGCGCGAATGTGTACTCGTGGGATGACCGGAGAGGGTTCTTGTGCTTCGCAAGGCAAAAGAGGGTCTGTATTTTCAGACACGATGGTAATTCCAGGAATTCGTCGTTATCTTCGGAATTAAGTGCTTGAGATATCGTTCCATCAAATTTTCTGCTTGGCAGAGAAGAAAATGTTGAAAAGGATGCCAAACTAGGCCATTCTGTGAACTTTTAGGCGGTTGAACTAGGTGTTGTGGAAAGAACCATGTTCTGATAGCGTGGAAAATGAAATGCAATCATATATTATAGAAAAATTGCCAAGCTGTTGTCTTTTAATGACCTCTTTTTTGCATGTGTGCGTTGTTTAGGAGGTCGAGGGTTTGTGGAGGTGAAAGAATATAACGTTCCGGATATGGTGAAGTCGATGTCTTGGTGCGGTGAGAACATATGTTTAGGTATTAGAAAAGAATACGTGATTCTGAACGCTGCAAATGGTGCATTGTCTGAAGTTTTTCCTTCTGGGAGGCTTGCCCCACCTTTGGGGATCTCTCTTCCTTCTGGGGAACTTCTTCTGGGAAAGGTATTCTTGTAGTTGTTGGCGATTGATACTCAATTTACCTTAACAAAATTATGAAGACAATTAAAACGTTTCGGAGTGCAAGAATTTCCTCTCTTTTGTCGTGTAGGCAACATGTAGCTCTATTCTGATTGGCCAATGCTACAAATCTTTTTCGTTGCCTGTAGGAAAACATTGGTGTGTTTGTCGACCAAAATGGAAAGCTGCTTCAAGAAGGTAGGATTTGTTGGTCAGAGGCCCCCGCAGAAGTTGTCATTCAGAAGCCATATGGAATAGCTTTATTACCAAGATATGTTGAGGTCACCTGATCATTTGTTAATCAAGAGTAAATTACTTGCTTTACTAAATTTAGTTGTGCAATTAAATTGACTTCCTGGTACTTGTATTTTTCAGATTCGGTCTCTTCGAGATCCATATCCATTGATACAGACTGTTGTTCTACGAAATGTCCGTCATCTTTGCCAAAGCAATTATTCTGTAATTGCTGCATTAGACAATTCTGTTTATGGGCTGTTCCCTGTTCCTCTTGGTGCACAGGTATTGATGTTGCATGCTTTGATATGAAGCATCCTTTATGGAAGCCTAAGACTGGTCCAAGACCAAGCTAGATGCCTTTTTTATCCTAGAACCAAGTGTCGGATGTGGTTAACTAGATTACTAGTATTCTATGATTCGTTACAGCTTCTTGCAATCCTAGTTCATGCCATTTCCCTTGCGCTGTCAAATTTCTATGCTTGGCAGCCCTTCAATCTGGTCAAAACATTCAATATGGGCAATTTGTCAGGCCCACAAGTTTTCAAATCTAACTCAAACTACGAACCTTATCTACAATTTATAAGTCATAAAGCCAGTTCTTTAGATATCAGAGATCAGAAAAATATGTAAATCCCTTAAATGTCGACTGGTGTAATTGCATATTGCTTTTGGCAATGACAGACATTGCCTAACTCAAAGAGCACATGACATTATTTTGCATATTGCTTTTGGCTATGACATATTACATAAAGCAAAAGCAAAAGCAAATGATGAATACTTGTATTGGAATTGCCTTGAGAGTTTTCAACTACATTGCAGATAGTGCAATTAACGGCATCTGGCAATTTCGATGAAGCCTTGGCCTTGTGTAAGCTGCTTCCACCCGAAGATTCAAGCCTTCGAGCTGCAAAGGAGGGATCAATTCATATAAGGTGCAGATTTTCCATCAAATAATCTACTTTTCTAATCAGAAGTGGCGTACGGTTAATTTATATATTCGCCTCTGAACATGCACGTAAGACAGATTCTTTTGACCATAATTTATAGGCTCAATAGATCTGCTAGACAATAGGCACCTAAAGTCTAAGTTAATGTGGATTTTTAGATTCTTGCACATGGATAACAGAAATAGGGAAGCCGTGGGATTGGGAGATGTGGGCCTTAATTGTCTCCTGATTTATCTGCTGGGCAAACTTGAGTAAGCAAGTTCTTATTGGGCTTGATGTCGGAAGGTCTGATAAAATTTTGTACTTATTTCAGTTCTTGAAATTTAGGTCTAGACTGATAACGCTGAAGTAAGTAAACTAATTGCTTGTTAAAGTCACTTTCTTCCAAATGCAGGATTGACTTACTAAGTTTTTTTTGGGTCTATTATTTTGCTAACTACTCGGTGGATTTTACGCATTCATTGACGTCCATAGATCTATTATTTGTTGTATGCGTAATATTAGCAAATTTCTGAGTTGAATCAGTTTGTTTTTAACTGGTTTGTTTCTCTGGATTTCAGATATGCTCACTACCTCTTCGACAATGAAAGCTATGAGGAGGCCATGGAACATTTTTTGGCATCTCAAATAGATATAACCTATGTGCTTTCTCTGTATCCTTCTATCATCCTTCCTAAAACAGCTATGGTTCCTGAGCCAGAGAGGCTGTTGGACATTTCTTGGGAAGCTTCACATCTCTCAAGAGGTTCATCTGGTTTATCAGATGACATGGAAGCCTTGCCGTCACCACAACTATTTGAATCTGATGAGAATTCATCACTTGAATCTAAGAAAATGAGCCATAATACTCTCATGGCTCTCATTAAGTATTTGCAGAAGAAGAGATATAGTATAATTGAGAAGGCCACCGCCGAGGGAACAGATGAAGTTGTTTTTGATGCTGTTGGCGATAGTTTTGCATCATATGACTCTTCTAGATTCAAGAAATCAACAAAGGTAGACTCCTTATTTTTCTTTTTTAGGTGTTGCTGCAACTCTGATCTGATGGGTGATACATGTATTCTTCTTTCTCGATCATAAGGTTTGTGCATACATTTGAATCTGCTGGTTCTTCTATGTTTATCGGACTGTATATGTTGTAAATTTAGTCTAAGGTGGAAAATCCTTTCACGATAAACTAGTGCGAAGACTTTTGTGTTAGCCCGATGTTGTTGTTGGTAATATTAAATGTACACATTTTCCAAAGGTCAGTTGAGTAGTTGACAAATATATGAAAATGTTCATTTCATGGATGGACAGAATTTGATTGTGTATTGTTACGTCAGGCTGTTAATGTCCATTTGTTGATGCTCTTGATTGATTCGGTTTCTTAAATGTATTATTTTTGGCCCTTAGGGGCGTGGCAACATCCCGATTAGCTCTGGTGCTCGGGAAATGGCAGCGATACTGGATACAGCATTACTCCAAGCTCTGCTTCTTACTGGACAAACTTTGGTAGCTTTAGAGTTGCTGAAAGGAAATAACTACTGTGATGTGAGAATATGTGAGGAAATTCTTCGGAAGCGGAAGCAGTATGCTGCTTTGTTAGAGCTTTACAAGTGCAATTCAATACACCGTGAAGCTCTTAAACTTTTAAATCAATTAGTGGAAGAGTCGAAGTCAAACCAAACACTAGCTGAGCTTACCCAACTGTTTAAGCCCGAGTCGATCATTGAATATCTGAAGGTAAGTTTTCTTATTTTGTGGGGATTCTTTTTTCTTGGTTTCATTTAAAATGTTTACGCTAATCTTGTTGAAATTTGTTAATGACATAGTAGCTGTAAACTGGCTGATATTGTCGCATAGGGAAAGCATGCATGCATGCACCCACACACCCACGGAAATGGACATGAAAGTCAGTACAAGAAACATTGAACTTAGTGAGGACCGTGGAAGGAATGATTGTCACAAATTAGATGCTGAGAATTTTTGGTATTCAAATTGGAAAGTAATGAAGTAATGCCTGGAGGAGTGCGTAGGAGGAATAAAATAGAAGGTGATTTTGGGATTTCCTGTCATAATGATATCCTGGGAAATATCTAACTTTTTGATTCCCTGGTCGGATAAACTGCTGCTTTTTAGCATCCAGTGTAGCATTTGCTTTTAGTCCAGGGAGAAAATCATTTTCCAAAACATGAGAATTTGGTTAAACATCAATAGAGCCGGCATCTGTTATATACCTATTAACATTTGATGGATATTCCTATGCAGCCTCTCTGCGGAACTGATCCCATGCTTGTCCTGGAGTGCTCAATGCTTGTTCTGGAAAGCTGTCCAACACAAACTATTGAGCTGTATTTGTCTGGAAATATTCCGGCAGAAATGGTGAACTCTTATTTGAAGCAACATGCACCAAGCATGCAGGCCAAGTACTTAGAGCTCATGCTTGAAATGAATGAGAATGGGATCTCAGGAAATCTGGAAAACGAAATGGTGAGATCTCTTCTTGCCTTTAGTTCTGTAATGTTAAAAGAAATAAATATTTGGGACTTAGAATGTCGCTGTATTATCGACATTATGAATAAAAAAGAAAAAGAGACTTGACAACTTTCGGTTTTAGGGTGTCTTTTGTGGGTTTTCCGGATTTTCTGAGTTTTTTAGCTTGTCTGCTCTAGTTGTTTCAGTATAGTCTCTTGTACTGTCAACTTTCTTCTTCATTAATAAAGTTTAACTTATAAAAAAAAAAGTCTGTTCTGCCAAATCAAATTACTTTGCTGTTGTTAGGTTAGTGTGGTGATGGTACTTTTGCTGATTTTACTAATCAAAACTGACTTATTTGTCTTGTTGCACTGTAGATACAAATATATCTCTCCGAAGTACTTGATTGGTACGCAGATTTAAGTGCTCAACTGAAATGGGATGAGAAAGTTTATTCCTCAACAAGGAAGAAATTATTGTCCACTTTAGAGAGTATCTCAGGATATAATCCGGAAGCTTTGTTGAAACGTCTTCCTCCAGATGCTTTATATGAAGAGCGTGCAATATTGCTGGGCAAAATGAATCAACATGAGCTTGCCTTATCTCTATATGTTCATAAGGTACTTTCCATCACAAATCAAGATATTTCCTCCTTGTTAGAAAAATCTGCTGCGGGGTGACATCAACTTAGACTGGAAAATTGTTCAGTATCCCTAGCCACCCCTATGTGCGTATGTTGGCGATGCTATTGATAAGAAAGTATTAAATTCAGCTGGCCATTGTAACCCTTAGATCCAATAATAGGGCCAGGGTTCCCCCCCCCCTTCTCTTTCCTCTTTTTTCAACATAAAGTGGCAATAGAACAGGGTAATTCTATGTGTGATTCTTTTGTAGTGGTGAATTGTTTTATATAGACCCAGCATCTTTCTATCACTTTAAAGATTCATGTTGTGTGGTTTCACTCACGTTGTTCAAAATAGCTGGGTTGGGTTTCCCCTAATGAGGTTGTACGTGTAACTGGTGAGGTCTTGTCCAACAGTCGTCCTTCCAGTTATTATACTTGGCTTATAATTATTGTAAGTAGGCCTTGATCCTGCCATCCAATTTGATCTATCTTTACCACAATTGTATTGCTGACCTATAGTTTTATCAACCATTCATTTCAACCTTCATGTCATGCTAGAAATGTCATGACAGCCATCAGATTTATACCAGTTTTCAATTCTTTTTAAAAAGTTGATGGCAGATATAGGGTTCTCTCAAGTGAGCATTAAATTTTTTATTGAAATTTGAAGGAAAGACAAGATTATTGAGTTTAATGGATTTGTATGTCCGCGATGGATTTGTAGTCACTGCTGTTAGTGCTCCCTATTAAAATAGGTACTCTTTCAATTTGATAATGCATTATCTCAGTATATAAGAGAAGATGTTATTTGGTGCAACCCTACTTATAAAAAAAATGTTATTTGCTGTAACCCAGTTGTTGCCCTGTCTTAAAAAGTCCTTCTCATTTTTGTTGATTCTCGATTGTTTGACCTTTTTGTCCATTGCTTCTTTTGAATACTCTTTGAGCACATCATTTTTCTGTTCCATCTGTAGCTTCATGTTCCTGAGCTTGCACTGGCCTATTGTGATCGGGTATACGAGTCCGGAGTTCATCAACCATCTGCAAAATCTTCTGGCAATATATACCTCACTCTTCTGCAAATTTTCCTGAATCCTCGGAGAACAACCAAGAACTTTGAACAGCGAATGACAAATATAGTATCACCCCATAATACGAGCACTCTGAGGGTTGGTTCAGGTCCTTCAGTTAAAATTAAAGTAGGCCGTGCAATTAAGAAAATTGCTTCAATAGAGGGTGCAGAGGACATGCGTGTCAGTCAGAGCAGCACTGACAGTAGCCGGAGTGATGGTGATGCAGATGAATCTAGTCAGGAAGGAGGTTCTGCTATCATGCTCAATGAGATCCTTGATCTGTTGAGCCGCAAGTGGGATAGAATTAACGGAGCTCAAGCTATCAAACTTCTACCGAGGGAAACCAAGCTGCAGGTATCAATTAGATCAGACAGGGCATCTTGAATGTCTACATGATTGTCTCTACATAGTTACTGATGTCTGATCTTAAGCTACCCTTTGTGTGTTATTTGCTTATCCCTTTGTACATATTTCAACTTTACCTTGCTCTAAGGTATCCTGAGAGTTTGGTAATAGTGAGGAATTAATCTGATGTCAGTTCTTGTTTTCTCTCAGAACATACAGAGAAAACAAGAACTGACATCAGATTAATTTCTCTCTTTTTCTTTTCTTTTTATTAATATATGAGTTATTTATCAAAAAAAAAAAGTTCTTGTTTTCTCACTAAGGTCATTTTTTTTTGCTTCAACCTTGTGCTGTCTGACATCAGGCTATCAACTGTAAGCTCAACTCTGAAAGTTTGTTCTTCGAATTATTATTTGCAGGACTTGCTTCCATTTCTTGGACCTCTTCTGCGAAAATCCAGTGAAGCATACAGAAATCTTTCAGTGATCAAAAGTTTGAGACAGAGTGAGAACCTGCAGGTATGCTTTTATCACGCACAGGACTTCATGTGAGTAATGACTTAAAATTATTTGCCCAAAACTTATTGCAATCGGTCTTGAATGATTAACTCTAAATCCTACTTTCAGTTTCTTGGACAAGTATCTTTCGTATCCATTCGGTCTATCTTTGGCTGCTTAATCATGTTTTTTGTGTAGTCTGCTCAGTTTTGTCTGTTTTGATGAATTTATGTTCAGTACAAGTATTCCTAATCTACTTCTCCAAACAAATCATTTCACGACGCAGGTGAAGGATGAACTATACAACCAAAGGAAAACCGTGGTTAAGATCACCAGTGATAGCATGTGCTCTCTTTGCAATAAAAAGATAGGAACAAGCGTATTTGCAGTCTACCCGAACGGGAAGACACTTGTTCACTTTGTTTGCTTTAGGGACTCGCAGAGTATGAAAGCGGTGGCCAAAGGCTCACCACTAAGGAAGAGATGATTACCAGTATGATGGGGGGTGGAGTTGTCTTTTCCACTTGACCTTTGTGAAGATATGATTTTAGTCTGATAACTTCGAACTGTAAAACCAGGTGCTAATGGCACTTTTTCCAGCATCTAGATATGGTACAGAGATGTAAAACCTGCACCCCTGCTGTGAAGTGGAAAACATAGACGGAGGAGGTACCAGAGACGCAAGTAAGAACAATACAGGGTGGCTTTCTGTTGTCATGGGCGGGACCAACCCAACTGGCAATTCTGGCTTTCCTGACTATTGGTTTGTCATTAGGCTGAGGATCATCCTCTATTGATTTGTTTGTGTTCATCTAAGTTCTGCCTTTGAAGGGAACGGAGTTTCTTTATTTGTGAAGTGGAATAACGAGGACGCATTGTCTTGACTGTGAATATAGTAAAGCGCGATGCAAGCGGAGTTTCCTCCAATATTTTCTGAGTGCCCGTGTATAAATGTGTCTTTTCCATGACGATCCACTGTTGAAATAGACCTTTATTTTGGATCACCCCCCTTGCAGATTTGTATAACCGTGTTTTGCTTTTGTTTTCAATATAACTTGAAACTTATATTCGTCTTTGGAATGACAGGAAGAGAGAGAGCCGATTGATTGAATAAAGGTCTTTGACAAACGACCAAAAATGGAAGATTCTACATTGATCAATGATCATCATAAAGAAACGTTTGCCAAGCTGCCTGCATTCGACTTTTGAAGCTTCACAGCGAAACGGTAAACCACGACTCCAACCCTACAACCTTGGGACGGACTATCTACATGTATAACCTCAACTTGAAAGAGCTTCCTGGCCTTCCTGAAGAAAACCGAGTCCTTTCTCCATCTCCGCAAATGGGCCATCACGAACACCGTTGCTCCCTTTTCACCCTCGTGGTCCAAAAGTAAGAACCGTAGCGTTTCGAGCAAAGGGTCGTACAAATGACTGTGATACACGACATCCGAGGCCAGGATTAGATCGAAGTGCCGCCCAATCAGCTTGACGTCGTTGGCCTCTCCCCATCTTAGTGGCGCAACGTCGACGGCCCCGCCATTCAGGGTCAAAATGTCGGAGTTGGCGTCGACGTTGAACTGGAGGTTAGGGATGACATGCGGGAGGTCCGTGACCGTGACATTAGCCCCGAGAGTGGCCGCGGCGGCAATTCCTACAAGACCGGTTCCGGAGCCGAGCTCGAGGATGTTGAGAGGGCGGTGATGATCAGGGAGGGTGAGAGATAAGGGACTGTTGGTAGGGTGACCACGGTGGTGATCGAGGAGGGTGACGAGCGTGGTGGCTGCTGGCCAGAGCTGGAAGGAGAGACCTTGAGATGGGAGCTGCCTGATCACCACCGTTGAGTCGATCGAACGGACGTAATGCTGCTGTGTCAGTTGATCTGTTGTTCCGTCTAGTACCGTGCACACTGTCTTTGCATCGTCTTGCTCATCTGCCAAGATCGTTGTAGTGGGGTTTATGTTGCCTTCGTCGTCTTCCAGGGTAGCCATATTTACTTTTGTGTACATTCACGCCGCCGGTATGTCCAGTTTTCGCTTTATTTGGAGGCTTCGTTTAGGTTTCTAACTTTGTGCTTGCTTGACGTATATAGGTTGGGTTTGTGTTGAAAAAAATTTTGTATTGAGTTTTGTGTTACTATTGGGTTCCGTGAAAGAGTAAAGAGAGATAGTAATTTTTTATATTTTTTTATAGAAGAGAGATATTATATTATAATATTTTATTATAAGTTGGTGAAAAATATTATGATATTTTTGGTGCGAACGCATCATATACCGTTCTTATAGTCTTTTAATTAAAAAATGACACCGACACCGTTCTTATTAGTCTTTTAATTAAAAAAAGACAATAGAAAAAAAAACTCAGAAATATAATAAGAAAAACGGCACACCGTTAGAGATGACCGCACGACTAGTCGTTACCTATAAAGTTATATATCCAGTTCGATTCAGAATTGGACACCATTGCTGCTTTGGGGGGAGTAGAGAGACGAAGATGATACGCGCGGTTATGGTGATGAACACGCAGGGCAAGGCTCGCCTTGCCAAATTTTACGACTTCCAGGTCTCTCTCTCTCTCTCTCTCTCTCTCTCTCTCTCTCTCTCTCTCTCTCTCGAGAATTCTAGACCAGTCGTGATCTCCATCTCTTGAATTCTAGAGCATTCGTTATCCCTAATTTTGAAGATCCCGGTATAAGAACTCGAATCAAATTCTTTATTTCAGCTTGTCGAGAAGCAGCAGGAGCTCATCCGCAGCGTTTTTGGAGGTTCTCATTCTCTCTCTCTCTCTCTTTCTCATTCTCATACACGCAACAACTTTGATTTAATGCGAATTGCTGCATAAAACAGCACTCAGATCTCAGTACGCATTGTGCGTGGTGGGACCAAAAAATTCGAATCTACTTTTTGTATAATTTTCTGATATAATTGACCATTTTGAGCTCTTTCCTAGGGTTTCATATACGTTTCTGTTTCACGTTTGGATTTTGCTTTTGATAGTCTTATGCAGCAGGGCGGAGAACGTAAGCAATTTCGTGGAGACCGACTCTATTTTTGGTCTGGTAATTTTTCACTTTTTGCCATTCTCCAGCTGTTATTCTCAGTTCTTGTACAGATGGTCCTGCTTAGAGAAATCAAGTTTTTAAGGGACGTCGTTGTTCTTCAAATAAAAATGATAGGTTGCCACAACTACCCTGCTTAATTTAAGCTCAATTTTTTTTAAAAAAAAAAGGGAGAAAAGGGCAGGCTATTCAATGGAACTTACCAACCTTATCTTTCCGGGAAATCCCAAACTACCAACAGTATCAGACGGAGGGTTTATTAATCGCTCTATTCTAATGTTGAAATGATTTCCTCAGCTCTTAACTGACTTGGAAATTTCATGTTCTTCATTAAAAGACTTGTATGACTCGTTGAGGAGGTATATGTTTCAGTCTGCTCTGCAGTAGAATCCTCTATTTTCAGCCTTTCTTTTCCTTTGCAGGATAGCCGGCTTGTATATAAGCACTACGCAACACTATACTTTGTTTTAGTTTTCGACAGTTCCGAAAATGAGCTTGTCATGCTGGACTTGATACAAGGTACATTTCTGGAATTGCCCACTCTCCATGGACTAGCATGGGTCTCTCTGCTCTCTCTAGCATCAAACATCAGTCTAGAATATCTGACGTGGTTGAAAAGCAGGGTAGTGGTAAATGAATGCTGCAACCGTGTTGCACATTGGTTATTGCTGGTGTATACGTCACAACCATCTATCTGAAAGAACATAATGCTGGAGCATGTGAGGCAGAGTGATCATGATGTACCTGATACTTTGTGCAGCTGGTATGTAGCTAAAGGCTAAATCGTAAAAAGTGAATGCTGGTAGTAGGGTTCTAATTGTTAAAAATGGAAGCCGGAGAAGCATGTAATATGACATATGTAATGAAAAACAATAAACAACTATGTAAACAAGCTAGACAGTGAATCTTCTTTGCAGTTAGTATAATTGATTAGTAATAATTGCATTGATGCAAGTCCTGTAGTTGATAATTCTAATCCCTTGGAGATTTTTGACATTAAGATATTTGTTCTTCATGCATTATGCATGTAAGGGTATCTGTCTTTGTTACTTTTCCTTGTGTTCAGTCTGTTCTCTGACTTCACTTGTTGCTTTTTCTAAGTAAGGTTTACATATTGTGTGTCCTTCTCTCTAAATTGCACAGTGCAATTCGGAGAGGTAATTGTAGAGGATATTAATCTGATTATGAACATCTTTTGCTCTTGTGTGAACCTATGCTGAGAGGTTATGCTTGTCAGGCAGCTATATATATTAAATGAGCTGAATGAAACAGTTAATAGCTGATTTGATGGTGTACTCATACTTGTTTCTATTGCATTGTTGCTTTGATTCAATTTTTTGCTTACTTTCTCCCTTTTGCCTTCAGTGTTTGTGGAAACATTGGAGAAATGCTGTAAAAATGTCTGCGAGCTTGACTTAGTGTTCAACTATAGCAAGGTTTGTATATCTGTTAAGTACTTGAAATACATGTGTATACATTCTAGGAGCAAATTTTATTTAGATTCTCTTTGTGATTGACTGAGTGAATGGTATCTTAACTGTCAGCTTAGGTCTATGCTCTCTAGACGATTCGTTATGTATGTTAATCACTGTGCTTCTAAAGATGTAATTTGGATTATTCTGGTTGGATATTTAAATTGTTGTTATTTACAAAACACACCCCTATTAGGTCTTCAACTATGAATTCTTCCTCAACCCCATTCTTACAGGGGAGAAAGTGTCCTTTGAGTTTGATGAGCGAGTGAAACCTTTTGGGGTTAACACTATAGCTCCACTGCCAATTCTTGTTTGAGCTTTGCCAAGAAAAAAAAATTCTTGTTTGAGCTGTACTAGTAAGTAACATTTCCTCAGAATAGCTCAAGTCAATTTGGAGGTCAATCATTTCCTTACCAAGTTTACTCAACCAGTTTAATGATTCGTTCGTATAAGAATGCTGTCTATAACATGCCAGAAAAATGTTGGATGTCGATATTACTGGCTAGAGGTTTTCTCTCAGGAGTCGGTATTTATTTCTTATGATGTATGCCATTTGCTTTAAAGGTATCCCACTGGATTGGCTTCCAAGTTTTGCTTTTCTTGTGTCTTGCGCAGATTCATACTATCCTAGATGAAATCATTTTTGGAGGCCAAGTGCTGGAAACAAGTTCTATAGAAGTTATGAAAGCTGTTGAAGAAATATCAAGGTGCTCTCTCTCTCTCTAACTCTGTGTGCGTGTGCGAATGCACATGTTCATATCTGTGGCGAGGGTAAGGTTTGGCTGTGGCATTTCTGTGCGTTGTGTATTGATATCAGTTAATTGAAGGTTTTACTCATGATGCAGGTTAGAAACTGCCTCCAATTTCATCACCCTTGTCCCCAAAGCTGTTTCTGGCTGGCGGAATCGATAGCCTGTGGTTTTTTTTTAGTGAACTCTCACAATTGTCAACAATATTTTTGGAATATTACTGCAAGTAGCCCCAACAATTGTTTCTGCTACACTACAAATCTGCCACCGTGCCACGGGGAGGAAGTTTATCGGTGACGACATGAATTGTTTTTCCGACCCGTTGGGCCAATGGGCGGGCATGCCCAAAGGGCCCGTTAAGTGGTTAAAGTCCGACCTGGAACAATTCCCGTGGCGCGCCCAACATCTCCCCGCATTGAGCCCGTCATTAATTGCGCTTAGCCCGATGCGATATTGGCTGGGCGGCTAGGTGCCAATTGGGTCTACGCAGACCCAGTCCGTGGCCTAGCCTGCCTGTTTTCACAATTTATCTAGTGGACCCAGCGCTGCACAACTGGGCTATGTTCCAGACCGTCCGAATTTAAACCCGAAAGGCTGAGTTCGGCCTTTGATAATTCTTATACGACCCCAAAAAGTAATAAGCAGCCCAAATAGGGTCTAGCCCATCCTCGACCGAGGCTAAGTTATGTTGGGCCTAATGGCCACCTCCAAAGGAGCCGGAGTGGCTTATGATCCAACACTGCATTGGTCAGCCCAATGTGGTCTGCCCTATCCCAGCCCAATCAAGACCCAGCCCGTGAACTCCTCACGTGCTTCTGACAGTACAGTATCGATAGGCCCAATTCGGTCTACCGCAATCCAGCCCAACTTCCTCATTTATTTTGCCTAATGGGCCACAGGCCCGGATTTGGAGGTCGTGCTAGGCCCAATTTCGTAACCATTCAACCCCAGCGTGCTTGACCTGATGGGCCGCAGCCCAATTATTTCTGCTGCCCAGCCCAATTTGGGAAAGTGGTCCAACACCCATAAATTGGGCCTCATGGGCCCGTTCATTTAACTGAGGCCCGGATTGCTAACTCGGGCTAGTCCCAAATCTGTTGCCCTGAAGCCCACCGACTCAGCCCAATTCTGGCCCATCGTGCATGAACGGTCAACAAGATCTGGCACAACCCTGCTCCATTCATTGGGCCTAATTGGCTCCTTCATTTAACTGGCCCGGATTGATAACACGGGTTGGGCCCAAGCATGTTCCTCTTAAGCCCACTAACTCAGCCCAATAATGGCCTATCGAACGTGAACGGTTCAGGATGGGCTGCAGCCCAGCCCAATTATGTCCCTATTTCGGAAAATCTGGCACAACCCCGCTCCATTCATTGGGCGTAATGGGCCCGATCATTTAGCTCAATTATGCCGCATAGCCCAATTATGGCTCAATTTGGGATCTATTTCCAGTCCATTGGGCCCAAGCCATTGGGCCTATAGGGCCCGTTCATTTAACTGGCCCGGAATGCTCTGTTGGGCCAATTCAGCCCAATCTAGGCCCAGCCTGCGTGAAAGTGTGAGGTTGGGCCGCGGCCACATTCTGTCCGCAGCCCCGCCCAATGATGACCCAATTTTGGAATTTTTAACCCATTTCAGGGCAAGCCTACGTGGAAGCGTAACAAGCTGGTCTGCAGCCCCATTCTATCTACTCCATCCAAATTATAGCCCAATTTGTAATTTCTGGGCCTATTTTTTTCGACGCAACTCAGCCCAAATGGGCCTATGGTGTTTAATAACAGTATTGGACGCAGCCCACATCGTCAGTTCTGCCTGGCCCAACTGGGTGCATTTCACTAGAATAGGGCGTTTTCGCTTGGGCCTCCCATTAACTCAGGCCTGAAGTTCTGATTGGGTTTCAGACTGGGCCTGTCTTAATTTGCATGAGACCTTCGTTAAATGGTTCACGTACAACAAATTTTCACGAAGGTTTTCGTTCCAATACAACTTTATATATTTAGAAAAATAAGAAAAACACAACTTCATACGCTTTCATTCTTTACACCCTTGCTCCGGGAGTTCCCACAAAAGCAATAGAATTAATCAATTAAATAACTTCTGAAGAAAATTAGCCCGTCTCCGAAGATCCAAATTTTAAGGTCAACTAGAGGGGAATCCGCACTCCTCAGGGGGAAGATCCTGCTAAAACGGGATAAAGGTTAGGAACTTCATCGTGAAAGGGCATATGGCTCAGAAATCATACACTAATTCACCTCAAGAGCCGTAACGCCATAGGACTCAGCAATCATAGATCAAGGTAATTGTTTCTTGAAGTCTTGAAGAACTAATTGTGCAGCGTTACGTCCAGGTGCACCCATCACACCACCACCAGGATGGGCCCCGCTCCCACACAAGTACAGCCCTCGAAGTGGAGTCCTATAATTTGACCTTTGGTCCCAAAATAACACAAACCGTGTTAGATTTTAATAGTTCCATCCAATAAAGATACTAATGGAAAAATAAGATGACATCATCATATGCTGTACAAATTACCATCCTTTAACCGGTCTCATGAGGAAGAGAGAATCCAATCCCATCGCACCATGGAAGATATTCCCTCCTATTGAGAATCATTTCAGAATATGGAATTTTACGAGACTACGAAGTTAGGCTGTTTACAAATTAGGAGCTTTGTCAAAATTATAGTGATCCGATCCTTCAATTTACCAGAATGGAAAACACAAAGCAACTTATCTAGCTTAACTGTCAATATAAGATAATGGTGATGATTATGGTAAGATGGAATGTCATGCTAGCACTTTGATGATCATGAGCTGGTTCAACTGAAGAAAACAACAAATATTTACTCAAGTGGTGATCCCAATACTACAACCTTAATTCCAGCTCAACTCCCAAGAAATAGAGACGGAAATTGAACATTAGTCAGATTGGTTTCAAAAGAGAGTCAATCAGACCCTAATTGGCTAGCCTGAACTTCCTGCCTGAATTCCTAGGTGGAGATTTGAGGTTATGAAATACCTGTCAGACCAAATTCCCTTTCAAGATCTGGTGGAGTCAACATTTCGTAGCCAATGATTGATGAACTGAATCCAGGGGCATATTCATCAATCAAGGTGAAACATTTTTGAGCAAATGATTCCTGCAAAGAAGAATAACGAAGATCTATTGACCACAACCATATAAGAGAGTTGGAGACAAATTTAACTAATGGCAGTACAACAAAAGAAGAGCTGATTGCTGAATCAAAAAATGTTTCACATGAAAAGCAAGAAGAGGCGATCAACAAAAATGTCCATTCATCAATTTCAAAGATATAGCTTACTCTATAAGCAGGATCTTCCCAGCAACCATCCAACGGATGATAGGGAGTGTATTGAATAAACAGGTTGATCACATGCTTCCCTACGAGAAGCAAAAAGATTCTAAATCAAATCTTATAAAGGTAAAACTTGCCAAGCATGTAGCCAATATAACAGAGGTTAATAATTGTTTTGGAGGGAATCTATCATAATAGAGTTAATTAAAAAAGGACAAAGATGATGAGAAAATGAGCACGGTGGAGACTGAGAATGAAAGCAACTCTAGATGAGGTCCAATTCCTAGGCCACTACATTTTTTTGATAAGGAAAATTCCTAGGCCACTACATAAAAGAACATCACGTGCATTTCTCAAAAGTGGTTTGATTTTAACACAATAGCATTTTTTTTATATGTAACAGAGAATAGCATATAGGGGACATCCTAGTCACTCAATCCATCCCCTTTCTTTTACCATTTGTTGTTTAACGACATTCCAGGCTGTTCTAAGACAACATCTGGCTTTATATGTCTGTAATGGGCAAAAAGATACATAATGAACAACAAACAACAGCTGACAGAAAGTTTGATACAAAAAAACTTACAAGGTAAAAATGCATCAAAATCTTGATTGTAAAGTAATATGAGATATGAATTTTGCACAGTAACAAAGGCAGTCTAAACAGGAGATCTCACTGGCTGTGTGTGTTTGTGCATTACTTGCCGGAACAGCAAGAATACTAATAATAAGTTAACTTGACATCTTTTTCATAAGCAACATGAGGGTGAATGCGGTCAGACAAAAGGGGGGGGGGGAAGAAAGGAGAAAAAAAGAAAGAAGAAACATGAAGGTGAATAAGAAATTGAAGTTTCACTGCACTTTCTATGCATTTTCCATAGACAACTTTGAAAGTGCGAAGACCCATTGATTTACCATCATAGAGAGGAACGCTAAAAGGAATGGGACATTAAGAATGCCTTGAAGAAGAAGTTAAGTACCAAGTGGAGATATAGTCCTGTCTAGTACAGAGGGGATTGTCATCTCAATAATTGGGCGCCGTGACGGTATTCCATTGGCTGCATCTTGAGAGGCTGAGTGAATCTCCTCCATACTTCAAATTGACAGAGCAGATATAAGAATGCATTGGATTGAATTTAAATAGAAGAGTTGAAATAGAGGACAAGGTGCAGAATTGAAATCTAATGCTATAAGCGGGAATGTAGAGTGACTCAACCCTTGAAGGTAGTCTATTTTGAAGGTAGCCAGCCTATCATCAAAAGATAAAGCTAAATGGTTCAATAAACTATGTCTGTTATTTGTTGTTAAATATTTTGCTTATAAAAAAAAACTGTCTGTTATAATAAGAGCTAGGTAATAGCATGCTAGGGAAGTTAACCAAACCCGGTCAACAACTATGTCAACCACCATGTCTATCAGCATGCTCTGTGCCCAACTCCCAATTGTTTAGTAAGGAGATGTCACGTTAGCATTGAATCTAAAGAAAGTACCATTGTAATCAAGCACAATTTGTCATCAAATGGCATTTGTCAGCTATTCATGTTCAGCCAATTTAAAACAAATGGCCAAAGAGTAAGCATAAACCTTTGAAGTATGGTCAACTTTATGATCCATCTGCCCTACATTCACTCTTGGGCTTGGAGCCCAAGATTAGCAATTGACAATGTAACTCCCGATGTCCTGTAAGTTAAGGTCTCATGGCTTCAGAGGAACTATCATATTATTGCTAGGTAATCGCATACCTTTCAGAACCAATATGAATGGTACCCACATGCTGAGGACCAGCATCAGGATGGCCTAACTTGCAACATTTGAACTCAGGCAACTGATCAACTGCTAAGTTTATCTTTGTAGTTCCCTGAGGCCATATACAGAGGAAGTAACTTTGAGAACGAAATTATACACCTTTATGCATTCAGTACACTTTTCCAGTCTAGTGTTCTATATCCCCCAAGTTAATAGATTGTAACTTTTGTTATCGCAAAGTAACAATGCCTCTTAGTTATCATTTGTTCATAATTACAAAAGACAGGCCGAACAACAATATGTTGGAATCAATCATCTGAATCTTTTCCGACAATCATAGTCTTGTCCTCTAATCTCAAATGAATTCAAGGAAGAAATATGAAATGACGATTATGCCCTTAAATGTAACTTTCTATTTGCCTTTTTTAAGGGCATAATCGACATTTTGTATTTAAAAAAGTCAATTTCCACATAATTTGATGGAAAAAATATGTGGAGGGTACAATGTGTTAAGGATAGATAGTTTGTGGGTGCCATGTTTCAAATGTGGTAGTCTATGGTGCAAAGTGAAAAGCATGTGGTAGTTCATGGGTGAAAATACAAATTTTCCTCTAAATTAAATTTGGACTGAGTTTTGACGTGATCTCGCACTTCGGACTATTAAGCACTTGCATGTAATAGCATTCTTCTTCACTACATTATGGAATTGCATGTTACGCTATGGGCTTTTTTACATTATGCAGTCTACCTATGAATACCAATATAGTAGAGGAGAGAAGGTGTATGCACTAGAATGTCTAACTGAATATAAGTTGTACAGGGAGCTTACAGAACTGTAGTCAGAGTACTTAATAGCTCGAACAAAATCTTCAGGAAGAACATTTTTTGGAGCTAAATCCTGCGTCATGTTAGCAACACCCATAATCAGCTTCAAAAACACAGCAAAAAAGAGGGCTAAGAATTAAACCTAAATTCCTTTTTATAATTATGACTTCTCCTGTGTAAGCATGTGGCAATCTCAAAATAAATCAGCAGGTTCAAGTCTATACCATGAAAGTTCTATATGGGGTTGCATTTGATAAAACAATTGAAGAATGCACCATTGTACCATCAGCCAGAGACACCTAGATGATATCAGCAATTGACAAAATAATTAGTTTGACCAAGCTTTGAAACCTCACTTCATTGAGGGAACCATGTAGCAAAACTAACCCCATTCACTGCACCAGAGTCTTCAATCAGCAATTGCGAAACCTATATGCCAAAGCGAAAAAACCAAAGAGAACAAAATAACACTCCAATAACCAAAGGCAACAGCTAAGAATACTCCGAAAACCATTAAAGAAATGAAAATGAGATGAATTGGCTCATTCCAGCGAACCTGAATTGACAAAAACACGGGTTTTTGTACATTCCAAATTTACATCATTATAATATGAGTTCTTTAGGTGTTTGATGTCCAATCGTCTAGATTCTTTTGACCAGAAGCAAGAAAAGATCTATTTGAAAGTAAAATTCTTTAAACCGCTTGATCTTACTATGGTGACTCGTTAGAAAAAGATCACAAGTTCCGTGTCTTTCCCTCCGTAGGCACTCAGATTCAGAAAGCAATTCGGTCATGCCTTTGCACACTGACATGCCAAATGAGGCATCAAGTAATGTGACCCCCCAAATATTTACCAGCATAAATGCAAAAATCAAATTCTGCAGAATATTGCCATGAATTTGTAATGTCTAAAATCTAAGATTTCCATGCATATCCTGTTGGGGCTGACTCCAAAATATACAAATGAAACAATAAATATGATATCGAAGGTTATAGCATAATGAGGAATTACTTCATGAGGGAGAAGCCTATCTAAAAAGCTACTGAAATGATTTGAGGCATATATACCTCCGCACTGGTGACGATATGGGCCCCGGCTTCCCTAGCAGCATGACTGATAGCCAAGGATACTGAGCCCATCCCACCTTCCACATAACTACAGGAAAAAACAGTGTTTTTTCAGCGCACCAGTTCTCTCAGCGGAAGCCTAATGCAATAAGTCATATTTGTACAAATTTAAATATGTAATGACCATTTCAATAACTACTAAACTTAACATGAAAAGGAGAAAGCAATTAATTTGGAACTTTTGTAAGGTATTAAATCACTCGACCTAAACTGGTACCACACATGGCCTCAGAAAAACCTTACAAATTCCTGAAAAGTGCAGAATGCTACAAGGTTTCTGTAAATTCCACTCCAAATTGATATTTTCTGTAGACCATGAAGATCACAAATGCATAATACCACAATTGTTTCCTGACATTACCAAATTCATTACATTGATTTGTTGTCAGGTTACTAGAGGACGTGCCAACCCTTTCTTCTGCTTTCTGAAACTAATGATGGCATTGCTATTCTGTACTAGGCTATAGTTTCTTGCCATCTAAATAGCTTCATGTAGTTAGACTAGAATTGCGATATACTACTGCTTCATTATCTAATCGTTTTATGTATGTACCGAAACTGACACTTGGCTATTGATAACTCATGAATTCAACATTTATTTTGAGCAGGAAAGGGATCGGAGTCAATTTACAGTGCTGCTTCTTGATGAACAGATTGCATGTCAAGCTATCATTAGAGATACGTACGACCAAATTCCACGATCGCCATCAGTTTCACCCATAACGTGATGAAGCAGGACATATCCACTCCCGGGTGTATGGACACTAGCCTATAGTAAAGAGTTCCAGAAGTCAAATAATAGGCGATAACTACAATGTTGCAGAAACTCTGCCACATAGTTTTCTAGGTTATGCACGTGTCTATTTTTGTTGTACAGAATTATTCCAAGCTCAAAATAATGCTTCCCCACATTTTTCTAAGAACAAGTCTTACTGTAGTTCCTATAACAGCATCTGTAGCAAGGGTTGCCTTCAGAACATCTGTCTGCAAATGTCACAGTCAGTGATAGACATTCAAAATACTCAAAAACAAAAACCACATAAGGTCCCCATCAGAACCCTATCAGACCAAATTATGGCCCCAAAAGGTTAAATCCCACATCACTACGAGAATGCTTTGATGAATAGAGGTGACTTAATACATGGATAAATCACACCAATAGAAATAAATTTGAACTTCAATGTTACATAGCAGTCAATAAATCCAGTCCACAAAAGGATAAAATGGAAAGAAACAGAATGACAACCTCAAACCAGTTGTTCAAAACCTTTGAAGCTGGGGACAATAAAAGGTCCATAAAGTCCCTGTCAAAGGTCAAAAAAATATATAATTACAATCTTGAGACTGCAACTAGGATTTCACATCATTCAAACTAAGGAGTCCGCATAGTAAACAATTCTACTGTAGACAATGCCATCTTTACTTAAATGTAACAATACAAATCACAAAGTGCAAGAGTTAACAAGGAAACAACTGCACATCAAGAAAAAAAAAGCTCTTACACAATATCTTTTTGGCCCAAGGTCATTGCCTGCCGCAGAAAACAAGCCCAAAAAGCTGATTTGTGCATTCGATTATTGAACCGATCCTTAAAGGACGACAAACCTTGCAAAGATTCAGGAGGGGCTGAATCCAAAAGCGGATCCATGAATTTACAGAAGTTCTCCAGCTGATTTTCATATCTGTAAATTTTAAAAAAGAATAAAGCAGATAATAAATTTTCAACTAATTGAAATAAATAATAATTCTTCAAGTAAATGAAAGGAGTACGTACAGCACTCATTTCTTTTTCAGAAATCATGATTGGGGACATAAGATTAAAAAATAAGGAAAGGAAAATGCATTTAATTCCGATTTTTTTGTTTTAGATTCACAAGTCTTTCTAAATTATTCACTCTCCAAAAGTTGGATCTAATTGTAGATTCAAATAATTATGTAACAACCCAGAGTGTAAAAGGATGCTGAGTTGGCATAATGTAACAGATGAATCTAAGAGCATCTAGAAGAAGGAAATGACGTGAGGGCTGAGTTAGTTGTTTAGCTGGGCTGAAAACTTAGTTGTTAGGAGTTAGTTAGTGGGCTGTAAACCAATGGTTGTTAGGATGGGCTATATAAATCAATAGTAGTTTGGTAATAGGCATCGAACAACTGAATTGAAGTTTTCTATAGTTTCTCTTGCTTTATTGGGAGATTAGCCATCTCGAATTTGGCCATTGTATTTTCTTTACATTTTATTGGAATACAAACGGGTGTGTTACAAATTAACATTAAAAAAAATTCTGTTACTTTTAACATTAGGATTAGGATCATCTAGGAGAACTTTCTGGTAGAGTTCCTAAAATCTAAATTGTGATCTATAAACAAAGTTGTCAATTGACCATCTCAGCTCCCTGTCCACCATTGTGGATATTCTTAATTTAGAATTGATTTATTTAAGTGGTAAGGCAAATCGATATAATATGTATTCTTCATTTAAAAATAATAACCCTGCATGCAATAATGGATGTATGCTAGAGCCCTAAAAGGTTTGATTGCGTCCAGGTCAAACTACCATTAAGCTACTGAGAACGAAGCAAGTGGTTATATAAGGTCCTTCAGAAACAAAAAAGCTAGTCAAAGAAAAAGAAACAGGAAAACACAAAACACAAGAACAAGAACAAGATTATGGTACAGAACCTTGGATAAGCGTCGGCGTCTCGTTTGGAGAACTTGGAAATCTCTGACCGATTAAGGTCCTTATCAGGCCCCAATAGAAGATAGCCTCCGCCCAAACAAGGCGTAAACGAGGATGGACTCCTCTTCAAGAGCCTCAATCCATGACGCCCTAACTCTAACTCCCTTTTTCATCAAACAGAAAGATACAGAGAAAAAGTTCAAGCAGAGAAATAAATAACCAACAACAATGACACACACACACAAGCACAGAGCTGCGCAAGTAGATGGAATGCGGGACCTACCTGATGACGGAGGGGCGGAGGAGGCTTTGAAGGTAACTGCAGCGGGAGAACTTAAAGCCTGGAACGAGTTCTTCCGTCACGGCTGCCCCGCCGATGATGTGGCGGCGCTCAAGGACCGCCACGGAGAGTCCACCTCGTGCGAGATACGCGGCGGCCGTCAGTCCGTTATGGCCACCGCCGATTACCAGCGCGTCCCATTTCTTGACCTGCAACGCGCTCGTAGCGCTAGCGCTGCTGCTGAAGCTCCTTCTCCACATTCTTCTTCCTTACTCCTCACTCTCCGCATCTGTCGTTGAGGACCTGCGGTATTGGGGAATGCATCCACGCTTCTTTTGTTTTTTTTTTTCTAAGCGAATGTATCCACGCTTGCTTTAACCTGAATTTTTCAATTACGGTAATTAGTGACGTTGGATTGGGATTCTCCGTATTATTGTAGTGGAATCCGCACCGGTACAACTGACGTTTTTTTTTTTTTTTTAAGAAGCAATATTCTAAGAGGTAGGTGATAAGAAGCCGTCAGGATTTGAGGAAGTGGATCTAACGGTTTGAAGTTCGACACATCAATTAATGAAAACGGCTCGGCTTTTGTTTGGCTTTGGGCTCTTTTTTTTTCTATCGACGCAGTTCAGCTTTGGCTTAAAATTTGATTTTGTTGAACGTTCCTTTGGCTTGAAGAACACGCTTCCCTGCCCCCAATTTTTCTCTAAAACCTTGCATATTGCAGAACTGGCTTTTTTGAACATTCCTTCGGCATTGCATAACCTTGCATATTGCAGAACAGTTTTTTTGAACATTTTGCAGAACCTTGCACATTGCAGAACAACTTTTTTGAACATTCCTTCGGCATTGCAGAACCTTGCATATTGCAGAACAATTTTTTTTGAACATTCTGCAGAACCTTGCACATTGCAGAACAACTTTTTTGAACATTCCTTCGGCATTGCAGAACCTTGCATATTGCAGAACAGTTTTTTTGAACATTCTGCAGAACCTTGCACATTGCAGAACAACTTTTTTGAACATTCCTTCGGCATTGAAGATTAGTGTCCTTCGTCTTGCAGAACGCCTGGCCTCTGGGTAACTTCTTGGTATGTATCTAAAACCTTGCTACTTTTTGTTACGTAATAAAGTGCGACTAGAATCTGTGAAATGAAATGTGAAACGACATGTTGAGTAACTTCTGCGAAATGGCAGCATCCTCTGTTGGTTGAGTGGCTTATGCGAAACGTCCCTCTCCCCCTCGTTATGCGAAATGCAAAATGACAAATTCACGTGCTGGTCCCCCTCTCCCTCGTCACGAGCATTTTTTTTTTGTCCCTAAATAACAAAACAAAGCATTTTTCCAGAGACTTCAACAGTTCCCACTTGATGGTTCAACCAATGTTCTGGTTTTTACGGTGCCAAGAGTAAACTTTGAATTACTTTATGAATTGCTCTTTAGGTTGCAATAGATTCAGCCACACCTCTTGAAGATGCTGGTCCCAGTGGAAGTTTTATGATGAATAGTGCAGAACCCTTTGGAGGCTACGGTGGTCCCGTGCGGACCTATGGCAGGATGTATGGAAGCCTTGATTTTGATGATGTGAGTATATGCAGAACAAAGAGACCATCTGCAATATGCAAGGTTCTGCAATGCCGAAGGAATGTTAAAAAAAACATTCAACAAAGTCAAATAAACGTTCAACAAAGTCAAATTTTAAGCCAAAGCTGAACTGCGTCGATGGAAAAAAAAAAGTCAAAGCCAAATAAAAGCCGAGCCGTTTTCATTAATTGATGTGTCGAACTTCAAACCGTTAGATCCACTTCCTCAAATCCTGACCGCTTCTTATCACCTCTTAGAATATTGCTTCTTAGGACCGAATCTTTTCCCACCACTGAGGAACTGACGTTTAAAAGAACAAGGACATAGGCGCTTGAAGCCGACCTTTAAACGACTTGAGTTGACACGGGGAATTGGCCACTGATCGTAGTACACGACCAGTCGTACTTCCATATCTACTGTCGCATTCCAACTCTACTTTCTTTTTTTTTTTCTAAATAAACGTGAAATTCATTTCACAGGATAACAAACACAAGTGCTGAAGACAGACAGCCCTGCAAGGCTGGATACAAAGAACAAAAACTTACAACCAAATACAACAGCACATAAAGCCCTACGGGCGTTACATCGAAAGGCCCTAAAGGCCAGATTCCAAATGGCCATCGAGGCCTCAACATGACGGATGCAAAGATCCGTAGATTCAACGCGGGTCCAAAGACCCGTCAATAACACCGCCAAAAGCGACGGTCTGCGAACAAGAATCCAACACCTCTGAGAGACAATCTGCACCAGCACAAATGGGCAACAAGGCCCATGACAAAAAATGGCGATGGAGCAAGAGACAAACCACCGGGTCAGCAAAGCCGCCGGCGCTGGGGTCACCCGGTGCACCATCCCACAACATCCTGCAGAAATAAAAAACACAGACACAAGAAAAACAGAGCACAACACACGGACAAAACACCACGGGCCGAGAAAACAACCCGAGCCGCCCAAACAAATCCACAAAAAGGGAGGCGCGTGGCCCACACGCGCGCACGCGTGTCCGCGCGTGTAAGACCACGCGTCGTCCGACGGCGAACGGAACGAGCCCGAAATGAACGCCCTGAGTAGAGGAGCCTGTCCCTTTGGCGCGTGGTCACCAACGACCGGCAGGAACGCCGGGAACGCCGGCATTCCAACTCTACTTTCACTGAAACAAATTCGTCTTGCCAACCCCATAGCTATTTCGGATTCAACAGGGGGAGAGGGACTACTTGCCCCACCTAGATGGGAGATTGCTGGTCGGGTATAATGTGGGTAATTTTTTCATAACCGTAGGCCAGTTGAAGAGTTTCCCATAGAATTCAGCAAGACAAATAGATCCCTAACCCAATATTTCTTTTCCCGGCCGTTGTTCGGAGCAGCGCTCGATGTGACATATAGTTGCATTTTCTGTATGTTTGCTTTAAGAAAAGCAAAGACGAGAGCTGTATTGCATTTTCTTCGGCCTCAACACCTAAACAGATAAGCAAAACAGCACACTAACTGAAGCCACAAGGAGATCCAAAGTTGGCTACGAAGTACTGTTTGAAGTGACACTAACTGCGACAATAAACCATACTGCGAAGATAAGATTCGAGGAAGATAAGGCAATTCTTACTTGTTACCGATGCTTCTGATACAAATAATAGAGGCAACCGGGCTAGAGGGTATAGACAGATATTAAATGGATAAAACTTCTAATGAGAACGCTTCTTAATATCATGAAGAACAACGTGTGCAGCATTACGGCCAGGTGCACCCATTACACCTCCTCCAGGATGTGATCCACTTCCACACATATACAGCCCTCTAATTGGTGTCATATGATCTGACCTATATCCACAAAGAAAAGCAGATGTTCTCTGGATTATAGGGAACATAACACGCAGACATAGCTTTCAAATTGCCATTGATCACCGACTCTTCGACTTCCAAAGGCCAAGAAGATTACCATTGTTTGACAGGTCGCATTAAGAAAAGTGAATCCAAACTCATAGCGCCATGAAAAATGTTCCCCCCTGTTGCATATATTTCGCTTTAGCAATGAAATTCAAAATGCAAACATCTTCACTATGATTTACATGTTTTCAAGAAAGCATGCTTTATCTATTTTCCCACACTATTTCTGTAGTTCTCTTTCAGATGCCAAAGAAGTTTCTTGGAAAATGAATGAACCTGATTATCCATTCAACCACTATTCTTCTAATTCTTTTCCACAGGCCAAAGAATGACGTAAGTTTGTTGCCAAAATTAACAAATACGTTCACAATCTCCATACTCGACATGTAATAAAGGACATGTCTCAGCTATATTACCTGTCAGACCGAATTCCCTCTCAAGATCTGGTGGTGTCAGCATGTCATAACTGATGACAGATGAGCTGAAGCCAGGGGCATATTCATCAATCAAGCTGAAGCATCTTTGTGCATATGATTCCTACAGAGAGTCATCATGTAGTTATCAACAAATTTGTGCAGCCTGCCTAGAGTGATTTATACATGGCCCTCAAAAAACATTAAAAAATAATTCGTATCACGACCAGCAATTTGAAGTGCTAAATACCGCAATATCACGTTACAAGAAACTAAAAAACATTTGGTCACCTTGAGTACCTAGAAACCAAGAGTTAGACTACTAACATCTGAAGGTTTATAAGGTGTGTATTGTGTAAATAAGCTGATCACATTCTTACCTGCAAAGAAATGACCCAGAGCTGATATGAAGAAATGACCGACTTAACAGAGAAAAACAGATTGAAGTACAAGAGCTAAAGTGTAAAAACGATAAAAAGCATTAACCACTTTGAGACACCCACTGTTGAGGAAATATCCCTTGACACAAAACATAGTACCAATTTCATCAGAGTGGAAAGTAAACAAAACGTTTATGCAAGTACTTGTTGTTGTGTTAGTATTGGCCCTTTGTCGGGTTTTGATGCTTTTAATTTCAGTTGTACCAGCCCCCAGGTGGGTCTTTCTGGCCCCTTGTGGGCTTTACTGTATCCCGCCACCGCTCTTTACTCAGCATGGAGCATTTGCGATATCCCAGCCTCTTAATGGGGTCCTGCTAGTCCTCTTTAGCAGCAAAGGCTGGTTCATAGGTGGGATTTCTTTATATTCTTATTTGCATTTCTAACCTTGTAATGCAAGTCTTTTGGCACTATTTAAAAAAAACGTACTTGTTTGCTTCACTTGCAAAAGACTTTGATGAATTTTTTGCAACTTAAGATTTTTCATCCTATTCAAACTACATACACTCAGTTTTCACCATATAAATTCAAGTTCTGCTCCTAGATTTCTGAATTGGTAACTAAAACTGAAAGTTCTCTAAGACATCACACCAGACATTGATGCCTTGACAAGAGGAATTATTCCTCTAAACTCTCTTCAATAATTCGTCGCAAGAGAAAGTATTTGCAGTTTTCCTTTTTTTTTTGGTCACCAAATCAAGGATGATGTCAAGCATAAACCAACCTTACTAAATCTAATGATACAATTTTCCTTCTGAAGGAATTCTTGAGATTTTCTTGTTCTAATTAAAAAAGAAATGGAAGGGACAACCAAAAATAGATCACCTCCTAGCAAACATGTTTATACTTATTGTGTTCTTCTAGGTGCACGTTGTTGATGATCAAAAGACAGGAGAACGTATAAAATGAATCGATGCATAATTGTCTAAGGAGGATAAAATGTTTCCGTACCAGGTGGAGATATAGTCCTATCTAATGAAGATGGAATTGTCATCTCCATAACAGGTCTTCGTGATGGCAAACCATTCCAACCATCCTGACAAGCAGAACCAATGTCTTCCATACTGGAAATATGACCCAAAAGGAGAGGTAGCATACATCCTCCGTTAACTGTCAAAGATCTAGTCTAGAGTCCAGAACAGACCTGCTACAGGAATATGGAAAAGATACAACTATACATTTCTGCCATTAATGGATGCATGTATATAGCAAATGGGCATTAGTTATTTGAGCAGGTCAGGTGGCATTAATATCAGCAATATCGAGTTAGCAGAAGCCTCCCTTCGGCATAAAGCTAATGAGATCTAGAAACAGATCATCCTCAGTGCAATGGGATCTTTTTCCCTTTTTTTTCTTTCCATAATGAGTAGACAAGATATAAATAGCAACAAAAAACAGATAAAAGCATCAAACTACACATGCAGGTCATATCTTTTACATGTTAGATTACCTTTCCGAACCGATATGAATGGTAGCTGTATGGTGAGGACCCACCTCTGGATGATTCAACTTGCAAGACTGGAACTGTGGCAATTTATCTACAGCTACGTTAATTTTTGTTGTTCCCTGTACCAATCACAACCAACTTCATCTGAGACATACCATAACCTCCAAATATAGGAAGTATTCCAGACATGGACAAAAGATATCACTCACAAGAAAGAGGACTTTTGTCGGTTACATCATATGAAGAAACAAAACACTCCTGGTACTAATAGGCATGCAACTCTATTGATGGAAACTCATATCAGGCCTTATAACTTATTTATCCTTCTAGATAAATTATAGTGCACAAGTCCACCTAGCTTGTTATATCTGGCAGAGGGGCTTCTTATCTGTTTAAATAGAGCTCCTTATCCTCCCAAACAGCCACAAATTTCATGGTGGGGGGGGGGGGGGAACGGATTTGGTTAAAACAAAACCAACTACATAAATGTAGTGATCCAAGAATATGAAACATATATACAATAATTTTTTATTTGTGCAGAATTGGTCTTATGAATGAAGGAATCTTACAGAAGTGTAATCAGAGTACTTGACAGCACGAACAAAATCATCAGGAATAAATTTTTGAGGCACCAAATGCTGTATCAGAAAAGCATAATGTTCGAAATTCAAATTTTAAAGAAAATAATTAAGAGAAAGTTATGAACCTGATTTGAATCTGCTACCATCTTCATAGAATATAGTTCTTTACATTTTTCCTTACCAATTTATAATGGGCAATGATACTGTCAATCATGAAATAGAGATAGCACTTTAGCCTTCTCACCATAAAAGTCTTGTATGGTGTTGCATTTGACAGGACAATTGAAGAACACAATTGTTGCCCATCAGCCAGCAATACCTATATCATCAATGCCGTATAGATCTCAGCACATCTTACAAATGCTTTGAGATAACTCACTAGAGACAATACAGGAACATAAATAAACCCCATTTACTATGCCAGACTCTTCAATCATCAATTGGGAAACCTAAACAGAAAAACGATATTCGAAGTTGAGAGACGATATATTCTCTAACAGAGGAAAGCAAATTTTCGCACATGAGGAAGCAATTAGAAAAAGATGAAAACTACACCGCTTATTCAATATGACCAAATTATATGTTCTGTTTCTTACCCGCAGCTAATAATTCTCAAATGCATCTTATCTAGAGGATTCTCGAACCCATGACCTTCCACTCCATCATGGTGGAAGGACAAGCAATTTCAGTTAGAGCTCATTTGTAAGCTAGAAGTTTGTTACATTTCAGAAAAAAAAGGACATCATTTTTTCAAATTAATCTAAGTAAAGAATTGTAAGACTAAAATAATCCAGGATACTAGGAAACTTGGAGGAAGATATCAACACATTTAGGAAGAAGATTACTTGAACTAAAGGGTCTAATAGATATACCTCGGTGTTTGTTACATATGAACACCAGCTTCTTTAGCAGCGTTACTAATGGCCAAGGATACAGAACCCATCCCACCTTCAACGTGCCTGTGGCATTCAATCAACAATAAAATGCATATAGTAAAAGGCATTTCAGTGGTAAAAGAATAAGACAGACAATCAAACAAAGTACCTGAATCCCTTATACAAACCGCTTTTATAAATGAAATGAAATGAAAGAGAAAAAGGGAATAACATGCTATCGGACATAGATACTGGTTGGGTTGATAAAAGCATTTGGCTCAAAACTAGACCTCACATATCTTATACTTGCAACCTATTTTACACAAAGCAATTACCAAATTCATCAACCTATAAGAAAAACTTCACATATTAGATACTTACGACCAAATATTACGTTCACCATCAGTTTCCCCCAGCATGTGATGTAGCAGAACATATCCACTCCCAGGTGTATGGATACTTGCCTATGGAACAAAACTGAAAATGTGAAATTAATACTGAATTGTTCAATCAAAAGATGGGATTACTGCCTATGTAATTGAGATAATTTACACAAAACTGAACTGCGTGCTAGAATGGAAATGAAAATATATATCATCTTGATGCCCAAATATGTTACCTAGAAGAGCATTAAAAGAATGAAAGGTGACCTTATGCTAGGTCCTACACACAGGTACGAAGTACGGAGGGAAAGGGAAGATGCATTAACGAGTGGTCTTAGTCCCTGTCAAAATCATAGAATGAAAGGTGACCTTATGGCGACCTCAAACCACTTGTTCAGAACCTTTGATGTTGGGGAAAGTAAAAGGTCCATAAAGTCCCTGTCAAAATCATAGAAGATGCAATAACGAGTGGTATTAGTCATAGCGGATTTATTCTCATTGCTTTCAACAACGGGAATCCCATGAACAGAAATAGTATAAGAATTACAATACACTTTCCGTTAGGACAGGTAGCACTCACACTACATCCTTTTGCCCCAGTGGGAGAGCATGCTGTAGACAACGAGTCCAGAATACTGATTTGTGCATCTTATCCCACAGCCGATCATTCGAAGATGAATCTCCGTGCAGAGTTTCAGGGGTATGAGAATCCAAAAGAAATTCCATGAATTTACTGAAATTATTTAGTTGGCTCTCATATCTAGAGTCTAGACATCAGTAAGAGAGCAGATTAAAATGATGTCATGCAAGAAAACAAATTTCTAGCACTATGCACTACATGGGACTTGAGATGCTAAGCAGATATTATGTCCCCTGCATATTACATCTCTATTGAAAAACTAATTGCTTTGAAATCCAGTGGAATTTGAATGGCACCATTCAGATCTTGTCTAGCATCTAAAGATATATCCGTTAGCTTGAATGGGACAATTCGGGGGCAGTTTGGGGATGGGAACCCTCGCCACAGTAAATCTAGAACAAGCAACTTTGAAGAATACGGAGGAGTATTATATCAAGCTCTAAGTTGATGCGGTTTAAGAATTAATATGTTGGGATTAATGCATAGAGGGGAGTCTGTGGTTCTCGTACACTTGGATTATGAAGTCCGTCATCATGAACGGTGCGTCTGAAAATTTTGAAAACGATTAAAAAAAACGCTTCCAACATCCAATAAACAAAGCACACTCAGCAATTCAAGCACTTAAAACGAGACACAGGCTCTGGCTTCATATATCGACCAACAAAAGTAAACGACGCACCGACGCAGTGCAAAATGTCATCTATCTAGACAACGAATAGCACATTTGAAAAGCATTTGCGTCCCGTTTCGAGAACTTTGATATCTCCAAGTAATTATGTTCGTCATCCGGCCCCAACAGAAGATAATGCCCATCAAGGCAAGGTGTAAACGATTGAGATATGGGCTTCAACAACTTCAATCCATGTCTCACCAACTCTAATTCCCTTCAATCACAAAAGCCAAAAAAATAACCAAAAACGGGAAAACAATTACCAGCCAAAATATCCAATAAACACTGATACAGGTCTCCATGGGATGGCATAAAAGCCTACGGTTCACTGTTATTTGAGCAAAAAGCTAGAATCATCACCGAATTAAGTATATGTGATGTAATTGCTTTGCTCAGAGGGGTACCCACCTGATGATGGAGGGTCGGAGGAGGCTTTGGAGGTAGCTACAGCGGGAGAACTTGAAACCCGGGCTGAGCTCCTCAGTCACGGCTGCACGGCCACGGAGAGGCCGCCACGAGATAGGTAAGCAGAGGCTATCAACCCGTTGTGGCCGGCGCCGATAACCAGAGCGTCCCATTTCTTCTCTTTGAGAACGCGCGTTGCACTCGCGCTGCTGCTGAAGCCTTTTAACGGCATCCCGCTGTCTCGGCTGTGCTGAATTGCTGATATTGGGAATTGGGTGTCGGGTCGATGAATAAAATGTGATGGATTGCTTCTCGAATAGTAAATGCAATGGCAGAAGGTCAGGTTACTAGAGGTTGATGCCCAGATGGAATAGGACCTACATTAAAGTTGCATGCATGCTCTTGGTAGAACCCGCGCGGGCTCGCCAGTGTTACATAACGAGTTGACCGAAGTTTCAATCCACCAATTTCAGAGAGTTTGGAAACAAAATGTAGTAGAAGAGAACAGTTGTAGAATATAATATAATATGTTACATCACGTGGATATGAGTCAACGGTCCCATGTTCTAGTGGTCAGGACATTGGACTCTGAATCCAGTGACACTAACACGAGTTCAATCAAATTTCGGTGGACCTTTTTCTGTCTTTCCGTTTCGAGTATGCTTTGGGTGATTTAGCTTTATTTTGGGTATGACAACAACTAAATTTTGTGTAAGGGGGTGGGGGGCTTTTTTTCCCTCCCGTATGAGAATAGTACCCTTTTTTTTTTGAGCATATGAGAATAGTACTTGGCACTCGTTTTCAGTCGTCCTTTTGGACTATATTTTTGCTCGATGCGTCTCTTCAACACAAAGGATTACAATTCCCTCAAAGGTCCGTGATCTTGCAGATACAAAATAAATTTGAGATAAAATATATTTTTCATTCACAAATTATTATAAATTTTGCACTTTATATTCTAGCATGTTCGTTTACAAAAGTATTCTAGTATACAATATGATTCAACAAAATTTACAAAGCTAACATTCAATATTTCAAAAATTCATACACGAACACTAATATTTTTTACACAATCTCTAACAAGTTTTCACACAAACTTCAATACCTTTAAAAAAAATATAACAAATATTTTCTCTCCATACTTTTTCATCTAACTCCAATACTTTATTATTAAACAATTACATCAAATCATTTTTCTCTACATTTTTTTACAAATTCCAACAAAAATTAAATCTTTAAAACTTTTCACCAATTTTTACCCAAAAACTTATAAAACTCCAATTTACATAAATATTCACAATAATATCAAAATCTTAAAAAAATTTACAATTTTTTAGTAACCGAACATCCCCTTAAATTATCACGTTTAAGACAATACACTAACAAACTACACATTTCTAACACATTTTGCACCCTCTATCAAATTGGATGGAAATTGACTTCTTTTTTAAACAAAATCCTGATTATGTCTTTAAATCTTAGGGTTAATTACAAAAACCTCCCACAAACTTATACTTCAATCTCAAATACTCTCATAAACTCGAACTTGTTGCAACTCGTCCCCACAAACTATATTTTTCGTTGCGATTTCATCCCTCAACCTTATGAAGTTGTTATATCGAACGGTTTTTGTCCCACTTCAACGACACGTGACCTTCTCCTTACTTGAAAAGACAAATTTACCATCGTTTGAGTCATCTCTAGTCTTCTACAATGTTTTTAGCAATTTGTAGAGCAAAAAAATAATATGTAGTTAGCTGATTTTTTTATTAAAATAAAAAAATATGACTCACTTAGAATCGAGCTGGTCAAATTCATCTTTTCAAGTAAGGAGAATGTCACGTGTCATTTAAATGGGACAAACATCGTTCTATATAACAATTTACATAAATATTTTCAATCCAACAGTTTGATACCCATAACTTTCAAAACCTATCAATCTTCGCCCCCGTCTAAATTAGACGTTAAATCAGACGGAAAATTATGAAAAATGACCAAAATGCCCCTTCAAAATAAATTTAATAAAAAATATTAAAAAAATTCATTAAAAATAAAAAATGATATTTTTTGAAAATTAATATTTTTTAAATAAAACTATATTGAAACTCTATTTCAATAATATATATATATTTAATTTATTTCTTAAATTTATATATTTTTATTTATTTTAAAAATTTAGCTTTGGAGGGGCATTTCGGTCATTTTGCATGAATTTCCGTCGGACTTAACACCTGATTTAGACAGGGGGCTAAGATTGATAGGTTTTAAAAGTTATGGGTCTCAAATTGTTGGATTGAAAGATATGAGGCTAACTTGATTTTTGCTCAAACATAGGGGGCTAACTATGAGTTTACCCCTAAAAATAAATAAACTAATGACATGTTTGTTTGGCTAAAAATTTTAGAATTTGAATCAAACTTTTTAAATTTATACTCCTAACATTAATCTTACATGCATACCAATACAACTAAATATTATTTTTTTAGACATATCAATACAACTTAATAACTTTTACACGGATGTTAATAAAGCTCAAACATCCCCTAAATATTCACATTATTCTTAAAATTCTTAAAATTTTAGATAGAGGTAATTTGTGAATGTAATGTGTCGATCAAGTAGTTTATGGTATAAATTACAATAGATGAATAAAAAAATTAATTTTTTTTTCATAAATTTGAATCTCTCACTGATCGGTTTGGGTTCCCCCGATAGTGACATACAATCGAGCTAAAGTATAGGTGCAGTCTCACTGTTGTTTTGAATCTGGATCCAAAAACAAAAGTAACGTCCCAAATTAATCATATTTCCCTGCTGGCCAATAGCTGGATCCCAGGAATCTATTTACGCCGTGAACTATTCCTAGTCCTCGTACTTTCTGAGACAATCATATTAACTAGTGCAATAGTTTAAACTGGATGCGTGACTACTGCTACTGTGCTAGCATGTGCAATTATCATGTTTCTCGTGCTTGAGAGAGAGAGGGCTCTCTAGAATACGGGGTACGTACAGCAGGCAATGTTTAATCATGTTTCTCGTGGTCGATTTATAACAAAACCCTCACTGGTAGCCCTGGCAACTTTTTGTTCCCTGGAATTTGCAAATTCATCGTTCATCGAGTATTGCTTACATTTATTGAGTGGACTTTACGTGGACATGTTTCCCAAATGAACGGTTTATCAAACCGCACCTTGTTGTTTTGCTGTTTGCACAGAAAAAGCGCTTGAGATAAGGCATAGAGTGACCTCTTCGTGCCATTATTCGTCGTATTGTGGTCATTCTGTACTGAGAGTGACTTCCTCCGAACAACAGCAAACAGTAGGGAGACCCTCTCGACTCTTCCCGTTATAAACAAATGTAAGTCGTGAATCACATTGGTCAAGAAAATAATTTTCAGTACTAAGGCGGTCAGATATAACATTAAAATAGAAAGCCAAAGATGCCCCCTCGTGACAATGAAAAGCATAAAATCAGAGATGTGAGATCTTACAATGATTTTCCCATCACAACTTACAAACGCCAAAATAGAGAAACTACATCGTTTTGAAAGAAAAAAAAAATGTGAAAACAACATCGTATAAAATTTTCACTTGGGATTACTCCAACTCCTGAGGTGCTACTGGCACAGTAATTTGTTAGCCACGTGTTACTGTTAGTAATAGAGGTCAGCAAGTTATTAATTTGTTTTGCCGACAATCACAACTTCTACGCCTTTCCCCTTAACTTGAACATGTAAAATTCTTCAGGGGATAGGTAGGCCACGCTGTTTTGTCAGTGGCGATAATGGAACCCGATTATGACCTACCTTTTGGTCTCTAACACGCACTAGAACGATGACTTACAGCGACTAAACGTATGCACCAAGCCTGGCAAGCCACCAACTGCAACAAAAATTAAACCGTGAGGACTGAGGACTCTGTTTTACTGTGTAAGTTGCGGTGCACAAGGTGTGAGACAACAACAGCAGGAAAGCATCCGGAAGTTTTCATTCTTAACCAGCGGATTATCTCCATTTTCCTTCTCGACTAGAATATAACGAAGTAATTAACAGGTATAAAAGGATTAAGTTGCAAATGACAATAGTATCAAGATATAGCAGTGGTTCGGCAGACAAGCGAGGTATTCAACGTTCATCGAATCATCAGTCTGTCTATATTCCGATAAGCAAAATTTTTATAACGATAATGATGTAGGGAAAAGTGAGATCAAAGGGTCACGGACAACATGAACTCTGGTTAAAAGTTAGTGGGGTTCATTTTTTTCTATAAATTAATACTTCTAAAACCCCACATGCTTATAGATTATATATGTACGAGAGAAAGACTATAGACGTGAAAAGGAAGCAATTGACCATATATCCTTGGGAACACAGACTCTCTCTCTCTCTTCTCCTTCCATTCTATAATTATATTACGAGAAATGCTTTTCAGTCATGTCTACTTTGCAAGTATCTTCATCCGGCTTTTCCCAGTTTGTGTGCAGTAATTTCATGGATATTTCTTTCCTCCTCATTCCTTGAGCAAAGTCTTCTGTTCTGTTTTCACTCAGCTTTCTGCCCTACCGGGCTTCCCCATATAGCTTTCTAGCCTTTGGTTTTCCTTTCAACTTCTTTCATTCAGTCGACCAAATCCATCTTCCTCTCTGAACCCCCTCATTTACAACACATTTACTTTTTCTCTTCGCTAGTTCCTACAATTTTCCTATCCTGCTGTTGCTCTATAGTAACTCTAGCCGAAAAAAAATGGGATCTCGCCCGCTTTCTTCCCCCGATTCCAATATCGCGTGGACGGCCAGGCAAAACAAGCTGTTCGAAAATGCTCTGGCAATATATTACAAGGAAACACCAGACCGTTGTCACAATATTGCCAAGGTCATTGGAGGGACAACTGCAGAGGAAGTAAAGAGACAGTATGAGATCCTTTTAGAGGACATCAAACGGATTGAGTCGGGGAAGGTGCCCCTACCTAAGTACAAGAAATTTGGAGGAAGCAGTGTATTAAAAAGCAGCTGCAATCAAGAAGAGAGGTAAGGTAACGCACTTTTCTCCTTTGACCAGTCAGGTGTAGCAGCTTTCAAAAGAATCTTGTAATCGTTAAAAATGAACCAGAGAATGCAATCCACTTTGCGAATCCAAAGCTAGAAAAACATATATATAGAGTGATCCTCGACTGTCTCTTCTAAGGTAACCATAGACCATGTGGTCTCCATGTTTGGCAAATTAATGAGTACCCCACCCCCCCCCCCCCCAGAGAAACATTCAATTGACAACAGGTCCTGTCCCTGACCGAAAGGTAAATCAGAACTAGGTTTTTGGCCTTTTCGTCGATGGATACAATCTCTAAAGGCCAACCATTTAAGGTTTTCCTCTCCTTTTTTGTGCATGATCTTTATATGTCAAAGTTTTCCTTGTCAACATGGATTGATTTTCAGTAAGGACCCACTATCCTTTGTTTATTTTTCAATTTTTGTGCAGGCTGAAGAACTTAAAGCTCGAATAAGGAAAGTATTCCCAATTTCCCAGCACTAGAGACCAGTTCCATTTTCCACGAGTAATAACCATTGACTACTACGTTTTCTCCTCAACACCAGCGTTTTTCTGTCCAAGTGCCATGGAAGAAGATCCATCACATTTGTGCTTTCTTATTTGCTATGTTTCTCACTCGACTAGTCATCATATTAAAGTATGCTTTTTTTCTTTCTTTCTAGACATATTAAAGTATGCATTACTTGAATTATTTTAACGGGGCAATTATTTCTTCTCTATCCATCCATAGTAAGAAACAGAAATTGCGGAGATTTAAGGAATTCCGCAGAAAATGACTTGGGCAGTCTATAATAACAGAACAAAATTTAAATAAGTATCGATCGACATTCTAGCTGTATAAGAAAAGAGTTTTTGTTTCGGACATTGAGAAATTATGAAAAACCAGTATGTCACCTAATCTTAAACGACATCCAACGGATACACTCTCCATCCAGATTCCAGCCAAGGGGAGGGGCGTGAGTGTGAGAAAGGGGGATGAGCGTGTCAAACTTTCAAGATCTCATGCACCCACGTGCTATGCCTTCAAAAATCCATTGCTCCTAAAATGAGACCTAAGATATAAAATATTACAATCTGTATATGGTAACTTGGAAACTAAAAGCATATATATATATGTATGTATGTATCTTCTTTTTGTTTTCTCGTTTGTCTCATAGACTAAAGTTTATTTTGAGAATACACTTGTAAACTATTCCATCGACAATGAAGTCTATGGGTGCCTATCTTGCTAATACATAAAAGCAATTAAGTTTGTTCTTTGCTTTAGCTACCTAACTAGTGAGAATATGAGCTCTCAAAACACACAAAAAAAATCAAGATGTGCTTACGAAATGTTTATGTGGCCTGGGCCCTGGCCTCCCTTGCTTAGAAGGGGAAGGGGAAGGGGAGGGCAGAGTAAAACCATTTTCCTTTTTGTCTAAAACCGATCCGTCGTCTAATTAGAAAGATAATGCGACGTCGACATGGTGCTCTTTTCTCTACCACGGTATTGGGCATTGGGTGAAGAATCAGGACCGGACCAGACCAGCCCAGGCCCAAAGTTTAGATCGTCACCCACCCCCAAAAAAAACTCATTCCCTCTTCAAACGGCTGGCTCTTCAAGTACTCAAAACTCATCTCCAAGCGGAGCGTGAAAGCGAAAGGGAGGGTGAGAGTCTGAGAGATGGCCATGAACAGTCCCACATTTAAGGTACGTTACATGCACTGTACCCTAATTTTCCCCACCACTTTGTCTTCTGTTCACTATCTATTCAGGGAAAAAAATAAATATAAGAATAGGATAGGGAAAAAAAAACAGAAAGAAGTTTCTCAAATATCTTTTCTATTACGCCGCAAAAAGAGTACTCTGCTAATGTTGAAATTTTGGCAATTCCAAATGAATATGATTGCCAGTGAGCTGAACGTACAACACTAATGTGCTTCGAGTTACGTTTCAGCGTACTTCTTTTTCCTTTTTCTTTTTTTTTCGCCGAAACAAACGGGTCCTTTAGACTCTGCTTAGCAAAAACTGGAGTCTAGAAGTGTGTTACTTTTTTGTTTTGTTTAAGTGGGTGGTCAGACAAGAGTTATCTCCAGCTGACGTGATTTTATGACAGATAATTTTGGGTTCGTCATCGATAGCCAGGCGACAAATTTTAGCCGAGATGGGTTATCAGTTCACAATAGTGGTATGGTTATATATTTGAGTAAAAATACTTCCTTTTTGTTTTATCTAGGATGCAGCTTGTTAGTTTGCTTAATTAAACAATGAGATTTTCTATTCCTATCACATTGAACTTGTACGAATATCAAAGCAATGCTTCGGAATTCGGACCTTTTGACTCCGTCATCCTTCCCATTTCAATTATATATGTTCTATTTGAATTTAAGGATTAACGTGACTCATGAATTAGACTGCAGACATAGACGAGAAAGCTATTAGGAGGGAAAAGCCAGAAGATTTGGTAATGGCTCTGGCTGAAGCCAAGGTGTGCCTAATTGCTAGCTCTCTCTCGCTGTTGAATATCCACGGATGCGCTGCAAGTAACACATGCTTCACTAGCGATTGCTAATTTGCTAAGATCAGTTGGTTCTTTTGAACGAACTTCATAACTCATAACTCGGAAGTAGAGCTCAACGAGTGGCAAGCTTTAACTCTGTGTTAATTCTGTGGATGTGTGTGCCTGTTGTATGACTAAATTATTGGAAATAGAATCTTGGTCCCTTTTATCCGTGGGGATCTGTATTCGTCAGGGAAAGGCCTTACATGGCTTGTGAATTACCGTCGTCAGATCTGGAGAAATGTCCACGTTTTTAGATAGTATTAGAAAGCCCTTTTCGTGCTGACATGCTCCAAGGAAAGATGATATTGACCAAGAATACACGAGGTCCATGCTTCAAATTGTTATGAGAATAAGGATACTGGTCATCAATTCAACCAGTTTCTATAAATGTTTCAGCATTTTGTTTTTGGGAGCCACTTTAAACAAAACAATACTTCGAAATGGTAATTGAGCTAAGCTTTTCTGTAAGTTTAGCCCCCTATTTTCCACGTATGACATCGTCTGTTCCATATGCTTCTTTGGTTTTGATCAGTGCATGGATTGTTGTTTAGACTTGTATCATTATGTGAAGTTTCATTGAACTTTCTTATCTCGATTTTCTTCTTAGGCAGATGCCATTATGTCCAGGCTCAAAACTACAGGTCAATTTGAGGTAGATGCTCGCGCAACACTGCTAATTACTGCAGATACAGTATGCTCTAATTCCTCTTCAATTGTTGCATATTTGCCTTCTGTAATTTTTTGCATGTAGAGCTCACTCAAGGTTATTTCTTTCTGCCTCATCTAATTGATTTTGAGGTGGTGGTGTATGAAGGGACAATAAGGGAGAAACCATCCAGCAAGGAAGAAGCACGGGAGTTTATCAAAGGTTTGTCTAATGCTTTAATCTCGCCTTTTCTTATTGCAAAACGAAAGCTGGATCTGGTGGTCACATCCCTGTGGGTTGCAGGATATTCTGGTGGTCACGCCATGGTGGTAGGATCTGTTCTTGTAACCAACCTCAGGACTGGAAAACGAAAAGGTGGATGGGACAAAGCCGAGGTACTCCTTTCCAGCACTTTTATTTGGCTATCCTCTTCCTGATGAGTGACTATTAAATGCTTTGAAGCACACATGTATAACATTCGTCAGTCTGGTAATACAGGTTTATTTTTATAATATACCGGATGAGGTCATTGATAGCCTGGTAAAATTCTTAAGATCCATATTCTCTTCATCCTAGGCAAGACCCATATTTCCTGTGTGGTATCGGATATTTTCATACTAGTTAGCTTTCGTTGGTGATGTTGTTTATGAACTGCTTTCTTGACTGGCAAACTGCACAGATAGATGAGGGAATTACATTCAAAGTTGCAGGGGGTTTGATGCTGGAACATCCCATGACATTGCCTTTTGTGGAAACTGTGGTCAGCTCTCTCTCTCTCTCTCTCTCTCTCTCTCTCCTTCTTTTGCACAACACATGCACACACTTCTTAAGAGCCACTCTAAAGAAATTACCAGCCGGTGGCTCCCAATTCTCGGTTAAAAACCTTCCTCCTTGTACTCCGTCCATGAGTTTTGAAAATTTCTCGTCCTGTTCTGTGTTCTCACCAATTCAACAAACAAACGGAATTGCTGCCATCTTATAATGCATTGGCTTGCTAGATAAGATTACCTCTTGGTTTTCTCAATCCTCCGTTCCTTTTCTGAGATGACGCCAGGTTTGGTGTTTGGCAGGTGGGGGAAACTGATACAGTCATGGGACTTCCTAAAGTTCTCACAGAAAAATTCATGCTGGAAGCCCTATAGTCCTTGTGGTCATTAGAACGCGGGTCCTCTTTAAATCGCTATATGAGCTGGAGCTAAATTCTCAGATGTGGACTTCAAACACTGTTCTGATCTTCGATATACTAAAAATTTCTATCCAGATTTCTCATCCTGAACGCAAAATGGATTATGGAACTACTGTTATCTCATTATAAACCCTTGTCTATGAATGTGATTTTCTCATCCGAAATTCAAGATGACCATGACTACGGCACAAGTACCAGTTCGCAAGTTTTCTGGTTGTTCTAGAGATTTATTGTAGCGGACCTCGTGCACCATACGATCAGTCAATCCACCACTCAACTGCGTGGCCATGTACATGTTAAAGGTCAATCTGTCTCCGATTTGATAACTGAGTAAGCGATCAAGTACGATTCATTAGCTGAACCGACAGTGGCGGAACCATGACCAAAATTTAAGGGGGTCGAATTCTAAAGGCGAAATGACAAGAATTTTTTTTTTCCTTTATAATAAAAACTTTCTTATGACACCAACTAAACCCTCTTCAAGCTTAGAAAAAAATACAGAGCACCCTTCATAGTTGTGCTTGTGACCACATCACAAATTGATGCTCCATTGCATGTTCAATTTACCACGTTGTACTTCAACTTCTAAGTGCATGTAATACAATTATCCCACATAGCATAAGTATTAAAGTACCTTATTACGTACAGAGCAGAAACCAAAGACCACAAAAGTTAGTCCTATGACACTGTTTGCAGCTGCAGCTGCTAAGAGTCCTGCTTTTGTCACACCACCATTTGTACCCCTCCGAACATGCTGCTAACAACACAGGAAAGAGTTAGCATTCCTAAGCCCTCTATATCTAACAAGCAAGACAACTTCCTTTAGTTTACGTAAAAACTAATGATGTAAAACATAATCAAAAGCGTGGACTACTACTCATAGGCTGACATAGCCTTGCATTGTTCTGATCATTGGGTTTTAAAAGTGAGATATGAGATATGATATGAGTACTTCAAATACACGAGATATTAATAAAGAGAGAACAAATTGTTGAAAAGCAAATGTTTGTGTAGGCTCGAGCTTTCAAAAGGCAAAAAAAGCAAGTGTGAATGCAATGCTTAATAACTTTGGGAGAAGTGAAGACTGGACCAAGTATCACCTCGTATCTTAGCAAACAGAGGGAAAAAATGGTCTTAAGGTTCAAGAACATGCACTTACCTTAAGGTTCAAAAGCATAGGGAAAAATGTTGACTCTTGAAATGTAAAAACTACACTTTCTCCTTAGCTTTTCAGACATCCCTAATTCACACAATTCATAAAATCCCTAATACACAAAATTCATAAAATCCCTAATTCACAAATCTCTACTTCACAAAATTCATCAAATCTCTAATTCACAAATTCATAATTCACATATCCCTAATTCACAAAATTCATCAAATCCCTAATTCACAAATCTCTAATTCGCATATCCCTAATTCACATTTTGGCTTTCTTTTATGCCAGTATTTACAAGTGACCAAGTTATATTTGCGAAAACTTGGAGATCGAAAGGGAAATTTTATTTGTCTCTTGGTTTCTGATCATCATCTCCTGACTTTGTACCATGATGATCGCCATCTGGTTTTGCATTCGATTGCAATTCCATGTCCTTCCTGACCATCATGCAGTCATGATCATCTAGCTTTCTTGCATCTTTCTCTTCAACGGCAGTTCCCTTCGTGAGTTTCATCTCCTTCGTCTTCCCCTATATAACAAAATAGAGCCCCATAACAATGAATGCAGACCCTAAAGCACTGCAATATTAATAGAGAGAAGACTTCTGAATTCAGTTGGTTCAAAGAGAAATTATAATACACAGAACATGTATCTATTTGAGTAAATAGATTGTATACGTACATTCCAACATATAACTTCTCACCAAGCAAGGCCCAACTTGAAATAACCACAATTACTAGCAATAGGGGAATGAACACAGAGACGTACAGAGGACCTTTTTATCTGGATAGCCCAGGAACTGAGGCAAACCTTTTATTTGTAGAAAACATGTTTGTAGTTGGCCTGGGCCTGAGCCTGATGGGTGTCGGCATACGCCAACTTATTTAAAAATAATAATAAAATAAAAAATACAATGTAAACTTTTTTTGGAGGGGGGCGAAGGGTATTTGCCGATACCCTTCACCCTCTTCCCTCCGCCCCTGCGAACCGAGGTTTGGACCCCTAGGATTTTGGAAATGAGAAGGTACGAAAAATAAACGGACCTTCAAGTCTTTGGGAATTTTATCTATGCCATCTTTGTTTGCCGAAACAGTGTCCTCAACGAGCTTGGTGAATGAAGGCGAGTAGTCGAGCCGGACCTCCTTAAGAAGCTCCCTCACTTTTAAGTCCATGGAGTCTGTGAAGGTATCAGGCTCCATTTTCCTCGGTGGTTTTCACTGCGCAGCGAGGTGTTTGGTTGAAACCGAAGAATATGGTCGTTGTACCGAAAATCACAGGGTTTTACCAGTAAGTAAGGTTTAACATAGAACCAGGGTTATGTTTGTTTCCTAAATTTTTTCAGGATTCAAATACATTCACAAAACTACCACCGAACATATTCAGAATTCAAACACAAACACCAATACATTTTACACAATCTCCAACTTTTTACTTTTTTATTTAACATAAATTTTCTCTCTCTATACTTTTACTTTTTTACATAACTTCAATATTTTTTTTTATTAAACAATTACATCAAATCATTTCTCTCTCCACTTTACACAAACATCAATAAAATACTATTCGACATAAATATTCACAACTTTAAAATCTTACATTTTTACTCAAACCGAACATATCAAGTGAGAGACGGGAGAGTTGAGCCAGGAAGTCCAAAGGCCCAAAGTTACCTCATAGCAAGTTCTTGTCCGCTTTAGCTCACAACAATCGCTTTAAGGCCATCATACTTTTTTTTTTGGGTAAGAGCCCATGGCATACTCAATAATCTGTTTCCGATTTTGCCAATCCCAATTTGCCACGCTCAAGGTTTACAGCAAGTCCTCCCAGCAGCATGCGGCCACGAAGGCCCAACAGCCATTCTGTTTGTGGGTATTAGGCCCAGAAGGCTTGCTAAGGGTACCTATTTTTTTAACAAAACAGAAAAAGCCCAGACCAAAAGATTTGTCGTGGAGAACCCCAAATAAAAGAAGGCAACAAAGAGAAAATATCAAATCACTACATATTATATTGAAATAAGTGAACAAAAGGAAATAGAAATTCATGCTGAAAAAAAAAAAGAACGAAACCTATCCGCTGGGGCTAAGGGCAGGGCAACGGAAAGATTCAGTATTTTCTATAATTCTAGTAAACAAACGAGGATTTCAGATAAAGAAGACTCACAAGAAGATTGTTATTGCTGCTACAGTTAGTTTGACTTTCAACTGCAATATTACAATATCCTACATTTTATTTATTTGATTGCAACTTTTTTTATTTTTTATTTTTTATTTTGTAATTTGTTCTTTCTCAGGACAGATGCATGAATATTGGATGTAACTTGCTACAAACGAAATCTATACAAAAACCAAGTCAAATATCAAAAAGAGGTAGCAGACCGCCGAATCTTGAAGTAAAAGAGAAAAAACACAAGTGAATTTTCTCTGCTTTCATCACAGGTCCAAAAGAGATTCAAAGACACAAGTATAGAGATGGAGTGAGGGATAGAAAGCCTGGCTTAGATAAAGAACATTAGAAGCAAGTAGGCCCGAGTCAATGATTGCATGATAGTACTTCCCGCTTTTGTCCAAACTGGTATGTCGGTGGATTGATTTAGCTGGTTCATTTTCCACAAAAGAGGTCCAGAAATCAGGCCGCTGGATGATTAGTTATTTACACGGATGAACTCGTAAACTTGTAAAGAAAGGAAAGTACATATATATCGCAGCCTTAAACGTCGGAAGATCGAAATGATTTATATATATATATATATATATATATACACAATTTGTGCCCAGTAATCATTTGCTCTAATCAACGAATTGCAGAAGATCAAACTACCAGCAGAATTCAATGCTCGAGACGGTAATCGTGGAGCTTGACGAGTACCTTGGGACATAACTCCTGATCAGAAGTTTCACACGATAGCAGAAGAATTAGCCGGGTCCAGTGGGCTACTGGTCCTCAGTAGTAGTGTAGTACGTAGCTATGGACTACAGGAAGGTTGATGGGGAGTATCAGAAGCACAAAGTATCGGACTTGTTTATTTAATCAAATTTTTGAAATTCGGTAAATCAAACACAGCTCTAAAATTTTTAATTTTAACACCTACACATTCTACTTTTCAAAATATCAATAAAATAAATCCAAAATTGTGACAAACAAACAACACCGATCGTAAACGCTGATGGATCTGGAACCAAAACATGTAGACGCAGTAGCTTCCTAGAAACCTAGATCGAAGGTACCTACGAACTGACAAGTAACAGTCCATATGCCAAGCATTTTTGAGTTACAGTGCATGTTAAGGAACCTCGTTGAATACAAACTCCATACGTATGTATCCGTATTCATTCCAACTTTCATTATGTATGCCCACAAAATAAGGAACACTGCTGTTTCAAATAAGTTATAGAAGCATCGTGACTTACAAAAGGGCTAAAGTGGCTAGACCTCCTTGGAGGAGACAATTAGGGGTTACAGTGACCCTCAGGTCATCACACTGACAGGAAGTTATTTTTCGTAGGACGGCTTATTAGAGGCTTCTCCTACAGCGCCTTTTCAAAATACTGGTCCGCTAGTTTCTCATTTTGCTTTTTCTTTTTCTCGACGGCATTTAAATAATATTACTTTAGCGTTACCTGGCAAATCCCAGTCAACAACGAAAACACTAGACCAATCCCAGACCACCTACCTAAATATTAAAAAAAAAGGAAAAAGAAATGTATGAGAAAAGCGAGGAGTTAGACAAACATTCCAGTTGTATCTTGGTGCTTTTGAGGAATGTACTAGTTTTTATGTCTTTCAAAGCTCATTAATAAATCTTTATGCCTCTCGGGCTAGTTTAACACATTTGCATGCATGCAAGCAAATCTCTCCCACCCCCACGAAGCCCACGTGGCACCTTGATTACCGATAATATAATTACTAGAGTTAGGCAGCAGATACGATCCTCTTAAACCTTGGAAAAGTGGAACCGAACAAACAGGGTCCCACAAAATCCAACGTGCCACATAAAATCATGATTAACCAGCATCTGAAAATGCGTCCACAGTGGGCGAGTGTGAGGCGGTGAACAGGCTTGTAATAATTTTCGTTGGTTTGGAGGATTAAGCAAATCCCAGGGTTTCATTAAAAAGGGTATAAACAGATCCTCATTAATTAGTCGAATTTATTGGCATTAGAGCAGCAGTTAAGCACCCCCCCCCCACCACAAGACTCCACGGAGCGTGTCGAACACAGCCATGGGGGAAACAGAAGAGGGTAAGACTCACGTGGAATGCGGTCGCGTAGGGATGCGAGCAAGGTTGCATGTGTAATGGCAATGTAACGCTTAGTGTCTTGGGCTAATCGTAGTTTTGCTCGTTGTTGTTTACAAAGCGAATAGAGCATCTTTTGGAAAGCGGTGGTCGTCGCGTTTGTCGAACTGTGGCTCGCCAATCTCTAGACGATCTGATTCTCCCTCTCTCTCTTTCTCTGTGTTTTTTGAATCTTTTGATCGAATGGGGTCAATATTCCAGAGGAGTTTGTTCGGACTTGGCCATGATGAATGTGGGGTCACCATTTTTATTTTATTTTATTTTATTTATTTATATTATCAGTTTTAGATTTATTTATTAGTATTTTTCTTTTTTGGTTTCAGAATTTTTTTTGACATTTTCTTTTTTGAGTTTGTATCTTTGACCCAAGAGATCTCCCTCTCTCGCGCTAAGCCAAGAGGAAGAAACAGATGTTCGTTGCTTTGATGATTGCAGAGTATCACATTTGGATACCTTTATCTCTCTCTCTCTCTAGCTTTTTCGATTTCTCTCAGTCTCAGATTAAAATCTCCGGATCTTCTACTATTACCACTGCGACTACCCACCAAAAAGCAAGCGTTGTTTTGATGGGGTTTCGGACTCGGGACTTGAGGTGATTATCATGACCAAATTGGCTTTCCTTGGGTTCACGTGATTCCCACGGTACGGCTACTGGTTGTAGTAATCTCACAACTGGCTGTTGTTGTTGTTGCTGCTGGAGATTTGACCGATTGGACGCCCTATAACAACTTACGGAGTTGGGGGATGCACTAACAGTCTTGGTGGTCATTTTTTTCTCTTATTTGCTTCGCTCGTCCCTCAAGTCATATAAAATTAATTAAAGAAAATCAAAATTTATATGCATAAAACTAATTACCTGAATATATTTACATTAGGTTACATAAATAAATACAACACTATATTCATGACTAATCCACAGATAAATTCCGTATAAATCTTTCATACGTGAATTTGAAATTTTGAACCAGAAAAACACCACCGGCAATTCAACTCGTTGAGTTCCAAACAGCTTAGGCAGACTTACATTCCCCGAGTCGGGAATTCGGTTGTTGGTGCGTCAATTGTCGCTTGAATATACTGTGGACAGGGAAGGGGTATATGTGGCATTGGGATCGGAGAGTGCGTGAGACGCGTTGGGGGAAGAGGGGTGCGTGGAAGAGGGAATGGGACTATTCCATTTTCCTTGGGAGGCTGGCAGTGACAGAACAGAGGGGCAGAGATACGGATACGGACAGAGGTTTTGATGTATTGGGTTTGCGACTAATAGGCCTCGTGATCGGAGAAGGCAGATCCATGGAAGACTGTTCCCGCTAGTCACGTGGGAACTTTTGACTACCCAATGACCAACCCCTCGGCCCCCCTTTCCTTCTCTCTCTCATTGTTACGAGCGCCCCAACACCTGACTCTCTCTTTCTCATTTACGCAAACACTTGACCCTCGGGTATAAATTGAGTCGCGATAAGTGATACTTGTACAAGTTACAAACAGTGCCACACAGAAATTAACAAATACACTTGTTCAAACCCTATCACCACACTGACAGACCACTGACTAGATGGCTCAGTCTCTCGCTCTCCCCATCTAAATACTCTCTCTCTCTCTCTCTCTCCACAACATGCAAATTGGGTCCCTCTCTGCCTGTTCTTTTTAACTCCTTTATCTCTCTATCTTTACGTATGTATATCGCTCTATTTGCAATTGACGACAACGGTGGACTGCAGGTGCTGACTGGTATTTCGCCATTTTATTACTAGCTTATAAAGCTACCAGACAACACCCCTTCCTCACTTATCAGCCCCTCTCGTACCACTCAGCTTTCGCATCTGAGTTTTTTCAAACACATTATTATTGCAACTCGCTCTGATCTTACTGCTTGGATCATGCTCGCTGCTCAAACCCCTTCAACTATAAACTCCGTATCCCCCCATTCTGATTTCCACAGCCGCCCAAACCACCTTTCTCCATCTCGTACTATCCCTTTGCTTGAGTTCGAAGAAACCCATCTGATCTTTCTTTATATAGTTCTAGATTTTGAGAGGATACCCCTTGAGATTAACAGATATAGTGAAGTATAAGAAAGAAAAAAAATGATGCATCGTTGCAGCAGCTCCCACGGGAATATGGTGGGGCCGTGTACGTGTGAACCGTTTCACACCCAAAGCAGTTCCTTCTCCATGCTATTCTCTATGCCCAACCACGGGCACGGGCCCTATGATGAATCCGAAATGTATTCCTTCACATCATCTTCGACTTCTGTGGATTGCACCCTATCTTTAGGAACTCCATCTACACGTCTGACTGAAGATGACGAAAAGCGACGGCGCTCTGCTTCCTCCGTGTCCAACTTTTGCTGGGACTTGTTACAGACCAAACATACTCCCTCGGCACCGCAGACTCACAAGACTGGCCGTGGAGGCAATAATGGCTGCAATAACAACTCGGCCAATGACCCCCTCCTCGCTCGCCGCTGTGCCAACTGTGACACCACTTCCACACCCCTTTGGAGGAATGGTCCACGAGGCCCAAAGGTGCTCTCATTATATACATCACTTCGTTTCTTGTTCGTATCAAAAAGCTATTTCCTTGTGTTCACTTCTCATCTACTTGTCTTTTGTGTACTCGTTTTTTATTTGAAATATTCGCTTTATAGTAATCCATATAAATTCATGAAATGCAGTCGCTATGCAATGCTTGTGGGATCCGATTCAAGAAAGAAGAGAGGAGGGCTACTGCTGCGGCCTCGATCGCCACCAATAATGGAGGACTGATGGAGCAGAATCACATGCTCAGCCACCATAACAATTCATGGTATGCCCATCCGCAGACGCAGAAAGTTCCGTGCTTCTCTCCGGGCATTGGCAACGAGTTCCGGTTCATCGACGACAATGACCGAGATTCCGATACCGGCATTCCCTTTCTTTCTTGGCGTCTCAATGTCACAGATAGGCCGAGTCTCGTCCATGACTTCACAAGATGAAAAAATTGACGGTCAAGATCAAGCAAGTTTTTATTACATGATGATGTCGAAGATGTTGGTTGTCGATGGTTTATAGACTCGTCAAATTCTTTGTTTCTTTTTTCCCCCCCCTTTTTTTCTTGGTTGTCGCTTCCTTTTCCCCGTCTTACATAGATGAAGTGAGAATGGGATAATTCTATGTTCTTAGTTTGCTTTCTTTGAGTTTCTTTCTTTTTAACTTTTCTCTCCCTCTTGGAAACATACCTGGCTAGCCACCTTTTCTTGATTTACTTTGCTTGTTCTTAGAGATGACGACATGAATACAATGATTATATGTGGACCGTCCGATCTTTTGGGTGTTTGATAATGAGCAAAAGACTTGCTACCACTTTATCATAACATGTTGACTGCAAGTTTAGCTTGCCTGAATCTGAAGCTTGCTATATGGTACTGGGTCTTTTTCATGTTCCCTCAGCAAGATGGCGATTGTGCGTCACATTTAATTAATTCTTGGTTGCAAATGATGGTCCAGTGTCCAGGCTCGACCAGTGACCACTGTTTTTTTCCCTTAGCCAGACACAGTGCGAACCAGAACAATGGTGTCTTTTTAGGGATAGCGTCAAAGCTGACCGTCTAAAGGGGTCACCGTAGAGGGTTGGGGAATTGGGAGTATTCTCACTGACCATCATTTGTACATCTGCCCTGTGTATGTGTGTGGAGATATTTATTTGCTTTTCTAGCATTCTATACTTTCAATGATCAGGGCTAGTACAATAGATTAATTGTCTTCTATTCTCAAGCCAATATCTTTTATCGTGTCTATCAATCACGATGGAACTATTGTGTATATACCAACCAGCTTCATATATGTCCTTATCTTCACGTACGAGTCCAACAATGTTAAGCTTATATTTTATGGCGATAGGGTGTAGTATATATAGAGTTTTGCATTAGGACTCGTGGAATTCGTTTGATATAGATTAGTTGTGATATGTAGCTGTGTGACATGTGTTTAGCTGCAAATGAAGGGTTTTTCCTGTTAGAATTGGCAGATACTTAAATCCTATGTATACGTATGAATTGCTTATGATTCACATTAGCTATAGAGCTTGTATTGAAGTTCTTGTTTGTGCATTCCTCCAGCTGATGCTATGGTGATCTGGAAGCTGACGTTGATGCATTGCGAATTGTTGCTGATGCTGTATGAAAGGCCTTATAAAGCGTCGCCTTGGTTTGGTCCTACGTTAAATCTGCGACAACTAGTGTTTTAAATTTGTATATCACAGGTGCAAGTATATATGGATTTGCTTGATTGATATACCTTAGTCTGGACTGAGAACGTGCATTGCCTTGTAATCTGCGCGTCAAACTTCAACTATGAATTTGGGGTTACTAAATTTCAATCACGTGAACTTATATGTACGAAACAATATAACACCTTTTTATTCCTCAGTACTCCTTGACAGTTATGAATGCAAGAGCCCAAAAACTACAGATTTCAGTTCTCACGTAGAAGCTCTATGTTACGCGGATTAAGTTTTCATGACTACCTTTTTTTTTCTAAGTTTTCATGACTACCGATTACAAGAACAGAAGTACTGTGCTATAAATCCTTGCCATGGACAAAAATCGATTGCCAGTTATGCCAAAGAGTACAACTCCAAACCTTATGCTTATCATCTGAACTAGCTAGCTACTAGGTGCATTATCAAATAAGACCTTGACAACTTTTCTTGATTTGTAGCCTATAAAGCGCGAGAATGAACATCTCCAAAACCAGTACAGTCCGATGCATTTTTTTTATGAAGAATCGAACATTCCGGCGAGCGTACCGGAGAAGACCAAGAAAATCACCGGCAGGGCTTACTTGGGCCCAGCCGTTGCTTCATCATAGATATGATTTTGTCCACGGTCCGTTGCTACTAATTCATATATATGTTTTGCTTTCGGATGTATAATTATCAAATATTGAGCGGATAAAAAGGTCTTACTTGTTTGTATGATTTTGTTGCATCAAAACTGTAACTATTACTTACCCGAAAAAAAATGTAACTATTGATTGGCGTAGTCATTAATCATTAATGGAACCATTTATAATGCAAGAGGGTACGTTGTGACAGAATCTCCTTGTCGTTACTGAAAGTACCGTGCAGATCGACAATCGAAGATCTGGTGTGTGACCAAAAAGACTGGTGATCTTGTGCTCTCAAGGCGTACTCAATCCCTTAAGAGCACAACTTGGGGCGGAGAAGCCACAAGAAAAGGGCACGGCACATATCTATTTAACAGAGAAAAAATAGATGAAAATTTATATATTCATGATAATAAATACAGAGAAATATGCATGGGTACTGCTGTGTGTATGATACATGTGGATCTAAACAGGTTACGCATGGTTTTGTAAAGCCATATATAGGCCATGTACACCGTAAAAGATGTGTTGCCCATTTGCTAATATGCCCTGTAAACCCTAAGCTGAAATGTTCTTCCAGTGGAGCTCTTCATTTGATCTGGGCAGTTTTAGCAATGCACTCTTCGATTCCTCCTATTGGTCAAAACTGAACCATTTTGACCCGGACATCCATTATTTCCCTCAGAAACAATCAGAGAGGAAACTTTAGCCATGAGCCTTCTGAAACCACAAAAACAAAACAGCCACGATCCTTCTGACGTTTTCTTATTGGGGCGAGGTGTCCTTTGTGACCTACACGGTGATTTGACTCGACTTCCAGATCAGTTTATAGAGGACGGTGGGGGGGCCGACTGACGAGTCCATGGGCCCCTAGCAAAATTTAGAATCATTATCTCCAAGGGAAGTAACCTAATTTGAGCCAAGCCCTTTTTGTAACACTTGAGCCCATGGTAGAAAAGATTGGTCAGCGACTTCACCATTCACCGCCTCGAACCAAGACCAAACAAAAGACTACTAATATTAATTCCGACCCGAAAAGGTATATAATATGAAATCTGACCCATTTAAATCGAAAATTTCTGTTAGAATTGCGTATTATAATTTAAAAAGAGATAGACATACGTAGATATTATACTATTTAACATTATTTATGTAAAATTTTAGACAATACGAACCATACAATGAAACTCAACTATTGTATTTATCTTTTCTTCTAATTGCATGGACAAAAAATTGTAAGAAGATAAAATATTGGTCCATTAAAATACATATTATCCTAAACCCACTCTGCTGATGTCATTTACGACGACAGAGCTGCCACGTATCACACCCATTTTTTTTATATCTGCTATCCTCCACAATGACGATGTTGATATTTAGTAGGCAGTGCAGTTGATCAAAACCAAACAACCTTATAAACGAATAGAGAAAAAGATAACAATATAATACCCAAACTTGTGACTTTCAATAAACAAATCAAAACCTACAAGTAAGTGAGTACTTTTTCGTGCAAGAAACCATGGAATCCGCAAATTACGTATGGCGTGAGCTTTAGAACATATGTGCTGGCTCTCGCTTACCTACTAGCACTGCAGGACGTACGTATTTACTTTCAAACTTCTCTTGATCTTTTTCTTATCTTTCAATATCCAGCCTATTATATATATTTTTCTCTCTCCTAATCTTCTTCGTTTTTTTGTTCTTGTAAGTTTTTAATTTCTAGTCGCTGACTACATCAATACTTCTCCAATGCAACTCAAAGATAAAGGAGATATACATAACCCAAATTTTGAAGAATTTGACTCGAGTTTTGTCGTTGTGGGAATAGGTCGATCTCCATTAACGCCTTTCCCAAAAACTGTCGGTCATCTTGGCCATGTACATATTTATCGGGAGAATGGTCGCCTGAAAAGGAAACCTTAGATTACGAAATTTGCCATATTTAGACTACGTACGTTTTAGAGTTGGCCCACTTTAGTGATATATATATTTTTTGGATAAGTAACTTGAGTCGTATTTTCGTCCAATATCAAAGGCTCGCCTTTTTTTTTTGGTCAACAGTGGCAGCAGGCATAGCCTGCGGATAAGGGGCATCGAACCCCGGAAGTACCCTCCTAAGGGGAGGAGGTAACCACTGAGCTAACGCTCAGGGTTAAAGGCTCACCTTTCTTGATTACAACTGATAACAACCTAGCTAGCTCTGGTCAGAGGAAAAAGGATAACAACCCAGCACCAAACCTTGATTTCCTCTGTTTTAAAGTCTCCCACTTTCTTCGAATCCATTGCTCCGTCACAAGCGAAAGAGAGCGAGAGATATAGAGAGATGGTGAACTTGGTGGCAGCACAGAGGCCCATGCTGCATGGGCTAATGAAGATGGCAGGGGTGAAGGCCTACAAGGTGGAGATCGAGCCAGGCACGATCATGAACTTCTGGGTCCCATTGGAGACCATCAAGAAACCCAAAAAGGGCCAAAAGCCGGAGCCTCCGGCAAAACCTAGCAAGCCCGTGGTGGTCCTGGTCCACGGGTTCTCCTCCGAGGGCATCGTAACATGGCAGTTCCAAGTAGGCGCTCTGTCAAAAAAGTACTCTGTTTACGTACCGGACCTTCTCTTCTTCGGCGATTCCATGACCGATAAAACCGACCGGTCCCCGACTTTCCAGGCCAAATGTTTGACTGCTGGATTAAGGAAGCTCGGGGTGGAGAGGTGCACTGTGGTTGGGTTTAGTTATGGTGGGATGGTAGCGTTTAAAATAGCTGAGCTGTATCCTGAACTGGTTGAGGCCATGGTGGTGTCTGGCTCGATCATTGCCATGACTGACTCCATCAGTGAAACGACGATGCAAAGCCTTGGGTTTTCTTCGTCTTCAGAGCTCTTGTTGCCTACTTCTGTCAAAGGATTGAAAGCTCTTCTCTCCGTTGCTGCTCACAAGAAGCTGTGGTTCCCGGATCGGCTTCATAAAGACTTCCTTGAGGTTTGAACCGTAACTTCTATAGCTTGTTTCCATTACATTTCCAGGTTGTGGCAGTCACCTAAGTTTTGTGGATTAACTAGAACTACTAGACGAACAATTAGGTTTGAAATGGTCGCTGGCACCCAACAGCAATTTTCTAACGTAGGGTAATTAATACACGAAAAAAAACACCGAACGTTTTCATCGGCAGTTTCAACTACACCCTGTATGTGCATGCTATGCATTGGGCTATGCCATTTTCTCTCAGATTCAAACTGTTCCTAAGACAACCCCTCTAGCTAGCTTGAATTAAACTCTTAAGAGAAATAAATAAATGAAAAAAGATAGTACTGTTGCATAAATAAACGAAATAAATAAATTCGTTGTACCAGGATTCTTTGTCCCTGAATTAGACATTAAATGGCGTTAGCTAGACAATCAGTCAACTAACTTCCTACGGTCCTACCTAATTAGTGCCACCTTATTAGCCAAATGATGTAACCGATCCGCTTAGCAAATAAACAAACAAGGCAGGCAAGAGCACCAGACAGTAACCTTGGAAAACTAGTCTCTCTTTTCATGTTGTAACGTCTAGTTCTTTCTTTTCATATTCTTTCGTAACTCTTCTGCTATGTCAGGATTTTCCCAATGTTTTGGATTTGGATAACGTAGACCCTTCAAAACTCCTCTCTTCCTCCCCTCTCATTAAACATCCATAAGAATTAATAGCATCTCCGAGTCTCTAAATTTCAACTTGACATGCATACGTCTAGTTCTTTCTCTGCCGGTTTATTACGTAATTACTCTCCAAACGCTTTCGGGCGAGTCTACTTATTAGTTAGCATTCTGTTGTGAGGGTTCTGAAGCAAAAATCTCGTTACTTTCGCCATCTTTATTTGAGAATTAGTAACGCACCGTTTCAACGGAGATTAGCCTACTTGTAATTCTTTCACGCGAATGGTTCTAACTGGTGTCCGAGAACAATTACAGGTGATGTTCACCAACAGGAAGGAAAGAGGTGAACTCCTAGAAGCTTTAGTCGTCAGCAATAAGGAGGACACAGTTCCCAAGTTCCCACAGGTAATCCGCATTCTTTCGTAGATCCACTGTCGTCGTATCTATCATCTACTCACAATCTGCCCATTTCTTTCTATATTTATCTATGCAGAGAATACATCTGCTGTGGGGTGAGAACGATCAGATTTTCAACCTGGAACTGGCCCAAAACATGAAAGGGTAGGTCTGATAATAGGGGCCAATCTACGGAAGACCCCACAATACAGGGAAAAGAAAATCTTAATTTTGTTTTTTTAGTAGTAGTGATCCCTAACATGCACTTAAACCAAAAAAAAAAATCCCCCAAATAGAATTTTGGTCCAACCTATAGACGAAATTCTAATCTTTACTTGCGTCTACATTTGGAATAATGTTGTTACAGGCAAATAGGAGAAAATGCATCCCTCCAAGGCATAAAGAAGGCAGGCCACTTGGTTCACCTGGAACGACCTTGTGTTTACAATAGGTGTCTGAAGCAGTTCCTTGCCTCCTTGCACGCAGAAGAAAACCAGAAATGATACTATCTAATTATGCTCTAGTCATTTGTAATCTGTGGCACTAAGCTAAAATGAACATCTGTTACTCATCATCTAATAGGCGAGGCTCATATTGTTTTAAGGATTTGAATGAAAGTGCACTTTTATTAACTTCTCGCTTACATACAATATACACAAAGCAACTGTAATGGAGAGACTATAGATGCTATAGCCTATACATATAATACTACACAAGCAGGTATTGAAGCAAATTAATAAGGTATAATCTGAACAACTCATGAACCTCTACGTGATGCCTCGTGCACAATATTCACTTCCGAACCAGATTTATGTATGATATAAGCTTCGGGGAAACGAGTTCATCTAAATGAGCCCTGAATCTCTTCAAGAGTTCTGCCTTTTGTTTCAGGAACCCAAAGTGTCACAAAGACAACAGTAAAAGCAGCAACCAAGGTGTAAATTGTGAAGGTAGCTGAAAGAATGAAGGAACTACATCAGCTAGACCACAAGGCATGCACGCAGACAGACATACACACATGTGGAAATGGATGTATACCTCCACTGTTCCAAGTCAAGAGTAAGTTTGCAGTCATTGTGATCACCCAGGACGTCAGCCAATTTGCCAATGTTGCTATACTCCCAGCAAGGCTTTTAATATTTGGGGGAAGGATCTGAAATGTGCAATTTAGGGCTGTTCACCGGTACCGGCACCGTCCACCGCTCCCCGCTTATAAGCGGGGGCGGTTGCTATTTTCACCGAATAGCGGTGAAAATAGCGGTGGCGGTGAAACCGCCCACCGCTGGGCGGTTCACCGCCACCACTGTTAAAAAAAAAAAAAAAAAAAAGGTAGGAGAGAGGGGGAGAGAGAGGAGGGAGTGAGAGAGGGAGAGGGAGAGTTGAGAGAGAAGTGGGAGATGGAGAGAGAGAGAGGGAGAGTTGAGAGAGAAGTGGGAGATGGAGAGAGAGAGGGAGAGTTGAGAGAGAAGTGGGAGATGGAGAGAGAGAGGGAGAGTTGAGAGAGAAGTGGGAGATGGAGAGAGGAGGGAGTGAGAAGATCCGAGAGGGAGAGGGAGAGGGAGAGTTGAGAGAGAAGTGGGAGATGGAGAGAGGAGGGAGAGAAGATCCGAGAGAGGGAGAGGGAGAGGGAGAGTTGAGAACTTGAGATGGAGAGGGAGAGGTGAGAGGAAAATAGTGGAAAAATAATTAAAAATAATCTAAAATTAAGTATGATTCCTAAAATTCTTTTTTTATTTCTTTAACAAATTAATGGTTTCTTAATTTACATCTAATGTTATTCTAATAAATGAATAATTTCTTAATTTATATTAAAGTCAAATTCAAAGACAACTCAATAAAATTTGAATTGAAAAATTATCTCTTAATTTATATTTAAAATATTAATTGCATTTAAAGAGAAGTGAAGAAGAGAGAGTAGAGGGGGAGAGAGAGAAGAGAAAGAATTAATTTTGAATTGAAAAAATTACCTAAAATTTCTCTCTCTTAATTTTCATTGAAAATCTTAAATTGTATTTAAAGAGAGGTGAGAGAGAGAGGAAGAGCTTGAGAGAGAGAGGGGAGGAAAATAGAAATATAATCATGATTCTTAAAAAAAATTCCCCATCCTTCCAATAAGTAAGCAATTTCCTAATGTGCAAATAAATTCAAATTCAAAAAAGACAACTCAACAGAATTAATTTTGAGTTGGAAAATTATCTCTCTTAATTTGCATTTAAAGCCTTTTTTATTTCGTAATTGATATATATGAAAAATTATTAATGAGAATTTTATTTTGGTGATGAGCTTTTTATTTAGCGCATTGTATTATGTAATTAATCATCATGAATTTGAAAATCTCCACTAACCATTAAGGTTTTATGCCTCTCTTTCCCTCTTAGTCTCTTTTTGCCCAAATAGCTAAACGGCCCAAAAAAATGGCCCAAAAAAAAGTGGTCCAACGGTAGGCGGTTAACCGCTACCGCCACCGCTAACACCGCCACCGCTAGCCACCGCCACCGCTATTATCAAGGGCGGTAGCGGTGGGAAATTTTTTTTCACCGCCCAAGGCGGTGGCGGTGACGGTGGGAGGCATAACCGCCACCGCCACCGCCAATGCACAGCCCTAGTGCAATTTGGTGAAAAAAAGTAACGAGTATTTCAAGATATTGGGCCAAACTTTTTTTTCTTTTTCTTTGCTTCTGGCAGAGCAGAAAAGTTAAAACATTGAAATTGCATGAGCCTATGGTATAAGCTACAGATAATAAGTTCATCAAATAGCCTGACATCATCAGGATCATCATGAATCGCCCTTTATAGGACCTACTGCAACGCTGGAACTTCAAGAACTTCTATAAATGCAGAACCATCCTGACACCAACTGCTTAATCATAGCCCATATGTGCAGGAACTACAGCATTCTGAGTGCCCAACTCTAAGAAGAAAGGTCAATGAAATTTTTGAGAATACAAGTGAGATCCTAGTATCAAATACCAAGAGGCAAGCATAGTATTCTTGTCAATAAAATCGGCTATCGAAATCGACTTAATTGATCTATTATCCTATGCCAAAACTCCTACCCATAATTTAGTAACCAATATCCATTATACTATGCCAAAACTTGTACACATAATTTAGTAGCCAATGATCTACATAGAAAAATATATTTCAGAAGAATGGAAAATTTTCGAGTTCCATGCGGAATAGGTGGTATGCCTGCAAGCTTGTATTGGGATTTTCTTGAAAAGTTCTCAGACTAGGAGTAGTTATCATCAGCACAACTGAAAGTAATTCTCAGATTGTTTAGACCTTATGTACCAGACATGACAAAACACATACAAAATATACGCGTGTGTGTGTAACTATAACATAAATAAAACGAGTTACTAGTGCATACCTCAGACATTATAAGCCAAGGAATAGGTCCAAGACCCAGAGAGAAAGTAATAACAAAGTGTGTGTGTAACTATAACATAAATAAAACGAGTTACTAGTGCATACCTCAGACATTATAAGCCAAGGAATAGGTCCAAGACCCAGAGAGAAAGTAATAACAAACGCCTAGATAGAAAAAGTTGGTTAACTCGAGAAATCCTTTAAATAAAGATGTACAAACTACAGAACTATGTATATGAGAAATCATACCACAAGCCCCACAAGTGACAGTATACCAAAGATGCTATATAACTGAGAATCTTCTGACACCGAGTCCTGGTATTGGTGAAGAACAAGAGGGAAAGAAAGCATCAAGATGCAATTCAACATGATAGGCAATTATCATTCCTGATTTGTAACTAAGGATCTAAATGAACAATATTCCACATATAACATTTTAAAAAGATCTCTTACCTCCAGGTAAAATGCAATTGCAACAAGAAGGAGGCTAAGAGTCATTCCAGTAGATGATACCTGTGCAATTAATTTCAGATTTTGTTCTCTGTGTAATTTTCCTCAGTGCATGTACACAAATGACCCAAACCCAAAAAGGAGAAAAAAAAATTCTTCCCACGCACAACAAGGAGGAGCCTGCGGCCAGCTTTGTCCACCAACCAAGTAGTGATCCCAGTAGCAATAACCTATGAAGGCCAATTTAAATAACCCCTTATTGGAACTTTTTCTTAGGATGTGTGGGCATCTAAAAGCAGCATAAAAAATGTACCTATCAAGTCATATATTACCTGAATAGCTCCCAGACCAAAAGTAGCAACGTTACTGGATGAAATCCCTGATTATAAACATGGCAGCTAATTAAACCAATAAAGCAACGAGCAGAACACAAACAACACACAATATTGCAGTCACAAATATAGTAACGAAAACCTTGATCAAATCTCAATCATTGATCTACTTTGGATGCATTTAGATTGGATGGGAGTGCCTAAGTGTGAGAGGGAAAACTGGGTATGCAATTCCGAGACTCGAGATAGGAAATCGTTGCACATAAATCTCCGTTTATTGTGGAAGCATTAAGCAAATTTCAGGCAACCTCCAAAAAAGAAGAAATGCGTTCCTTTCCTCACTCATAGAAAATGCTTATTTGACATTTTGTATGCGTCAACCTTTAAAGCTTTAAGAAAACATAGGAATAGCAACAGATGTTGGTCTAACCGGCACTTTCAAAGATGGTACTTGAATAGAATAAAACACCGTTGATACCACTGAGTTGCTGGAGCACAAGTAATCTGATTCCTATCTGCAGCATGCAGTAGTAACCTATCAAAAGGTCATTCTAAAGCTTCAAGCAAGTAAAAAACCACATTTCAAAAACTGATAAAAATAATTTATAAAAAAACCTTTCTACCGTTAAAGGATACCAATTTCTCTTCTTCTTGAGATCTGAAAACCGGATTGTAGCTCTTTTGCTTGTTGATGTGTCACGCCCCGTGCCCGTACTTACCCCCTAGGCTCACCTATAGCGATGGTATGCACACAAACGAGGATTACGGCACGAAAGATCCTATGAGTTTTGACATTGAAAAAGCTTAGCGGAAACTTTTAAAATTTTATTGGATAAAACAAATGCAATATAGATATATATATATCCGATTTAGAAGGTAGAAATTATAGCTTGAATAATAACAATATAACATACCATACATAGCAGTTAAACACTAAGTAAAAGAATGTACAATATAAACAGGAGGTAGGAGTTACAGTTCACAAAACATCCGTCTAAAGGAAAACAGTAGTAAAAGAAAATAAGTACAACAAAAGTGGAAGCTGTCTACTGCTTCCATACTACCACCACAAACCCCAACAGCTGTACAACTATCACAGGAACCCAAAAAGATGACGACTGAATCTCTAGTCAACCCTAGACTCAGTGTCAGAGGTCAGGTCAATTATTACATTTTCACCGATATCTTCTAGCGGCAACGATGGTGAAATAGGAACATCCTCAACTAGCTCCACAACAGTAAATTCTGGAGGTTCCTTATAGTATCACTGGGACTCACATTCCACAAAAACTTCATATGAATCCGTAACATACGTCCACACCGTAATCACTAGAATGTATGGGTCAACATCCAGGTACTCTTCACTCATAAAGGTCAACATCTGCTATATTCAGGGTCCGCAACCATAGTACATACAAGACAATTAAATAGATAAAGGGGTGAGTCCTACAGACTCAGTAAAGGGGGAAAGGGACATGTTATACATATATATAAGAAGGTAATCATAAGCATGAAGCATTTATAACTATTAACAGTATAGCACTATGTGTTTCATGCAATACAATGAAGATGTATTGGTTCCCATTCGTTTTACTTTCTTTATGCAACACTTAACCACACTTGAACTTTTCTTTTCCGGTTCGATAGAGGTCGATAGAGATGTCCTTTCGTTTCTCTGTTCTATCCCCCAGAGCAGGGTTGTGTGTCCCCTCCCCTTCTATGGGACTGTCCTGTGCTCCTTGCACCAGGACCCGGTCAAGCGTATATTGTGTCACGCCAGGGATACCGCCCACTCCTTACAGTGGTGGCTTGCACTATCCCACTGTGATCGGTACCGTCACCCGTTCATAGGACCACCTCTGGGTATGAGTTTCATTTCGGTCATTTCGATCGTTTTCATTATTAGATTCCTCATTCCCATGACATGAAGATGTCTCATATGCTTTCATGACAATCATATACCACATAATCTGAATATGTCAATAAAATAAAGACATTACATGGATTTCAACTGTCATATATATAAGGCAACTTTGTCACAATAGAAATAATGAGCAAGTCCAACAACTTATACAAAGTTTCTTTCCTTATTTATTTAATCCCATTAAAAGAACTAAAATAAACTTTCAGAGCATTTTGTAAGCATTTCCCGGGTAGGTTGGATGGAAATAGAATGGACAGTTTGTCACCAAACCAAAAAACACATCCTGGACCTAGAAACACAACACCCCGAGCGTTTTATAAAGAAATATCGGGTCCTTAAAATAAACAGACACCCTGGGTCTTTTGCATACACTCCGGGTATTTTGTAAAATCTCTGTCTGGGCTCTTTTGTAAACTGCAACAGACAAGTTTTTAAAAAGGAACTTCTCGGCTAAAGAGGTTTAAGCCATTCGGCCCTTCAAATGAAAGGTCTCTAACTGGGTCTTTTTATAATAGACTTCCCTTTTTAAATAAAACATCTTCGGGCTTTTTAATATACAACAAGAGAAATTCCAGGCCTTAAAAAAAACAAATAACAGCCCGGGCATTTTTTTGTAGAAAAACTGGCTCGGGCATTTCCTGAGCTTTCAAACCAACTCTTGTAAAATAAACTATTGTTTTTATCAACAACACACAACAGTTGCAGAACCTACGTACTTCCATCTTTCACCCAACACAGTACGTCCAAATCGTTGTTATACAAGAATAAAAACATGCTCTCTTTCTTTATCCATGACTGAGTATATATATATTCAAAACTACTCTACACTCGTATAAAACACCTAGATCCCTTACCTAGGCGTTGAGTACAACTTGCTGGTAGATGAAATAACACCTAATCAAACAAAGCAGAGATTAGAAAAGGAAAGAAAAAGACTAAAAGAGACAGGCCGAGTCACATGAGTTTCCCCTTTACCTTAAGATTTTCCTCCTCTTATCCCTCAGTCAATCACTTAGCTCCCCAGATTTTACGTCGCTTTCCCTCTCTGGAAGTTCTCCCTCTCTCTGTCGTTATCTCACTTTCTCTTTTTTAACGCTCTTATTCTTTCTGTTTTATTCTCTGTGTCGCACAGATAAGATTAGAACATTCCTGCGTACATCCTCTTTGGCCAACCTATTACCGTAAACTAAGAGTCTATGCCATAAAGTTTAAACCAATCACGTAAAGCCACCCAACAAATCATTTAAAAACCTCCGCACCTCACGTATCTCAGGCTCCAATGATAAAGCCCCACCTAGATGAGTAGGTAAGATAAGGTAAGGTTGCATTTACTGCTCACCATACGAAGAAGACACGTAGAAAGGAATGGAAAAAGAAGCGGGTCTTTTGTTCTTGACCAAGCGGACCTAGCCGACCAATCCGACCAGCACACCAGTAGACCATCACACTAGCACACCAGCACACCAGTAGACCAGCACACCGGTAGACCAGCACACCAGCAGACCAACCGACCAAGCCGACCAGTCCGACCAATCCGACCAGTCCGACCAATCCGACCAATTCGACCAGTCCGACCAATTCGACCAATTCTCACAAAAACTTTTGAACATAAAAACTATGATAAAAAATAAAATAAAAGATAACATAGTAGTTCAACAAAACACATACAGACATAAAACATAGTAAATACGTAGATAGAGGGAGGGATGGGTATTACATGATGCTACAGATCGCTGTTTAAATTCCACCAAAAATAAACGATGGTAATGCTAAGTATAGAGACAGAGGATGTACCCGTGCAATACGCTTATCATCAAGATCATTATAGTGTGGAACTTGCTTTACTTAGTGTCTAGCTGACATGAACTTGGTCCAAGTCCAAGAAGTTGGCTGGTAGAACATAATACCTTGATTTCATTCACTTCAATTGAAATGTCAGTATCAAAACCTCGTAGAACTTGTAATGAGGCTTCAAAATCTTCGGTCATCCCCATTTTGGCCTGACATCATCACCCGAAAGAAAAACGAAAAAGGAAGATATCCACAGGAGAAAATCAGCAAAGCTAAGATGATATCATTCCAATCAATACAATGTCTTTCATATGATCTTACCAGCCATCGAGGAGATTCTGGTACGAAAAACAAGCCAGGTATCAAGATTGTACATGGAAAAATTCCTGCAACAAATTTTTAATGATGCCTTAATTGGATCTCTGCATTGATCAACATTCAATACTGATAATTAACCTCACATATGACCACTGTAAAATTTGAGCCAGAAACTTTTTCATGAATGAATTTGTGATGAGACTGTTGCTTTAAGAATCTAATAGATATTTGCCTTTTTAACAGGTAACCTCTTTGTGGAATGACGATAAATTACTTCCGTGGTATTCTTTCATTTGCTCAAAAGGTTATTGAGAATTTCACTGGCCAAATAGCAACTCAACAATTTTCTCTCAACCGAGGAAAAGCAGAAAAACATGGTATCCAAAGGTATTACCTAAAATTGCAAGCACTCTCCAGTTGACAAAGAGCCCCAAAAGATAAGCAAGCATTATCCCGATGGTCACTGCGAGCTATAAAAGTGCATAAACTAATTCACTTAGCAGACGTAAACACTTGAATATTTGAATATTGCTAACATAAGTGACTAGAAGAAACAGAGATAAGAGGCAAGATTATATAAGTTACCTGATTAACAGATCCAAGGCATCCCCTCATGTTTTGAGGTGAAATCTCAGCTATATATACGGGTACCTAAACTTAATCAATGTCATCACAAATTAATGCCATTAACGGGTTAAGGATATAAGGAGTGGAATGCTGCATACGTCAATGTTGTTACCGTGTAAGATATAATGCCAACACCAAACCCTTCCAACAACCTTCCCATGTATAAAAACGAGGAATCCTACAAAAGCAGCAAAAACTAAGTGCAGTTTGAAAAGCTTTCACATAAAGCAAATACAAAGAACAACCTCCAATAATCACAGCTCACTTTGGCAAATGATATTGCAAGCCATCCAATAATATTCGGAATTGCGGCAATCATAAGAGACTGCAGATTCAGCAAAACAAAGCAGCATTCGGATCATTCTGAGAACAGTTTGGAATAATCAAATAAATGTTGAAAAAAGTGAAAAGCTCTGAGTTATTTTTCTTTTTTCTTTTCGTCTCCGTAAGCAATAATGTGAATAATACTTATAAAAAAAAAGCAATAATGTGAATAGAAGAAATAAATTCGATGAAACCATAATACCCCTTTCCGCCCAATGTATTCTGCAATTTGACCACTCGCAATTGCCCCAACCATGGCACCCACATTTGATAAAGAACCAAATACAGAGAACTGTTTTCCAAATAAATAATGTTACTCGAGAGGCGCAAATTTCAAAGTGTACTAATAGCAGATTAGCTCGAAGTAAAAAATCACACCTCTGAGACTGAAAGATTCAGGTCCTTGATAATTTGAGCTTGCGTAGGAGAAGAATACCCACACTACATATTTGCGATTTTTTTTTTAAAACGAACATAAATGAGCGAATAGATGTGCAAAGGGCAACGTGATTAAGATGAATGTGAGAAAAGAACGGTGGGATTACGGTGAATCCGAATTGGATGGGGCCCAGCGGGACGATGAGGACGCAGAGCACGACGGAGATGGAACCATCGCGAATGACCTGGGCGGAGGAGCCCATGATGCTGGACTGCCTCGAGCCCATTCGATACCAGCTCCCCGTATGGAGGAACGGCTTCTTGAGGTCCTCGGATTCATCCCTTGAACTCATGGCCTGAGGCTCTTCTACGGTTCTACCCTTTCAGTTGGTCGCTCTCGGCTTCAAGGACTACGATTGCTCACTGCTCACAAATCTTTGAGCTGTATGTATTTTATCGAAATGCAAAAGAGAAAAGACAGCGACCAATAATTATCGAAATGACAAAGAGAAAGGACAGCGATCAATAATTATCGAATGCTTGGGTGATGTTCGGTTTGGAAGTTTTTCGTAAGATTTGGAGAATTTTGTGAATTTTTAAGTGTTGATAAAGTCGTATTGGTGTTTGTGTAAAAGTTGTTGAGGTGTAAAAAAGTAATGATAATGTTTAAAGTTGTTTGTTTTATATTTTAAATTTATTTATTTTTTATTAAAAATAGAATATTTAAAAGATATTTTAAAAAAATAAAATAAAATAATCAGTAAAAGACAAAAAAACAATGAATGCCGCCGGAGACGAGCGAGGGACATGGGGCAGGGGACTGCAGGAGAGGGGGAGGAGAATTCTCCTTTTCGTTTGGTTTTTAGCCGAACACGGTAAATGAGGATTCAAATCCTTTTTTTTTTATGAAACCGAATATTGCCTTGGTTCGTGAAATTATAACATGTTCGATGGTATTAAATTTATGGTAATTGTTTGAAATTTTATATGTAAAGTTGTCAATTGTTTTTTTAAATAGGCAAAAAGTGAATTTGTTTAATGATTGAACATATATTGTACCTTAGAAAAATGTAATGGGAGGTTTTGATCCGCTGTCTTATCCACATTTTTTTGTCTTCCGCTGTCTTAGGTGATGTTTGATTGTGAAATTATTGAGATGTTAAATTCTGTGAATAAAAATAAAATAAAAATAAAAATGATTTAAATGAATTTATTATATTTATTTAGAGTGAAATTTGATGGAGATAGATAAAATTTTGAAAAATTATTTTATTAGAGTAAAAATGTTTGGAGGGTGAAAATGTTAGGTATCAAACGATACCCTTGGAAGCAATGAAACAATGCAAGAGTCGATTTCGTGACGTGCTTTTTAAGGAAAAAAAAAAGGGAAAAAATATACAAAAAGCTTAAATCTATTAAAAAAATTATTATTATTTAGTTACAATTAACCTATGAATGGAGTTGCGCAAGCAAATTCGTCATATGACGTAAAAAGATAGCTCGGCTTCTTTCTTTTTTCACCTAAACAATGAGAAACATGGATGGTCTCCTATTCATCGCACCAATTAAACATGGATGTTGTCAACACGGCCACGCTGGGGTTCAAAATAATCAAATATGGGTGCTGCTGAGGGCTGAGGGAATGAAACTGTGGGCTAAAGAACTTGCTAAATATCCTGATTATTAGGGATCCTACATTAATTCCACTTACTAATACCCCATTTATCATCCCGCCTCTCTCTCTCTCTCTAGCAATGGGAAAGCAAAAGCGAACGCAGACTCGTTACCGGTCTTCTCAGCTTCGCAACCCTCAAACTGCCCCTGAACCCACTACCCAACCGCAATCACCCGATCGTCCCGCGCCCACCCGCACTGACATTTCCGAAAACCTCTCATCCTCCTACAAAATCCCATTCCGATCACGGAAAATCCGAAAGCTATCATCCGACGACAGAAAACGCCGACAGACACTGGTCAAATCAAACCCTCCTCAAGACCCTATCCTCTTGCCGGTTAGCCTGAAGCCGTTGACATTTGAAGGCGAAATCGATGCTGCTCTTACCCACCTACGCAACTCCGATCCTCTCCTTGCTGCACTTATAGACTCGTATCGGCCTCCGGCTTTCGATTCTACCCACCCACCATTCTTGGCCTTAGCCAAAAGTATCCTTTTCCAGCAACTCGCGACCAACGCTGCCAAAGCAATCTACAACCGATTTGTCTCGCTTTGTGGCGGCGAGGCCGAGGTGGGTCCCGACAGCGTGCTCAGCCTCAACCCCAGTCAACTCCGAGAAATCGGAGTCTCAGGTCGGAAAGCCAGCTATCTGCACGACTTAGCTGACAAGTACAAGAGTGGGGCTTTATCGGACGCTTCGATTCCCGAAATGGACGATGAGTCCCTGCTCACGAAGCTGACTCTAGTCAAAGGAATTGGTCCTTGGTCGGTGCACATGTTCATGATATTCTCGCTGCATAGACCGGATGTTCTACCGGTGGGCGATCTGGGCGTGAGGAAGGGCGTGCAGCTTTTGTGTGGGCTAAAGGAATTGCCGCGGCCGTTGGAGATGGAGGAGATATGTGACAAGTGGAAGCCGTATAGGACAGTTGGGTCGTGGTATATGTGGAGGTTTATGGAAGCCAAAGGGGTAACATCTACATCGAAGGTACCAGCAGCAGCAGCGACGGACGACGGTGGATGTTAGTCTACCAAAGCAGCAGCAAGCGTAATAGACCACATTGGCTGGTGGCATAACGGTGAGGCCTATGTGTTGCAAGATGGTTCTCTACTATCCCAAAAAAATTTAGGAGATGACATTGTATGGCCCCGGGTGGCTCTGTGTTTTGGATACAGTAATTCTACCAACGTCTTCTTTGATATGTTCGTCTAAGGAATTGAAATTGCTGTTTCTTCCTTAACATTGTCCAAAGTTCGATTTTTGCTTCTATTATGTTGGCCAAAACGTAGCATATGAGGCAGCATTTCTAGTTCCATTCTGGCCATGTGCAAGTTTGTAAAGATATGACTAATGCTTCTGATCATCTGGCGAGATGTGATCAAGTCTGTATTTGCAATGTGTGGCTCGATCTGTCACAAACCGTTTTCTGTAGACGCGCAAGCATGCAAGGGTGAGTACAAATTGTGGTAAGAATGAGAATAACTGGAACTATAAATTCTAGGTAAATTTTCAGTTTTTTTAAAATAAAATAAAATAATGCACAAAATAAAGTATAACAAATATAATTTGATTGAATATTTATTTTAGAATCTAAATTTTGGAGGAAATTTTTTACCTTCATTGTTAATTTATGATGAGTAACTATAGAATACCAAAATTTTCGATTCTTTTTTTTAAATAGGGCTCAAAAATAAAATATAACATATGATGAGTATGAAATTTATTTGAATGTTTATTTTATAATCTAAATTTTACGTGAAGGCTCTAAAAAAATATGTCCAAAAAAATCTACATACATGTCGAATCGGAATTTTCGGTTCCGAGGCAAAAAAAAAAATTGTATTCATGTAAATATCGGAATGGGTATTCTGGTTACGTCCGTTCCACCTTTACAAGCACGAGGGAGAACTGTCATGCAGGATTAGCAGCATCAGTGGGTAAACACAAGCATATCAAGTTGTTGCCATCACCGCTAGGGTTGTCCGCCAAACCGGTCGGACCAGTTTTGGCCAAATTCGGCCAGAACCGGACTGGTTTTGGACAAACTGGACCGAGACTGGTATACTCTGGTCCGGTTCCGGGTTATCCATGTGGAAAATTGGAATTGGACCGGAGTATACCTCTTCAAACCGGCCCAAAATGGTATGGCCCAACCCAAAATGACATGACCCAAACCGGACCGGTAGAATGACCAGTCCAATATACATACTTAACAAAATGGCCGGTTTGGCCGGCTGGACCGGAAATCACCACTATCTTTTGTTTTCGGAATTTGGTTTGTGGGTAAAAGAAGGTGGGTTAAGAAACGCATGGAAGCAAAAATAGACCCATCGAATGAGTGCATCTGAAGTTGGGCCAGCATGTGTTACTTTCCATATATCGCTTATGTCGGCCCACCAGCCCAATTTGCTTAAGCTGCGATCATAGTGACGATTTGATCACTAGTTTGTGCGAGGATCCAAATTCGACTTTTCTTGATTATGCATAACACGATTCGAATAGAGGACATTTGAAAGAGAAGAACCTAACAAATTAGGTACACAATTGGAGAGTACATGAAGGTGGATGAGAAAATTGAAGACTAAAGCTAAAGCTATGCTTGGTTTAGTTCTCAAAACAGTTTTTGTTTGTGTTTTTTTTGGAAGTAGCCTAGATTTTCTTAGGATTGGTGAAAAGTTAGTTAAAAGTTGTTGAAATTTGTAAAAAGTTATTGGGATTGGTGAAAAGGTATTGAAATTGATGAAAAAATTATTGGAATTGGTGAAAATGTATTGAAATTGATGAAAAAGTGAATGAAATTTTTTTGAAATTTGTTTGAAAACTTAAACAAACATATTTCAAAAATTTCGTATATCTCCCCCTGAAAGAAATGTCCGTCAGCACAGCGAATGGGCCTCGTTCTCAGACGTTCTGTTGACTCGATCTTGTCCATCTCTCTCACTAATAAGCTGACACCATATCTAAGAGCCTCTTTTTTTTTAATACGAATGCATATGCAACTATCATATCTATGGTCAATAAGATCAGAATATGTGAACCCAAATTATTCGTGAATAAATGGGAATTGTAAGTAAATTTTAATATCCTAATGGGTCCTTTCAACTTTTTTTTTCCACAGTCGTCCCTCCACTTGATGTCAGAGGGAACATTGGAGCATTTTCCCATGATCTTCTCCTCTATGAAATACTCGGAGAGAGTTGGCCCACGATTTACTAGCCCCAAAGAAAACGTGCTATGATATTGTCCTACGTAGGGACGGGAGAAATGACTGTAATGACATTATAAGTACGCAGCAATAGCTTAGGGAGACAAAACAACAAACAGAGGGTAAGCATCAATGCTTAGGAAAAAGAAAGAAAGAAGGTAAGCAGCAATAAATCATTATATTTATAGGTGACGCTGCGTTACGTAACTCCCTTGTCACCATACTGGATGAGCCGTCCGTAGAATTACGACGATACTCTTATCTGCGAACACCCAACGTGCCAAAATTACCAAAGTAAAATTCTTGTGGCAAAAAACATGGCTTTACTCTAGAGTCTCAGAAGGCACTTGAAAATGACCTGACTTGTTTTTTTCAAAGCATTTATGGTAGAAAATCTCTGTCGTTTCGACTGTGTGGAGTAACATGTCATAGAGTAGATCCATTGCGCACATCTCCTGGATCAGTAAGACCGATTATACTTGGCCTTGTACATTCAGCTTTCCGTTTTGAGCTGGCTCGATCGTGGATTTGGAAGGGACGTGTAGAATGCATGACCTAAAAGTGAAAAGACTTTTGGGATGCACGTGTGGAATTGGAAGCAGGGTACAGTAAAAAGGTCATTGTAAACATCATATCTCGGGAACAAAATTTGATTGAAAAGCATTTAAGGATTAACAATGTTTGATTTGTAAAATTTGGGAGATTTACCAATATCAAACTAGTTTTCATTCAATTTTAAATAATTTCAGAACGATCACTGGATTTATTATTTTGACATCAAAATTTACTAAATATAACGTCGTCAAACCACTGTCCAAGATGAATTTCCCTCACTTTCTGGGCGGTCAGTGGTGGATTTCCCCTGTACGGTGACCTTCGATCATTTCATTTTCTTGTTTTATTATTAATTATTAATTTTTTAAAATATTTTATTTATTTGATAACACGTGTTATATTGTGATTATAAGAGATAAATTTTTCATAAAATATGTCCAATAATTTTGGATTTAATAAATTTTGATACCAAAATAATAAATTTAACCAGCGTTTTGAATTAAAAAAAAACATTAAAACCTAGCGCCCTTAAAATTTTGATTTTGTGTGACCATTTCTTCGTTAGATGTAAACCACACGCGCAGACGGCCTGGAAAGTGAGCTGCAAGAGGCAAGTCACAATTAATGGTTCACCGTCACTTTTCTTTTTCTTCTCCTTCTTCTTTTGTTAAAAGAAAGAAGAAGAAAGATTCCCAGTTGCATCAATAATGCGTACTCAACCAATAGCATCCCACGTATCCGCGTGCAGTATGTGATGTGACCGGAGGACTGACGAGTGATGGCAATTAGATTTGCTTGTCCTGATTCTAGTGGAAGCAGGCCCAACCCTTACGTCTTCTCCGTACGAAACTGGCATATTTAGAGGCATGGGTCTATGTCGTAGATCATGTAGAGTGGGGACCCGCAACCTTAGGAAGCCCAAAAATACATCATTAGATCGGATGGGATCTAACACTGACTTTTAAATTACAACCCGAGATTTATTAAAACAGGGTTAATGAACATTGCCGTCTATAGGTTTTACACCTTCTTTTTTAAATGGTCTTTGATTTTTAAATTTGATCAAATCAATAATTAAGTTACTATTATTGATTGATTTAATAATTCCATCCAATTTCATTATTTATATGTATGACCAGACACATCACATTCAATAAAATCTCTCATGTGTATCAATTTAAAAAATAAATTATAAAGGCTATCTACATTGGCATATTCTTTTTTTTAAAAAAAATAGAAGAGGACACCACTTCGCACGAGGGATCTTAGTCGCTGGGTGGCGAATACGAATATTTGATATTCATTTTTTAAAAATTTATAAGATTTTGATAAAATTATGAATATTTACGTAGATTAAAATTTTATAGACTTTTACGTAAAGTTTGGTGAAAAGTTTTAAAGATATTTAATGTTTATTGGAGTTTATAAATTAATGTAAAGAAAGATTGGCGTAGAGTTTTAATAAAAAAAGATATTAGAGTTAAGGTAAAAAAAAAGTATAAAAATATTTGAGTTTTGTACGAAAAGTTATCGGAGAAACGCAACGTTCGTTCAGTGATAAGGAAAGGGTCCTGCGCTGTCCAACGGGTCAACCAGGTCAGTTCCAGGAAACCCTTGACTCCCTGTGGAGTACGAAATTGGCAGTAACAGACTAACAGTCATCAATGGCTGCAGACGACCGGGGTTAGAAAAATATGGAAAAAAAAACACATGAACAAAAAGCGTTTAGCTAGAGGTTCTTGGCTGGGCTTTGGCCACATCTTCAGAATCTCACTTTGCAATTAAACGTTTGTTTTGAGAAAAATTTTAAAATTTTCATAAATTTTAAAAAAATTACTATCTTAATATTACTCCAACAACACTAATATAATTTATTATTATTTTATAAATATCAATACAAGTCAATGGTTTATAAACGTATGTTAATAAAATTTAAACATCACTTAAATATTGACATTATATTAATATTTAAAAATTTTCTCAAAACAAACAATTGTTTAAATTTTTTTTCTTAGGCAAACTCGGGAAAGGGGAATATACCACTAAATCTGTCAAGCTTAAGACGAACAGACACTTACAATGATCAATCTATACATCCTTTAAAAAGACTTAGGATATGTTCGGTTTTAGTAAAAATGTAAGATTTTAGAAAATTGTGAATATTTATGTTGAATAGTATTTTATTAGTATTTGTGTAAAGTGGAGAAATAAATTATTTGATGTAATTGTTTAATAAAAAATATTGAAGTTATGTAAAAAAATATAGAGAGAAAATTTATGTTGAATAAAAATATAAAAAGTTATTGAAAATTGTGTAAAATGTATAGATGTCTGTGTTTGAATTCTGAATACGCTCGATAATAATTTTATGAATGTATCTAAATTCTGAAAAAAATAGTAAAAAATGAAGATAACCCTAATCAAAGGAAGAGTGCAAAACTTATAAATATACAGGCGATCGATATTTAGCAAGTGTGGGATTTTTTTTCTTAGACGAACTTGGGAAAGGGGAAACAAACAATTGTTTAATTGTACATGCATTAGTTGGGAAAGATGGGAGTGGACAATTGCTTTCGTTGATCTCTGCTCCTCCTGCAGTTTAATGATTAATTAATTCCTTGGAAATTGAAAATCGGAAATATAATTAGTGGCGCGGGCAGGGCTTCGATAAATTTAACAATTTTTTTTTGTCTTTTTCCTGACAAGGGTAAGTAAAGTGTAATCGATGGTAAAAGTGGAAGAATTTGATTCAAACATCTCTAATCTCAAGATGTTGAGATCATTATTTTAAATGATACGAAATGGGAATTAAATATTTGTGGTGTTTGTCCGTAAAAAAATATATTTATCGAGCTCTGTAAAATGTAGAGTGTATGTGTAAAAGTTAAAAATTTTGGAACGTATTTATTTTGTTAAAAATTTCGAAACCCAAAATTTTGAAGAAACAAACAATACCTTATCTTTTAAATACTATTTCTTTTTTCTAGAAGTCTTTTAAATGCTATTTCATTGTAATGGGCTAATGGTTATCTGCTTTGATAATCGATACCGAAATATTTCATGACGATTTTTATTTTTTTTTACATGCATGCTATCTCGGGACAATTTGTTTAGGCACAGCAGGAAATAAAGAGCGTGATGGGAAGGGAAAAAAGATGTAATTCTTGGAAAGGGTCACTAGCTATGGAAATACTGGAGTTGCAGAAACTGCAGCTGGCGCATAAACACGACCACTAGCCTCGAGGAGAGAGAGAAAGGAAAATTAAAAAATATATATATATATATATTTTTTTACGAGGAAATTCCTCAAAGCTGGACCCTTTTGGCCCAACCCTGAAGTACAAACCCCGGCCCACTGGACCGACCCCACAACCCAGGGAGCATATAAGTCAAGGGCGATAATGGGGATGTTGGAGCTCGAACTTGGGACATGTTAAAACCCAAGCCGAAGCCTTACCACCACACCAAACCTTTAGGGGTAAAAAAAAAAAAAAAAATCTTAACAAAGCGAGAGAGAATCTGACACACACTAAATGGACAAAGCGCTGTACTATGGACCAGCATTCTTTTACTTTAGTGGCCACAACCCCCGAAGATTGCAAGAAAAAGAACAAAAGAGTCTTTGCTCTCACTGTTTTGCACACACGTATTACGTATATACAACAGCTTCTCTCTCAGATTACTTTTTGCTAAACCTCTAGGTCTTCTTTGAGAAAGACTCTAATGGGGTTTTTGCGTCTAAAGAAACGAGTTAATCTAGGATTTTGAGGTTGCAGGAAGATTCCAGGCAAAGCAAGCAGGCTATACGTCAAGTCAGAGACACTCTCTCTCTCTCATGCTGTCCTGCACATAAAACAACATTCCTTTTTTTTTTTCTAAATACATAAAACAACATTCATTTGGGGAGGTGTTGGGTCAGGGTTTCAGAAAGAGTCCGCAGAAGGCCAAGGGCAATTATTAGGAACTGGACGAGGGTGCAGGCTGTAGGAGAGGACTAACATGACCCTGTCGGTTGTTCTGCGAGACTACAGTCTGAGGATAGTAATATAACTTCCGTTTGAGTAGAGGATAACCTACATGTTCCTTTATTAGATTGGATGGGTGGTAGGAAACACAAACCCTCTCCTTTCTTCCTTCTGTCTTTTATGTTTTCACTTGAAAAACAGACTTCTTATCGCATTTACATTTTTCTGAGGATCCGACCCTAAGATTGAAGGTATCGTCGATCCTCGACCAAATTTCAGCTTTCCTACAGTCCGCTTCCAGGCATTTCTGCTGATGCAATTCAGCTTCCTTTCTTTGATTAAACAGTCCGATTATCAGGGCAAGTTCTATTTAAGCTCTTGGCGGGTCCCATGCCGTCTGAGTTTCGTCTCATTACTTTTTACTTCGTTTCTTGGGTTGTCCGATCGAGCTTCTCTTTCTTTTAAATCCATCGATTTGAATGGTCAATTACTGCTCAATCGCTTGCTTACGTCTTCGGAAATAAGGTAGAAATTAGACGTACGGGAGATGTGGTAGTGGGTTTAGCACCCAAAAGGTCAATATCACAATAAGAAAGAAAAAGAATAATCTTCGGTTTGGTAGTGATGATTTGTTTGATTAAGTTTTTTTCTTGGATTAAATAGGATGTATTAGGGTTGAGAAGAACACAGGAAGATCCATAATTAACAGAACTCATAGGAGAAAAAATGAAGATTGTTTAAGAAGGCGACTATTATTTGTAAAATAGAAAGTGAAGAGTACAGAGATCTGGACGTCGTACCAGGAATCAGATTTAATGGAACTGGGAGGCCAAGATAAGGAAGTAGGGATGCCGAGCACCTTGAGCTATAATCCATCCGTTGGAGAGTCTCCAGCCCAGCTATCTTCTCCTGCTGTGGCTTCTACGACTGTCGGTGAAAGAGGAAGGGATCAAACTGTTGACGGTAACTCAATCGTCAATCCACCTCAAACCCTAGACCAGCATCGTCTTTATCCTCCTCCTCCACAACATACAGGTCCACATCCACATCAGAACACAGACAAACCCAGAAGAGATCCAGACCAACAACCAGATCCAGTCGCAGATCCAGTTGGAGCCTCAGGTGCAACAATCACACCGATCAGTACTAGCACATCAACAGTAAGATCACTTCCCCCACAAGCACAACCAACTACTTCTACTATTAGAGCTGCAGTGCTTCCTGAGATTAGATACAGTGAATGTTTGAAGAATCATGCGGCCAGCTCGGGAGGCCACGTTGTGGATGGCTGCGGAGAATTCATGCGAAGCGGAGAGGAAGGCACCCCAGAGGGCTTAAAATGTGCAGCTTGTGAATGCCACCGGAATTTTCATCGGAAAGAAGTCGAGGGTGACTCTCAACGCGTTTCCAACTCTTACTACACCAACCCCATCATAAACTACGGCCAAAGAGAAATAGTACCCCCTCGACATCATCCTCCGCTTCCTCCCCAGCCTCATGTTTATCATCAGCACCCAAAATTATCACATGGTCTATCTAGAAGTCTATCAGCAGGGCCTAATGCGCCGATGATGATGGCCTTTGGAGGAGGTGGTGGAGGGCCAGCGGAGTCGTCGAGCGAAGATCTCAATATGTTTCGGTCTAATATTTGTATGCAAACTTCAGCACAAACACCGCGATCCAAGAAGAGGTTTAGGACGAGATTTACTCAGGAGCAGAAAGAAAAGATGATGGAATTTGCTGAGAAGTTGGGGTGGAGAATCCAGAAGCATGATGAGCAAGAAGTGCAGCAGTTCTGTTCAGTAGTGGGTGTAAAGAGGCAAGTTTTTAAGGTGTGGATGCACAACAATAAACAAGCCATGAAGAAGAAGCAAATGTAAGGCAAATAACAAATTCCCCAAACCCTCGACATCACTATTAAAGGCGGAAATGCCTATATTCAGTGAATTTGATTAGATTGGATGTGGACAGCAATACAAGACAAATTACTCACTCACTTCAGTGCCATATATATTTTGTGCAATTCTATGTGAGGCTGTAAACCTCAGTTAGTCTGTAATCTTCTGCTTCGGTTATTCTCGAATAATAATTAATCTCTCAAGAACATCTCTAAAACTTTTCTATTATTTTTCTGTGGGAAAAATGTTGCATCCTCAGCTTTTCATGTTCTTGATGAAAATATAGTTGAGTTTATGTTCTATATGTGTCTGAAATGCGGATGTTTCATCCAAAATTGAATGATTCAACTTCCAAAGGTGATTCTCTTCATGCAAAATAGAATGTTCACTGTAACCACGGCAGGTTTCCTTATAATTTCATTTTCTTCTAAGTGAACAGGACTACAGGTGCCTCGGGCACTAAGGTCTCTAAAACTAAGAAACAGGCATTCACAAATCTCGGCCGTCTTTTCTTCTGCCTCGTTCAAGAAATTGACTCTACAATCCTCCTCCATGGCAGGACGTTATCGTTCAGTATCAAAACCATGGACACATGGAGACAGAAAGATCACTTCTGCCAATTATCAGACAAGTTCCTGTATGAATCAAATTCTGTTCTGCTGGCCAAGCCAGACGACAAGCTGGAGGCCGAGTCGCATAATTGGAAATTTAATTAACTGGAAGATTATGGTCCTAAAAAATAGAGTTGGGAGTTAACTAGATTCTGGGTGAAATTTCTGACCTGCCTGGAAGTCGAGCCTTTTTCATATGCATTTATGAATTTGTGAATCCTTTTCAAGAAAGCTAAAAGAAACAAGTATAAAGCCTAAGAAAGTTTAAAAAGTTAAACCCATTTTTTCTATCCCAATTTAATGTAAAATATATTAGACAACATGTGACGAGACAGTTGGATAACGTTTTTTATCCCCAGTAAAAGCTTTATATATAACTGGATTATTCACGTACAAAAAATATTAACACAAAGTAACTGGATAGATTAAAGAGATAGATTTAGAAAAAAAAAGATTAAAGAGATAAAGTTCCTCCACTGGTTAATTAGCAACACAATAATGGAGGATATTCCATACGTAATTAAGACCATGTATACCGTCTCACAAAGAGAAATAACCTTCCACATTGTCTCCGTGTTAGGGCAAATGCAAAGAGTACGGGAACCCAACAGGAAATGACGGGGAAACATTATGATTAAAAAAAACAGACGGGAGGTTTGAACCCATCTATGCTTGAATGGGATTCTAGAAAAACAACAGAAAAGTTAGCTGTCCCTTCAGCTCTTTTCTCCTTGAATAAAACCGCATGCATGCCTTATAATTAGTTGGTTTGAACCTTTAGTACTTGACCAGTATCCATCCATCCAGAAATAAATGATAATTATGGTACCAGCTTCCACACTATCAATTAGATCTCTAGTGATTTCAGGCTTTCAGCTACACTTAGAAGAAAAAAAAAAGATTTCAGCTACACTATAGGTCCACAGACATTCCACGATCGAGTTGGATACTGTTTTTCCCTAAGGTGTAAAATCACCGAGATGCATTTAACATATATTAATATAATGGTCAATAGAACAAATCAAATTTCTCCACGTCCAGCGGGATCGGTGACATTTTCATGAGGTAGTATACTTATAATTGTGGTGCCTACATATTTTCGGGATACTGATTCATCTCAGCCGCCCACATGCCAGACATACATATGAACATCTTGGTTTTGGCAAGCAAGCACACCAAGAGTGCAGGGGCAGCTTGCTGTGCCTGTACAGTACGATAGTCTAAAACTATGCCCCCGATCTACCCAAATTGAGAACAGTGACAAATTGGAAGAAAATTGGAAACTATGTCCTCAATCTACCCAGATAGACTAAAACTCCTATTCATATCTCAATTTTTTTCAAATTGGAAGAAAATAAGTTCCTCTCGTACAAATTGCATTATCCTACATATAATATAGTTAACATATTATCAGAGCAAAAGGATTTAATATTTAAAACATAAACTCACAGATGCTGATTAAAGTGGTCATCTGCTTCATAGCTCTGCTCTATTATCCCTCATCTTAGCCCCCAGATCACCTGCGGACTGCGAAGCCTTCTCCTTGGCAGCCTCATAATTAGTCTTGGCCTGCTCGGTCATGGTCTCCTTGGCTGATCTGTAAGAGTCCTCCACCTGATGCTGAGCTTTGTCATAGGCATTGGTCGCTTTATCTTTAACATATCCCATTGTTCCTGCCATCATTTCTTTGGCATAATGGGCCTCATCAGAGGCCATATTTGACGCCACATTTGTTTTCAGCTTAGCTTCATCATAGGCATTCGCCACTTTATCTCTTCCATGTCCCATCGCTCCTGCCATTGCCTCTTTGGCATCATTAGCCTTCTCTGAAGCCACATTTGAAGCCACGTTTATTTTCTGTTTAGCTCCCTCATTGGCATTGGTAGCTTTATCTTTGGCATGCCCCACTGCTCCTGCCATCTTCTCCTGAGCATCACCAGCCTCGTTGGAGGCCTTTTCTGTAGCCATGTTCAGTATCACGCCAGCATCGTTGTAAGCATCAGCACCTTTTTCTTTTCCGTACGTCATCGCTCCTGCCATTGTCTCTTGGGCATCACCAGCCATTCCATAAGTTGTGTCGGCTGCGATCCCAGTCTTCTGAGAGGCATACTTCAACGCATCTGGGAGGAGAGAACAAGATTAAAAAAGAAGAAATTACTACTACCTTATATGGAAAACGATGATGGCAACAGCCAATACCAGATGCTGCAGAATCGATTGTCTTTGTCGCCTTCGATGCAGCATCCCCAGCTTTATTCATCAGATGCTGGGCTGCCCCTTTCGCAGTATCCTGTCCGATTCCATATCCCCTAACGCATTGTTGGACATATATCAATAACCTTTGAATAGCATAGAATCAACGTTGCCAAAAGTTTTTTTTGGCTAAGATCTTTATTTGCTACATAAACGTATTAAAAGCCAAGCAAGCGAGCAATGGGTTGCCTTAATTGTTGTGCAATTAAGGCCACTGATTTTTTCTAGCTAGCCTTTCGATTACACGTCATTACATTTTTTGTTTTTCACCTACATTATTGTATCATTCGCAGAAACAAGACAGAAGTAATAATGTGTCTCTTTGTTTCTAGTCCTGATCTCTCTCGTCTTGTTTTATGCCAAACCCAACACCCCCCCCCCCCCCCACCCGCCCAAAAAATAAGAGAAAGGCAAGTCAAATATTGTGGTTTCAACACGATAAACTGAGAACTGAAAACATGAAGGAAACGATCCAATGTTCCTAAAGGCATATTGTGCCGCGTAATAAGATAATTATTTAATCTTTCCACAGATTCCTAAATTAGATTCAGGAGAGGGCGAAAAAATAACACTTGCTCATAAATGCACGTGTTGAATAACCGTTGTAGCCTATACCTACCAGATGATCATTGTTCATAAATGTCTAGCACTTTGGTTTTTCTAGCTTTCTGTTCTTTTTTTTTCCTTATTCGCCAGAAAATAGATGATGCTGATATAAGATATGTATGCATTATTTGTCGAAAGAAAAAGATTTAATAAACAAGCATGCAGTAGGTTCAGGAACTTGAGAAAGGAGCACAAGGTGTACTCGCTGAACTTCTGATAAATCCATTTACTCCAGGAGTCAGTATTGTCCTTGGCTTCGTGCATGGCCTTGGCAGCGCCTTCCTTGGCCTCATCCGCTTTCACCTTAGCGTTCCCCGCCACCTCATTCATCCTCTCCCTCGCGTCATCCATGGCGTTTTGGCCCAAGCACAAACACATCCCCACCCACATTGCTACGCACAACACCAACAGCCACGCCCTTCTCTTTGCCATCTTGCCCTCTCTCACAACGAAGACTAATAAGTGTAAAAACTGGCAACCGAAATTGAGATCGATACAAGAAATATTAGACCAGAGAGAGAGAGAGAGTTCAAGATCCTAAACAAAAGTCACTTCCTTTCTGTGAAAATCGGAGAGACCGTTGGTTTTCAGGAGGGTCCTTACGTGACACGCTGGGTGTAACGTGGCAGTTATTTGAGACGGTTACGAGAAGAAGAGTAATGTTCTTTGCGCCACGTGTTAGTTGAGTTCGGGCACGTCCCGTTTGGTCTTTTAGGCTGCGTTTGTCACTAAAATTTTACCCAAAATTTTATCTATCTCCTAATAAAATACTCTAATATAATCTCTCTCTTCCATCAAAAAATATAAAATATTACAAAAACTATAAAATATTACCTCTCTCTTCACTTTTTCACTAAACCCAATACCAACACTAAACTCAATACCAAAAATTTTACCACGAACCCACCCTTAAATAGTGGTGGTTCTTTTGTCAAAGGAAAAAGTCCTTTGGTCCGGATCGGCACACGAGGCCCACTAAGAGCTGTTGGATAGAATCGGTAAGCTTTTCCTTCGGTCAAAAAATTCTGCTTCAAAGCAAAATAGAACTATAAGAAAAAAAGGGGAAAAGTTCAACCTTAATAAAATGCACCACAAATGCCAGGGAAAGAATGTGTCTTGTTACAGATTATTACGGAAGTTCCCAACGTCTTATGATGTCATCGATAAGCACTACGAATCCTAGGTTAGAGCAGAACAATGTACGGGTCCCAGAAATTGTAACTCCATTCCCCCGCATGATTAGATTTTATTCCTAAAACATTGTCGGGAAAAGGAAATTTGAGGGAAAGGAAGAATGATTTATCGACCCCAGAAAGAAAACAAGAATGGCACACATTCCCATACATAAAGAATGGAAAACATTTATAAAAAAAATGCAAAAGCTTTTTCAATATTAAGGCTTTGAAAAATCAGCCAGCTTCTCTACTCCCTGCAAGTGAGGTCTCAGGTGCGTCTTCCCTAGCTAAGCTGGTAGCCTGGTAGACCACCTTCAGCTGCTAGTTTTATCCGCTGGCGATGCTCCTCAACCTTGTATTCTACAATTTCCTTGAACAGCTCGGTGTCCAACACGCAGTCCGGGCGTGCATAAACAGCCGCTTGGACACTGGCCATTAGTTTTGCAATCTCGCGACCAGAGAACCCTTCCGTTTTCTGGGCAGCCTCTCGGATCACATCATCGGATACGTCTTTTATACTTATCTTTTGCGGCTTTTTAATGAACAAATGGCCCCACGTAGACGTGCTGTCCCCTTCACCAGAAAGGTACTTGTGCAAGTAAAGCTTCAGCAGTTTAAAACGTTCTTCCTCTCCCGGAAGGGGAAACTCGATCACTTCATCAATGCGGTCAGTAACAGCTCCGTCAAGATCACCAGGCCTGTTTGTGGCAAGGACGAGAACTATGTCTCTAGACTGATCTCCGGTTCGGAAGAGCAATGCATTTAGAGCACTCCGCTGAGCTTCACTCATATGTGTACTGTTTCGCCTGCATCGGATCAATAGCATTATTACTAAATTTGCTGCTAGAAGAAACTCAACCATATTTCCATAGAGCACAGAAATAACCAGTGGGATATATACATTGGCACATGATAAATTGGACTAAACCAAACTATTTCCCAACAAAGATCTTTATTGGAACATATTTCGAATAAACTAGAATTTCTAATTAACAGAACCTAAGAGAACAAGTAATGGCAGGGCTGGGCTTTTCACACAAGTCATAATTAGTGTACATAGTCTATGAAGACATTCTCAGGTGCTGCCATACAGTGTCAGAGTAAAACTGACCATAGATGATAGACACATATTATTACAACAATGAGAATCTCGGACTACCAACAATATTCTGTAACTGTAACATACTGAAAAGTAAGAGTCAAGCATCTGAAAATTTGGAAAAAAAGGTAAAAGTATGAAAACCTAAGAATGAGAGCAAATCGCAGTAGAGAGCAGCTTTAATCTTCAAAACAAAAGAAAGAAAGCAAAAATCTTACTCGCACAAGAAAGCATCTGCCTCATCAATAAAAAGCAGTAAACCTTTATTTGATTTTTTAGCCCAGTCAAATATCTGATGAATTTTGGTAACAGCCTGTGCACCCAGTGGCACAACATCTCCTCCCGTCATCATTGCATAATCCAAACCCTGTATGGAAAGATTCAAAGGTCAATTGGAGCAACAAGAAAATAATATGTTATCAACTTCTAAAGCCGTCCCTTAGTAACATCACAATTATCTTGGATAGGTCCGGAAAATAGCATCATATGAAAGAGTCCGGTCATTGCTTCTTAACTAAGGAGAAGATGCCACCAAATCTAGTGAAGTTGAAGGTCATTGTTGCCTTATATAACATAATTAGTCACCTTTATCAATTAGTCAAATGTTGTTTTGAAACCTGTATTAAGTAATTCAATTCTAGAACAGCACAAGAAAAGGAACAACAGCTTACATATCAATAACCTTCCAAGGCTCCTAGTCGTCAGTTTATCTGATTATTATCCTATTCATATAGCTTCCAGCCTCACAAATACATCTATGGAGTAGACATACTTTATGGACTAATAAAAGTCCACTAAGGCACCTAAGGCAGGAAGCATCAATAAATGAGAGCCGAAATGTATGAAGTCCTAAGTTCAGAGCATACCGATTTCCGAGCTATCTCCCTTGCAACCAAAGTTTTACCAGTGCCAGGCGGACCGTAAAACATCATATTACGAAAAGGTGCCTGATGAGTCTTGGTGTTTGCCGTAGCTCGAGCAAGATGCTCTATTCTCCTTTGTAATGAAGGATGGAGAACAATATTGCTGAGACCGTTTTTGCTTCCTACATCCCCTGCTGCCCCCACTGATGTACTATATCTCAAAACTTTATCTTTCGCTTGAGAGATTAATTCTGACCCCGGAAATCTTGCCATGGATGATTCTCGAATAAGTGAAGGTTGCCCCAGGATCCGATTAACATATCCCCACATAACTCTAGCTCCTTCTCTGTAAACACGCCAAAGATCATCAAATAGAATCAGATGGCTTCTCCACTTAAGAGGTATAAAAATTGTAAAACATGGACCTAAAAGATTAATTAAGTTATTCCATGGACAAGGATTCCCTTCAGATGGCTTCTTCACGTCAGAGTAATTGCTAAATCTAACATTTTGCACTTCACCTATTCTATCAACTGGGTGGACAGGGCACACTTGATGAGTCCCATGAAAAAATGATAGTGGTGAACGAAATGTTATGAAAGGTTGCAATGAAGTGGTGGTGGTGTAGTGTTCGGAGCTGGGTAGTTGTGGTAATTGGCTGGGGAGGGAAGGAGCAGAGGAGTGGGGTGAAGGATGATGGCATTGCCAATAGTAGCTTTGTTCCCATATTCCTGCATGCCTAGTCACAAACACATGTTTAGGTACACCCAAATTGTATCCACATGAAATATCTTTTCAAGTCAAATTCTGGCACTTGTCGATGCATCATATGATAAAGACTCTTGCAAGATTTATTTACTTACTTATTAGATAAGAAGCCCGTAAGATTTCTAGGAAGATCTTTAATCATGGATGGACCAAACAATAACCACAATAAAAGACAAACAAAACAGAGAAACACCAGCCACCAAGAAAAAAGATCTATATGTGCTAAGTAACATGACCAAAAATTAATGCAATAAGAATACCAGCATACAAACCTAGTTGTATAAACTCCAGCAGCTAATGCAGTGGCTCCTCCGACAGTCATAATCAACTTGCTCCTATCAGTCAGAAGGACCCGAAAACCCCCTGCAGGTTAGAGTTAAGAAATGGTCGCAAGTTCCGATCAAACACAATTAAATGTAGGACCAACAATTAGATACAGGAGAGATGCAAAAACATATGAAGTTAGACCAATTTACTGTATTGCATCTCATCTCCTAAACTACAATAAATAAGTTTTAAGAACCAATAAGAGTATAAAAATAAATGGAGAATCCCCTATAGAACCTATTACTAAAATAAACACAGGAGGAAAGGGCTATGCAAAACAAGTGTTTCTAGGAGATAGGGAACAAAAACTATTCTTCTGCCTTTTCTATTTCAGTTGGGAACGAACAGCAAAAAGTCCATCAGAGCCACTATGAAAAATAAGAGGAGGGCAAAGCCCCAATGCAAAAACAAATGGCACATTTTCTAAGCTGTGAAACTAGGTTGTTTTGCAGCAACAGAAAGCAAAAGATTCTTACACCTTCCTTTACCATCACTGCCATAACAATAAAAATTTGTTGAAGCAGATTGGAAATGTTTAAAGTAGCAAAAAATTCAGTGTGTATCACACATCTTCATCTGTTTTCAGTCATGCGTGTAACTTTGAAACCCAACACCACTCATGCTGCAAATGGAACACAGTAAAAAGTACGACAAAGTCATTTCTACTTACGTTCACTTTCAGTGAATTCATATGAACTTAACAAGCATGGCTCAAAATGTCCATGAGATGCAATTGATCAAGGAGTATGGGATGAAGCACAAGAGATGCAATCCTGACATGAATACGAATACATGCTTTTTAATAGTGCATACCTTCAATATGACTAAAAGTTGTATTGATTGCAGCAAGCCATTTCTCTCTTTCACCATTAATTCGTTCTACAAGCATTCTCTTGTTATGTTCCTCGGTCAGTTTTGCTTCATGGGCTCGACCTTCAGCCTCAGCCATGGCCTTAACTCTGATGGTTTCCCTTTCTATTTCAGCTCTCTCTTTCTCAGTTTGGCGCTGCTGAGCTTGGATCTGTTCCTCAGTAGCTCGTCTTGCTTGTTCTTTCCTTGTAGAGGACTCCTCCTGCATCCTAACTAATTCGACATTATGTTTCCTCTGAACTTCATGATCTGTCTGCAAACAGTGCGAAACATAATATAACTGACATGTTTGATGGGAAAGCACTTACCATTTAATATTTAAAGTGAGAGGAGGAGTGGGGGGAGAGAGAGAGAGAGGAAGGTATAAATTATAATTAGGAGTTACAAAGAAAGCCTACTTATGTTTTGTCCGAACTTTCGACACAAGAATAATGCATGCCAGAATGGCGCAGACATCCACTGACTTGAACAAGGTTTCAAGCAGAAATTAAGATTTTGTTTGGTCGCAGACAGGGAAGGGGAAATGAAGGTTTAAGCTACAGCAGCCAATGGCAGATTCGCCAGGAAACACAAACACACACACAGCACAACACAAGTGGGAGGGTTTTTCTCAAACTCCACCCACTAATTAACAGGCCATAGTTGTAGGTTTTATGCCCTCTATATTTGAAAGATTTAAAGAACTGCATAATTTATTTCACTCTCAGCACCTGTATTCTTTTTCTAGCCAGTTCATCGTCATATCGCAACATCTGTGCCTTTGCCTGTGCTTGTTGCTGTATTAGATCTCTTTGCTCTTCATGCAATTTCCGCTGCCTTTCCTGCCAGTGAAAATAAACAGTACAAGTACCAAGTTACAGTGGATGCGGGGATAAAACAATGATTCTCTACTAAGATTGATCTGACATGCAGGTTTTTACAATGAGAGTACACATTCTGTACACCTAAAAAGTTCAGAGCTAAAAGGTACAAGCTTTAGAATATCTACTTCTACATGTACAATAAACTTACTGTAGATGCAAAGTACATAATGAAAATAACAACCAATTTTATTACAAAAAGGAATCACTCTCTGCTCGTACAAACAGAAATGGGCTATAAATTGTGCCTCAAACTGTAGAGAGATGCAATAACAGAGTTTGTAAGCAGATTTCAGACGTTTATGTAATTTGAAAAACGAGCATTATTTGATTAATATAGCTCGTATGCGAAGGACCTCAGCTTTCTTGAATAAAATACAGCCTTGGCCTGCTTTACACATATATGCTTAAATCAGATTGCCATAAAGATTGATGGGCTATATGCTCTGAAACTACATCGCATAACCAAAATGAATGGTGTGAATGGCATGCATAACCACTCACGATATCATGTTGAGCTTGAATTGCTTCAAAATGAATCTTCTCAGCAGCCAACTCTGCTAAACGAGTATCTTCTTGCTTTCTCATTACTTGAAAAACCTGACGAAACAGTAAAACGCCAAATTTAAAGCCAAAGAACTATACCTAAAGTGAGCTAGATAATCGGAATGAGTTTTTGATGGATTAAATTTTCAGTTCACTTAAACAGTAACTCTTATGAGCTGTTAAACGCGGCTTCTTTTTATCGGGTACCAGGTCATGCAAAATTTAAACAAAACAAAAAAGATCGATCTTTCTCCCCCAATATCACGGCGTATAGACGTAGTACCAGGACACAACTCCTATTGGTTAAAACCTCTTTTCTTTTCTCAGCTACCAAACAAATTACAAAGAAAAGTCAATGAAGAAATACAAAACAAAAACCTGTTTAGAGTGTGGGGAGCTGTTGATTTCACGAAGAGCTTTGGCACCCCGTTCCAACGACTCTGGATCGAAACCCGAACCCCTGGACTCTTCGCCCTCCGACTTCGGATTAGAGGTCTGCTCCCCCTGAGCAGACGAAGAAGAAGAAGAAGAAGAGAAAGGATTGAAACGAAAGGGACCGTCGGCATACGCACGGTTAGATACCGTTGACAAGGACGCGGCCGCCGCGGCCAGTGCTACGCAGGAGGATAACCTTGAGGCAGCCATGGGACTCAGAATACGAGCTCTGATCAGATTTTCCTTCTTGCTTTCAAAATAGAATAAATGAATCTTTAGTTAACTTGTGAAGGGTATCTGAGAAATGCTGAAAAGGTTTAGTGCCTGGCGCGAGCCATAAACCCTTGTGCTTCATAGCTAGGGTTTAAACGGGGCTCACCAGAAGGGAAGGCCTGCGTGGCCAACAATCTAAGTGGGCCACCGTACTGGGGTCCTTTAGCTAAGGGATTGTTTGGCTGCATTTGAATTCGTAATCACGCAACGGGCCACAGTTGTCCTTGTCTAGATGAAGGATTTCTTTTCTCTTCGATTCTTTTCGCTTTTTGTTTTGTTTATTTTGTATTCTTTCTCCAAAGCAAAATGGGCGACTGATATTATTTTTCCATTTATATATTATTCTTTCTAGTTGTTTGACTAATGGTTTTTCCTTTGAAATCAGAACAGTTCGAGGACCAACAAGGATTGAGGTGATCAAAGTTTTAACAAATTTAATTTTTGTGAAAAATAACGTAGAAATTAACAATAATCTTTTAAAATAAAATCAATGTATATATCAGTGTGGTCTTTCATCACCTCCAACTTCTGTTTCTTGTCTTTCATATGTTTTCCCATCGTCTATTTCTCATGCAACTTCTTTGTTGTTGCTGGTTTGTATTATCAATTTCTTGGGCCTAATTTTCTATAAAACTCTATTATTCGTGGCTTATCTGCTCAAATTCCTCCACTGTGAGAATATTAGAATCAAGATTCCCAACGGCCTATCTCTGTCGTTTGCTTTTGAAGAATCCAGAGACTACGAGGTCAGCAATTAGATCCCCGCATCAACATTATACTTTGCATTTATTCCTCTTTCTGTTTCACGTATTAGGTGATCTTGAACTTTCTCAACTTCAAAAGTTAGTTTAAGAGGTGAGGTTTTCACTTATAAAGTGACCACTAACCCCTTCCACAACCGATGTGGGATAACCCCAATAATCTCTCTCTCACACATCGGGCCCTGAGTTGGATGCAAACAACCCGTTTCTCCTATGGACTGTTGGGTCCGAGACTTGTTGGTTAACCTGACCTCTGATACCAGTGTTAGGTGGTCTTGGCCTTCTCAACCCCAAAAGCTAGTTCAAGAGGTGAGGTTTTCTCTCACACTTATAAACTGACCATCAACCCCTTCCACAACCGATGTGGGACAACCCTAACATCACAAATATTAGACGTTTTACTGGATATGTTCGTTTTGAGTAAAAATGAAGGATTTTAGAGAAGTTGTGAATATTTATGTTAAATAGTGTTTTATTGGTGTTTGTGTAAAATGGAGAGAGAAATGATTTGATGTAATTGTTTAATATAAAAGTATTAGAGCTATGTGAAAAAATATAGAGACAAAAAATTTATGTTGAATAAAAAAGTAAAAAGTTGTTGGGGATTATGTAAAATATATTGATGTTTGTGTTTGAATTCTTAAGATGTTTGGTGGTAGTTTTGCGAAATATACGTGAATCCTCGAAAAAATCAGAAAATGAACGTAACCCAGGATTAAGGTCAAGAAATCCTCCGTCAAATAGAAAAACATGCGAGAATGTTCTTTGAACATTTTCAGCGTTCCGTTCCAAGTTATTCTTTCTGCTTTGTCCATGGTAATTAATGGCCGGTTTCGTTAAAGGTACGTAACTTTTTTCACACCAAGGAATGGAAATCTCATTACCCTTAATAATACTTGCTTCATACAGAAAAACAGAACACAACTAATTGAGTGGCACAAGCGGACCAGACAGATACAGAAACACAAAATGTGTGTGTATGCGAGGGGAATACAACACAACCAGGGAGGAACATGATACAATTCGGTACTTTTCTGCAGTATGCTGTTATTACAGTACTCTGCCTTATGATATGCCGTAAGATAGGCCTGAAATGCATTAGGAAAGAACGTCCGCAGATACTTCAAGACCTGCCAAGCAGAAAAAACATTAAAAGCAGCTTCAGTCCTGAAGGAAAACAATCTTTGTTCGAAAAAGGTTATACGTAATACGATACGAATCGTAAAGTTGGAAAACATGCAGACGACATAGAAAAGCTATCAATTGAAGCATTAATGCGGCCACAAGTGTCAGATGGAAAGAAGTGGTTCTGAATGAAGACAACGGGCAACTGGGCATGGAAAATTAAAAAAAAAATAGCCGAGGAATGAAAAGGCAGAATAAAATATTGAGCTGGGTTAAACGAGTATCCACGTCGAAATCAGAGAAGAGAACCTCACATGGAAATTGTTTGAACTTGGGAGTGAGCTAGCTATAGGGCCATTGACATGTTATCCAAAAGTGGTAGGATTAGATCTCATGTGGGCTTTCTTTGGCTTAGGGACAGGAGAAGAAGTTGCATGAGTGTGGTCAGGCATTGGCTTTTTTCATTAAATTAAAGTGGAAATAAGCAGCTTCGTGAACAGGATGTTGGCCTTATGGTCAGTCGGAGAACTTGATGGACCCCGCAGTCAGAGTTAACAACCTTCACTTTCCAGGGTTATTGACTTATTTCCTGGCCCTACAGCAGGAATTACTCCCAAGGACAACGCGATGATGGAGCAGAAATCCACTGGGATTTGCTTTGGTTACAAGGACCTGAAAAATTGAATCATGGACATCCTAATTTGAATAATACATGCTGTCATGGATTTGAGTAACTAGCACTTTGCCGTTACTTTTGCTGTCATTGATCATTACTTTAAAAGGGGAAATTAAACAGCATAATCCGTTAATCTCTGCCTATATAAAGGGTGTACGGATTGCATACGAAGATACTGAAGATAAAAGCGGATGCATGTGGAACGTAGTTTTTGGAACATGTTCAAGTGCAAAGCGAATTTTTGGCTCCCGTACGAGGTAGAAAGCACATAGTAAGTAGTTATTACCTCTGCGCGTCAGACTCAATGCCTTAGCGATTGTTTCCACTTCCACTTGACCTGTAGTTGGGAAACGGAACTCTGTCGGACTCAATGTCCCTGACATCCTCTATGAGGATCTCATAGTGCCTCTTCACCTCCTCTACAGATTTTCCACCCACAGCTTTGGCAACCTTCTGCCAGCGATCAGGGGTGTCCCTGTCATAAACAGCCAGGGCTTTCTCGAATTTCTTGTTCTCCTGAGGGGTCCAAGACGAGCTAGAGCCACGTGAAGTAGAGAGAGAGTTGGATGCCATTAGCAGATATTTTTTGCGCCAGAACTGGGGAACTACAGAAGGCAAAGAATGTTTGCTTCAGTCGAGGAAGATGACTCGAAGTCAAGTGATGGTATGGGGAAGAGATGACCAAATGAGCTCCTTATAAGCAGGAGGAAAAGGAGTGGTGGGGTTCCATTTGGGGGGAATATATCTAGGGAAAGGGTAGAAAATAAAGTGATCGTCTCCCCAGGAACCACGAGAGAGAGCAGGACAAGGAACGGCAAGTGAAAGAGGAGAATCAGTGACAAAGGATGGGCCCTCATAGATTTAACCAGACAATATTCCATCACTACGGTGGCAAGTTGCTCCCTTTAGAAACTAAAGTCGGTGGATAATAGGATCAGATGTAACACGCTAATAGCAAGAGGCTGGAACAGACGTGTAATCCCTTGTATTCAAACCAAAACGAGTTGTACAGTGATAAAGGGAGCTCAAATCAGAAGAATTCCTTGCTGGTAACAGAGTTTGTCCTCATTGCCACTCACCTATTAACTGGAAAGATATTCCTTTTGCAATATTACCTTTATAATCATTGAAACTTGCATACAACTTCTGAACCTAGAAAAAATCAATTTCTAGGCCTTTTTTTGCATTGGATCATGGTTCTAGCTGGCTCAGTGGGATACGGCTTATAGAACTTTTTCTGGGTGCACATGTGGGTGAGTAGAAGCATTCCCAGTTACTACTTCGGAAGACATCACTCTCTCACGTAACATGGCACCAATTCCTCCTGTGGTATTTCTACCATCATTCTGAGGTGTTAAAATTTGTTTAGCAATGATTATCTTTCATTAGTACACCCCAATACAGAATCGATCAGAACAAGATTTAATACTAATCAGCGATAGCCCTCTCTTGGATAAGGGGCAACTGGTCTCACTCACCTCCTTGTCATTGATTTATCTGTTCTCTCTCTCTCTCTCTCTCTCTCTCGATCTTCTTTTCTTTCTTTCTCTTTTTGGCTTTTTTGTGGGGGTTACTCTTCAATTTGACATCCATTTACTTTATATATAGTACACGTACTTTTTTGTTCATAGGTATAGAATTCGGTAGAAGAAAGCTATAAATGGTCAACTATGTTGTATCATTTCCTTCCTCAGTAGATATAGAAGTACTGACTTATCTAATTAATGGTGGATATCACTGGTTTTGGTTGAGACTGGGGGAAGGAAAGATCAATGACCCCATGGACAACCTAAGAAGGTAATGCAACAGAGCACAAGCTAAAAGTTAAATCCAGAAGAAAGATCCAGTAAAATCCAATCTGTCCACCATAATCTACACTGCTTTCTGCCGTTTAGACAGAACTTCGCATGATGGCTAAGTTAGAAAGAAAGTCAAGGAGCTAGTTATGGTGAGCTGGGGGCAATTACTGCATGCCCTGTAGTTTGTACTGGCAATAGAATTCATTCAGCTTAGTACTGTGAATTCTAATAGGGCAGTTCAAAATCTTGGACGATCTCCATGTTGATGGTTCTTATCTTGGCTCTTCATTTTTAATGTAAACTTTGTTTAGTACACACGTTGTGGCTCTTGATTCGGCCACTACTTGCTATTATTCCAAGAAAGATACGGACTAATTTTCTTTCTAAAAAGCATATAGCTGCGTGGTATATAACGTATATTTCTTCAAATTGATATAATATCTAGGAAGATACCCAAAACCTCATTCGCCTACCAAGCAATTAGTTGGTTCCATGGGCGGACCTTTTGCAAGTGGGATTTCTCATGTGCGTTAGACTGCTAAAATCCAGCCTAGAAGGAAAAGAGAAACAGACGGCTAGAATCCAGTAGTTGCTTTCTGCAGTAAAAGGAACAAAGCAGTACGGGAAAAGGAGCCTTCCACTGATCTCTTTAGCCCGTGTTGTTATCTGTTCCACGGGTTGCGAGTCTTGTGACCTTGCACACAATTATAAGTTTTACCTAAGCAAAATGTATTCATTTGCAGCACTTAAAAGTTGCAAGTTTTTAGTTACCGTTCTGCAACTTTTCATTATTTTGCCGGAAGCTGGTGGCCGGACACAATCTATTCAAATACCTCCAAGATTTAGAGTCTTCTGGAAACTGTAATGGGGTAGTATTTAGTTGTGAAAGGAGCTGTTTAATGTGCTGCAATGGGAAAAGAATAGAATATGGAGTGTTGGGGGCCTTGGGGCTGGGGAGGTCCTATGATTGGTTGAGAGGGACTTTTGGAAAAGGGCAGGGAATCTGTACTGGTAGTGGACCTTGCTGTACATAATCTTCACGGTATTTGCTGTACAAGTTTGCATGTGGAATGTTTATGTACAGTGCAGCTTGATTTGTTTCATTACGTTAGATAAATTTTTTAGTGAGAAACACTTAAATGTCATGCTTTTCACTGTCATTTTCAACATGCAGATCTAAGAGTAATCCTCTTTTGAATGGGGTCTGATGTTGCCGAAGTTGTGGAAAAACTGCCACATCCTAGTTTTTTTAAGGTCTTCTATTCCTCTTTGGTTGGAAAATGTTGGAGGCGGTTCGTTTACCATGAATCCTCAGGATTTTTTGAATCCTCAAGATTTTACAACCAAACATCATTTTTCACACCACATAAATATAATTACAACACGCATATCAATAAAGTTAACATCACATAAAAATTCTCAAAACACAAAAAATCCTCACAAAACACCTTAACCGAACACACTCTTGGTTTGCATGTGCAGTAGAATAATCAGGTTGCTCCCTTTTTCTCGTTTTTGATTTGGTTAGTTTGCTGGTCAAATTTTATACATAGATCTAAAAAACCAGCATTTCCTATTCTTTCACTGATTGGTAAACTTGCCTCCAAAATGCTGTTCCTTCAAACGCCTAGTTTAAATCAAAATTGAGAATGGTAAATTTGGCGAGCGCTGAGGTTTCTAAGTGAATTTTATGGAAATAAATGCAGATGACATTATCAATGATTGCACGTGTCATTCTTAATGTGCACAGTGCTGAAGAAATTGGTTGAACTTGACCGGATATCCCATTAATAGAAGCGGCTCGCCCTCCATCCTCATCAGGAATAGAGGCACTAGGGTCGTTAAACCTTGCAATTGAGACAGCCAAGCGATTTCTCAAGTCCTGCAAACGCTCTAGTAAATTGCACTTGGTTTGTAATCTTTTTAGTGATCAAGGATAAACTGTGTTTGAGCGTAAAATTTTAAGGTATTGAAATTGATGAAAAATTGAAGAGAGAGAGGATTTGAATGAATTTTTTATATTTATTATAGTGAAAAGTAATGATTTGATAGAGAAAGATAAATTATATTGTAATTATTTTATTATGTTAAAATTTTAAAAGGCTAAAATTTTGTGTATCAAACGCAGCAAGTACATTAATGTGGACACTTCTGCTGCATTTTATCAAACTTCTAATCACTGTTGACAAATAAAACTGAGATGATAGAAACAAACTCTAGCGTTTTGATCTTGAGGATAGAAATTTCTAATTGGTCCATGCTGCCTAGCAAAATTAATAAATACGAGTAATTTAAAGAAGTTTGTCTATGCTGTTGTACTCGAGACAAGAAGAAAATTGAAAAAGTTGCTGCTGGTGAACAATAACATCCTAGGATAATCTGGTAATGCTGATTGATTGTGTCAGTAGTGTCTTTAGTCAAGCTCTGTACACGGAAAGTCTTGGAGGAATCTTTTTCTGCATTACTAAACCATATGTTCCATGTTTCCACTTGGAACTCTTTACTTGCATTTAAAAACACGTTCTGAAAAGTTGCTATTGATTAGAATTTCAATATGCTTCCTTCTCTATATTGGTTTTTTGTTTTAGAAGTAATGTCAGATGTGTAAGTTAGGCTGCTTGTTCCCTGATTCACGTTGGGTAGATGTGTCAAAACTGGTTTGAAGTAACGAGTCTTTCTTTCTAATCTGTGGTATTTTTCAGATACATCTCTATAGTTATACCCAAATCCATAGCTCATAACTTTCAAATTACTATCAGGCTGTAAGAGGAGATGTAATAGCCTCAAAATGTCAAAGATCAAAGAACCTTTTTGTGAGAAGTTTAGGCCAACTTCAAGAGATGGTTCCACTAGAGTTGGCTGAAGAGGTTGGTCAAATGCACATCCTTTGAGCTTTATATTTTTGCCATTTCCTTTTCAGACACGCCCCCCACCCAAAAAAAAAAAACAATGAAAAAAACACGATGAGGTAGTGGATGTATATATGAATATATGTTCCTGAGTTATATGGTGTTGTGGTCTTTGAAACATTCAATGTCTTTTGAAAGTGCTAGTATATGAGTGTTACTGGGCCATAACTGTCATTTACAGATCACTCACATCATGGATGATCTTGGTAGAGCAAAATTTATGCTGGAATTATCTGAAGAAAAGGCCAGAAAGGCTGTCAGAAGATTTCTACTGAAGGGTACTACTCCATGGGACTCGATGGAAACCTTAGATGTTAAAACTCTTCAATTGGTTGCTTCAACATGTCATATCACATCTCCAAATGATATCCGGACAGAGAAACAATTGATGGAGAAGATGCTTGATAAAGTTGATTACAGTGACCCAATGGACAAGGAGACTTTAAAATCACTCTTGCATCTACTGAAGCATGACGGCAACTTAATCCTGACGGAACAATCAGGGAATCCCTGTGTTCAGCATGAAGAAGCATTTGCTTTTGAGAACAGCAGAAGTGGTTCTCTCTGTAGCCAGTCTTTTGAAGTGGAATCAGGTACAGGATGCAGGCATCATGAGGCTCAAATTGACGTCTCAAGTAGAGCTATACCCCCTGAGGAATTTATATGTCCTATATCATCAAGATTGATGTATGATCCTGTTGTAATTGAATCTGGACAAACATTTGAGAGGATGTACATACAGAAGCGGTTTGATGAAGGTAATGATACATGTCCAAAGTCTAAAATGAAACTGGACCATCAGTCATTGACTCCAAACACAGCCATGAAGGATTTGATATCAAAGTGGTGCATGAGGAATGGGATCACCATTTCTGACCCAACTATGCTACCTGAGGTCCTTTACTCTTGGGGTACTACTTCCACTTCCATTTCTAGCTTTGGCAGTTCTGTCAATGATCTGTGTCTTCCAGTGGATCTCAGCAATGTGACAATTGGATCTTTCTACAGTAGTTACACTTTGAAATCATCACACCCTAAGATAGGAGATGGCATAAACTTGATTTTCATGCCAACTAACGAGGAACCAAAATGTCAATCTTATGCAACTATACAAGATACAGATTTGGAGTTTCTATCTAAACTGGCCGAACTTCAATGTAAGGGTGAGCTTTTTATCCGGCGGAAACCGGAATTTCCGGTTCCGGTTCCGGAACCGGTACTCATTTTAGAGATTTTCCGGAACCGGAACCGGAAATTCCGGCGGAAATGCCGGAATTTTCCGGTTCCGAAAAAATGTTAACGTGACCTGCACTCACACGAACAACTTCATTTTTATTTTCGAATTAACGAACACAGAAAGAATACACGCAGCCCTAACTTCGAACTTCTCTTCCCAAGCCCCAGCCGCCAGGCGCCAGCGACGCTGCGACAGGCGACAACCCCACCCCCACCACGGCCTCCATCTCGAGTTCCTGGGGTCGAATGCTCCGAATCTGGAGTCAGTGAGCCGATTCATTTTTATTTTCTTCTCTCTATCATCATGGGTTCGAATGCTCCGAATCTGGAGTGTCGGATGTACGAAGCCAAATATCTAGAGCTTGACATGGTCACATGGCCGTGATGATTAAGGTGTGCGATAGTTGTTTTTCCTATCGGTTGTTGTCTATTCGCCCGAGTGTTGGATGGTTGTATTTTACGCCTTGTGTTCTTTTGTGAGTTTGTCTTCTGAAAGATTGGAACTTTGTGGTGTGTTTAGTTGTGTGGGGTTTGCTTTTCTGCGAATTTTTAGGCTATCTGACCTATTCATCTCAAGAGCTTGCATTTCCTACTTCTCGGTTCAGAGTATGTTTATCTCACACCCTTTTTACTGGTGGTGAGGGCATATCTGATGGAAATCTACATGGAAGTATTACTTTCTTTGCCAAACTCAAGCTATTACACTTTTTTTTTTAAATCTGATTACTGAGGTTGGCACTTTTTTGGGGGGGGGAAGGGGGGAGGAAGAGGTTTGAAAAGCGGATTATGTAGTCTATGTATCTTAATGCCAGGATATAAAACTCCTTACTTGTTGCAGCCCTCTTCTTTAGTCCAAGAGTATTAGCACTATAACACCGTTGTGAAATTGGCTTTTACTTGATAGCCCTCTTCTGTGTGTGTATGTATCAAATGCTTTGCAATTTTAAAGAATGCAATTTGCTTGCTTTGGTGTCCACTCAGTATTGGACTATTGGTATGTTTTATGCTTACAGGGAAAAGTTAAACTCGATGAATTTGCTGCTTTACATGTCTCCCATTGCCGTTCTAGCTTTATTGCCTGCATCACTTGTCTTATACATGAATGGTGCCCTTCGGTTTACTGGCAGCTCTACTGTCTTGCTTTTGTAATCATGAGAAGAAGTAATGATATGACTACATTTTATATAGCAACATATTACAAAGTTACAAACACTCTGCATGGGTGTTCTTGTCTTCAGATTACTTCATTGCTTCCCTCCAAGTTGAAGTTTGTTCTTCAAGCAATAGCATGATGATCTTATTAACCTTAGTTGTTTTGTTCCTGATGTTTTGTTCCGTCCTTTATTATTGGAAAAAATTACCTCGATTCAAGAAAACAATCAGAACCATAGAAGAAGTTCAAACCTATTACTTAAGTGCAGACATGCTTACATGTGTTAAGCATATGGAGGTCCAAGTTCTGTATTAGGGGAAACAACAGAAAAAAAGAGCACAAAAATGGAACCGGAATTATTCTATACCTGCTTCTGAGTTCCAACTAACATTGATATGATACCCTTACATGATATGAAACCAATCTTGGAGGAATTTTGCAGCTTGAATGTGGTAGTTTAATCCTTGTTTCAAAGCTAGTTTGGTGAGATATAACTGAATAGCCAACATGAAAAAAACAGCCAAATTTTGGCTTTTGGGCTTTGAAAAAAAAAATTGGGCCTAAGTCGAAAATGGGCCTTCAGGCCCAGATATGGAACCGGAATTTCCGGTTCCGTTTCCGGAAAATTCCGGTTCCATTCCGGTAAATTCCGGAATGGAACCGGAATAGAAAATCCAATTCCGGTGAGTACCGGAACCGGAACCGGAATGACCCATTCCGGTTCCATCCGGTTCCGTACTCACCCTTACTTCAATGGGAATCTCAATGTGAAGCCACTGAAGTTGTCGAAAAACATCTGAATCACAAGAAAGAAGCTTGTCACTCTATATCATCTGTCAATGTTGTTGAACCATTTGATGGGTTTTTGAGGGAAGCACTTGACCGGGGCGATGTAAATATTAAATTTTAAAGTGTATTTTCTAGAGTTTTATTTTTTAGAATTGTAGTGAGGCATTTATGTTTTTGTGTGTTGACCCATTGTTGGATGTATTTGGTCACTCTCTCACACCCTTCCACCCAACCATTGCAACATTTCACTTCTCCAATACAACCTTTCACTTCTCCTATGCAAACATTCATCTCCCCATGCACATTCATCTCACCTTCTTGACTAAATTCGAAATTCCTCCTTGGTCATGTAATAAGTCACATTTATCTTCTTGGAATTTCATGAGAAGTATCTAGATCCTCTCCCCAAGTCCTATATATACCCTAGCCTACCTCTCAAGCCATTCATTCCATCATATCCCACCAAAACCCACAAAAGAGAGAGTGTTCCTAGTGTCTCCAACACTTTTCATATATTGTAAGTGTGGTCCTATCCAAGTTGTATTATCTCCTTTCTTCAATAAAAAGTGTGTTTCTTCTTTTAGTTTGATCTCTTCTATTTTGGTTGTGAGTCCTTGGGCTAGTGTGACTTTGTTACACTAATTGAGAATCGATTGTTCAAGTGGATTTGAGCATCGTATTTCTCTACATGGTATCAGAGCTTCAAGGGTGGTGGTGATTCATCCTTGGTGAAGAAGATCAACTAGTGTCGAGGAGATGGATTCGGGTGGACGCTTCAACAGTTTCGGGATTAAATTGCTCAATCAATTCAACTACAAAATATGGAGGTCGTGTATGGAGTCTTATCTTGTTAGAGAAGATTTGTGAGAAGTTGTTGGTGGAGCTGATGTGAATCCTCCGGGGAATACTCCAGAAAATGCTGATGCATTGAAGAAATGGAGAATTGCAAATGCAAAGTCAGAGTCTATCCTGAAGAGATCTTTATCTCATGATTTGTTCGAGAACATTATCAGGTGCACTTCAGCTGCCAATATTTGGACTACCCTCGATGGGTTGTTCAATAAGAAGGATGTGGCTCGATTGCAACTCTTGGAGACTGAGTTGGCAAATACAACTCAAGGTAATCTTTCCATTTCTCAATTTTTCTTGAAGATTAAAAATCTTTGTTCAGAAATTTCAGGTCTTGATTCTGAGGAGCCAATTTCTGAGGCACGAATGAAGCGACATATCATTCGGGGATTGAAGAGGGAGTATATTCCCTATGTTACTTCTATTCAAGGATGGGCGAATCAACCCTCCTTGGTAGAGTTTGAAAGTCTTCTTACTTCACAAGAATCATTGGCTCGACAAATGGCGGGATGTTCCATTTCCGGAAATGAAGGAGACGCCGCTCTCTTTTCTGGCAAGAAGAAACATTTCAGCAAAGAGAAAGATAAAAGTAAGAATGATGGTCCGAGTAAGCATGGAAGCGGTGGCGACTCATCAGAAAGAAAAGTATCAAGTGTTACCGGTGTGGTAAACTTGGACACATAAAGAAGAATTGTCGCGTGAAACTCAAAGAAGGATACATTGCCAAGGCAGAAGGAGAATCAAAAACTGAAGAAGAGTGGAGTAAGTGCTTTATGACAGAAATCACTGAAACTAATGCTTTGTCTGTTGTCAATTATGAAAAAGATTGAGTTATTGATTCGGGTTGTGGACATCATCTCACTGGCGATGAATCCAAGTTCTCTAGTTTTCGAGACTACAACGGCAATGATGCGATTATCACGGCGGACAACTCTATTCATCCTGTTGAGAAGGAATGGGTCGTGACTATCAAAGGCGATAATGGTGACCATATCACACTCAATAGTGTGTTCCAAGTTCCTGGTATGAAAAAAAAATCTCTTTTCCGTTGTTAATGTCGTGGATAATGGCAACTATGTCTTGTTTTGGCCGAAAGATGTAAAGTTTATTCAGAATATCAGAAATTTAGATGCTGACGTAGTTCACACGGGTAAAAGAGTTAAAGACTTATTCGTTTTATCATCTACTGTCTCTTATGTTGATAAAATGAGTACAAATGATGGGCTATAAATTTGGCATGCTAGATTGGGACATCTTAGCATGGAAAAATTGAAAGTTATGATTTCAAAAAGTTTGGAGAGAGGATTGCCCATAATAACCAACTTTGGTGGTGAAGTTGTTTGTGAGGGTTGTCAATATGGAAAGACACATCGTCTTCCATTTGACAAATCTCTTTCACGGTGCAAATCTCCTCTAGAGCTCATTCATGGTGATTTGATGGGACCTTGTTCTACACCTTCTTATTCAGGTTCTCTTTACATGCTTGTTCTTGTTGATGATTATACAAGATTTACTTGGGTGTATTTTGTAAAGGAGAAATCTGAAGTATTCTCCAGATTTCAAGTGTTTTAAGCAACTGTAGAAAGTGTACTCAACAAGAAGATAAAAAGGTTTCGAACCGACAATGGAGGAGAATTTACTTCTAATGATTTTCATGATTTTTGCCCCGAGACCATGGCATTCGAATGGAGTTTTCTTGTGCCTATACACCGCAGCAAAATGGTGTAGCGAAAAGAAAGATCAGACACTTGGTGGAGACTTGCAAGAGTTGGCTTCATGCGAAGAATCTACCCAAGGCCTTATGGGCAGAAGGTATGACATGTGCTGCTTATGTGATTAATCGGGTTCCTCTTAGCCCAATTGCTATGAAATCTCCATATGAGTTGATGTTTGGAGAAAAGCCTAGTGTCAAGCACTTCAAAGTGTTTGGTTCTATTTGCTATGTTCATGTGCCCGATGCAAAGAGGACCAAACTGGATTCTAAGGCCAAGAAATGTTTTTTCATTGGCTATGATGAAAGAAAGAAAGGGTGGAAATGCATGGATCCTGAAAACCATTCTTTTTGTGTTTCTCGGGATGTTGTATTTGATGAAGTCTCTTCGTTTTACAATAAAGAAGATGTTATTTTGGAAAGCTCCAGGCGTGAGAATCTTGATCACACTCCGCCACAAAAAGAAGTAAGTTTGCCTTTATCACTCAATGCTCCTATGCCTTCATGTAGCTCTTCCTTTCCTACTGTAGAGCAACCAAATAGGGGGAGCATGTCTGATTGTCCTGAGATGGAAGGACAACAAAGTGAAGAGGAAGTTGTTAGTGCACCACTTCTTAGGAGATCAAAGAGGAATATTGTATTGCCAGCTCGGTATAGAGATGAGAATTTTGTATCCATACACTCATGTTTTCTTGCTAATCCTATTGATGATTGTGAGCCTTCTAGTTTTGATGAAGCTGTAGGCATTAAGGAGTGGGAAGGAGCTATGAATGAGGAGATGAATGCTCTTATAAAAAATCAGACATGGGATCTCGTGCCATTGCCCAAGGAAATGAAGCCTATTACTTGCAAATGGGTCTACAAAATTAAACGAAAGTCAAATGGAGCTGTTGATAGATTTAAGGCGAGGTTGGTGGCTCGTGGATTCTCTCAGAAGTACGGGGAGGATTATGATGAGACATTCAGTCCAGTTGCAAAGATGACTTCAGTTCGAGTCGTTATTTCCTTGGCGGCACACTTTGGGTGGAATCTTTGGCAACTTGATGTGAAAAATGCATTTTTGTATGGCGAAATCAACAAAGAGATCTATATGGAGCAACCCGATGGCTATGTTTCTCAAGATCATCCAGAGTATGTTTGCAAGCTCAAAAATGCGTTGTATGGATTGAAGCAAGCCCCTAGAGCTTGGTACGGTAAAATTGCTGAATACTTGCACTTTTGTGGTTATTTTGCTTCTAACTCAGATTCTAGTTTGTTTGTTAAGAAGCAAGGCAAGGTGCATGTTATTGTCCTCTTGTATGTTGATGACATGATTGTAACTGGCAATGATGATGATGAAGTTAAAAAGCTTCGAGGAGAACTTTTCGTTCGCTTTGAGATGAAAGATTTGGGACAACTTAGTCATTTTCTTGGATTGGAAGTGACAGTTCTCAAAAGTGGAATTTTTTTGTGTCAACAAGGCAATGTGGAGAAACTTCTGGACAGATTTGGGATGAATCAGTGTAAGAAGTGCTCCACTCCTCTTGTTACAAATAAAAAGCTACGGCGTGAGGAAGGTAGTCTTCTTCCTGATCCTCGTCCTTATCGGGCTCTTGTAGGTAGTCTTATTTATTTGACTATTACAAGACCGAACATTGCATTCTCGGTTGGCATAGTTAGCCGTTACTTGCAAGCACCAAGAAAACCTCATTTGGAAGCAGCGAAGCATATCTTGAAGTATGTGCACTCTACTCTTGATATGGGTATTTTCTTCAAAAGAGATGTAGATTTTGTGCTGTATGGATTTTCTGATGCTGATCTTGGTGGTGACTTGGATGATCGGAGGTCTACTTCCGGGTATGTTTTCCTTTGTGGATCATCTTGTGTTTCTTGGTGTAGCAAAAAGCAAGATTCAGTTTCTCTTTCTACGACTGAGGCGGAGTACAAGGCGACTTCTCTTGCTACACAAGAATGTGTTTGGCTACGTAAGCTTGTTGAGGACGTTTATTCATCAATTCAAAAACCTACCATCATCTATGGTGACAACCAAAGTGCTTTGAAGCTTGCTACAAATCCGGTTTGTCATGCGAGGACCAAACATATTGAAATTGAGCATCACTTTGTTCGTGAGAAAGTTCTTATGGGTTCAATTGAAGTTTTGGAGGTGAGGAGTAACAACAACATTGCTGATATCTTTACAAAGTCACTTTCCAAAGGTCCATTTGAATTCCTAAGGGAGAAGCCTGGCATCGTTTCTAGAAAATCACTTTAAGGGGGAGTATTAAATTTTAAAGTGTATTTTATAGAGTTTTCTTTTTTAGAATTGTAGCGAGACATTTATGTTTTTGTGTGTTGACCCATTGTTGGATGTATTTGGTCACTCTCTCACACCCTTCTACCCAACCATTGCAACATTTCACTTCTCCAATACAACCTTTCACTTCTCCTATGCAAACATTCATCTCCCCATGCACATTCATCTCACCTTCTTGACTAAATTCAAAATTCCTCCTTGGTCATGTAATAAGTCACATTTATCTTCTTGAAATTTCATGAGAAGTATCTAGATCCTCTCCCCAAGTCCTATATATACCCTAGCCTACCTCTCAAGTCATTCATTCCATCATATCCCTCCAAAACCCACAAAAGAGAGAGTGTTCCTAGTGTCTCCAACACTTTTCAGATATTGTAAGTGTGGTCCTATCCAAGTTGTATTATCTCCTTTCTTCAATAAAAAATGTGTTTCTTCTTTTAGTTTGATCTCTTCTATTTTGGTTGTGAGTCCTTGGGCTAGTGTGACTTTGTTACACTAATTGAGAATCGATTGTTCAAGTGGATTTGAGCATCGTATTTCTTTACAGTAAAAGCTCTAAGCTGGATCTCAGTTGTTGTTGCCATTTGTGAGCAAAAATAGGTATATACTCCTTTATATGGTTAATCATTACTGTGGCCTGTGTTCACATGCATGATGCACCTTTAATCTAAGGTCATTATTATGTTGTTAAATATACGTAGTGGAACAATTGCTATTAGATCATAATCAGTCCACACAACATGATTTGCTGTAGCTTGAGTTCAATTAGGATCCTAGCTTGTTCCCTGCACTAATTTTTTTTCCTCCACCATAGAATTGCATAACATTTGACAATTTGAATCACGTATTGTTGCTTTCTTCTACAGGTCTTTGTCCTTAATTCTCTTTGAATTTTAACTATAAGCTGATTCTTTTATACTTGGGTTCATGTACAATACTATCCACATTTTTGTTGCTTCATGCAGAAGTGGGATCTCATACTCCTGCGAAGAAGCATTTCGTCTGTTGGCCACCTTTCTTAATTCAGAAATGACAAAAGAAGCTCTAGACATATTGGAACATTTGTCTGTCCACCCTTATTGTAGAGCAAACATGGCAGAATCTGGTGCTTTGACTTCCATCTTAGAGTTGCTCGACTGCCATAACAGAGATTTCCAGGAACGGGCTATCAAAATTCTGTGCAATTTGTCCTCAAATTGTGACATTTGTTCCCACATTTTGCCTTCAGAATGCATCCCAAAATTGGTTCCTTTCTTTGTTGATAGCACTCTCGCAGGATATTGTGTGCTGCTATTGAAGAATTTATGCAGGACAGAGGAATGGGTGCATTGCCTCTGTTGCTGAACTACTTGCGTCTGCCTGTCTCGAGAAAATGCAGTGGCTGTACTCCTTTCACTGTGCTCTCAAAGTGTTCAGTATTGTCAGTTGGTCGTGGATATTGAGGGTGTCATTCCTTCATTTTTGACGTATCTGTCAAATTGTAATGACTAATGACAAGGGCCGTGCCGCGGCCCGTGCGTGTGCGTTGGAATTGCTCCGGTGCTTAAGAGATGTCAAGCGTGATAACGGTCACAAGTGCTCCGCATCTGATACTGAAGTCTCTAGAGACTCTAATAAAAATCTTTCCAACGAAAGAAAATCACCAAAGGCATCCAGATTTCTTGGAAGGATATCTAATGTCTTCGAAACTCGCTTCTCTGGCCACAAAAAAGAAGAAACGAGGCTTGTTTCTTCAGCTAAATTTTAGCCAGTAATTCCTCGAAAATCTTCTGATTTTATGTCGCGTCAAAGGAAAAATATAATCTTCTCCTGGCCTTCTCTTTTACTCCTAGCCTATTAAGGTTTTCTATTTGTTTCCATCGACGGGAGCGTGATTTCTGATGTAGAGTTAGTGGGTGGGTGCTTTTCTGACCCCAATACTGGTCCTCAAAGTGTAGCTTTAGTTAACTGTAACTAACTAAAGCTGCCTTTTCCGGGTAATAGCTCGACAGCTGACAGGGATGTGAAATCTTGTCCTGTTCGGTGCATTATTCTCTTGCATTCATCTTGAGTTGATAAAAATTTTCTGGTATTTTCAGAGCACTTGTTAGTGCGCCACATTTTTATGAAGTTCATGCATTTTGGGTATAATCGCCACCATCTTAGTTTGTTTCGTTTTATTTGAATTTTACATAAGCCGAACATATTTTTTAACATCACTTAAAAATAACTACTGCACGCATACTAATAAAATTAACATTAATTAAAAATTTTCAAAACACAAAAAAAAATTCTAAAAATAGTTTTAGTAACAGCACACTCGATTTTGTGTTTGTTTGGTTCATGCATTAAGCACAGGAAATACTGCAATATCCAGGAAAAAGCATAGTCTATCCTGTTCTGATGTTGCCAGCCTGTCAAACTTCGAATCTGGAGTGCTGTTCTTGCACCTATGATTAGACATATCACGGACCCACACCCGCCACACCCCACCATCGGCCCGATAGATGTACGCAAAGCAACTTCCAAGGTGCTATGGACCCTCATCTGTCCCACGGAAACAAAATCAAACACGAGCACATGACTGCTTAGGAAAAAAAAAACAGCACATGACCATGACTTTTAATTCTCTTTCTCTGCTTTATGCTTATAACCCCTGAAACTCCATTGGACGTCTTAAACATCTATCCACCTGCTCTTCAGAGGGGTTTCAAATTGGTTTGTGCGATCGTTGTAATTTACTGAAGAAAATACAAAATCACAGATAAGAAATTCAATATCACAGGTTTTCAGGATTTTCTTGGTGCTTTCTTAAGACTTGATCATCACACTCACTGTTGTGACAATAGACCCGTTGTAGGATTTGATTGGATTGGGTGCATCACCATATGGTCCATATCTTTGAAATATACTTACAGAAGCGCATCCTGTTGGTTAGCAGCAGATCTAGAAGTTTTTGTTCGAAGGGACAATTTTATATTTATCCAACTCAAGTTTTCCTCATGTAAAAGTATTCCACTGGAACTTTCACCTATACTATTTTTTCTTTTCCCCTTTCGCGTGAGAGAAAAAGAGAAAGGGATGGAAATAACTAATTGAAGATGAAGACAAGTCAGACGTTCTGGTTCTGACTCGTTCGTGTCCCAAATATTTATTTGGATTTAATAATAAAAAATTAATTACATGATTTTTTATTATTATAATATTTATTAAAATTTTCTCTCTCTTCACTTTTTCACTAACTCTCATAACATATCTTTACTTTATAATATTTCTCAAATACCAATACTCAAAATTTCTACACTCAAACATCCACAAGTCGTATAAAGAGTTGTTATATTTCTTGTCAGGAAAACTGGATCATACCAACTCTTTTCTTCCTTCCTTTTTCGGTTGAATATGATGGTGCGAAGGTGTAAAAGAACTTAGTCCCACATCGAAAATAAGACAATGTGTGGATGATTAATAAAACATAGTTGAAGTCAAATTTATTTGCTTTAAGTTTTTCGTTGAGTAATGTCTTTCTTTTTGTGTTGAACATTCATGCATCTTGACTGAGTTGTAAACTACCACCATTGAACAGCACTGTAACATAATTTAAGCCTAAGCTTCCTTGTAGTTTATCTAGCTCGCACTCCAGAGGTTACTGTCGAACTCTAAATAGTCAACTGTCTATCACCAGCTACGGTTTTTTTTTCTTTCTAAAATCTCTTGAAATAACCCTCTCTAAAAACGAAGACGTGTCACTTGAGCTAGAGGACACTAGCTATCACCAGCCACGGTCTATTAGTAAGGTATTAGGTACAAGTGCTGCCTGAGACAGTTCTTGTCAACCATTAATGGCAGATATTTAGCAAGACAGCTGCAAAAAAAAATTCCTTGGCTTTTTTGTTTTCTTGGCTCAAGACAGCTGCAAATTGATAGATGGATAACTTGGCTTTCATCCCATTGAACTCTCAACTCTCAGTAGGCCCGCGTTTTCTTTTCTTTTTTTCCACACATGTTTAAAGTGCTTACGTGTTTCGCTGTTTCCCGTCAAACTGGGCAGGGATGTTTATACGCTAGCTCGCCCCACCGGGCCGAGAGGAAAGCGCGTATTGTTCTTCCACAGTTCCACTCAACTCCACTCTCCACCTTTTATCCTCTTTTTGTTTTTGGTTTGGTTAAAAGGAAAAGGGCAATCCAAGTAGCAATTTTCCTTGAACGTGACGGTAGGAACAACTATCTGGAAAATGTCTAATTTGAGTGCAGTTATTAGTTAACAGGCGACCTCTTCACAACGACACCAACAAAATTACTCGTCAGTCTCGTTTCATCCACTAAGTTAAGGATCAGGTTTTTACTTCATAAGCGATTTAAATTTATATCCGAACTCAACCCCTGATCTTAGTGAACTAACTAGCGAAACTAATTGTATTACATCTTTGTTGTGTCTATCTCTTTTCTAATTATACCGTACAATTCGGTTGAAAAATTATAAAGGATTTTGATCCACTCGTGGCCTGAAGCCTTGAACCCTTGGGGTGGTCAGCCGTGTAATATATAAATAATAATAATTTAATACACTTTTACGCAGGATATATATTTTTTACTTTCATCATAGAATTAGTGAGGGGGATGGATTAAAAACCATAAGATTTGGTCGTAAATGTGACCCGTTGAAACCTTGATTCTCTTTTATACCAGGTAAAACAGAGCCCATTGCTGCAATAAAGAAAGACTGCGCTTGGACTTTCTCTTCATTGATTAAGGTCCCAAATATTTATTACTAATAAAAGAATAACCACGACTATAGAAACTAAAGGGGGCATAAGTCGAAATCTGCGGTGATGAAAGGCATTGAAAGCAGCTAGCCGTCTCTCTCTCTCTCTCATCATGCTCTTCAAAGACCCCAAAGTCTTTCTACCAAACACCAAAGATGTGCCCTGCAGCAACTATTATAACTACTTCGTTTGCTTCGAGTGAAGACATATCCTTATCGACTACTTCAGTTGGTCGTAAATAGACGCATGCAGCTCACCTAAACACAATGTCAGTGGGCAATGGCGGAGCCAGCAGGGGCCATGCCCCCTCCCAAATTTTAAAAATCCCCTATCCCTTTACTGTTATTTACACGGTTTTGACAAAAATTAACATTTGGCTACCCAAAAATTTTAGTCCCTATATCGATAGTTTTTACAAAATTAATATTTAAGTCCCTTAAATATTTGAAATTTATCAAACATTTAATTTCAAGATAGATTTAGTTTGAATATTGACAATTTGTAAATATTTTTTAAAATTAAAAGGTTTTAGATTTTTTTTCCACGTGACAATATATTTAACAATAAAATTCATAATGTGTGGTTTACTTTTATTTTTCTTGAGCTCTTCAAACACTCACTTGTTGTTTATTCATGTTTTTTTTATATTTTATCTACAAATATAAATTGAAAAAAACATTGAATGTTATAAATTTTGAGTTCTAAAGAGAACTATTATTCATAATTCATAATCTTTTTTTAATAATAACTACCACAAAAGTATATCTCTAAGTCATTAACTTAATGATAATATTATTACGTCTTAAATTAAAAATATAATCTTAATAAATATTGGTATACTATATATTTATATTAAATTAAATTAAATAATTAAAAATTTATTATTATACGATGTTGCCCACTGAATTAGAAGAGTACTGAGAGAGGTGTATCTTTTAGTCCAAAATGGACCTTTCTCACAGACTCTCTCTTTTGACTCCCCCCATATTCACCGACGTTTCTACTTTCTAGTGGGCCTGAAACGGACTTCGCAGGTGTTTCGGCCTTAACACGCCTGCCTTTGGTTTGGTAGGCTTCATTAAAGTAGACCCCGGATGTGACATCAGATTCGGAGTGCCTTGTCCCACGTGTGACGTCAGATTCCTTCCACGTTTTTGCCAGCCCCCGTGCCTAGAAGGTGCCAAAAGAGTGAGAACAAACAATATTAGGAGCCAACCCTCAACTGGCCAACTATTGTATGTATGGACCAGGCTCAATGGTATTTCGTAGGGAGCAATAGATGAGAGAGTTCGAGAATTGTGGGTTTCGTCTGAAACTCACATATATTCGAATAAGTTCTGGTCAGTTAAATTGCAGAGGCGTCTGATCCCTATTATATAGAGCCCCAAACCATGGATTTCGATCGCCTATCTAATTGTAGTGCAGTTGTGAGAGAGTAATGTGTGTCCCGTCCATCCGAATTGCAGGTGATTTTGATTGCCAAACCATTGTTTAATGACTACGTAACCTATAATTAGGTTGTCCTCCTTTGCAAAAATTCCTACTTCAATATTTGGTCAGAGAAGCATTAGAAAGAAGAAGCTGAATTCTGATCGCCTATCTAATTGTAGTGCAGTTGTGAGAGAGTAATGTGTGTCCCGTCCATCCGAATTGCAGGCGATTTTGATTACCAAACCATTGTTTAATGACTACCTATAATTAGGTTGTCCTCCTTTGCAAAAATTCCTACTTCAATATTTGGTCAGAGAAGCATTAGAAAGAAGAAGCTGACAATATTACTGAATACTCTTTAAGAAAATATTCGATGATTTTAAAATTTATTGTTGTGCAATTTTTGTATTAGGCGTTTTTTTTTATTTTAAAAAGAGTTTCTTATTGTTTATATATAAAAAAAAGCAAAACAAATATAATAATCCATTCAATTTACCGTAGACTAAGAAAAAATTGTAGACAATCAATGTTATACGGTGTATAATGATGATCAATGAATATTGTCTATTATTATAATAAATATTATATATTATACGCCTATACGGAATATATACTATATAATCCTGAGTAATAAACTTGCATAATTAGTGCCGAGAAAAAAAATGGTCACAACTGTGGTGGAAGTAGCACAAAGTGAGCACTTTATTGGAGGGGTACTGGGGATTAGATTTTTCTTAAATATAAATGTTTATTTTACCCTGCCCGGTACAGTACCCACTGCCGAACAGGGTGGGTCCCACCTTTCTTTCACCGAATTGTCCCTGCAATTCGCCTATCACAAACCACTCAAATTACGCTTAGTGTGTATTGTGGGACCCACGTACGATGCCTTAATCCTACATAGACGGTGGAAGCATTGTCACAGACATCACAGTACTGTCACGGAGCTTCCGTTAGTCTTATGTGGCTTTGTCTGAGACGCCAGCGTGGTTATCCTCTTTACTCTTCCTCTCCGACTGTGACATCTCTCTCTCACACTCGTCGTGGACCATAACCTGGGCTGTAGCCTGTAGCGGTGGTGAATTTCACAGCAAATTCAGCCCGTTGACGGGTCCTAGTTTATTTTCCTCTTTTATCCATCTTATAGTCTTATACCAACCATTAGATAGCCTTTCGCATTCGTTCTCTGTTTTTTCCTGTTTCGTTGCGCAAAAACTTTGCCTGCCACTGATATTTATTTTTCTCTTTCTTTCCTGGTGATCTTCTTTTTCTTTGCTTTGTAAGCTTTTTCTCGTAGTCCCCTACTTCCGAAGCTAAACCACTTGGATTGGTGCTCTTTTGCTGCTTCTTCTCGACAATCGATTCCTGGGTTTCTATTGCTTCTTGGCTGCGATTGTGTAGTATAGCTTTCTTTTTCCTCTGGGCTCTTGTCCATGAAGGAATACCACTTCTAAGGATTTTGGGTTTTGATTTTATGAAGAAGAAGGTCATGTGCGCTTTGTACTGTTCTCCCTCAGAGATTTTTCTGCTTATGTATGGGATAGCCGCGCGGAAGACACGCTGAAAAGTTAAAAGTTTCCTTGGAATACGGTTGGAGCTGGCTGGTGGCAATTTTCCATACTCTCTTTAGAGTTGAAAGATATCGGCATAGTTTCGAGTTTTGTTTTCTGAACGGGTTTTATATCCGTCGGGGATTATGTAGTTGAGGAATTGGGTTGCGTTCGTTTTGATTGCTTAGGTCTGTGGTAATTCAATTGCTATCTGTTTAGCTGAAGAAAATTCTGAGACTCTAATTGCGTCCTGGTAAACAGCGGAATAGGCTTTCTGATCATTGCTCTGTCTTCCACTTCCCTCGTAAGGCTTCCTTACTGTTGTCTTTATTTAAGGTCCAAGTCAACTTATAACGAGGAAGGTTGTTTCTTCTTTTCTTTTATATATATATATATCTTTTTGTCTCCAAGGATGGCCTAGTTTCTACTTTCGGAGATTGGAATTGAAGGGGATCCTTTAATTTCTTAAAGCCGCCACAACTCATCTCACGAGCCAATTGATTTAGGGTTCCCACCTTCGGATATAGGAGTAAAGAAAGTGCTAGTTGAAAAACATAGTTGGGCAGAACAGAATTGCATACATATAGAATTCTGCGTATACATATGCAATTCTGCTCTGCCAAACTATAGAAAGTGCTAGTTGAAAAACATAGTTGGGCAGAGCAGAATTGCATAGGAATAAATCTTTTGGGTGTGCCTCGTAGATGGTCAATAACCACTAGAACCGAAATTTCTCACTGCTCGTTTTAAGTTGGGTAATTGTGAGAATGGTTTGAGTGTTGGTGGACTCCAAACTTGGATGGTCAACTTCATGCTGGTTTTAACATTTTCCCAGTTGTTGAGGATAGTCATTTTTCCCAAGGAGAGAAAAACAAGCATTCTCGTAGAATGTGAGTTTGATGAAGAACACTGGTAAACCATGCATATGTAGAGCTTGCATGTGGAAATGTGGTGTATTGAATTTGCAAACTGAGGTTCTTATGTTTCAAGTATGAATCTCTGCTGTTTTTAGTTTGGATGTTATTCTATTAGTCGAACTGTTGCTGTGCATGTCAATTAGTTATCTGTACAGCATTTTCAATTGGAGGTTATGTTAAGTCTTATGGATCGATGTTTTTGCGAGAAACGAAATGTGAATATCCTTTCTATTGTCATGGAACATGCAGATCAAACATAATCCCGTTTTGGATGGGGTCTGATGTTGCTGAAGTAGTGGAAAAACAGTCGGTCCGTTGTTCCTTTAAGGTACCATTGTCATGGCCTTTCCTTCCTCTTCAGTTGGAGTGCTGGTTTGAATGTGGAGTCCTATTGTATTTGCAGCATCAATGCGTTTGAGTGGCTTCACCCATGCACATAAGTGCTTTAAATGCGTTATATCATCCCTAGTAGGGCCAATTACCTTTTTTTACCCCTTATTTGCTATGTCTTGGTTATCGTCAAATTTAATACGGTTGTAACAAGGGTAAAATCACATGTTCAAGGTGCACACAATTTCTAATTCCTTTGTGAGGAGAATATTGGGTTTCCTTTGTGGTGTCATGGAGATCCCTGTTACTGAGTGAAGCTAGGAACTGTAAAAAAGTGCTTTTATTATTCTACCATGGATATTATCTCTCTAATGAGAACCACTGTGGTCTCCAAGTTGGATACTATGGAATGAAGTTCAAATCTGAGCTCATTTGGTGTCTTTGAAGATCTTATTTGCTTTTACTTAACTATTGTCTTATCTCACGTCAAACTATCTCATTCTGGATATGCCTCCATGATTGCAGGTGCATTGTTTAATGTGCACAGAACTTCGGAAATTGGTTGATAGAATATCAAGAATATTTCCGGCTATAGAAGCTGCTCGCCCTTGTTGCTCATCAGGAATACAGGAACTGTGCTCGTTAAACCGTGCAATTGAGAAAGCCTATCAACTTCTTCAGTACTGCAGCGAGTCTAGTAAACTTTATCTGGTTTGTAAATTTGTCGATTAAGGAAATAGAGAGTAGATTACTGTGAACGCTTTAAAATACATCAAAAAATTTAATAAACCAACCTTTAATCTTATTTTTGAATTTAAATTAATAAAAAAAATTATAATAATTTTTTATTCTGCTTTATTTCACCGAAGTGATAATCATCATAAACAAACTGAAAGGAAAATGATAGAAACAAAATCAAGATATTTGATATTGAGGGACTGGGGGAAGCAATTTCTTCTTGATCAGTGCTGCCAACCAAAATACGCAAGTAAAAAAGGAAGCTTGTCTACCCTGATGGACTCGAGAAGAGAAGGAAAGTTGAAAAAATTGGTGCTGTTAAAGAACAACCGATATATGGTTGTCCACCAGAGTAGGATAAGAAGATTAGGATAATCTGCTTGTGCTAATTAATTGGGTCAATTGTGGCTTGATGTAAGCCTTTCCATCTACAGCATTGATGGAATTATTTTTGTATCGTGAATTGAGTTCCGTTGGTTCTAAATGGAACTTTACTAGATTAAAACAGTGTTGAATGTTGTTGTTGTTGTTGATAAGATTTCAATAAGGTTGCTCCTCTATATCTTTTTTCTCCCTTCAAATTGTTTGCATACAAGTGTGAGACTGCTTGGCCTCTCTGTAGTCACATCTACTATTTCTATGAAAACGTAGGGACTAACAACTCTTTTTCTGCTTTTCTTTATCCTTTTTTTTAGATTCCTTTATTACTCTTATTGTTACATATCAATCCATAGCTGATAAAGCTCATAAAATTTTACTCTCAGGCAGTAACGGGGGACGCGATAGTCTTAAGATGTCAAAGATTCAAGAAGCAGTTGGAGCAAAGTTTAGGCCAACTTCAATCAATGGTTCCACTCGAGCTGGGTGAAGAGGTTAGTCAAATTAGATACCCTTTCTTTTGAGGTTTCTCTATTTACTGTGTTCTTGTTTCCCCCACCTATAGAATGTGCTGGAATGTGATTTCATATTAAGCCAGCAACTATGCTGTGTTTTTGAAGTGCTAGTTATATGGGTGGAACTGGTCCCATAAAGCGATTCTTTGGTTTCTGATGCTTGTATCCAAATTGAAACCTATTTAAAGGGGATGTGTTCCTTTCCTGATCTACCTGCTTTCAGTCTAGTTGTTTATTATTTTCTCCACTTTCCACTCATGTAAAAAAAGAAAAAAATGAAGAAGATGTGGCGGAGCCACAATAAAGCATGGTTCATTAAGCGGCGTATTTTGCAGCAGTATTTTTCCAATAGCGGTTTCCATTATCTAGAAACTGTGGAAATCAGCCTGTCAAAATCCCACCCTAGATATTTCTGTAGGTTCTTCCTCCTCAGTTACATGGTGCAGCTAATGATGAACTGTCATTGACAGATCTCTCGCATCATGGATGATCTTAAGCATGCAACATTTACCCTAGATTCATCTGAAGAAGTGGCTGGTAAGGCTGTACGAGGATTGTTCCATCAGGAATCTTCTGCATCAGATTCAAGGGAAACCTCCGAAGTTAAAGCTCTTCAATTGGCAGCTTCAACACTTCATATAACATCTCCCAAGGCCATATTAATCGAGAGAAGATCTATCAAGAAGCTGCTTGATAAAGTTGGTGATAATGAACACCCCAAAAAGAAGATTTTAACATATCTTTTGTATCTATTGAAGAAGCATGGAAATCTGATCCTGTTAGAGCAATCAGGGAATGGATGTGACCAGCATGAAGAAGGATTAGTGTTGGAGAACTGCAGAAACAGCTCTGCACATAGCCCGTCTGTTGGTGTGGATTCACTTAGAGAATTTCGGCATCACGAGGTTCGAGTTGATGTCTCAAGTAGAGCTACACCCCCTGAGGAATTCAAGTGTCCTATATCTTCAAAATTGATGTATGATCCTGTTGTAATTGCATCTGGACAAACGTTTGAGAGGATATGCATACAGAAGTGGTTTGATGAGGGTAATGATACATGTCCAAAGACTAAAATGAAACTGGCCCATCAGTCATTGACTCCAAACATGTCGATGAAGGATTTAATATCAAAGTGGTGCACGCGGTATGGAGTCACTATTTCTGATCCAACCATGCAAGCCAAAGTCATGCATTCTTGGGAAACTTCTTCCACTTCTATTGCTAGCTTTGGCAGTTCTATGAATGATCTACATCTTCCGATGGATTTCAGCAATATGTCACTTGGATCTTTAGACACTAGTTACAGCTCAGACCCATACTGCAGTAAGATAGCAGATGGCTTAAATGTAACGTCTATGCGGACGAAAGATGAGCACAAATGTGATTTTTATGCAAATGTAGAAGAGACAAATGTGGAATATCTATCAAAACTATTAGAAATTCCTTGGGGATCCCAATGCGAAGTCATTGAAGATGTTAAAAAGCATCTGAATGACAGTGAAGAAGCTTGTCAATTTACGTCCTCTGAGAATTTTTTTGAACCACTTACTAGATTTTTGAAGAATGCATATGACCTGCATGATGTAAAAGCTCAAAAAGCCGGATTTCAGTTGTTGTTGGCATCTGTGAGCAAAAACAGGTACTTTTCTCTTTGTTGATGAGTCTAGTTACAATGTCTTGTGTTCAGATGCAACTGATGTCTTTTATTTAAGGTGATTCTTATTGTGTTAGTATGTATTCAACTGGTGTGGCAGATTTAATAAGTCATCAAGTCTCTAGTAATTTAGGGCTTTGGGGTTTTGCAAAGTAGGGAATAGTTGCCATCAAATCTTTAGCCAGATGATACAGCATGATTCATTACATGACCTAGAGTTGGTTAAGGTCCCTAGGTTATTCCCTGCAAATAGATTGTCGCCCCCCCCCCCCCCCAACCAGCCCAACCCGATGGCCAAATGGAATTCTATAACATTTTGGTCTTTCTTCTGTGAGTCTTTGTCCTTGATTTTTCTAGGACTCTTGACCACGATTGTGTTTCCCTTATGCACGAGCTAATATAATACTTCCTCCGTGCAGAAGTGGGATCGCCTACTTAGGTGAAGATGTGTTTAGTCTCTCGGCCACTTTGCTTGATTCAGAAGTATCAGAAGAAGCTCTAGACATATTGGAAGTGTTGTCTGGCCACCTGTATTGTAGAGCTAAAATTGCAGCATCTGGTGCTTTGAATTCCATTTTAAAGATGCTCAACTCCCACAATACACATATCCGGATACAGGCCATTCAAATCCTGCGCAATATGTCGTCAGATAGTGACATTTGTTCCCAGATTGTATCTTTGGAATGCATCCCAAAAGTGGTTCCCTTCTTAGTTGATGGCACTCTTGGAGGAAATTGTGTATGTCTGTTGAAGAATTTATGCAGTACAGAAGAAGCTAGAGTTTCTGTTGCTGAGACTAATGGATGCATTGCCTCTGTTGCTCAACTACTTGCGTCTGACAGTCACGAGGATCAAGAAAATGCAGTGGCTGTTCTCCTTTCACTGTGCTCTCAACGCTTTCAGTATTGTCAGCTGGTCATGGATGAGGGTGTCATTCCAGCTCTTGTTGACATATCTGTCAATGGTAACGAGAGGGGCAGGGCGAGTGCGTTGGAATTGCTTCGGTGCTTAAGAGATGTCAAATATGACAATGATCAAGAGAGCACTGGATCTGGTGTTGAGGCCTCTACGGACTCTACTACGAATCCCGCTAAAGAGAGGACATCATCAAAGGGATCCGGATTCTTTGGAAGGATGTCAATGTTCTCGAAACCCTCTATTGCCACAAGAAAGAAGAAATGAAACTTGAGGCTTCAGGTCCTTTTTAACCTAGTGATGACGTGAATCGTCTCATTATCATACTATGGCAAATGTAACAACTGGGTTTTGGGAATAGAAACTGTGATTGTATTCACTTTTGTAACTTCAATGATAATGCTTGATTCGAGGTAGCAAGCCTCCAATATTTCTCTGAACAAGACGCTACTGATTTCTTTTTTCCTCCGAATGCAAGAGCCAAACAGATTAACCATGGTGACCAGTCATGGGTTGATTGATGACTATGGGCTGGGCTAGATTCCAGCCCATTACGTAAATAGTTAAACTAAGCTGGCCATAAAATAGTGGCCTATTAACCCATCTAAAGGGTCCATTACAACCGTGGCTCATAAAGCCAAAAACAAATGCGACTAGTCTAACTGGAACTGAACCAAACGAACTAAACAAATCCACTTCTAGATTCTTCCCTTCGTCTCTTTCTTCCCGAACAAGCTCCGAACGTGAGCTGTCTTTCTTCAGCTTTAGCCACCTTTCTCCTTTGGCTTTGGCGTGTAAAACAGCAAATGAGGTTGATTCACTTGGCTAGAGAGACTTTTTTCTCCTAGCCTGTAGAGATTTCTTGTGTATATGAATGGAGGGATTATTTTAACCTTGTATAGTTAGTGGCTGGATGGGTTTTTGGGCTTTAATACTGATTCGGAACAGGTTGCTTTTGTTAGCTTTTAAGTATTGGTTCATGATGCGGCCTGCTCTGCTCCAGTCCGGCGTCGCGTCCCCACATTTTCCGCTCTGCCACCTTATCTTGGTTGTTTATTTCCATTTCCGTTGTTGTATTTTGTTTCTATCCTGTTTGGTTTGGGCCTATGTGCCTTGTAACGCCGAAAAGCTATGCTTGTTGAGATGCCGCTTCTGATAAGGGTCTAGTTCATTCACTAGAGCTTCTGAACTTCTGCTGCATTTTAATTCCCTTGATGAATTACAGATATACCATGCTCATAATGTTTTTGCTGCCATTTTCTGGACGATCGCTAGACAAAATTGCTTCTTCATAAGCAGGACTCAGGTAACTGCCCCAATTTTCACCTCCCCGTGATGGTGGCGAGTTACTTGTTTGGCTCTGCCTCTGCTCTCATCTTGTCATTCTTCTGTGTTCAAACTTCTGAGCATAATCATCAAAGAGAAAAGCTACATAAAACAAAGGGAACATATAAACAACAGAAAATTTGAAGTCATTATAATTTTTACTTTCTATAGTTAAAATGTAGACGTAATTTTTCTTCATCAATTTAAAACTTTTATACTGACCATTTTCCCAAAAAAAAATTAAAACTTTGGAAAATAATATAATAGCTGTGGTTTTTACTTTCAATCTTCATTCTTATGGAAGCGTTTGAATGTAAAAATGTTGGCAGGTTATTGGTGTTTATAAAAAAGTAAATATATTTTATAGAATTTGATTAAAAGTAAAGTGAGAATATTTAAATGAATATTATAATATTATTTTATAATTAGATGAGAAGATAAAAATTATTTTATAATTAGATAAAAATATTGAAAATTTCCACCCGAACGCCCCTCTATATCCAATAACCTTTGACTTCCTCGTTTTCTTTTTGTTTTTTAACAAGGAAGATTTGAATCCAAATCGCACCAACCTTTATACCTTTACCAATTTAGCGAGAACTGAGAAGTTGGGAGCTTTTGTTAGTCTGAATAACCAAATAATATTGTACTGATTTTGAATAAAACTTGAACTTAATTTCGGAAATAAATTAATCTTGGGGCCTTGAATGCTCAGTCAGATCAGGGTATTGAAATCATTTGCTCTTGAGGGTTTCAGTTCAAATTAGCTTCTTGTTCGAAATTAGGGTTTATTTTTCTGTTTCAATAGATTGCAGGTTCTGAGATTTTTAGTTTAAGGAAGTAAGGGTTAACTCAGAAAGTAGGTTATGGCGACGGAGTCGTCCGAGGGAGAAGAAGAAGCAAAAGTTACTGGTGGGAACCAGGTTCTGATGGTGGAAGATGACCTTAGAGAAATGGGGAAGAAGGCCGCCTGGAGTGTCAGCTCTTGCAAACCCGGCAATGGCGTCTCTGCACTCCGCGACGACAACCTCGAAACCTATTGGCAGTAACCACTTACACCCCCCCGCCCCCCCCCCCCCCCAAAAAAAATTAATTTCTCTTATTTTCCTCTCTCTGGAACTCAAATCATCATTTGACTACTACTATTATTTCGGGGTTCAGATCAGATGGCGCGCAGCCTCACCTAGTTAATATTCAATTCCAGAAGAAAGTTAGGCTTCAAGTATGTACATTGCTTATTTTGATCTTTAAATTTAGATCAATTCCCAATTTATTTCTAATGTGGGTTTGTTGAAATTAGTGGTTTGTTTTATTTTGTTTTGAAGTTAGTTGTTCTATATGTGGATTTCAAGCTTGACGAGAGCTACACGCCGAGTAAGATCTCCATTCGCGCCGGTGATGGCTTCCACAACCTGAAGGTGAGTTCTCTGGTTTGGTTTATTGCTAATACCCTCCGTCGATTGTGTTTGATATAAGCAGTAATTTTTGTTTTGCTTCTGCAATTTTGTTCACCTCGTCTCAGTTTGGCTAATTTGGTCTGCTCCCTGCAAATAATTTTAGGAGATAAAAACCATGGAGCTTGTCAAGCCAACTGGTTGGGTTTATCTATCCTTGTCTGGGAATGATCCTAGGTAAGCGGTTGAAGCTATTTTCACACGTACTATTTTCACCAATTCATTCAACTAGTCGTATGTTGATTGTTGATCTATTTCTTTTGTTGTGGATGTTTACAAGACCAATTAGCTATCCTTTCACAAGCTGACGACGACGGTCTAGAATTAGCTTCTTTGCATGTGCAATTTGATCCAATTTAGCTTCTTATTGCATATACAAGAAATTTTAACAATTGCTATAAAGAAGCTGTTAGCTATCCTGTATATAGATGCATGTTGCAGTGCCAAAGAGAAGTCTAACTATAGGGTAATTTCTGTTCTGCATTATGAGAAAGCATTTTTCTGTATATTATGCGTTTGCATTGGAACTTTAGTATTCTGCTATAGAGTTGAAGAGTGAAATTTGATTGAGGAGAGTCTTTGTTCTTGTCCTTGAGATTGAGGAAATTGATTGGGATGTGTTGATCTTCCCTGGTTTGTGTTTATTTCTAGCATGGATTTTCATATTGTGAACTTCTCAACACCATGTTTGGCAGGGATACCTTTGTCAACACTTTTATGTTGCAAATTGCTGTGTTGTCAAACCATCTGAACGGGAGAGATGCTCATGTGCGGCAGATCAAACTTTATGGGCCTCGACCGTGCGTCTCCTTCTAGTTTTTGTTCGTCAAATGCTATCCATCGTTAATTTGACCAACTAGATTATTTAAATTTTGCAGGAACCCTATTCCACATCAGCCTTTTCACTTTACTTCGAGAGAGTTCATCACCTACTCTGCTGTAAGATGATATAGGTGATCCAGCAAAACTGTGTTGACCTGAGTAGGAAAGAAGCATGCAGTCAAGCATGCAGTCAAGAGTAACCAGTTCATATTAAAAAAACCATGAGAAGATACATATCTCTGGTCATGTACGATTGTTGACATTTTGGTTTACTCTAACAAAGACTTGAGATAATTCTTATGTGGTTGCTTGTTGCAAGAAGCTCTGTTTGGTTTTTGAAGGGAATGTTTGAATCTGGGGCCTTATTTTTTCTGTAGCCAATTTCTCTCTTAATTAGCTTAATATCTGATCAACTCATATAGTTTTATGTGCCTCAGCATCCAAATATTTCCCTAGGACAAAGAAAGGCAGCAAGACTCGAGAAGACTGGGTTCTGAATCTAAGAAAAAGGGATGTAAAATTTGCATCTCACGGTGTTCATCGGCTTTTGGGCTAAGCCTTAAAATAATAGCGTAAAATTCTTGTTCTACTAGATTCCCGAGAGGCTCAAGAGTCTGGCATTAATTCTCGAACAAACACCGACTTCGCTTCAGTTTAGGCATGAGCTGGTTATTAGTTCAATAACAACGACGTGATCTCGACGCAAAGCAGCTCGAAAACCGCACAAACAACTTTCTGCCAAACTTACTCGGCCAAATAATAGAATACTTAAAATATAAAGAGAGATGCTAAGTGCGAACCAGCAAGTGAAGTATCCAAGTTGTTTTCCAAAGCCAAGATTGTGTCCCCCAAAGAGGAGCCCTATATCACTCATCAACGAATACGATATTCAAGTCTTTCAATTGATGTTGTCTTAGGTGATACCTCGCTAACTTACTTGATTCTCAAGCTTGAATTTTGAAAAAAGGTTTCGAATCAGCTTCAGTTCTAACAAATCCTAATATGGGGTCATTGATAGAATTTATTAATGTGTTGACAATATCACAATCCTTATTAAGATCTATTAGGACTGAAATTTTAGGACCGAAACTTTTCCCTTTTGTGCCTCGCTAGGGAATTCTAAGTGTTATAGATAGAGACTTAGTACTTTTCAAATTATATTTGATATTTCCACGATTGGTTTAAAATCAACAGTTTAACTTAAGAGTATCTTCGAAGCTACAATTTACATTAATTTGTTAACATCTTGGGAAGATAAGTAGATATATCTTCTTCTCTATCCCTCCCGTACTCCACCTTTCAGTAGAGCTCTAGGCAATCCCATGAAAATTATGTTACATGTATGACACAATTAAGTGCTTCACTTACCAGCAAAATATTAATATTTGAAAAATAAATAAAACTAGAGGCACAACCATGAGTTAAGTTAAAATTGATCTCAAAAGAGCTATATATCCAGGATGAGAACCAGCGGGGACTATAGAAAAGATTTTTACGTTCGTAGTCTAGCCAATCAAAGCAAACCACCACTCTACCATATAGAGATAACGCAGTAGGCTTATATTTAATTTAATGTCAGTAGTGCCAAGTCAAATTCCAAAGCCAAAAGAAAAAAAAAATACCGCCCGCACAAGATTTTCAGCTGTGAATGGCCACGCATGATGAACTTTCAGGAAAAAAAAAACATGTTTACATTCCCAAAATTTGAAGAGATTCAGCAAGATAGATTTCACGATCTCCAGCTAACATGGGTTTCATTCACAGGCCGGTTTAGTATCAAAGCTGCTCAAGCAGACAGCAAAAGCTTGGAAGGCAGAGAGTGGGTAGCGGTAATCCACGGTGAAGATGTCTTTTCCAATCTTCCCAAACTGTAAGATCACCTTTTCTTGCTGTACGGCTGAAACATTGTGGGATGGATCAACAGCTGCCACAAGCTGGAAATTCTTAACAGAAGCCACAGTAACACGTCCTCTGAAATTCAAGCACCAGCATTGCAGCTGCTCATGCCATCTAGGAGATTTGTTTTTAAGAACCAGTGGCTCTCCTGAACCCTGGATGGATACCGGTGGCTCTGAGAGGCTCGTGGAGCTGAAATCTATAATTGAATCCTTTTCTTTTGGACCTCGTAAGGGAGAACAATGCTCCTCGAAAGAGTGTGAAAATGATGTTGGAGTTGGAGCAATTCCACCCTCCTCAATAGAAGAAACAGGTATGGAGTGCATGACACAATGCATTCTTCTTGGCCCTCTTGTGCGAAGAACATTGAGCTCGTAAGAGATCGTTCCTACACTGTAGTTACATGCTGGTACTCTTGGAGACACCTGCTTAGAATGAAATCTTCGACTGGATCGACTATTTAGCTGAACAGTGGCTTCAACTGGAGGCTGGCTGTCATATATGGTGAACTTTGTACCCAAGAAATTAGACCTGACAAAGATTTGCCAATATGCTTGAGGGAAAAACTAATGAGGAAGTAAAGAGAAGGGAGAGGAGAGGAGGGTAGGTGGCAACTGCAATGGCCAAGACTTGCCTCAGTTTACCAACATATGAACTGCTGGCGCGAGAAAAATCATCTGCAACCAAAGATATAACAAAATCTGTGCTTGTTGCCCTTCTGATCTTTTTGGCAGCTAACAGCAATTTATCACTCTCATCCTCGGCTGTTAATTTAATAACACCACAAGTGAGAACCACGCAGCAACTGATATATTTCCATTATCCAACTTTATTCACAAGCCTACATTTTAGACTATAGAATTCGCAGAGGAAGGAAAAAAGCAGAAACCGGGTTAGCCTAGACAGTCACATGTTTCTCTACCACACAAATTATTTAGATCTGTGTTTGGGCTATCAACAGCCTTGCAGCATTAAGTTCCTCCTATTAGAGGGTGTAGAAAAAAGTAACAACAATCATTTTATGCACAAAACTTCTCCAAGCATTGTAATCTCAAACTCCAGATATCAAGAGCAGAAACTTCAACATTATCAAGCCATAATGTTAAGGTTCATGAGCTCAGATTTGTAAAAGAAATTAAGAAAAAGCCAAAACGAATATCACTCACAAGGCACCAGACCATAGTACAGAAAATATGTAGAAGTGGCTCTGTCCCTCCTGATAAAGCACTGTATTGGAGATTCGCGTGGCCCCGGCTACTCATAAGCACAAAAAGAGTCAATGAGGATAAGAAGACACAAGCTTCACACTAGATAAGCAGAAGCAAAAGAAAGAGCATTACCTGCTTCAATGAGATAGGAAATGTGAGCCTTCCACATTGTTCAGGGGTTTTAACAATCTCGGTAGTAATTACCCTCCATGACTTACAAACAGAAGCACAAAAGACAACAACAGCTCGAGCAGGCCAGGATGTCTCACTCTCTTCCACCCTCCGGATTATGTCCAAGAGCAATTCAGGTGGCAAATTGGACCACCGGCCCTGCTGAATTGATTCGGATGACGGTTGTGGTGCTTGATCAGGAGCAATATGTGACCTTGTCTTTCTATGCCAATGCTTCCATTCCCCTCCTCGCCTTGACATGCTCCCCATTCCATCCTTCATCTCCCGCAGCTCGCGAACAATGAGTTTAAGGGACATCTCAATGTAGCAAACAAATCCTCCCCTTCGCTATTCCTCTGAAATTGCAAAACACAGTATAAGATGCAGCAAAAATCTAGAAACTAGTTAAACTAAGTCCAGATATATACGGGAAAAAAAGAAGAAGAAAAATTTGGTAGCTTTTCACACTATTTTCCTTTTCTTTTCTTTTTTTTTTTGTTATTATGCTCAATATTCTGAAAAAAAATTACGGTTAGAGTTTAGTTTCAAAACGTGAGGAGTAACAAATGCCCAGTGCTATTAATAAGCGGAATTAAGCTGCTAACTTTTACGAAGTTGGATTAATTACTGTCGAAAAGGATACGAAAATGCAGGTTCTTTTCACACCCAAAACTCAAAGCTGTCTTCATCTCCCTTATCTGCGATAAATTTCATAGATGATGCATATGTATTCCAGAAAAAAAAGGTGTTGGATCCAATCATCACACCCTTGCAAACCCAAAACAATCTCAAAAGGGGGAGAAAGTGAAAGTTATCAGTGAAATCTATCAACTCCTAAGAATACGCTTAGAAAGCTGAAAACCCAATCCATTGCCAAATATACGATTTATGACCTGAAAAACCATATCACTGCTATGGAAAATGGACGAAACTTTATAAAACCAACGAATAACAAAAATGTGGATCCAAGAATCGCAGAAGAACACACCTGTCCAGCTACACCGCATGGCAAAAAACACCGATCGGACCGAACCAGCTAAAACACGATCAATGACCTTCTTTGCACAAATATCATAGCAGGTCCTCCGGCGTTCACCGATAAACCACCCCGGAAATCCGGATTCAGAGAGAAATGGAGGGCCCCGCTACCGCGAAGCCCGGGATCGCCGCCGCAGCATGGCTTCTGCCTCGCCGCCGCCACCACAGCATCCGGAGCGTCCTCTAACACCACGGCCAAGACCACTCCCACTACCGCATCCACGAAGGCTAGGTCACAGCTTCCTTGAATTAGAGGACCCCCGAGAATTTCTCTCCCCCCACCTTAAAAACCGGATCTAAAGCTCCCTTCCTTGCCTTTTTTTTTTCTTATTCTTACGTTATTGATTTTTTTTCTAGGCCTTACATTATTGATTTAATTGAGAGAATCTACTGTCCGTTTTGCTCATACTTTTCCAAGCGAGTTAGTTAATACACGTGGCAATTGGGACATTACTTTAGGATTTTGATCCACTACTGACTACTCAGTTAAGAGATGCTAAGGAAAAAAAAAAAAGACTACTGAGTATGTTTGGTTTATATTCGATGACGTTTTCAAAAATTTCTCACATTTTTTTATTAATTTTAATAATTTTTTCATTAATTTTAATATCTTTTTATAATTTTCAATAACTTTTAACACACTTTTATCAATTCTAAAAAAATCTACACTACTTTTAAAAAACACAACACAAAAACGTGATTTGAGATTAAAACCAAATCGTATGGATCCTTAAAGATATTGTTCTAGTTACATATAAATAAAAGAAATTCATTAATTCTTATTTCAAAATTTCTCTGCAAACTAATTTTGAAGATTTGATAATATTTCACCCTTTAACGTTGACAGTTAAGGAATTGCAATTTGAGTTAATACGGAATGAAAATTTTCATATAATATTACATTATTTGCATATCTAAAAATTTTAGAGATAAATGTAAAATCAGTCCCTGTGCTATAAGCAAAAATTGTTTTAGTCCCTGTGATATGAAAATCATCGATTAGTCCCAGTGATTATATTTTCATTTTTTATTGGTCCTTCATCAGGAACTGATTTTATCACTTTTTGAAATCACATGGACTAAATTGATGTTTTTCATATCACATGGACTAAATCGATTTTTGCGTATAGCATAGGGATCAATTTTGCATTTATATCAAAAACTACATAAAGTGAAAAAAAATCCAAATTAAATCCTAATAAACACCTAGATCTGATTAACAATAAATTCAATCTGATTAAATAAAATGTGGAAGGGATATTTCTTGATCGAATTTTCTGTGTATTTATAAAATTGATTAAGTTTCAAATTCTATAAGAGATAAATTTTCGAGCATGAACTCAATTCTTTATTTTTAACTCTCAATTTTTGTGAATATTTTTATCTTTTCGTATTTTAAAAAACTCTTAATATTTTTAAATATTTCTATAAAATTTATTTACTATTTAAAAAAAACAAAAATTAACTTAATTAGATGGTCAATCCTGTCTCAGGATATAGATTAAGATAAACTGTACTTATTAGACTGATGAAATGACGGGCTGGTAGGGCGTCTTAACTACGGGTTTTGGTATACCCCAGGTGATTTTAGGAATATGCATGGGCCTTACGGGGACAAAGAGGAGAGGACATAAAAAGGTCAGGGTTAGAGTTTTGTAGGATTTGAAGAATTTTGTGAATTTTTAGGTGACATTAAAGTTGTATTGGTGTTTGTGTAGAGATTGATGATTTGTAAAAAAATAATAATGATGTTTAAAGTTGTTATTTAAAACGTATTAAAAAATAAAAACAAAAAAGGACAAAAGACATGAACGAAAAGCTCGGCTGGCAATGGAACAAAAGTTGAAAGGTAGGGGACAAGTCGCAGGCGACAGGTACAAAAAACAAAAATAAAAAGGTCGAATCCTGAATTTTGTGGATCATTTGCCGAACATGAAAAACGCAAGATTCGAATCCTACGTTTTTCATAAAACCGAACATCCCGAGGTCTTGCCTGCTCTTCTAATGTTCTTCAAACGAATTAAAATTGAATTTAGTTCAGGATTCGAAGAAAAATTTATATCGACACAACTTAATTTTAATTTTTTTATTTATATCCAAAGCTATCTATATCACAATATCTTTAATATCTGAATAAGTGGAGACAATTTTAACTTTCTGAATACTCAATGAATTTGAGCAGGAATAAATTAATACTATCAATCAAACGAGTGCTATTTTAATATCTAAAATATAATTATTGACTAAAATATTAACTGACACTCACGTGGAGGATTTCTGATCTCTGGATAAGTATACAATGTATATGGACATTAGACATAAAATTGTTGGGTATTTAAATTACGCTACTTTGAAATTATAAAATGTATATTATTAACAGAGTTAAGGGTAAATTATAGAATCTAAGCAGAATAAATGGGAAGATGAGATCGAGCTTCGCGTGGGTCAAAGTAAGCCATTGAGAGCAACATTTATGGTGGAGTAACCCATGTCAGTTTGGACCCAGCAAGGGTCACAGACTCACAGCTACACGTGCTACGGCGATATTCTCTCTCTGTCTACTCCCGAGTTCGCATTGAAGGATGCACTGATTTGTAAACAGTAATTATCCCGAAACACGTTGAAGTGCACTATTCTATGTTAGTTGGACCACACAAGTACTAATGCACTTTACGTCGGACGAGGTTCGGTTACGGTGTTTTTTAAGAATTTTTAGGTGATGTTAATTTTATTGGTATGTGCGTTGTAGTTATTTTTATGTGGTGTTAAAAATGATGTTTGATTGTATATTTTTTTAACCGAACAATCTCTTTGACTCTTCTGTATAATATATATATCTATTTTTTTATTATAAAACGTTAGAAATTCGAACACCTACTGAATTCGGAAAAATTTATCTTACCGGAATTGAGTTCAATGCAATTATTAAAAGAGGAAAATATCAAGCTTTAACCAACCGTCATCTAATAGGATTTGGTCAGCTCCTATCTTTGTGCGAAGCCGAAGGCAACGAGGAAACTATCAAGGGGATTCGGAGTTTTTTTTTCCCATTTTCTTGATTCAAAGTACACTAGTCTTTAGTAGTTGAAACTCGGCTTGGCATCCATGGATTTATCGCTTACAGCTATCAATGTACAACAACTAGCCCGCCGTCCGCGCACTCCTACAAATGGAGGCCAAGAAGATAACAACTATGGAATCAAACAGTCTTAAAGAGTTAAAAAAACAAATTATGCAACAGGCTTTTAGTTGTCTTGTTAGTTGCCGTACGTTGTGGAGCCTCGTGCACAATCGACCTTTACAAAATCGGGCTCTTATTCTCTTGAATCTTGTACAAGTGCTGGTCCGGTATTGGTCGGAGGTTGTGGACCGACAGTCGGACTACTCCCTCCATCGTTCTTTGGGTGTGAGAATTGACTGGGCTGGCATATTCGATGAGGTTGGGGAGCCCAATCTCCATTATAGAGTCTTTACACACCCCATTGCCAGCTGACGAACTGATATGCCCCATGGGCCTACGGACAACGTATTTTCACGCAAGTAGAATCCACCTGGCTCTGTCTTCCCAATCCCTTCCCTTTACAATTAATCATAAAAAAAAATTCTGTGATTTTATCTCAAACCACAATGGCGATTAAGTACTTAGAAAAGAAAAGAAGAAAAAACAATGGCGATTACGTTAAGGATTCTCTCTTGTCCCAAAGAATGTTTGAAGGGTATATATTCAATAAAAGTCGTGACAGTAATATCTACTATCAAGTAGCACAATTATGAAGTCAGCGCTTGTGAAGTCAGTCTCAGATGCTTCCACCCGACATTATGAATGTAGTTGCTTTTTTGGTACAAAACTTCCCAACTCGTTTTGGCTTTTTCCGCACTCGCCTGTAAAGTAAAACTATTCCAGCTCTCTCCTTCTCATAAACTATTCAGTTCCACTGATCCACTTATTAGAGAAGCAGAAGCTGCCCTACTGGCTTTGAACAAAATCACATACCTACAGATTTCCTCCTTACTTCTACAAGATGACTCGAAATCTTTGATGTAAAGTATCCTTCTATCCTGGAACTGATCTGCTACCACTTTGGTCCTTCCTCGAAAGATTACCTCGATCATTCTTAGCCTCCATTCGATTTCTTTTATCCCTTCTTTCTTTCCCCACTTCTCATATCCATATAGCTGACAATTTAGAAACTCACTCTTTAGCAGCCTAGGCGGCTGCCCACTCTTTATCTGTTTATCTGGAGAAGTTCCGGCACCCTTTATTCTTAATTGAAGCTTATGGAAGTTCAATAGGTCCGTACTCCTTAGTTTTCTTTGTTTTTTTTTGTCTTTTTCATTAGCTTTTTATACTTTGTAGTTTGCTGTAATTTGCTTCATATATGACATTTCTGATTTAACAAAAAAAAATATTCCAGCTCGATTAGGAATCTTTAACTTCATTTAGGATTATCTTTAATCTTTTTTATTTGAATTGTATAGTACAATTTGAAAAAAAAAAACAAATATAATGAGTGAACTTTATTGTAAGGCTCATGTCTATCTCTCTCCAAATTATTTATACAATTTGGGCAGGAAATTACAGAACTTTACACGGACAACATTAAATACTTTAGGGTTCACTTATTGTGTCTATCTCTCTTCGAATTAGATGATATAGAAAATTACAAAGAATCCAGATCCACGTACTAATACCCTGGTACAAGTACATTTTAACTTGCATTAATTAGTACATATTATATTCTTGTTGACATTCTAAAAATATATTGTTTTTATGTTTTAATCAAAATAGAGAACTCTTTATTGACAACAAAGGAAAATGAAAAGTACATAGAGATTCAATGGGGTCAGCCCTAGAAATCTGCCAAAATAAAAGAGAAATATGCTCAGAATTACGGGGAGTAGCTCCCGAACTAAATTTGTAGGCGGCCCAACGAGCTAACCGAGACACCACTAAATTCGCATAACAAGAGACATGAAATCTTTATTTTTCAGGCCTCCCAATGTTCCCAACTCAATCTTCTAACCCTTGTTGCAAGCTGCAAAACATCCGTTTTAATGCCTTCATGAAACTGATTGTTCCCATTCATCCATACCAGATCAATTGCATTAGCAGCATAAAAACTGAAAATGATGCTGGTCTTCTAATTACCCTTTTGGAGAACCCGTAAGTATGAAGTTTTGATTTTGGGCCTGGATTTGTTGCCCAGAAATTTGGTCATCTCAAGCTCATGTCCAACTAATTAAGGGGACCGAGAACGTTAAACGTAATCTGGACCTTTGTAGGCCCAACCTAACTCAAATTCAACCCAATCCATCTCTTTCTATCATTCCTTTTGTGTTTTTTTTTTGGGTGGGGCTGCTTCACTCTCGTTCCTTTTGGTGTGAACTTTTCTTAAAAGTTACATGTCCTGATATGAGCACGAACACGTAAAATGAAGAGCGCCCTCTGCAAGCTAAAACAGCACAACTTTTATGTGTGAAGAAAGGAACCCTTTTGGATTTATAATTATGAACACAAAGGGCAGAACCAGATCAAGGGCAACTCGCCAACTCCTATTCACTTCTCACCAATAAGGCACTATAAATTGCAAGGAATCTTTGCCTTGGATGGTAAAAAGAATCCTTGCCAATATCGTCATCCTAAAGCCTATTCCTTTTTCTTAACGGTAAAGCTTAGACTGTATTTTTCTGTGGTCCGGTCCGGTTGGCCGTATGTTGCTCTCATATTGCCCAAAATGACCAAATACTTGAGTTAAAAAAAAATCTAAATTTCCTCGAGGTTTCTGAATCTTCTTCTTGGTTTAGCAATCTCAGCCTCTACGTCAGTTAATGTCCTCGGAGAGTCTCTATCAGCATTTTGCTTACAAGCTTTGATGTACAACTCCTTCACAATTCCTACCTAATCCATAACCCTCCACCTTTAACAGACTGATAGCCAACCATTCGGTCTATATGTTTGATAAATAAAACTCCGATCTTTACGTCCATATCTCACCAATAGAACCACAGCTTCAGAAGCTCTTTCGACTGCCAAAATGGCTAGAGCTTTTTCTGGGTTCACCTTTCTTCTCTTTGGAATTCTTGGGTCAATCGTTTTTCGGGCTGATGCTGCAATGAAGAAGTACCAATTCGATGTGAGTTGGTGGCAATAATATCCGTTTCATACACAAAGTAGCATTGTGCGGTCCTATGGCTGACAGTTCTGTGTTTTGCAAATTTTTTCAGGTTCAAGTGAAGAATGTGAGCAGACTCTGCCATGCAAAACCCATCGTAACTGTAAATGGGAGGTTCCCAGGACCTACCATTTACGTTAGGGAGGGAGATAGAGTTCTCATCAACGTGACAAACCGTGCACAGTATAACATGTCAATTCACTGGTAGGATAATTTTCTAATCGCAATGCATGGAAGAAAACAAAACAAAAACGTAGGGACTTTTCGCTTCCTCCCTTCACTCCCCCCCCCCCCCCCCCCCTTCTTATTGTTCTTTTGGTGATTCTTACAGGCATGGCCTGAAGCAATATCGAAATGGCTGGGCCGATGGACCGGCTTACATTACACAGTGCCCAATCCAGACTGGGAGTAGCTACACGTATGACTTCAATGTAACTGGACAAAGGGGAACGTTATGGTGGCATGCACATATTCTTTGGCTAAGGGCTACAGTCTATGGCGCATTTGTCATCATGCCAAAACAAGGAATCCCATTTCCTTTCCCACAGCCAAACCGGGAAGTCGAAGTTGTATTAGGCGAGTTTCAAATAAAACACAATATTACTTTCACATAGACAAATGTCCATGAGAAATTTGAGAGATTAAATCGTGTAATTCCTGTTGGCTCTGCAGGAGAATGGTGGCACACGGATGTGGAAGAGCTCGTCAAGCAAGGGACAAAAATGGGCATGCCACCAAATATGTCAGATGCGCACACAATCAACGGAAAGCCAGGGCCACTCTTTCCATGCTCTGAGAAACGTAAGCTCACTTGGCTGAAAAGGCTTCGAGCTATGTCATATAATTCAACTTTAACGAATGCATTTGGTCAAGTTGTTTTGCATATAGTTCTCATTTTTTGGCTTGTTTCAGATACTTTTGCAATCGAGGTTGAATCAGGCAAAACATACCTCCTAAGGATTATCAACGCTGCTCTCAACGATGAGCTTTTCTTTGCTATTGCTGGACATAACATGACAGTAGTGGAGGTTGATGCAGTTTATACAAAACCATTCACCACTCAAGCTATACTTATTGGGCCTGGGCAGACCACAAACGTCCTGGTTCGAGCTAATCAAGTCCCCGGGAGATATTTCATGGGCGCTAGGCCTTTCATCGATGTTCCGCTTTCCCTAGATAACAAAACCGCCACAGCAATACTCCAGTATAAAGGAATCCCGAACACTGTCCTCCCTACTCTTCCGCAGTTGCCTGCACCCAACGACACAGTGTTTGCTTTGAGCTACAACAAGAAACTCAGGAGCTTAAACTCTCCACAGTTTCCTGCCAATGTGCCCCTCAAAGTCGATAGAAACCTCTTTTACACTGTCGGTTTTGGCAAGAATTCTTGCCCAACGTGCCTCAACGGAACAAAACTCGTAGCTTCATTGAATAACATTTCTTTTGTGATGCCCCAAACTGCGCTTCTTCAAGCACACTACTTCAACATCACAGGAGTTTATATAGCCGATTTCCCTGACAAGCCTCCAACTCCTTTCAACTATACCGGTGCACCCCTCACAGCCAATCTTGTTACTGCCACAGGGACAAGGATTAGCAAGATAGCCTTCAATTCCACGGTTGAGCTGGTACTACAAGACACCAATCTTCTAACAGTTGAGTCACATCCATTCCATCTCCATGGGTATAACTTCTTCGTAGTGGGAACGGGTATTGGGAATTTTGATCCTGCCAAAGATCCAGCGAAGTACAACTTGGTTGATCCTGTTGAAAGAAATACGGGTGCAGTTCCCACTGGTGGTTGGACGGCTATTCGGTTCAGAGCGGATAATCCAGGTACTTCTCAAATTTTAGCAAAGAGAATTAACCAGTAAAGTTACTTAATTAGATGGAAGATATCTACTTTTGAGACATAATATAACTTAATGTTTTCCGATCACCTTCTCTGATTAACTCGAGGGGATTTCCTTCTTTTAAGATAAAGATAAAATCCAAATGGGAAAGCACGCCATTGTTGTACTGATGCTTCTAATCTGAATATCTAGGTGTTTGGTTTATGCATTGTCATTTGGAGCTCCATACTGGTTGGGGATTGAAAACGGCATTTTTGGTAGAAGATGGACCACGACCAGATCAATCTGTTCTGCCACCGCCCCAGGATCTTCCAACATGCTAGCTGTTGTAAAGTTCGCAAGAACTGACTGGTGCATTTGTGTGTGAAATAATTTAATGTGAGAATTGCCATCTGCTTAATTTCTTCCTGTAGAAGTTGCAGGTAAGATAAAATTTGAGGAAATTAAAAAAAAAAGATTTGGAGATTTCCTCAGAACTCAAAATGTAATAAGTCCAAAATGATGTACTTTTGTTTGTTTGAATCCAGCTTATCGCTTGTGTTTATCTCTGAAATAATCTATACACTTCAGCCCCAAACACTTTCATAATTTTTCACGAACCATCGGGACCAATTACATATCTTGCTCTTCCTGAAACTGGCAGAGCGGTCCATGTTTTTTCACTCCTTTCGTCCCAAGAAAAGAGAAACAAGATGAAACTACAAGTCATTTTCCACTAGTAGAAACCAATGCGTGATTGCTCCAAAAAAAAAAAGGAAACCAATGCAATGATGTATTAATTTCATATTATTGTTTCTTTTGCTTCAAAAGCAGAACTTTTACCCTGATGACGAGGTAGTTCGCCAAAGTTGAACATGAAACCACTAGTGAGGCCAATACAATTTAAGAACCCCAGAAGCCAAGAAGGAAAGCATTGAAGGGGCGAAACAACAATAACTTTTAATAACAGCCATTCCATTCAGGTTAACATCCTTCGGCAATCAGGACAAGATTATGATCGAAGCCTGACACGAATTGTAAAACTTCGCATCCCTGCAAAGAGTCTAGCAAAATTGGCTCAGCTTCATCACAAGAGCTTCCTAACCCAAGCCTGTCATTCTTACCACAGCCCCAAACCCACACTTCTCGCTCAGACGTGAGGACCGCGGAATGAGCACGCCCTCCTGAAACTGAGATAGGAATTTCCTCAGCCAATTCTTCAACCACCAATGGAACATTTTCTGGCCCTGCTCTTCCGAGCTGATAACTCTGATTCCATCCCCATGAAACACCGCTTGTGTTATCCCCTATAACATCCGAAGAGCCAACCTTGCAAATTGCCAAAGAATGGCCAAGACCTGCCGCTATAGACACGGGAACAAAGCTTATGTCGACTGGCATCATTCCAAGTCTTGCTTTACTCTGCCTAACTGACCATATACGTTGCTCCCACAGCTCAACAGGGTGCCATTACCTGAAATCAAAGAATTTGAACTATAAATATGCCCATTTTACATCCCTACATGCACTTAAGTTTATACAACTATCACTTACGGCAACAGACTAATGAATGATCAAGCCCACACGCAATGTCTACCACTTCAACACCATGTAGTTCTTCTACTAAACAAGGTTCCCAGACAATTGGCATGTTTTCCTCCTTCTCCATTCCTTCTAAAACCAGCTTCTCAGCAGCTTCGAACATGGAGCTTGCGAATTGGCCGTTGTTCTCTGACACGCCCATACTCGAATCCAGAGGAGATCTCTCCAAAGATACGCCCACCTTCCCTAACCTAGCATCAGCTGAATAACCCCAGCCAAACAAATTCCCATCTTCAGTCTGTGCAAGTGCATGCCCCCAACCAAATGTAACCTATCAAGCGAAGATGCGCATCAGCCCATCATGTATAAAACAAATGGGTTCAGGCGTGCCCCACAAAGCTCATGCAAATGACACATTTTGAATATAACACTTTAAGATAGTACTATCCCACCTTGGCTATCTTTTGTCCGGCAACTGCTTCAACCCTGGAAGGTACAATAGCCTCAATGATTCCCTTTCCAAGACCAAGCTGTCCACGCTTAGACTTTCCCCATACCCACAAAGATCCATCATCTCCAATGGCTGCAGAAATGACCCCAGATGCAAATGCAGCACGAACTTTCACATTCTCCAGCCCTTGCACTCTCTTGGGTTCATTCCATGAACCCCTGCTACAACTCAAATTTCGAAAATAAGTAAATAATTTGCCTTTCCAACTCAAATTGGATAGGATTGTAACTCATTAAGCACGCATCAAATAACAAATTGCGCGAAGTAACACAGTATCCGAAAAGAGGAAGAGAGGAATTGACCTGGGAGAAAGAAGGCCACGGCCAAGCTGGGCTTCGTTGTCTCGGCCCCAAGCCCAAAGCTGTCCTAGGGAAGTGACAGCCAGGGAGTGGTAATGTCCTGCACTCAAACTGGTAACATCGGAGGGGAGCCCAGGGACCGGCGTGGGCTCGTAAGCGTCGGCACCAAGACCCGTCAGGAAGGTGGGCAATCCAAGAGCCCCCTGACTCCCATCCCCAAAGCTCATCACCACGCTGCTCATCCATCTTCGTAGCCCTCCTCCGCAAACCCTAATTTCTCGTAATCGCAGCATTTAACTCGCCTTTCTTCTTCTGTTATTCGACTCGGCAAGACGACGGAGGACCGGATGTTGCCTGAATGGGCCGAAAACGAGGTCTTTAGCCTCAAATAATCAAAGGCCCGACAGTCCACAGAAAATATCAAAACAGAACAAGACAGCGAAAAAAACAGAAAAAAAGAAAGAACAATATCTGAATTTTGTTAAGCATTTATGCCTACAACGGCAAAAACGACCATAAGCACTACTTAGTGAACTAGTGGGGGCGTGAGGAAGAGACAACCTATTACAAGCGATGGCTATGGTTTCCGTGGCATTCTCGCTCCCCTCCTTAAGCCCTAACCTTAGACGAACCAATTGGTGAGTTTCTTTATGTTCTGTCCAATTCGCTATCTTTCAGGATTGTAATTTTGTTTGTGGGGTTGCCATTATTGCTAAACCTGCAATTTTGTATTGAATCGGACGTTTCCCGAAATTTAAGAAAGTAAAATGGAAATGTAAATGGATATCGGAAACAGGTATTATTCAGGCAGGGCTTATGCTACTGTAGATAAAGCCGCTGCTTCATTGGGCGTGCAAGTCACAGAAGGGGAAGGGAATTTGCCCAAGGTTGTGCTCACTTCCGCTGGTGGTAGGTGAGTATCCTTAAGCTCATCCCACGTGTCCCTTTATATACTCATATAATATAGACATAATACATATGCATCTCCCCGAGAGTCCGAGACCCCGACTCCCCGGAAAAGGTAGCCAAAGCAGTCAATGTAGCCAACTACCATGTTGAATTTTGGTCTAAACTTTTTCCGACCTCTTCATTTCCGTACTTATGATATGAACTAATCAATGTGCACAAAAGTTCAGGGTTTTGTGGTTGACTGACGTACTGAGTTGAGTGTTCTGTAATAGATGCATAGACTTTTACAGATTATTTTAGTTGCTGTGTGCAGTGAAGCTGATATATATTTATATGGAGGGTGTCTCACATCTTGGAAAGTTGCCAACGGAAAGGACCTCCTTTTTGTTCGGCCAGATGCCGTATTTAATAAGAAGAAACCAATCAGGTTTTCTTCCTGCAACTCACTGCATCTGATTTTGTTTTCCTTCCTTTTTGTTCTCTTTTTTCTTCCTTTGCTGGATCTAGAAGTTTGGGTGTGTCCGTGTGTGGCATATCTGTCAATGATTCAGATATTTATTTTTATATATTCTAAGTGAATCCCTATCTTGTTATTTTGACGTTTCCCTGTGGTTCAAATTTGAGTAACTGATACTAGTAAGCTGAAGCTCAGTAAAGAATCTATTGAGCTTTATTGGTGACCTCGGGTCAAGGGGTCACAAGTTATTGCAAGTTGCACAATTTAAGGTAATATATTGAAATCACTATCTAATTAATTTGTTTGGACAACTAAATTGAAAAGACTAACTGGGAGAGTATAATGAGAAAGGAGGTTATAGACATGCTTCACTTTGGTGGCCATTACAATGACAGAAAAAGTACTCCACTTATATTCTGTATCTTTCAGCATTTGGCAAAGTATGATGGCTAAAGATAATTTTAAATCCTAATATGCAGTTTTTAAGGGGAATTTGAAGATAAAAAAGAATATTTCTTTCAGTAGCCTTGAAATCACAAATTTGTGAAATTAATTAGTGTAATGCATATATTGCATTCTGTCATTACCTGACAACTTAGGATTCTTAGATACTGATAATGTTTCTGTTCGAATAGTGGGGGCCTTCCACATTGTTTCCCGCAGTTTGGACCTGGCCCAATCCAGCCGGTATGGCCTTCTATAGTTGCTCCCATCTCCATTAGTTGCCTCCATTTTTTTTACCCTGCATTCCATATTTATCTGAGTCCGTGTTTCAAGAAAGAGAGTGTATTGTCTTGAGATCGTTGTATTTCAACCACTGCACCACCGCGAAGGCCTTCAGTAGATCTTTTCATGGCTAAATCTCCGTAATCACAGGTGATGGGTGATTCCGCTCTTCCTTTCTAGTCAACACCTGTGAGAGCTTGAAGAGTTTTCTCTGTGAAAACCTTCTAGTTTTGCCGAGAACTATATTTTACGTTACTCTTCCTTCCTCTTTTCTAATAATTTTTTTTTTGACTGCTTGAGATGTTTGTGTAAATAACAGCATGGATTTGCAAGGAATATGGACTGGTCAGTAGCTGATTCTGAAAATGTGGAAGGAAATCCTGTCGTAACTCTAGAACTAAAGGATGGTCCTTACAGTCGCTCCATCTGGGATTTCAGCTTTATACAAGGTCACTTTTCACTTTCCTCTTATGTAGATAATGTTCAGCTAGATGACAGTGATAACTTTTCATGACCTTGTTGTGTGCTGCCTACATAGTGGATGCCAGTTTAAATAACGGAATGTGCCTAGCTAAGATCTCTTCCTTTCTTGTCATGGTATTATTATTCTAGGGCGCCTCAAATAATACGGCGTTTTTTGTTTCCTGTGATGTTTGGTGGCGTTAATTATTTAGTATTTGCTCAATTATTTGCAGGTCATTCTAAACACAAAAAGCCTTTCCACAGAACTAACAATCACGGATACCGATAATAAGCCATTCTCATTCACTACAGCGTTGCATACATACTTCCATGTGAGTATCAGAATTTCATTCTCAGGAGCTCCATTGTGAGATTTCAGTTTGATACTGCTACAGATAGACTGGAGAATTTAAGGTTAAAAATGGAGGAGAGAAGATAATCAGCAATTGATAGATGATTTCGCTTTGAGATTCTGAAAATGCACAGGATTTTTCATCCTTAATGTACTGGTATTTGTTAGTGTAATTTCATTGCAAGTACTTGGAAGATTAAATGCAGGTTGATGACATTGATTTTCACCATCGTCATGCAGGCTTCTGTGACAGGCGCAGCAGTGAGAGGTTTGAAAGGTTGCAAAACTCTGAATAAAGATCAAGATCCTAAGAATCCGTTGGAGGGTAAGGAAGAAAGGTTAGTATTGTGTTTCCAATAACAAGTTGATTTCAGCACGTCTTGATCAAATTTGAAATCTTTTTCCTTTTCATGGGCTGGGAAAAGTCTGCTGTGTAGATTTCCCTCGCAAAATAAGCAGTTCGTTATTGCTAATGTAGCAGTGTCCTTTGTGATGTAAGAAAGTATTTAGCAATCTCTAAGGAGGCATTCTTTGCATATGAATCATTAAGAGGGATAGTTTGTACATTTTATGCGAATGAAAATTGAGATCCTCCTGTTTGGGCTCAGTGCAAATGTTTGTTGTGACACTGAAGATCTGATTTCCACATTCGCATGCAAAAATTCTTTCAGATGAGATTATTAATCTCCTAAACTGAAGTTTTGGTGAACACTGCAACAGGATAGCATAGGATGGTAAAGTATAATTTATTCATGTTAAACAACCATGTGAAACCGTTGAGGGCAGCATGATTACTGATGAACTTCTAATCATTAGCAGCAATCGTTTAATGAATTTTTCAGAGAGACTTCACTGCACCTTCTGACATTCTTAACAATGCAGGGATGTGGTCACTTTTCCTGGATTTGTAGATTGCATCTATCTGAATGCCCCTAATGAATTGAAACTTGATAATGGTTTGGGTGATACAATATCTATCAGGAACACTTAAGTGAGTTGCAAACCTCATATGATGCTTCAAATTCAGTTTCACCAAGGTCGGCCATATTTAATTTCTTCATCTTTAACCTGTCTGTATTTCTGTTACTATCCATGCAGTCGGACGGATGCTGTTTTATGGAACCCTCATGTGCAGATGGAACCCTGCTACAGGGATTTTGTTTGTGTTGAAAATGCTAAGGTAAGAAACATCTATATTCTTTTCTGAACTTTAACTGTCAATACTTGAATCAAAAACCGGTGGCTGTATTCTTGCTACTGAGTGTGGCTTGACAAGGCATCAAACCAGCCAGTATGGTCAGCAGTGTGTAGTTGGATGATAGCATCTAAAATCATTTTATTGATTTTTTTTTTTCAATTTCAAGCAACAAAGCTGCCTGATGATTGTCAAGCTCTCTCTCTCTCTCTCTCTCTCTCTCACTCTCTCTCTTGTTCTTTTTAACATCTATCCCTGGTGCAAGAGACTTGTCAAATATCTGCATTCTTTTTCATGCCCATTTCAGATTGGAAGCGTCCAGCTAGAGCCTGAACAATCTTGGACAGCTACTCAGCATCTTAGCATTGCCTGAGGCACAGGAATGTTACTAAACGTTGTACAAGATATCCATCAACTCACTGTCAATTTTGATATTGTGATTTGATTTTTGCAGCTATAAAAAGCAAATACTTTGGCTTGTCCAAAGTACTTAAATTGACATCTTGATTGATATTTCCATTCTATACATTTTGGATTGCACAAGTGAGTGGCAGTTGAATTTTTCTCTTTCTCCGACTCACCAGTAGTCTCCACAAGAACATCTCCCTTCCTTGAAATTGTGGAAACGAGTTCTATCCCGAACAACTATATCCCTGGCATAAATCTTGGAGATGAGCTTTGTAACTGTGTGACAGTCCTGACACACCCGAAGATTCTTAAAAATCATGATGGTTTGGTTCTGATCAGCCCAAATGTGATAGCCAGCTTCTCACTATGATACTGGATTGCTCGTACTTTCTCCTCATCCTCTAGATCGAGTAACAAATCCCCTGTTGCAGGTTTATACCCTTCTTCTCTTAGTTTCTCCGCAATGCGGTTCCACGTCAGATAGATCACTTCCATCTGTGGGTGGGATCCATCTCCAGCTAAAAACTCATGGACGATCCCATTTAGGCTGATTGCGCTGCACCCTGGAAGTTTAGAAACTCCCCGGTGTTTCATCCGGCTTCTCACTTCAACTGCTTGGTTCCATTCCCCAGCTGCAGCATGAATTCTTGCCAAGTGAACGTACCGGCCACCACATGCAGGGTTAATTTCAATCAGAAATTTCCCTATCCGTTTCCCTAACTCAAGATGTCGATGAATCCAGCAGGCATTGAGCAGTGAGCCCCAAATGGCTGCATTTGACTCTAAGGGCATCTTCTCAATCAACTCTTTGGCCTCCATAAGCAACCCAGCTCTGCCTAGAAGGTCTACCAGGCACCCATAATGCTCAATGGTGGGATTCAAGTTATAAACTGTTGTCATCCTCTTAAACATTGATCTACCATCGTCAACAAGCCCTGCATGACTACATGCAGTCAAAATTGCTGTGAAGGTTATCAAGTTGGGCTTAATTCCTGCTTTCTACGTTTGCACAAACCAATCAAGAGCGTCTATTCCCTGCCCATGTATTGCAAAACCGTTAATCATTGCCGTCCATGCGAAGGTGCCTTTCTTCTCGAGTTTTGAGAAGACTTCTCGGGCTTCTTCCATGTCACCACACTTGACATACATGTCTATAAGCGTACAGCCCACGATTGGATCAATTTCGATTCCGTTTTGTTCAATGTAGGCGGGAATCCATCTGCCTTGATCTGCTGCTCCAAGATGTGCACATGCTGAAAGTAAGCTTACAAGTGCTACATTGTCGGGTTTGGTCCCCCCGTATTCTGCATTTGCTGAAAAAGGTCTAAAGCTTCCTTGTTGAGGCCCGCCCCAACAAAGCCAGAAATCATTGCCGTCCATGAGATCGCGATCTTAATTGGCATGTCTTTGAAAAATTCGTAAGCCGTCTCTATCTTGCCGCACTTTGCATACCCATCGATCATTGAGTTCCAAGAAACAATGTCTCGTTGGGGGAGCCGGTCAAAGAGAAGATGGGCAGACTTGATGCTGCCAGAGATGGCATAAACATGAAGCAATGAATTTGTGGCATAAACGTCGAAGCCAAAGCCTGTTTTCATGATGCGAGCATGGATTTGTTGTGTTTCTTCCAAAGCTTATAGACTGGAACATGCTTTGAGCAAGAAAGGGAAGGTGTAAGTATTATGTGGGACTGAGTGACAGAGCATTTGATGGTACAGAAGCAGGGCTGCTTCTGGCTCATTGCTGTTTGAGTAACCTCTAATCATGGTGTTCCACATGAAAGTATTGGGTCCGCTAATTCTGTCAAAAACCTTCCGAGCGTAGGTCAAGTTGCCAAAATCTGGTGAGGTGCTGGAAGCTAGGAGCCTGCTCACTGGGATATGGTCCATAATGAGACCTGTTTTATAAAGTTGAGCATGAATCTGCTTTATTTCCACCATTTTTGAACATCTTTCGAGCAGAGACAGGATCTGCGCTGCGTTTGATTCCAAGGATAGCTGATTTGGTACATTCAGCAAAACGGGTGCCATTAAATTGTTGACAAGCGAGACAAAAATGTTAAATGTTCATAATGAGAAGACGATGAAAGAAATGAGAAATTGTTTCAATGGCCAGGACTTTATTAGGAATTAGGATAAGGTTGTTGATATTTAACAGGAATATCCTTTTCTTTGGGATACTTTTGGTGGTCCCCATTCACTTGTCATCCTCGTCAAATTATGGCAAATTACGGTAGTGTCGCGTAGCCCCAGCAACCCCACTCTTGTTTTTCATTCAAGAAGAAGACGAGCACTTCTCACGTAGAAAATTCTACAAGCAATCTACTCAATATTAAGCAAATTTAATTCTCATTAACCTTTCCATCAAATTAACATAAACTCGGAGTACTGTACCAGATAGCAATCACTGTACCAAATGGAAGATCGACAGGATCATATCTAACAAGCCAAAGCCATTAGAAGCGGCAAAAAGAAAAGAAAAGAATTAACCACCCTCCATGAGCTCAGAAAAGCTCGATCAGAGATGAACTTAAAGAGCAAAACCCTCTCTTGGGTCTTACGGACCACAAGCCGCTTTACAGTCCCCAGATGACTTTCTGAATGTTTTCCATCAAGAAACTAACATAGAAATGATGCACACCAATGCTATAATCAGCAGCACAGCACAAATCCAGTAAGCCCATTTCATGTTCTTCTTCTTCATTTGATTGGCGTAGTATAGACTATTAGTTCCACCACTGACAAAGCTACCCACGTTGGCCAAATTCTCTTCAATATCATCCATCTTTTCCCCTTGTGTCTCAACCAGAACAGCCATGTCAAGGAAGACCTGATGAAGCTTATTCAAGCTCCTCTGAATATCCATCACAGCCTCGTGCCTCTCTTTACTCCTCAAATCCAAGCCGGTTTTCCCTTCAAATAATTGAACTTTCAGAGCCCCAGCAATCATTTTTTCAATTATATCCTCACTCGGTAGATCACCAGTAGCAGTATAATACCTCCTTCTGAGATCTTCCTTATGATCTAATAGAATCTTTTCTCTCAAGGACTGGAAATCGTTCATGATATCCCTAAGCTTGACTCTCAAACCATGAGTGACTGACATCCTTGTCCTGTCAACGGGACTTCCCTCCCTATATGCATCTGAGACCCTGCGATTGGTCAGATTGGATCGATCGACCGCTTCTAGCTTTGCCTTAACAATCTTGGCTTTTCGAAGAACTGCTACCATGTCCGATTCCATTCGGTCTCTTAGGCCATGAAGAACTTTAGCACTGTGGGAAGACTTTGTCTCTTCATTAAGGTGTTGAAGGTCAAACAAGAGATTGGTGATCTCTTCCATTTCGACTTTAATTACATCAACTTCTTGAAAGAACTGGGAGAGGTTCTCTTCCTCGGTGCGGTTGAATTGGCCTGATTCAAAGTCGATATCGGCTTCAAGGTCCATCTTGGCCTGTTTCTTGAGTTCCACATAACTTAAGAACGACTGTGTCATAAGATCATTCATCTTTGCAAGAATTTGCAAAACCCACCTGCCAAATTTTCAAGAAAGTTCATCACAAGATTGGAATGCAGTGGCACCTAAACCAAGAAATATATACAAACCCAGGTCGATTTTAGACGAGAAATGTGGCGTGTACCCTTTAAGATTCAAAATTTGGATTGACTTCCAAAGATCCGCTTAATCCCTTCGAGTTACTGGTCCAAGAGAACAGAACCAAACAGATAAACAAGATCAAATTTGAGAGACGTATTCAAGAAAGGGAAACTACAAATGCGTCCATGTTTCTACTGGGTTTTGAAGTTTCGTTGGTACTTCAAGTTATAATGACTAGAGAAATCCTTGTAACCAGAGAGGAAAAATATGAATGTCCAAACCCATGGAACAATGAAATCTGCGTGTTCAAGACTTGGTTTTGCAACATGAAAATGAAAAGCCGATGCATGAGCCATTGAACATACGTCATTAAGATATCTTGGCATTTTGAAAACTTCTAGACTTATCAAAACCAAGAAGAAAAGGAAGAAACTCAAAAGTGGGTGCCCCTAAAACCTTGGAGAAATCGATGAGCTTGCTCTCTGAAATCTTGACAAATTCCCGACGATGTTCTAACTCCCTTTCTCCTCCCTCTTAGATTATATAATATGATAGGGTTTGGGTTTGGGTTTGGGTTTGGGTTTTGGTGAGGAGAGCAACTTGTTGGGTGGTCATTAATAGAAGAACTCTTCAACGAGGGCTTTAATTTACTGGGCGGGACGCTGGTCATTCAGTTTCGTTTCGGTTATATGGAGGTTTGTGCGTGTGTCTGTGTGTTTGAATTTCGAATTTTCGTTGAGAACTCGGAGATATATAGCCGTTAATTTGTGAAGAGGCGTTGCAATCCACCCCAAATAAGCCGGTTACTATCGCCCTGCATGCCGCACGACGGCGTTTAAAATGTTTCTATATAGCAATGTTCTACGAGTTATGGCACGTCACTATGATCTTCAAAACGGCCACGTTTTGCTAGTTGGACAATGTTTCAATATAGCAATGTTCTTTCGCAAGGGACTCCGGAGCACAACGCCTCTTATATCTATCATCGTCTTGTCACGCCCCAAAAATCAACATTTGAAATTTTCATTAAAAACAACTTTGAGACATCATTTTCTTTATTCTAAATAACATCATCAAAATTTCAATGTTTTAAAATATAAATTGTACAATTTTCAAAATAATACTACTCCCGCTCGCATGTCATCTAAGTATCATTCTTGTCACGTTCTTCAAAAATCTCTGAAAGTGGGAAAAATAATAACGGAGTGAGTTCGACAACTCAGTAAGCAGAAAATAAAAAGATATATTCTTTTCTTTGAAAATAATATTCAATTCAATGACCAGAAGTACAGAAAATAAAATAACTTTTCAAAAAATCCCCTTTGGCATCAACAGTAAACCACATTGACCCCTGTGGCAGGGTTGTGCAACGACTTAAAAGGCGGCCAAACCGAATTAAGCCAACAGTAAGTGGAATTTGCCCTACTAAGACTTAGTCACGTACGCTAAGTGTGCACTAGGGAAAAACCCACATAGAAACTAATCCAAAGAATGGGTGCACCAGTAATCAGTAATGAGTTGGTACCAACAGAAGCAGTAATCAGTAATCATAATCAGTAACAGAACATCACCTCGGGGTTTGAAAACAATATAATATATAATAACAGAATTCAGATTTCAAAATCAGAAATGATGTTCACCAGAATCCATAATCTTTGATAAATAATTCAGAACAGTCATATAAACAATCTCAATATGTCTTTTAAAATTCCACATTTGTTTTCAGAATAACATAAACTTGCAATAAAATATTTTCCACAAAATTGTTTATGAAAACGTGATCATAATTTTTGAAGAAAACAATATAGTAGTTCTGCTTACCCGACTTGCTTCGATAATCGAACCGCCCTAAAATCCACGATTTGATTCAACAATCGAACCGTTCTAAAATCCACGTATTGCAGCGACCCAAAAGAACCGAAGAAAATCGAGAAACTCAACAATGACCGAAATTGACCGAGAGAGAGAGAGATCTCAAAAATGATAAAGAATTCACGTTTGAGATGTGTGAATAATCTGTGAGCAGAATGTCCCTTTTATAGGCCGAATCAATGTGTAACAACCCCAAATCGTTGCCCTTTCGAAATCCTACATTAACCACCATAAATCGCTTGATTTATTGAGAAAACGTCGAGATCCACACAGTGGAGTTGAAAGGCTACGAAAATCAGTCGAAAATGTGCTAAAACGGATGAGAAATCGAAGAGAGAGAGGAAATTGATGAGAGAGAAACTGAAGGGTTGAAAACGGCGGCTAGGGCATAAGAACCGAGATTCTAAAGTTTGGAGAACAAGAAGATCAAAACACACTGTTTTACTTAAAAATTCAATCGGACCAAAACATGTTTAAATAAAATAAAACCAAAGAAATATCAACAAACACTTGAAGCGCTTCAGCGGTTACGCTACCAATCATCTTTCTTTTAGCGTACGGGTTCGAGTCCTCACGTTCTCTCATTTGCAAAATAAAACTTGTAAACGTTTAAAATAAATTCAGCCGCGCATAAGCCAATAACCACGTGTCTGGCTCAGTGGTGTTTCTCCCTTTAATCCCAATATCTGGAGTCTCCAGGTAGTTGCATTTTTTTTTTCCTTTTGAAACCGGGTTATCACATCTTCTTTTGACACCAAACTAGGAACTTCAGGCTTACCCAGAAATTGGCAAGTCAGTTTCAATCAGCTATCATGCAGTAACAGGCGTAAGTCTATGAAGCATCTAAACCGTAAGGGTTATAAACTTTCGGGAGTAAACAGAATCCTCGACAACTTCTAAAAGGGCACGTCCGATATTTTTCTTTTTAGTTTTGGAAATTCTAATCCGTGTAAAACTCTAACTCTGATTTGGTTTCATGTTCAAACCCATATAGGACTTGAAAGCTTCTGGAATCTGTAACGTGTCTACAAATATTATGATTCGAGCTCCTTTTCGTTCTCTCTTTCTCTCTCTCTACCAAAGCTTGGATAAAAAGAAAAATTTCCATGGGTAGTTTCAAGCTCAAGAAAACAAAAAAACAAAAGAGATCAAAGCATCATGATCCGACCATTGAATCTCTCCCAAAGGATTTGTGGACGGAAGTTCTCGCTCGGGTTACCTCAGCTTCCTTCATCGACTTATTCAGCGCCAAATTAAGTTGTAAAGATTTTCATAGAATAGCGGAGGAAGATTACATAGTTGAACACGTATCACTCAAGAAGTTATATGTAATTCCGTGGAACTAGAACGCCAAAGCATCTTCCTTTTTCGAACGTTGCAAAGAGTCCGGGAACCCTGAGTTGTTATACAGAGAAGGGATGGCTGATTACTTTTGTCACGGAAGGACAGAATCGGGGTTTGAGTACTTGAAAAGAGCAATGGAGAAAAGACATGTCGAACCAACATATGCATACGGTATTATCCTGCTATGTTCAGGAGGCCAATTGAAGCAGCAAGGCATGAATATCTTCTCTTCCGTAAAGGTTAAATCAGGGCGCTTTAGAATGAAGGAATGCCGAGAGAGATTGAAGATCATGTTTTGGTGTTTTATGTGGTGGCGCAAAAATAGAATCATCTATAGACAACAAGCATTGACAACGTGTGCCGGTGAAAAACCTTGCAGACCACAAAAGATATACTCGTGGCTCACGGTTGATGAGGCGGTGAATGAATACGACGACGTTCTTTGTGAAGCTTGTAGGTGCAATCGTGAAGTGACTTGGTTTTACAACATGCAGCACGGGAGACCTTATTTTTCCTTTTGAACATGTAACATTGCATGGATGTCAACTGCGGGCCAACTGCCAAGATTAACTAAACAGAATCAAATATTTGGTCCCTTTTCAATTGTTCTATTGGGGTTTACTTCACACTCTATAATTGTATTGGGGTAAATGTCAAAATTCGCATCCCAACCTGGCGTACATCTTGTTATGTTGCATGAAATTTATCTTGCACAGGGAAGGCTGAAAATTATAGCTGTTATACTATGTACTTGGATGATTTTCTTTAACCTATTGGATCATAAACACTATTCGTATTCCAACAAAATGCAAAACCAATCGCCAAGAGGAGTAAAAGCTGTCTTTATTTACAAGGCTGCGTGGCATACAAGGTTTTGGACTTCCTATAAATGAAACGTGAAGAACAAATGACATTATTGTTACTAGTTTTAATCCTGTGAGAACTCACAACACAAACACCATTTTGCTGTTGTTTACTGACCTCATCCCAAGGCTTTCTTTATATTATTGAACTCAACCTGTCTCAAGCAGATTATTCATGTCTGTCTCGAGCAGATTCTTCACGTCCCTATTTGCTCCGCCTGTTGTTTCTTGGCCTTCTCCGCCTCAAGTTTCCTTAATGTCGTCGAACTTAGCTTCTCTCCACTATTTTCTTCAGAAACCAGATCGACAACTTCAATCTGCAACAGATACACCAATTATTGACACCTATTTTGAGGACAAAAGTTTCAAGGGAATCAAGAAGCACAAGTATGAATTTGTGTTGATTCAGAAATGTCTACATTGATCAACACCCACACTAGAAACTCAAACCTTTAGTTGTGAAAGCTCTCTGTCGGCTCTTTTCTTATTTACCGACAATCCGCCTGGTAATGTCTCCTTGCTGCCAGGAAACCAAATCCAGTTAAGAAATATTTATCTGCTACCACTTTATAAGACTCAAAACAGTTCACGGTTGTTCCTTCCCCATGCTTCGTGAATATCACAAAGCCCTCCCAACAAATGGTCCAAATGAACTTCACCAACACAGCCAAGTTCAGAACAAGACATTTTGTGGACATCCACATCAATGTCCAAACGTCAAAAAGAAACAAACTCGTCCAAGAACTAGTGCCACAGAGATACCATCCATGCAAATCAAATATTCCTCCATGGCCTTATTTAGAACAACTAAGCTGAGAAAGTATTTGTCAATAACAAACCTGACAACAATAGCCTCCAAATTTGCATCTATAATTGAAGGGCCATAGGGGTCTGTGATAGGCTCAACTTGTATTGCCAGCTCTGGCTTGATAGACTACACAAATATATGAATGAAAATGAAGACTGAGATTATCTTCATAGAAGAAAAGCCTCGTACAAATAGCCTGTTCAAAGCAATTCGACTAGAATAAAGTTCAAGCAACTTCTCTCCCTTTTTATCCCTCTATGTTTTGCCACTACAGACATCCCACTTCCAGACACTTGGCAGGTAGCCATCATGCTAAGATTGAGATGTGAACAGATGTTAATGGTTGAGGAAACACGAACCTACTTAACCCCACCATCTCAGCTACCATACATAAACATGCCTATATAGCCCTTTATATACGTCTTGTAAAATATACCTTGATGTATTGTTCGACGTTATGCATTCGTTCCTTAATGGGCTGGATCAAATCCGAGAACTGCAATAGAGGGAAGAGAGATAATAAAAAGATAATACCATGTCCACTGTACATGGGACATTTTCAGACAAAAAGAAAACAGCATAAGGTTGTTATCAAGAGTCAGATAGGGTAACAGCAGAGAAGACCAAAAATGAGACCTGATCCACAATACTGTGTTCCCTATGCTAATTTCGAATGTGTGCTTGATGCAGAAATGTTGTGATAACATCAATGAAAGATCTTAAAATGACGAGCATTTTTTTTATTACACAAACCATTAAAGAATCATTCTAATTAAGTAGTTACTGGCTGCACGGTTCTTGAAATATTAAATGCAATTTGCCACAAAGCAGGCATGTTATCTTCTAGGGTAGACTTCATAAGACCAATGCAACTGTAAACCTCTTTATATACAGTTTGGATGCTACAAGGGAAGAAAAAGAAAATACAATGAAAATATAAATTAGAGCTGGAGATGCAACTAATATCTCATCGCTTCACAATGACAATAGTAAGGAAAACGGCTTTTCTTCCTGTAATTGCTGAGTTAATACTTATATAGGATCATAAATTTTTCAATCTCAATAAGACAACAACTTTGTAAAACCTGGCACCTGAAAGAAGATTAGCAACAGAAGATTTTGTAGCACTGATCAAAGGAAATAACTAGGAAAGAGGAATCCATGATCAATACTATAGAAGCAAATATTTCCCTCATCTCATGAGTGATGACCCCAGAGGGAAAAACAAATTCTATGAGAGGTGAAAACATTGCACTTTGGGGTATTGGATTGCAAAAGATTTTTCAATTCTATTCAACCTTCTTAAAATATAAAGCTGCTTAAGGTACACCAGTAAATGAAACATGACCACGAGCTTTGAACACCCATAGAAAACCAGTAGATATGTTGCAAAGTTACCATAAATAAATGGCAATCCACAAAACAAACGCGCAAAAAGATAAAAAGCCATTATTCAATCAATTAATGACACATTTCCAACACAAGGGTAAAGCAAAAATTTTAAATTACCTGCTTGTTAGTCAACATAGGCCCATCGCAAACTCCAACCACTATTCGATCCCTTACCAGCTCCGCCGCTGCCTAATTTAGTACTTTCATCCTCATCAACCTCATCAAATCCGAAAATAATAACGTACATAAATTAGATCTAACTACCCTGAAGATCTGAAACTTATATCCAACCTTCCAAAATGTCCAAATTACCCCCCATTAAATACCGACCAAAATAGGCCTACCATAGTTCCATCTCTAAGAATAACGGACCAGACAACTGGTCCAGCTCTTCAATGCAGATTTAGGTAGTGGTTTTGGTATAGTAGATGGTGTCTGGTGCTACAAGAACATAATTTCGTACAAGTGGGATGTAATTCGTGAGGTTGAAGAAATGTGATCCCAAACTCGGTCGTGATTCAAATTTGCAGTCGGTGCG